>JAUPFT010000023.1:34165842-36602092 GCA_036936625.1 Parnassius smintheus behrii | reverse complement strand
ACACTTTTTTTCTCACTTAAACCAACTTGTAAACTCCTTAGATTGCTACGAACTGTCAAAAACAAAAAACTGGCACGGAGAAAGGGACAAACAATCACACCGCTCTGTCTCATTACTACGCAAGACGTATGCATAAATCTATCTTTTTCGTGTGCGAATGTGAAAGAAGGCGTCAATTTGTCTATAGGTTTCTCTGTCTACGCTTTAGGTGTATTCTTATCTGTAACTACACGTATGTATGCACCCAACCCCGACTCGATTGCGGGTATCATACTAAACACACAATGCGAATAGCAACTGGTTTTGGTATCTAGTAGTCGCAACCATCCATATATTTTTCGCTTGCGGTCAAACGTACAGCAATGCGGGTAGCCGCATAGTTTCTATTATGGAGTGTAGAAGTAAGGAGTACCAACTCCCATACTAGAATAGTTGAAAAAGTGGCCATTAGTTTAAAAACTCAACAGTTCAAGTAACAGTTCAAAAACTCTCCACAACGGCGCTGGAGTAGCTACTAGGATGAAATGAAGTTAGCTGTTGTCGACGGTTTGAAGTGTGCTGCTAAACTGTTCAGTAGCTCTAAAATCTAAAATAATTTTATTTAGCAAATATAACCTCGAAGAAGTCGTCTATCCCACTAATATTTTTCGGCACGTTCTTTAAAATTTAGCCCGTAGCTATAGTGGCGCCACCCTTATTTAACGGTTTTCTATGGACACTTTTTAATACACAGTCTGTACTCCTTACTTCTATACTCCATAGTTTCTATGAGCGCTTAGGTTAGGCTCCTACGCTACGTTGATGAAACTGATGACCAATGAGGGCGTACCCGACTTTTTCTTGCACCAGGGTGCCACTTAAAATGAGGTGTGTAATATTTGACAGATTTCATAGCGGGGAAGTTAATTTGTTTGAAAAATCTTAAGGTTAAAGCTTTTTTCTGTATTGTTTGTTATGTTTTATATTAACTATATTGAAGATAAATAGACTAAAACACAGATATTTCTTAAAAGTACTAAATTTTAAAATAAATTAAAAGTATGCAGAAAAAAATAAAGAACAAACCGCTGAGGCATTGTTTTATGCATTACTATTATAGAAACTGATAAGCTTTCATTTAAAACTAACTTCCCAATTAAATGACATCGTGTAACAAAAAACTTCACCTCAGTGGCAACTAACGCCATCTGGTGAGCAGAAGATTAATCCTTCATTAAACTTTCACACGAATAAGTGAAGTATTTGTGTTCGCGACGCTACCTAAATTTGTTAGAAATCTTTAAAAAAAAAACAGTTAGTTACATAGTATTTTGTTTTGAAAATTACGAGCAAGCTTTTCCATCCTTTACACTTTTGATGCATTGCTTTCCAGTATTTGCATATAGCTTCTTAATCAATGACTATGTGTCGCTGCATCCGCCTACCTTCGGATGGACTGCGCGCTCGTTTGTGGTTTATAAAAAAATTATTTCGAAGTTTTTCTGTTGCATATATATTACTTTATATATACAAACAAGCCTACTTTTATACATAATGGCGAAGTTTATATTACATATTTGATTGACAAATTTTTACAAATGTTTTTTTTTGAATGGTAACCAATTAGTATACTCGTGATCATGAGTGTAGCTGGTATGAGTAGCGCCCCCCCCCCCTCTCTAAAACATCTAGTGCTCCATTCAAAAACTTAAGTCGTTTTCTCAAAACAGGTACTCTTTAAATTATATAGGGTTAAAACGTGAACTTCCTTTTTCTTTGATCTCGAATAAAGTAGAGCATTTCTCTTTATCATATTATGTAGGATGTGGTTTTTATGCTATGGTAAATGCCATTCCTCCGATAATTTTCTCGCGGTTTCCCTAGTGAGACTGAACAGGATTGAACTGGAGATGATGTTACAATCAATTGCGCTCCTCCAAACTTACTTCCTACTTATTTCAATAACTTTAACAAGAGACTCAATTAGTTCTATGATAGAACAAAAGCTATTTCCAATTGATACTACTCCTCAGTGTGATTTGTGTGTGTGTGTGTGTGTGTGTGTGTGTGTGTGTGTGTGTGTGTGTGTGTGTGTGCGTGCGTGCGTGCGTGTGTTTGTGTGTGTGTGTGTGTGTGTGTGTGTGTGTGTGTGTGTGTGTGTGTGTGTGCGTGCGTGTGTTTGTGTGTGTGTGTGTGTGTGTGCGTGCGTGCGTGCGTGTGTTTGTGTGTGTGTGTGTGTGTGTGTGTATGTGTGTGTGTGTGTGTGTGTGTGTGTGTGTGTGTGTGTGTGTGTGTGTGTGTGTGTGTGTGTGTGTCAATGGCTGTCAACTTTATTTTGTAATAGGTTTGGCGTCGCCAATCTCGATTCGCTGTGTTGACAGACTGAATAAATTTACACATTTTAGACTTTTAATTCATGTTCAATATCATCATTAAAAAATCGTTTAAATTTTAATACATATTAATTTGTAAGGGTGCAATTTGGCATTTTTTAAATAATTTGCATGCGAAATTTGGAAACGATCGTAACGTCAAAACATATCTCGTGTTGATATTTATACGTGTGAATTGACGTGTTAGTGACATTATAGTGGCTACGTGGGCTCCGCCCACTTCCCCGTTCTATTATGTATGTATTAAGGTATTCTATGATTATGACTACATCTAAAATATCGTAGCCATTTGCTTAAAAAAAATTAGCCTCATTGCGAAACGGTCTCACATAAATATTAACATTGTTGCAATCAACTTAACAGTACTTTACTCGTAATCTCTATATATAAAAATAAATTGCTGAACGTTAGTCTAAATAAAACTAGAAATTGGTTTGACTGATTTTTATGGATTTTTTCTGTGTTTGAGTGGATGGTTTATATTTACAATTCGACCAGGTAGGTGGCGCAGTTGTTGCAATTCAGAAATCACCTGAGCGAAGCCGGAGGGATCGCTAGTGTAAATTTAACATAATAGAATGGCTGTCAACCTTATTTTATACGATGATAGACGTCGCCGAGAGCACACATACAAGCAATAAAGTCGTTTTATCACTACTACAAACCCGATTCGCTGTGTTGACAGACAGATTTTAATACATATTTATTTGTAAATAGCGTGCAATTTGGCATTTTCTACATAATTTGTATAGGAAATTTGGAAAAGATTGTAACGTCAAAACACATCTCGTGTTGACGTTTATACGTGTGAATTGACGTGTTAGTGACATCTTAGTGACTACACGGGCTCCGCCCACTCCCCCGTTCCATTATGTATATATTATAGTATTCTATGTTTTGAATAGTGATAATTATGAATAAAAGCATTTCATATGAGGGGTATAAAAGCAAAGGCACCACTGTCCATGGAGTAGGAGTGGGTCAAATAAAGTTGTTAGTGTAGTGCTTCGGGTTTGTAAATTAACTATTTAACTATACTTGTTTTGCTGTGTTTAATGTAGTTTATTTCTTATCCTGCAATGTAATTTACACATACACATAGCATTTTAACGCAAACAAAACAAAATCATTAGGACAGTGGCGAATTTGCATCATAGTAATGGACGGTGGTAAGTATGCATCTAAAGGTTTGGACAGTGGCAGTTTTGCATTTGAGTAGGCTGACGTCATTATGGAGGTAAGGTTAGCAAAAACGTTAACGTTTTGAAAGTTTTTTTTTGGCGGCAACCCATGCCGTTATGTAGGAGCTCATGTTTGCCATTATTAAGATTAAAAAAACGTTAGAAAACGACATAGTTTTTATAAAAAAAAACAATACCACTTAAATCTGCTTATTTAAATACTCATTTCCGACTCTGGGACCGCAATTTCGCACATTTCTTGCTCATATTCTTCAATTCCTTTAGTTCTCATTTCAACTGATCTTGTTATCACCTGTTTGTAATAGCTTAAATCACTCCTATCTTTCCATTCTGAGCCATAGTGTTTAGTCAATAGATTATCCACGTCATGCAGTTTTGCTTGTTTGACTAATACATTATGTTTATTTATTTGATTGGGTCTGACTTCTAAAAATGACTTTCCTCTTTTTAAAATGGACTTGTAACAGCCTGCTTCAACATTATAATTTGGTTCACCTTGTACAAAGACATTATTGCTGCTATTTCTCCTCAAGAAAAACTTTTTCATTTGAGCGAATTGAAAATGCCAATTCGCTGGAGGACGTATCACACCATTTAAAGTTGATTTCCAGTCCATAACATTATCAAAATGGATAACAGTCCCATAATTTTTATAGACTTCAATATACTCCTCTGGCTGTACTATGTTCTCCATGTGCTTTATTTCTTTTTCTATAAGGGCGAATACTCTGTCAGGTGGAATAAAAGAGTGTCCTGGTATCTGGAAAAATCAATTCAATTTTTTTAATATGGGGCGGTGCTCGACTCGACACATACCAACCATAATGGAATTTTTGTTTTGTGCACCACACCCATCAGCTACCAATCTTATGGTATTTATATTTTGACTAAAAATTGTAGTCTGTAGTCTGTGGTACACTGCAGATGCAATCTCATTTGCTCCTTTACGGTGCTCGTCTTCTGTCCAGGTGTATAATGTGACACTTTCTTTACCTGAAGTATTCTCAGGTACTGATTTAACAATTGCAAAATTGTATATGTACAGTTGGCGGCTGTAATAAGCTGCCTGATCGGGTATTTTTTGGCAAGACTTGGTTTCTCTGGCAGTCAAACGAGAAGACAACCATGTCTTCTCTTACTTCCTTTAGTAAGCGATAAAACGATTTCGTCTTTAAAATATGCAATCTTTTTTCAGCCATTAGGTTCGCTTTTTGTGTTGTGTCTGTAGACGTCTTAATTTTTTCATGTAATTCGGTGCATTTTGAACAGGTATCTGTTCGGGGGCTCCCAAAACCCAAATTATAGCACCTATTGAATATTTCCCTGAAATAACATACGCGAACTTTACTGTCGTCGTTGCACTGATTTATGTACGTTTTCCACATCTTCCTAATATTTAAAGTAGACGGTAAATATTTTCTTATGACTGAGGAGCGGCAGTAATGTGACTCTAAGCATTGAAACGATTCAATAAATTGCTTGACAGCCCTTAATTTATGCAAGTTTTTTTGCAGAAGTATGATCGCCGCCTCTGTTTTCCTTAACAACTGATCCTGTGATAGCAAAAGTTCGAGAAACAGTTCTTACTCTCTGAACTGTAATATTCAAGATGTGAACAAATGTTTTCTGGCAAACTCGTAACAGTGCGACCTTGTTCCTTTTACGTACAAATAGTGTTGTAGTATTTTGACAGCTTTTTTTACTTTACAGTGTTTAAGAATGAAGGCATCCTGCTCTTTTTTATTTTTAGTTTTGTAAAATTGATCGTGAAAATGTGTAATGTCTAAGAGACTTAATTTTTTGCAATGAAATTTTTGTCGTTTGGTCCGTGATTACAGGCAGGTACACCAGGGGGCATTTTGGCCGAGTACCTATAAAGAAAACGATTTGAGTTAAATATATATCTAAAGTAAAATCCTGATGTATGATAATCACGGTAAAACTGAATTAAACTACTTCGTGATCAATGATCCTCGGTTCGATATTTAGAAAAAAACTAAAATAAAATCCATCAAAAATATTAAGCACATTTCTAAAACTAAAAATAGGCTTTTAATCAAAACCAAATTTGAAAATAGGTCCACAATAATTGGTAGAGTCTCTTTTGAAGTCGGGTAATATGTTTGTTCATATACATATATTGAAGGACTAGCTGTTGCCAGCGGCTTCACCCGCTACAACTCGAAAATTATCCCAAGGGAACATAAAATCGGGATAAAAACTATTCTATGTGTTAATGCAGGTTATAAACTATCGGTACCAAATTTTAGCCAAATCCGTTCAGTGGTTTTTGAGTGAAAGAGTAACAAACATACCTACATACACATACACATGCGTACATCCTCACAAAATTTCGCATTTATAATATTAGGATATATTACCGCGTACAAAGTTAAATAAAATATTAAAATACAACCACTGAAACTATTATTTTCTATCTACAAGTAAGTACACTAAATTTGACAAAATAATAATATCGAATCATAACGACAAAAAATATTCAAATACGATTTATGATCTGACGGTACAAACACGCTTACCTTTCTTCCTTTGCTTTCGCACGTTTCCAGATTTCCGGTGCTCTTCTCCGTTTTCTTGCCTTTTCCGGTAAACACTCTTGAACATTTTTCTCCATTTTGTAAACGTTTTTCCAATTAATTAAGCTATAAACTCAATAAAATACAGCAGCGATTTGTCATACAAAACTCATCAGCGGCCATATTGTTTATCGAAATGTTAGCGCCTTGTGATTGGCTGATGTGGACAATGGCGTTCTTGTAATTGAATGTTTACGGATAGTAGCGTTTTTGCACCATAACATAGTTTTAAAACGTGGTTTTCTATGGGACAGTGGGAACATTGCTTTGAAATCATCAGAATGTTATTAAAGTTTACAAAAAGATCTAATAGATGGCATCATTAGTTACGTTTTGATAAAAAATGGACAGTGGTGCCTTTGCTTTTGTACACCTTATATGACCGTTCAGATGGTAGAAAAGTGTATGACTGTGTCACAGCCCGATGATAACATATTTATCCATAGTGGCCGGGAGAGGAACTAATTTAAACGTGATTGCAATTTTAATACAGCCATACCGAAGGGGTGACTTACATCGAGTTAAAATAATGTAATACGACTAAAAGGTTAGGAGTTTCGTTGAATGCCGGACGTTCGACTAACAGGCTAGCCATCCAATTAAATGTCTGAATAAACTATCAAACTGCGACATAATATACATATTAATATATTGTGGACTCTGGTGAACGTCAAAATGCGCAGGTCGCTTTTATGCTCGTACCGATTTTCTGCATATGTAAGTCTCCAATATGATGAAATTAACATATTACAGAATAAAAAAACACATCACCTTTAAAGTATTAAGAAATAATGTGTTTAATAAAGATCTTCTGGAACCTTGTGTACAATCGTCCACATATCAAGAAGCATAAGCATCTCATAATTTTTAAGCTTCAACATAGATGTATCTTATTATGTGGTCGACTGTACATCCCAATAAATTATTATAAATTTAATACGGCGTTAATTTATTTTCATGTGAAAAATTATCGACAATAATTGTTGTAGTTTTAAGTAAAAGTCAAAATTCCTCACGTTACCATTTTGGTTGATTTAGGTTAAAATTAGTATTCCAAGATGATTTTTATTTTTCTTTAGAAAGTTAATTTTGAGCCGAACTATAACTGTAAGTAATATTGAACAGCAAAAGTTGTTTCAGTGGAATATTGATATTTTATTTCATATGAAATAGCTTTTGCGTCCAACTGTACTATTAAAAATAAAAAGCAATACATTAATAACTAGCGGTCTCAAATAATCAAAGAACGCTTCAATGTCATACTAAAAAAGTGAAATAAATCAAAGATTTGCTTTACGCACGTAACAAGAAAGTGACAATTGTTTCTAAAGTAAATATATCATATTCATCGTGTATTTACACGAAATGCAATACCTTGTTTTTTAGAGGAAAGAAAATAAAAGCGCCCATAAAATATCAAGACTGATTTTTTTTATCTCTTTCATCAGCTCATCACCACAATTACGTTAAGAATGAATAACTTTTATTAGTAAATAAGCAGTCGTTGGTCAATTCCATATATATTTCTCTCATAAGCGCCATTAATGCCATATTTTGTTTATTGTACGGTTAAAAAATGCATCATAGATTTAGTAAATAATTGTCATGTTTTGTGGTTACTGTACTGTATTACAAATTGAACAAAAAAGGTGTATTTTTTGTAAATTTTATTACCTTCCGTTTAAATAAATGGCGGACGAGATAAGAAAGAATATATCAAAATTCTCGACTAACGACTTCAATCTAGATTTATTAGTTGCATACATATTTTTTTCTTTCCTCTATTGATACATGCATTTAAAAATGACTTCTTTTCAAAAGAGACTGTTTTCATAACATGTTAAAAGGAAACTGCCAAAATTATTTTTATATTTTATGAAATAATTAATTGTTTTAATATTTTTTTGATGGCATGACTTTTAGACAGATCTCTGGTACTATTATAATTACAAAATGTTCCTCGCGCATCTTTCTGTTAGTATATACTGTACATTTATGTTTCTTAGTATATATATATATGTATTTAATTGTTTGTATGTCTGTTCGCGATTCGCGGACGGATCGTAAGTTGTTCGTTTAATTTCGTGTAATTACTGTTATGTGCGCAATAAAAGATTTTTTTCAAAGACTACAGTTCTTTTCTTCACTTTTCCAACCTTACGTAGATAAGGATTAAAAACGGTTGAATCTTAAGTGTGTTGCTGAAGAAACATTTAACTAAAAAAAACAGGTAAAGGCATAGGACGAGACAAGAAGAAGAAATAACTATCACAAAAATTGGAAAGTCGTGTAAAGATTGTTGCGTATATGGTAAGGCTTGTGTCAGTTCCCTTCAATACTGGCAGCACGCAGTTGTATTTCCGATTTACCTATTTGTTGAACAACATGTCAACAACAGCTTACAAATTAAGCTGCGACGCGTTCTGAGAGTTTTCTTCATAATTTTGTTTGGCAATATTCTTGTATAAAATAATTACACGCTACATGTGTAATCATTTTTGAAATTTTCCTTTGTCTGTCCGATCGAGCTGACCTTAGGAATGGCTGAAGCGATTGCAATAAAACTTACGAACAAATAGAGTGTTAATACCAGGAGTGATCATTCATGTGATATGAGAAATATTTGGTTAAAACTGGCAGGCAACCCGAATACTAGCCGACTACAGAAATTATATTATAGTTCTGTGAAGATCATTTTGATGTATGACTTACATTTAACTATACAAAACATAGATATTTCAAGTAAAATTTTGTAATAAATAAGGTTATCTTAGATACTATAACTAATGATTGTAATCATAGATAAACATAACTATGTATTATCAAAATACACTTTAATCTGGAATTGTGTTATTGTGTAAACAAAAGTCGGTAATAGACATATTATGTACATTGATGTTTTAACATTCCTCAACCCAGCAGAACAAAAATCGGAATTGCGTGCAAAAAATTTTGCCAGATCAATGTATGTATTTATCCTTGGAAGATTAGTACTTTACGAGTAGTACCGTACGAATCCGTCTTCCATGGAGCCTTTTTAAATAAAATTCGGAATAAAACTCAACAACCGTAATCATAACTCTAAAATTTCGTTATAATACACAGCACATTAGCCAGTTTACATAAGCAGTGACGTCACGGCGGATTCTAATATGTCGAATGGCGTTTTGGAGATTTGAGGCACAGATAAAAATTATTCTTAAAATTGAATTATAAAGTTTATAATGCAAAATGGAACCTACCAAGTAATATATTAATTTCATATATTATTATAATTTTCACTAAATGTTAACAGTGAATAAGACGTACCACCAGCGACATCTATTAAATAGTGATTGAAGTTGATATCACCAAATAAAAATTTCATGTCATTGATACCGAGCTTGTATAAATGTAATATATATAATAGGATATTTTACACCATGTAAAAAAATTATATATTTATGATAGATTTTGTAAAACGTAAACGAGAAATATTGATTCCTATTTATAAAATTGCATTATAAATTTTATATTTCAATTTTAAAAATACGTATTGTCTGTGCCTCAAATCTGCAAAACGCTGTCCGCCATATTAGATAACTGTTCTCTAACCTTCATGTTAGATACTGTCGTGACGTCCCTAATCCCGCCTAAGGGTATTATGACGATTATAGTGTTGTGTAACCAAGTATATGTACACAGTAATCTATGGTGTCACTGATTAAGAGAACTAGCTAATGTGCTGTTATTTCGAAATTTTTCAAGTTATCATTACGACTATTGAGTTTAATTTCGAATTTTATTGAAAAGGCGTCATTGAAGACGGATTCGTAAAAGAAGAAAGTACTAATCTACCAAGGATAAACAGATTGATGGTGGCAAATTTTTTTTACAAGCAATCCCAATTTTTGTTCTACTGAGTTGAGGAATGTTGACACATTAGTGTAAGTATACTAAGGCCAACTAGCAGCGATACGAAAGGTCATTTACCTTAAAAACGACTGTGCAGTTGACAATCTATTATCTATCTCTTTCCATCTTGTGTATTTGTGGTAATGTCTCGTTTTCCCGGCAAAACATGTCAAGATCAAAACGGGTTCGCCAACATTCGGAACGTGCTCGTAGTTATACAAGTTATTTGTTAAAATGTTTTTTATTTATTTATTTATTATTATTTTGCTTTGTTGATAATTGTTTTTTTATTGGTAATGGTTAATGATGGAGCCACAACCAAGTACGTCGAGAGATAAAACAAGCGATTTTACTACTCCGAAAAAGAAACGTCCACAGGTTATTATAGGAATAGGATATATATGAATGTTATTTAGTAGTTTCAATTAAAACTTCTTGGTTCGGAGTGTACTTTAAACTTATGTTAAAGTTATTTAAAAACAGCAACTGTAATATCTAATAAAACTTTTCTTAATTTATTAAAGACGGATGTAAGTAAAGTATGTACACAATTTTCATTTAATTTTAAATTTTAGGTGACTAGTTTTACTGTGAATGAAAAAAATTTGGTTATTAATACCTGTAACTATGTTAAAGAATCTTGGAATAATGATAAATTCCCATACAGAAGAGACGGCGCAGAAAGCAGTTAGTATTTTAGGTATCGGCGTTGCATCTGTATGTAGAATCCTCAAGGACTATAAAGAACACGGCGAAATTTCTTCTCCTGTCACCACCAAACCTATACCAACGTTTAGTGACAATTATACGTGTTACAGACTCTGATTCTGACTCTACAGATTCAGAAGAATCGGCGTCTGACTGAATTAACAATGATTTTCACAAAAAAATATTTTTATCATCATTTCCATAAACATAACATAATACATCAGTCCTATATCATTACATTATACACTAATTCAAATTATAACAAAATTTATAAAAATTTTATTTTTTTGGTTCGCTAGATATTTTTTTAAACTATATTGTTTACTTAAATATATAATCTAACCAATGACGTATTATATATAGACAGGTCATGAACGAACATCGCGGCCCTTAAAAACGGCGAAAATACTAGAACTACTTATACGCGTGAAGAAAGAGAAAGAAAATATGACACCGTACGGCGGGATGCCTGTTGCTTGACTACGCACTAGCTGCCGCGCCGGCCGCCATTAGACGGCGTCGTGGAATAAAATGAAATGAAATTAGGTAGTTTTGTGAACTTACGCATGAAATGACACATTTTTGTCTTTAACTTTTGGGGTATAATTTGTACATCGTCTGAAAATAAACGACGGCATGTTTTCTTTATGTTTTGCACAGGTTTACACACACGAATCACGATATAATAAATTAAAAACAAACGTAGCGTCGCGCGACAGGTTGGTGGTGCGTGACTAAGCGCGATGTGGCCAATTGGCTTCATTTCATCTTGCCATTTTAGAGTGCGGACAACGTATCTATAAGTTTATATATCATTGAATCTAACTATCAAAAAGTTACGCACCTCTGCAATTCCTAATAACCTTGTTCCTAGGAACGTTGGCTGTACTTGACCTATTACTAACTTTTGTTTATACAAAAACACAATACCAGGTCAGAGTGTATTTTAATAAAACATAGTTTAGTTGCTATCATAGTTTAGTTTATCTATAATTACAATCATTAGTTATCTAAGTATCTATATATCTAAGTTAACGTCATTTATTACAAAGTTTGACTTGCGATAAGCTTCACCTCATGATGTTTTGTTTTGTATAAACGATGGTTAAATATAAGTCATACTTACATCTAAATGAGCTTCACAGAAGAATAGTCTAGTTTTTGTAGACAATGTATTCGGGTATCTTTTTGCCAGTTTTAACCAAGTATTTGTTATATTCATATCAGTTGGCACTTGAATCCATAACTTTCTCGGCGTTCTTATGCTCGTATTTTTGCATTCAGGCACTACACAACAATGATATTGATGATAACTCAAGATTTAACGTTAAAAAGTATCTTATTCTTTTGCATAATCGGCAAAACTCTGGGACAGTGACGTCACGAGTTTAACAGCATGTCGGCTAGCGTTTTTACGCGAAAATTTAAAACGATAGATCAAAAGTAATTTTTATGGCACTAATCGGTTTAAAAAAATTATATAAAAATTATTGTGGTTCATTATTGTTACGAGCTTGAGGTTCGTGACAGTAAAAATTCCCGATAAAATTACCTAAATTAACACTTTAATTTTCTTTACACAAATTAAAACTTAAAACACTAATAATTAATCACACTAATTCACCTTATTCCGCTCCGAAGCTTCGCTTGTCTCGCCGAATTCAATACTTCCCCGATCCCACCTTGCAGCGCCTATAAATACACATTAGTACCGAATCATCCAGAACATTCAAGTAAATACGCGCACCAATCGACAAAGCGTCGAAAGTTCGAGAGTCAGCTTCCAGAAGCTTAGTCCTTCGTTTCGACAACAGATGGCACTGTCGGTTGAAAGATTAGTGATGTCATTCTCTGGAAAGCTCTCCCCTCGCTCCGTTACCCGACACTAGATGGCGCTAGTGCCAGATGTCAACTTAGCCGCGCAACATTATCACTCTAGGATTCATTTGAAACACTGAAAATGGGTGTAATACCCTATTGATTAAATAGATATTGTAAGTAATCCAAATACATTACCTTAACATTAAATTTTACCAATAGAGGCGTTTAAAGGAAACTCATTACAAATGTATATAAATTCTCGTTTAATTTTATAGTAGATATATCTATATTCCAACTTATACGTAATTTGAGGCAAAGTAGGCGTGTATAATAAAATAAAGATTTATAATTAAAAACTAAGCATAAAATAAAAAAGTATTTTCATAACTGAACACAACATTCATAACATTCTTTTATACTATATAACTGGGTAGTTAACACCACTTAAAACTTAATCATATCATAACTAAATACTTAATCATGTAATTTGAATTCCACATACGATAGTATCTCAAAACGCTGTGGATTTTCCATTTTAAATTATAAATTCGATTTTTATTATAGAAAAATACACATTAAAAATAACTATTACTTATTAATTATAACTACAGATATAACTAATAAGTAGTAGCTATTGTATGTATTTGTTTTCTGAGTAATCTAAAGTCTGTTCAGAGAAAGTTGATATTATGAAAACGTGTCGCAATAGCGACTGTCGCTAAGTATCGCAATGTGTGCGACGGGCATCGCTTATCGCTGCAAGGTTTTTGCGGGAACTTAGCCGTCGACGGATTGTCGCTTGAATAATGGTTTGAAGTGGATTTTGATTCGTGCGTGCGTGATTCGTGAAGTGATGCGATTTTGTGAATTGAGAGTGCGCGTGTAAAATATTAGAGAAAACGACGAAACAAGTGTTTCGATGTTGATATAAACCTCAAGTTATTTTAATCGCTTGGACGCCTTATGAACTTGAGTGGCTATCGTCATCAACTGTCCGCTGGGTTAAGCTGTCGTCAAAATCTCCTAAAAACTTAGCAATGTGACGCATCAGCATATTGTGAAGAAAAATATATAAAAATGAAGATTCCAAAAGAAATGATAGGCTCAGAAGGGCTAGAACCCAGAGCCGTAAAGCCAGTTCAATAAAAAAAAAATTATCGCCGCAAACAGATTTTTGTGGTACGAGGCTTGCAGATGTTGTCAAGAGCTAGTCCGGGCGGGCGAGCTGATGCGGCACATAATTCTTTAGAATCGAATTTGAAACTCGGTCAAATCGAATCGATCGAAAAGAAAAAGCGACACTAAAAACAGTCAAACATACATATATAGGATTTAGCCTGCAAGAGAATGATATAGAATACAGTATAAGTATTATTTCTATTATCTGGGTCTCCACTTGGTGCGGCTTATTCGCCTTATTTCAAAACAAGGTTTATTGATAGTCTCAGGTTTAAACTACAGATTAAGGAATAGCTTTTATACCTAAAAAGTCTTTCACGTTCGCTATCAAATTTCATACATTTTAGATTTAGTCATAGAAGTAATATGTACCACGCAGAACAGATACCAAACTTGAAATAATACTCGTTTTTACGGAATTTATCGCGTATATTTAACTTTTTAATACCCGACGTTTCGAGAGCTTTACAGCACCCATGGTCACGGGAAGGACTGAGATGTTTAACGTCCAGATGTCATAGTTAACCGCGGTTACCATAGATTAAAATTTAACTTTTGTTCCGATCGATCTAGATCGGAACAAAAGTTAAATTTATTTTTATCGATCGATCTAGATCGGAACAAAAGTTAAATTTTAATCTATGGTAACCGCGGTTAACTATGACATCTGGACGTTAAACATCTCAGTCCTTCCCGTGACCATGGGTGCTGTAAAGCTCTCGAAACGTCGGGTATTAAAAAGTTAAATATACGCGATAAATTCCGTAAAAACGAGTATTATTTCAATGTGTAGTGTTCGCGTAAATATAAGAAATCATTAGATACCAAACTTGTTTGTTTGCAACACATGTGTTAAGAGTTCACGGGCTCCAACTCAATTAGTCTGTGCCGGGCGGTTGCGGCAATGTGACACGTTTGGGGGCTAAGTTAAAGTTTAATATTTTACAAGAACATAACTGAACTGACTTTACAGATAGTTAATATGCTTTAAACAGTTAAAAATAATAACAAATTTATTAAATAAATAATATGTAACAATGATTTTATTATGATATACATAAATAACAATTATTATTACCGATATCATAACTTACCGATTAATGTTAAATTAGTCGTTTTAGGCCATCTAGCGTCTAATTTACGTACCACCTTGGGAGAAAATTATTTTATGCTCAATTACATGACTTTACCTATAAAATAAAATAGATGGCGCTATTACAAAGCAATTTTACTTGCAATTTTTTGAAGGTTTCACTTCTGGAGTGTAGGGGTAAGGAGTACAGACTGTATAAAAAAGTGTCCGTAGGAAAGCGCTAAATAAGGGTGACACCACTGTAGCTTCAGTCTAAATTTTAAAGAACTTTTTATATTTTTTTTATTGCACAGAATTTCAGCATAATTCTTTTTACAATAATTATTTTATTGCTTTAAAAAATTTTATTTTCAAAATCACTCTCAATGTATTTTACGGTGATTTATCATACCCTGTTATTTACTGCTTACGGATGGACACATTTTCAACTATTCTTCAATGGGAGAATGTCCTCCTTACCTCTATACTCCATGGTTTCACTTCTAAAGCGTGTGACCTACGGAACAAGTGTTTTTTTTTTAAATTATCTATCAGCAAAAATAATTAGCGGGCCGCAATTTGTAACGATTTTAGGAGAAACTTTCTTTTTTGTCAACTCACGCCAAATAGACTAATTAAAATTTTGTAATATTTGATTAGTGCTAAACAGCTTAAAAATAATATTTTACGCAAAATAATTAAGAAGTAAATAATACTTTGTTTTGTTATCTACTCCCGCCAAATAGGCAAAGTAAAATTTTGTTATATTTGATTAGTGTTAAACAGGTTAAAAATAATATTTTACGCAAAATAATTAAGAAATAAATAATATAAATTTGACTACAATAAATTATGATAAAAATTATTTCTATTCCTATACAATTTATTTATATAAAGCACTTAAGTTTCATTATGAATAAACATAAATGTCAACTACCCTATTTGAAAATAATCATTATTACCCTAAAGAAATACGTTATGGGGATTATTGCCATATATAATAATAATGTAGCAACAGTAGCAATACTCAAATACAAGTGCTTGTTACTGATGAAATATACGTGGAAGTTTTAGTGTTACAAATACTTATTAATATTTCCATTCGTCCATGACAGCTTATAAAAGTCCACTGCTGAATATAGGCCTCCCCCACAAATAACCGAATAAGAGGGATTATGCCAGAGTCGCCACGCTTGCCAAGCGGGCTGGCAACTGCAGCTTTTTTATTGTTTTGAGTTGTAATCAGGAAGATTCTGCTGCCCATTATCTGTCCCCCTCTGTCGCTTCTCACGACACAGACAAGACGATATGGGGTAATATTATATTCTTACACCGCCACTATACGGTTATATGAATATTTACTATTATGTAAACTAACAGCCTTACAAACAGCCCAGTGCTGGACATAGAACTCTCATTTCTGAGAAAGTATGCTGATGGATATATTTAGATGAGTTTTGATAAAAATAATTCTTAGACTTGCTCGTCAGCTTTCCTTCCCTGCTGAGAACGAGATAAATCACCTATTTCTACAGTGCCCTCAGGTACTGGAATATTCGAGTTCAGTGGGTACTATTAAAAGTTACGGCAGGCATCCAGCTTTAGTTTCAACTCGACTTCATCTTTAAGGAGCCTACTTGTTTCTTCAATAAGAGATGTAACAAAAACACATAATGCTCGGTTTAAAGAGCCCATTTCAATGGCATATCAGACCACAGACACTTATTATTTGCCGACGCAACGGCAATATGGTGATTTATCGTACGACATCTGTCAAAATATCATCTAAATCGATCAGATGTATGTAATCGGTGTTGACATTAGGTTGACATCGACAAGGCGGACATTGCCATGTTTTTGTTCCAATGAATCAAGCTTTCAAGTGTGATTTAACATTTCTGTATAGATCATTAATATATGATATATATTGTAGCATGTTGACATAGAATTCATCACAAACTCAATAAATACTGTCTATCTGAAAGCCTTCACGATCCACACAATGAATAAGATGGCAAAGACCATGCCAATGAGCATGAATATGAACATTTTCTTCCGGTATCTTCGTTGGTATTCCGCCGCCTTTGCTAACTCGTCCACTCCAGCCTCCACACCAGCACTTGCTGCTTCAATGTGACTTTCAACCGTATCTACAACATCAACAATATATTTATATGCAGTAGAGATATGCTGCAGCAATTTTGTGGTTTAGTATGAGTGGGCCGGTTTAATCGGGCAAGGTCCACACTCTCACAGAATACTAAGGTAAAATAGCAGCTTAATGCTGCTGTGTTTCGTATAGTGAGGTGAGACCCTTTTTACTAGAAATGAGGCATTCCATATTAGTCTTCTGAATTATATGGGTTTTGATCTTTTCCATCTGCATTTTGATTCTTAATCGAGGCTAGAAGGCTAGATGTAGTTGTCTTTGGGTCAAAGCAACCATTTACCATCTAGTGGACTATGTGCTCATTGTCATCCTTATTCTGCAAAAAAATGTTTTCTCATAAGCAAACACAATTTAAAATAACAGCAAATTTACAATGTGATTAAGACAAGAATAGGAATGTCAATGACCTTAGCCTTTTAAATGGCACGTAAAAAGTATATTTTGCAAGGAAAATTATTATACATACATCAGTATTACAAAATTTATTCAAATCTTTCAAAATTAACTTAATATGGCGGAAAGCCATTCTTGTTGTCATTTTGATAGCGTAAGTAATAGAAAACTCATAATTGAAGAATTTTCGATTACTGATGCTATCAAGTCACAGACTAATTTTTATCAAAACATAAAAGTTTACATTTTTAATTAATTTATTGGAAAATTTTACCAAATCGCCACAAAAAGTGAAAGAATATCGCATTGTACATAATTTATCTCATCTTCCAACTTTTTTAACTTGTTTGGATAAATAACTATTACATAAAAAATTTAACATGACTTAATGGCATGTTTAATCATGTTCAATATGCACCAAGAACAATTATTTCTAGGCCATACAAATTCGAACGGGATTCGAACACACGGCCCGCAGTTAAACGCTTAGCCACTGCACTATCCAGTCGTCAATCAATACAATTCCGAACCTCCTAATAATTTACATTTATTTGTCAAGAATAATTACAAATAAACAACACTCACCGACAGTTTGTGCCTGCGCACTGACCATATCGGCCAAATCCTGCATTATCTGGTTAACATCCAGGACATCTGCTTCTATTTTATTTATGTAAGCCTCCTTCTCTAGCAGCATGCTTGTTTCGAATTGGACGAGACGGGCCTGAAGATAATTAAATATTTATAGAAAATTTGTCAGCAAATTGAAGTATTTTAGTAATCCGGTTTTATGTTAACGACTTTCCTGTGACGAATACTAAGGTTCATACAACTTTAAGAGTTTTTACCAAATTAAAGTGCTTTCGATATTGGTCTCAATTTTAAAGTACGAATTTACACGGTATTGTAATCTTTTAAAATAATACTTTTTGTTTGAAAATTTTTTTTTTCAATTTTGCCATTAAACAATATTTGAAATACTTCCTTTATCAAACAGTAATGAGAGAGTTTTTATTTGTTATGTTATGATAAATAAGACGCAAAACTTGTATATATATTTAATATTGAATTAACTTTTAAAATTACCTGCGCCTGTTGATTGGCTAGCAGAGCTGCTTCTTCATCATCAGCGATGGCTTGCTGTTCCATTGCTTGAGGGTCATTCCTCACACGAGGTTTCGACGGCATATGTGCCGCCATTTTTTCGGAGACTTGCTAGAATTATTAAAAAAATCATTGCTTTAATTTATCTCCATGATATCACAACATTAACAGTATATTTAAGTAAATTGGCTGAAACAGGTCTTTCCAAGTATGCGCATTGCACAAATAAAAAATTTTGGGATTTTTATTCAATGTAAATTATTAATATAATACTTATTGAAACTCAATTTTTCACTTACACTTTATAAAATATCGGTGCAGGGAAGAAACAGCAAGAAACCTAGTAGAATGTTTTTTTAGATATTATATAATAATTATTTTGTACAAATATTTATATGAATTATAATTTATAACAGATCCAGCATGGTAGAGATCCCTCGTTCCCAGGGGTTATTTTCATAGATATATTCCTGAATATTATAACAACACAGTTTCTATATAAAATTTTGAAACATGTTGATTGACAAACTGAACATTTTCTGATATTTCGTGGTAAAAACACATATGTTGCCTTATAAATGGATCACTAATTATATACGAGTCTAGTAACTGTCATTACAAGTTTGTGTTTTTCAAATATGAACATCTTTGTTCTTATCAAAGCTACTTACTTAATTTTTTCGAGTTTATTAAAATTGATGTAAAATTATTTTTCTACTGTTGGTCTGACCATCTCAATCTTAAGTCTTTTTATCATGCCATAAATCATGAGTCTCTCTTTCAGAGTTCAGGGATGATTTGCCTTAATTGTTCCACTTAGCATGTGGATTGATGATCTTAGTACCACACATTTAACACCTTTGTTAATAATGCTGCTCATCACTGGCTTAATATCGATTTTAGGTCCAAAGTAAATGAGATGGTTTTACTTGAAGCCGTAAGATTTTTGTGGAATCTTTCATAGTCGGCTTTTACATAATGTTTTTGTAATTTTATAATCAATATATTTATAATGGTATATAAAGATTATAAAATTACAAAAACATAATGTAAAGAAATGTAAAAGCCGACTATGAAAAATCACAAAAAACAATGAAACTAATGTCTTCCCTTTTGTCTTCATGATGTAATCATAGCTTTAATTGAAGGTGAAGCAAAATAACTCCTTAAACTTACCTTCTGAACAGACGAGTAATTCGCCAGAGCGTCTTTAAAAGCTTGAGTAAGTCGCTCCACTTGTAGCTTCTGGGGCTTATCGCCACGGCGCACAACCACGCCCAAGCGTTGTATATCGCGGGCCGTAGCCGATACGGAACTGTTTACGTTCTGTTGGGTGTCGTGGCTGGTAGTTATAAGAATACGACATAGTTATTTATTATATTTATCCGAATATTAGACATTGAAAAAAAAAAACTATTTTTACGGAATTAATCTTTTTCTATAAAATGGGGGGCAAATCCGTCCTAGTACTGATGACTAACCATCAGATGAGCCGGATACACACTTGGCTCCACTTATATAAACAAAAACTATGTTACTACCCACAGTGGGTTATTTCTTCAAATTGGGTTGTAAAAAGAAATATTTTTTAGGGTCAAATCAAACAACAGTCACCTTATATTGCAATAATTTATAATCTAGATCTATATGCCTGCCTCGTTGGTCTAGTAGTTGTAGTAGTGCGACTGCTGATCCTGAGGTCACAGGTTCGAATCCAGGGTCGGGCCAAAAAATCAATTATTGAGTTCTTCTGTCAGTAAGAAATTATCAGTAGCTGCCTGAAGTCAGGAAGTTGGCGGTGTCTCACCCCCGTGCCTCGGATAGCACGTAATGCCGTTGGTCCTGCGCCTGTTATCTCTCCGTTCGTGTTGGTTTACCGTCCCCTCGGATTATGAGAGTGAGGGAATAGAGAGTGCACCTGTGCTTGCGCATACACTTGGGCACCATAATCCTGTCCTGCGCCAATGGCTAGTCTCCATTGAGGCAGGCCGCCGTGACCGAAATGCGGTCTGGAGGACATTAATCTAGTATATTTAATATAAATTTAAGGCCCATAAGATATAGCCCATACAGGAAACATTTGTATCTGTTATTTCCAAAATATTTTTCAGAAAATGAGCAAGGGAACTAAGATAGAAAGGAACTAGAATAGTTAATTATCCTAGAAATAATTGTTGTTAAAACAGATAAATGTTACATCAACAATACTCACATTTTATCTCTAAGCTGAACACTGTCATTTGGACCACCAATTTGTTTCATCATCTTCTCCAAAGATCGAAGTCCACTGTTTATTGTATTAATATTATCTGCAATACCCTCACTCAAGTTATATAGCTCTGTGGGACTGAAGTCAGCAAAACCGACGGTAGGTGGCGCCGCTGTCGAGCCATAGTCTCGGCTCGAACCACTAATGGGTTCCCTCTCAGACATGTTGAAACTGAAAATAAGGCTACTTTGTGTTATTTAAGATGAGGCCATTTATAATTCCTATTCACTGTGGTAGATTCTGAAGTTTTTGAGCGTTCCTCTATTGGTTATTAATTTCAAAAAAGTTATAACAATAAATGTTTAAAGTTTTAAAGGCAACAAGCTTTCTTAATTTGTTGACAACCTAAGACAGTACAATACCTAAAATACAGTTCTTGTGTTAATTTTAAGATGTAAAAGAATACCAAACTTTTATTCTAAATTACTTAGCCAACCAACGATTACTGGTATTAACCACAGTGATGCATTTTACTACAATTCTACGTCAATTCCCCATACAGATTTATTTATATTTAATATAGATTTATTAATTCTTAATTAACAATCACCGATGAGGTTAGAAAATTATTCCTTGACTAGTCCGCTTCAAAGAATTCAACTACACATTTTTCATGTTTAATCAAATTTTCTAGGAGGTAGAACTCCTTTTCTGCGAAGAAGTCCATGGGTGGGTACCTACCACTCTCTCACATATTTCTGCCGCCAAGAAGCAGTACCTACACTGCTGTGTTCCGATCTTAAAGTTATAGTGAGCCAGTATAGTTACAGTGAGAGTCAGTATAATTACAGACTGAGAGGTATATTTCATAATCGTCCTCACAAGTGACAACTCATCTTTTTTATATAACACCAGGAGAATTGCAGATGCGTTGCTGGTCCCTTAAAAAAGAGTAAACACTTCTTGAAGTTCCCTAAGTCATATCGGTCCAGAATAATCACTGGTAGTAGCCAAATCCACAAGGAAGTGTGCAATAAATAAAACTTCCTGTAAATTGCCTGCCAATCATCCAGGAGGTAAGGATAGTATCTTGAGTTCTGTCACGATGAGCTATGGTGAGCGGCTGGAATTAGTATGAACAATTCCTCTGAGCACTCCCCGTGGTAAATAAGATAGAATGTGCAAAGATATGCGACATCTTTTCACAGCACTAGTGAGTCAAACTGATCAAAAAGTGCTCGGTCGCCGACGATATGAACCACTCTGCGCTTGATGCAATCAAATAGAATGGCATTAAAGAGCCCCGGCCCAGAGATGGGAACAGTATTCTATGTGAGGCCGAACCTGTGCCTTGTAAAGTTGCAGGCGGTGTGTCAACATGAAATACTGTCCCGCTCTGCTGAACACGCCAAGCTTTTGGAGGCCAATTTGGCCTTGTCTTCCAAGTGACCACGAAACTGCACGTCATTAGATATGTCGACGCCGAGGATTCTGATACTGGCTAAGGCAACAAGGGGAGTGCGGAAAAAGCGAAGATGGGTGCATGCTCAAAATACCAGCCTATTAACGCCGGCTTTCAACAAGGCTGCGCGCTATTACTAACTCTGTTTCTTTTGCATATCAATGATATGTAGCAAACAAGTAACATTCACTGCTATGCAAAAGACAGCACTGGTGATGCTTTATAAACCGACCATGCCAATATTTCTTAAAAAACTTCACAGAGTACTGGAACAAACTTGTCTATGAAGCTGAGACATTGTCAAACAAAGTCTCGGATTGGGGGTGGCTAAATCTAGTCCAGTTTAATCCCCTGAAGACACAAGTTCGCACATTTACCACTAAAAAGAACCCCTTTGTCATATCTCCTCAGTTTGATGGCACTCCCCTTGCTGCCTCAGCTAGCATCAGAATTCTTGGTGTCGACATATCGAATAGTGTGCACTTTTGTGGTCACTTGGAGGGGAAGGCCAAATTAGCTTCCAAAAAGCTTGGCATTATCAGCAGAGCGAGACAGTATTTCATGCCGGCACATTGCTGCTTCACAAAGCGCAAGTTCGGCCTCACATGGAATACTGTTCTTATCTCTGGGCTGGGGCACCCCAGTGCCAGCTCCTTCTACTTGACTGCATCCAGCACAGAGCGATTCGAATTGTCGATGACCAAGTCTTTTCTGATCGGCTCGATTCACTGGCGCTGCGTAGGAATGTTGCTTTCCTTTGCATTTTCCATTGTCTGTCATGGGGAGAGTGGGAGGAATAGTACGGATTAGTTCCAATCGCCAAATTTCATGAACACACTTTGCGAACGCATTTGGCGGTCCACTACTGTACATTCTAGTTTTCTTCCTCATACAGCTTCTCTGTGGAATTGTTTACAGACACACTGTGTTATGAACACATTAAGGCTATATAAAGAATTCCATAAGTAAATATATGAACAAAGATTTTTTTAGCTCTGATTTCACATCTATGCTATCAACTTTATCATAAGCTGATGGTACCTTAATACATGTTATTATTTCCTTTAGACTAAGGGTTTCCAGAAATTTATTATTCTTATTTTATGTAATATTTTAAAGTAGTTGGGGTTTGGACTTAAAGAGTGTTATCATTTAGTGCAAATGTCAAACAGGATCTCATGCCTGAGTGTAATTTTTTTTTACAGAAGGCGGCAAATGAGCATGCGGCTCACCTGATGGTAAGTGACTGCCGCGGCCCATGAACAACCGCAACACCAGGGGAATTGTAGATGCGTTGCCGGCAAATTTCATGAACACACTTTGCGAACGCATTTGGCGGTCCACTACTGTACATTCTAGTTTTCTTCCTCATACAGCTTCTCTGTGGAATTGTTTACAGACACACTGTGTTATGAACACATTAAGGCTATATAAAGAATTCCATAAGTAAATATATGAACAAAGATTTTTTTAGCTCTGATTTCACATCTATGCTATCAACTTTATCATAAGCTGATGGTACCTTAATACATGTTATTATTTCCTTTAGACTAAGGGTTTCCAGAAATTTATTATTCTTATTTTATGTAATATTTTAAAGTAGTTGGGGTTTGGACTTAAAGAGTGTTATCATTTAGTGCAAATGTCAAACAGGATCTCATGCCTGAGTGTAATTTTTTTTACAGAAGGCGGCAAATGAGCATGCGGCTCACCTGATGGTAAGTGACTGCCGCGGCCCATGAACAACCGCAACACCAGGGGAATTGTAGATGCGTTGCCAGCCTTTTAGAAAGGAGTAAGCTCTTTTCTTGAAGGTTCCTAAGTAGCAACGGTCCAGAAAAGTCATATCGTATTTTTAATTAGCTAATGTTTAGTGTAATAAAAAATGAAAAAAATCGAACATTAATATAAAATTTTAATATGATTTTATAATTTAATTTACCTTAGAAATTGTGTGATAAAACAAGAATTCCCTCAATAATTTAGAACAATATTTTCAACAAAATGCGACGTAATTAAATGTATTAAGTTAAACATGACGAAACATTATACACAAAGAATTTCACAATCACTAAGTCACAAGCTATATTCAAGTGTCTTTTTGATAACAGGTCTAACCGGAATGTTAAAAGAAATTTACCTTTAAAATTAAAGTGGTGGTCGCAAAGAGTATAGTAACTGTCTTAGGTGGTTGTATATAAATACTTGTTTGTTTCTAGTTATTATGACTTCTTCTTCTTCTTCTTTCTTTTGTGGCGGTTTGATAAAATTCGCCAATGACGTATTGAGTAGAAAATGAAAGCTTATGAGTTTAATTAAAATAAGAGTCTGTGATAATACAAGGATTCAGTTTTCCTCCGAGAATTTTGACAAATCTATTTGTTGAGTTACCTAGAACAGATATGACAAACACAGGTGTTAGACTCTTACCCGTATGTTAAAAGTGACAAGGATTTAAAGTTTCATATTATTAGTATTAATAAAATCACATAAAATATACACAAAAGGAGTACTGGTATATGTTAAAAGAGAATTAAAATCTATAGGTCGAGGAATATAAGGAGGAAGGTAATCATAAAGCGAGGAGGATAATTTGGGACAGTTGAAAAAAATATGGTTTGTGGAACCCTCATCTAAGCCACATTCACACAATGAGCTATCCCTTATTCTGATTTTTGCCAGATGTGCATGTGTACAGGCGTGTCCAATTCTTAATCTACAAATGATCGAAGTTGCATGTTTATTTGCTTTGTTAAATTTAAAGAACCAAGGCTTGGGAGGAATAACCTCTTGGATAGCAGCATAGTGCTTACCTTTAACATTTTTGGAAACTTCCCATAATTTATTCCAATTTTCATTCAGTTTCCTTTTAGCTAGCAAAATTAGGTCATGTGAGTAAATTAAATTTTGTAGAATGCCATTAGCAATTGCATTTTTAGCGAGTACATCAGCTGTTTCGTTACCATGGATACCACTGTGGCCTGGAATCCAGGCCACTGAAACATGGATTCCTTTAAGATGGCATCTGAATAGGGTATTTTTTATTTTAAGAATTAGTGGAAATTTATGTTTGTTATGGAATTGATTGGACAAAATAGCTAACAAACAACTTTTTGAATCTGTGAAAATAACTGTTTTATTAAGATTATGTGACTCTACATATAACAAAGCTTCACTGATTGCAGTTGCTTCACCGGTAAAAGTGGAGGATAGTGAGGGGCATTTAAAGTTAAGAATGATTTTGAACTTAGGAATCCAAACAGCAGCTCCAGTACAGTCTTCATCAGACTGTTTTGAAGCATCTGTGTACATGACAAGCCAATCTTTAAAGGTGTTTTCTATAATTTCTTTTAATTTCAAATTTGCCATTGGAGAATCCTTTTCTATACCTAGATCTAGATGAATGTCGGGTTGGAAAACAATAGCCTCGTAAGGAACATCAAAGAGTGGATTTATTTTACAATGAAAGATTGGGTAAGGAAGCTGAAGAAAAATTACAAAACTTTTAAACAAGCAGGGAGAGTCCTTATGGGTCCAGTATCGGTCAGATGAGATATACTCTGAAAGAAGGTGCAATTTAGGAATTAAGGGATGATCTGAAAGCTGGCAGATCTTAAATAAGAATCTGTCTGAAAGGTATTGCCTTCTTAATCTTAAAGGAGGATCTACGCACTCAACCTGAAGAACATTTATTGGTGAGGATTTCATTGCCCCTGTAATAATGCGAAGGCATTTCGATTGAATTTTGTCCATTATTTTTAGGGATGATTTATTGCAAGGCTCCAACAGAAAACACCCATAGTCAAGGTGGCTTCGTATTAAAGCATTGTACAGTAATTTCTGAGAAAAAGGATGGGACCCCCACCAAACACCTGACAAAGACCGAAGAATATTTATGTTTTTTTCGCATTTTTGTGTTATATATTCAATGTATGGACCAAAGGCCAATTTCGAATCAAGGATAACTCCCAAAAATTTAACATTGCCTCTAACTGGAAAAGGTTGCTTATCATATACAATGGATATATCGGGAACTCGCCTTTGGCGGGAAAAGATCACCACACTACTCTTGGCCACAGATAAAGAGAGGCCATGATTAGTTAACCATTCTTGTAAATAATCCATGGATGAGTTTAGACGGGAACATGCCACTGTGAAGTTGTTTGAGGAGATGTATAGAGCTAGATCGTCTGCATATTGAAGAACATTACAAAAAGAATTTACTGAAAGTTCTAAATCGTGAGTATATATAGAATAAAGGAGAGGACTAAGAACTGAGCCTTGTGGAAGTCCTTTCCATATAGTTTTTGGGGGAAGCAGGAGATTTTTAACATTTATAGATATTGATCTAGAAGAGAGAAAGTTAGAGACGTAATTGACTATCCTCACTGGAATGCTCAGATTAAGCATTTTCTGCCTGAGCACAGGAAGTAGCACATTATCATATGCAGAAGAAATATCCAAGAAAACTCCTATGAGAAATTCATGTTTTGAAAAAGCAATATGAATATCTGTGACCAAAGTACTTAGGCTATCCATGGTACTTAAACCTTTTCGGAAACCGAATTGGCTTTTAGGTAAGAGATTATTCCTTTCCAAAAACCACTCCAAGCGATTTTTTATTAAATGTTCCAAGATTTTTGCCAAAGTACAAGAAAGGGCAATAGGTCGGTAACTGGAAGGGTCATTGCTAGACTTACCTGGTTTGAGAATGGGCAAAATAATTTGGGTTTTCCATTCAGCAGGAGGATCACCAGTAATATAAATAAAATTTAAAATGGATAGTAAGACAGTTTTAGTGTTCTAACTACTATTAATTATAAATGAATAAGGAATCCCATCAATACCTGGTGAGGAGTCTTTAAGGCCATTGAGTACAGTAAACAATTCCTGAGAAGAAAAGGGGGAATCAAATTTATCATTTGTTTTTAAAAAAGCAGAATTAAAAACTAGGCATTCATCATAAGATGGGACTGTTTGTGGTGCAAGTTTATTAGAGAATTCATCTATCCACAGGGAAGGATCATTAGAAATTATATTTTCACTAGAAACTGCACAGCGATATTTTTTAACATTTCTCCAGACCAAAGATGGGGGAGTCCTAGGTGACAGTGACTCACAGAATTTAAACCAACCAGTTCGCTTTTTGTCTGACAGTAATTTTAAGGTTTCTGCAGCAATTTTTTTATAGGAGATATAATTCTCTGCAGTCATAGAACGGGAGTATATTAATTCAGCCTCCTTTCTTCTCCTACAAGCTGCTGAACAATCTTGGTCCCACCAAGGAGGGGAAGGATACTTATTTTTGAAAGGTTTTTTTAAGGGGATTGACTTATTAGCAGCAGAAATAATTGCATTTCTGAACTCTATATATACAGGAGCAATATTATCATTGTTAATTGGGGGAAGAGTTGAAACCTCTTGTTCCAAAACTGTAGAATATAATTGCCAATTAGCTTTGGATAGATTATACTTTAGTCTTGGGCAAAATGTAAAATTTATTCTAGGTGAAGTAGGAGGAGTGATGAATATAGGAAAATGGTCACTGCCATAGCTAGAAGGTAATATTTGCCACAAAAGAAGGGAAGCAATATCTGGGGAGCAGAGAGTTAGGTCAACGGCACTTCTAACATTTTGTAATGGGGATACTCGACGGGTAGGAGACCCGTCATTTAGAATACAGAGATTAAAATTATCAATAAGATCTAAAAATAAGGGAGCCAGTGAATCACACAGATGGGAGCCCCAAACAGTATGATGCATATTAAAATCCCCCAAAATAACCATAGGAGGTGACAGAGAAGAAATAAGTGTTGCAAGTTCTGTTAAAACATTTGCATCAGGATTAGGAATGTAAACAGAGAGAATAGAGACATCAAGGGTCTTAATAGCAACAGCATTTACTGCTGGACTATGAGAAGGGAGAGGAATTTGTGAAAATGTAACTGTTCTTGAAATTAAAATAGAGGTGCCAGCACGACCATCACTCCTATCATCCCGGAGGCATGCATAGCCTGAAACCCTAAAATGAGACTCAGGTCTAAGCCATGTCTCCTGGATGGCAAGAATGAAGGGATGAAATTTATTAATGAGGTAAATGAGTTCATTTTTTTATTTCTAATGCTCCGACAATTGCATTGAAGAATTGGCGGGACTGCGAATGTTACGGGCTAAGGAGGAAAGCTGAGTAAGTTTTTGATGTAAGCTGAGAGGAAGTTCCGTGTCATTAAAACGGGAGATCATGTTAATTAGAATTGATATCATAAGTTCGCAGAAATTATCATTACTAGAAGAGTTGTTGTCATTTCCCAGTAGAGCACACCCATTAGGAAGGGAAGAATTAGGATTCTCAACAATTGCCTGATGGGCTGCCATATCATATCCAGAATTTAATGATTGGCTATAGGAACGATGAGGGATAAAAATTGTTTTTTTGTATGATGCAGTTTGTGAGAGCTGAGCCGAAGGGGTTGAAAGACTGTCAGTTATGGTATAAGGAGTCTGTTGAGAACAATTACGAGGCTGGATTCTTGTTGTATCAGCAAAGGATCTTTTTGTCTGAGGGAATCTAGCTGAAGCTTCTAAATATGAGATATTTTCTTGTGACATAACAAGTTTAATAGATTTTTGCCTTAGATGTTCAGGACAAGTAGGGTCTTTTGCGGTGTGGGGACCTGAGCAGAATAGACAAGTAGGAGTATGTCGAGAACAAGCTAAACCTTCATGGTTCTGTGCACACACAAAGCAGCGAGGGGATGATCGGCACTGGGAAGTAACATGGCCAAATCTACAACATTTATGACACTGAATTAGTGGCAAAATATATTTTTCTACTGGCATTGAAGTGTAAAAACAGTAAATATGGGGAGGAAGTTTTTGTCCAGAAAAAGTTAGAACAACCGTCTGAGTTGGAACCCATGAAACGCTATTGCTGTCACTCACTGATCGTCTATTAAGTCGCCGTGCTTTAATTATAGAACCGTAGCCAGAGGGAATTTCTATAGCTGCTATTAATTCTTCTAGTGTCCACTCTATGGGAACTTGTCTAACTAGCCCCATACGAGTGATACTATATGAGGGGATGGTTGCTTCATATTTAGAAATTTGGAGAGCTGGGTGATCCATAAAGGTGTTTGCATCTGCAGCTGTTTTAAACTCCACTGATATTCTATTTCGTCCAACTTTTTTGACTCCATCATGGACTATATTTTTAATATTGTTATGATACAGAAAGTGACCGAATTTAATTGGTTTAAGAGTTACTCCAGACAGCTGATCATTTGAGATTTTACTTACGTGAACTAGAAAAGGAGCGGCATCATCTTGAGAGTACTTAACTTTTTTATTAATAAAATCAGGATGGGTATATGAGGATTGTATTGAAGGAAACTGTTGTTTTGGATCAGTAATAACTATTTTTTGTGGATGGGCAGACTCGTTACTTACTTGGGCACGTTTACGGTTAATTAGTTCTATATTATCAATGGGTGCGTTTGGCAGAAAAAAGCGCTAGCAAGCGCTTGTAAGCAAAATGGCGATCGTAAGCGGTAAGCGCTGTCAAATCGTAAGTAGCTGTTTTCCCCTAGGACACGATGTTAGTTTTAACCGGGGACCCTAACCTAATTTTAATATATGTTTCTAAAGTATTCATATTAAAAACTTACCAATCATGAATTTTTAATAACATGTATATGTTTATTCATGTAATTATATTACTTAAAACTAATATTGCACAAAACAACTTATAACTCTACTTCAAAACAAACAAATTAAATAAGCAAAATGGCGGATTGTGTCAGCGCTACTGAAGTAGCAATCGTGTCCTGGCCGAAAACTATTTTAGCGCTTATAAGCGCTTGCTAGCGCTTTTTTCTGCCAAACGCACCCAATGTTAATGGGTAAGGAAAAGGAATCATTGCGACCCCTTCCGGGATCGGGAGGTTCGTCCTCCATTATATTACTACAACAAAAAATTACATAAAAACGGCACAACTACAAACACTTACTAATTTACAGATATTAAAACCTCCACCAAGACAGAAAAATTTACTATAGTAACTCAACAACACTTAATAAAATAATAAATTTTAAGCAAAAAAGGCACGACACTTGTATCTCTCACTTCCTCCGATCGAAACCCGAAAGGTACTCTCGTTATTATGACGAATATTGAAAAACAACAAACGTTTTCACCATAAAAGTCAAACTGTCAGTGTCATAGACATTAGCATCAGTGTTGCCATTTAAATGAGGGTGGCGCCACTGTAGCTACAGTCTAATTCTTTTTACAATAAATTATTTTATTGCTTTTAAAATGTTTATTTTCAAAATCACTCTCAACGTATTTTACAGCGATTTACATACCCTGCGCGCTCGAGCGCAGTTGTGGAGAGTTTTCGAACTGTTATTTACCGCTTACAGATGGACACATTTTCAACTATTCTCCTATTATATGGGAGATTGTCCTTTTACCTCTATAGGTACTCCACGCTAAAATCGCTTACAGTAATGTCAGGTTTACATATAAGAAAAGCCTTTATAGGCTATTTTTAAACAATTTAAACTTTATAACATTGTCTTTAAAAATAGCCTTTATTATCTACAGGAGTACTCAAACATTGAAATGAAATGAATAAGTGATATTGCCACAGTTTTTAATTTTATTTTAAAGGACATTCAATGAAATATAGAATACGATTTCAGCCAATTGGCCACACACACTGCTGTAGATGGCTTAATCCTGGTGGACTAATTTTGGACGACATCTTCGAATAAATGGGGCTCAATTTTATGAAGAACACGAATTCTGTTGGCTTTCAGGGCGACAATTGTCTGTGGTTTGTCTACATAGACCTGAGATTATACGTAATTCCACAAGAAGTGGTGTTAAATCACACATTCTCGGTGACCGTTTGTGGTAGCGACATCAACTGGCCACGAATCGGAGGCCAGTTGATGTCGCTACCACAAACTTTTCATATACCTACATAATTTATCCAATAAATTAAATATTTCCCGTGAAGTATGATAAGTAGCGCCATTCTGATGGAACCACATGTTTGTGAGGTCCATACCGTCTATACTAGGGCACAAAAAGTTTATTATCATCGTCCGATATCAGTGACAGTGAGCCGCGACTAACACTGAAATTATATTTGTTTTATGGAAATTAATATACGTCCTTACATATGAAATTGGAGTTTTGTACGGGAGGAATACAAAGTCATTTTTTTCGTAAAATATATTTAATTAATCAAAGTATGCATCGTTGTTATCTATGCATTTTTGCCATCTCATAGGTTCATTGATCTCTTTACTAAAAAATCATGAGGACGAGAATAAATAAACTCTTTGAAGGCGGTTTGGACTGCCGCATCGGAGTTGAATTTTTTTCCTTGTAAGAAGTTGTCCAAATTCCGGAAAAAATGATAATCTATTGGAGCAAGGTCCGGGGAGTACTATGGATGTCGCAGAAATTCCAATTGTAGCTCATCTAACTTAGTGGTTGTTTGTTGTGCGTTGTGTGGTCTTGCGTTGTTGTGAAGCAGCAGTGGCCTAGAGCAATTGACCAATCTTGGATGTTTAGCACCTAGTTCCTCCTTCATGGTTTGCAGTTGCTGACTGTAGATATTTTGGCCAGATTTTGGAAAGCTGTAGTGAACAACACTGGCGTTAGTCCACCAAACACTCTCAAGTAACTTTTTCTGAGTCAATTTTTGCTTAGGGCAGGATTTGGCTGGGTCTCCAGGGTTCAGCCACAGCGACGAGCGCTTCCGATTATCGTTAAGTATCCACTTTTCATCACAAGTAATGATTCGATTTAAAATCTCTTCATTTTTGTCTCAGTTGAGCAAAGTAACACAGCAGTTGACGCGTGTTTGCAAGTTCAATTCACTCAATTCATGAGTAACCCAAACAAACAACAAACGTGTGACACACAGCACACAGTCCACCTGATGGTAAGTGGTTGCTGTGGCCCATAGACATCTACATCTATCCTCGATTACGAATCAAAATGCAGATGCGTTGTCACCCATGATGACTTAGATGGAATGCCTTGTTTCCAGTAAAACGGGTCTCCGGTTCTTGATACTCACCATACGAAACACAGCAGCATTAAGCTACTATTGGACGCTGGTATTCTGTGAGAGTGTGTTCCTTCCCCGGTCGAGCCGACCCATTCGTGCTACTACTATACTACTAATATAACTGCAGCACGGCTCTATCACGTAAAAATATGATCTGCTACGTGAGTAATATGATTACAGGCTTAATAGAATTAAAATTAACAGTAATAATGTACCGTAACTTCAACAATGCAGATCAGCAATAAAAAATAGTGATAATTTTAATTTGAGGGATGTACTTTATGGATTGACGGCAAATTATTAATATTTAGCTCCAATTTTGCAAGGACTTATCGTAAATCTCCCCGTTCTGTGATATTCAATGTGCTCCTTTTTTGTTAATAGATTTGTAACGACACTAAAGCTTTTTTTGACACGGTATGACGAGGGAGGGTACGCTATGAAAAGTTTTCTAGCAATTTCCAACGACTACGATATTTTTCGAGTATTATTGCCTGCAGCCAAAACGTTTGATAGCCTTTTTTAAATTTCAACTTCATCTCCTCATTAGTGCTAAACTCGAGTAGCTCCTCTTGTAATACTACATTCGCCACTTCCGTTTCACGAAATGGATTTATGATCGTTGGTAGTATTCCCATTGTCAGAATATATTTGTGGCGGCGCTGTCATCACACCACAAGCGAAACACATCGAAGCCTAAATTACGCTATCAAAGTTCCGAATCAAAAACAGAATATATGTAACAGCTCCGAACTATCACTCGCAGCGTTGGCCGCTCCCCGGGCAGAACAGCTTGCCCGGCGGGAGATCCCTCCCCCCCTTTTCTTTCTACGGCCACAGTGGTGACTAACCGACGTGATGTAAACACGCAACTAACAACCCTCGGAAAACCAAAACTTGACTTCTTCGTTATCCTCAAAAATCCCTACCATTCAAACCTGAAAATCGTCTTCTGCAGTCTTCAGTTTCTGCAAGCCATTCCAATTGTCTTCATCTTTCTCCGGCACATCGATTTCACCGGCATCACTTGCCAGTGCGTTGTATGGCATGCTTTACACACCGGCACTTCGTTCGCACCGGTGTCACTTGCCCTTACGCCCACAACATGCATTCCCCACCGGCATTAAGGATGCACCGGCAATCGGACTGCACTATCGAGTATTGACCTTCAGTCTGAGCAGGGGGGAATATATTTGTGGCGGCGCTGTTGTCGCACCACAAGCGAAACACATCGAAGCCTAAATCACGTTATCAAAATTCCGAATCAAAAACAGTATATATAGAATAGCTCCTAACTATCACACGCTATCTACTGCAAAGGTATCTCACTACCTTTCATACGGAACAAGATTCAAAAGTCAGTTGACGACCTAGGAGCTTGGTTTAAAACATGGCGCATTGATGTGAACCCGGAGAAGAGCTCCGCCGTTCACTTCGATTATAAACGACGCCGTCTCAAAAACACTCCACCAATACGTATGCTAGGGACCCCTGTCCCCTGGCATACGACTGCCAAATATTTAGGTGTCACTCTAGACACAAGGCTCACTTTCAGGCCCCACGTCAAAAGAGTAACCCGTCACGCACGTTTTTACCTGAGTAGGCTCAACAGTATGTTGGGCCGACACAGTAAAATGTCCCTTAGAAACAAGCGTACCCTTTATAAGGTCTGTATACGACCAGTCATGTCCTACGCGGGCCCCGTTTTTGACCACGCCGACCCTAAAATTATTAATGAACTCCAAATAGTTCAAAACCTTTTCTGTCGTCCAGCTGCGAACGCACCTTGGTACGTCCGTAATGCCGACCTTCATCGGGACCTAGAGCTCCCCACAATTCAACAATTTCTCAAAAAACTCTCTGAGAACTTCTTCAAAGCCTCAGAGTCGCACTCAAACCATTTAATTCGTGAGGCAGCTACTTATGCAGCCCCACCCCCCTCTCGCTAACGAGTCCGCAGGCCGAGAAACTCTCACTCGGACCCGCCTAATAAACTATCAAACGACCTGAACTGCCTCCTGGCGGCTCAGGCCAACTCTAATTAAATTAAAGTATTTAGTCATAATTAATTTGCCTTCGTAGGCACTCCCTCAGCGGCTCGTAGCCGCCTGCGCCCTCTTTTCCCAAAAGAGGGTCGCTCACGATAAGGCACAATAAAGCTTAATCAGCCAGTTGCCTGTCCCTAGAGGCGGTTTTTAGAGGGTATCACTTAGGTTCCCCGGTAGGATGTGAGTCCCTCATAACCACGATAGACCGGCTATCGTGATATGCGTAATGCATTTTCCGCCTCCCTACGTATAGGGTAGCCCTTTAATTGCTTCGACACGGAGCGTTGGCCGCTCTCCGGTCTCCGGGCAGAACACCTTGCCCGGCGGGAGATCTCCCCTTTTCCTTCTACGGCCACATATTTAAATCTACTTTGAACTCATTACTCATCACCCAGGGCATTTAAATATCGAACGTATTTCTGAGTATCCTCATCAAGACATTCTGCATGTGACAAATTTGGAAACGGGGAAAATTCGCGCCGACTTATATTTTGCTTGATAAATTAGAATTTATCAAGAAAAGCCGAAATTACACCCTTTGTTTTTATGAAATTTAGGCTGTTATCTTGTAACTGCAAGTTAATGTTATAAAATTTTTTGAACATATCGGTCAAATACGTGATGCCTGCTTTCAATTTAAACAGGTTTTCTTTTAAATCTGGATCTTGATATTCCAGAAACTCTAAAACTGATTCACAAAGGGAGTAAAATATTGTTAAAAATGCATCTTTCGACAACCACAGTACTTCAGTATATAAGAGCAATCGTTGGAATCTTTATCATTTTAGTCACGCAATTGTGCAAAAGCGGGTATTTACGCATTGCTTCTTATTTTGTTAACTGCTTTAATCACAAATTGAAACAATTAGTGCAATCACTCACTCAAACTTTTCGCTACCTGGTTTTGGTGGATGACACTGTGAATTGCAGTTACTCGAGATGTAATTTTTTAAAGATAGCTTATAAACCCACGATATTGCCCGAACATGTTTGAAAATGGAATCGATATTTCCTTAAAATAATCACTCAGGACATCAAATATTGATTCGCTTTCAGTTTGCGTCTCCAAAGTTTTCGTACGCAATAAATGACCCTGCGCATGTCTTACTAAACTGATATAGGTATTCGAACTTGATTTACCTATGTAGTCGATCATAGCTTAGCGTTCAAGGCGTTAATAGCAGCGAGACAGGGACCAATATAAAAACCGTTAGGTCATATAGAATATTATCGAAATCGTGTTATAATAAACAATCTACATATAGGTATCGAATAACCACTCCCGATTTGGATCAAATGTGCTTCTTTTCATTTTTAACTTCCCGCTATGAAAATCAATAATTTTCAAAAAATCAGGAAGTTATTGTTTTCACCCCGGTTTTTGAAAATCAAGTTTCTCATCAGATCTCGACGTTTTGCGGTCCTAGGAAGCTATTCTATTATATTATTTATGCGATGATGTCCGTATGTCCCTATATATGTGTGTGTGTGTGTGTTTTCTTTATAGAATAAGGGTGACAAACGGTCACACAGTCCACCTGATGGCGACTGGATGCTGTAGCCCATAGACATCTATATTTATCCTCGATTAAGAACCAAAACGCAGAAGCAAGCGTTGTCACCCCCGAGGACTAAGACGGTATGCCTCATTTCCAGTAAAAAAGGGTTTCCGGATCTCTACACTCCCAATATGAAACACAGCAGTATAAAGGTGCTATTTTACGCTGGTATTCTGTGAGAGCCTGCTGATTCCCCAGTCGAACTGACCCATTCGTGCTACAACCATAATATGTGTGTGTTGTGTGTGTATGTATGTAAACATTTCATAAGTTTGTAACGGAGTGTCCGATCGAAAAGCGGTTTTCGGCATCTGAAAGAGCCTTGCTGAACTTAGATTTTCTGTGAATTTAGATCGAATTGTCGAAGTGTGTTTTTTTTAATTTCAATAGGCTCACGTATTATCCTTGGTATAAATCGATGTTCTTCAGCGAGGATTTGTGGTCATAAAAAGTAGTTTAATAAATTCAAAACGTAGTTTTCTAGGAATTACTACGACGCCCTTGTTTTGATCGATTCTATAACTCGAAAAACGACGTCGTTTGCCGTGAACCACATCAAAATCGATTGATTTTTTCGAGAGATATCGTTGTCGAAGGAAATCTCGAAAAAGTATTTTTTCAAAATAACTTGAAAAACTTCCGTGAAATCATTTTTTTTTTGTAATAGGCTTTTACGTTAAGCTAAAAAAATTGCGTCGATTGCCGTAAATCATACCAAAATCGCTTGATTTTTTTGTGAAATATTTAATTTTGATTGAAACTACTTTTACGGATTATATCGCGTTTAATTTATTTTATTTTTAATACCCGACATTCAATTTCGAGAAAATAAAAAACTTGGTTTCCAAAATAGTGACATCATAATAAGTGGAATTTGCAGCGCTTTGATATTGAAATTAGCGGGAAGTTCCAGAGATGGCTTGCAGGGTCAACAATTTTTTTTCATAGTGCACCATTTCACGCATAATTTATACATTTTCTAGAGGCAAGAACCGCACAAACTCGTAATAAGCACTGTGGTAAAGGACGAGTATGTAAGACTTATACTGAGTAGAACCTCATGGTGTTCTAATTTAGTAATACATACGTATGTAGGATTTGGGTGTCCGATTTACATCTCTGCCGCTGACCAAAACACTCCTTAATCCCGCAATCTTGGATGCACAGCAGGTACTTTGATGCGGCCCTCTTTTTTATAAAGTGAGGGTGATAAAACGGACACACAGCCCGCCTGATGGTAAATGGATGCTATGGCCCATATCTACATGTATTTTTAGTAAGGATCAGAATATAGATGCGTTGTCACCCTAAAGGACTATGATGCAATGCGTCGTTAGCAGTAAAAAGGTTCTCCGATTCTTTACACTAACGATACGAAACACAGTAACAGAAGCATTAGGCTGCTATCCTTCCCCGGTCGAGCCGGTCCATTCGCATTGGCTCCCAAACGTTTAAAAACCTATTCCCTTAAACTTCTGCTTCAGGTCAAGAAATGAGTAAAAATGAAGTCTGTGTGTACAAATTAATTTAACTCGAAAACTATTGAATTTATCAGCCTGAAATTTAAAGAGTTCCTATTCCAAAACGAATTTCAGTCACTACGGACAGTCTTTTTTTATATGATAAAGGTGACAAACAAGCATACAGTTTACCTGATGTGAAGTGGTTGCTGTAACCCAAAGATATCTACATCTATCCTCAAATACGAATCAAAATTCAGATGCGTTGTCACACGTGAGGACTAAGATGGAATGCCTCGTTTTCAGTAAAAAGGGTCTCCGGTTCTCTACACTTACGCCATACGAAACACAGTAGCGTTAAGCTGCTGTTTTACGCTGGTATTCTGTGAGAGCGTGGTCCTTCCTCTTTCAAGCAGACTCATTAGTACAACAAATATAACAGTAATATAGCTGCAGCATAGCTCTACCACGTATTTCTGAAAGGATCTATCTGCATCGGACAGGATTACGAGTATAGTCCACGAGTCTCTATTTATTCACTCTCACAGTTCGATGGGACGGTTATCCAACCCATTATCATTCATCATTGCTTTGTGGCATTCTTTCGGCTCTCCTTTGCCACAAAGCACGATTGTAAGCCAACTGCATTCATCGATTTCCTGTATGACTTACTAGGTCGTCACTCCATCTAGTCGGGGCCACCCTACACTTCGCTTACCAATACGAATCCTCCATTATATTACTACAACAAAAAATTACATAAAAACGGCACAACTACAAACACTTACTAATTTACAGATATTAAAACCTCCACCAAGACAGAAAAATTTACTATAGTAACTCAACAACACTTAATAAAATAATAAATTTTAAGCAAAAAAGGCACGACACTTGTATCTCTCACTTCCTCCGATCGAAACCCGAAAGGTACTCTCGTTATTATGACGAATATTGAAAAACAACAAACGTTTTCACCATAAAAGTCAAACTGTCAGTGTCATAGACATTAGCATCAGTGTTGCCATTTAAATGAGGGTGGCGCCACTGTAGCTACAGTCTAATTCTTTTTACAATAAATTATTTTATTGCTTTTAAAATGTTTATTTTCAAAATCACTCTCAACGTATTTTACAGCGATTTACATACCCTGCGCGCTCGAGCGCAGTTGTGGAGAGTTTTCGAACTGTTATTTACCGCTTACAGATGGACACATTTTCAACTATTCTCCTATTATATGGGAGATTGTCCTTTTACCTCTATAGGTACTCCACGCTAAAATCGCTTACAGTAATGTCAGGTTTACATATAAGAAAAGCCTTTATAGGCTATTTTTAAACAATTTAAACTTTATAACATTGTCTTTAAAAATAGCCTTTATTATCTACAGGAGTACTCAAACATTGAAATGAAATGAATAAGTGATATTGCCACAGTTTTTAATTTTATTTTAAAGGACATTCAATGAAATATAGAATACGATTTCAGCCAATTGGCCACACACACTGCTGTAGATGGCTTAATCCTGGTGGACTAATTTTGGACGACATCTTCGAATAAATGGGGCTCAATTTTATGAAGAACACGAATTCTGTTGGCTTTCAGGGCGACAATTGTCTGTGGTTTGTCTACATAGACCTGAGATTATACGTAATTCCACAAGAAGTGGTGTTAAATCACACATTCTCGGTGACCGTTTGTGGTAGCGACATCAACTGGCCACGAATCGGAGGCCAGTTGATGTCGCTACCACAAACTTTTCATATACCTACATAATTTATCCAATAAATTAAATATTTCCCGTGAAGTATGATAAGTAGCGCCATTCTGATGGAACCACATGTTTGTGAGGTCCATACCGTCTATACTAGGGCACAAAAAGTTTATTATCATCGTCCGATATCAGTGACAGTGAGCCGCGACTAACACTGAAATTATATTTGTTTTATGGAAATTAATATACGTCCTTACATATGAAATTGGAGTTTTGTACGGGAGGAATACAAAGTCATTTTTTTCGTAAAATATATTTAATTAATCAAAGTATGCATCGTTGTTATCTATGCATTTTTGCCATCTCATAGGTTCATTGATCTCTTTACTAAAAAATCATGAGGACGAGAATAAATAAACTCTTTGAAGGCGGTTTGGACTGCCGCATCGGAGTTGAATTTTTTTCCTTGTAAGAAGTTGTCCAAATTCCGGAAAAAATGATAATCTATTGGAGCAAGGTCCGGGGAGTACTATGGATGTCGCAGAAATTCCAATTGTAGCTCATCTAACTTAGTGGTTGTTTGTTGTGCGTTGTGTGGTCTTGCGTTGTTGTGAAGCAGCAGTGGCCTAGAGCAATTGACCAATCTTGGATGTTTAGCACCTAGTTCCTCCTTCATGGTTTGCAGTTGCTGACTATAGATATTTTGGCCAGATTTTGGAAAGCTGTAGTGAACAACACTGGCGTTAGTCCACCAAACACTCTCAAGTAACTTTTTCTGAGTCAATTTTTGCTTAGGGCAGGATTTGGCTGGGTCTCCAGGGTTCAGCCACAGCGACGAGCGCTTCCGATTATCGTTAAGTATCCACTTTTCATCACAAGTAATGATTCGATTTAAAATCTCTTCATTTTTATCTCAGTTGAGCAAAGTAACACAGCAGTTGACGCGTGTTTGCAAGTTCAATTCACTCAATTCATGAGTAACCCAAACAAACAACAAACGTGTGACACACAGCACACAGTCCACCTGATGGTAAGTGGTTGCTGTGGCCCATAGACATCTACATCTATCCTCGATTACGAATCAAAATGCAGATGCGTTGTCACCCATGATGACTTAGATGGAATGCCTTGTTTCCAGTAAAACGGGTCTCCGGTTCTTGATACTCACCATACGAAACACAGCAGCATTAAGCTACTATTGGACGCTGGTATTCTGTGAGAGTGTGTTCCTTCCCCGGTCGAGCCGACCCATTCGTGCTACTACTATACTACTAATATAACTGCAGCACGGCTCTATCACGTAAAAATATGATCTGCTACGTGAGTAATATGATTACAGGCTTAATAGAATTAAAATTAACAGTAATAATGTACCGTAACTTCAACAATGCAGATCAGCAATAAAAAATAGTGATAATTTTAATTTGAGGGATGTACTTTATGGATTGACGGCAAATTATTAATATTTAGCTCCAATTTTGCAAGGACTTATCGTAAATCTCCCCGTTCTGTGATATTCAATGTGCTCCTTTTTTGTTAATAGATTTGTAACGACACTAAAGCTTTTTTTGACACGGTATGACGAGGGAGGGTACGCTATGAAAAGTTTTCTAGCAATTTCCAACGACTACGATATTTTTCGAGTATTATTGCCTGCAGCCAAAACGTTTGATAGCCTTTTTTAAATTTCAACTTCATCTCCTCATTAGTGCTAAACTCGAGTAGCTCCTCTTGTAATACTACATTCGCCACTTCCGTTTCACGAAATGGATTTATGATCGTTGGTAGTATTCCCATTGTCAGAATATATTTGTGGCGGCGCTGTCATCACACCACAAGCGAAACACATCGAAGCCTAAATTACGCTATCAAAGTTCCGAATCAAAAACAGAATATATGTAACAGCTCCGAACTATCACTCGCAGCGTTGGCCGCTCCCCGGGCAGAACAGCTTGCCCGGCGGGAGATCCCTCCCCCCCTTTTCTTTCTACGGCCACAGTGGTGACTAACCGACGTGATGTAAACACGCAACTAACAACCCTCGGAAAACCAAAACTTGACTTCTTCGTTATCCTCAAAAATCCCTACCATTCAAACCTGAAAATCGTCTTCTGCAGTCTTCAGTTTCTGCAAGCCATTCCAATTGTCTTCATCTTTCTCCGGCACATCGATTTCACCGGCATCACTTGCCAGTGCGTTGTATGGCATGCTTTACACACCGGCACTTCGTTCGCACCGGTGTCACTTGCCCTTACGCCCACAACATGCATTCCCCACCGGCATTAAGGATGCACCGGCAATCGGACTGCACTATCGAGTATTGACCTTCAGTCTGAGCAGGGGGGAATATATTTGTGGCGGCGCTGTTGTCGCACCACAAGCGAAACACATCGAAGCCTAAATCACGTTATCAAAATTCCGAATCAAAAACAGTATATATAGAATAGCTCCTAACTATCACACGCTATCTACTGCAAAGGTATCTCACTACCTTTCATACGGAACAAGATTCAAAAGTCAGTTGACGACCTAGGAGCTTGGTTTAAAACATGGCGCATTGATGTGAACCCGGAGAAGAGCTCCGCCGTTCACTTCGATTATAAACGACGCCGTCTCAAAAACACTCCACCAATACGTATGCTAGGGACCCCTGTCCCCTGGCATACGACTGCCAAATATTTAGGTGTCACTCTAGACACAAGGCTCACTTTCAGGCCCCACGTCAAAAGAGTAACCCGTCACGCACGTTTTTACCTGAGTAGGCTCAACAGTATGTTGGGCCGACACAGTAAAATGTCCCTTAGAAACAAGCGTACCCTTTATAAGGTCTGTATACGACCAGTCATGTCCTACGCGGGCCCCGTTTTTGACCACGCCGACCCTAAAATTATTAATGAACTCCAAATAGTTCAAAACCTTTTCTGTCGTCCAGCTGCGAACGCACCTTGGTACGTCCGTAATGCCGACCTTCATCGGGACCTAGAGCTCCCCACAATTCAACAATTTCTCAAAAAACTCTCTGAGAACTTCTTCAAAGCCTCAGAGTCGCACTCAAACCATTTAATTCGTGAGGCAGCTACTTATGCAGCCCCACCCCCCTCTCGCTAACGAGTCCGCAGGCCGAGAAACTCTCACTCGGACCCGCCTAATAAACTATCAAACGACCTGAACTGCCTCCTGGCGGCTCAGGCCAACTCTAATTAAATTAAAGTATTTAGTCATAATTAATTTGCCTTCGTAGGCACTCCCTCAGCGGCTCGTAGCCGCCTGCGCCCTCTTTTCCCAAAAGAGGGTCGCTCACGATAAGGCACAATAAAGCTTAATCAGCCAGTTGCCTGTCCCTAGAGGCGGTTTTTAGAGGGTATCACTTAGGTTCCCCGGTAGGATGTGAGTCCCTCATAACCACGATAGACCGGCTATCGTGATATGCGTAATGCATTTTCCGCCTCCCTACGTATAGGGTAGCCCTTTAATTGCTTCGACACGGAGCGTTGGCCGCTCTCCGGTCTCCGGGCAGAACACCTTGCCCGGCGGGAGATCTCCCCTTTTCCTTCTACGGCCACATATTTAAATCTACTTTGAACTCATTACTCATCACCCAGGGCATTTAAATATCGAACGTATTTCTGAGTATCCTCATCAAGACATTCTGCATGTGACAAATTTGGAAACGGGGAAAATTCGCGCCGACTTATATTTTGCTTGATAAATTAGAATTTATCAAGAAAAGCCGAAATTACACCCTTTGTTTTTATGAAATTTAGGCTGTTATCTTGTAACTGCAAGTTAATGTTATAAAATTTTTTGAACATATCGGTCAAATACGTGATGCCTGCTTTCAATTTAAACAGGTTTTCTTTTAAATCTGGATCTTGATATTCCAGAAACTCTAAAACTGATTCACAAAGGGAGTAAAATATTGTTAAAAATGCATCTTTCGACAACCACAGTACTTCAGTATATAAGAGCAATCGTTGGAATCTTTATCATTTTAGTCACGCAATTGTGCAAAAGCGGGTATTTACGCATTGCTTCTTATTTTGTTAACTGCTTTAATCACAAATTGAAACAATTAGTGCAATCACTCACTCAAACTTTTCGCTACCTGGTTTTGGTGGATGACACTGTGAATTGCAGTTACTCGAGATGTAATTTTTTAAAGATAGCTTATAAACCCACGATATTGCCCGAACATGTTTGAAAATGGAATCGATATTTCCTTAAAATAATCACTCAGGACATCAAATATTGATTCGCTTTCAGTTTGCGTCTCCAAAGTTTTCGTACGCAATAAATGACCCTGCGCATGTCTTACTAAACTGATATAGGTATTCGAACTTGATTTACCTATGTAGTCGATCATAGCTTAGCGTTCAAGGCGTTAATAGCAGCGAGACAGGGACCAATATAAAAACCGTTAGGTCATATAGAATATTATCGAAATCGTGTTATAATAAACAATCTACATATAGGTATCGAATAACCACTCCCGATTTGGATCAAATGTGCTTCTTTTCATTTTTAACTTCCCGCTATGAAAATCAATAATTTTCAAAAAATCAGGAAGTTATTGTTTTCACCCCGGTTTTTGAAAATCAAGTTTCTCATCAGATCTCGACGTTTTGCGGTCCTAGGAAGCTATTCTATTATATTATTTATGCGATGATGTCCGTATGTCCCTATATATGTGTGTGTGTGTGTGTTTTCTTTATAGAATAAGGGTGACAAACGGTCACACAGTCCACCTGATGGCGACTGGATGCTGTAGCCCATAGACATCTATATTTATCCTCGATTAAGAACCAAAACGCAGAAGCAAGCGTTGTCACCCCCGAGGACTAAGACGGTATGCCTCATTTCCAGTAAAAAAGGGTTTCCGGATCTCTACACTCCCAATATGAAACACAGCAGTATAAAGGTGCTATTTTACGCTGGTATTCTGTGAGAGCCTGCTGATTCCCCAGTCGAACTGACCCATTCGTGCTACAACCATAATATGTGTGTGTTGTGTGTGTATGTATGTAAACATTTCATAAGTTTGTAACGGAGTGTCCGATCGAAAAGCGGTTTTCGGCATCTGAAAGAGCCTTGCTGAACTTAGATTTTCTGTGAATTTAGATCGAATTGTCGAAGTGTGTTTTTTTTAATTTCAATAGGCTCACGTATTATCCTTGGTATAAATCGATGTTCTTCAGCGAGGATTTGTGGTCATAAAAAGTAGTTTAATAAATTCAAAACGTAGTTTTCTAGGAATTACTACGACGCCCTTGTTTTGATCGATTCTATAACTCGAAAAACGACGTCGTTTGCCGTGAACCACATCAAAATCGATTGATTTTTTCGAGAGATATCGTTGTCGAAGGAAATCTCGAAAAAGTATTTTTTCAAAATAACTTGAAAAACTTCCGTGAAATCATTTTTTTTTTGTAATAGGCTTTTACGTTAAGCTAAAAAAATTGCGTCGATTGCCGTAAATCATACCAAAATCGCTTGATTTTTTTGTGAAATATTTAATTTTGATTGAAACTACTTTTACGGATTATATCGCGTTTAATTTATTTTATTTTTAATACCCGACATTCAATTTCGAGAAAATAAAAAACTTGGTTTCCAAAATAGTGACATCATAATAAGTGGAATTTGCAGCGCTTTGATATTGAAATTAGCGGGAAGTTCCAGAGATGGCTTGCAGGGTCAACAATTTTTTTTCATAGTGCACCATTTCACGCATAATTTATACATTTTCTAGAGGCAAGAACCGCACAAACTCGTAATAAGCACTGTGGTAAAGGACGAGTATGTAAGACTTATACTGAGTAGAACCTCATGGTGTTCTAATTTAGTAATACATACGTATGTAGGATTTGGGTGTCCGATTTACATCTCTGCCGCTGACCAAAACACTCCTTAATCCCGCAATCTTGGATGCACAGCAGGTACTTTGATGCGGCCCTCTTTTTTATAAAGTGAGGGTGATAAAACGGACACACAGCCCGCCTGATGGTAAATGGATGCTATGGCCCATATCTACATGTATTTTTAGTAAGGATCAGAATATAGATGCGTTGTCACCCTAAAGGACTATGATGCAATGCGTCGTTAGCAGTAAAAAGGTTCTCCGATTCTTTACACTAACGATACGAAACACAGTAACAGAAGCATTAGGCTGCTATCCTTCCCCGGTCGAGCCGGTCCATTCGCATTGGCTCCCAAACGTTTAAAAACCTATTCCCTTAAACTTCTGCTTCAGGTCAAGAAATGAGTAAAAATGAAGTCTGTGTGTACAAATTAATTTAACTCGAAAACTATTGAATTTATCAGCCTGAAATTTAAAGAGTTCCTATTCCAAAACGAATTTCAGTCACTACGGACAGTCTTTTTTTATATGATAAAGGTGACAAACAAGCATACAGTTTACCTGATGTGAAGTGGTTGCTGTAACCCAAAGATATCTACATCTATCCTCAAATACGAATCAAAATTCAGATGCGTTGTCACACGTGAGGACTAAGATGGAATGCCTCGTTTTCAGTAAAAAGGGTCTCCGGTTCTCTACACTTACGCCATACGAAACACAGTAGCGTTAAGCTGCTGTTTTACGCTGGTATTCTGTGAGAGCGTGGTCCTTCCTCTTTCAAGCAGACTCATTAGTACAACAAATATAACAGTAATATAGCTGCAGCATAGCTCTACCACGTATTTCTGAAAGGATCTATCTGCATCGGACAGGATTACGAGTATAGTCCACGAGTCTCTATTTATTCACTCTCACAGTTCGATGGGACGGTTATCCAACCCATTATCATTCATCATTGCTTTGTGGCATTCTTTCGGCTCTCCTTTGCCACAAAGCACGATTGTAAGCCAACTGCATTCATCGATTTCCTGTATGACTTACTAGGTCGTCACTCCATCTAGTCGGGGCCACCCTACACTTCGCTTACCAATACGAAACTGCCACCCGAGAATCTATCTTCCCCATCGGTTGTCGCTTCTTCGTGCTATATGGCCGGCCCACTACCACTTCAGCTTACGTTCAGTTACGTTGGGATATGTCGGCTACTCTGGTGTTACTGCGGATATCCTCATGTCTAAGTTTATCATTTAGAGAAACCCCGATCGTAGCCTTCTACATAGCTCACTAAGCAACCTTGAGCCTTCTCATTGGCCAGCAGTGAAGGACCACGTCTCAGATCCATAAGTCATTACTGGCAACACGCATACCGAGTATGTTTACCTGGAATAAATAGTCCGACTAGGTAAGTCCAACTTCGACCGAAAGGTCAATCGAAGGATTCAACTCGGCTGGGCAGCGATCGGGACGTTGCGACACATCTATTCGTTAGGTATACTTCAAAACCTGAAATCAAGATTTCACAATCCAACCCGACCGGACAGAATCAGGTGCAGGACTAACAGCTTTACATGCTCTCGGGGCTCGTTGCAACTCCGCCAACTTCCTTACCCTGGACTAATATTACTGATAATTTCAAGACAAGAAACCCCAACAACTGACTTTTGCTATATCCCGGATTTGAACCCGGAACTTCATCGTCATCAGTCGTGTTTACGACCACTATAACAACAAGGCTGACTGCCAAAGGTTGTATTTTAGTAACTCTTGAATCAATTTGATTTTATTTTACGTGAGCGAATTAGCGGGTGCGGCTATAATGCATTAAAATTTTTGGTAGACTTACGAGTATGTTACGACATTTTCAGTGAGAGGTCTATCTACGTCCATTAGTGATAGTAGAAAATTAAAAAGCCCATCCATCATCCCTTCATCCATCCATTATAGCCTATAAAAATGTCTACTGCTGAAGAATTGCCTCCCCCATGGGATGCCTCATAGAGGGGACTTTGTCTCAGATGGGTTAGCAAACGCAGTTTTTTAATATTTTGAGTTATTAAGAAGATGCCAGTTTTCTGTTTCGGCTTCCCTCTGTTGCCTCTCACGACACCCACGAGACCATATGACGTAGTGAATATTCACTATTCTGAGAGCCCTCACATTGCTGGCCCAAAGTGGCCGCTTAGAGTGGTGTCACCTTGCCCACTCCGGATGCATGTTGGTGAACTGTGGCGGGAGGGGTGTCCTCTTCTCTATCCCGTCGCAATCGAAGTAGAATCGTGGGGGAAGAGGAGTGTAGGTATGATGATGCGCCACCTATCCTCCGCGACTCTGTAGGAGCCGCACCGTTGATGCCGTGGTGGTATGGCCTGGGGGTAGAGGAGTGACAGTATTGCGAGGTGCCGCTCGCCCTACCTTCCGCAGCTTAAACTTGGTTGACGGCCGACCCACAGATCAGATCCACTGCTGGGGTCAGGAAATCTGGTGCTTCCTCCGAGTGCTCGCTTTTTCTTGTCCCCTCCATGCCATGGCCTTAGCGAGTCAGGCTCTGGGGCGTCCGTAGCACAGGTGCAGTTAGTGGCCGCGGAAGAAAGCGCGTCTTGTCTTCCTGGTGCCTAAAAAGTAAAATGGAGAGGAGAAGTCTTCCCCGAAGAGGAATTTAAAAGCGAGAAGTGTGCGAAAGCGTTCTCGTGGCCCTGCTAATAAGCGACGAAGGTGGAACACCATGGGGTTTTAGTCGGTGTAAGTCCGACATAACCCGTTCTTGCTCCCGCAAGGCTTTCCAACGAGTTGCGAGATTTTTTAAGACCTGCGAGCATATACTTCTTTATTTTGTTTATTGCAGTGCAGTGGATTGATTTAGGTTGTCTTCAACAGAGGAACCGCGTTAAACATGTAGAACACTAACACACGGTTGATGCCTACGAGTGAAAACGCATCTGCATTTTGATTCTTAATCGAGGATAGATGTAGATGTCTACCGGCCACAGCATCCACTTACCATCAGGTGGACTGTGTGCTCGTTTGTCACCCTTATTCTATAAAAAAGATTACGTAAATTAGAATTTAGAAAAAATTATTATTTAAATCATAGCATTAATTGTGACCAGACACGGCATATTTTATAATTTTCTTCATAAAAATCTTTATCAATTTAAAATTGAAAATTTATATGACCTTGTTTATATCTTTTTTTGTTTTCGTTCGTGTGTTTGATGTTATTTTAAAAGCAAATGCTTTAATCATCGTAGTCCATGGGCATTCGTAATGAACTTCAAACTAAGATGGCCACAGTGCTATGTCACTCCTGAGGAATAAGGTTAAACCGGAAAACAAAAGACCCATCTGAGTAGCTACTACTATTTTGTTAACCAACTATTGTAACCGGATGTTAAATAACTATTTTTGCAGCTGCAATTACAACACTATAACAAACACCTAATTACATTGCAACATAGTCTAGCAATTTTTTTAAAATTGTTAAATTAAATTGCAATAGTCATTTAAAAATATTGTCACAGTCCAAAAATTGTGACACTATGAAAAAATAGTATCATTAGATATTATGTATGCATGAGTGTGTGTACAAGCTACGAGTTAAAGTTTTTTTTTCACTTGGATGGAAACATAAAGCATTCGACACTTGCGCATTGTGCGTTTAAAAACTAAAAATACTCAGAAAGTCAGAATAATGGGCGACAAAACGGAACCACGACCGGTTGGACGATGAATGTGTGATGTGAAAATCGATGTGTAAAGAAAACATGAAGAATTGTTATATCTTTACATTATAGATAAATTTCTTTGAATGAATGAAAATAACGTCTGGGAATGAGGTGATCGCCACCACGCTGTTTCTATTAAAATTAATTAAAAAAATTGTTCAAAATTATTGTAGTGATATATGTTTTAAAAAAAAATCCCGCAGGGTTTCTTGCTGGTTCTTCCCAGGAAAGAGGTATTTTCCAAACAATGGTAGATAAAAAAATAAGTAATTAATAACAATTTTTTTACGTGGTAGAGCTACATTATGGTTGTAGTACGAATGGGTCGATTTGACCGGGGCAGGACCACGCTCTCACAGAATACCAGCGTTAAATAGTAGCTCAATGCTGTTATGTTTCGTATGGTGAGTGTAGAGAACCGGAAACCCTTTTTACTGGAAACGAGGCATTCCATCTCAGTCCTCAAGGGTGACACGCATCTGCATTTTGATTCTTAATTGAGGATAACATCTACATTTGTAGATGTCTACGGTCCACAGCATCCACTTACCATCAGATGGATTGGGTGCTCATTTGTTACCCTTATTCTACAAAAAAAATCTATATTGAGTAAAAATAATTATATTCTATGCTATTCTATTCTTTGTTTATAACATATCAATATATTTATCGAAGTAATATTAATTACATGTACAGGCAGTCCTATGCAGAAATTATTTTTAACCACTCCAAGTATATTTAATATGCTTGTGTTAGATGGTTAGAATTAGGAGTGATTCACGACAATAGTCGAAGGGTGGATTTGAAGCCACGATCTTTGAGTTTTGTAGTCCGTACCTTTAATCATTAGGCTACCATTTTTGCTTTGCATTTAATATCTACATATTTTTATTGCCTCGTTGGTCTGGTGGTCGTAAACCCGATTGCTGATTATAAGATTCTGGGTACGAATCCCGGGTCGAGCCAATATCTGTTTATATCGTTTTTTAGTTAAGAAATTCTTAATAACAGCCCGAAGCAGGAAGTTAGCGGTGTTTTACGATCGTGCCTGAGAAATCACGTAAAGCCGTTGGTCCTGCGTCTGATCGCTCTCCGGCCGTATCGGATTACTATCCCATCGGACTATAAAAGTGAGGTAATAGAGAGTGCACCTGTGTTTGTGCATACACTGGAGACTATGACCTAGCCTCCTTTAAGACTGACCGCCGTGACCGAAATTCGGTCTGGAGGACATTATCATCTACACGATATAGAGTCTACTCATAAAAGATGCTTTTTCTGTGTAAAAGGTTTAATCGTTTAATCGATACTAGAATAAAATAAATTAAAAATTTAAAAAATCTTTGAAAAAAAAACACTTTAAATTCTTCCGACTTCTGTTGCTACCTTTAAGAAGATGGGGACTGATCATTACCTTTCTTCTTCCAGCAACTAATTTACGTAATAAAACAAAGTATTACTTAAATATTTGTTAGTTTCTTTTATCAAGTAAATAAACGAATAATAACTGTTTATTGTTACAGTGGCCTTCCATGGTACATCCCCCTTATTTTAACGTTGTTGATTCCCGAAATCAATGAAGCGAGGGACCGTACTGCCAAAATAGTAGCGCGAGCGATTCGCCGCCGCGTCTGTAATTTTCAGTTCGATGGGTGTTTGTGTAAGTAGAAGGAATTTGTCATCACATGGCAATAACTACGACATTTTAATAATTTGCCTTCGAAGGAGCATGGCTTTCGATGGTCCACCTACCTTAAAATATAACTAATAACACAGAAAGAAACATTAACCCATACATTTTCATAAAAAAATATCTTCCTCGCTATGAAATCTATCAAATATTTTACCCCATTGCAGTGGCTCCTTGACGACTGTGTTCTTGTCATATGATTAATCGATGATTGAAGTGTCTACAGGCTACAGCATTTATTTACCATCAAGAACTTAGAATTAGGAATATTTAAACCTTTAATAAACATTAACATTTACTACCATAGATCAATCAGGTGACACAGTTCACCTCGTTTGTTACCTGTGTTTTAAAAATCATAAGTAACCTACGGTAAAATTTTAGAGACCTGGGGAACGAAGCAATACAAAACAAGTGGTAAAATCAAAAGTTTTGTACAACCGACTTCAATATAAATAAACTGAGAATATCATCAATGTAATTTAAGTCAATTAAATACGTATTATTAAGTATTACTCAAAAACTACAAGTTAGATCTTGACCAACATGAAACGCGCCAGCTTTCAAATAAAAATAGAATCATCAAAATCGGTTCACTTAGAAAAAAGTTGTGAGATAACACACTTTAAAAAAATGCAATCGAAATGGGTTGATAACCCAGAAAAACAACAATTTGTAATTTCGTACAGACGTTGATTCCAGGTGGCATTGGAACCAAGGACTCACGACGTAATATCCAGGAATTCTCACCAATTTGCCTAGCATAACAACACAATGTTAAAAAAAGAATTAACCGAATATAGCTCTATGCTATAAACAGAAATATGCACAAATAAACAATGCTCTAGTATGCAATGGATATAACAAAGTGTGCATCTGTTTGTTTATAAATGTCACAAAATGAGTAGACAAAATTAAACCCGAGGATACTCATTTAGCAGTTATGCTACATCTATTTTACACCGTTCCTTGGACGCGTGGAACGTTATATATCTTTGATGTATGGTGCACAGAGCCCTAGTTCTACAAGTGAAGTGAAAATAAGTCATCCCTTTCTGTCATTTCTCATTATTTGTGTTAATTCTATATTTGTATTGATTAATCTTCTAGCATCAATGACCAGTAACAATTAAAGATTGTTTCGGGAATCGAGTCACTTACGTAGAGGTAAGATAAAGTTGTCTTGTTCTTATTCATCTTAAGACCTATTCGTTGGGAGAGATTATTGAGGTCATAGAATATAGTCCTGAGGAGTCATCCAGCGATTCTGTCGTAATCACAAAATCGTCGGCAAGTCTTGAACTCGCCATTAATGTTGAAATTGTAAATTTCACCAACGCACATCTTTACAAAATTCACGATATCATTCACACTATATGGAATCTGAATGCTTGGCAGTCCACCACTGTGCGATTTACTCGGAGTTTTCTTCCTCTTTTTTTTGGAACGATATAACTTAGGGACCTTCAAGAAATGTGCTTAATTCTTTTTAAAATACCGGCAACGCACCTGTAATTACCCTGGTGTTGCAGTTGTTCGTGAGCGGTGGTCGACACTCTCCATCAGGTGAGTCGCACGTCATTGTAATATCGTATACTCGCATAGTCATCGTAACCCTACTGTACTTTAGCACTTAGATTTGCTGACAGTCAACATAGCACAGTTGAAAGGATTGTGGAAAAACAAATTTTAACGAAAAGGATTTCTCGTAGTCCACAACAGTAAGACAAAGTAGCAGATTGTACTCATAGGCCTGCTGTACAGTTTGCCAAAGAGTATGGATGCGGTCTGTGGTAGGTACTTAAACTTTTTCGGAAATTGACTTGTTCGGGGGGCTGGCAAATGCTCTCGAAAACAGCACTTAGACGCGACTGACAGGAAAATCAGTCTGCAGTTCTTCAAAAGAGCGTTAACGTCTTTCTTGATGAACAAGATCATTTCTGATCCAGATTTCCAGAGTAGTACTACCTTGAAGAACCGAATTGAACAGCATCTAAAGAATTTTTAGTTCAGACGATCTCTGGCTTAGTATAAACATTTATTTGAGTGCAGCATTGGGTGATCTGTTCAATGATTTCTCCTATATTAAGTAATGGTGATAAGCAGTACACAGTAGACAGTTGGGAGGACGCTGTGACGCAAAGAAAATGCAGTTATACTTTTCATGGCTAGTTTTTTTTTTTACTAGGAACTTTGCACTAGGATTGTTTCCGAATTGTGGAGATGGTTTACATATGTATATAAACCGTATATGGACAACCCCTAACAGTTATCTGTTCACTGGATCCATAGAAATATTCTTCATTATTATATCTATGACTGGATCTGAATCTGCGGACCCTTAGCGTCATATAACAAACAATTAAAAAGACAAAAAAGTATTTAAGTTTTATACTTATACCGCTCAATTTTGTAGCTGTGAAGTTTTTCTAATAAAGTATGAAATGATGGGTTCGTTCTTTTTAAAGTATCTATCAATATTTATAATAAAATACCCAATGAGTTAGAAATACCTAACAGCTTTGGCTACGGTGTTTTTAAATATAAGAATAAAATACATCGTGTTCTAAGGTACTTATTTTGCGATGCGTCATTTAGTTGTTATATGTTTGTTATTAAGTTGGTGAAAGTGGTAATTATAGAAATATTCGAGAATGATTAATTCCTAAGTAAGTTCACTGGTTGAGATCTAAGGAGATGATGCGCTTAAATTATGAGACTTCAAGCTCTCACGAGCGAAATTAAAATTCCTATAAAGAACATTATTTACGATGTTTGTCAAGTGTATAATAAGCCGTTTTAATATGAGAACATCGGCGACGGTCGCTTTATCATCAAACTCAATTTGAAAAAAGTTGACGTGTCGTAATGATGCATGTTTTAATTACTTACTCCTCTTTGTTATTTTATGAAAATTAAAAAGAATTCATTCTGGGCTTCCCGCCAAAAAGATTTCATTCTATTTACGACTGGCAGTCGTAATATGATAACAGGCGTTAATTTAAAAAAAAACACGTTAACAAAATGCAAGTAATTAATTATTTTAATGTATTAATAATAAGAATTGTGAACTTACGTTTTGCTGTAAGATTTTTGAAAGAAATTCCTTTGACGTATGCCCGCAAAATACAAATTTGGTAAAATGTATACTTAGGATTTTTGTAACTTGGTAAAACTCTTACAGTATATATAAACTAGCTTACTTAGTAAAGTTAAGGGTGAAACTGCATCTTCATTGAATGAAATTGACAATTTACCTACTTGCTTCACTATAATTTTCTTTTATTTATTACCTTTCTATTTCTGGTTTTCGACAACAGTCCACTCACCGGGTCCAATCGGAACCTAAACCATCCATTTTTTTCTCAGACATGCCGTTTCCTCACACTCTTTTCCTGCACGAGCAAGGAATTGAGAATGTGTGTGTGCGAAGAGAATTTTTAAACACATTTCGCCCCGTGGGTTAATGGAATGGCAAAAAAACCCGATAGATGGCGGAATAACCTTCTCGTATGGAATATGGCCACCTTAAGCTTTTCCGTCCTATAAAACCAAAACTAGGAGGAGAACAGAGACAAAACACAAAGTCGTACACTATAACTAATATATAAAAAGAAGACCAAACAAGCTTGGGAACACTTCGAAAAATCAACCTAAAAAATCTAACTACATCACACAATACTAAAATCGACTAAAATAAGGAGGGTGTACCATAGAAGGTCACTCTAAAAAATAAACAGTTATTATTCGTTTATTTACTGGATAAATGAAACCAACAAATATATAAGTAATAGTTTCTTTTATTACGTAGCAGTACCTGGTTGACCGATTTTTTTAATTCATGTGTTTTGGAAATTATATTTAGATACAAATTACATACTGATGAAATATAAGTAATATTTTTTGATCTTAGCGACATAACAGAAAAAACGGAACTGGTTATTTGAATAAAAAATCATGAGTGCAATTATTTTAATTTAAATTTTCGTGTTTTTAAAAAATACTAAAAAAAAGGTCTCGAAAAAATAGATTTTCTCAAAAAAGAAAAGAACATGAAAAAAAAATTGAAAATAGTCGGTCGGTCGGTCTGGGGTCGAACCGGGGTTTAAAGTTTCTGTGACCGACCATTATATCAATTAAGCTATTTATAATCACTAATAACCCGTCAAAATTTACCTTCTTATTCTAACGATATTGTAGCAGTTTTTCATTGCCTAAAAACACGGACAAAAAGACATTTTCTAAAAATAAATCCTAGCTAGATCGATTTATTATCCCCGAAACTCCCTGGACACTAAATTTTATGAAAATCGTTGGAGCCGTTTCCGAGATCCCGATTATATATATATATATATATATATATATATATATATATATATATATATATATATATATATATATATATATATATATTTATATACAAGAATTGCTCGTTTAATAGTATAGGATATAAACCACTTCTTTTTAGTGTAGATTTAATCGCTATTTATTTGACCTTAGTGTTAAATGACTGATTTATTATAATGGCTTTCTAGGAAGCTTTGTTCCTAGCAAGGTCATTTGGAAGAGTTCAATGAAACTTAAGTTCAATCAATATTGATTAAATCTGCAATTTACAAAAGTGGTTTATCCAGTAAATAAACGAATAATAACTGTTTATTTGTTAGAGTGGCCTTCCATGGTACACCCACCTTATTTACTATAATGTCAACTGTCGAAAGAGCGTCGATAAAGCAGCGCCTCTTACTTTTTATTATTTGATTGCCTGATGAAGAGCTATCGAAGCTATCGAATATTTAAGTAATGAGAAAGTGACCACATTAGCTAAATGACCATAATATTACCCTCACGTACTGTATAAAAGATCTACACATATTTCCAGGAATGACAAGCATACGTATAAAAAGATGTACACATAGTGCCTAACCCGCAGTGACTGTTAGTTCAACTATCCTCCTGTTTTTATAATGCAATAATGTAAAAAATAAAATGTCGATGTCTTCACGTTAGATAAAGATACGAACAAATTCATACTTAGGAATAAAAATAGAAAATTATCTCTTTCACGGTCCATTAGCGATTACGCGGCGGCAACATCTAAGATCGACCACTTAAAATATCTGAAGACTTGCTTATAAAAGCTAAGTGCTCAATTCCTGCGAGAAACTATGCTTATATAGGAATAATGCTACCCACCTTTTCAATTAGTCTGTAATTAAAATAGTGTGATGTTTTTATTTTTTTATTGAATGGAACTTACTCGTATTCATGGAATCGGCAGAGATGCAAGCAATTCCTCTGTTATCATTATCTATCAATTTTCCAATTGGTGACAACATGTTTAGATCGATTTTTATTGGTTTATAATTTATTATACGTGGTAGAATCTATATATAGCTAGCAATATCACAGTTGTAGCATGAATGGGTCGGCTCGACCGGGGTCCTTACACACTCTTACAGAATGCCAGCGAAAAATAGCAGCTTAACGCTGCTGTGTTTCGTATGGTGAATGTAGAGAACCAGAGATCCCGATCACTGGAAACGAGGACTTCCATCTGAGTCCTCACGAGTGACAACACATCTGAATTTTTTAAAATCGAGGATACTATAGGTCACAGCAACCACTTACCATCAGGTGGCCTATCTGCTTGTTTATCACCCTTACCATATAAACAAATAAAAACTAGGTACCACCTACTAATCAATTTTATTGAAAACGTAATCATTTTTTTTGAGAAATGTACTCGACGACAAGTTCGCTATTACAGGAACGTGCAACCCGATCATAGAAGGTTGACCGAAAGCGCCAAGCGCCAAGAAAGCAAGGACTCCTAGCTTTCTTGCAGCTGCTTTGGCCTTGTGCTCAATGAACCACCCGAAGTTCAGATTTGAGACTGTCTCAACCCCTAACAACTGAAGTCGGTCGGTGTATTCCAAATGATATATTTCGGAAAGAAGGAACCAAGGTGAGCTGGTTCTTTTTTGCAGTGAAGAGTCACCCTTGTGTTTTGGGGGCTTTGAATATCATAAAATTGGCATTGACCTATTCGGAGACTGCCTGTAGTGTGAGATTCAGACCATCTGCCATAGCTTCTTTCATACTGGATTTCATCCTGACTGGCCTGAGGACTTGGCTGGTATCTCTTCACAACTGTGCTATCGTCTGCATACCTATAGATAACGGGTTAAGCAGATCATTAATGCAGAAGCAGAGAGTTGCGGAGAGAGCGGACCCGAGAGATATACGACGACCCGGAGACCGTTCACTCAGAAAGTCCTTAATCTAGTTAATCCGATCAGGGGATAAGCCGTAAGCTGCAAGCTTATCCAAAAGGCTAGCGTGCCAAACTCTGTATTTTTGTATATTATAACCAGTTTCGTGAGAAATAGTATAGACTGTCTAGGATTAGGCTACACCTCTCAGCTAGCCTTAAATATTGATTTTTGTTAAGCAGCTCAGAAAAAAAGCGCCCCCGACATGATTTATCCACGTGCGCTGGCGTAGTGCTTATTGATACATAAATACAATGTTCCACAAAAACCTAGATCTATACTCCAACAAAAAAAATCCGCGATACCATATGCCTATTTCTTGTATATAAGCCACAATAAGGTATTTTGTGACAAAAAATATTGAAAATTAAAAAAAATGATTAATGAGCGTTAATTATTAGGCATGGCATATTCATTCTTAGGAACGAAACTAACTTCGTCATCAAGACAATTTTATGAAGATAAACTTTGCTCTCTATAGCATGTTATTTGGACGCATATTTGAGGAGATAATGAAGAATTAAAATAATTCAACATTCGGCTCGACGCGCGAACGACGCTTAAGTCAAAGCCCATAAGCTCTAATCTTGAACGAATTAACCACTTCGTTCAAGGCTCTAATATATACAATGTGCCACGAAATATGAACATTTTTTTAAATCATATATCGATTTTTTTGATCAAAGCTTAGTTTTCTCAAAAATTTCCCACTTTACCGCTAAAATATATATGACTAAAGTAACGAATAGAATATGTTGAATAAAATTATTTTTACTGATTTTATCGCGCTTGCCAAGGAAGGGTTATGTTTTGACTTTTTTAATTACCGACGTACTGAGGTGTTCAACGTCGCGATGTTACAAGGCTACCTTCAACTTTTATATATTAGTTTTTGGTCCGATTTACGCAGAACGAGCTTACAGTATCTTGAAGTCTTGCAGTAGTATGCTTGGCTTTGGAAAAAGTTAAAATCAAACCCGATAAAATCCGTAAAATTAGTATTATTCCACGTGTACGCGAATACGCGTAAATATAAGAAATCATAATAGAATGTTTCTTTAAAGAGGGGTTATAAATCACTTCTAAAGTCTTTTATTTCACGTTGCTATGCTATTTTGAAAATCTAATTGATTAAGAAGTTTTTTTTAAATAAAAAGTTATCTTCACACTAGGATTTTCTCCTGTATCGTGGGGGCAGTTTACAAATATAAATTTCACAAGGACGAACATCCAGACCCGGTACAATTACTTGTAGGCCATACAAATTCTTGTTCCGTGCGGGATTCGAACCCGCGGCCCTTAGCGCTGTAACTCATGGCTAAGATGCTAAGCCACTGCGCCACGGAGCCGTCATTAAGAAGTTTAAGTTACGCCCGTATTCAAGAACCATAAAAGGTTGATAGTAAATTTATCAAGGATCATTTCGTATTCATACACTTTTCATGTATCGTGTACGGTTTTATTAAAACTGGAAAAACCACACTTTCGGATACCTTCTGGGTGCGGGGTGGGGGTGGGGGCGGGACGCTCACAGGGAGGGAAATCGGATTAAATTGCCGATGCCGATCTAGTACAGAACACTAAAGCACACACCCTATATATGAGAAATGAGGATATGGGGCGTTTTTAGTTACGACCCGTTTCGCCACATTGCGATAGTGATTCAAGCCGAGGTTCGTACTTCCTAGCTAGAGGAGCCTCATTCCAAAAGCAGGTGCTGGGATGCATCGGAACTGCAGTTGGTGACAAAATCGTTAAATTTACAAAACTAGCAGAATCGTTGCACTCAATAGCTTGTGAGTCCTCACTCACGAGTCTATTTCGATGAAGCTGTAAAGGCCGCAGCGCCAACAGCATACACTTTCAGAAAAAAAAGATAAAAGTACTCCATCTATTTTGACAATTTTTTCATACATTGCTATCTAAAATGCTGGAACTAGATGTCATGTCATATCGCGCGACTCAGACACGTGATATACGCGGGTGAAACCACGGGGCACAGCTAGTGAATAAAATACGAATTAAAAGAAGGACAAATGGTACGAAGCACTGAAAGAATTAAAGCTTTTTTTACTATCTAAGCCAGCACTTGACTACAATCCCATAATCTGATGGTAATTGGCGATGTAGCCTAAGATGGTGAAGCGCACTGACTGACAAAAGCCTATTCACTCTTGCATTGAAGACACCCATATTGCATTCGGATGGAAAGACAGATCCTGGCAACTTATTCCACTTCTTTGCTGTACGCATGCGAACGATGTAGCAAACCGTTTGGTTCGAAGGCGTGGTAAGTCAACAACGAAAGACTGGCCGAACATCTGGTTGTCCTGTGCTCGTTTGCCTTCTCTCATATAAAAAAATAATAGGTCGGGGGAAAATTTTCTTCATATTTTGCTTGAATAAAATTGCAGAAAAATACTGTTTGTATCTGGCTGGTTTTAATATCAATAAAGAACATTAAGAAAAAGAAAAATAAAAAGTAAAAAACACTTTTCCGCCATTTTTCAATTGTTTTTCTGTCCAACAAAATGAGTGAATCTAACGAAGAAATTCGATACATTCTGAACTTATAATACAAAAAAGGGAAACTGCGACTCAAGCTGCGAAAATGTCTATGGACTTAACGTAGTGTCAGTAAGAGTAGCACAAAGTTGGTTCGAGCGTTTTCAGTCCGGGAATTTTGATGTTAAATTTCAAAATTGCTCTGGTCACCCCCATACTTATAAAGTCGATGCCATTTTTGAAAAAGTGGAGCAAGATCGGCATATTAGTAGTTACGACATAGCCGATGAATGGAGGATTGACCACAAAACAGTTATGACCCATTTGAAAAAGTCTGTCAAGAATCCCATGATTTCTATAGCAACGGGATTATGTCACTACAAGATGGCAATAAGTTATCGAACAAAATAGTACATTTATATTATGATTAAATGTGATTAAACTTTGAAAAATAAATGTCTTGAATTTGTATATAAAATACGAAGAAACTTTTACCCCGACCTTATACTTAGATCGGCGATGGAGTTTAGCGTAAAATGTGCAGAAGTATTTATGGCACTGTAATCGCCAATACGCCTGCTGCTGCGTGGCGATTGTTGGTCTATGTCCTCCAAAAGTGACTTGACTTTTCACGGGCTCATTATGATGATGATGAAACTAAAAAAATAATACACGTCCTGACAGAAACACAGGACTGAGTCGACATGATTGCAATACACTTTAAAACATATGTAACATTGTTGATAATCTCTCTCTGCGAGCACGCACTCGTCAAATTATTCCTATCGACTTCTCCACTGCACTAATATAGAAAGTCGCGTGTCCGTGTGTAAATCATTGCTATTTATGGGCTCGTTCGACGCGTAAATACGTGTGAATTTATTTTGTTCTTATAAGAAATATGGAGAGAACCAATTAGTGATAGAAATAGACTCACTAGTGGAGTTGAAATGTATTCGGTGCATACAATATTCTGAGGTCTTAGGTGAAGCAGTTAATAGCATCTCAGGAGATTTCGTGACTTTGTTGTACAATCCAGAAGTCTATGTATGTTGTACGTTACGCCAAAAAAGTAAAGTCTGACTTCAAAGGACTAGACCTATGGAGTGTAGAAGTAAGGAGTACCAACTCCCATAGTAGAATAGTTGAAAAAGTGTCCATCTGTAAACAGTAAATAACAGTTCAAAAACTCTACACAACAGCGCTGGAGTAGCTACAGGGATAAAATGAACTTAGCAGTTATCGACGGTTTGAAGTGTGCTGCTAAACTGTTCAGTACCTCTAAAATCTAAAATAATTTTATTAGCAAATATAAACTCGAAAAAGTCGCCTATCCCACTAATATTTTTCGGCACGTTCTTTAAAATTTAAGCCCGTAGCTATAGTGGCGCCAACCTTATTTAACGGTTTTCTATGGACACTTTTTAATACACAGTCTGTACTCCTTACTTTCTACACTCCATAACTAGACACTTTTTACTAGTGACAAGACATTCCAAATTAGTTTTAGGGGTAATAACGAATCTACTTTTCGATCCTTAATTGAGGGTAGACGTGGATCCACTTACTATCAGTTGGACTGTGTGCTCATTTGTCACCCTTATTCTATAATTTAAAAAAACAGAAGGAATAACATTATTTCACATTCTACAGTCGGTGCTAAGACGAAGTTAATATAATATATAGCCCCAAAAAGTGTACGTAGAAATTAAAGAGAAGGACACCACTGTCACTATTAGGAGTAATTTGGACTTCGTATCAAGTCAGCGTTATTTATTATATTTATTTTACGCGTTACACTTAGCGGCGCAGTAGCAGAATTGAAACTGCATGGAATAGACATGCTCGATTGGTAAAACAAGAAGGTCTCAAAGAATACCAGCGTTAAATAGCAGCATAATGCTTCTGTTTTTTTTTTGAATGGTGAGAACCGGACCTTTATATTAATAACGAGGCATTTTAGTCTTTAGATGTGACAATGTAAGAATTAAAATGTTTTAATCGAGTACCTATAGATAGAGGTTTCTATAGCCCATAAAAACTACTTACCTTTGATTGGAGTGTGTGCTCGCTTGTCAACTATACTGTATAAAAACTTAAGATAAAAAGTAGCCTCAATCATCAAGCACGTTATTTTGTAAAATAAACCATATATATTGGCGATAAGACGTGATTTGCATTTGGTTAACTCCAAACCACGTTTGATATGTTTGCAGAAATCAATCTAATACTCCTACAAATTAATCAGCTTATGATAGAACTAGTGCGAACAACGTGATTTAAACATCGCCAATAATTGGTGTACGAAATATGGACTAACCTTTGGATATTTCAATGACATTATGTAATCGTCAAAATCCCATTTAAATCCGAAGGTCATCTATATTACCGTTTGTCAGAAATAGGGACATAATTTTGTACATTATTCTATAATATTTCCTCAATCAATATTCAAAACTATAACGTATATAAAATCCTTAAAAGGATAGTGGAAACGATATATATATATATATATATATATATATATATATATATATATATATATATATATATATATATATATATATATATATATATATATATATATATATATTAAAACTACAATTTCTACTTTATTGATGAAACAATGATAAAAATCTAACAAAATTACAGGAAACGCGTGTGCAGTTTCAAATAAGACAATATCTACTATTACTCTCTTCAACGGCTTTTCCTGTAGCCTGTAGATTGAATACACTACCAGGGTAATTGCAATAATTATTTAATTTATTTCAGCCATGTAAATGACGAAAAACTACGGGTTCAAGCGATACATAAATTATCTGGTTACATGATAATATCGTATTTGGTAGTGGCTGTAACTTTAACTTACAAAGTTAAAGTTACAGCCTATAATACGTCCCACCCAAACACAGGCCTTCTCTCATTTCTAAGAGGGTTTTACGGCAAGAAAGTGTCCGCCGCACTGCCCCAGTGCGTGATCGCGAATTTCACATGTCTTCAAAAAATTTTTTTCTTATTTCTCACACATGAAATTTTCTTCACGATGTTTTTCCTTCACTAACACGTGGTAAAACAGCACTTAAATTGCAATTAGCAATTTCAGCAGCGGGGAGCTATATTTGTTAGTTGCTGCTATGTAAACAAATCACATTAACCACTATTTTAAATACAAATCGCGTGGTGGCGGTTTAAGAATATCCACTATCTCTTTTCGTACCGTGGGTGATGTAAGAGGCGTCAGAGGGAAATAAATCACGAGATGGGTAGGAGCATATTTCTAAAAAAATTTAATAATTTTGGCCCTGGAGACAACATTATCTATTCTTATATATTCTTTTTTTTACTTCTTTTTTTAAATTTAGGGACTTAGGTTATTTTAAACATGTCAGTCCCATTGTACCTAATAACTAATTAACAAACTACAATTTCTTAAGTTATTTAAACAAAAAATTAACTAAGTTATATACAATTTGAGCAGCATCAGATAATGGTTCAGACAAAATGCTTTGATATTCCCCTAGGTTACAAATTTTAATATCAGTTTTGGCATCTAATAGTTTCCTTTCATGATGATTTTTGGAACATTCCGCGAGCAATTGTTGTACATCTTCTATTGTTTTGCATGTATCACAATTTGGAGATTGTTTCATTTTCATCATGAAAGCAAACTTGTTACACGGAATGTGTCCGGAACGAAGTCGCATTGCTAATACAATATATTTTATATATTTATTTATATATTCTTAGGTACGTTCATTACTTTCGCATGAAAGGAAAGATTTTATGCTGACGAGTCACTTTGAAATTTTATACAAAAGCCTCTCATTCAATTGACTAAGGCAAAGTGATTTATAAAAATCTCGATTCTTCTAACAATATTGATGCTAAATTCATTTTATGCTGATGATTTAATTTTATAAGCTATACCACTGCTTCAACTCAAATAGAAATAATATATATATATATATATATATATATATATATATATATATATATATATATATATATATATATATATATATATATATATATATATAAAACTCTATATAAAAAAATGAATTTAGCATCAATATTGTTAGAAGAATCGAGATTTTTATAAATCACTTTGCCTTAGTCAATTGAATGAGAGGCTTTTGTATAAAATTTCAAAGTGACTCGTCAGCGTAAAATCTTTCCTTTCATGCGAAAGTAATGAACGTACCTAAGAATATACAAATAAATATATAAAATATATTGTATTAGCAATGCGATTTCGTTCCGGACACATTCCGTGTAACAAGTTTGCTTTCATGATGAAAATGAAACAATGTCCAAATTGCGATACATGCAAAACAATAGAAGATGTACAACACTTGCTCGCGGAATGTTCCAAAAATCATCATGAAAGGAAACTATTAGTTGCCAAAACTGATATTAAAATTTGTAACCTAGGGGAATATCAAAGCATTTTGTCTGAACCATTATCTGATGCTGCTCAAATTGTATATAACTTAGTTAATTTTTTGTTTAAATCATTTAAGAAATTGTAGTTTGTTAATTAGTTATTAGGTACAATGGGACTGACATGTTTAAAATAACCTATGTCCCTAAATTTAAAAAAAAGAATTAAAAAAAGAATATATAAGAATTGATAATGTTGTCTCCAGGGTCGGACTTATTACGTTTTTTAGAAATATGCTCCTACCCATCTCCTGATTTATTTTCCTCTGACGCCTCTTACGACACCCACGGTACGAAAAGAGATAGTGGATATTCTTACACCGCCACCACGCGATTTGTATTTAAAATAGTGGTTAATGTGATTTATTTGCATAGCAGCAACTAACAAATAGAGCTCCCCGCTGCTGAAATTGCTAATTGCAATTTAAGTGCTGTTTTACCACGTGTTAGTGAAGGAAAAACATCGTGAAGAAAATTTCATGTGTGAGAAATAAGAAAAAATTTTTTTGAAGACATGTGAAATTCGCGATCACGCACTGGGGCAGTGCGGCGGACACTTTCTTGCCGTAAAACCCTCTTAGAAATGAGAGAAGGCCTGTGTTTGGGTGGGACGTATTATAGGCTGTAACTTTAACTTTGTAAGTTAAAGTTACAGCCACTACCAAATACGATATTATCATGTAACCAGATAATTTATGTATCGCTTGAACCCGTAGTTTTTCGTCATTTACATGGCTGAAATAAATTAAATAATTATTGCAATTACCCTGGTAGTGTATTCAATCTACAGGCTACAGGAAAAGCCACGTTGAAGAGAGTAGTAGTAGATATTGTCTTATTTGAAACTGCACACGCGTTTCCTGTAATTTTGTTAGATTTTATCATTGTTTCATCAATAAAGTAGAAATTGTAGTTTTAATATATATATATATATATATATATATATATATATATATATATATATATATATATATATATATATATATATATATATCGTTTCCACTATCCTTTTAAGGATTTTATATACGTTATAGTTTTGAATATTGATTGAGGAAATATTATAGAATAATGTACAAAATTATGTCCCTATTTCTGACAAACGGTAATTTAGATGACCTTCGGATTTAAATGGGATTATGACGATTACATAATGTCATTGAAATATCCAAAGGTTAGTCCATATTTCGTACACCAATTATCGGCGATGTTATATATATATATATATATATATATATATATATATATATATATATATATATATATATATATATATCAAACCGATCTAGTGTATAGTTGGCTATAACCTCATATCAATTTTGAAAAAGAAAACGTAGTAATATTAATATGAATAAAATACTAAAAACGGACTAAGGAAAGAGTTAACAATTCTTCAGCCCGTAGAAGAATTGGAGAAAAGCTTCTCCCGTTGTAGGGATGATTTGTAAAGACCAGACGTCTCGCATCAATAATCATTTTAAGTTATAAAAACACAGAGATTCTTGAGTTGCAAACTTCAAAGATAAATAGGAAAAAATAATCCTTTTTAAAACTTTTTAATCTTAAAGTAATGCGAAAAAATACAAAATAACCGTATCTACAAGGTACAAATGTTTCTTAATTCCTTACTCGTTTCACAGGAAGTTTACCGGGCACGCGTACGGCTTCCTCGTTCACAGGATGTTTTGCCGCGAGTGGGTTGCGAGCTACGAATTCAGATTGGTGCTATATTGATCGTTTGCTATTTTCACTACTCAGCCTGGCCCAGTAAAGTGTCGATCTCTTCTATTGTGTTGCTAATGGAGGGAAATTTTGATATTCACTAGGTATTTATTGAATGTTTTGAAAGAATGTTTGTATATTTTGTCTTCAATTCAATTTTGTTATTTTTGTTAATATGTTTATTACATGTTAAAATATCTAAATATTTGTCTGTGCAGATTTTCAAATTCTATTAGATTTTGGAGCAACCTGGCATGATATCAATGATGAATTTTTTTTTTCGCATTTAGAACGTATCGTGTTTTTTTATAGGAATGGGTGACAAACGAGCACAAAGTCCACCTGATGGTAGGTGGTTGCTGTGGCCCATACACATCTACATCTACACTCGATTACGAATCAAAATGCAGATACGATGCTCACCCGTGTTCGAGGACTAAGATGGAATGCCTCGTTTCTAGTAAAAAGGATCTCCGGTTCTCTACACTCACCACACTCTTCTTTAAAAATATGCCACCTTAGATTGTTATATTTATAGCATAGATCTGATTCCACATGACTTTATAATTTTATTTAAGATCATTTTAGTTTATAAATTATAGGAAAAATGTAACGAAGATCTGAAGAATTTGCAGAGAGAAAGTGGATGAGGATAATTTAATTTCTGATCGTAATACAATTTTGTAAGAACAATACACACATGAGGAAGCTCAAAGTCGCTCAGCGAGCTATGGGAAGGCCTATGTTCGGAGTTTCTATGTGTGATAAACTTAGGAATGAGGATATCCTCAGTATAACCAGAGTGAGTTACATAGCGGATTAGTAAGCTGAAGTAACAATGGGCCGGTCATATAGCTCGAAGAACCGATAACTGAGGGGAAAAAAGTTTCTCGAGTGGAAGCCTCGTATCGGCAGGTGAAGTGTAGGATATCCCCCACTAGATGGAGAGACGACATGGTGATTTATGGCATTCCTTAGCGGGGCCTATGTTCAGCACTAGAGTATGAGACTGAAAATTTTGTATGTGTTTTTTAATGTAACTTTCTAATAAATAGTAGAAGTCGAAGACATTTATTTTATTTTTTTATTTTATAGAATAGGGTATTTACGAGCACACAATCCACCTGATGGTAAGTGGTTGCTGCGGCCCATAGACATCTACATCTATCCTCCATTACAAATCAAAATGCAGATGCGTTGTCACCCATGAGGACTAAGATGGATTGCCTCGTTTCCAGTAAAAAGAGTCTCCGGTTCTCTACACTCACCATACGAAATACAGCAGCATTAAGCTACTATTTCACGCTGGTATTCTGTGAGAGCGTGGCCCTTCCCCGGTCGAGCCGACCCATTCGTGCTACAACTATACTACTAATATAACTGCAGCATGGCTCTACCACGTAAAATTAGTATTAGTAATTATTAGCGTATATCACTGCATAGATCTTATATTATATATGATGGCAAGTTTTGATATAGCTGAAGAGCTTAGCTAAACAAAGGATTACTTTTTTCATATTTCAGTAGCTGTAGTTTGCTATACCTATATATAGGCGAGGCGCACTTGCAAGGAAAAAACCACAATACGAACAATACTAGCTGAGTTAAGAGGTCATTAGCGCTCGTTTTAAAATTTCAGCAAACCGTTTAACTGTCCAAATTATTGAAATGTTAAGTCCGAATTTACTATGTGATTTACGGCGAAGAAAAACATCGTGATAATACCTGCATACCTGAAAAGTTAAATAAAGGACATGTGAAGTAACCTGCTCGAAAAACCTTTATATTAATAAGATACGTGTGATCAGAAGCGTTTACAATATACATATTTTACGGTTGACTGCCTCGTTGGTCTAGTAGTTGTAGTAGTGCGGCTGCAGATCATGAGGTCCTGGGTTTGAATCTCGGGTTATTGAGTTTTCCGTCAAGAACTTCTTAGTAATAGCCCGGAGTCAGGAAATTGGCGGTGTCTCACCCCCGTGCTTCGGAAAGCACGTAAAGCCGTCGGTCCTGCGCCTGATCGCTCTCCGGTCGTGTCGGTTTACCGTCCTATCGGATTATGAGAGTAAGGGAATAGAGAAACCTGTAGTTGCGCATAAACTTGGCAAAATCCATTATTAAGTTTTTCCGTCAAGAAATTATCAGTAGCTGCCCGGAGTCAGGAAGTTGGCGGTGTCTGACAAAACAAAACACGTAAAACCGTTAGTCCTGCGCCTGATCTCGATTCGGTCATGTCAGTTTATAATCCCATCGAATTATGTGAGTGAGAGAATAGAAAGTGCACCTGTGTTTGCGCACACACTTGGACACTATAATCCTGTCCTGCGCTAGCTAGTCTCCGTTGAAGCAGGCCGCCGTGACCGAAATTCGGTCTGGATGAGTTTACATTATTTTACGGTAATAATTTATAATTTTATTTTTGCACAAGGTTTAGTCGTAGTGCGGAGTACTGTTCTGTAATAGTATAAAAAAATTAAATTTTTAATGTAATTAAATTATTTTTTATAAATTTAAAATATGTCATTTTTAGACATCCTGTGTAAAGTAATGAAATGGCTTATAATATTTTTATAGCATTAACAATTTAAGAGGCTTATGGTATTTTGGGCGCGATGTTTACAGAGCGCATTCAAAACTGAAACTATAAATTTTTGTGGGGTTCGACGACCTTGGCTCGAATAAATCCATGGGCGAAATCTTGTTTCAATGATTTAATAAAGTAGGAAACAATATCGACGACTTTTGGTTATAATGCAGTGCCTCTTATAAGCATAAGTATTCAGGTTGTATGTATGGATCGAAATTAGTGATCCGATCAATTTTGGTTACGAAATCAACTCCCTTATATTATAAAAATCTAACAAAGGGACTTACGGTCCCTTTAAAACTGTATCCCTTTCAGCTGATTTATTATTTTAGGAAATAAAGTTGCACGGTTCCAAATCAAAGCTAAAAGGTGTCTAACTCAAAAGATTAATCGGTGACCTGTCCAGGTCTTGTTTTGGATTATGAGTGCGTGGGCGTTATGATGAGGCAGTAGCGCAAAGAGCAACAAGTTCGGTCGCTTGTTGCTCACAACAGTGAACATTTCTGGCAAGCCTTTGGTAGCATACCTTTGGATATTGATGCTAATTCGATTTTGGGAAGAACTGATAGTACCGGTTACTCGACTCCACCGATTCAGTAATTCTTTCCTGTATACACTTTTACAACAAAATGAGAAAATATACAAAATTTGACATGCTTTGTGCATGTTCAAAAACTTTATCAAACTAAATTTGTATAAAAAGCGTTATTATAATATTAAGGAATTTATGGACCATAATAACCCCTGGGAAGGGTGATCACTTCCAAGCTATTTTTAATTTGTTATGCGTTGTTTACTGTAACATACAAGGTTTTAAAAGGCCCGCTAGGTTTCTTGATGGTTCTTCCCAGGACAGGTTTTGTTCCGAACCAGTGGTAAATTATAAAAAGAGACTTTCAATACGTATTATTTCTAATCTATATTGAATAAAAAGTTTCTGCTTCTGTTTGTGATACCAGATAAATTTATGTATTTGTCCACATTCAGCACGCTGAGTAACAATAAGACCGAATTTCGGTCACGGCGGCCTGCCTCAACGGAGACAAGCCATCGGTGCAGGACAGGATTATAGTGTCCACGTGTATGCGCAAACACAGGTGCACTCTCTATTCTCTCACTCACATAATTCGATGGGATTATAAACCGACATGACCGAATAGAGATCAGGCGCAGGACTAACGGTTTTACGTGTTTTGTTTTGTGAGACACCGCCAACTTCCTGACTCCGGGCAGCTACTGATAATTTCTTGACGGAAAAACTTAATAATTGATTTTGGCCTGACCCGGGATTCGAACCCAGGACCTCATGATCAGCAGTCGCACTACTACAATCACTAGACCAATGAGGTAGCATGCTGAGTAGGTGGGTTATGAGCTCAGAGCTGATACCCACGCACTGTTATAGCGATTACATTAAGAATTACTCAGTCAAATCGACTTGTTCAGTACTACGTTCAGTAAATATTGCAGCATGACTACAATTATTTAAACATTTTTTTCTTGTGAAAAAAAATTATTTAAACAAAAATTTAAAATATATGTTTAATATAAATTTATTATAAAATAAATAAAATATTTTACAAATTTTTAGGCGACATGTATTTAAAACACAAATTCTTAAATTGTTAACAGAATTGCACTATCTAGTACTTTTCACGCGTTTAAATTATTTATTTCTGTATATATAAACTATGGTAAATATTGATGGTGTGTCATCATGTCATGATGATGAATCATTAAGATTATTTTTTTCATTGCTGTTCAACAAATATTTTATTGTGCGATTGCTTATTTATTACAGTTAATAAAATAAATAAATAAAGCCATTTTTAATCTATCAGTTACCTTTTTTGTATTAATAAACTTTTGTTATTACTCAAAGTTAAAATAAACATGCTGCTGACTGTACAAAATACTAGCAGTAGATAGAAAAGTATAATCGAACGCATCTTTCATTTGTTGATTATTAGCGTAGCGGATGCGAGGCAATTGCTCCATCATTCTGTTAGCTTCCATGGGGTTGCTCATTTGTTCAATCAATATTAACGACTAAAAATCAAATAGTCCCGCCTTTCCTTTGAAGCGGTCACTTATTACAGCATAAGTGCATAGTCCGATTTTAAATTGAAAAATTATTAGAGCGTTATAGTAGTATTAGTAGCTTTTTCATAATTGTATTAATAGGAAGATATAGTTGATTTTGGATACATATATCGTATCTAGAGTCAATTAGATAGGCGTGGTATCTCGTGGCTCGCTGTAAATTTCACAGTACGCGAGTAACCTAGGTTCGATCCCCGCTGGCACCAATAAAATTGTTGATTTAAATTTTAAGTGCTGTTTTACCACGTACTCAGTAGTGAAGGAAAACATCGTGAAGAAACCTGCATGTCTGAGAAATAAGAAAAATTATATTTTGATGACATGTGAAGTCTACCAACACGCAATGGGGCATCACAGTGGACACTTCCTAGCCCTAAAACCCTCTCAGACATGAGAGGAGCCCTGTGCCCAGCAGTGGGACTTATACAGCCTGTAACTATAATAAATATTGTGAGACAAAGGGTACACGACTGTCTAAATCGTAAACCTGTTTGTCTGTAAGGATTTCTTTTATTTATTATAGAAAAAGCGTTATCTTTGTTATTTATAAGGGTTGACTTTCTTTTCGTTGGAGATATATCAAAATTCGTTGTTTGTATTGCGGACATTATTTACTGCCTCGTTGGTCTACTGTTAGTAAGTTTGACTGCTGTTCATGAGAGCCCTGGTTCGAATCTGGCGTCAATTCAAAATCAGTTATTGCGTTTTTCTGTCATGATATTCTCAGTAGCAGCCCGGAGTCAGAAAGTTGGTAGTGCTTCAATTTCAAGCTTCGGAAAGCAGGCACACGTTGGTGCTGCGCCCGTTCTTTCTTCGGTCGGTGTTAGATTGTCGTCCCATTGGATTACGAGGGTGAGGAATAAAGATTGCACCTGTCCCTGCGCTCACTTACGTGCACTATAATCCTGTCCGTCCTGAAATTCGGTCTGGAGGACGACATTATAATATTGTGGACAGGAATTGGAATAATTTGCCGGCATCAGTTTTAACAAAATTTATATTCGAATAAAATGTGGATGTCTTCAAGAGAAGAGTGAACAGGTTTGTTCTAAGCTAGTGTGATCTATCTGATGATGATATATGAGCATCCTAGTCTATATTACCACATATCATTAAGTGGGATGGCCGGTTGGAAACAAGTCTTGAAGGGAGTCGATCTCTCTACCGTGTAAAATAAATCATAATACCAACGTAGTATTTTATAAAAACATCCCGAACGGAATTTCTCCTTGTGAAGTTTTGTATACATAAATTGCACATTCGCTAACACCCAAACCCAGAACAATTACTTTGGAGGCCAAGCCAACAGTTATTGATGAATCGAACCCGCTATCCTCGGCGCCGCAACCAAACACAAAACACAATTTTTTTTAGAATAAGGGTGACAAACGAGCATACAGTCCACCTGATGGTAAGTGAATGTCCTGGCCCATTAATATCTACATCTATCCTCAATTAAGAATCAAAATGCAGATGCGTTGTCACCCCTGAGAACTAGGATGGAATGCCTCGTTTCCAGTATAAAAGGGTTTCCGGTTCTCTACACTCACCATACGAAACACAAAAGAATTGAGCTGTTATTTGACACTGGTATTCTGTGAGAGCGTGGTTCTTCCCCGGTCGAGCCGATCCATTCGCTGCTGCAACCATAATATAGCTGCAGTATGGCTCTACCACGTACAAAATGCTTTAACGAGTCCTTGATATTTTTCAATGCTCGGAAAGTTACATAACGGTATACGCCTGCAGTTTATTACATAATCCAGATTTTCATTGTGCTCTATTGAACAGAAGACTCTCATTGGTTCTATCCGATCACCTTAATTCATTGGTCTAATTTATTTGAAAAACAATAAACTTAAGTAAATCTTAATTAATCATTATCTTTTTCGTAAGCTCCCGTAATTTCAGCAATCGGAAGTGCATAATTTTACCTCTTTAATACATACACAAATTTGTAGGTTGTTTAGGTCAATTTGTCGGTTATTTGGTTCCTTAAATTAATAAATCATAATATTCAATGTTAATCATTTTGATTTTTTTTTCTTAATCATAAGTTGCTGTTGAATCTGAATGACAGGATGATTTTGGTGGATTGGCTGTGTAGAAGGCATGAAATGACGAGCAAGTGTGCTTAGGTATATATATATATATATATATATATATATATATATATATATATATATATATATATATATATAATAATGCGGATTAAGAATGGGTGAGTTAACCATCAAATGCCTTTTGTACGCCGATGATCAAGTTATTCTTGCGTCGTCGGCGGCTGAGTTGCAAATGATGGTTACATTAATGAATAGATCATTAAAAGAAAGGGGTATGAAAGTGAACGCAAGTAAGACGAAAATTATGGTTTTTGAAAGAGATGAAAGTAAAACGATATGTGAAATAAGAATAGAAGGGGAGTTGATCGAGCAAGTAGATGAGTTTGTATATTTGGGGTGCGTATTTAGCAGGGATGGGAGATATGATAAGGATATAGAACGACGAGTGAACGCAGGAAACAGAGTAAATGGGGCCCTGCACTCTATTGTGAAGAGTCAAAATGTGTCAAAAAAGGCACGTATGGCAATTCACAATGCTGTGTTGGTCCCTACTTTAACGTATGGTAGTGAAAGTTGGGTATGGCAGAAGAAGCACGAGAGTAGAATAAATGCAGTAGAAATGCGGTCGTTAAGGAGTATGTTAGGGCTGAATCTGAATGACAGGGTGAAAAATTGTGTGATAAGAGAAGAGTGTGGTTTGCAAGATGATGTTGTGACCAGGATTAAGAAAGGAATGCTTCGGTGGTTTGGTCATGTGGAAAGAATGGATGAGGAAAGAGTGACAAAGAAAATTTATGTTGCAGAAGTGAATGGCAGAGTCGGAAAGGGACGTCCTAGGCGAAAATTTATCGACCAAATTGGCGATTTATTGAAAACGGGCCAAATTAGGAGTTTCCTTAACCGACGAGCATGCATGCGTAGGTGTATGGATGTGAAGGAGGCGAGAGAGGTGTGTCAGGATCGTGCCAAATGGAAGTCTGTAGTCTCTGCCTACCCCTCTGGGTGACAGGCGTGAGTGTTTATGTTATGTTATATATATATATATATATATATATATATATATATATATATATATAGCTATAGGATGTGAAGGAGGCGAGAAAGGTGTGCCAGGATCGGGGCAAAGTGCCTTTAGTGTTTATTGATGACCTGAATTTGGTTAAAACCAATCTTACCAGCCTCGAACACAGGCGCAAAGTAGCCAACCTTTCGGTTTTCTACAGGATGCATTTCGGAGAGTGTGCGCAGAAATTGCATAATTTAATTCCTCCGTCTCCCTTCGACCTGACGTTCAGCCAGTCTCCACCCTTTCGTTGTTTCACCACCATTTGCCATGTTTACCACGCATTTGAAACAAACGGTTTGCTACGTCATTCATCATGCGTACAGCAAAGGAGTGGAATATATTGCCAGCATCTGTCTTTCCATCCGATTACAGTGTAGGTGTCTTCAAAGCAAGAGTGAATGGGCTTTTGTTAAGTCAGTGCGCTTCACCATTTTAGGCTACATCACAACTTACCAGCAGGTGGGATTGTAGCTCAGCGCTGGCTTAGAATAATTAAAAAAATGGATCAAAACTAATGCCTGAATATTTATAGTGTATCTCTTACAAAATTAATTAGCCTGCGTCATATAATTTTGACTTCTTATTGATACAGAATTACAGCCTCAGTAGCATTGTGGCGACAAAAAAGTCGTCAAACTGCGCCATAGTGTTGCGCGTCGGAGTGCGTTGTAAACTTATTTTTACCGAGTGTCGAGCGTTTACATATTCATATTTCTATTGTTTAATAATTTACACATACGAAGCAGTTGTTTTGTTAAAGGTGAGTTGAGGTGAAACGGAAATAGACTCAATTGAACATGCTGTTTCTTATTTCCTTTATTTATTAATAGATAGAACAATAGTGCAAAAATTAGCAATAAATATTGCAGTTAATGAATGATGAAGCATGCAAGGCGTCGATGGATGTAGGGCTGTTTGTAGAAATATATGGGTGAGACTTGTGTTCAACAGAGAGCTGAATTAATACATAGAACTCGTAGGTTAGACTACATTACCTTATACGTCGTAGTAATGTAAATAGTAAAGCTCATCCTTTGTTATAAGTTTTTCAGCATGTCGATTACAGTAAACATCCACTCGGCTAATAATCATGATAGTAGAGATGAATTCATCTTGGTGTGTGAATTTTTCATCCGTTTTGATGATTTGATTGATTATTTCTTGTGAAACATGTATTCCCATTTGCTTATTTTTTTTTTCAAAAATCGAATTACGGAAAAATAAAATTATTATTTTAACATACAAGTATTTGTGATAAAAATGCGCACAATACCTATGATGGTAAGAGAATGCTGTTGCCTATAGACTGCCCAATTTTATTTACCGCGTGATTAAAACTACTTTTACGGATTTTATCGCGTTTATTTTTACTTTTTATTTTTAATTCCCGAAGTTTCGGGCGCTTTCCAGCACCCATGGTCACGGGGGACTGAGATGACTGACGTCCCGATGTCATTGTTAAACCCGGAGTACCTTCAGCTTTTTTAATTATTGTTTATGGTCCGATCTATGCAAAATGAACTAACTACTAAAAAAGCTGAAGGTACTCCGGGTTTAACAATGACATCGGGACGTCAGTCATCTCAGTCCCCCGTGACCATGGGTGCTGGAAAGCGCCCGAAACGTCGGGAATTAAAAATAAAAAGTAAAAATAAACGCGATAAAATCCGTAAAAGTAGTTTTAATCATGTGTAGTGTTCGCGTAAATATAAGAAATCATTTTATTTACCGCGGTCAAATTTGGACGCTTGCAATTTGAGAGGTTAAGAATAAAAATGTCAAAATGGCAACGCCACTGAGGCATAAAATGTAAAAGTGCGAGTGCACGGTGGCATTGTGATCGTAATTCTCCAAAGGAGAAGAAGAATTTATTATAAGAATTACTCACATAATTACTTATATAATTTTTTACGTATAATGAAATTCTAACATTATTCCACTGTGGTTTGGGTTTGACATAGAGAGAAAGGTTAACACGTCTCCCGCCTCATCACAAAAAGTAGTTTCTAGTCTGTGTCACAGGTTTAAATTAAGTAGACTTTTTCAAACATAGAATATATTGTCTATGTATATATATTGTCTATGTATTATAGTATTCTATGGTTTCGAAAATAAGTCCCGTGGAAAATATGTGAACTAAAATGTTTGATGAAATTTAAAATTTTCCAGTAAATGTCAAATTTCACAAACTTTAAAAGAAGGCTCTTCTTTAAAGAAGGGACCGAAGGGTATATGATCCCTACGTTTTATAAGTGTTATCAATAAATCATGTTGATCATGTTTCGTTATAAGACTGATTCGTAAGTTCGCCTTTAGGTAAACTTTTGCATAGGTTTAAACAATAAACTGTCGAATAAAATTCTTTAAAACAGCCAACGTTTGAATGAATGATGAATTGAGATCAATGTTTATTGACGAGGATTCTTTTTAATACAAGACGTGATTTATTTAAGAATCATTTGTAAAGAGTGCTTCTGATTGTTTATTTTAATTTAATACAAGCGCTAAAATCATATTTAGTGTTTCGAACCGTCAACTGCAACAGCTAACTGCGCCCTGGTAATGCAAAGCGCACATTAACATAATTTATTCGCAATAAATTTGATGCTAACAAACGTGTGTGGCAATTAAATTAATCCATTTATCTATCGTAAGAGTTTGTCCCACATCGTATACAATATGTATTATATTAGAAGATCGGTCTGTCCGGCCGAAGTGACATTGATTTTTCAAATTTTGTATCTCAAACAATCAAGTAATACGCTTTAATTAAAATTTTTAGTAGTAGAAATGGCACAAAGGATACGCACTCCTATTTTACGCCGTGTAAACGATATGGTTATGCTACCACTAATCAAAAGCCTTAAGACGTTTTTCCCATAGCCCTGAGTCACCCTACACACACGGGATTTAAATAAGTTATAAGAACCACGTATTTTCAAGTAAGTTAGTGTAAATTTCTAAAGTTTTTTGAGTATCGTTTTAAAAGAATATAATGTATATGAATAATATACATAAGTCGACGTCAAGCCGCAATCGAGTGATAGGTCAAGATATAGTAGTTAAAAACTGGGGTATTAATTTTGAATACTTTCTTGGGAAAAAATTACATTTCCTTCTGGACTGGAGCAGTTAGCTGTAAATTTAGAAAACAAAAAAAGTTTACATTTGTAGCAAAATGATTTAAAATACCGTCACAGGATGTAGATTTTCTCGAATTTTGTATAAATTCCCGTAATTTTTAAAATACACAGGATGGATACTTTTTATATTTTTCTGTTAACTACTATGATTTAAATATCATATATATATATATATATATATATATATATATATATATATATATATATATATATATATATATATATATATATATAGATACTTTAAATCATATATATACTATCATCATCAACGTTTTGGCCAAAATACGTCCACAGCTGAACATGTGACAAATGAGCACATAGTCCACATTGTGGTAAGTGGATGCTGTGGCCCATAAACATCTATCCTCGAATAAGAATCAAAACGCGTTGTCAGACCTGAGGACTAAGATGGAATGCCTCGTTTCCAGTAAAATAGTTGTCGGATCTCTAAACTCACCATTAGAAACATAGCAGTATTAAGCTGCTATTTTACGCTGGTATTCTGTGAGAGCGTGGTCCTACCTCCGTCGAGCCGACCCATTCGTGCTACAACTATAATATAGCTGCAGCGTGACTCTACCACGTATATAATATAGGTTAGCAACCCGATTACCAAGCGTTGCAATGATAACTAAGAAAAATATCATATAGCGGCATATTTTGAGCTGTCATCATCATCATCATCATTACAGTCCTTGATAAGTCCACTGCTGAACATGGGCCACCCCCAAGGTATGCCACAAAGCACGGTCCTGTCCCACCCGTATCAATCGACTTCCTGCATGTCTTACCAGGTCGTCACTACATCTAGTGAGGAGTCGCCCTACACTTCGCCTACCGGTACGAGGCTGCCACTCGAGAACCTTTTTTCCCCCAACGGTTGTCGGTTCTTCGAGCTATATGTCCGGCCCGTTGCCACTTCAGCTTATTAATCCGTTGGGCTATGTCGGTCACTCTGGTTCTACTGCGGATATCCTTATTTCTAAGTTTATTACGCAGAGAAACCCCGAGCATAGCCATAGCAATAGCCATTTTGAGCTGTGGATAGGCTGGAATTAATAAAAAACTAAATTTGAAATATTTAATGTAAGACTCCATCACGCATCACTTTTGCCTTACAGTTAATCTATTATAAAAACAATAATTTATCGTAGCTGCGACCATGCAAAAGTGTCAAGTGGAAAACAACATTCGTACAGAAGTGGCAAACACCGATACATATTAATTAAGGCAGCCACTCAACTTGGTATTAATAAATCCACTACAGATATACGAGGATCGCATTTACACACTCAACCGTCGGATCCACGTCGCGATAGGCGTAGAATTGTAAATGGATTAATTTAATTATAATTGTTTTAGTATCGTTTGTTATCTGTGCGTTGAGCTAATTTCTCAGTCCTTGTATGCTCTGTGTATGATAAAAGTGACACATTATAATTATAATACAGGCCATATATAATGGACGATTCCACAGAACACAATTACCCTATAACGAGAGGGAGATTTAGTTGTCGTAAGAAGAGAGGATCTGTCAGGCAAAATATGACAACACCCAAAGTGTTTCTATATCTAGTGTGGTGTAGTAGTGAAACTTTGAAAGAAGCACAAATAGGTTGGCTCGACCGGGGTGGGACCGCGCTCTCACAGAATAACAGCGTAAAATAGTAGCTTAATGCTGCCGTATTTCGTATGGTGAGTGTAGAGAACCGGGGACCCTTTTAACTGGAAACGCGGCATTCAATCTCAGACCTCAGAGGTGATAACGTATCTGCATTTTGATTCTTAATTGAAGACAAATGTAGACGTCTATGGGCCACGGCATCCAATTATCATCAGGTGGACTATGTGCTCGTTCGTCACCCTAAACCTATGAAAAAATTCTATTAAACCTTTCAGATATCGTTGTTTCACAATATTTTCTACCGAGCACGTGATAAATCAGCACATCAATATTTTCACTTATCGTTCATTCATTACTCAAAACTCCATTGCTGAACATAGGTCGGGGAGAGGGATCTTATAGTTAGGCATAGTTTACCTGACATTATCATTTTGTAGATCTTACAGAAAGATACTACTACTTTTAGGGTTCCGTAGTCAACTAGGAACCCTTATAGTTTCGCCATGTCTGTCTGTCCGTCTGTCCGTCCTCGCTTAATCTCTGTGACCGTTAGCACTAGAAAGCTGAAATTTGGTACCAATATGTGTATCAATCACGCCGACAAAGTGGTAAAATAAAAATTGGAAAAAAAATGTTTTATTAGGGTAGCCCCCGTGAGCTATGTCCTCGTTAATCACCCTCATTCTATAAAAAAGAATGAAAAAAAAAGTCTTTCATACTTGGAAGTAAGCTGGATTATTGTTTTGGTCAGTTTGTGGGTTGAATCATTTCTGCATAACACGGTCCAATTATAAAATGAAAACAATAACAGCTTAATGCCGTCAGAAATTTCGACGTGAAATCATTCAAAATAATTCCAATGTCGTCATACGTAATATAATTGGCGTAATACAAAAGCTTAAATAGAATCCATAGCTAGCGAATTAATCCGGGAAATTCCTTCCTCAAGGAAACTTCAACATTTACAGCGTGTTTACTGATTTAAACCTTCATCAAATTCGAATCCACAAAACACACGGGCCCACGCAAACCAAATCAAAAGCCATGTGAGAACAAAAGAATAGTTAAAAACGCCATTAAACGCCTTACTTCAAGGCAGGCCTCACTACGTCACAGTAAAGCTTCGTAATTAATGGGTGAGCTTTGATAATAGTCTCTTACCATCCGTTGTGCTTTAAAGAGATGATAAATTAAAACTTAAACCTTATTTTTTGTTATTTTTATCTTTTCTTGATGTAAGTAGAATAAATATCATTGTATTGTATATGTACAGAATGATTGCCTCGTTGATCTAGTGGTTGTAGTAGTGCGACTGCTGAACATGAGGTCCTGGGTTCGAATCCCGGGTCAGGCCAAAAAATTAATTATTAAGTTTTTCCGTCTCCGTTGAGGCAGGCCGCCGTGAACAAAATTCGGTCTGGAGGACAGAATTATTATGTACAGAATAAAATAATTTTATTCTAATAATTATAACATATTATTTTAATAAGTAAACTATATTAGTTTACTAGAATACTTATTGAAAAGAATTTGTGTTTTATTACTGGTTGTATCACTGGCATTCCTAGTTTATTAATTTTTAATAGTTGTTTGAGAGACACTGCTGTGTATCTTCTGGTTTGTTTTTCTTCTTCGCCTCTTGAGACACCCATGGGATGATATTCTTTTATTGCCTTCTCATGGTCAAAAACAACTACTACCAACTATAGTAGTTTTAGAAGTGAGGGTGATAAGCACACTATTAACCTAATAGTAGGTGAATTATGTGGAATCACGAGAATAGATGTAGATTTCTATGAAAATCTACATCTATTCTCGTGATTCCTGTGAACTAAGATGGATTGCTCGTTTCGGTTTCAGGTTCACGTACTTAACAATACTAGGCACAGCAGCGTTATGTTGCTATATCACGCTGGTATTCTCTGCTTGCTTGGTGCTTCGTCGTTTGGTTAGTTCGAGCCGACCCATTCGTGATGCAATCATATTACAACTAAAGCTTGGCTCTACCAGGTAGAATGTCTGTTATGGGAAAGCTCTCGATGGGTACTTGTACCCTTAAGGTTGAAATAATTTAAATATTCGTTTTATATTGTTCTCTAGAACGACTTCAATAATGACTGCAACTTTCTAACTTTGGAAGTGCGTGCGTGCGTGCATGCGTACATGCGTGCGTGCGTGCATGCGTACATGCGTGCGTGCGTGCGTGCGTACGTGCGTGCGTGCGTGCGCGCGCGCGCGCGCGCGTGTGTGTATGTGTGTGTGTGTGTGTGTGTGTGTGTGTGTGTGTGTGTGTGTGTGTGTGTGTGTGTGTGTGTGTGTGAATGGGGATGTTAACGTAAAATTAATAAATTGTTATTAAATAAGTTAAATCAAACTCTTATATGTTTACCAAATAGCGTGTAATCAGGTTTTTGCACAGATAAAAAGTATAGATGAGCACTATCGACGGGTAGAAAGTGTAAGACATGTGACGCTTGCACTTAATCCGCGGGGACAAGTTACGTTTAAAAAAGTATTTCCAAATGCTATCAATATAACTAAAATTCAAAATTTTTAAAACCCTCGAAACAAAAAGAGCTCATGATCTTTCAATGGCTGAACAGATTTTCTTGAAACATATCTAAGAACACTCTCGATTAAGTCATCTTTCAAACGACAAAAGCTAAATCAAAATCGGTTCATCAGTTCAGGAGCTATGATACCACAGACAGACACACAAACAGACATACAGATACACACTAAATGTAACGCCTCTCTGTTTTTTTTTTTGGAGTTAAAACTAGGAATGTAATTTCGAACGTAATTTCTGGCACAGTACGTAAACTAGCGCAGTTTTGATTAATAAATTAATTAATTCTTTATATGCCTGTCAAAGTGCACTGCTGAACATAAGCCTCCCCATTGATTGCCTCATAAAGGGAGTATTTGCTATTGCATGCAGATTACGACAAATAATTTATAGAATCAGGAGTTACTTTGCGGAAATCCATTGTATTAAAGTTGTTAAGAATTATTTCGCACACATACGCTCAATAAAGTAAAATGATGTGTCTTACCATAGTTTAAAGAGCACCTCTAGCCCTCCCACAATTGCGTGCACTAATCCCGTCACCACTGATCCCAGCACCACTACTCCCAACACCACTACACTGGGAAGGACACTACATCGACGATAATACGACACGTGTTTGTCCTCTACACGACCACCCTCAAGGCACTACGGTACCCTCAGGTGATGTAGACTCTGCGGTGGCAAAGTCCACATCACCGTTGTAGACTTCCTTCCTTCTATCACCTCTTATGACGTCCACGGGACGATATGGGGTAGAGGATATTCATATACCAGCACTTCACATGTATTATTACAACGACGACTATTAACAAAGATTACAATATAGAGTATATACTAGTGAATATATAATAAATACTTGAACGCAATAACTGCTTTTTTTTCACATTAAATGGATACATAGGTGCATACTTAATTGGCTTCGACTGAAGTTTCGATTACCCGTAACTCCGACGACAACACCGTCGTCAAAAAACATGTCGAGCTTGTTTAATATATAACATTGAATTGCAGGATGCACTTAGCTACTTGTGCGAATGCCTTGTCTCAAGTTATGATGAACAGTTCTCTGGGCGAGCCACAGCGAATTCTTTTCCCGGCCTGTCAAGAAATACTTGTTTCTGTGTCAGTTACGCGACATTCTGCATTATTTTTTACTCTGTATTGACCTTTCGTTCATGTATATGTAAAAGATTTTTAACATATATATTTTTATTTATTAACATGAAACAAAATATAAAATAAAACTTTTGGTAAATCCAAATGTGATCATTTGCATGGCATGCCTTAAGCGCTCGTGTTATACGTCATTTTTTAAGTATTTTAAATCCACACAAGTTTTCACAAATATACTTACTATTAATACATCTAATTTTCCGATAATTTTATGTCAAACGTCAATAAAAAAAAGTTTGGAAAATCCAAAAGTGCACGACTCATAATGTTCATATGATCGTGAAAAAACGTAGAAAAAGATTCTCAATCAACATAGATAATATTTTTTTAACTGTACTATGTAATTAGTATTGAAATTCATTTTATATTACTGTTAATTGAAAAAAAAAATCACAGAATTATTTTTGAAGATCAGGAGTCCACTCTTTTTTAAAACGCCGTCAGTGTACCTACGAGTCCCCTAGTGTCGCAGTTCTTCATGGGCGGCGGCCGATACTTACCGTCAAGTCAGCTGCATGCTAGTGTGGGGTACACAAGCATGCGGCTCTTCTATAAAAAAATAATGTTGTGTCACAGTCATGTCAATCAATCAAGAAATGGCGTAATGTTATTAAGGCTATTATTTTAAAAAGCGGAACAAAAAAGATAAAGAAGGAAGGTTTTAAAGTGATTGCAATATCTAGCACGACTTCCAATCCTCTATGTAAGTATCGTCAAAAATCTGGACCGTTTTCATGTACTTCCGACCACACAACGCTTTCTAACGTGATTCATATCTAATTTGTTCCATAAACGTTAATTACCATCGCAGTTAAAGAAGCGCGTAGAAGCAATTAGTGATAAGGAAACACTTTAGAAGAATGCGCACACATTGTTTCGGACATTTAGCGGTAATTACGCGCTATAAGGTGCGAGGTTTTCGTAACTCTGGATTAGAGCTGTAATATACACTGCACTTTCGCATTCTGTCTTCGTATGAAGAGTCTCCATTTTCTTAAAAACGGATGAATGTTTCGTAGCATTCAAACTATGGGAGCGTAAGGAGAATCTCAGCAGCACACTACTTTATTATGTATTAATAATATATCAAGCCGTGGTAGCTCAGTGGTTAACGCTCGCAGTAAATATAACAGAACGCGAGTAACCCGGGTTCGATCCCCGCCGGCACCAATGAAATTGTTAAATGCAATTTTAAGTGCTGATTTACCACGTGCTTGGCGGTGAAGGAAAACATCGTGAGGAAACCTGCATGTCTGAGGAATAATAAAAAAAAAATATTTCGAAGACATGTGAAGTTCGCCAACACGCATTGGGGCAGCGCGGCGGACACTTCCTTGCCCTAAAACCCTCTCAGAAATGAGGGGAGGCCTGTGCCCAGCAGTGGGACGTATATAGGCTGTAACCTAACTTTTACTTTTAATATATAATACGGGACTATAGTTAATAATACGGCTAATAAATACCCTGGTAATAATTAAATGGGGCTCTAGCGCTTGACTGGTGATGAAAGACCCATAAAATATGACAAACATATTAATTGGTACTGACACAATTACACAATGCGACGAAAACAAACGACAAATTTAAAAGCAAAGTCAATTATTATTTCCCTCCGGGTAGGGCTGCTATTATCTAACGGGCAGATGCCGGGCAAGTATTCAAAAATCGGTTGATTCAAGTTTATGTAAATAAAATATAATATTTTTTAGCATCAAAATAAAATACTGCAAAATATATAGATAAGCTGTAACTTAAAAAACATTTTTTAAAACCAGTGCATAACTGCTATTACACTTGATGGTAAGTGGCTATTAAAAAAATCAACAAATTATAAGTCAGCTAGTTAGTATAAGTAGCCTAAATATTTCCCCGACGGGTAGCAGAATCTTCCTGATAACAGATTAAAATAATAAAGAAACTACGGGTAGCCAACCCGTATGACTCGCGTGGATCTACAGCAAAACCAGGAATTTTTGTTGCAATATCCTATGAGCCACTTTATGGGGGAGGCCTGTATTCAGCAGTGGACTTCAATATATGCTGTAATGGATGGATAGATGGATATTTAGGGCTGTTGCGGTTTATAGAAATAGGGTTGCCAGCTCGCTTCGTTCCTATAACGGAAAGAACCATTGCCTTTCCGAGAAGGCCTTAGAGGATGATGGCCATCCAAGTCATACGAGAGTATCGCAACATTTCTAATGACGCAGCGAGTCCATTGACGGAATCTTTACCATAGAACTTAAAGGTGAAGTTCTAAGGGTATCCTTTTCTACAGATGGAGTAGAATATACGGAGATTCTACGGTCTGCAGTTTATACTTGAAAGATCAAAGAGCGGCTGGCCTAACCGAAGGTAGGACGCAGAATAATTGGAGCTGCTCAGGTAGTGCTGTCCGATTGGATGAACAAGCGGCATGGTCGATATCTTTTCGGCTAGTACAGGTGCTTTCTGGGCATGGGGTGCACATAGGTAAAAATTAAAAGTGCCATGCTTTAGAAGAATCCTTGGCGTAGGCTGAATTGCGTTGTGACCTCATCGCTGTAGTGGGGGATGGCCTAGATGAAGGCTATAGTTGGTTGCAAGAAGCAAGCAAGAAGGCGTGGAGTATTCCAGCACCACTTTCTTAACGAGGATGATGATGAAGGTAGATCCAGTAGGAGCTACCTTTGTCTGGGCTGCTGGGCTCCAACATGTATCTGATTATAATCTAATTGCTTGGATGTGGTAGCTCAGGACAGCCGTGGTAGCTCAGGGGCTAAGCGTTCGCTGCAAATTGCGAGCAACACTGGTTTGATTCCCATTGGCACTAATGAAATTGTTAGTTGCAATTTTAAGTGCTGATTTGAATTTAATTTAAAAAATTTGAATTAAATTTAAATTAGTGATATAATCGCAATAAGGAACAGCGGGGCCCTCTACTACAGGTATCTAATTTACTTAAAAGAGGGTGCCCAACAATATTGTAACAACTTACTACTTGTTTTAAAGTAATAAATTATCATTATCATTATGATTTACCACATGCGCGGCGGTGAAGGAAAATATCGTGAGGAAAACTGCATGTCCGAGAAATAAGAAAAAAATATTTCTAAGACATCGCCAAACACGCATTGGGTGTATATGTGTGTGTGCGTGTAGTATGGGACGTATATATAGGCTGTTACTTTATTCGGTTGCCCCCCGGACACAGTATGCGACTGACTTTACTTTTGGAGAATCCCTCCTGGACGACCCCCAGACGTACTCCAAATTAGGACAAATCCGGGGAAACACGAGCGGATGGTAGCCCTACACCAGAATTACACAATCACATAGCTGGTATTTATTAGCGTGTGAAAAATATTGGCATCCTGTGCTGTTTACACAGTTTCCCCCTGTCGCCTCTTACGACACCCACGTGTTGATATGGGATAGTAGATTCTTATATGCCGCATCTAAACGGTATCCTTGCTAACTATAATCATTTTCAATTTCTTTAATTTATTTCCTGCCAGGTGTAGGAAGCGGTCCTATAGACGAATTACACTAGACCTTGCGTCGTGAACTAGGGCTAAATAATATAGATAATGTCTCGTCATTGGGCTTCAATACAAGATGTACAATTGAATAACGATTTTAATGTGCGCCGTGCGTAGGGGCTTAGAAGTAGTGGCGCGATTTTATCGATAACTTTCACACAAAAAATACACCTTGTATACACAGACATTCTAATAAAGTAAGCAATTATGTATATTGTGATGACCGTGAAGTGGCGGTGTTTGAATATCTGCTACGCATTAAATTAAAAACAAAAAAAACATTGCGCTTTGAAATATATATATATATATATATATATATATATATATATATATATGTGTGCATACACGTATTTTGTACAATTATTTAAATTTATTCTCGGCTTCTTTCCATAATTGGTTATTATTTATCCGAAAATTCACAAAACATGAACTTTAAAATGAATTTACAATTTTATTCACTATAAACGTAGAATATTTAATGTTTTTAAAAAAATATTAATTCATAAAATTGTTCAAAACGAAATAAAATTCCGAAAAGTAACTGGCTATGAGACAAAGAGAGAAAGAAAATGTGCGCGCGCACTCAACTCCCGTTCGCCTTGCCCGATAACACTCTTCGTAACGCTTTCGCCACGCGTTCGACAGATTATCTCCAAGTCAAGCGTGCTTAAAGAAGTTTTACTTCAAAAAGTATTTGCGTAAATTAAAGAACTCAGTAAATTTGAGAAATCATTCTATCCACTACGTCACATCGTTCCGATACCGTAAAGTGGCGGTGTAAGAATATCCACTATCCCATATCATCCCGTAGGTGACGTAAGAGGCAACAGAGGGAATCAAATCAGCAGATTTGCAGCAGCGTCTTCCTAATAATAACTAAAATTTAAACTATGGCAAACATTTGTCTATGAGGCAAGCTATGAAGAAGGCCTCGTCCAGCAGTGGGCTTTTAATAGGGTGTAACGGTAACGGTAAGTAATATACTAATATCGGTGGATTTAATTACTGCGATTTGGTGCCCATTGGGTGCGTTTGGCAGAAAAAAGCGCTAGCAAGCGCTTATAAGCAAAATGGCGATCGTAAGCGGTAAGCGTTGTCAAATCGTAAGTAGCTATTTTCCTCCAGGACACGATGTTAATTTTAACCGGGGAACCTAACCTAATTTAAATATATGTTTGTAAAGTATTCATATTAAAAACTTACCAATCATGAATTTTTAATAACATGTATATGTTTATTCATGTCATTATATTACTTAAAACTAATATTGCACAAAACAGCTTATCAACTCTACTTCAAAACAAACAAATTAAATAAGCAAAATGGCGGATTGTGTCAGCGCTACTGAAGTAGCAATCGTGTCCTGGCCGAAAACTATTTCAGCGCTTATAAGCGCTTGCTAGCGCTTTTTTCTGCCAAACGCACCCATTGTGTCCGCTTTTTACGATATCCTAAATTAATTTTTCGTGGTAGAGCCACTTTGCAGGTATACTATAGTTATAGTACAAAGGCGTCGCCCCAACCGCGGCAGGACCACGCTCTCACAGAACACCAGCGTGAAATAGCAGCGTAACCTTGCTGTGTTTCGTACGGTGAGTAGAGAACCGGAGACCCTTTTTACTGGAATCGAGGCAATCTTAGTCCTCAGGTATGACAACGTATTTCCATTTTGATTCTTAATTGAGGCTAGATGTTGATGTCTATGGGCCACAGCATCCACTTACCATCAAGTGGACTGTGTGCTCGTTTGTCATCTAATGCTAATATGCTAAATTTACTTCATGTTGTAGTGAACTGTCTATCGAATACATGGAAACAAAATAACATAGAAACAAGTAGATGTAACTAACTATCGATAACAATATCGATATTACCATAATTTGAGATGAACCCTTTTAGCAGATGCGCAAATCAGCGTAATGACCGCCTCGAGTGGATACGGGAGTCTGTAATATGCCGCTTCACCTTGGCTAGGCGAATCTAGTTCACTGACGACGTCAATACAGTCAACGATTGTTCCTTTGAATAGGAGATTGATAAATTAGGCTGAGGCTGGAATTTAGACCCCAATAAAAAGGTCTCAGTTGATTCTTTATTCAATTTTGTTTATGTGTAACTTTATTTTCTTATTTAATTTAACTTACCCGATATATAAGAATTGAGAGAAAGAAGAGCTAGAGGCTGAAATTATTAATACTACATGGTAGAGCCATGCTGCGGCTATATTATATATTATGATTGAAAAACGAATGGGTAAAAGAAAAATTACAGGGGTGAAACACCATCAACTTCGTGACTTCGCGCTGCTACTGATAATTTCTTGACAAAAAAATTGGTTTTGACCGACCCGGGCTTCAATCCCCGGACCACATAAACAACAGTCGTCCTTGTTACCACTAGGCCAACGATTCACACATACAAATGGGACTGCATTTGAATGTAATACTATTCGTATTCATATAATTTTTGAGATGCGACCCTCATAAAATAGAACAGTGTCATATATTAATACTTTAATGTCATGTTTTTTTCAGTATTCTTAGATCTTTTGGCATTTAATATATTGTTAGTACTATAAACATTTTGAATTGATAATCAAGCATGTTATGAACATCTAGAGCGACGTGACGACTCTACCGTCCTTCATAATGTCACCTCAATTTAGTTCGGTAGCGGCGGACCGGGTTTTATAGTTCGCTAGTGTGGTCGCATGGATATAACGCCCCATTAGTTTTTATGCGCCGTGATGCAATGGGGAAAAGGAAAACGTGGAAAGTGAATTCTTCGTTAAGACCGTGGTTCTGTATATCTTTAGTTAGAAGTATTATTTCTATTTATTAAATTTTGGACAAAAATAATAATTTCATGGTTTTGTTGAGTGTATGTTTTATTACCATGATATTTAATTTACGTCAATTGTGGACACATTTTAACGATTATTTTTTATGACTTTTTCATTTTATTTTTAAAGTGGTAGAGCCATCCTGCAGCTATATATGGTCGTAACACGAATGGGTCGGCTCGACCGGGGAAGTATCACGCTCTCATAAAATACCAGCGTAAAATAGTATTTTAATACTGAAACGAAAACGAGGCAATCCATCTCAGTCCTCAGGGGTAACAAACAGGGTTTTTAATCAAGGATTTTTTTTTTTTTTTAATAGAAGAGGGGGCAAACGAGCATGCGGCTCACCTGATGTTAAGTGACTACCGCCGCCCATGATCAACCGCAACACCAGGAGAATTGCGGGTGCGTTGCCGGCCCTTTAGAAAGGAGTAAGCTCTTTTCTTGAAGGTCCCCAGGTCGTATCGGTCCGGAAAAATCGCCGGTGATAAACTATTCCACAGAGAGGTTGTATGTGGAAGAAAACTCCTTGTGAAACGTACAGTGGTGGACCGCCAAGCATCCAGATGGTGTGGATGGCATCGGGACGTTTGCCGTGTCGTGCGTTCACGAAATTTGGCGGCTGGGATTAATCCGAACAATTCCTCAGAGCACTCCCCGTGATAAATGCGATAAAATACGCAAAGAGATGCAACATCTCTTCGCAACGCCAGTGAATCGAGCCGATCGGAAAGCACTCGGTCGTCGACGATTCGAGCCGCTCTGCGCTGGATGCGGTCAAGTGGAAGGAGCTGGTACTGGGGAGCCCCAGCCCAGAGATGGGAACAGTATTCCATGTGCGGCCGAACCTGCGCCTTGTAAAGTTGCAGGCGGTGTGCCGGCATGAAATACTGTCCCGCTCTGCTGAGCACGCCAAGCTTTTTAGAGGCCAATTTGGCCTTCCCTTCCAAGTGACCACGAAACTGCACGTCACTCGATATGTCGACGCCGAGGATTCCGATACTGGCTGAGGCAACAAGGGGAGTGCCTTGAAACTGAGGGGATACGACAAAGGGGTTCTTTTTAGCGGTTAACGCGCAAACTTGTGTCTTCTGGGGGTTAAACTGGACTAGATTTAGTCGTCCCCAATCCGAGACTCTGTTCAGCAAAGACTCGACTTCAGACACAAGTTTGTCCCGGCACTCGGAGACGTTTTCCCGAGAAATATTGGCTCGGCCGGTGTAAAGAGCATCACCAGTGCTGTCATCCGCATAGCAATGAATGTTACGGGTATGCAACATATCATTGATATGCAGAAGAAACAGCGTTGGCGATAGCACGCAGCCCTGTGGAACACCAGCATTAATAGGCTTGCAATCGGAGCTTGCACCGTCTACAACGACCTTGATGCTCCGATCTGCAAGAAAGCTGGTGATCCAATCGCACAATTTCTCGGGAAGCCCATAGGAAGGGAGCTTCGAAAGAAGCGCTTTGTGCCAAACCCGATCGAAGGCCTTCGCAATGTCCAAACTAACGGCCAATGCCTCCCCCTTGAACTCTACTGCCTCCGCCCATCTGTGAGTGAGGTAGACCAGAAGATCACCAGCTGACCGACCACGGCGAAAACCGTATTGGCGGTCACTAATCAGCTGGTGATCCTCAAGGTACCTCATGAGCTGGCAGTTTACAATGGATTCCATTGTTTTGGAGAACAAGGAGGTGATGGCGATTGGCCGGTAGTTGGACGGGTCTGAGCGGTCGCCTTTTTTAGGGATCGGGTGGACGAAAGCCGTCTTCCATGATTTTGGGACTACGCCTAGGGAGTAGGAGTACCGGAAAAGACGCGTTAAAACCGGTGCCAACTCTGGAGCACACGTCCTCAGCACAATTGGGGGGATTCCGTCAGGCCCACTCGACTTGTGGATGTCCAGGGAGAGGAGTGCTTTGCGAACCGAGCGCTGTGTGAACTGCACTTCCGGCATGGAGCACTCACACCGCGGGATGGTCGGCGGCGTACTCCCCCCGTCATCGAGAGTCGAGTTAGACGCAAAGAAGGAGCCTAGAAGATCGGCTTTCTCCTTTGCAGTATGGGCCAGTGCGTCGTCCTCCCTGTGCAGAGATGGAAGAGATGGCTGACAGAAATTCCCCTGGACAGCCTTGGCGATAGATGTAAATGTCGAGAACAGGTGTAAATGTCGAGGATAGATGTAGAAGATAGATGTATATGGGCTACAGCATCCACTTACCATCTGGTCGACTGTGTGTTCATTTTGTCACCATTATGCTATATAAAAAATAATGGATGAAGTTTTTAATGGAACTATTTGACGACTTTGGGATTGTGATATTCTTTAGTCCAGTAAAGACTACCAAAAGGAAAAAAATATTTCAAGGCTAAGACATATCGTATAGACTCGAATTTAGAATGTGATTTTTTTATTCTTTTTGGTTGTTTGAAGTCGGTACTTTTTAAAAGTTTTATTTTATTAAAAGTTTTGTTGTTTTTTAGATTGATTGATTTTAAGCATTTTTTTAATTATTGGAAATGATGAGGATATTATAATATGAATTTATGTAGTATTGTGTATTTATATACTGTCTTTTTGTACATAATATATTATTGTATATTATTATTATTATTACTGCGTATCTATATAAATAAATAAAATTGAAGTGTCTGTTTGTAATGTCAAAATAACAGCTTTTTAATATATGCATAAATGATATTATATGTGGTACTTATAACAAAAACAGAATTTTTAAATATTTTGTCGGGCCGTCTGTCTGTCTGTATGTCTGTTTGTTCCAGCTAATTTCTGAAACGGCTGGACCGACACTTTCACTGGTAGGAAGCCTATATTATGGGAAGTAACTTAGGCTATTTTTATTTTAGAAAAATAGGGTTCCGCGCAAAAAAATTAAAACTCTAAATTACACGCGGGTGAAGTCGCGTGGAGCAGCCAGTCTATGTATATAACTACAGGAAACATTTCGTGTTAGTTCTTAAGCCTGGCAACGTATTTGTAGCCTCCTTTTTAGATTTTGGTTACAAACTTATTGAGAAAGATAGTTCGACTGCACTCTGATAAAAATAGGTTTGTTAGATAATTTTAAAACAATCTTCAACGGATGGTCCGTTGTTGAGAAAAATAAGGTTTTCTATACATCGTGTCAAAAGACAAATATTCTTCTATACTTATAGAAGGTGATGGGTTATTTTACACTACATCTTGGCATAAAGAGAACTCTGACTGAAAGACTCAATTAAGACAAAAGCGATAGTTAAATAAATAGTTAAATAAAAAATCTATAGTTTTACCGTTTGGTGGCGACGTTGAAAAAAGCTATCACCACATTTCATTCCGTGGATATCGCAAGAAATGACTATGGAAAATATCAGAAAGATTTTATAAGATAACGCAACAGGCTACGTTTACGGTATAAAATACTCAAATCAACAACGGGGAGCAAGTACGAAGAGCAAATGAGAGACGTCTATCACTGCATTTATTTTTTTTTTTTTTTTTTTTTTTTATAGAATAGGGTGACAAACGAGCACACAGTCCACCTGATGGTAAGTGGTTGCTGCGGCCCATAGACATCTACATCCATTCTCCATTAAAGATCAAAATGCAGATGCGTTGTCACCCGTGAGGACTGAGATGGAATGCCTCGTTTCCAGTAAAAAGGGTCTCCGGTTCTCTACACTCACCATACGAAATACAGCAGCATTAAGCTACTATTTCACGCTGGTATTCTGTGAGAGCGCGGTCCTTCCCCGGTCGAGCCGACCCATTCGTGCTACAACTATACTACTAATATAACTGCAGCATGGCTCTACCACGTACAAAAATATTATTTGTCAATTATTTATCAATTCGCCAGTCAAACTTGACAATTAAGGTACATACTGTCTACAATATAAGAGGCTTATATTCTCTTAAATTTTACTGGCTGTTTAAAAAGAAAAGAAAAAATGACTTTGGTAAAATTTTATTTTTATTAACTTACTTTGGACAAATAATATTTATTTTCCTTAATATGGAACCCCAAGGGACAGTTTTTCGTACGACATCGTTAACGTCAACTTGACGGGGGTTTTATACGCGGTTTCTATTTAGAATAACACATAATGGATTAGTTATCAGAGTTGTAAGCTCGTGAGTTTTATAATTATAACTATTCGCTCAATCTGACTCCGTTATTTGTATTTAGAAAAGATTTCGTGATGAATTTAATTGCAACTATGTGTGAAAACTACATAATCAATTTCAATGAAAACTTAATTAGGGTATGCGTTATGCAAATTAGTGGTTTTTAGACGATATTATTGGTCTCTCTTTGTGTGAAAAAGATTATTTTCACTACCGTTTACACAAAGGTACGAAAGAAAGCACAAACATAAACAGAAATCGGATTATTTACACCTCTTCGTCTGAAAATGTGAAGATATTTGCAAGTCAATAACCTCTTGAACTGCAATTAGTTCATTAAAGTACATAAAGGCATTAGGTTAAACTAAAGTTTAACCTAATGCCTTTATGTACTTTAATGAACTATAATCTACTAAATAAAAATCAAACACTTAAAATCCACAATTTAAAGTGTTTGATTTTTTCATCTTGTAGTTCATTATCAATTAAAGTCCCGATTCACTCACTCATTCACTGTAATCAATTATCGACCACCTTATAAACTAGACAAGTAATGAGGAATATGAAATTACGAAGGGATCGGGAACGGAGAGGATTTATCCTTTTGCTTTAAAGTTGCCATATTTCCGTATAACTATAAATATGAGAGAACATTTAAATTTGGCGTGTAAGTAAGTAATTTTAATCATTAATAACTGTTTTCATGTTTTTCGAAATTCCCATAGGATAAAAAATGGAATTCAGTGACGGCCCATACGCAGTAATATAATTAGAATATGGTTTTACGCGTAGATTGTGTAAAATAATAACGCACACGGATCTGTATACATATCCTAGAAAAGTATAGCCCTTAGGGAGCAACCGTAAACAAAATTGCCTTTTCAACTCCACGTGAGAGAAGCCGCGGTATGATCCCTAATAAACGAAATGTTTCTTTATGGTGTTTACATTGTTTAACAGAAATAAAGTAAATAAACAAATAAAAGTAGCCGTTTTTTCTACCTCAATTCAAACTTGACATAAGATTAATCTAGGTTATAATAGTATAGATAATATATTTTTTTCTGATCTAAATGTATAGTTATATATATATATATATATATATATATATATATATATATATATATATATATATATATATATATATATATATATATATATATATATATATATATACGTTCCCAATTCCCCAAGAATCATTTCTAAATCAATTCATCAATCAATCAACCAATTCCCAAAAATCAATGGGGTCTACTCGGACTGGTTTGGCATCCAAAAAGGTGTCAGACAGGGCTGTGTAGCTTCCCCTTGGCTGTTCAACCTATTTATGGACAGGTGTTTGCAAACTTTGAAAGATGAAGAATGTGGGTTAAGAATGGGCGAGTTAACCGTCAAATGCCTTTTGTATGCCGATGATCAAGTCATACTTGCGTCATCGGCGGCTGAGTTGCGAATGATGGTTACATTAATGAACCGGGCATTAAAAGAAAGGGGAATGAAAGTGAACGCATGTAAGACGAAAGTGATGGTTTTTGAAAGAGAAGAAAGCAAAACGGTATGTGAAATAAGAATAGGAGAGTTAATTGAGCAAGTGAATGAGTTTGTGTATTTGGGATGTGTATTTAGCAGGGATGGTAGATATGATAAGGATATAGAACGACGAGTAAATGCAGGGAATAGAGTGAATGGAGCACTACACTCTATTATGAAGAACCAGAATGTGTCAAAAAAGGCACGTATGGTAGTTCATAATGCTGAGTTAGTCACTACTTTAATGTATGGTAGTGAAAGCTGGGTATGGCAGAAGAAGCACGAAAGTAGAACAAATGCTGTAGAAATGCGGTCTTTAAGGACTATGCTAGGGTTGAATCAGAATGACAGGGTGAGAAATTGCGTGATAAGAGATAAATGTGGTATGCAAGATAATGTTGTAACCAGGATTAAGAAAGGAATGCTTCGGTGGTTTGGTCATGTAGAAAGAATGAATGAGGAAAGATTGACAAAGCAAATTTATATGGCAGATGTGAACGGCAGAGTCGGGAAGGGACGCCCTAGAAAAAAGTTTATCGACCAAATTGGCGATATTTTGAAAATGGGCCACCTTAGAAGTACCCTTAACTGACGAGCATAATTTTTTTTTATAATTTTTTTTGTTTTAGAAAAAATATTAGTAATCCTATTAATTAACATTACTAATATTCCCTTTAACCCCTCCTGGTAAGCTGAAAATGCTTGTGTTAGGAGTGGTTCACGACAGTAGTCGAATGGTGGATTCGAACCCACGACCTTTTGAGTTCGCGGTCCGCGCCCTGCCATTAGGCTACTGTCGCTTAATTTAAGAGCATGTATGCGTAGATATATGGATGTAAGGGGAGCGAAAGAGGTATGTCAGGATCGTGCCAAATGGAAGTCCGTAGTTTCTGCCTACCCCTCTGGGTGACAGGCGTGAGTGTTTATGTTATGTTATATATTACTTAATTAATATAATACTAGTCGCCTCTGCAGTGTAGACCTTTCCTAAATCCTTCAATACATCTTCCAAATTTTTTAACATAATTACCAATAAAATAACATAATAATACTTACTTTTTTATAGGATAAGGTGACAAATGAGCTCACAGCCCACCTGATGGAATGCCTCGTTTCCAGTGAAAAGGGTCTCCGATTCTCTACATACGAAACACAGTAGCGTTAAGCTACTGTTTTACGCTAGTATTCTGTGAGAGCGTGATCATTCCCCGGTTGAGCTGACCCATTCATGCTACATCTATACCAGTAATATATGCAGCATGGCTCTACCACGTAACATATTAGAACCGTCACCCACAGAGGTAGGTAAAGATTATGGTCTGCTCGATCCTGACACATCTCTCGCTTATGAAACACACATAATAAATCGCATAATTTGGTCCATTTGGCAATATATCATCGGTTTAGTTGATAAATTTCCGCCTAAGGCGACCCTTACCGTATTTGGCACTCACTTCGGCAACATAAATTATTTTCCCTTACAAAAATGAAATGTCTCTTCTGCTACGAAATCATAACAAACGACATCCATTTATAATAATGGCGCTGTTTAACGCATGTTCAACAGCAAACGACCATGTTTGAGTATTAAGGAACGGTAAATTTCGCGCCGATGTCAAGGGCCGCCAATAAACCGTTCTCAGAACCAAGATCGAGACAATTGCATTCGATTAAGACGATCACAAGTCAATTGATTCCGCATGCGAACATCGAATCGTGGTTGCGCGTAGCGAGCCTTTTTCATATGCATATATTCCAACGCTACGCGGTCAACCTGTAAAATACATATCATTTATGTATGGTCAAACTACAATATACATAATATACTAATATGAATGGGTCGGCTCGACCGTGGAAGGACGACGCTCTCACAGAATACCAGCGTAAAATAGTAGTTTAATGCTGCTGTGTCTCGTATGGTGAGTGTAGAGTACTGGAGACCCTTTTTACTGGAAACGAGGCATTCCATCTTTGTCCTCATGGGTGACAACGCTTCTGCATTGTGATTCGTAATCGAGGATAGATGTAGATATCTATGGGCCACAGAAACCACTTACCATCAGGTGGACTATGTGCTCGTTTGTCACCCAATGCTATAAAAAAATCCTTTTTCAGCCGCCAAATGATAGTGCTTGCATTGATTGCACAGCCAGTATAATTAAATGCTGTGACGCATTGCCACTTAGTCATCAAAGGTGACAACGTATCTGTAGCCTCTTTGCTTGAAGTTAGTTTGCAGGTGTCCAAGGGCTGCAATAGCCATTTAACGACTGGTGGACTTCTATTTCGTTTGTCACTTTAATTTAATAAAATATCCTCCAAGGCGCTTATCTGTATAATCCTTGTTAAAGATTCATTAAAACAAATTCTGTGGTGTTTTTTTGACAATTAAAACTTACACGTAATAGTTTTAATAAACGTGGAACTGTGAAGGAATAGGAAAGAAAGTGGCCGCTCGCAAATAATAAGAAACTGCGGTTGCGAACCCACCTACCAAGCGTGACAACCGTGAAATATTTATGCGGTTCCTTCTACTCTACTCTAACGTTAGTAGCGCGTTGACATCGCTTCTGTGGCGCGTTGGCATCGCTTCTGTGGCGCGTTGGCATCGCTTCTGTAGCTCGTTGGCATCGCTTTTGTAGAGCATTGCAAATGCGACTAATTTGCGTTAGTAGCGACACAGAATAAATAATAGTAGCGATGCTGTCGCAGCATCGCTACAAAAAGTCGCCTTGGCCTCTTAAAATCTTTGCTTAATGCTGTCTATACGTATATACAAATAAATAAAATTGATGTATCTGTTTGTAACGTCCAATTGTCAAAAATGGGGCGGGTGTTCCTCGCTCCCCTTTTGAGTAATCTATGGGGGAGGCCTAAGTTCTGTAGAGGACCTTTAATAGGCTGTAAAATAATGGAACGGTGATGATGAGGAATTGTTGAAAATTAAAATTAGAAAAGACAAGGACCCAAAATTAGCCTATAAAGCCATTCAGTGTGGAAATGAAGCAAACTTTCTGAGCATCGTTATACTGCGGTAAGTAGGACGTGGTTCTTCACTGCTGGCCGTATGTGGACACTCAAGGTCCCTCAACAAGCTATTGAGAGGGCTATACTCGGTGCTTCTCTGCGTGATAAACTTATAAATGAGGAGATCGGCAGTAGCACCAGAATAACCGACATAGCCTAACGGATTAGTAGGCTGAAATGGAAATGGGCCGCCTATATAGCTCGAAGAATCAACAACCGAACGGGAAAAAAGGTTCTCGAGTGGCAACCTCGTATCGATAGGCGTAGTGTAGGGTGAATCCCCCACTAGATGGAGTGACAACCTGGTAAGACATGCATGGATGCAGGTGGCTCAGGACCGTGCTTTGTGTTATTCCTTGGGGGAGGCCTATGTTCAGCAGTGGACTTGTGAACGGCTGTAATAATGAAGTAGGGCTGTATGATGATTTAGTGTTTTATTGTGATTGATATTATAATGTTATCAGTTATAATAATTTTAAATCGACAATAGTTCAATGGTACGAATACGGTTGACATTTCAATTTCAATTGTTGAGAACTACTTCTAGACTCAAGCTTTAAACTTACATGCAATGTAAGAAGGTAACTTTAAAAAAACATATCTACAAATGAACAAACGCAATAACTTGTACAGTATAGATCTGTCTAGCTTAACGTTTTTGTTTTAGTTATAGGTTATCGATAACTGTGTCTTGGTTTTGTAATAGTTTCACGTTTGTGACCTTAATTGGATCTGTTTTGAACACAATTTGCATATCTTCTTGTGACAAAGTCTTTTAGAACGTAACGAGATTATTGTTAGCCGCTCCATTGTTTATAGCTTATATTGACAATTTAAATCAACTTTGTATTTTTTTTTCTATACAATAATGTAAGCAAACGAGCACACAGTTCACCTGGTGGTAAGTGGATGCTGCGGCCCATATACTATATTTACATTTATGCTCGATAAAAAAAAATTACACATGAGGGCAAAGATGCAATACCTCGTTTTCAGTGAAAAAGGTTTTCGGCTCTCTACACATACCATACGAAACACACTGGTGTTCTGTGAGAGCTGTGTTCTTCCCCGGTTGAGCCAACCCGTTCATGCTACAACTTACCAAAATATACTCGTATATTCAACGTGGCTCGTAACTTACAAAACTTTGTAGGTTTACGCAGTATAAGTTTTTTTTAGATATATAATATGTATTACTTTACTTAACGTTTCTTAAAAAGGGACATTATAAGAGTGTAACAGGTCCGTGTCCAGCAGTGAAATTTAACGAGAGTGATGATAAAAACAAACTTATTCTTCCTTTATTTATTATTTATTTATTTAACGATTTATGTACACACATACTTTAATAGGAAAATGGTAAAAACAAAATTATGTATAAAGGCACTGCTTATTCCATAATGAAATTTCTTCCAGCAGGCCTATTGAAGGATAGTTGAAGGAAATGGAGGTAGTCAAAGTGTGCACTTTATTAAAATATACATATACAATACAAATACAAATATACATACAAACGTACATATATAAACACACACACACACACATATATATATATATATATATATACATAAATATAGAATACAATTATATTATAACAAAAAATATAATTCAATATATTATGTTTTTAATGTCACAAATATGAATACCTACACATCACGAATTAGTAATTATGGCGTGAATGCAAGTCTTTTAAACATAGACACAGACTTAGCGTCACGAATCCTAAAGGAAAGCAAATTCCACAATCGTACTGTGTTAACAGTAAAAGAATGATGTTCTTCATGTTAATTATCAGCCCAAAAATATGCTGGAGATACTGGGAATAGATTTCTCGGGTTCTTCTTTACGGTCAATCTCATTAATCTATTCTTTATTTTGGGTCAATCTTTATGCTTGGCAGGTTGTTTGACAATCGCAGTACTAAATGTCTCGCAACTTTAACGCTACTGCTCGTCGCTGGCTTGGATATTTTACGCCAGGCGTAAACGAGGTTATACCGCCACTTGATGAAAACCTTTAGATTTTGCTGGCATTCATAGAGTCCCCATTTACGTCAGCCATGGGAGTAAATGGGTTGTAGATGATCCTCTAGTGCCGCCACTATGTGGGTAGACAAACAAACTGCTTAGTTGACATAGAAATACATTTATGAGAAAACACGAGTACTCCCGTATTTTAGGCAGAAACAGGAAACGTGTTTGTGAACTTGTTCGTGTGTTTTAACCCTTCAAGCGCCATAAAAATCCCATGCAGTCGCATGCGCCTAGCAAATCCCGAGCGGTCGCACCACAAACCACCCACAGCACTTACAACCATTAAAACTTCTTTCCCCTTATCAGTCTGGTTTCCGCCCGGGTCATTCTATAACTACTGCTCTTCTCAGGGTTACGGAAGATATTGTGAGGGGATGGAAAAATCAAAACTGACCTTTCTCATCTTAATTGATTTTTCTAATGCATTTAATTCTGTCGATCATGGTATCTTGTTAGCTCTTCTTTCTCATTTGAATATCTCGTCTTCAGCTCAGGAATGGTTCTCAACATATCTTTGAGGGCGCCAACAGGCTGTGCGTACTGGCCATACACTATCTGACTGGCGTGATGTGTCAATTGGCGTCCCTCAAGGCGGTATTCTCATCTTCTGTTTTCCATTTTTATAAATCTCATCACACTAAATCTCAAGAGCTCTTACCATCTGTATGCTGATGATCTGCAGTTATATGCGCAAGTAGAACCTTCAAATAACCTTAGTGCTATCTCACTGTTAAATGATGATTTGAAATATATCTCAGAATGGTCTACTGTGTATGGCATAAACGTGAACCCGTCTAAATGCCAAACGATAATCTTAGGTAGCTCAAGATTATTATCTAAACTAGATATTCCCACCCTACCATCAGTTATGTTTAATAATAATGTCATAACATTCTCTACTAATGTAAAGAACCTTGGTCTGTATATCGATGGTTGCTTAACATGGAACAAACATATACAGGAGGTGAGTCACAAAACTACTGGAACTTTGCGATCTCTATATCGATTTAAAAACTTTCTTCCCACCAATACCAATATTTTACTTCTCCAATCACTTATTGTACTGATTATTGATTATGTCGATGTGTGTTGCTCAGACCTGTCTCAACTTCATCTTAATACATTGGATCGTCTGCTTAACAACTGCATCAGATACATTTATGGTCTTCGTAAATACGACCATGTATCTTCCTTTCGTACACAGCTAAACTGGCTGCCTATCCGTCAGCGCAGATATGTCAGAATACACCCTTTTCACAATTTTAAACGATCCATGTGCTCCCGCATATCTGAAATCCAAATTTCAATACGTGGGAGATTCTCATAATTTTTCTCTCCGTTCCTCGGCCAATCTTAAGTTGCTCACTCCTTTACACCGTACTGGTTATTTATCACACTCTTTTGCCCTCACGGCCATCAGACTCTGGAACGACATCCCTCTTGACATTAAAAAGCTCCCAACAAATTCGTTTTTAAAAATCAAGTCCGTAAGTATATGATTAAATCGCTGCAAGTTTGAAATAACACATCTCTTTTTTTCATATATATTTCATATTTGTCCCGACATAGATAATATTTATACGTACCCATTGTGTATGTATATATATGTGTGTGTATATGTGAATGTATTGTTTATTATATATATATATATATATATATGTATATATATATATATATATATATATATATATATATATATATATATATATATATATATATATATAATTTTTTATCCTCTCTATTTGATTATTGCTGCACCGCCTCCAAAATGTCTATCTCTGTTTCGCCCAATGGTTGACTGGGAGAGAATGCCCTATGGCATTAAGTCCGTCATATGTACTACTTTGTGACAAAAGCATAAATAAATAAAAAAAATAAACTTATATTTAGAGACTTCTTTTCTATGAAGAAGTTTAGCATTATAAAATCTATACCAAATTCTCTATCTTGTGGACTAAATAAAAGTGGGGTTTTACTTCATTACAAAAAGATGTTATTGTTTTTTAATAACAAAAAAAAACATACATGAAAATCATAATTATTTCAATATATATTACTCGAAATTATTTACGTAAAAAGATAAATTATATTCACACACTTTTATTACAATTTTATAATAAAACACTATCAAAACACTAGAAAAATCCAAAATTCAACACAATAACGTTCACGCGAAAATAAAGTAAGTAGGTTATAAATAAATATTCACAGGATAACAGTTTTTTTTAATTGCACTAGAGCAGGGGCCGGCAACCTTTTGAGTCGGAAGAGTCAAAATTACAATTTAAAAATTTCAAAGTATTTAAAGAGCCACAAATTTTTTTCTTGCCAAGCATAATACTAGCATAAATAAATATTTTTGAAAAAAAAAAAAGAAATATATATAATAAATAATATATAATAATACATTCAAGAACTTCCGAGCTTTCGACGGACTTACGACAGTGACGACGCGTGTCACCGGGGAGGGGTGTGGTGAAAAGCGAGTACCTCTCGTTAATCGATTCAGAACAATTTTAAATATTTTATTTTATAAAATAAATAATATTTGCGTAAGTAACTAAAGAGCCGCAGCTTCTAATATATAAATCAATGGAAGGAAAGCTCGATCGCATCAAAAGCTACGTTTCACAACTACATTGCACCGAATATTCGACTCTATATCATTATAATAAGAACAGGTAGAGTCAGAGGAGGTGCAAACACACGTGTGTCAAAATTCGTCCTATTGTTGATAAAAACCTTCATAGCATGCGTGTGACGACACCGAAGATCAAACGTGGATCATTACCAGTAACGTTCATGACTGAATTATATCAACTGATCAAGATTTATGGTTTTAGAACGTCCCACTGAAGTCTTTATTCATAAATTAAATGAAGGTTTTAGTCAGTCTATATTTTTGGAGAAAATATGTACTAATTTACTAATCAGTCTCAAAACTCAAAGTTATGGTCCATGAACAACTATTACTAATTGATTGTGAAAAATAATTCATATTTTTACACAAGTATTTGCAAAATCCGTAGTTGTTAAGACCTATGGCAGCAATTAGAAATTTAATATAAATCAATATATAACATCCTTCAGACAGAATTTTGGTCACGACGCTAGATGGCATAAACACAAAAACCTTAAGTGATTCAATTGATTTGATTTGAATTTGATTGGTAACTTTATTCAATATATATTATTATTTTAAATATTTAATAAATTTGTTTATTTTTAAATTTCATTCCTAACAATACACAATTTCATCTTACTTTACATGTCTCAAAATAGGGATTGTAACATTTATTTGCAAGAAAATTAAACTTTTACCTATTTTATACTTATATACGGTGGTTGGAAATTATCATATTAAATAAATCTTTTGCCATGAAATCTTTCGAAGTTTTATATTTAGTAAACTCTACGAAATGATATTTTAACTCACAGATTTAACAAATAAATATAACGTAACGTAAAATAATTTTTAATTTAGGTAACAATATTATAATAAAAAATCCTTAAATAATAAATACTCCTGATATTCTGCAGTCTGCATTGTTTATTCGATTGGCCTGTTTCTTCAGATCATTCGGGATTCGGTCGGGTTTTGGCTCATTCACAATTCATACAAATCGCGGGTTAAAAAGGTACCGTCAATTGTTTATGACTGGTTGTACTGGTACATTCAAAAACAAATGAATGAACCATCAACACTTTTAAGTGTACCAGCTCAAACGAACGAATCATGCGTGATTGCCACATGCGTGAGGCCCAGCACAAATTTTAAGGATTTTTAATGAAATACATGTTGATTTGGTCCTCATAATCTATAGATTACAATAGTGTTATTAGTTTTACTGCATCTAAACGGAGTCCTGAGAAATTAACAATTAAATTATGAATCTAACAACATCCTAAAAACAAACTGAAAGCGATTTTCTAGTAGTCTTCAGAACGCTGTTGAATAATTATAGTACATATAAAACTATGTTGTAGGTATATTCAGCATTTATAGGTACTTTAAGATCGATCGAAATTCTTTTCACTATTTCCGGCAAAATATAGTGCCTGTCTGTGCATAAACGTCGTATGGATTCTACTTTTTACATGTTTTGATTGATTGTGAGTGTAAATTCCAAATACCATTAAAGTATTATGATTAAAGCCAAGATGACTAAGGGATAGTATGTCCATTAATATTACCAACACACGGTAAGAAATATGTTTTAAAGTTGGTTGTATTACAAAAAACAAAATATAACGGAACTATTTAAATATTACTGTGACTCATAATTTCTAAAGTATTCTATTAATAGTGGTACAGAAAGAGAAACTTTTTATTCAATATAGATTATAAATAATACTTATTGAAAACCACTTTTTTTAAATTTACCACTGGTACGGAAAAACCACTGTTTTGGGGAGAACCAGCAAGAAACTCAGGAGAATTTTTTTTAAATAATACCTTACAATCATGTATGTTACACTTAATAACACATAACAAATTAGAAATAGCTTGGTAGCGATCACCTTACCCAGGGGTATTATCATCCATTAATTCCTTATAATATATATACAAACTTAGTTTAATAAAGTTTTTGAACTTTAATGATTAATTGAGATGGACAGACAGGAGCAGTGTCAAGACTGTGTTTTGGTTGATTACTAAGTATCTCTAAACATCTCATATATTATAATAAAATAACTGGGTAAAAATATGCTTATCTACGTAACCTTCTCAGAAATGAGAGGAGGCCTGTGCCCAGCTGTGGGACGTATACAGGCTGTAACTTTAAACAATATTTGAAAATGTTGCGATTATAATAATATTTTCTTTTATTATAGAACCAATTACGAGTAAAACACATTTCTATTTTATTTATTTTTTATTCAATTATTTCATATTGCCGGTTTTAAATTATATAAATATTAAATTTTACAATAGTGTGTAGTCTTTTATATAGGATTTGGAGTTGTGTCAATAAGACCCGTCACCTGCGTGGCTAGATGCAGTTTCGGCTGGTATTACCGAGATCCTTGGCTTGAATCCATCTTCATCAGCCTCGTACTCTACCACCTGGAAAGAACAGAATACATGCCATGAAAATGTGTTAATTTTTACCACGTTTTCATCATGTCATTTTCTAGTTTTTCTGCCGTTCCGGGTGGAATCTTGCAATTCAAATTTCGAACACTTCCCATGGGCTGGGGACTTGAAATTTTGATCATAGCTCAGAATCAGAAATTGTAGGTGAAAAAGTGGTATATTAATTTCTTAGGACAAAGTTTAAAAAAATATACTTGTTTGTACACTTTCGTTTGTTGACAAATTATAGCAACTAGCTACTGTAGTCCAAGGATAAAAAGTAAAAGATCAAAAACAGAAACAAACTTTTTTTATATAATATAGATTATAAATAATACTTATTGAAAATCCCTTTTTTTAATTTACCACTGATTCGGAAAAAAAACCTCTATCCTGGGAAGAACTAGCAAGTAACCCAGCGGGATTTTTTTTAAATAACAGCTTACAATCATGTATGTTATACAATTAACACACAACAAATTAGAATCAGCTTGGTAGTGATCACCCTACCCAGGGGTTATTATCATCCACATTTGAAGTGTGTAAGAGATGTAAGAGATGTAGAGAAATGTAGAAGAAACCCAGTATATTAACAGGCCATGAGGTATTCCATCTTAGTCCTCATTGAGGCCAATTCTTTATTTATGTTGGTTGCAGGTGAACAACTGATTCCTGCAACGTTCCATCAGGTGCACTGTAAGTTTGTTTTTCAATCTAATTTTTTATAGAAGAATGGTGACAAACGAGCACACGTTCCACCTGATGGCAAGTGGGTACTGTAGCCCATAGACATATACATCTGTATCCGATGATGAATCATAATGTAGATGCATTGTCACTCCTAAGGACTAAGATGGAATGTCTTGTTCCCAGTAAAGAAAGAATTAATATTCACAACCTCTTACAATGCTGACTGTCTTACTATAAAGTTAAAGTTACAGCCTACATACGTCCTACGTAGTGGGACGTATGTAGGCTGTAAGAGAAATGAGAGACCTCTACACGTCTTCGAAATATTTTTTTTTGTTTCTCAGACATGCAGGTTTCCTCACGATGTTTTCCTTCACCGTGGAGCACGTGGTAAATCAACGCTTAAAATTGCTCGCGTACTGTGAAAACTTATATACTGTATTTCAGTGTGTCTTACTACACTAAAATACAATAGTATTCGCATTTGTGTTTGCAGAAATAGATAGTTGAAATTTACTCGGGTTCCAAAGCAGTAGAGCTGATGAAGATGATTTCAACGTACCTGTTTGGTTCCATCAGGAAGTACGACAAAGTACGTCCCTTCTACTTTATCGTCCTGCCGGTTTTCCGCGTGGCCAAAGTCACTTCCGCTCCCGTAGTCGTTCACTTTGTAGGAGAACTCGTAGTTCGCTGGTTCCTCTGTATTTTGATTAGTAAGTTTGAGTAATAGAACGTGTAGTAGCGTGTAAGAATAGCCAGTACCCCATATCGTCCCGTGGGTGTCGCAATAGGTGAGACAGAGAAATACAAAGGCAACAGCGTCTTCCTAATAACGACTAGAAAATAAAATAAACTGCGGTTAACAACCTGCCCATCAAGCGTGGCAACTGTGGCAAATATCCCCCTATCAGGTAACCTATGGAGTGACCCCCCCCCCCCCCCCCGGGTATGTTCAGCAGTGGTCTTCGATAGTCTTTATGGAATGAATAATTAATGGCATTGATACATTTAGTAGTATTTATCAATTCATTTAAATTGCTTGTTTGTGCAAAATGCAGCGCTAGTAGTTATTTCTGACGTTTTTAGGAGCCATCTACTTCTTATTAAAATGATATATCAACTAATAAAAAAACCTATTACATTTCTACACAATCTTGATTTCATAATAGCCAATTCCAGTTTTTTTAAAGGAGTAAATACTTGATGAATCTTAAAGTAAACATCATTACACGTCTCATAAGCGAAGCGTTGAGGTTGTGCTCTACTCTCATCTAATGGTGTTAAGTAAAGTCGCTTAATACGTAAGTAACGTCATGTATTTTATTAACTGCATAAAATATCAAATCTAAACAAGGTTATAGATGCTCATAATAATAACAATGTACATTTTAGACACATAAATAACAAGGTATAACAATAATTATTATTATTACTCACAATTTATCCTCCGTGTACGTATTCCCTACTCAACAGTTTCAGTAAGACTGCCGCTTATCGCTGCCGCTCAAACCGACGACATCTGTCTTTTATAGGCTTGAAATTTAACAGTGCTAAACTACAGATGGCGTTGCTTGTGTGGTTTCTGTTACAAGTTTTTATAAAATTGGATATTAAGGCGTAGGTTTTTACATTATAAAACATTATTTATATTTCTTATAATTATCTTAAATAGTTTTACATTCTAGTTATAAATATAAGCAAAAATAAATAACTAGACATAATCTAATACTTTAATGTACCCGCAGACTTTATAGGATGAAAATAATTAATTACCCACCATTTTAGTTACAACCTTTTTTTTTCATTTTTTTAAACTATCACACAACGCCATCTAGTCCCAAGCTAAGCAGAGCTTGTGTTATGGATACTAGACAACTGATAAACATACTTATATGTATATATATATATATATATATATATATATATATATATATATATATATATATATATATCTAAATACATAAATGTTATAGATAAAATTACACCCAGACACAGAACAATGATCGTGCTCATCACACAAACATTTGTCCTGGGTGGGAATCGAACCCACGACCTCCGGCATAGCAGTCAGGGTCACTAACCACTAGACCAACAGGTAAGTCAAACAATATAAATTATTAAAATATGCTAACAATGTAAGTCCAGTAATTTACTGAGCTAAAAATGTCTTCATTTTTTAACTACCGCACTTTAAGAATAATAAAAATACACATATATCGAGAAAAAACACTCGTTTTCATGTTTCTATTATTTTTAAAAGTAATTTTTTGTATTTAGTGTAAAAACAAACTGATTGAAAAAAATTATCGAGGGTGCCCGGAAGTCTGTATTAATCGTAGTCGTTAGAATTAATGTATCAAAATAATTCTTTTTTTATTAGGTTTAGAATCTCAACGCACAGGTTTCTTTAATAAATCACTGAGTAATTTGTTCTCGTTTAATTGTAATTAATGAAAATGTAAAAAACAACTGGTACTTTTCTACAAAAAAATATTCTCATGGATCTCTTCGTTTGTCTCAAATATAGAAAAAGAGACATTTTTCTTTTATATAACCAAATGACATTATAAGGCGTGCACTTTTGGATTTTCCAAACTTTTTATTTTACGATTGCCACTAATGGATAGGCAATTTATTAATGACCATATTGATCTGTTTAATTTTTTCAAAAGATAAATATTCGATTTTATAAAGAAAATATTTTAAAATTTGGGCGAATTTCTTACGCGATATATTATTGTAGAGAGAGCGCGTGGAATGTATAGAACCGAATGCTGCAGGTCGTTCGCTAGGATTAGCGCCTTAATTGGCCTCCCCTTTAGATTGTCTTGTAGGCTTTTGCTATAGTTGCCACGCTGGCAAGCACGGGATGGCGAAAGAACAATGCTGCTGCTTATATCCTGTTTTAGTTTCCCTCTATCCCCACTTACGACACCTACGGAGAAGATATAGTATTTAATATTGATCATAATATAATGCCAAACTTCTTCATAGAAAAGTAGTCTCTATATAAATAAGTTTTTATGGGTTAAAGTGTTGTGGGTGGCCACGGTCTCATTAGACCGCTGGGGGGTTGAGAGGTTAACCACAAATTTCGATAATAATTATTCTGGTGTTTGTGTTTAAAATCTTAGGTTAGTCCGTGCCATAGATTGTCGTTTTGTTGAATTGGCCACTGAACTGTAATAGCTATAATTTGACTTGGATTTCCAAATTCAAATATAGTCTGTGAGGTTAATATCATCTCATCATCATTATCATCATCATCCGGTTATCATATCATATGGTCATCCTGTTAATATGGTCACTTTGTTATAACTCAAAAACTACACAGCTACAGCCTTGTTTGCATAAATGGTTCTGTAATATGATAGCTCTTCATCGGTCAATCAAATAAAAAAGGGTCAAAAGGGCGTTGCTTTACCGACACCATTTTGACGGGCGACATTATAGCTTAAATTGATTATATTTCACTCTATATTAGCTTAAATTGACCATATTTCCCTCACGTACCTTAATATAAGTACACATTTTTCAAAACACTTTGACTTATCTTTTCTTTTGATAAGGTTAATATTAAAAACCAAAAAATAAATTATTTCATTTAAAACAAAATTTGCTGAAATCAATGATATTTCAATAACGGTCGCAATACAACGAGCAATCAGACAACAATACACTATAAAATCGATTTTATTAAAAAGTCCGGTTGTAAAACTCTTCCGGTGTCCAAAAATGTAAAAACAGCGACAGCCATTGTTATAGATTTTTAGTATTCAACAAATACGTCATTATGTCGGACGTATCAAGATCTGCATTGAGATAAAACGTTAATGGAAGTAGTGGGTTGAATTATAAATAGTGGAATTTGCGAATTTCAATCGAGAGCTGCGGCGCGGCGGATAGGTGAGGGATGTTTCGGTTTTAAATAATTCTTATTTGTTTCTTGATTTATGTTTCGACTACTGAATAATTTTAGTACTCTTTACAGACACAGAAAAGATAGGATATTATATGGTAACAAAGTATTTATGATAAAAAATATTTTTTCTTTATAGAAGGGTGACAAACGAGCACACAGTCCACCTGATGGTAAGTGCGTGATGACATGATGTGGCTCATAGACATCTACATCTATCCTCAATTAAGAATCGCAAATACGTTTTCAGATTTCAGCAGCTTCAAATTAATGCAGATGCGTTTGAGCCCTGAGTAGTAGTAGTTTTATGGTTTTTTCGTGTATGGTATACTGGTATTCCTTGAGAAGGTTGTTGAGGAAGGAGGTTTTTTCTAAGATACTTTTATCAAAATATTTTTAGACATAACATATTATCCTTTAATATATGTACAATAAAAAACCTATGTGCGCACGCTTATATAATATTTACTTTTTATTTCAATTACATTATACTTTTTTGATCTGTAAGCGAGGCTCTTTTAAATATATTTTTATATAGTCATCTGCCATCTACGAGATCTTCTACAACCATCTGTGGGCTATTTAGGTATTTCTAGTCTTTACGAAAATGACGGGGATTATTTATAATCTATATTTATTATTTATAAACAATATTGAATAAAATAAGATTATATATAAATTTAAATATAAAATTTTGAAGAAATAGTTCAAGGTTAAACGAAATAAAACCCAGTTTCAAATGAATTCAAATGAAAACAAAAGGATAGGTTTTTGATATCTTGAATATGGAAACAAATATTTTTTGAGAATTAAATATAGGTACCTAATATATAATCACTTTTAATATTAACATTAGGATCTTATTCCATAATTTTTTTATAATGCTTTAATTTCTCCATGTTTTGCCGCAACGACAAATTCCACGAATGTAACCAGATCGTTACAAACATTGTCAACCAGTGCGGAGATGTTATGTACTTCTGACCCATTTCTTCAAGCTTCCTCGTGCCAACAGAAATAAACGTCTCACGTGTTTGTTGCTTTGCTCAAATTGCAAATTTCTCGTACCTTGAAGATACATTTGCTAGTAACTATAATTCAGTACGGTTTTAAGCTCTGTGTGATAGGTCTCTTGGTTGATTGGTTACAGTTTATATATCACCAACGTTTATAGAATTTGATACTGTTTTTATAATTTTTTTATAGAAGTGGGGCAATATATACGTGGTAGAGTCACGCTGCCGTTATATTAGTAGTATAGTTGTAGCACGAATGGGTCGGCTCGACTGGGGAAGGACCACACCTTCACAGAATACTAGCGTCAAATAGTAGCTCAATGCCGCTGTGTTTCGTACGGTGAGTTTAGAGAACCGGAGACCCTTTTTACTGGAAACGAGACATTCCATCTTAGTCCCCACGGGTGACAACGCATCTGCATTTTGATTCGTAATCGAGGATAGATGTAGATGTCTATAGGCCACAGCAACCACTTACCATCAGGTGGACTGTGTGCTCGTTTGTCACACTATCCTATAAAAAACAAAAACAAAAGAGCATGCGGCTCACCCGATGGTAAGTGACTACCGCCGCCCATTAACAACCGCAAAACCAGAGGAATTGCAGGTGCGTTGCTGGTATATAGTTTTTTTTTTACCGTGGTCGTTGGGGGTACATAGTAATTGGGTACGAATTAAAATTTGAAGTGCTAACGTGCTTCATTTTACATACTCGGTAGTGAAAAAAAAACATCGTGGACGTGTGAAATTCCAACACACAAATAATGCGACGGACTATAGGTGTAATCACACTTTCTTAGATAAGAATATTCTGTGCTCATCTGTAACTTTCCTTAACTACGATTTTTTTATTAATAAATATCGTTACCCACGAGACCGTATTCCCTGTACACATATTATTATGAATCGCCTTATCAGAAGGCAGATGCATGTATTCTGACTGTTCACACGCCAAGCCGCTGTATCCTCGTGTTGCTTGTTGGGTCTAATTCGGGTTATGGGGAATCGCTATAATTCAAAGCTTTGTTGTTGCGAAAATTGGTTATCCACCACCCGAAGGGTGCCAGAATGTCGTTTGTTTTTCAATTATATTATCTGTTTCTCTTCTTAATATCGAACATAATTAGTAATAAGATAATAGTACAATGTTTATACAAATGTTATATGGAATGTGCACGAATATGGCGGCTTGCTCTATGCATCGTCCGATATCGTTATGAAGGTCACGCCATATACTAATGATTAATTGCTCCTAACACTAGCTGAATACAAACAAAAAGACGGGCGTATAAATTTGATAAAGAAATACATGTCAAATGTGAGTTCCTATTAGTTAATTTTTATTTATTCTTAATGAAACTGAAGTAACCTACGAACTTACAGCCTACCTGATGGTAGGTGGCTACTACAGTCCTTGGACACCTGCAGCCAACTACAAACAAAGAATGCGTTGTCACACCTTTGAGGACTTAGTTCTCGTTCCAAAAGTCCAGACGTGACAACGCATAGCCTTTTTTTTGTATAAGAACAGATATGAATATGTATATGAATGTTATTTCAAAGCAAAGATACTAGGTAGAGATAGTTTCTCTTAAAAATAAAACAACTGAAAAAGATAGTTTTTTTAATATCATGAATATAAAAATAAATATTTTTTCTGAATTAAATATAATTAAAAATGTCCAGAGGTGACTTTTTGTTAAAGAAAAGTCTGAAATTTGTCACGTATTGTTCTTTATTTGCATAGGTTTTAGCTCAGCAACCTCATAAAGATCATAGCTTGAAGTGGTGTCTGAATGTTGTTTCAAAGCAAAAATGTACAGGAAATTGTTCACTGTCGCTTCCTATTTTACAATCTCTCCTATAAATTCTTTTCGGGTAGCACTAACGCTGCCCGGACACGACAACATGAATTAGTCTTTTTTCAACATCTCTACACGAATCGGAAATATAAGCTCAAGGAAGCGATTAATTGTTAAGGAGAGCGACGTTTAAAAACGCGCGTGATTCAAGAACGCATCCGTCCGCCAAGCCTTGTTTAAAAAAATTCTAAATCCCAAATATAGAAAGTTTTTTTTTAGTCAGGTATCCGTTGGTTGAAATAGTTATAGTCCGATTCTTAACGATGTCCTGTGGGTTAGTTTGACATGGAAATAGATATTTTAATGAAAAAAGAAAACGAAAAATAATTGTAAAAGAAAATTATAGAATAATTGTATGAATAGATTTATTAATGTCAGATTGAAAGTGACTGTTTTAAAAGTAGTAGTTGCTTTTTGTCCTATTTTAATTTGTTTCGTGTTTTTTGATCAATTCAACTTTTAAATAATATGTATTCCAATAAATAAACTTAGATAACAGATTTGTAATTTATATACCTATTAATATTTTATACGGTAAACAGCTTTATATGAATAAATGTTTATGAAAGTCACAATTTAGTACACAATCATATAATAAACCCCATACTTGGTAACAGGGTTACTCCAAGAAGTTTTTTTGATGTCGCTATTGTAAATATAATTCCTAAACAGAAAAATTAATCAGAAATTCCTACAGAAATACAATTGTTTTAGTGATGATGCATCAAATGTGAATTATGCATTGTTTTTTTTGGGGGTCATTGTAGAAGCGTGCTCGTCGCGACCCCTGCCAGCCCTTTTCAGGGCTGCAATTCTACACAGCTGCGCACCCATGCGAACGAGGGTTAGGGCGTCCCCCCAAGGCGACGCACACCAGCTCGTCCCCGTTGGTGTGGAATGCAGCGCGCAAAGCGGCGATGGGGACCGCCACCCGTCACGCACAGCCCGACACGGCGGAAGGTGGAGGACGGAGTGCAGAGTTGGCACGTGGAATGTTAGAGGAGGCATGAGAGATAAGACGAATGAGTTGATCGAAATAACGAAAGAAAGAGAATTAGATGTCGTGTGTATGTCGGAGACCAAATGGAAAGGCAGTGGTATTGAAGAGCTCCCTGGCGAGACGTTAGCTATTTGGTCCGGAGTCCCGGAAAGCGAGAACGCCTGCCAAGAAGTGGGAGTGCTGTTGTCGTCCCGGTTGGTCGATCTTATGACTGAATACAAGGTTGTGAACTCAAGACTTCTCTGGGTTCGCTTCAAAATGGGACTGACGAAGTTATTCCTTTTGGCTGTTTATGCGCCGGTAGCTTCGTCGTCCAGGGCTGAGCTGGAGGAGTTTTGGGAGAATGTAAGAGAAGTTCTAGATTTGGTTAAGGGAAACGAAAGAACTGTTGTATGTGGTGATTTGAATGGATGGGTAGGTATCGCTCGACCAGGATACGAGTCGGTGCTTGGAAAGTTTGGAGATAAAAGGGTTAATGATGCTGGCAAGCTTATACTGGCTGTATGCAAGGAAAAGGGTCTTCTTGTGACAAACACTATGTTTAATCACAGGAAGATCCATATGTACACTAGAGAAAGAAAGAATGAGAGAAGTATGATTGATTTGTTCCTGGTGGATGACCGACTGCGAAAACAGGTGATGGATACACGAGTGTTCAGGGGTGCTGACCTGGGAACGGATCATTATCTAGTAATTACTAGATTTAGGGGTTTGTTCGCGGGTTGGCGCCACCGGACGGCAGTAACAGAACCACAGTCGGTCTGTCGCATCCGAAGCTGGAAGCTTCAGGAAGCGGATACTAGGGACAAATATCACACAAGGGTAGCCGAAAAGCTTGACACCATCGATGGCAGGAAAGAATGTGTGGAGAGAACATGGCAGAACCTTAGGGAAAATAGAACGAATGAGTGAAGACCGAATGGTGAAGAAAATATATAGAGCGAAAGTAAATATTAAAAGGTGTCGAGGTAGACCGAGACTAACTTTCGAAGACCATGTGAGCAAATTGCTCGAAGAGGGGAGGGTCAAGAGTACTCGGATACCTAGACGTGCATGTATGAAGAAGTTAATGAACCTGAAAGAAGCGAAAGAGGTATGTAAGGATCGTGACACTTGGCGATCTGTTCTCTCTGGCTACCCCGTTAGGGATTGTGCGTGACGATAAGTAAGTAAGTAAGTAAGTATGCATTGTTCGAGATTCAGATACAATATTTGCCTGCCCACTTGGTGATTAAAACAAACTTGGGAGTGGCCTAAATGCAGCAGCTGATGATGAAAAATTGGGTTAGGTTAATAATTAAAAAAATAATAAAAAGCGAAAGCAGCTTTTTCTATAAATTCTGTTAAGATTTATTATATTTATTTGTTTATTTATTTATTTACGCTTTATTTGCTCACCGAGTACAAAAAGGCGGACTTAATGCAACGAGGCATTCTCTGCCAGTCTATCTCCATACTCTCTTAAATCTGTCTTATATTATATTTTCTGTTCTCATATAATCGAAACATGCTGAACACAAACGCCACGGATTGATGATGGGAACTGGCGCAATCAGTGCAAGGCTATCGGTATTCTTAACCATCATTCATATTATACATCCAATACTACCAGTAAATGCATTCTTGAAATGGCGTTTATTCAGTCGAGGATCAGGGCTGTGAATAAAAATACACCACTATATATAATACACACTAGAACACTACTTAATAGACATTTACAAAATATTCTTGGAACGCATTAGAAGTAAATACAATATATATTCTAAAATAAATGATGTCCAACCAACTGCAACTTAGCTCATCACGATGCGACATAGGGCGGCCTAACTGCAACGTCACCTTTTTTGCTGGTAAAAGTATTACCACGACGGACAGAATGAATTGTTTTTATGTATTTTGTTTTGATGTTCAAAATACTGTTCTAAACATGTGAAAAGTATTTACGATAACTTTCTTATTACAAAGAATAAAATCTATATAAACCAACAAGTTCTCCGAGATATGAAACATTATCTATATTTATTTTATTTCAACATTCTTTAGTAATTATCATTTCTTAGTCCAAGTCTGCTCCATTTGTAATAATGTATAATATTTGTGTAACAATTTGATAACCATTGAATACTATTTGCTCATTAAAATTTCTAGTAATATTTGTTTTTAATAAAAGTTTATTTTTACAATTAGAAATAATAACTTTTTCGTCTTGTTTATTTATTAAAAATCTGTATTAATTTATTTATAACAAAGTTTCGTTGTGATTTCTATTTAATACGATTGCCTGAAAGAATGCCTATTATATGTTTATTGGTGAGTTATATCTTCTCGTTTCCGTGTACGCATGATATGGTCCTATATTATATGAGTAACATGTCAATAAATAAATAAATAAATATGTTTCACAAATTTTATTGCAGTTAATTTAGCTTTTTTATTTTTCTTTTGTTTCCGACGTAGTAATCATGGATGCTGCAAAACACTCGAAATATCGGGAATACAAAAATAATAAAATTATTTTTAACTTCCCGCTAAAAAATTAGAAATTTTCAAAAATCGGGAAGTTTTTGTTTTTACCCCGTTTTTCAAAAAATTAGTTTTCATCAAATCTTTGAGGAGAGCGTTTTGAGGTCACAGAAAGCCACCCTGACAATGTTCAATGGTGTCTGTATGTATGTATGTATGTGTGTGTGGATATATGTAAACCTCTTATAACTTTTGAAAGGCTTGACCGATTGAAATAAACTAAGCGGATTTCCAAAGTGGTTCATCAAACTTAGATTTATTATGATTTTAACTAATTCGGACCGGTAGATTATTTTGAGAAAATTCAAAAATAAAAATTTTGAAAAACTGTTTTTTGGAATAATTTTTAAACAGCTTTACCGATTGATTCCAAAAACAAATCGGCTGTTAACCTTGAAAAACCACGTCAATCGCCGGTCTGGTTAAAATCGGTTGATTCGTTCGTAAGATACCGTTAACGAAAATGTGTGAAAAAATTGATTTTTTAAAATTACTTCGATATTTCATATTCAAAGTCATAATTTAGTGAAATTTGGAGCGCTTTGCATTTGAAATTAGCGGGAAGTTCCAAGGATGGCGTGCAGGGTCAACCAATTTTTTTAATAGGCTCCCGGAGTTCTGCTAGGTTAGTGCTTACCCTTATACCTATTTCTGCCGTCAAATAGCAGTTCACTTGTTCTGATCTGATAGTTATAGACTGCAAGTTTTAATAGTTACGGTCCACCATATTTATTTTATCCTAATATCATAGTCGAGAAAAAACTTGCGTACCACATTTTTATAAAGTGAGAAAACTCTAGGCTTACAGAATATTGTATATACGTTGTATTGACAATCTTAATAGAAGTAAAAATGTTTTAAAATATTAAATAAACGTAAATTAAAAGCCTACAATGACTTTTATTGTTACGAATAGGCTTCCAGCAGCCGTAACATATCTCCGAACTATTTCATTTTTTAAACGCAACCTGCGTCCTGTATGTATGATATAATACTTCTCCGCCGAGGACGTGTTTATTAACTCTTAAAATTTAGTAAATAATATTATTAATAATAATGATCATTATTTTATAACATGAATAGTATTTTATAGTAATGATAATGAATGAATGAATGATAATTAACATTCACCGAGTATGTTTTTTATCATTTTAAGAGTATTTATTACATGAGGAGCAGCTATTTTTGTGAAGATATTGATTTTTGAATACATATATGAGGAAAGATTATGACATTGATTTTTCTTTACATTTGTAAGCTATTTTTATCAAACGACAAATTAAAAATACTAAATTTACATTAAAAAAAAATCATAAAACAACAAAAAATGATTATTGCAAGTTTTATTTGAACTACAAGTCGATTTTTTGCTTCTCATCCAAATTCAAAACATTGGTATTAATAATTGGATATATAAATTAGACCTACAAAAAGCTCTCTCCACACTTTTCGTGCCTTGTCAAAAGTCACCGATACACGTTGTGACAGACAGACAGGCGCGTGGCGTAGGAAGTCATTAGTTACGCAGACGCTACCGGCTACAGAGATGATGTACAGCCAGCAAGAGCATTTTACTAACCGAATTCGGAACCGAACATGACGTTCGCTCTGGGACTGCTGTAGCGGTTGTTACAACATGCTTAGGTTATCGAATGCTATGTTTGTGTTTTAATTTATCTGACAGATATAATTTGAATGGAGTGATATTCATCTTTATACTTATTAGTGTTAAGGGTTAAAATGGAACAATGTTTGGAAGAATGGCCAGTACAAAACAATAAATTTACACAGAGATTATGCTGTGGTAGTTCAGGAGCTATGAGCTAGCAGTAAATTAAATTACACAGTACGCGAGTAACTTGGGTTTGATCGCCGCCGGCACCTAAGAAAGGTAACTGTAGTTTTAAGCGCTGATTTTCTACTTGCTCGGCGGTGAAGGGAAACATCGTGAGGAAAGCTGCAAGAATGAAATGAAGTCTGCCACACGCACTGAATCAGTACGGTAGGAATATAGAAGCAGCCAATTTCTTGATTGAGAGATGGCCTGTACCAAACAATGGGGCGTATATTATAATTAATGTAATGGGACAATTTCCGTATTAATATTAAAAAAGTATATAACGCCCGTAATGTCTCAAATATTCTACCAATAACTAAATGAAACGTGACCTAATAGTAGGTATTCAATACTGTTCAAATAAGAGAAAAGTTCTAAGCAAAGAAGATCTTTCTTTGCTTAGAACTTTTGAATACTTTTTAAATCCTTACTGTGAAAATGTAGGAGTAATATATAAGAGAACAGAATGTTCTAATAAATTAAAAAAATACGCCATAAATATATCTCACTATTCGTATTCTTTCTTTGTAATATTATGCATAGATATAAATACTGTAAATGCATGCCTAAGTAAATGTGAATATTTAAAGAATATAAATAGATGAAAGAAAGCTCATTAGTCCATTCGTTTGAAGTAATTTTAGAGTAAAACACTAGCAAGAGATGGACGTCAAAATATAGGCATTTCAAGAAGAGAAATTAGTTGAAGAAAATGCTTGAAAATTTGTCTAGATATTATGTATTTCATTTATATTGTTCGTAGTCATATATATTCGTACTCATTTATATAGTGCTCTAAAAAGAAATAATGTATGCACAAAGGTTTCCTGTGCTATAGTGATCAGCGATATCGGAATTTTAAACAGTTTTGTGGTTATTATTTGTTACTTTTAGTAGATGTTTAATAGGTAATTGAGAAATGTTTTTTTACTTTCAGACATTGCCATTGAGTTAACTTTTTTAAAAGCTAATAACCTCTTTAGGTTATTAGCTTTAAAAAAGTTAACTCCTGAAAACCGGTCTTTTAAGTAATTTTCCAGTATTTTAAGACAAGATTTGTTAAATCCGTGGTGCCCGAGGGGATCAGCGCTTGTGGTTTATGTCATAGCTAGCAGTTTTAAGTGCTAATTAACCACCTACTCGGTGGTGAAGGAAAATATTCATCAAACATTAACAACATCAATGTGAGAAATTAAAAAATAATTCGAAAACATGTGATGTCTGTCAACACGCACAAGGGCAGTGCGGAGGACGTTTTCTTGCCCTTAAACCCTCTCAGAAATGAGAGGGGGACTATGTTCTGGATTGGGAAGTGGTGGATTTACCAGCGGGCTGAGTAGGCTGGAGCGGGCGGCAGATTTTTGGGGCGGCAAATTTGAGGCTAAAAATTTTTATATCTCACAGAAATTAAAGAGACTTAAATTTTAAAACGAAAGGTGAAGAAATATTTTCTGCACTTATCTTGGAAATTAAAACATTTTTACCATCTTGGCTCTGCCCACTCTTTAAATTTAGTGGCAACTGTAGCTGCTGAATGTTGCACAAAAGCTTGTCTTTTCTTCATGTGCTTCAAGAAACTTTTATATAAGTTCGGCACAACGGTGGCAAAATATAATGACTGAAATCGAGTGCTATTTTGCTATTTTACACTGGTATTCTGTGAGTGCGGTCCTACCCCGGTCGAGCCGACCCATTCATGCTACGACCATAATATAGCTGCAGCATGGCTAGTAGCAAAATAAAAATTATTTAATTAAGTTTACCGAATGTATGTAGCATTAAATCATACCTTACCCCACCTTATTAGTAGTATGTGATTGAGCTTTTATCAGCTCAGAAATATACCAAGAAACTATTTCTTGTGCAATCTTACCCAAATCATTGGGTTGTAAAAATAATCTAGAACCTGACTCATCGATCCCCTAGACACATATAATAATTACGGAAAAAAGTGGTGTAATTAGGACTCTAGTGCACTAGTCATAAAGTTAAAGTTTTATTGACAAAATAATTGTAATGCATATGATTGTGAACTAGGGTATCGACTTGTTTGGGGCGGCAAAATTTGAATAGCCTAATGGCGGCAAATGTGTGAATCCGCCACTGGGAGTGGGAAGTATATAAGCTATAACTATACTTTACTTTTATGGTATATAATATATTAAACCACATGATATGTTATTTTTTGTATACTCAGTAACAGACCTATGGATAGCCCGGAACTATTCGGTCAATTTTTTCTTCACTGTTCACCCACAAATTCTGCAGAAATAATCTGGGTCACCGCCTTAATATTTAGGCTAGGTAGACAATAAAAGGAATATACCGATAAATCTATTGAATTAGTGAGACATTAGGTTTTGAAGAAAAAATAATTAAAACACTTAACATTTCGTCGAAGGAAGTTAGCCGCTAGCATAATATAGAATATCCGTAGTAGAACCAGAGTAGCCAAGGTAGCCCAACGGATTAATAAGCTGGAGTGACAATGAGCCTGCCATATAGCTCAGAGAACCGACAACCAATCGAGAAGAAAGGTTCTTGAGTGACAGCCTCGTGGCGAAAAGTACGACGGCCCTCCATTACATGGAGTGACGACCTGGTAATACATGCGGGAAGTCGATGGATGTAGGTGGTTTAGCACCGTGTTTTGTGGCACTTCTTGGGGAAACCTATGTTCAGTAGTGGACTAGTGAAGGATTGTGATGAATTAATGAATTGAAGGTCATTTTATATTAACAATATTATATTATGTCAGTACAACCAGTCAATAATAAAAAATGTGTGTATCTAGTAAACCAAGGCAAAATAAAAGTCCCAGTAAAATAAAAATATATGCAATTCTCTTGGTGGTTCAATGTAAAATAATTAAATGAAACCCACAGAGGCATAGGCCTCCTCTTATTTCTAAGATAACTAAGGTTTATGGAGCAGAAAAGTGTCAGCTACGTCGCTACAACGTTAATTGATGTGTCTTAAAAATGTGCTCAATTTTGTTTGTTTCACTTCCTTTGTATTTAATATAACAGTCAGTTTTGTTTTCAATCTATTGTATTTGAAATAAGAGTTCAGTAGATTTTATTACAACTATCTTTTACTGATATCTTATCAGCAAACGGGACAGTAGATGCAAGTAGAGTTACATGTTATTAAAAAGTCGTCAGCCATCACGCGACCTGTGATCGTCAGTTTATTGTTTCCCACGATCAAATCTACTGTACCGTAATTCGCACCCGATTTATTTTATTTCCTCTTCATAGAATAATAAAATGAACGTTATTGTTTTAATAAGTTGAGATAAGAATAAAAACATAGGGATCCCTATTTTTGAAGCAGAAAGAGTTCGTCGCGCTGCCCCAATGCCTGTTTTAGAAGTGTGATGTTCTCAAATTATTTCAAAATAACTCAAACATAGACATAGACATAAGTTTCAAAATATTTATTTATTTATTTGTGTGGATCTCTAACAGTTGTACATATTAAACTACGTCTAACACATGCCTTACATCTACAAACTACTATGATGTGTACTACCAATTATAGCAGAACACATCATTCTAAAACAACAGTGTTTACCATTTGCCTATTTTAATCGTAGTTGGATCAAAAATATGTTTAACGAACAAAAGATAGATAACAGTTTTTGTAATATAAATAAAAGTTAAGTTTAGCATACAGTTATTGGGTGCGTTTGGTAGAAAAAAGCGCTAGCAAGCGCTTGTATGCAAAATGGCGATACTAAACAGTTTTCGGCCAGGACACGTTCGCTAACTTCAGTAGCGCTGACACAATCCGCCATTTTGCTTATATAATTTGTTTGTTTTGAAGTAGAATTTATAAGCTATTTTGTGCAAATTGTATGTGGTTTTATTTCCTCTAGCTCACACGAGTATCGGTAATGCGGGGTCTTTGACAATCCTCTTGCTCCTCGAACAATGCAGAGATAATAAAACCACATAAAATTTGCAAATTATTTTTTTTTAATTAAAACTAATTTTGATTAAAACTACTTTTACGTATTTTATCGCGTTTATTTTTACTTTTTATTTTTAATTCCCGACGTTTCGGGCGCTTTCCAGCACCCATGGTCACGGGGGACTGAGATGACTGACGTCCCGATGTCATTGTTAAACCCGGAGTACCTTCAACTTTTTTAATTATTGTTTAAGCTTTAGGCTGTTAAAGCTGAAGGTACTCCGGGTTTAACAATGACATCGGGACGTCAGTCATGTCAGTCCCCCGTGACCATGGGTGCTGGAAAGCGCCCGAAACGTCGGGAATTAAAAATAAAAAGTAAAAATAAACGCGATAAAATCCGTAAAAGTAGTTTTAATCATGTGTAGTGTTCGCGTAAATATAAGAAATCATTATAAAACTAATTTTTTTAAATGCGTTTTTTTGAAAAAAAAAATATTTCTATATGCTTGGATACTGATTCTCATAACAACGGTTTTTGTTATATATTGTATATGTTATTAAAAATTCATAATTAGTAAGTTTTTAATATGAATACTTTACAAACATATATTTAAATTAGGTTAGGTTCCCTGGTTAAAACTAACTTCGTGTCCTAGAGGAAAATAGCTACTTACGATTTGACAGCGCTTACCGCTTTTTTATCGCCAATTTGCTTACAGGCGCTTGCTAGCGCTTTTTTCTGCCAGACACACCCTTTGACTAATTAATTTTCTAAACTGTCGTTACATTTTTTCATAAAACGTGTGAGCCCGTCACAAACAATGTTCAGTGTTGCTATGTTTTTAGACATACATAGTATACGCGTGATATACGTGTTATGGGAGAATTCTGTCCAAGTTTTGTTCGAGTGTTATCAGTCTTAAAGAAAGGACATGGGTAAATACCCACAAAATATACATTTAGAAGTAAATAAAAACATAAACACACACAAAGTACAAGATGGAAAACATAAATATAATAAACCCCAGAAAGAGTGAGAGATGTGATACCAAAAAGGATTCCAATGCAGCATATGCTACCGCAAGTACTGCAGCAGTGCTGATTATTAGTGGAGTCCTGATAAAAATTTATTCTGTATTGGGTCTGCGTCGTTATCGGTACTAACTTTCCATTTAAAAAATGAATCAACCATTCAATCTAAAGTGTGAATTTTAAGTATATACATAAAAGGCAAAAATACACATACACGTATACACTCACACATAAAATGCATTATATTATATATACATTATACTCAATTAATTATCCATATATACAATAAGTAACGTAATTAACGCACACCCTCAGACACCCCAATTAGTATATTATGTTATAATCATAATACATACACTGGATTTTTAGTTAAACATTTTTATGCACTTATTATTTATCAAATAATACCAATTCCGAAAGAATATTGTGGTCACAGTAAAAATCCACGAACGCAAAGACTTTAACATGCTTGAAATAAAGTTCATTTTTCTTTATTTTTATTTAATGACAGTATTAGTAATAACACAAATAAAACTGCACTCTTAAAAGTCTTATTGCCTTAAGTTTCGGTCCATTTCAGTTTGTTTTGACTGTACAGATTTAGTGTGACTGTAATTTACGTGGTTTTAATTATTTGTGGTATAAAAAATTACCTATATTAAAAATGATAGGAATCGATTCAGTAAACGATTCTGAACAAACTACTTTCTCAAAGTGCGTTAATTACGTTACATGTTGTATTTGTTAAATACTACTTATGAAATAACCTGCCATTACATGTGAAATAATGATTTTTGAAACGCTAAAAGGTGTTTTTTTTATTCGAGCTCTAAAACCGTTTATAGATTTAGTTTCCCGTATAGGAAGGCAGTGGCAAATTGTTCCAACATTTACTGGTCTTGCATGATAATTCTTTTTTATTTTAAAAGCTGATATTTCTCATGTCGTCCCATATAAATTTGATTAAGATCTGACCAGTAGTTTTTGTATTATATTTTATGTATTTAATTGACTTCGACTACATTGACGATGTTCTCATTTTATTTTTTTTTCGTCGTTTTACACACGTTTTAAGTCGGTAGTAAATATTTTTATTTTTACCACTTATTAACAAATTGACTGCTGTTTTGATAATTCAGTTACCATATAATATAATAAATATCATTACATCTCTTTCTCTGTATTTTTATTCCTTACGTATATTCTAGGGTTAAGGAGTTCATCATTGAATTATGGATTATGGAGTATAGACTGGATGGTATGTTTATATTTGCACCTATTGTGATTAGTGTGCTCTTTGTCCGACAGTAATAGCAATAGAATTTTGACTATTATTCGATTTATTATTATTGAAAAATACTAAAATGTGGTATTAGTAGTTAAATTACTAGTTTTAGTATTATTAATAATTACGAATAGCTAGAGTATAAGCCTAAACAATGAAAGTGGGATATAAGAATCTAGAACTATGTTTTGGAATACGAATTTTAAGAGCGTTAAAAAGAGGAGATCGGAAGTTTCAGAAATTTTTAACGGATAAGCTGCATGGTTTACTGATAGTAACGGATTATTGATGCTCATGAATGCGCAACACCAAAGAATTGCAGTATTGTCGGCGCTTAAGAAAGGAGTGGGTTTTTTTTCTTAACGATTCCTAACGCTCGGAAAATCAGCTAGCGAAAGTTAATTGCACAATGTTCTCGTGTGTGGTGGGAAATTTCTAAAAATGCACGGTGGTGGATATCCAATCATCAAGATGATGCAGATGGAGGTTAGATTTACGTTGTAGTGTACGACGGTGGAATTTTACGCCGAATTTAATCCGACAATTCCTTAGAACACTCCCTGTGGTAGAAACAATGAAAAACTCCAATAGATGAAAAATCTCTTCGCAAGATTGATGTTTATTAAGATATGATGGAGAATTATGATCATTTGAAATCTAAATAAAACTGTTGTAATATTTCAAACTCGCAACATCTCTTACGAATAGTAAAACAATTGAGTTTGATATGATAGGTAGAGAGATATGGCCGTATTAAGATTCTGTTTGTTTTTACTATAGATAATACAGCCTTTCCGTTAGTCGTCTTTCACGCTGTGTGGTGTTGTACAATATATAATATTTAAAAACAAATGTATTCAAAACGTATGTAATTGTGTATGTACTTATATTATTATGCTAAATAAGTATAATAAGTAAGTATATATCGTATGGGCCCCGAATATATAGAAAATGTGTGCCCGTGTGTGTATGTGTAGGTGTGTTATGCGTTATATATTTATGTATCCATGTGTATATATGTATATATATATTTAAATTATACGTGTGTGTGTATGTAATGTACTTAAGGTTGCCACTGAAAATCAGGGCTAGGATGACACTTCTTAGCGTTTCCTGAGTGGCAGTCCTATTTGGACCATTTCCCACAAAAACAGTTTTTTTTAAGTACTTTTATATGTATTTTGTACCTATCTGCTATGTCAAAACGATTTATTTTTCGTTGTAAATGTATAATTAAGTCTAGTTATAAGATTATCAATACAAAATGTTTGTTTTGAGTATTTAGTGCTAATTTGTTAAGAAATGGCCAAATAAATATCTCTTTCTTTCTTTCTATTGTAGTTTTTTATTTTTTATAGAATATGGCTGACAAACGAGCACACAGTCCACCTGATGGTAAGTGGGGGCTGAGGCCCATAGACATCTACATTTATCTTCAATTAAGAATCAAACTGCAGATGCGTTGGCTCCTTTGAAGACTAAGATGGAATGCCTCATTTCCACTAAAAGGGTTCTCCGGTTCTCCACACTCACCATACGGAATGCAGCAGCATTAGGCTGCTATTTTACCCTGGTATTATTATTTATATTATATGAAATTTAAAAAACTGCATCATTATCTTACTTAGAAAATTCCATTCGAAGCAATGGAATCGGCGGAAACAATGAACATGACCAGAAACTAAAATTGTCTAATGCATGCAAATATTATTTTTTCCGTGGGATTCGTACTGAGAAACGACGGCTAAGTAGGCGTACATATCAATCGCACGTCATGTTGTAGGTAAAGACGTATTGAAGTTAGCTGGCCCGATAAAAAAGCATTTCAATGCCATTTGTAATCTACATATCTATCTCCAGAGCATAAGAATCTGTGGGTTTATTTAAATAAGTCCGTCTTTGAATCATACACTTGGCTAATTGTTATTAATTGATTATTTATTTTTTTCAGCATGTAGAAAGTCGATTGTTAGCTTCACCTCAGAGACTGCCTTCTTAGGCGATTTAGCTACGTGTGTTGGGAACAGCAGTTTTTTATTATGTTCAGTTCTAGTTCTAGACGGCCCTCACCATTGCATCATATTTAATAGACCACAAATTCTCGCGAAAAACATTGACTCCTACCAAGGGTGATTACGTGACGCTTTTGAAATTAAGAGAAGGAGGCTAGGCACTAGCACCTACTTGGGACCTTGTAATTAATAAAATTAAAACTAAACGGCTTGGGTTTATACTCTATATTACTGCAAAACTTCAAGACACAGTAAGTTAATTCTGCGTAGATCGGACCTTAAACAATAATTAAAAAGCTGAAGGTACTCCGGGTTAACATTGACATCGGGACGTCAGTCACCTTAGTCCCCCGTGACCATGGGTGCGGAAAAGGAAAGGAAAAAATCAAGAAGATGCTCCTGCCCATCTTCAGCTTCATTTCTTTATTTCTTATGTTACCTCTTTCCCGTGGTTTGTTTTAAAAATCGGCTGCCTCGTTGGTCTAGTGGTTGCAGTAGTGCGACTGCTGATTATGAGGTCCTGGGTTCGAATCCCGGGTCGGGCCAAAATTAATTATTGAGTTTTTCCGTCAAGAATTTCTCAGTAGTTGCCCGGAGTCAGGAAGTTGGCGGTGCCTCACCCCCGTGCCTCGGAAAGCACGTAAAGCCGTTGGTCCTGCGCCTGATCTCTCTCCGGTCGTGTCGGTTTACCGTCCCATCGGATTATGAGAGTGAGAGAATAGAGAGTGCACCTGTGCTTGCGCATACACTTGGGCACTATAATCCTGTGCTGCGCCGATGGATAGTCTCCGTTGAGGCGGGCCGCCGTGGCCGAAATTCGGTCTAGAGGACATTATTATTATCAATATTTAAAGGATGTTTGAATGGGAAAAGACCACTTATGCTTTCACAGAGTACCAGTGTTACATACCCGTGTAACGCTGCGGTATTGCGTATGGTGAGTGTAGAGAACCGGATACCCTTTTTACTGGAACCGAGGCATTCCATCTTAGTGACCAGGTGTACATCTGCATTCGCCATAGTTGACAAACGCAGGTTTTTATTAATTCTGAGTTATTATCGGCTTCCCATCACCTATTTTGGTTTCCCTCTGTCCCTTCTTACGACACCCAGGGATACTTTGGAGTAATTAGGTAAATATATTATTTCAATATCTTCAAATATGTGTTATTAATTATTTTCTGTTCAATTTTATTTATCTTACTTAGAACAAAATTTACTGTTCTCCACAAAGTTTCCAAGAAATATATGAGAAAAATAAAAAAGTACCTTTTTTGATATTTTTTCACATATTTACATTTAACAATTATAAATTGATCCCAATCTTATGACTAAGGTCAAATTATCAAAATCGTGATATTTTTACGCATTTTTAAAATATATTTGGAAAATTGCTCAAAGTGCTCCCTTGTACGCGTTAAAATACTCTAATCGAAATACTAACATAATAAAATAAAATAAAAATTTACTATCTTAAATATTATATTGCAAAGTTGCATTAGAGTGGATTTACATTTTAAAATTAAATTAAAAAAAAATTATGTCGCTGTTAATGTTAGGCATCAATAAACTTTAATTGAGCTTTGAAAACTCACGTTAGTTTTTTTGTATACACACTCTGAATAAGCATCCCATTATCCATCTAAAACTTCAATATACTTAAGTAAACTTTATTGAAGGGTTAAAACGTGGGCGGGTAGTAATCGCGGTCTAATAATAAACCACCTACTTCCGATCAAGCACATCAATCACGCTAATTGAAATCTGTCAATTTTAATTGTTAAGAGCGCTCTTTTCATTTCCATTATACTACTTGGTGAACTAAAATCGATATTATGTTTCTAAACAGGCGTAACGGTTCAAGTTTCTTTTTTTTAATTTTTTGTTCTGCAATGCACCTTCGAATTGATTATAATATTGTGAAGGTAAAATATTATTTTAGTTTCATTCTTTTTTTATATTAAAATGACATATAAGTTCATTGTCTACCTAATGGTCGGTGGCTTTGGCCTAGTGGTTGTATGCGCATATACCATATTTAACATGTGGTCCCGGGTTGGCCCAAAATCTAAGTCAATCTGTCCTGCGCAGAAGGGTAGTCTCTGCTGAGATATTGGCCGCCGTGACTGAAATTCGATCTTGAGGACATATATGTTGCTATAGCTACCGTTGAATAGCAGAAAACAGCGTTTAACTAATGCCACAGATGAAATCAAACCCTGGCGACTGGTCACCTGGCGACACAGATTACGGATAAAAACGAATCGGCCGGCTTGACCGAGAAAAGACCACGTCAAAATACCACCTCGTCATAATTACAGCCTGTTAAAGTCCTCTGCCCAGGCAGGGCTTGCTCATTGATTGTCTCATCGGGGAGATATTCTCGTTCGCCAGAGTCTTGTTCGTTAGTAGGATTCGATAAGTACAGGATGTATAAGAAATAATGATTTGTGGACAAATATGACCACAGTGCACTAATATTAATGCTAGCCGATTATAACTGTTAATAGCTACGTCCATTTCTTAAAGATGTCATAAAATAATAATAGCAAAGGTGTCCATGGTTTTTTAATCGCGTAATTGTAATTAGTGACAAATAAATTTGTATTTGTATTGTAGCACGAATGGGTCGGCTCGACCGGGGAAGGACCACGCTCTCACAGAATACCAGCGTAAAATAGTAGCTTAACGCTGCTGTGTTTCGTATGGTGAGTGTAGAGAACCGGAGACTCTTTTTACTGGAAACGAGGCATTCCATCTTAGTCCTTACGGGTGACAACGTATCTGCATTTTGATTCTTAATCGAGGATACGTGTTACTACCACTTACCGTCAGGTGGACTGTGTGCTCGTTTGTCACCCTATTCTATATTAAAAGAATAACAATTTCAATATAATGGGTTTCCGCAAAGTTTTTTTTATATAGGATAAGGTGACTCTTACCATACGAAACACAGCAGAATTAAGCCGCTATTTTACGCTGGTATTCTGTGAGAGCGTGGTTCTTTCCCGGTCGAGCCGACTGCTACAACCATAATATAGCTGCAGCGTAGCTCTACCATGTATGTTAGAAGTTAATTTGCTTATTTCCGCGTAATGAAATAAAATAATGTGTCCTGCCCAGTTTGAAGAGCACCTTCCACCCTCCCTTATTTGCGTGCACTATCCTTCAAAATAGCTGCTATTTAAATGTTTCGGCTCGCTGCTCACTAAGCTGTCAGCTTCTGCAGAGTCTACTTTACCTGACGATGCCACCTGTAGAGGCGAAACACGTGTCGTATTATCGAGGGTGATGTGTCGGTCCTAGCGTGATGGTGGGATTGGTGGTGAGGGAATAGTGCACGCAATTGAGGGAGGTTAGGAGGTGCTTTTAGACCACAGATTACCCCCTAAGGTAATCTGTGTTTTAGACTGAACAGAACACATAATTTTATTTCCTTACGTGGAAATGAGTAAATTAAAACAAATGTGGATGTGTATGATCCTCAGCATCCACTTACCATCAGGTGGACTGTGTGCTCGTTTGGCACCCCAATTCTATAAAAAATAATTTGTTCCAACAACTTCATTTAAAGGCTTGTCTATCCGTTTTCATTTTTAACGCTTATTTTATTTAGTGTTTAATAATAAATTAAATAGATACCTACCTATTTATTTCAATAACGTATTTATTGCATTAAATTAGAAATAAGTAAAAAGCTTGATTTATACTTCTCTCTTAGAGCAGTAAGAAACGAACAAATCTCTAGTGTCGATATAGAATGCGTTTTAGAGAGGCTCTAAAATGCATTTCTGTCATTTTACCATTTTATATATTTCTAAGGCTTACCTTATTTTAGCCTTGGTTTGTTCCGTAATGTGCTATCGATTGCGAGAATCACGGAGGTTTGTGAGTGACTTGTTTATGGTTGGTTCTCTATGGTTTATGTAAATATATTTACTCAATATAGTATTTGAGTCTAAGACTACGGCTTAGTACACAATATACTGCAAAGGTTGTCTGGAAGACATCACTTTCAGAGTGATAATACCGCCTGTTGTACATATTATTTTACGTGGTATATATTTTTTACGTGGTAGAGCCATGCTGCGGTTATATTAGTAGTATAGTTGTAGCACGAACGGGTCGACTCGACCGGGGAAGGACCACGCTCTCACAGAATACCAGCGTCAAATAGTAGCTTAATGCTGCTGTGTTTCGTATGGTGAGTGTAGAGAACCAGATACCCTTTTTACTGGAGACGAGGCATTCCATCTTAGTCCTCACGGGTGACAACGCATCTGCATTTTGATTCGTAATTGAGGAAAGATATGGGCTATGGCTATGGGCCACAGCAACCACTTACCATCAGGTTGACTGTTTCTCGTTTGTCACCCTATCCTATAAAAAATATTCTTTAAATGTACTGTACTCGTTTTCTGTATTTTGGTGTACAATAAAGAATAAAAAGGTAAATACAGAACTTTATCTTATTGTTCATAATTAGTTCGTAACGATCCACTGCACATAAAACTCTCCGATTCAAGGACATTTTTTACATAATCGCCAGGATTGTTAGGCGGATGGGCGTTTTAGCGTCCTTATTATGTCTCGCACCTTTGATTTTGCTACAAGTTTCTGGTCTCATTAATTTAAATGTATCATATACGACATGGCATCTATCAGTCTATCACTATCTATTGGATAGGTATTTTGTGTCATTACAATAGTCGCCTCTTTTTTATAGGAAACTGGTGACAAACGAGCACACAGTCCATCTGATTGTAAGTGATTGCTGTGGCCTATACACATCTAAATCTACGAGTATCCTCGATTACGAATCAAAATGCAGATGCGTGCTCACCCGTTAGGACGGTACCGGTCTCCGGTTTTCTAAACTCACCATACGAAACACATCAGCGTTAAGCTGTTATTTTACGCTGGTAATGGTGGTATTGGTAGTCATTCCCCGGTCGAGCCAACTCATTCGTATTAGAACTATACCAGTAATATAGGTAAAACATAGCTCTACCACCACACCTACGGGACCAGATCGGTGATGATTTCTCTTATAGCCACCACCGCATTTTCACTGTGCTGCTAAATCTTACCCTGTACAACTTAGCAGTCCCGTATTTATTCTATCGTATTTACCACGGGGAGTGCTCAGAGGAATTGTTGGGATTAATTTCAGCCGCTCAGTTTCACAAACGCGCTTCGCCACAGAGGTCGAGATACCATCCTTACCACCTGGGTGATTAGCGGTCCACTACTGTGCGATTTACAAGAAGTTTTCTTCCTCGCACAACTTTTTTGTGGAATCAACTACCCCCAGTAATTTTTCCGGACCAATACAACTTAGGGATCTTCAAGAAAAGAACCCATTATTTTTAAAAAAACTCGGAAACGCATCTGCAATTGGATGAAATGGATAAAATGGACAAAATGTGCGAAAAAGATGAAGGTCAAAAGGTAGTCAAGCTCCACAGACTGTAGCGAAACCCGGATTAAACGCAGTAAGGTAATGCTGTGTGTATGGTGGGATTGGAAGGGCATCGTTTACTACGAGCTTTTACCGCCGGGGAAAAACCATCGATTCGGATCTCTATTGCCAACAAATAATGAGACTCAAGCAAGAAATTGAGAAAAATAGCCGAAATTGATTAACAAAAATGGATAGGTCTTTTATCATGATAACGCCAGACCACAACATTTTTGGCCACTCAGCAAATATTTAGAGAGCTTGATTGGGAAACGTTAATGCATACACCATATAGCCCTGACCTTGCACCCACAGATTTTCACCTGCTTCGGGCTCTTTAGAATTTTTTGGGCAGTGTTATGTTAACATCAAGAGAGGACTGTCAAAACTACTTGTCACATTTTTTTGATTAAAAGAGCCAAGATTTCTATAGCAACGGGACTATGTCACTAACTTTAAGATGCTAACAAGTTATCGAACAACACGGCACATACATATATATTAAAATTGAATATAATTAAACTTTGAAAAAAGTTTCGAATTTGTATATAAAATACGAAGAAACTTTTGCCCCGACCTAATGTTAAATATTTAGAAATAACCTTTCTAGAGTTTTGAATAAAAATATTGATTTTATCGTGATTAATTTTACTACTTTTTAATTCTCAATTTATAGAGTGCTTTGTAGCACTCATAGTCACGGGAGATTGAGATATTCTCAGATATCAACAGCGCTCAATATGTAGGGGATTAAAAATAAGTTAAAATTAAATACAATTACACCCGTAAAATTAGTTCTGTACAATGTGAAGTACTCGCGTAATTGTGCGAAAATTTATCAGTGTTCGCGTAAGTATGTGACTATTTAATAGTGTTCGCGTAAATTAAGGAAGGATATCTTATATAGCTTTAGTATTATTTTATGAAAAGTTCATCTCTGAATCGTATTGAATAAGCGTTATTACTTTTACCCGACTGACCCAGAAGTGGGTAATGTTTTTCGAGTGCATGTCTGTATGTATGTCTATTTATTTATGTATGTCTGTATGTATGTCTATTTATTTAGCACGCTCTGAAGCCTAAACGGCTTGATGGATTGTAACATACGGGATGTTATTAGATTCATCTTTGTTGTGGATGTGTTGTATGGTATAAGCCGTAAAGTTTTTTACGCAGACGAGTATTTTTCAAATTACTATTTTTATCCATTGTGTTTGTTTCTCTAGTATATGAAGTATAAGTTTAATTAACATGCATCAATTTGTGATTTATCTCTTTTCCGTAAACTCGTTTACGCAGACGAGTATTTTTCAAATTACTGTTTTAACCATTGAAATTGTTTTCCTAGGATATGAAGTTTAAGTTTAATTAGCATGTATCAATTTGTGATCTATCTCTTTACCGTAAACTTTTTTAGGTAGATGAGTATTTTTCAAATTACTGTTTAACCATTGAACTTCTTTCCCTAGAATATGAAGTTAAAGTTTAATTAACATCCATCAATTTTTGATTTACATGCATAAGGAATGAATGTATTATTTTCAAAAATGTAATTTATATCTTTGTTAGGTTGATACAACGGACTCGTCTAATAAATAACCGAGCATATTCAACTATCCTGACGCGATCCACAATCCCCGTTCGTGTGTCACAGGCTCACAGGGGCCTGATGATTTATAGTCGTGCGATATGACACGCTAACTGTACCTTGAGTTATCGGCACTGACATTAGGGCAGTGTGCACGGTCGGATTTATCCGTCAGATCAGACCGAAGAAATAGAAATTATTTTCCTAGGTTCAAAACGTGCTATTGTGCAAAGCTTACTTGAAGTTAATCTGGCTTATACTCGTACAACGTACGTTTCCAACGTAACGGAATCGGAACGACTCGCGGATTTGCGTCCATTAATATAATAGATGGCACGTTTCACAGCATTTCCTTTAAGTGGTCGTAACACTTACATTTTATATTGTCATAATGTAGGATAATGTAAACGCATAAACAGGGATTGTGTGACGAATTTACGAATCGCTAAACATGAAAATATTCAATCGAAACCATTTATTTTAATAAATTATTATTGATGAAATAATTATTGATTTATTTAATTTCATAGGCTAATGCTTGACTTTTATCCCACTCATGGTAAATGGTGGCCAATGATGGCAAAGCGCACTGACTTAGCTTAACAAAAAAAGGTCATTTACTCTTGCTTTAAAGATACCCGCATTGTGATCGGATGCAAAGACAGATGGCAAATTATTACACTCCTTTATTTTACGGCCTTTATTGTATAAATGATGAAGCAAACTGTTCGGTTCGAATTCGAATGCGTGGTATATCGTAAACCAAGGGATGGAGACCAGCCATATACTTAGCGTCTGGAGATCCGATGATAGAATTCTTGCGCAGACTCTTCGAAATGTAAACTGCAAACATAGAAAGGCTGGTTACTTTACGCCTGTTCTTGACGGTGATTTCATCCACATTGGTGTCACTTATAGGCCTTTTAGCGCGCCTTTCCATTGAGTCCAAAGCTAGCAGCCGCAGCACAATTTCTGTAATTGTTGAAATTTCTAGATAAAGACGATCTTCCTTGATTAATTGATTAATCAAGGAAGATCTTCCTTTCTCGTTAGTCCCTTAGTTTGCCGCCGAGCAACAATGTCTTTGTAAGAGTCAACGCATTTCTCGTCTTCATTGATTGAAGTTATGTATCCATAGGGTGTAATAGTCACTTACCACCGGGACTACTAAAACGTTTGCAATGAACGTGTTAGAGCCACTCTGCAACTATTTTAGGCTAGCAGCACTGTTCGATCTGGGAATGGCCACACTCTCTCAGATTACCAGCAGATATTTCGTATGATGAGCTTAGAGAACCTGAGACCCTTTTCTGATAACGAGATATTCTTTCTTAGCCCGCTGGGGTAACAACGCTTCTAAATTTTAATTTTTAATCGACGTTTGATATCCTCGTAGGTATATATGAGCCATAGCATTCACATACCATCAGGTAGAATGTGTTCGTTTGTCACCCTTACTGTACATAAATATTTTAAAACAGGCCATGTGGCGTTCCATCTCAGATCTGACAATGCAACGTTCATCTTCTTTTTCGTATTAAGTTGCAGGTAGGTGTTCATTTGTCGCAGTAGCTATGTACTATTATATCGACTCTGAGCAATTGTAACTACTAAAAACAATTGGAAATGAAAATGGATGAGTATTGTTCCAAACTAGAATTAGGTTCGTTGTGGACTCTAAATAATATGTATCTCTAATCTACCTAACTCTGATCTACTCCCTGAACAGCAGTACGTCCACGCCACTCCAAGGAGCGAATATAATGGAAAAGTGGGATATTAGACCCCATTTCCTTTTTAGATTTGCCTTTACTTAGCCTATTTATTACCAAACCTTGGATAGGTTTATAATTCCAGAGTCAACATATTGCTATTAGAAATACTGCTCTTTCATCACCAGTCTGTAAAATTTATAAAAATAAATGAAATCATATTTGAGTCATATAAATTTTGAACTGCGCTTAATTTTTATGGATCACGAGGAAAAAAAATTTTTTACAGATATTTCGCACTTTCCAGTATAACTGTTCAAATATATTTCGGTAAAGTCATCTTGTAATTTACTAATAGTCCACAAGACATAAAGATTTGTGGGTGGCAAATATACTAAATTATGCTCCTGACCTTTGAGCTATTAATTCACTCGTACGAGCAGAGTAGGTAATACTTGTTCCGTAGATTTATTGCTAGAAAACTTTCCGTTTAAACTGAAATTGTATGTTTTGTGTTTTTCGTTATAAATTATTGCGTGTATAGTAATGATTCATCTACTTTATTCGTTTTTTATGCCTAGATATTTAAAAACGGGTGTACGAAAAAACTAGTTGGAATAAAAGTAAAAGGTATTTTTGTAAAAGTAAATTCTTACTATATCATTACTAGATTTTACTTATCTACTGGAAATAAGCCTTTTCAATACTGCGTGTCAAGTAGATTGTATCACCCTCACCAGTTTGTAAGACGTCATTTTCGAACATATGTGTATGCTGTAGCAGATAAATCATCGGCCAAACCATGAAATGGCGGCTTGTCATGAACTCCTAGGCAATCTGTCTATTTATATCATCGAACAACGACGTTATCAATTTGCTTTCGGCATTTCACAAGCCAGCGAACGTTTGTAAACAAACGACGCCTTTTGTATAGTGACTAATCATGCAATCTGCCGACGACATATAGCACCATCATTGCAACGCCAGAAATCTGTCCGCTCGGTGCCGTAGCCTCCTGGCCTCCTGGCCCCACTTGCTACGCCACTGTCAAGAGAAACCCAAATATTCCATCTAATGTTTTTAACAGAAGATTGATGACAAGATCTCAAGGGGCAGCTTCTTACCAACAGTGTAGGGCAGCAATGTAAAAGACACCATTTTAGAGGGAGGCCTACCTACAGCAATAGACTTGTGTTGTGCACATAGACATAAGTTGCTTATATTTCTATGGTTGTGCGTGATAACTGTAACGAAGATGAAAATCCCAATTCAAAAACGTTAGAATTTGAATTCTCAAACGTTACGTTAAGATGAAAATTCCATCGCGTATATTAACTTATTTTATATTCCCGACGTTTCGAGCACTTTACAGCACCCATGATCACAGGTTGTGTGATGTCCCAATGGCCTAGTTAATCACGGCTACCTCCAGATGCAAATTATTAATTTTTGTTCCGATCTACGCAGTATGAACTTATAATATCTTAAAGTCTTGCAGTTGCAGGATCCCAAGCAGATGGTAGAAATCAGCTGTCTTCTCTATTGAAATTAGGATGTTTTTTGATTTCAATAGCCTCTAGACTCATGAGATTAGAGACAAAGGCAAGTATTTTCTCCACAGTTCGTTCGAGTAGTAACCGGTCTGTCTTTTTGCTTTAAAATTTGTTCAATGTAATAATATTATTTCTGCTAACTTGCCGGGTTTCTAGTATCTGCATTTAGCAGATGTACCCGACTGATAATAACGTTTCCATAAAGATCCGCATTGAGTTAGGAAAGCCGTAAATATCTCGCAAAACGCCACGCCTACCGCTACTGGCTCGTCTACACACAGGATACTTACGGCTTGAGCATTTGACGTTTATTAATCTATGTTTAAATTTATAAGAATGCTTTTAAGTAGAGATGTGTTGCTTAATATACCTTTTACAAATACGAAAAACATGTTAGTAATAATGTCCTCCTAGATTGGTTTTAACCACGGCAGACAGTTTCAACGGATACTGGCCATCTGCGCAATATATAATTACAGTGATGAAATGTGTGCTCAAGCACAGGTGCAATCTCTATTCCCTTACTCTTGTAGTCCGATGGAATGGTAATCCAACATAACCGGAGTGAGATCAGGTACATGACCCACGGCTTTACATGCTTTTCGAGGCACGGGGGTTAAACACCGCCAACTTCCTGACTTCGGGCTGTTACTGAGAATTTCTTGACAGAAAAACCCATTAACTAATTTTGGCCCAACCCGAGATTCAACCCCAAGTTGTAATTGTTTTAATGATTCTGTGTCTAATTTGTTGACTATTAAAAATATCACAATTGCATCCCAACTATCTGTGTTTACGTCTACGCTATTAAGTCCACTTAGACATTCCTTTGTCGTATGTAACAAATATTTTATTGCGTTTGCCGATTCAGTATGTATGTTCCGAATTGACATTAACTTGCGGGGGGAGTACACCGCCGACCATCCCGTGGTGTGAGTGCTCCATGCCGGAAGTGCAGTTCACACAGCGCTCGGTTCGCAAAGCACTCCTCTCCCTGGACATCCACAAGTCGAGTGGGCTTGACGGAATCCCCCCAATTGTGCTGAGGACGTGTGCTCCAGAGTTGGCACCGGTTTAACGCGTCTTTTCCGGTACTCCTACTCCCTAGGCGTAGTTCCAAAATCATGGAAGACGGCTTTCGTCCACCGGATCCCCAAAAAAGGCGACCGCTCAGACCCGTCCAACTACCGGCCTATCGCCATCACCTCCTTGTTCTCCAAAACAATGGAGTCCATTGTAAACCGCCAGCTCATGAGGTACCTTGAGTATCACCAGCTGATTAGTGACCGCCAATACGGTTTTCGCCGTGGTCGGTCAGCTGGTGATCTTCTGGTCTGCCTAACTCACAGATGGGCGGAGGCAGTAGAGTCCAAGGGGGAGGCATTGGCCGTTAGTTTGGACATTGCGAAGGCCTTCGATCGGGTTTGGCACAAAGCGCTTCTTTCGAAGCTCCCTTCCTATGGGCTTCCCGAGAAATTGTGCGATTGGATCACCAGCTTTCTTGCAGATCGGAGCATCAAGGTCGTTGTTGACGGTGCAAGCTCCGATTGCAAGCCTATTAATGCTGGTGTTCCACAGGGCTGCGTGCTATCGCCAACGCTGTTTCTTCTGCATATCAATGATATGTTGCAAACCCGTAACATTTTTTATGCACATTGCTATGCAGATGACAGCACTGGTGATGCTCTTTACACCGGTCGAGCCAATATTTCTCGGGAAAACGTTTCCGAGTGCCGGAATAAACTTGTGTCTGAAGTCGAGTCTTTGCTGAACAGAGTCTCGGATTGGAGGCGACTAAATCTAGTCCAATTTAATCCCCAGAAGACACAAGTTTGCATGTTAACCGCTAAAAAGAACCCCTTTGTCGTATCCCCTCAGTTTCAAGGCACTCCCCTTGTTGCCTCGGCCAGTATCGGAATCCTCGGCGTCGACATATCGAGTGACGTGCAGTTTCGTGGTCACTTGGAAGGGAAGGCCAAATTGCAAATGCACCTACTTTGAGGTCCTCCCAAAATATTTTTTTTGCGCCCGAAGCAATTATAGTGCTACCCTATACGTTGGGAGGCGGAAAATGCATTACGCATTTGCAAAGCTTGGCGTGCTCAGCAGAGCACGCCAAGCTTTTAGAGGCCAATTAGCCAATAGCAGAGCGGGACAGTATTTCATGCCGGCACAACGCCTGCAACTTTACAAGGCGCAGGTTCGGCCACACATGGAATACTGTTCCCATCTCTGGGCTGGGGCTCCCCAGTACCAGCTCCTTCCACTTGACTGCATCCAGCGCAGAGCGGCTCGAATCGTCGACGACCGAGTGCTTTCCGATCGGCTCGATTCACTGGCATTGGGAAGAGATGTTGCATCCCTTTGCATTTTCTTTCGCATATACCATGGAGAGTGCTCTGAGGAACTGTTCGGATTAATCCCAGCCGCAAAATTTCGTGAAAGCACTACGCGGCAAACGTCCCGATACCATCCACACCATCTGGATGCTTGGCGGTCCACCACTGTACGTTTCAAAAGGAGTTTTCTTCCGCATACAACCTCTCTGTGGAATAGTTTACCACCGGCGATTTTTCCGGACCGATACGACCTGGGGACCTTCAAGAAAAGAGCTTACTCCTTTCTAAAGGGCCGGCAACGCACCTGCAATTCCCCTGGTGTTGCGGTTGATCATGGGCTGCGGTAATCACTTAACATCAGGTGAGCCGTATGCTCGTTTGTCCCCTCTTCTATAAAAAAAAGGTATGCGTTAACTATTACTCTTTTATTGCTAAATCTTCTTCTAAGTTTTTTCAACGCGTACTCATAATTTTTATCTATTACGGCAATATTTTTAATTAAGTTTGCTGCTTTGCCTACTACATGCGCCTTTAAGTAATGTAGTTTTTTTTACTTGGCCTTTTTTTAAATTGGCCTCTAAAAGCTTGGCGTGCTCAGCAGAGCACGCCAAGCTTTTAGAGGCCAATTAGCCAATAGCAGAGCGGGACAGTATTTCATGCCGGCACAACGCCTGCAACTTTACAAGGCGCAGGTTCGGCCACACATGGAATACTGTTCCCATCTCTGGGCTGGGGCTCCCCAGTACCAGCTCCTTCCACTTGACTGCATCCAGCGCAGAGCGGCTCGAATCGTCGACGACCGAGTGCTTTCCGATCGGCTCGATTCACTGGCATTGGGAAGAGATGTTGCATCCCTTTGCATTTTCTTTCGCATATACCATGGAGAGTGCTCTGAGGAACTGTTCGGATTAATCCCAGCCGCAAAATTTCGTGAAAGCACTACGCGGCAAACGTCCCGATACCATCCACACCATCTGGATGCTTGGCGGTCCACCACTGTACGTTTCAAAAGGAGTTTTCTTCCGCATACAACCTCTCTGTGGAATAGTTTACCACCGGCGATTTTTCCGGACCGATACGACCTGGGGACCTTCAAGAAAAGAGCTTACTCCTTTCTAAAGGGCCGGCAACGCACCTGCAATTCCCCTGGTGTTGCGGTTGATCATGGGCTGCGGTAATCACTTAACATCAGGTGAGCCGTATGCTCGTTTGTCCCCTCTTCTATAAAAAAAAAGGTATGCGTTAACTATTACTCTTTTATTGCTAAATCTTCTTCTAAGTTTTTTCAACGCGTACTCATAATTTTTATCTATTACGGCAATATTTTTAATTAAGTTTGCTGCTTTGCCTACTACATGCGCCTTTAAGTAATGTAGTTTTTGAACATTCTTTAAACTTTCATTATCGTGTATTAATGATACAAATTGATCATGGAATGAGTGCCACTCTGTATAGCTTCCATTAAGTGTTGGGATTTTTAGTGTAGGTATCTTAATATCCACGGACGTGGCAGTAGATGAGTTCAGGGACTTATCCGTAGTTTGATTTTGGATTAGCGGTGTAATATTTTGTAATTTGTCTAACATAGTAACTTTAGTTAAGGTGTAGTCTTCCTCCGCGGTAAAATAAATGTCGTCATTCACGTAATTTGTAGTTGCAAGTACTTTTTTTGTCGTAAGAACGCAATAACTTCATGTGATTTTCTTGTATATTCAACTATGTTTGATCCAACAATTGCAATTTCAAATAGTGCACTAATATATGTATCCATTTTTTACTTTTATGATAACATTATTAACTTTTAAAGACAAGTTTTAAAAAGTAACGTTTGAAAGTTTTATAACAACATGAGATCTTCAAACCTAAGTTCAAGTCTACACTTTTTGACGATTTTTATTTATTTTTTATTTATTAAGTTTTTTTCCAATTTTACTTATTTTTTTCACGTGTAGAAAGTCTTATAATGCTTTAACACAATTCACTATAATCACTGTTTTAACACTTTTGAAGCTGCTTTGTTACCACTATTACTGAACATACTTTACCGTTACACTTAGTACCGATTACTGTTTAAGCGACCCTACCTAACTAATTTCACGAGCCCAGCCGAAGGACCACGAACCGCCTACTTTGAGGTCCTCCCAAAATATTTTTTTTTGCGCCCGAAGCAATTATAGTGCTACCCTATACGTTGGGAGGCGGAAAATGCATTACGCATACCACGATAGCCGGTCTATCGTGGTTATGAGGGACTCACATCCTACCGGGGACCCTAAGTGATACCCTCTAAAAACCGCTTTTAGGGACAGGCAGTTGGCTGATTAAGCTTTATTGTGCCTTATCGTGAGCGACGAAAAGAGGGCGCAGGCGGCTACGAGCCGCTGAGGGAGTGCCTACGAAGGCAAATTAATTATGTATAATAATTTTAATTTAATTAGAGTTGGCCTGAGCCACCAGGAGGCAGTTCAGTTCGTTTGATAGTTTATTAAGCGGGTCTGAGTGAGAGTTTCTCGGCCTGCGGGCTCGATAGCGAGAGGGGGGTGGGGCTGCATAAGTAGCTGCCTCACGAATTAAATGGTTGGAGTGCGACTCTGAGGCTTTGAAGAAGTTCTCAGAGAGTTTTTTGAGAAATTGTTGAATTGTGGGGAGCTCTAGGTCCCGATGAAGGTCGGCATTACGGACGTACCAAGGTGCGTTCGCAGCTCGACGACAGAAAAGGTTTTGAACTATTTGGAGTTCATTAATAATTTAAGGGTCGGCGTGGGCAAAAACGGGGCCCGCGTAGGACATGACTGGTCGTATACAGACCTTATAAAGGGTACGCTTGTTTCTAAGGGACATTTTACTGTGTCGGCCCAACATACTGTTGAGCCTACACAGGTAAAAACGTGCGTGACGGGTTACTCTTTTGACGTGGGGCCTGAAAATGAGCCCTGTGTCTAGAGTGACACCTAAATATTTGGCAGTCGTATGCCAGGTTACAGGGGTCCCTAGCATACGTATTGGTGGAGAGTTTTTGAGACGGCGTCGTTTATAATCGAAGTGAACGGCGGAGCTCTTCTCCGGGTTCACATCGATGCGCCATTTTTTGAACCAAGCTCCTAGGTCGTCAACTGACTTTTGAATCTTGTTCCGTATGAAAGGTAGTGAGATACCTTTGCAGTAGATAGCAGTGTCGTCTGCGAAGAGGGAGAGCTGAACACCCTTCGACGGGATGGGAATGTCGTTGGTGAACAGGATGTACAGCAGAGGAGCAAGTACTGAGCCCTGAGGGACACCAGCTTTGATAGTGCGCTGTGAAGATAGCGTGCCTTCGTGTCTAAAACGAAAGGTACGATGCTTTAAGTAAGAGGCCACGAGATGTACTAGACGATCGGGGAGACCTATTTTGTACAGTTTGTAGATAAGGCCTGTATGCCAGACTCTATCGAAGGCTTTAGCTATGTCGAAAAAGACCGCGATGGTCTTATGACGACGAGGATAAAAACCGCTGAGGATATATTCCACAATACGGTGCACTCGTTGGGGACATGAGTGTTGCGCTCGGAAACCGAATTGATGGGGAATGATAAGAGGTTCACCGTCTGTGGGAAATAGATAGCGCCTCATACGAGTTTGGATGACTCTTTCGAAGAGCTTGCCCATTGCCTTGAGGAGGCTAATGGGGCGATGACTGGAGGGGAGGTTGAGAGGCTTGCCTGGCTTGGGAATACCAATCACAGTTGCCTCTTTCCACGTAGTGGGAAAGTAACTAAGGTTGAAGCAGGCGTTGAAGATAATAGATAAAAAGGTTAACGCCTGCTCAGGAAAGTGTTTTAGGGCTTGGTTGGAGATGCCATCCGCGCCCGGTAGGGTTGATATGATTTGAATTTCGACAGATTTTAAATGATTTATTTATTTAATTCAAAATTTTTGTTTTTATTTTTTGTAAAATATCGGTGCCATAGGCTTCTACTGTGTTCACTTGATATACTCTATTTTTTTGCAGACGGTAAGAAAGGTCATCCAGTTTATTTTTACTTCTTATGCCTTAGTCAAATTATAAAATAACTTGATAAATATCCAAGGTGTGTGGTACCTAATTTACTAGTTATACAACTGCACTTTTACAAATCACTGATGATATTCGGTATGGTATGGAGAAACAAAAGCTTACCATTATCACGTTGCTTGATTTTAGTAACGTATTTAATACTGTAGATTTTGATATCCTGTTAGGTATCCTGCGCTCTCTCAACATATCTCCAACTGTAGTTGACTGGTTTCTAAGTTACTTGTTTGGTCGCAGACATCGAATTCAGGTGCAAGAGGTTTTTTTTCCACCTGGACTACTACAGCTGCTGGTGTACCACAAGGTGGCGTGTTGTCTTCTCTCCTGTTTGCAATTTTCATTAACTCTATAAATCATAATTTGTCCTCTTACTACCACTTGTATGCTGATGATCTCCAAATCTATATTCAGTCCTCTCTTGAAGATCTGTCTAAAGCAGTTGACACTATTAACGCTGATCTGACTTGTATTTCGAACTGGAGTAAATGTTATGGTTTTACGATTAATCCTAAGAAAACTCAGGTCATTGTTATCAGTAGTTCCAGATTAGTTGGAAAAATGGACTGATCGTCTCTATCCCCTGTTATACTAGACTGCTCTCCCTTACAGTAACAAGGTTAAAAACGTGGGGTTGTATCTCGACTCCTGTATGTCTTGGACATTACAGGTTAATGAGGTCAGAAGTTTTTGCAAGAAGAAGGTGTGTGCTACGTTAAGCTCTTTACGTAGATTACGTAATTTCTTCCCACAACAACTAAAGTTACGCTCGCCCAGTCTCTACTTCTGCCTATCCTTGACTATGCTGATATTTGCTATCTTCACATTACCGAGGAGCAGCTTAATAAGCTTGAGCGCAATCAAAATTTATGCATTAGATTTATAATTGGGCTTCGCAAATACGATCATATCTCCGAATTTTGCAAACAGCTCAAATGGCTCCCGATCCACCTTCGTAGGAATACTCACATTCTCCCCGCGTTGTATAACGTGCTGTTTAATCCTTCCACTCCTAATTTTTTTAAACCGTTTCCAGTATCTTTCCCTTACCAATAATCGGTTCCTTCGATCCTCCGTCAATCTTTCCATCTCTACACCTTTGCACTCTCCTTCCTTTTTTTAAGAAATCCTTTACCGTAATTGTCGTGCGATTGTGGAACTCTTTACCTATACATATTCGTCGTGCTAAATCTCTTCACTCTTTCAAAAGTCTTATTAAATCGTATTACTTAGAACGCTATTAGATAAATTACTTTTCCTTTCTCGTACTCTTTTCATTTAATCTATTATATGATACTTTATATATAATTTCCCTTATCTTTATTGGAACAAAGTTCCTTATCGCGCGTTGCGAAAGGGGTCTAGACGGAAAAAATTAAGACCGAAAATTGTAACGACACTTTTTGCTATAGTTGTAAGCCGTGCGGCAATCGCGTGTTTCTCTGTCTGTCTCTCTCTCTCTCTCTCTCTCTCTCTCTCTCTCATAAAAAGCAAGCCAGTTATTTTCGTTTCGTCTTTCTATTTTGTATTGAACAGTGTGGTGTCGTGACGATTATTTTTGTTGAGTGTATACATGCTTTTGGTACATAATAGATATAAAAAATAATAACAATAATGAATCCTGACAGTGAGAGTGAAAGAATAGAGAGTGCACCTGTGCTTGCGCATACACTTGGGTACTATAATCCTGTCCTGCGCGGATAGCTAGTCTCCGTTGAGGATATTATTATTATTAAACTATAAATAAATCGGTATGCAGTAAATTTCATAGAAAATTGAATTGGATTATTAACAACCATTGTTAATGTCGAGCAATTGTTTTGTAAAAAAACAAGCTAATAACGACGTCTTGAAATAAATTTTCAATTAAAACGTCTTATCGGTGTCGAAGATCTTTTTCAATATTAACTCATATGAAAAGACGTTAGTAAACGTTCGCTTCAAGTAGCCGTTTTATTAAGTGCATAATACTTTCAAACACCTTAATTGCAGTACATAAATTCCAATTTACATCTCATTCGTTATTCCTTTTGCGTAGCTAAGTGTGATGCCATACAATGACGCGGTTAAAATATTGAATCTTGTTTTGTCTTCGTAATCATATTATGTAAAAGTATAATGTTACTTAAATGCACTTAAATGAACCGCCCCGAACTGACGACCCTGCAAGAGGTCAGGACAGTGTCTGACATACAAGAGGTTTAGCAACTTATGTTTTGCAGTGGAATTGTGATGGGTTGTATTGATAATGATGATGATGATAAAATTAAATAAAAAATTAGACGACGGTCAAAATTATTATTTTTAATACATACGCTTTTATTAGCTTGATCTGAATCAATATATGTTTATTAATCTTATATATTCATATCCATACAAATTATTTATATAAATGTATAATTATTTATTTTTATATATATATATATATATATATATATATATATATATATATATATATATATATATATATACCTTCTGTGTACTAAATATCGGGAATTTGTCAATAAAACAAAAAATAAAAATTAATTCATCTAAATTTATTTTATCGCCTTCAAAGTAGGCCCCATCGCTTGCAATACAACATCTCCAACGCTTCACCCAGTCTTCCATACATTTTTCATAGGCTATTTGCGGTATGGCCTTTAGCTCATTCAGCGAATTGTTTGTTATGGCTTCTATCGACTCAAAACGTTTTCCTCGAAGTGGTAATTTTAACTTGGGAAATAAAAAAAAGTCAGACGGAGCCATATCAGGTGAATACGGTGCTTGGTCGGAACTTTTGTTGAATTTTTCGCTAAAAACTCTTTCACTATAATGGCTGTGTGTGATGGTGCAACAAATCTGGACGTTTTCGGCGGATACTCTCACGCAAACGCTTCATGACGCCTAAATAATATTCTTTATTCACTGTTTCTCCCTTTGGAAGGAATTCGGAGTGAACCACACCACGGTAGTCAAAAAAAACTGTCAGCATCACCTTGATTTTGGAGCGACTTTGCCGCGGTTTTTTGGGTTTCGGCTCGTTTTCGAGACGCCATTCTGAAGACTGTTGGCTTGTTTGCATGTCGTACTCATAAACCCATGTCTCGTCGCCAGTTATTATACGTTTCATAAAGGTCGGATCCGTAGAAGCTCGGGAAACCATGTCTTCAGCGACATGCTTTCGCTGAGCTCTTTGAGCAAAATTGAGCTCTTTTGGAACTAGTCGAGCGGCGACGCGTTTCATGCCTAAAAAGTCAGTGAGAATGTTGTGGACGGACCTAAAAGATATGTTCACCTCACTAGCCAACTCTCTCAGACTCATACGTCGATTTTCGAGCACGAGCTTCTTGATTTTGTCGATGTTTTCTTTGGTCGTAGCGGTTGAAGGTCTACCAGAACGAGGCAAGTCTACTACTACTTCTCGGCCTTCCTTAAAAGCCTTATACCATTCATAAGCCCTTGTTTTCGATATACACGATTCGCCGTAGGTATTTCGCAATATTTTTAGTGATTCACCACATGAAATATCATTCGAAACACAAAATTTAAGGCACACTCTTTGTTCAACAATATTTTCCATTGTAAAAATCGCCGAGAACTCAAAACTATGACCAACAAAAAGTTTAGTTTAAAACCAATTAAATGACAGATCCCGCTCAAACTTTGCGCGCTAAAGTAGTAAAGTGCTACCAACATGCAGTAAAAAAATTAGAACGACCTCTTTTACGCGGGTCTTTTTATTGACATATTCCCGATACTTTTTACACAGAGTAGTATAGATATATATATATATATATATATATATATATATATATATATATATATATATATATATATATATATATATATATATATATATATATATACATATACATATAGTTTAGACGTGATTCGTTTATTAGTTTTTTCAAATTGTGTGTTTTTCAGATTTAATAACTTTAAAAAAATAATTTTTCTGGAGTAAACAGAAAATATTTGATACAAATATTTTTTCTGTTTAATATAATTAGGTTCAAATGTATTTATATTCATCATTTAAAAGACAGTCAACTTATACCGTCAGTGTGGCACGAGGCTAAGATAACTCTGGTAGAACACCTACCAGAGTTCATTCATGATAGGCATCGCTACTGCGCGAACAACACGTGCTTAATCGATATACATTGAGATGTCGGCAATTGATATAGATATTACTGTGTTGGCTAAATCTAAATACATACTTCGAGGGATTTATGACTTCCTAGTTACGGTATAGCTAGTGGTCAAGTTTTAAATAGTAGGTTCGAATCTCAGCCGGGGCCAATATTAGTAGTACACGGCACGGCGGCCGCGTGAGGCACGGGTTTGACAAATAATGTGATAGATTACATACTTATGGCGTTTGAGCCTTTAGTGAAACGGGATTATAGCCTAAATTGGAACTTCACAGGAGATGCTGAAAACTTTGCGCGATCTAAATTGTTATCATTAGATGTTAAAATTATTAAAATTTGAATACATGCAATTTATGTGAAATACACTTCGTTTTTTCCTTTTCCGTGGTTTGCAGTGGATATTTGAAAACATATCGTTATGTATATTAAACAACAATAATATAAATAAACAAATAACGTCAAACAAAATTTATGATATTAAATAAAATTAATATAAATTATACTATTTATTGAATCCGTCGACAGATTGACAATTGGCTTCATGGGATTACGACACATCTTCCCGTCTGGTATACCTCAAAACCTGGAAACAAGATTGTACAACTAGTGCGTGTTGCCAGCGATAACTTATGGATTTGAGACGTGGTCCTTCACTGCTGGCAGCATGAGGAAGCTCATGGTCACTCAGTGAGCTATGGTGAGGGCTATGGGATCGAAGCAGATCGCAGCAGCATCGAAGTAACCGACGTAGTTCAGCGGATTAGTAAGTTGAAGTGGCAATGGGCCAGCGATATAGTTTGAAGAACCGAAAAATCGATGGAAAAGCAATGATCTCGAGTGGCAGCCTTGTATCGGTAGACGATGTGTGGGTAGGCCGTTCACTAGATGGAGTGATGATCTGGTAAGACATGCAAATGATGGATGCAGGTAGCTCAAGACCGTGCTTTGTGGGTGTATTCTTTGGGACCGGCCTATGTTCAGCAGTGGACTTGTGAAGGACTGTGAATGATGATACTATTGATTGATATTTTCTTTTAATATTTATATTAGATCTGTTTCCATAAATAAAATGACTTTCGTTGAATATTACGTAATATTATATTCTCTTTTCATTTTTTAAATTTAGTAAGTTATCTTAAATCTGTTTTAGCAGATAGAGCTCAGAAATCTGACTGAAGAAAGTAATTAAAAAAAATTATATAAATGTTTTTTTAAACAGTCTGCTGTGGCCCATTAACACTGCATCTATCCTCCATTAGGAATCAAAATGTAGGTCCATTGTAAATAAGGACACCCAGTATATATACTTATTTGTATATGAAATATATAATATATAAATATTTATGTCTGATAGTTTGGTAGTAATAACTACGCATTTTGCGGCGTTACAAGGTCGTGGGTGCGAATCAATCAATTCAAAATCAATCAATTTATTTATGTAAAACGTTTTTTCGAAACAGGAGAATATCTTACTGTTAGGGAAACTTAAAAAAAATTATACCAATGCTTTCGGTTGCTCAGTTATTAAGTATAAATTCATTATTAATTTACTTATGGATATAACACTTAAAGAAATGCGACTACAGGTATATATAGCTTGCAAGGTTTGCCCACACTCGTCCCAGGGAAAGAGATTGAGTGTCAAGCTGATACTCTTGGGTTTGTTAAAATATTTAATAACAACTAACTAATTATCTTACTTAAATAACAAATTATCTGTGGAATCAAACAGCGATAATAGCTAATTGGTTAAGCAATAATTGCTTGATAGTTAAGGGCACCTACAAACTTTAGTTTCGAAGCCGTTATTCGACTACGGCCGTGAACACGTGCCTTTTAAACTTGGAGATGTTAATAGGAATATTTCTAATGTTACGTACGTCATGTATGTCAGAATTTGGGATCGAACTGGAATTGCTAAGAAATCTGAAGCGGGCGTTCCGCCTTGGAGCTACCGGGACACTAAAAACATATCTGTAATAAATATAGACTACGAGTGTTAATTTATGAATGGTAAAAAGTCTAGCACATCCGTAGCGTAAATCTAAGACTGTGGCTTGTGTGCTTGATTTGGCGATAAGGCTGCCAATTAAAAAATAATAATACATAAACAAAAAAAACAAATCAAGGTAGTCTCTGTAACTATGAAATTAATTTGTAAGCTATGGGCTCAGTGGCGCAGTACCTTCGATTACGCTGCTGCGGGCAAAGGGTTCGAATCCCACACGAAACAAGTGTTTGTATGAACTTCACAATACAAGTGTTCCGTATTAGGATGATTGTCTATGTGCCATTTAATTTTACGATAGAGAAGAAATTCCTGGTGTACCAGTAAAGTTATATTTATAAGTTATATTAAAAAATATTTAAGTCCATTTCTATGCAATAAATAATGAATTTAGTTTTTTTATTTAACAAAAAAAATACACGCAATAATTGTCCAACTAGTACAAGTAAAGGATAAATAGTAGTTTCTAGAAAAATGCGTTATCTTATTCAATAATACAATGTAAATGTGCAGTCTGCCACATTTAATATAACATTTTTTACTTTTTCCAAAATCAAAAATTTATGAACAAATTATAGACTGCCAGCTTGGATATCAACTTATTGAATAACATTTAAGAAAAAAATATTTTATTTTAATGTATTTAATTAAGAATGTTACGTCCTTTATATTTTACTTTACAAGGTCGTTTAACAAGCCGCTTTCGCTTCCGATCATCACCACGGCACCTTGCTATCCTCATTCGCTCATTCATCAATCAATCGATGCACCAAATCATTCGTTAGTCGCGCGTGCCACAAATTTGTTCGGATATCTATGAGTGTTGCCGCAAGTATCCATTTCCTGTGCGGATACCGGTTTAACTTAAAACCCAACGCGTGTCGGAAGTTATGGCGGTTTAAAGTAACTATTTTAATGTGTTTTATTTTAATGTTGGTTGACTAAATTAAATAGATTTAGATAGGCGCCGAGTTACTGAAATATATTGAATATTTATATGATCAGTAGAAGTGGGCAGCGTTCGGGAGATTACGACACATTTTGAGGTATATCTCAAAATCTGAAACAAGAGTTTACAACCAGTGCGTGTTGCCTGCGATGACATATAGATCTAAAACGTTAAATATATAATAAAATTGGTGATCGTATGAGAAAGCTCAAGTTTCTCTGGGTGATAGACCTAGAAATGAGGATACCTGCAGTAGAGCCAGAGTATTTGACATAGCCCAACGCGGATTAGTAAGCTGAAGTGGCGATTCTTTGAGCTAAATGCCATATTGTTATAACTTGAAGAACGGGCAACGAATGGGGAAGAAAGGTTTTCTAGTGGCAACCTCATATCGGTAAGCGAAGTGAAGGGAAGACTCCTCAATTGATGGAGTGACGACCTGCAGGAAGTCGATGGATGCAGGTGGCTCAGGACCGTGGTCTGTGGCGTTCCTCAGGGAGGCCTATGGTTCAGCCAGTTCAGACTTGTGAAGTGCTGTAATGATGATGATGAGAAGTAGAGTGGAAATAAAAGTGTTTATTCTAAGGGCACCCAAGAGTAAAAGGCGGAGTTTGCAAACTTGATAAATAACTTGTGTTGATTATATTAGGAAAATAAAAGAAACACGCATATTTTATTAATTCATAATTAAGACACATATTATTTTCAAGGATACGTAGTCTCATGCTGCCTAACGATTAGAAATAGGGGGCGTATAAAGTAGTAATACTTAGCACAGGATCTTTGTGAAATAGGTGCTATTAAATAAATGTCTAGTCTAACCCTGCAGTTAACGTGTCTGTTTTTATAATGAGAAAGCAAATATCTTCGTGGTTACATGTTTATGTAACCATAATAATTATAAATCTTAATCAAATTAAAGTAAAGTAAAGTTACATCATATATACGTCCCACAACTGGGCACAGGCCTCCCTTCATTTCTGAGAGGGTTTTAGGGCAAGGAAGTGTCCACCGCGCTGCTCCAATACGTTTTGGTGAACTTTTTTTTTTTTTATAGAAGAGGGGGCAAACGAGCATGCGGCTCACCTGATGTTAAGTGACTACCGCCGCCCATGATCAACCGCAACACCAGGAGAATTGCGGGTGCGTTGCCGGCCCTTTAGAAAGGAGTTAGCTCTTTTCTTGAAGGTCCCCAGGTCGTATCGGTCCGGAAAAATCGCCGGTGGTAAACTATTCCACAGAGAGGTTGTACGTGGAAGAAAACTCCTTGTGAAACGTACAGTGGTGGACCGCCAAGCATCCAGATGGTGTGGATGGTATCGGGACGTTTGCCGTGTAGTGCGTTCACGAAATTTGGCGGCTGGGATTAATCCGAACAATTTCTCAGAGCACTCCCCGTGATAGATGCGATAAAATACGCAAAGAGATGCAACATCTCTTCGCAGCGCCAGTGAATCGAGCCGATCGGAAAGCACTCGGTCGTCGACGATTCGAGCCGCTCTGCGCTGGATGCGGTCAAGTGGAAGGAGCTGGTACTGGGGAGCCCCATCCCAGAGATGGGAACAGTATTCCATGTGCGGCCGAACCTGCGCCTTGTAAAGTTGCAGGCGGTGTGCCGGCATGAAATACTTTCCCGCTCTGCTGAGCACGCCAAGCTTTTTAGAGGCCAATTTGGCCTTCCCTTCCAAGTGACCACGAAACTGCACGTCACTCGATATGTCGACGCCGAGGATTCCGATACTGGCTGAGGCAACAAGGGGAGTGCCTTGAAACTGAGGGGATACGACAAAGGGGTTCTTTTTAGCGGTTAACGCGCAAACTTGTGTCTTCTGGGGGTTAAACTGGACTAGATTTAGTCGTCCCCAATCCGAGACTCTGTTCAGCAAAGACTCGACTTCAGACACAAGTTTGTCCCGGCACTCGGAGACGTTTAACAACTTCACATGTCTTCGAAATATTTTTGTTTCTTATTTATCTGACATGCAGGTTTCCTCACGATGTTTTCCTTCACCGTCGAGTACGTGGTAAATCAGCACTTAAAATTGCAATTAACAATTTCATTGGTGCCGGCGGCGATCGAACCCGGTTTGCTCGCGTATTGTGAAAATTACAGCGAGCGCTAACCAGAGCTACCACGGCTCTAATCAAAATACGGTTTAGCAAATATTAATACGATATTAATTTTATGAGGATTTGTGTGATAAAAGAAACAAGAATTTCCAAGAAGATGTTGTAATTAAGAAAGGAAAGGTTCAATTTAAATTTAATGTTTAGACACTTTACTTCGTAATGGCGGTGTTGGATATTCACTATAACACTTATCGCCCCGTGGGAATCGTAGGAGACGACATAAAGAAACAAATTAGAAGTTAGGCGGCAGCGACATTCTAATAACAACTCAAAAGTCTACGGTTGTCTTTGGGGAGGGCCTATGTCTGGACTTTGATACGCAGGAACGAACATGTTAAAGAATAAATGAGGAAAATATGACAAAGCTGTAGAAGTGAGTGCCAGAGTCTGAACGAGATGCCTAAGATGGATGTTTGTCAATTAGGCTCTACCAGGATAGGACCATGCTCTTACAAATACTAGCGTAAAATGGCAGCTTAATGCTGCTGTGTTTCATATTGTGAGTGTAGAGAACCGGTGACGCTTTTTACTGGAAAAAGGCATTCCATCTTAGTCCTCAGAGGTAACAACGATCTGCATTTTGTTTCTTAATTAAAATTGGCCGCATCATCCATATTATACAACAAAAGATAAGCATATGTAAGTACCCTATATATATGTGTGTGAAATAAGCGAGAGAAGTGTGTTAGGATCTTGGCAAATGGAAGTTGTAGTTTGTGTGTGTAATTTTTTTAATAGTGACAAACGAGTATGTGATAAGTCTGTTAGAGGGTGGTACTCCATCTACCGAGTCAAACCATTCGTGTTGAAACTACGATGATTCAGCTGCTACGTTTTTTTAATAGAAGCGCGGGTAACAAACGTTTACACAGTTTTCCTGATGAAAAAGGATGCTGTGGCCCGTCAGTTGCCACTCCTATATTAAGAATTCTCTACTGTACTCTACTGTCAACCCTAAACAATATGATGAAATACCTTGTTGCCCAAAATGCCCTTGTAACCCATTTTACTTCGTTCTTGTTCTCTTCACTCATCATACGAAACGGCAATGTTGTGCTGATATTCAACGATGATATTAGAGTGCGAGTGTGGTTTTTCTTCAGTCGATCTGACCCATTTGTGTTACAATCATAATACTGCACACTGCAGTGTGAGTGTACAACTTATAAAATATCGCGATACCTACCCAATATAAAAAATAACTACCCCATTCTTCAAGTAAAGTCAGATATTTGCTACGAAAACAGCGGACAATAGTTATTCAACAAGTTCACTAATAATGTGAGAAAGTAGAACCAAAACATTCAACTGCAAGCTATTTTAGCGTGATAGAGCCACACTGTAGCTATATTACGGTGGCAGCATGACTAGTGAAAGACCATGCTCTTATAGAATACCAGCGTTAAAATAACACTACTGTTTCGTATGGTGAGCGTAGATTTCTGAAAATTCTTTTTACTGGTAATGAGACATCCTATCTCATTCATCGGGAGTGAGGAAAGATGAGTGTTCGTTTGTCATTCAAATAAAGAAATATTTGAAACATTTTAAAATAAAGAAATGTTAGTCATCTATAACTCTTTTATATTATAACCGTGATTTGTGATAATACTTGAAGGAGAAGTAGACTTGCTATAATTACAGTCTATCGCCAAGTCCACTGTTGGGCAAACGCCTCCCTTAAGTAATGTCACAAATCACGGTTGTTGACGTTCACAAGCAATGTTGATAATGATATAGCAACGACAAACTGGAATTCAATCTTGATTTAACATAGCAACTAAGTTATTTCTTTTTCGCCGGAACACGTGGAAGCCGGAACGTTGGTCGTTACATTGTAGAGGCAAGAATTTATTTTCTCCGAATAATAGTTAAAGGAAATACATTTCCGAGATGAAATATAATAGTAATGGTTTCTTTAAATTACTAATATTTTAAACAACGATCAACTGTACGATTTTATTATGATATTTAGGAAAATACTAAACATTGAACAAAATTATTTTTGAAGTATATCTTCTTTAGTTGCCGCGACTTCTGACTTACTCGTAGTTTAGATCTTTTTCGGACAAAAGTAACGTTTAGTATAATCTATAGTCTGTTCAAGATATTTTCGTATTTATAAGTCAACAAAAACAACTAAAATATTATACATTATACTTAAATTTGTTTAATTGTATTTTTTTTAATTATTTTTTTTTTAATTTTAATTTAATTTAATTAGCTATAATTTTAAAGACTAATATTTTATAAGCCAAATTTTTTGTGGCATTCAAAAAATAATATCATTAATATAATATAATAAAATTAATAGTTTTAATTTATACCCCTTGTAAAAGTTACATTTTCTTATTTTTTTACGACTGAGTTTTGTCACGTTAATTTATTTCACCACCGAGCACTTGGTAAATCAGCACTTAAAATTGCAATCAACAATTCATTTATATTGTTAAAAAAACAGTGTACATGCTGGCCTATAGTATGTATTGGATTGAATGGCTTACATTGGTGTCGACAAAAAAATAAAAAGGGAATCAATTCAAAATAATTTAATTAATTCATTCATCAGGAGTACATCGAACACGTAAAATAAAAATACACAACCTTTACGTTCAAGCAAAAAATTCAAGCGTAATTTGTCACCGTTAAAATATTTAACGAAAAATTTTAATTTATATCTTAATATAGTAGGACGGCCTAGAGATGTTACCCAGCAATTTCAAAGCACCTAACGAAATAGTTATGAAAACAATCACCGGAGAATAACCTACGAAAACAATAATTTGTTATTTTACCATTGAAATCGCGCCAACGTTAACAGAACAAAACGAAAACACCGCGACTATTAATCAAAAGACCGAATAAATCAAGAAAATTACGTAACTTGAACGATGGGACGCATTTTCCTCATTTTCATGCGACAACATAAAGTGTGACAAGGATGGCGAATTTATATTTTATTCCGGCATAGATCAGAAGGAGACGGCAAGAGTAAACGCAACGTCGTACCGAAGCCGGCGCAAGCGCAGCGTAGTACTGAAAGCTTCGTTTATCTTCAGTCTTCGCCTAAAGCTTGCGGTGTGTAAGCGTGTGAAATAGCTCGTTTTCTATGAAACTCTCACGAAATTCGTTCCAGCGAATCATCGAACTTTTTCATTTGAAGTGACTGTGCCATAGTGTTGTGTAGTAAATTTTATGTGGCGTATATTATTTTATAGGACATAATAGTGACGTACGAGATTTTTTGCGGATGCCAGCCGGGATCGTATTCATTCCAAGAAACTGGTAAGCAGATTTGTTTTATTTTAAGATATAATTAAATATAGAACGGCGGTGCGTATGATATTGTAATTAGTAACATATTGAACATGATTCATGAATTACGAGAACAGTTCGATTCCCTGAAAAAATTGACAGTTCTGAAATTACAAGACCATCTTCGTATCAAGACCATGAATCACTCACTACATTGAATTTATTTGAACTATTATAATGAATACTGTATTTAAGCATTAAAATACTTTAAAGGTATTATCTACGAGCTAATGCTGTGATATAAATGCATTTCTAAACATCGTAATAACCGATTTTTCACTACATATTTAAATCGATTTTTCCTTGATCTCTACATATCCATAATGGTTTATGTGACGACTAATTCTATTTCGATTGATATATTATCAAAAGAGAATACTTTTTATCGTAGTTTATAATTACATATCATCATTGTTTTATAGTTTTTGAGCAGTTTGAAAAAATTAAGCGGGCCTATTTTGCACTTTTCCTTAGTTCTAAACGATATCATCATCATCATCAACTCCAACTAATCTCTAATGTCGATCATGGGTTTCTCAAGGCACGCAACTTAGCCCGATGTGCTGTAAAATTGTGAAATTTTCAAGTGCAAGTGTTGGTTTTTTAATTTAAGATATTTTTGTGACCAACAATGGTTGAAAAGCTAAAATAATCCAATATTTATTCAAAAGTTGCCTATTGTGCCTTTTTAAATAATAATTAACTTAAACCTTTGTACATATGTTACACTGTTATTCTACAAACCGTAGGTTAATGAAGCATAAGATGCCGTGATACTACGTGCTTTTAATAATTCCCGCCATACTATTTTATATATTACATTCTAGATCATTCAGAAAATGTCCTTAGTTCTAATTTTAAACGTATTTTTGAATATTTTTTATTATAAATTGGCTAAATATATTAATATATAATATATTGGTCTTACGAAGACACAGAAACACTTATATGTTTCAACACATAGGGTGAAAAAAAAATTCGCATCAACACACATGTATTTTTGAATGGTTTAATACTTTTTTTGTATAATATGTAATCTATGTCTCTAGAACGTTTTGTATGGGTATGGAAGAGCGGGAGTCTCTGACAGTCAGACGAAATAAAAACTTCTGAGCTCTGACACAAGTGCCTTAAAGGTACTTAAAAGATGCTCCCTACCCTATGCAAATTGTAAAATACCAAATGAAATAAAATATTATTATTATTATTAATTTTGGAACATTACTCCAGGTGGTTTTAATTTTTAGGTCCTGTTTGTTCTTTGTCAGAAACTTATTTATTAAACGTTATTAAAATATTGACCCGTTTAGTAAAACGTCGAACAGAACTAATGCTGCCTAAGGCGGAGGTGTAATAAGGCGGTCAACCTGCCTGGATTCTTTGGAAAGTCCCGCAAATGCAACTGCAACACCCCATTACAATAATTACTGAAATTGTCACGCTAAATGACTAATGGGTACCGCAGGTGCCGCATTTCTTCTTGTACCGTTGATAAATTGCATATTTTATCGGAAATTTTCTACGTTAGGTTGTAAAGTCTTACGTACTGGTTATTGTTGGAAAACTTTTGTTATTTTATAACTGGGCCTACCAGAACCAATAACATAAAGATGGTGTGTTTTTTCAAAAACGTTAGGTAGAGACAAGCTACAGCCATATTGTGATTGTAGCATGAATGAAGGACCACATAAAGATTATTTAAATTAAAGATGGATGCGAACAATTCTCGTTGCTTGTGAATTTTGTATTTGTAGCCTTCTTGCTAAAGTGGTATTGTCATTTTTACGTGGTAGAGACCTGCTGCAGCTACATCATGGTAGTACCACAAATGAGTCGGCTCGACAACGGAATAATTTCGTCCTCACAAAACACCAGCTTGAAATAGCATCTTAATGCTTCTGTGTTTCGTATGATGACTGTAGAACCGAACTGGAGATCCTTTTTACTGGAATATGAGGCATTCCATCATAGTCCTCTAGGGACATAACGCACCTGCATTTTAATTCTTAACTGAGGATAGTTGTAAATATCTATGGGCCACAATATCCACTTACCATCAGGTAAACTGTGTGGACGTATACCACTCATATACTAAAAAATAAGTCACCCCACAAATAATCCTAAGTTAGTCATAAATTAAAATTCGACATGGAATTAAAAATTTGTATAAAATATATTGTTAGTTTCTTGGAGAGTTGTGGTAGCTACTCTGATCTTTAAAGCTCCCGCTGTAAATATTAGAGTAGGTACTTGAGACCCAAAGTAAGTGACTAAAACTTTTAATTGCAATCGTTAGTGTTGATTTACCACGTTCACAATGATGAAGGAAAACATTGCGAGGAAACCACGTCAAAAAAATAAAATCTTTGAAAGAACCTATCAGATATGATATATATATCAGTGTTCCTCTATGTTAAATTGTTACAGTCACATAGTAATTTGGTTAGGATTTTAGCGTCTTTTTATTTTGCATGCACTAGTAATAGCGAAATACAAATAGTTTTATGAAAACTGTTAGTTGTCACCATTATACCTGTGTTTTCAACGCCATGCATTTGGTATGTGAAGGGGAAGGCTCACTGCTCATACTGCCTTACCGACCCTCAGTTCATACGGAAAAAATCACAGGAGTTACACGTGAGACTAATTCGGAACTTCTCTCCTAGAATCTTTTGACATCATGTTTCGTTCGCTCCTGGAATCTGTTGATAATGACCATCGCTAATTGAGCTAGTATATAAATTCATACCTCTTATTCTGGGTAGATAGGGAGACTAAAACCAATGAGAGCAATTGATATTTTGCAGTAGTACTATAGTTGTACAGTATAAATGGTTATAAATGGCAACTAGGCTAACAAAACTTATGCAATGGAAAAGTTTTATGGCGTTGATTATTAACATGACTGATTTCATTTTCAAAGTTTCGTAATGAATCGCCACACATTTAAACAATTAGCAGAAATGTAAAACGAAACGGGGTCTGCTGAGGCCGATCCGCCGGGATTGAACCTCGGATCCCTTTTAACATTCATACAGCGTCCTAACGCGCAACACGTGGCAAACAATGTGTTTTTGTTGCTAGTGGAACAATGGAGACTGTGAAGTAGTCATTCTTTGTTTTAAATTAATTATGAGCCTTGCTTTTTTAAATTTGCTTGTACTGATTTTATTGAAGATATAGGAAGAAAAATAAAAGTATCTGTATACTTTTGAGACGATATTTTACCTTAAATGCTTTTTTTGTTAAGTGTGGTTTAGGTGATAAACGTTTGCTTTCAAATTTTACAAAATATGAATAAACGAAATTCGATGCTCGCAGGGACCACAAAAATTATTCTTTAAAAATTATTACATTTGAAGCGTCGATGGTGAGGAAACTTTTCTTTTTAATATTTTTATTTTCTAATTTTCCTGTTTTGTGAGGAGGTGTTTTTAACATTTAATTTACACATGACCTAAGGATCCACGCACGCAATATTTATTTGTAAGTCATACAAACACAGGTTCTGTGCAGGATTCGAACTTGAGCCCTACTGCTACTGCTACGCAGTGCGTACGCTTATCCACAGCATGATTCAGAGAATTGTGGGAAGTATTCAGGGTGTTATTGCAATTTACTTCCTTTAAATAACATTATTTATAAGTTTCATGCATAAACAAGTCTAAAAAATGGTAAACCTAATTAAATACGGATTATATTATGTTAAAATAAAACTGTATATTCATTTCAAATAAAATTACTTCAGTAATAAATCCGCGTACAAAAAATAAACGTATATCGCAAAATAAAATGTGCGCATGGAAGTCTCTAAAACCTAAAATGCCTCTGTTCTTTCCGGTCACGCGTAACGTGTGCCTTGCACGTGGTTCCGTAGAACAAAAAAATACAAGGCAGAAAGAAGATGTTTCGCCTAATCTATTGCTGTTCCTCACAACTGCCGTCATTGAGGCAGTGTTTGTCCAATAAAATAAGAGATAACAAGTATTCAGTTATTAAATGGTAATTAATTACTAGCTGGAAGCTTCCCGGTGCGTTGCAGCCGCGGAAGAAATAATTGTGGAAACATGTATATTGTTTTAAATTTGGGAGAGTTATATTTTTTAATTAGGTAGTACATAATACATTGAAGTTGAATTATATACCTATCAATTTCAGATAATTTTTCGGTATGATACGCGCGCCACCTACTTCCTGTAAGTTAATTCCGAGTATTAATGTAATATGCCTATAACCTTTGCGCAAGTGCAAGCAATAAGTTGAAAAAGTTTTACTGCTATCTGACGAACGGTATGGCACTGGCAGCGGATAAAGTACGAATAAACAAACATTAATTTTTATATATATTAGAATATTACTTACATTTTTAATTTTGATTTTTATGAGAACTTTTTTTAATAAATTCATCACAAACAATGTAAGACGATTTATTACGAATGAAATCACAAATGTTATGTTCATTTACGACTCCATTAAAAACGAGTTTACTCATTACAGGGCATTGCTTCTTTTCTGTGAGAGCTGCCCGACCGAGATGGTATGGTATTATAACCTTTGCCTATTTTTGTCAAAAAAAGCAGTACTGCATTCAGGTTGGAAGAGTGAGACAAAAATAATAATTACAAACTGTGGGGCATTTCACCCCAGTTCTCAACGTTGTTGCTTGCAGCTGTCCATATGCTCCATAAGATACTTGTTGTAGAATGTTAGCTTCTTTTATATAAATATTATACATAGGAAAAATCAAGGAAAGATTTATGATCAATAAAGGAGTATAACGGGCTTAAATAATAGGGGTAATTACACTTTGTTCAATAAAGTAAGTGTGAAGATAATGAAATGAAAATTCGGGTGTCAGGACTTATATGGGTTTTTTTACAGAACATGGGTTGACTAAGGAGTCCAGTCCACCAGATGGTATGTTTGAGCCCATAGACACCTACATCCATATTCAATTAAGAATGAAAATGCGATGCGTCGTCATCATTGAGGACTAAGATGGAAAGCCTCACCAGTTAGTAAAAATTACACGGGCAAAATACCTTTCTTCCAAGCTTTGTTGATTTGCCGCAAGACCTTTAGTCAGGAAGCAGCCAGTACCAGTAAATAAGAATTAAGATTTTTCATAATATTAGAGAAAAAAGTTCTTTCACCATCTTAAACTAAAAATTCAAAATTTATACGATTCAAAAGTTAATACTCAATGAGATTTTTTTATTATGTGAAGTGTTTAGTGCACAATACATTAAAAAATTAACATTTCTCGAACGAGCACACTGTCCACCTGATGGTAAGTGGATGCTGTGGCCCACAGACATAATTATCTTCAATTAAGAATCAAAACGCAGATGCGTTGTCACCTCTGAGGACCATGATGGAATGCCTCAGTAAAAAAGGGTCTCCAAATCTCTACACTCACCATACGACGCACAGCAGTATTAAGCTGCTATTTTACGCTAGTATTTTGTGAGAACGTGTTCCTTCCCCGGTCGAGCCAACCCATTCGTGCTACAACCATAATATAGCTGCAGAGTGGCTCTAACAGTTATAACTACTGCACGAATAACACTTACTACTAATAATTCCACATAGAAGTCCCCAATTTGCGTAATATTGCAAAAATGGAACTGACTGAAGCTAATAGTGATTCTATTCTGGCAAAACTCGTAATTTACTATTTAAATCTTATTAAACTAAAATGCATCTATAGTACCTGAGGGTAATATGCTCATCCTATTAATATGGTCACTTTCTTATAACTCAAAAAAGGACATCCATCTTTGAATTTATGGCTTGGTGATACGATAGCTCGTCATCAGTCAATCAAATGATAAAATGTCAAAAGGTAGATATTTTAGTCGATTTTATTATTGCTTAGTGTCGTTACTTAAGTTGATTTTTCGAAGTGTTCCTAATTATTTCCAAAGCTTGTTTGCTGTTTTTTTGCTTAATATATTAGATGTAGTATACGACTATATGTTTTTGTCTCTATCCACTCCTAATTTTGGTTTTATAAGGCAACACAGCTTAAGGTACTCAGGGTTTACTGGTAAAGTACTCTATGACTACTACTCTAGAAAATGAAATTAAATAAAAACTTTATAACTCGACGTAAGAAATTAAAATTACGTTTGTTAATCATTTGAAAATCAGGTTGTCCCATGTCAGGAGAAAAAACGGCTAAAGAATCCTTTCAGTTAATTATTTATGTTTTTTGGTGTAACAATATTCGTTATTAGAAATATGAAGTAAAATAGCTATAGGTAAATGAAGCTTTTCGTATAAAAATATGATAAATTATGTAAAGTTAAGCTCCGTAGCATAATTTACATAAGTTAAAGTTAAAGTTATAGCCTATATACGTCCCACTGGTAGGACTAGGCACTCTCATAGGCTATAATAAGCTGTTATATTGTATTGTATACTTAAGCAAAGAAATGTCAATAGTCATTAAGTCCGTTCTTTGTATCCTTTCTGATAAGGTACGTAATAAGAAATAAATAAAATCAAGAGGTTGTAATTCTTTATCTGTTATTACAAGTTTTGAAGTGAGACCTAGACATTACGATGTCGCGATTCAAGCGGTACATCAATCCGTTGATGATTTACGACCCGACGACAGGAGAGAGAAAAAATATGTTCATATAGATCTTAGTCATGTAGAACGTTGAATTAAAATAGACGTTGTGCATAGTTCACTGCTGTAAGTAGGTTAGCCATAAATTTTTAGCGTTAAAATAAACAAATAACCTGGAATCCGCTCTTTATAAAAACGTCGGATTAAAAATAATTAGCTACATAGTTATCATTTATCAATTTATCATAAATAATGGCGACTCCTAACAATCTCAATAATAAAAAAGGTTGCATAATGATTTCTTATATTTACGCGAACACTACACATTGATTAAAACTACTTTTACAGATTTTATCGCGTTTAATTTTAATTTAAATTAAATTTAGATTAAACTTAAACGCGAACGCGCTTAATTAAAATTAAACGCGTCAAAATCCGTAAAAGTAGTTTGAATAAAAAAAAGGTTGTATATAAATATGATTGAAACCAAAAATTGTGAAACAGAAACAGACACAGATATTTTTTAAATTCAATATAGATTATAAATCATACTTATTGATAGTATTTTTTTATTTACCACTGGTTCGGAAACAAAACCTATGTCCTAGGAAGAACCAGCAAAAAACCCAGCGGGACTGTCTAAAAAAAAGCTTACAATGATGTATGTTACAAATAACAACATAGAACAAATTGCTAATAGCTTGGTAGCGATCACCTTTCCCAGGGGTTATTATCATCCATAAATTCCTTAATATTATAATAACCCTTTTTACACAAACTTGGTTTGATAAAGTTTTTGAACATTAAGCTGGTCAAATTTTGTATATTTTCAAGCATTTTGTTGTAAAAGCGTATACATCGCTCCAAAAATGAATTACTGACTCGTTGGAGGTGAGTAACTGGTACTACTAGCATGTGTCTGTTCCTTAGTACCATATTACTTATTTTTGTAAAACTACTTTTATTTTGTGTACGTACTTTAACTTTTTATATATCTATTGAGAGTTCGAAGTTAATATATTAATTTATTTAAATTTTTGTCTGAGCGAATCTTTAGTTTTTAAATCATACGTTGCTCTAATGGCCCTCTTCTCTCCTCTGTTAATTTTCATTTCCAGGGGAAACATAGTTTTGAAATTAATATAAATTAGATAAAGTCAAATAGATTATATTTATAATCAACTAGGTATCTTATTTGGTTTAGTGTAAAGTGACTTTCTTTATTTTGTCAGGATCAAAAAAACGTATTTGAAATCAGATAAGCAAATAATATTTCTTATTGGTATGAATAAAAAAGTTTAGAAGGGAACTCCTTTTTATAGAATAAGTGTGATAACACTGTGGCCCACAGACATTTACATCTTCGATTAAGAATCAAAATGAAGATGCGTTTACCACCCCTGAGGACTAAGATGAAATGTTTTATGTATTTCCAGTAATAAGGGTCTCCGGTTCCAGTTACTCTCACCGTACGGAATACAGTGTGGTCATTGCGTGGCCGAGCCGACTCATTCCTGCTACAACAATAATGTCGCTGAAGCATGGGTCTAACCACGTAAACATGACACTATCACATATCGATACTTTTGTAAGAAGGCTACAAATATAAAATTCACGGACAACGAGAATTGCTTGCATCCATCTTTAATTTAAATAATCTTTGGCGGATCTTGGAATGTAAACACTTTTAACGGGTATGCCGTTCTTGAAAACTATTTTCGATTTGTTGTTTTTTGTCTGAAATATTCTTTTAAGTAACCAGTAACATTAAGTGTTCGATATTCGTAAGTAATGTTTGTATATACATATACAATGATTTACTAAGTTTTTTATTTAAATAATTGGATTGAACAGCTTAAGAATTCTGTAATACGGGAGAATTACGAGTATATCATATGACTAAACATTTATTTTTAGTTACTTCATAAAATTTTTACTCTTGGTTTATATGAGGTACAAAATTTATATTTACATTTTACTTCTCAAAAATGGCACAATACATATAGATATAAAATATAGAAACGAGCTTTTAGAGTGGAAGCTAGTCTCTGTTCTGCTCCTTCCCTTCGGTGGTGAATTGTGTTTCACAATCATATTCATAACGGATTTACAGTGTAAGTATATAATTCAGCGATAACTCGAACGTAGCGCGACATATCGGGTTCAGATGCTGTGATAGATAATCTTTTTTGGCACTAGAGAGACACAAATTGTGAATATGAGTAATTTTGGTCCATATGTTATACACAATTTGTTTATAACTTGGCTACAGCTCCACCTATTGAATATTAGTTCGTCTATGAACCATGTTCTTGACAAAAACATATTCTGTGAATATGAACTCAATCGGTCAAGTCGCCCAGAAATTACACGATGACTAACGGACACACCTAATATAAATAAGGAAAAGTATTTGAATTTAAAAAATCCTGTGTTTTGTAGTGATAACCGATAATTAATGATTTGTTAAAATAAAATAAAACAATATATTTTTTTTCTTGCACTAAAACTCTCTCAGAAATAAGGATATGCCTGTTCCCAGCAGTGAGACGTATATAAATTGTAATTTAACTTTAACTTTTTTATATATTTTTGATGTGGTAGTGTTTTGATGTATGCTATGTTATGTTTGCAGTACGAATGGGTCGGCTCTACCGGGGAAGGACCACGCTCTCCCAGAATACAAGCGTATAATAGCATTTTTAATTCTACGTGATAGAGTCACGCTGCAGCTAAATTATGGTTAAAGCACGAATGGGTCGGCTCGACCGGAGCAGGACCACGCTCTGACGGACGAGCGTGAAATAGCAGCTTACTGCTGCTGTGTTTTGTATGGTGAAATGAGGCATTCCATCTCAGTCCTAAGGGGTGATAACACATCTGAATTTTAATTTTTAATTGAGGATAGATGTCTATGGGCTACAGAATCCACTTACCATCAGGTCTACCGTGTGCTCGTTTGTCACCCTTATTATATAAAAAAATCGTAATGGGCCCTTTGATTTTAATCAAGGAAACCTATAGATTTGCTCAGCTCCAAAAAGCTCCATCCGTCAAACATGAGGTTGCTCCACAAGTAGGTTAGGTTTTGGCAGTTGAAGACAAAGTTACATACGGAACTTGTTTTACGGATTTGGCGGACTTTAACTAAACTGTGGCTACAGTTAACAATATAGTTTTTTTTTATTGATTACCAATGAAATATATGGGATAAGTATATAACATGTAATGGGAAATGTAAGAAATCGCTGAAAACAGCGATCTGAAGTTGTCAACAATCTTTACTCCGTGCGACTTATCATTATTAGGAAAGTCAGAATTCGCTAAAACAGCGGTTTCTGACTTAACCTCAGTTAATCTGATAGATTTTTTTGATATAATAAACAAGTTCTTTGGATTTAAAAGAAGTAGTATGTAAATTGCCCATTTTCTTGCTGATTGTACATAGTTTTTTCAAAAATGTATGGAGGCAGATCAGATTTTTTTCAGAAGGACAATCTCCTTAGAATATTTTCCTGTAGCAAAAATTCATCCAGTTTTTCATGCCACCATAATCCTATGTTATTAGTTATCTAGTCGATAACTTCCAAATAACATCAGAAGCTTTTAAATTGTGAAGTAGAAAATAACCACAAGAGATATTGCTAAAACAGATTCAAGCTGATCGCTGCACGCTCCCGCATCTTAAAATATTTATATTATAATTCTAATGATATATTTAATTTTCGACTTTAGAATTCAGGTTGATTATTAGGGATAATGTCGAACTTAAGCTCAATTACCACAATGACAAAGTTTCAGTGAAGGCCGTACCATGTAACACAAAATTCGAGATTGTGCAATTTGTGTCCAAATTCGAATTTGACTTACTTGTGTGAATACCGGTCTTACTAAGAAATAAAAGTTTCATTTGACTTATGCCATTTTTTAAATCTGTTACCGTTTCGAGTTCTGGTTCTTCCAACCAGAGATGAAACAGGTCATGTGCGGAACATCTTTGATGCAAAACTTACGTAGACGTTAGTCAGTGTTATAGTTAAAAAAAAAAACTCGAATCATAACTGGGTTTATTACCGCAATTCGCTTGTAAGTTTGAAAAAATACGTATTTTTTATTTTTAATCTATTTTGGCGGGTTACAAGTCTTTTGATCAGTGTTAACGACTGTTAGCTTTGATATATTATGTCTCGGTAAATTATTTGGACGCGCATTAGTGTTAAGCACTTATTTATTTTCGTTATCTGTTCTAGAAGCCAGTGGAACAAAGTGGGGTACTGATTAAAAATGGTTTCTAACAAGTGATTAAAGTCACAGTTTAAGATATCATTTAAAATCATATATACTTAGATAACAAGATAAGGCAGCATAGATGTATAGGTTTCAAAGACAGGTAAAAACACACAGTAAATATTCGAAAATTGGTGACGACGAGTGAGATCGTAAATAGCTACTGTCTCTCAGCTTAGCTTCACGTATACTTTGTAGGTCATTATTTTAGACGTTCATCAATTTAGTATAATATTGTATTTTCATATTTAGATGATTTATGTTGTTACGTCTGAAGAATAAAATGGAATTCTTCACAGACTGTAATTATACAGACTCTTAATTCATTTCATATAGGAGAAAAATGCTCATTCAATTTAATTTAACACCGCTGTACATCAGTGTATGTATTGCTGCTGTTTTGTTCCAAACCGAACGGCGTCCTCAGCGAAAAAGAAACTCTACCCCCTAATGCTTCCAATTAATACTGATGAGTACAAGGCAGAAAGATAGCGACTAAAAAGAAAAAAAATATTAGGGCTATCATTGACAAAAATAAATCCATCTTTATTGAATTTTACATGGCTTGTGATCTTTACGATACCATTTAAATACTTGCCCATTTAACCACCCATTTTACCTAGCCAAGTAGTCAGATCCAGCGAGCATAGTACAGTTCCGTCACGAATGCCTACTCCAATCGTAAGATCTCTTTGACGTAATCACTACGTTCTGCCGGCAAAATGGCGACCACTTTAAACGAGGTCTTAAATCTTTCAATCTGCTTCAGATCACAGAAACTTTTTAGTATAAATATGAGACATTTAAGCCCATATTTGCTTCGGGCGCAAAAAAAAAACATAATATAATCAGTCAATAATCGGGAACCACAAGATCAACCAGACCCTTTCCTGATTGCCCGACCTTTTCCTAAGTATACTCTAGCGAAATCAACACAACGAGACCCTTATTAAAGAAGCAATTAGAGTTCTATTAGTATTCATAAAACTTTAATTGAAATATACTTACTTACTTACTTACTTACTTATCTTCACGCACAATCCCTAACGGGGTAGCCAGAGAGAACAGATCGCCAAGTGTCACGATCCTTACATACCTCTTTCGCTTCTTTCAGGTTCATTATCTTCTTCATACATGCACGTCTAGGTATCCGAGTGCTCTTGACTTTCCCTTCTTCGAGTAATTTGCTCACATGGTCTTCGAAAGTTAGTCTCGGTCTACCTCGACACCTTTTAATACATATTTACTTTCGCGCTATATATTTTCTTCACCATTCGGTCTTCACTCATTCGCTCAACGTGCCCAAACCATCGGAGTACGCCCCTATCAATTTTTTTTAATTGAAATATAACTTTAAAAAAATAATAAGTAACGACAAAATACATCATGTTAAAGACGTCAAACACAAAAACGTTTCTTTGCCAAACCGCAGGTTGTTTTTAAGAAAAGTGATAAAAAACTCGAAAGAAAATATTATGTCTTCTGTTAATAAACACCCATAAAACACACGTGCTCAGGATTGTTAAATGAGGGTAATATTTTGAATTAATAAAGAAATTGAAAAATTGCTTAGCTTTAAGTTTTCCGTGTAAAAATTTCCAAAACGGAAAATTTAAATCACCGCCTATCTATCTAACTGTCACAAATTCAACTGAGAGATCAGAGACAATTTCACAGTTGAATTCATGACAAATGAATATGGTTGAAATTCAGCATAATTATTATATGCGTTTATCTAAACGTAGACGTGAAACCAAATTTCGTCTGTAGTAAAGAGATTTGTTTTTTGTAATTAAATATTTTTTTATTTACTTACCTATTAAAGGCATTTAAAACATCCATGAAATACCATTTATAAAAGACGGAGATAATTATTTTATTCTTAAAAGAATTCCGAAAAGGTTCTTCATGATTTTTGACTCCCTTGATTTTAAAATTGCAGGAAAATTACTACAATAGTGCTACTTATCATAAAAGTTAAAATTACAGGCTATATACGTTTAACTGCTGGGCACAGACCTCTCATTTCTGAGAGGGTTTTAGGGCAAGGAAGTGTCCGTCGGCCTGCCCCAATACGTGTTGGCGAACTCCACATGTCTTCGAAAATATTTATCATGCTTTTGGATATTTATCGGAAAAAGCGCTCTAATATTGCTGGTCTTTTTCTCTTATTATCAAAAGGATTATTGAGAAAAATCTGAAAATCAGTACATTTTATACCATAGTGAGTGCTCTGAGGAATTGTTCGGATTAATCCCAGCCGCCAAATTTCGTGAACGCAATACGCGGCAAACGTCCTGATACCATGAACACCATCTGAATGCTTGGCGGTCCACCACTGTACGTTTCACAAGGAGCTTTATTCCGCGTACGATCTCTCTGTGGAATAGTTTACCACCGTCGATTTTTTACGGACCGATACGACCTTCAAGAAAAGAGCTGACTCCTTTCTAAAAGGCCGGCAATGCACCTGCAATTCCCCTGGTATTACGGTTGATAATGGGCGGCGGTAGTCACTTAACATCAGCTGAGCTAACATTATCTTGACTGTAATATACTAGCATTCAAAAAAAATTTTTTGGTGGATTGGCACGGAAGACTATGCTAGTAAAACTTGCATTTGATTGGTTATACTAAATACTGGTGTATCGCTCAAAACTCTCTACATCAAGGATATACTGACTAAGTTAATAAATCCCTTTTCGTCTCAAGCAGCCCCATAACAACATCATTATTTACACCCCTCTCAAGACAGATCTAACAATTACGATTACAAGAATTGAGGAATGCAAATAATTAAAAGAGATCAGAGATACATTGGTTTTAAAAATTATAATCGACCAATGGTTTTTGTTATTACTTCAGATAGAAATAGTGTGTAACTTTTCTGCTTTTCTTCTTTAATTGAAAAAAGCCTCATGTTGACCTGGGACTTACCAAACAAAAAAGAATATGTATTAACTGTGTAACTTGACTAGTATGTCGTCAAAGGTACATTAAGGATATTGGGTTTGAGTTGTGTAGGCGATGAGCTAGCCTGCTAGCACTTCTTTCACAATTTTTCCAACTACTCGTATAACCATATTTTGAGCTAAAAGTGATTTAAGTAGCTGCTCTTTCTTCTCTACATGCCTCTCAGGGATTACAGGTGTGATTCTGTGTTATTGACAAAGAAACAACCACCATAAAGAACTTTCCAACTATAAAATAAATTATGTGTCGATTCTGACCGTCAATTTCCCGGTATAAAACATAAAACTCGGTGAAAATAGATTTTCATATCATAGCTTACGCGCTACAACTAGTTAGAGAATGAGAGCATTAAAAGTTATTTTATCTTACTTACTTACTTACTTACTTATCGTCACGCACAATCCCTAACGGGGTAGCCAGAGAGAACAGATCGCCAAGTGTCACGATCCTTACATACCTCTTTCGCTTCTTTCAGGTTCATTAACTTCTTCATACATGCACGTCTAGGTATCCGAGTACTCTTGACCCTCCCCTCTTCGAGCAATTTGCTCACATGGTCTTCGAAAGTTAGTCTCGGTCTACCTCGACACCTTTTAATATTTACTTTCGCTCTATATATTTTCTTCACCATTCGGTCTTCACTCATTCGTTCAACGTGTCCAAACCATTGGAGTACGCCCCTATCAATTTTTGTGATAAGGTCATCTTTCAATCCTGCCATATTGCGAATCTCTTCGTTTCGCTTTCGGTCGGCTATGGTAACGCCACACATTTTACGAAGAGATCGCATCTCCACTGCATTCAACTTGCTTTTATGCTTCTTCTGGCATACCCAGGTTTCGCTGCCATATAACAAAGTCGGTACCAACACTGCATTATGTATTGCAAGGCGTGCACTCTTCACCACGCCTTGCCTTTTTATTAATGCATTCAGGGCACCATTGACTTTGTTTCCGGCAGCGACACGCCTATCCACATCTAAATCACATCTTCCATCCCGGCTGAAAGCACTCCCCAAGTATACAATTTCATTTACCTGTTCTAGACATTCCTGATTTACCCATATTTCACATTTCGTTCTCTCTTCGTCCTTTTCAAATACCAGAACCTTAGTTTTATTAGCATTCAAACGGAGACCTTTAATTTCACATTCCTCTTTCATACACGTGACTAATGCCTGCAGTTCTGCTTCTGATGGTGCAATAAGCACTGCATCATCAGCATACAGCAGACAATTAACTTTTATGTCACCCAATTTCACACCCAAACAGCTATCTTTCAGCTTCTGTAAACAGCTGTCGAGATACAGTATGAACAGCCAGGAAGACATGACACAACCCTGTTTTACGCCCGCTTGGACGCTAAACATGGGTGACAGGTCATGCCCTACCCGCACACAAGCTTTACAGTCATAGTAAAGTGACTGCACAGCCCTTAACAATCGACCATCCACACCATATCCCGGCAACAGTTCCCACATTTTCTTCCTTATAACCTTATCAAATGCTTTCTCCAGATCCACAAAAGCACAGAAAATCCTCTGGTTAACACTCAGAAGCTTCTCCGTGATCATGCGGAGAGAAAACATTTGATCCGTGCATCCTCTTCCAGGTCTAAATCCGCATTGTGCCTCCCATAAGAATCTTTCCGATTTCTCTTGCATCCTGCGTGTCAAAACCTTCGAATAAACTTTACTTGCTAAACTGGTCAAGCTGATCGCCCGATAGCTCCCGCAGTCAAAATGTGAACCTTTACCTTTATATAAAGGCACAATGACCGCGGATCGCCAATCATCCGGGACATCTCCCGTCCGCCAGCACAAATTGCACAGCAGATGAAAGCTGTCCCAGACGCGAGGCCCACCGTACTTGACCATTTCAGCAGTAACTCTGTCTAGTCCCGCAGCCTTACCACATTTCAAACTTCGAATCGCACGTTCAATCTCTTTCATGCTAATGACCTCAGTGTCATCGAGGTCCGTGTCTGGCGTGCCAGTCACGGCGTCACCCCCGGATCCTTCACTAAGATCATGACACGCATACAATTCTCTATAAAATTCACTCCATCGCTGCATGACGTCCGATTTTTCTGAGAGGACGTCATTGGTTCTCGAAAGCACTTTGTTCATTCTTAAAGCTGTCGCACCACTCCGGGACCTTCCAACCTCTTTCCAGAAGAGTTTGGAGTTTTCCCTAAAGCTGTGCGACAACCTCTCGTCCGCTTCTATTCTACACCTTTCACGTACTTCCTCAATCAATGTTTTCGCATGAACTTTCTGCAGCTTATATCTTTCTTTCATCTTCTCTCTCATATGCTCGTCGTTACTAGAGGCTAAGTAGTCTAACCATGCTTTTTTCTTCTTTTTTACAGCTTCTTTCACTTCGTCATTCCACCATGCATCTCTTCTTTTACTACTACCTCTTTTTGTCGTACCACATACTTCTTCCGCTGCACTTACCATTCCATCCCTAAGGTTCTGCCATATTCTCTCCACACATTCTTTCCTGCCATCGATGGTGTCAAGCTTTTCGGCTACCCTCGTGTGATATTTGTCCCTAGTATCCGCTTCCTGAAGCTTCCAGCTTCTGATGCGACAGACCGACTGTGGTTCTGTTACTGCCGTCCGGTGGCGCCAACCCGCGAACAAACCCCTAAATCTAGTAATTACTAGATAATGATCCGTTCCCAGGTCAGCACCCCTGAACACTCGTGTATCCATCACCTGTTTTCGCAGTCGGTCATCCACCAGGAACAAATCAATCATACTTCTCTCATTCTTTCTTTCTCTAGTGTACATATGGATCTTCCTGTGATTAAACATAGTGTTTGTTACAAGAAGACCCTTTTCCTTGCATACAGCCAGTATAAGCTTGCCAGCATCATTAACCCTTTTATCTCCAAACTTTCCAAGCACCGACTCGTATCCTGGTCGAGCGATGCCTACCCATCCATTCAAATCACCACATACAACAGTTCTTTCGTTTCCCTTAACCAAATCTAGAACTTCTCTTACATTCTCCCAAAACTCCTCCAGCTCAGCCCTGGACGACGAAGCTACCGGCGCATAAACAGCCAAAAGGAATAACTTCGTCAGTCCCATTTTGAAGCGAACCCAGAGAAGTCTTGAGTTCACAACCTTGTATTCAGTCATAAGATCGACCAACCGGGACGACAACAGCACTCCCACTCCTTGGCAGGCGTTCTCGCTTTCCAGGACTCCGGACCATATAGCTAACGTCCCGCCAGGGAGCTCTTCAATACCACTGCCTTTCCGTTTGGTCTCCGACATACACACGACATCTAATTCTCTTTCTTTCATTATTTCGATCAACTCATTCGTCTTATCTCTCATGCCTCCTCTAACATTCCACGTGCCAACTCTGCACTCCGTCCTCCACCTTCCGCCGTGTCGGGCTGTGCGTGACGGGTGGCGGTCCCCATCGCCGCTTTGCGCGCTGCATTCCACACCAACGGGGACGAGCTGGTGTGCGTCGCCTTGGGGGGACGCCCTAACCCTCGTTCGCATGGGTGCGCAGCTGTGTAGAATTGCAGCCCTGAAAAGGGCTGGCAGGGGTCGCGACGAGCACGCTTCTACAATGACCCCCTTTACGTTTAAAAAAAATAACAGATTACAATCATGTATTTTTTTTTTTTTTTTTTTTTATAGAATAGGCTGACAAACGAGCACACAGTCCACCTGATGGTATGTGGTTGCTGCGGCCCATAGACATCTACATCTATCTTCCATTACAAATCAAAATGCAGATGCGTTGTCACCCGTGAGGACTGAGATGGAATGCCTCATTTCCAGTAAAAAGGGTCTCCGGTTCTCTACACTCACCATACGAAATACAGCAGCATTAAGCTACTATTTCACGCTGGTATTCTGTGAGAGCGTGGTCCTTCCCCGGTCGAGCCGACCCATTCGTGCTACAACTATACTACTAATATAACTGCAGCATGGCTCTACCACGTAAACCACGTATGTTACGTGTAGCGACCACTTGGTTCAAAGGGGTTATTGTCATCCATAAATTCCTTAATATTAAAATAACCATTTTTATACAAACTTAGTTTAATAAAGTTTTGGAACTTTGAGCAATTCAAATTTTGTATTTTCTGGGTCAAAAGCGTACATGCCACAGTAACCACTTACGAATTATGAAGTTTTAGCATGCTTAGACACTTATATTGAAAAAAAAAAACACCTGTATTAGAACAATAAAAACTATGCTGCATATGTTATCGATAGAGACAGAAAATACAATTACTGTAACTATAATAACTTTGATTCTTCCTGCTATGAGAGAGGCCTGCTTCGACCGAGAAGTCAATCGACGGATTCAACTCGGCTGGGCAGCGTTCGGAAAATAACGGCACACCTTCTCGTCAGGTATACCTCAAAACCTGAAAACGAGATTGTACAACCAGTGTGTATGCCAGTGGTGACTTATGGATCTGAGACGTAGTCCTTCACTGCTGGCCGTATTAGAACGCTCAAGGCCGTCTACGCGAGCTATAGAGAGGGCTATGCTCGGAATTTCTCTGCGTGATAAACTTAGAAATTAGGATGACCGCAGTAGAACCAGAGTGATCGACATAGCCCAACAGATTAAGCCCAACGGATTAGTAAGCTGAATTGGCAATGGGCCGGCCATATTGCTCGAAGAACCGACAACCGATTGGGGAAAAAGGTTCTCGAGTGGAAACCCCGTACCGGTAGGCGCAGTGTAGTGTGAGCCCCCACTAGATGGAGTGACGACCTGTTAATAGGACATACAGGAAGTCGATGGATGCAGGTGGCTCAGAACCGTGCTTTGTGGCATTCCTTGGGGGAGGCCTATGTTAAGCAGCGGACTTGTGAAAGGCTGTAATGATGATGATGATGATGATGGGAGAGACTGATGCCTAGCAGTTGATTGATTATAAGTTTATAAGATGATGATGGTGATGAAGAATTATGTAAGGATATATATTCTTTATTTTATAACAAAATTAACTGCTTCGTTAAAAATATTTAGTCATTGGTTAATCTTTTCATTGTCATTGGTGTTCTATTTTCGAAACAGTATCTATTCGGCCAGGACGCTCCGACGCCCTTTGCGTGTACAGATGAACAAAGTTATAGTCTGCCGTAATTAAATCGATATTCATTGAAATATAAACCGTATCACGTTGTATTACTATTTATTTAATTTAAGGTTTCGTTTGTTTTAATATAGTGAAATGCAAGTGAGTTCCAGAGCGAGCATTGAAGGTTTATTTTTGCTTAAGACTATTTTTATTCTGTGGAATTAATGGTTTATTTATAAAAAAGAAAACAATACTTTACATCAATGCCAATGATTATTTTTCAGTTAGCATAATTGCAGAACATGTACGTAAATATCGATCTACGTTTTTTAAAACTTATTATTAGCCAGTGAACAAAGACTATTTTTGTGAGTATATTTTAAAATTAAAATTGTGTATTTAGTATGACAGAGTCAAACGATAAAGTCAAATGCTCGTAAGAGATTTGGTCCAAAGAATAAGAGAAATATCGAGTATTTACGGAATATTGAATATAATATATTTTTATGGGAAAGTTGTCTAACGCTTTTTTGACTCATGGAGTATGGGCTATGTCCGTCTCTCACCGATGCCACCCCACCGTATTCCACTGCATATTGGCCACTGGCTCCCCCGTGGCCCACATTGAAATGATAACGTTCTGCCAGAGTCGTAGAAGATAAGGCATCAATGTCATCGCATTAACGAAATTTCTTTTTCCCTGAAACTTCATATCGGATGCGGTAACCTCCCGAAAAACCCATTTCCCTGAAGTGCAACTTCTCGCCTATTCAATAATGCGGCGGCACCTTTGACTGGCCATATTATGGTATAAAAGGAACTTACTAAATGGTTTAATGATATAACAAAAAAATACAGACCAGCTTTCGTACATATGATTGCAAAATTGAAATTTTTATTGACCTTGGAGCACAAATTATAACAACTTTGAAATTTAATTTTTGTTTTGATAGTGTTCTATTATTTTTTAATATTTATAAAAAAATACGTAATTATTTGCGGCCTATCGACATTTTGTCGTAAAACGATGTGCTTTGACAGTAAAAATAGCCTATGACGAAGAAAGAACTCTAAGGTTGAATTACGTTTATTACATAAGCCCCATGGTTATAAATGCAAGTTCAATGAATTTCCTTGAATTTTAATGCAACTATGTATGGATATTGTCTAATTTGTATGTCGAAGACACGTAACGTTTAGTTTTTTTCGCCGCCAGAGGACGAAGGCACACTCGTTGCATAACAACCTGTTTTATGAAGGTTTTAAGCTCCTCGCATACTTGCGTTAGATCCCTCAGTGTGTGCGCTTCCTTATTATTTAGTTAGAACTTGATTTGTATACTAATTTCGTATCAATTTTATTACTTAGATTTTATAAGACGCGAATGTTCAACAGTAAGGTTGGACCGACGAAAACATACCTATATTGTGGCTGCAGTGCAATGGTAACACCAGTGTAAAATAATGTAATAATAATTTTACACTGGTGTTGTAATATTATAAGTAGTTAATGCTGCTGTGTTTCGTATGGTGATTATAGAGAACTGGAGACTCTTCTTACCGGAAACGAGGCATTCCGTCTCAGTCTTCAAAGGTGACAACGCATGTGCATTTTGACTCTTAATTGAGGATTAATGTAGACATCTATGGGCCACAGAATCCACTTACCATCAGATAGACTGAGTGCTCGTTTGTCACCCTTATTCTATTTAAAAAAAACATAGTAGTTATAATAGGAAAAATGCATTTTTCCTTTTCTTATATGTAATAAGGATGTTTGTCATCCCTAATTATATAAAAAATGACTACAAAGCACATGTATCATAGGACCCTTTGAACAAGCAAATCGGATAAGGAAAATCCTAGCTAAACAGAACACGCCGGGTTCTATCCCTTTAAAGAAACCCGACAGAAGCTACTCAACATCGCCGGATGAAACCCAACGCATCCTAATTGATACTCACTTCCCAGGTTGCTGTGTAGCTGAAAGGGTGAACCGGCATGAAGATGCACTGATACCAGCAAAAGAAGACTGGGAATTAGCACAAAGAGTGGTGACGGTGGACAAAATCCATTGGGCCATTCATAGTTTCCAACCCTATAAGGCAGCAGGACCTGACGGCTTATTCCCAGCACTTCTTCAGTGGGGGAGTAAAGTCCTAATAGTCAGACTTGTTGCCATAATGAGAGCTTGTCTGGCTCTCAAATACGTTCCTAGGGGATGGAGGGAAGTGAAAGTCACGTTCATACCCAAACCAGGTAAGAACGACTATACAAACCCTAAATCCTACAGACCTATCCATCAAGGATTAAAAATCAAAAATCTTTCGTCCAGCTAGTATCCCGTGGGAGCCGCAACCATTGGCTCCGGAAATAAGTAGTGTCGTCAAAAATGTTTCGATAAATTGTCGCATACAGATAATAAATTTTACAACAATAATCATTACGAGCTTCATCTAGCAACCCTACGCAAAAGCTCAAAAGGTCAGCGCAATATCAATGGCGTGTCCGCCGATACATCATCGCTTCCTGGAGACAGTGTCTGATAACCGGGAATATGGTTATTGTACGTGTCTGTGGCGTTCTGATTGACAAGTTGAGTAGGCTCGACGCGTATAGAAACATCACAAGTCATTTAATATGCCAAAGGACTTTACTAGTTTCTAAGCAACAGATTCGTAAGCGGTCTTTAAATAAAAAAGTATATCTACATTTTAGGTTCTAAACATAAGTTATGTTAAAACATAGATAAAAATTAATATTTCGTTATTTTTTACCTAATGTAATATAACTTATAATAAAACCCGTTTTCATTGATGGTAGAGCCACGCTGCAGATATATTATGGTTGTAGCACGAATGGGTCGGCTCGACCTGGGAAGGAACACGCTCTCACAGAATACCAGCGTTAAATAGGAGCTTAATACCACCGTGTTTAATATGGTGTGTGTAGAGATCCGGAGACCCTTTTTTACTGGAAACGAGGCATTCCATCTTAGTCCTCAGGGGTGACAACGCATCTGCGTTTTGATTGTTAATCGAGATTAAATGTAGATGTCTATGGACCGCAGCATCCACTTACCATCAGGTGGACTGTGTGATCGTTTGGCACCCTTATTTTATAAGAAACCGTTGATCATTTATTGAAAATATAACATTTAAACTCTTTTATACCCTTCGTCAGTTTGTCCTCAGCATTGAACACATACGCAACGCAGCCTTCTTTGTTTGAAGTTGCCGGCAGGTATTCATGGACTGCAGTAGCCACCTACAATCATGTGAACTGTAAGTTCGATGGTCACTTCATTTTTATAAAAAATACAAAAAAATCTCGACCCTATTTTCATAAGATTAGAGCTTGCAGTTCTTAGCGCTTCTTCAGTGCGTACTGATGAACTTCGTATTTAATCAAAATATATTTTCAGGTTTCGTCACGTGATTTTCCTTTACCGTCAAGCACGTTGAGGCAGGGATCGAACTTGGCTTGCACATTTATTATAAACTTGAGACAAACGTGAAGCCTTTGAGAACCATTGCCCTTAATATGATAAATTAAAATATAGGTATAATGTTTTGTTATAATGAGAGAGATCTGGAGTAGGAATACCAGCTTTACGTGTTTTAAGAGGTACGAAGGTGAAACACCGCTAACTTCCGGACTCCCACTGATAATTTCTAAACAGTAGAACACAATAGCTGATTAGTGATCCGACCCGAGATTCGAACCGGGGACCACTCGATAAGCAGACGTACTTAAGACCACTAGACCAAACAGGCTATCAATATATATAATATCAATAAAGCCAAATAAAATTTGCATGAGGGGCGCAAGATAAAGTTATATATAATATTGGATATATATATATATATATATATATATATATATATATATATATATATATATATATATATAAATGGTAACATAATAAATTAATTCAAAGTACTAAACGTAATACACGTACTAAATTATTCGCAAAGCTATTTTGTAGAATTTCACGTACACAAAAATTTTTGACTGACATCGACATTGACCCGGATAAAACAGATGAATAAATTTATGCAGGCCTGATGCCAATAGTATGTACTTTATACGCGATGCTTACCTCTGATGGATAAACTAGTATTTATACATACCTTTAAGGTGTAGGTATTGTTAGCTATGAACTCAAAGTAGTGGGCTTATAATATATTCGATTTATATAAGAGCAAAATTAAATCCACCCGTAAGGGTGGTCTAAAACAACAGCCGTTTTGTTCATCACCATTTGTTAAACATAATCTTAAAAATATGTATTTCAAATAATATCTATTACATTAAAGAGTAGTTCAAGATTTGAAAAAGTTGTCATGACTTTTTTTTTTACAAACGTTACCTCTAGGATTTTTCCTGTATCGTGAGAGCTGTTTACGTACATAAATTTTACAAGGACTACCATCCAGATGGAGCGATTATTTGTAGGTCATATAAAAACTTAATACTCCGTGCGGGATTCGAACATGCAGCCTTTAGCGCTGCAACTCGTTGTTAAGCCTTTGCGCCAGGAAGATGTCTAAATCTTTTAATTGAATACTGCTTCTATCTTAAACAACTTATTACAGTTAAAGTTAAAAATATAACAGTAAAATTTTTATAGAAGTAATTATTTGCGAAACATTTCTTATTTTGCTATAGTCTTTTAATTGGATATTTGTTTACACAGTCTGCCATAAAGTATTCAGTTTATGTACGATTACAGGATTTAACAAAAAAAAGGAAACATGGCGTGCTGTGTACTCGTAAGATTGCGTAGCTTTACGTTGAGATGTAAATTACACAGGGGTTTCGTAAAAACCCGAAATTAAAGCATTCCACGCTGTTGTTTGTATCAACATTGAGACAAGATAAACATTCTGCCAGGATCGGTTTGCTTTTAAAGTAAACGTGATTATTAATCTGACAATGAACGAAGACCCATAATCCGAATACTAGGGGGTACGTAATTATTGTAAGACACCAAGGCTTATTTCGTGTTTTTATAAATGTAGGTCTACGACCGAAAGCGTTCGATGTAGTGGCGGCGTAGGATACAACGAAGTCTTGTTAGAAGTGACAGAGAAAAATGGAAAAACAGCAAATCTTCCTGATAACAATAATAAAATTGCGGTAACCAATCCACCAAGCGTTCAACCCTTAGTGGATTGGTAACTATGGCAAATGTGGCATATGAGGCAATCAATGGGAAGATCTACGTTTAGCAGTAGGCCTTTAACAGGCTGTAATGATGAATGAAAGCAGATAAGTAAGCACAAAGTCCAGTCAATGGAAAGTGGGTACTGTCCTAATAGAGTGAGATCCATAGACACCTGCATACATATCGATTTTAAAAACAAAATGCAGATGAGTTGACACTCCTCACGGCTACGGGAATCATCATTACCATTATGAAATCTCATAAATTGCTTGATTCTGATTGATTGATCAGCTAATGAGTATTTACGTCCAACTGCCGCTATAATTTTTTTTTAATCAATTTACATTTTTTTAAAATAATTATTTTTACCGTTCTACTAGTTCTATAGTTCCACATCTTTCGAAGTTGTAGACACTGTACTTAAAGGATATTTCGTGATATAAAAACATTCCAATCACTTCATACCATTGCACTAGGACCACAAATAGGATCATAATGGGGTAACCACACGTCGACGGTACAGCGGAGTAGAAATACGTCACGACATCATTAGAGTTGACGGCACAGAGCTATTGAATACGACAGCTTTTATTTTTTCCGACGTAGTGCAGCCCATACGACAAAATGTGTTTGAATTCTGAATAGTTTAATTAAAATACATATGTTATAATTAAAATATATAGGAATAGACGTCTTAAAACGAACAACACGTCTCTTCATGTGAACTGTAAGTTCGATGGTCACTTCATTCTTATAAAAAATACAAAAAAATCTCGACCCTATTTTCATAAGATTAGAGCTTGCAGTTCTTAGCGCTTCTTCAGTGCGTACTGATGAACTTCGTATTTAATCAAAATATATTTTCAGGTTTCGTCACGTGATTTTCCTTTACCGTCAAGCACGTTGAGGCAGGGATCGAACTTGGCTTGCACATTTATTATAAACTTGAGACAAACGTGAAGCCTTTGAGAACCATTGCCCTTAATATGATAAATTAAAATATAGGTATAATGTTTTGTTATAATGAGAGAGATCTGGAGTAGGAATACCAGCTTTACGTGTTTTAAGAGGTACGAAGGTGAAACACCGCTAACTTCCGGACTCCCACTGATAATTTCTAAACAGTAGAACACAATAGCTGATTAGTGATCCGACCCGAGATTCGAACCGGGGACCACTCGATAAGCAGACGTACTTAAGACCACTAGACCAAACAGGCTATCAATATATATAATATCAATAAAGCCAAATAAAATTTGCATGAGGGGCGCAAGATAAAGTTATATATAATATTGGATATATATATATATATATATATATATATATATATATATATAAATGGTAACATAATAAATTAATTCAAAGTACTAAACGTAATACACGTACTAAATTATTCGCAAAGCTATTTTGTAGAATTTCACGTACACAAAAATTTTTGACTGACATCGACATTGACCCGGATAAAACAGATGAATAAATTTATGCAGGCCTGATGCCAATAGTATGTACTTTATACGCGATGCTTACCTCTGATGGATAAACTAGTATTTATACATACCTTTAAGGTGTAGGTATTGTTAGCTATGAACTCAAAGTAGTGGGCTTATAATATATTCGATTTATATAAGAGCAAAATTAAATCCACCCGTAAGGGTGGTCTAAAACAACAGCCGTTTTGTTCATCACCATTTGTTAAACATAATCTTAAAAATATGTATTTCAAATAATATCTATTACATTAAAGAGTAGTTCAAGATTTGAAAAAGTTGTCATGACTTTTTTTTTACAAACGTTACCTCTAGGATTTTTCCTGTATCGTGAGAGCTGTTTACGTACATAAATTTTACAAGGACTACCATCCAGATGGAGCGATTATTTGTAGGTCATATAAAAACTTAATACTCCGTGCGGGATTCGAACATGCAGCCTTTAGCGCTGCAACTCGTTGTTAAGCCTTTGCGCCAGGAAGATGTCTAAATCTTTTAATTGAATACTGCTTCTATCTTAAACAACTTATTACAGTTAAAGTTAAAAATATAACAGTAAAATTTTTATAGAAGTAATTATTTGCGAAACATTTCTTATTTTGCTATAGTCTTTTAATTGGATATTTGTTTACACAGTCTGCCATAAAGTATTCAGTTTATGTACGATTACAGGATTTAACAAAAAAAAGGAAACATGGCGTGCTGTGTACTCGTAAGATTGCGTAGCTTTACGTTGAGATGTAAATTACACAGGGGTTTCGTAAAAACCCGAAATTAAAGCATTCCACGCTGTTGTTTGTATCAACATTGAGACAAGATAAACATTCTGCCAGGATCGGTTTGCTTTTAAAGTAAACGTGATTATTAATCTGACAATGAACGAAGACCCATAATCCGAATACTAGGGGGTACGTAATTATTGTAAGACACCAAGGCTTATTTCGTGTTTTTATAAATGTAGGTCTACGACCGAAAGCGTTCGATGTAGTGGCGGCGTAGGAGACAACGAAGTCTTGTTAGAAGTGACAGAGAAAAATGGAAAAACAGCAAATCTTCCTGATAACAATAATAAAATTGCGGTAACCAATCCACCAAGCGTTCAACCCTTAGTGGATTGGTAACTATGGCAAATGTGGCATATGAGGCAATCAATGGGAAGATCTACGTTTAGCAGTAGGCCTTTAACAGGCTGTAATGATGAATGAAAGCAGATAAGTAAGCACAAAGTCCAGTCAATGGAAAGTGGGTACTGTCCTAATAGAGTGAGATCCATAGACACCTGCATACATATCGATTTTAAAAACAAAATGCAGATGAGTTGACACTCCTCACGGCTACGGGAATCATCATTACCATTATGAAATCTCATAAATTGCTTGATTCTGATTGATTGATCAGCTAATGAGTATTTACGTCCAACTGCCGCTATAATTTTTTTTTAATCAATTTACATTTTTTTAAAATAATTATTTTTACCGTTCTACTAGTTCTATAGTTCCACATCTTTCGAAGTTGTAGACACTGTACTTAAAGGATATTTCGTGATATAAAAACATTCCAATCACTTCATACCATTGCACTAGGACCACAAATAGGATCATAATGGGGTAACCACACGTCGACGGTACAGCGGAGTAGAAATACGTCACGACATCATTAGAGTTGACGGCACAGAGCTATTGAATACGACAGCTTTTATTTTTTCCGACGTAGTGCAGCCCATACGACAAAATGTGTTTGAATTCTGAATAGTTTAATTAAAATACATATGTTATAATTAAAATATATAGGAATAGACGTCTTAAAACGAACAACACGTCTCTTCATTGGACACCTTGCCAGAAGGAACAAACACTTTGTTGTGTTGACTGTAATCATTGTTATAGAACCTTTTTAAATATGATACAGTCGCGATAACTACAAATTTGCCGACTCCCTTAGAGTTAAATATAATTTCAACTTTATTGAGTTTTTATGTTGAGCAATATTTGGTTATCTGAAGTCCTGGTAGTAGCAAGAGAGCGTATTACTTCTCCTTCTCAAAGCATCTCTTTTTGCTACATTGTAGAGAAAGTATTAGATGTTTGTAAAATGTTGATGCGTATTGTAAGTCAGTTAGTTTTGTTGTGTGTAGTATTTTCGTAAAACTGTTAAAGTAAATTATCATATTAAACCGCCTATTTGATAATAAACTCCATTTATTGGCAAAATAGTCATGTTTTCCAAATTAAAAAAAGATATGATTAGTGTAGGAAATCATCGTAAAATAAATACTTTTTTTTAAATAAGCTTATATCAGACTTCACTAAATTTTAAGGGAAATAGGATTTATTCAACTTCAAATTATCATCTATACTTTATTTTATAATCTAACTTATAAACAGACAAAATACAGAATGAAATAAATAAAAACAAACAAACGCATGCTGGTAATTCAATAAAACAAAAACGGTCAGTGATTGTCTTAAATCACATGAGTGGGGCATTATCTTCGATTGTCCAACGACAATAAATATTAAGATCCACGGCGGCGAAACGGAACGGGCTTGTCAAAATATTACAAGCTGTATTTAACCGTGTCGTATAGATGTTAAGATTGAATATCGCGAGGGCGGTCGTAGGTGGCAAGTGTCATTTCACGTTCCGATACTAGGATGAGACGCAATAAATTTCAATTAATGCCGCCGACAGGCTTAGACATTGTCTTACTGCTGAGATTTGGCTAGATTATTTTCCACTTTCTTTTCCTGCGATTTTTTAAAGTAACGCGGCAAATATAATGTTATTGATAATCTTTATTTTTATAACAGTGCGATGTTAAAGATAGATCATATAAGATAATTGCATAAATATAGCAGGATGAACGTTTATAAAAAAAAAAAACAAGTTTTTGTGTCAGTTACGGAGACTTTTTATTTTGATATGCTCTTATTAAAATGTTGACAAAAATATGTTATTCGAATCAATTGTGGTATTCGAATCGGTATAAAAGTTTTTGGCGGTGAAATTTTTTTAATACAGACATAACATAAAAACGTTAGGTACTTATTAATTTTTTTTATTCCTTTTCTAGTACAATTTATATGCAGTTGGAGGTTATCGAATGCCCAATTTGTATTTAAAATAATTATAAAATACTAAGTAAGAAGTTTAAAAATTGTTGAAAAATCTATTTCAATAATAATTATAAATATCTTTTCTAATAATACCATAAATTAGATATATAAGATAGAACAGTTGCGATAAGTGCCCAATGTATCTCATGGATATTTTCAACCAATTTAAAAAAAAAGGTTAAATATGCGCTGTCATCCATGTGGGTTAAGATAAAACGATTCATCGCCTGTAATTATGCTGGTTCTTTTCCTACTTACACCAGAACGCAGCGGTGGGGGTAGCTTGACGAAGTTTTAACATTCAAATAAAATTTTAATTCAAACTTAAGAATAACCCTTATATATATTTTTATTATAGGATATGGTGACAAACGAGCACACAGTCCACCTGATGGTAAGTGGTTGCTGTGGCCCATAGACATCTACATCTGTACTCGATTACGAAACAAAATGCAGATACGTTGTCACCCGTGAGGACTTAGGTGGAATGTCTCATTTCTAGTAAAAGGGTCTCAGGTTCTCTTCACTCACCATACGAAACACAGCAGCATTAAGCTACTATTTGACGCTGGTATTCTGTGAGAGCGTGGTTCCTCCCCGGTCGAGCCAACCCGTTCGTGCTACAACTATAATATTAATATAACTGCAGCATGGCCCTACCACGGAAATAAATATATATATATATATATATATATATATATATATATATATATATATATATATATATATATATATATATATTATAAATATCTTATTAGCTTTAAAGTTGCAAAGTTGTCATAATAAATATTTTGGAGATATTGAAATAAGCTGCAAATTATTCAAAATTTATGTTGATTAACAATATTGTCATGCTCAAAACGCACCACGTAATGTACTAATGAATACTTCTTAAGATTTTTTTTATTTAAAACATGCATACAATATCACCAACGTCCACGTGTACTTTATGTAACGTGCGAAACGATAAATATTTATCACTCACAACACACAATGGCGATGTGCACTTACGATTTTATAACGTCGTCCTCTTCCCGCGACTTCATCGTAAACAACATCAGCTATTGATAATCAATCGCCATATTTACATGTAGATTTGTTTGTAAATATGACGAGAATGACCAGTGTCTGACATTTTGACGTAATAGCGGCGATAACGGTTGAATCACAATGGCTGCTATTAAGTCTCATCGAAGACGAAGAATGATTTCTAGTGTTGTAAAGTAAATTTTGTTAGATAGGGAATAATATTTTCGGGTGTTACCTATTGCAGATTCAAAATCGTTTTAGTTCAATCACCTTTCTTCTTATGCTCTGCAAAAGCTATTCTATTCCTGGTTCTAGAGGATTTACGAATATAATCGTAATATAAAATGTCTTGCACGTTATGCCACCTTCTATCTGCTACTATACGCTTTGAAGTCTTTCCGGCACTTCGAATATTCGCCTCGTACGACTTCTACAAAACGAACTAAACTTCAACTTCAATTCCTTTTCTGCAATTTATTTCACTATTTCAAAATTATCTAATACGTTCTCTGCCGCATAATCTAGTGGCCATAGTATTAGACTTTGAATCTTAGTTGTAGCTGACATTTTTGCAAAAGTCTGGTTGTGTAGTTATGATGTGCATTTCTCTCTCTGACTTCATCCTAGCTTTTTTTTTATTAGCCTATTTTGAAAAGTCCACAATTGGATACAAGTTTGTCGCGTTGTTGGGAGGATTTTTTGGCAATTCTATCAGTCGCATCTTACGATACCCTAGACACGAAATTGTTAGACGGATTTCTTCCACCAGACAGCTTAATATCCTAGCCTATCCGACATCTTATCGCATAAGCATTATATTGGATAAGAGTGCCCTGTTTTATTACATGTACTTCAGGTAAAAGCCTTCCGAAAGTAGCATTATTATCGTCTTGTGACCCTAGTTGGAATCAATTGTAATTGTTTTAAACAAAACACTTGCTTTATTCATCATTTTTTCCTTTAATTGAATCCAGTGAATTTGTAATCTTTTTATCAGCTTATGATGAGGCTTGCCTAGCTATTAACGCGACTGTGATAGTTATTTTGTGAAACGAAATCTCTTTAAATTTGATTTAAAAAAAACGGGGCTATATGGTTTAATACTACAAAAGTAACTATTGTAGTATTATTTATGACTTTATTAGTAATATTTGCGTGTGAAATTTTGACCCGCATGCTCAGCGATTCAAGGGAAGTTCAGTTACGTTACACCTATTTCTTTAGATAATAATAAAAAAGGTTATGGCTATCAGACAGACTAATAATCAGACGAACATAAATGCAAGCATTGGGTGAGGAGCGTAGTACTCGTCAACATTATATTTAACATTAACATAAAGTTGAGTGCACACTCAATTAATATTTCTTTACCGACATCAGAAATCATTCCCACTTCCTTGTACGTGTAGTGCATTTTATTGAGTACCTTTTCAATTCTTCACTCCTACAGGGTATTTGTTAGTGTGAGTGAGACAAAGACCGTCTTATTGGACTCAATCATCTATATTTGTGGTGCCCAGTGGAATATTATCGGAGCTTCCGGTTGTCTTAAGTCATTGACTTGAAGACAGAGTCAGTGTTGCTAGTTTAACTGATTAATACTAGCTACTGTTAATAGTACATAACGTAAATTAACAATGTGTACGCTGGTTAAAGGTAGAAATTTAAGTCCATTATAATTTTGTTAGAAATTGACATTATGATATTTTTATTTTAAATTTATAAGACAAGATGATTGTATTGCATTCGTTTGTAATATTCGTGTTTAAGATGCGTCTAATCATCATGCACATTAACTAGTTATAATTATTTTAACTAGATACCAGAACTTATCAGAATATATATATATATATATATATATATATATATATATATATATATATATATATATATATATATATATATATGAGAAGTTTCCAAGTCCACAATTAAAAAAATATTTTTTCTTATATTTACGCGAACACTACACATTGAAATAATACTAGTTTTAACGGAATTTATCGCGTATATTTAACTTTTTTACCCGACGTTTCGAGAGCTTTACAGCACCCATGGTCACGGGAAGGACTGAGATGTTCAACGTCCAGCTGTCATAGTTAACCGCGGTTACCATAGATTAAAATTTTAACTTTTGTTCCGATCTACACAGTATGTGCTTATGGTATCATGGAGTCTTGCAGTTGTATGCTTGGGTTGGGATTTAATTTTATTTATTATAGGATCCCAAGCAGATGGTAGCACCCAGCCATCTTCTCTATTGAAATTAGGATGTTTTTTGATTTCAATAGCCTCGCGAATCATCCTTGGAAGGAATCGGTGTTCTTTAGCGAGGATTTGTGGTCTATCAAATCTGATGTAGTGACGGGGGCGATCTTGTACATGTTCACAGACTGCAGACTTCCCGGAGCGTCGATTCTTCACATCAGCTATATGTTCTTTGACGCGGGTTTTAATTGATCTTTTAGTTTGTCCTATGTAGGAGAGACCACATTCACAATCAAGCTTGTACACTCCTGCATCTTGCAGAGGGACGTTACACTTGACTGATGGTAAAAACTGACCAATCTTCTTCGGCGGCTTGAAGTATGTTTTGATGGAAGCGCGCTTCAAGATGTAGCCAATCTTGTCAGTGACTCCTCTAACATATGGCAGTACAGCAGGTACACGCTCGACTGTGGCCGGCTTCACTCGTTCTCTGTGACGTAGGCGTGGGACCCGAAGCTTGTTGTCATGCAAAACTTGCTTGACATGTTGGAGCTCGGCAGCCAGGTGTTTATTGTCACAGATCCCTCGTGCTCTCTGAAACAAAGATTTACCCACGGTAGCTAACTGTGAAGGATGGTGGTGAGAATCACCGTTTAAATATCTATCTGTATGGGTCTTTTTTCTATACACAGTATGGCTCAAGGTGTTATCAGGATTCCGAATTACTAACACATCTAGAAAAGCTAAGGAATTGTTTGCCTCTAACTCCATTGTGAACTGAATTTTAGAATTTATAGAGTTAAGATGGTCTAAAAATGCAATTACTTTATCTAAAGGTAGAATTGTGAAAGTGTCGTCTACGTACCGCTTGTAGAATCTTGGATTTATGGGAGAAGTAAGCAGGGCTTTCTCCTCAAAGTCTTCCATGAATATGTCGGCGACAATGGGAGATACAGGTGAGCCCATTGCCACACCATCTACTTGCTTGTAGAACTCCTCCTTCCACAATAGGTAGCCAGATGTAAGGCAGTGTCTGAGTAATACTGCATATTCTGCGGGCATGTTGTTTTCTTCCAGCCTTCTAGTTACAATTGAGATGCAGTCTTCAACAGGTAAGCATGTAAACAATGACTGCACATCAAAACTGACCATAGTTTCATTGTCTGCCAGACGTAGGTCTTTAATCTCGCTGACAAAATGGTAGGAATCCTTTATGTGTGCTCTTGTATGTCCCCTGAGCGGTGAGAGTATTTTCGCTAAGTGTTGAGCCAATCTGTAAGTTGGTGAATCGATTTGGCTCACTATGGGGCGTAATGGAGCATTGGGCTTGTGTATTTTTGGTAACGCATACAACTTTGGTGATTTGGCGCACGTAGGTATTATCCATTTTACGTCCAGATTTAATTTTTCGGAGTGTTTCTTTATGAGGTCACTAGTTGTTTTTAGTGTGCTATTTGTTGGGTCGTTTTTAACCTTTTTATAAGTACTTACATCCGACAAAAGTTCTTGTATTTTAGAATTATAATCTGACGTATCCATGACCACCGTGGCGTTTCCCTTATCTGCGCGGAGAATCGTAAGTTCTGGTTTATTGCGTAGGTTCTTTAACGCTATAAATTCGTCTCTGGGAAGATTCGGTTTAGGCACTGAACATCGACGCAACATAGACGAAATGTCTTGACGTATCGCCTCCAAATCTTCTTTCCGCATATTGTTTTTAAATAAACAGTCCTCGACACTACAGATAATTTCTTCGTACGGTAATCTGCTAGGAGTTATAGCATAGTTTAGTCCTTTGGATAAAACCTTTATTGTTGCATCATCCAGTGTTTGTTTTGACAGATTATAGAACGCGATTAATCTACGATCTGTGTTTGTCAATGGTTGCTTTTGGTTCTGGCATTGATTCGGATGTTTGACATTTGATTTGGCCGTTAATTTTTGATATTTTTCTATATGTTTGTTTTTGCATTCGTTATATTTACTAATTTCGCGTTTATTTAATGTTTCCATGCAAAAATTATAATCAAACGTCGTTAAAACTTTCTTTAATTCACTGGATGATGTGTCTATGGATTTATTTATGTCATATAGATCGGAGCGTTTTTGTTGGATTACCGCCCGTAACAACTTTTTACTTGCCTGATTTAAGATCTTAGCGCTTCCTCGAATGTCCTTTTTGGTGGATATTTTGACACACGTAGGAATGAGATTATGGTCTCGACATCTCTTCAAGAAATTTAAGGCTGTTAGATATCTTGCGCGCTTAGTCTTTAGATCTTCTAATCGGCGTATTTTATTTGCAATTACCAGTCCGTACTGGTTTACATAATGATTTCTTATATTTACGCGAACACTACACATTGAAATAATACTAGTTTTAACGGAATTTATCGCGTATATTTAACTTTTTTACCCGACGTTTCGAGAGCTTTACAGCACCCATGGTCACGGGAAGGACTGAGATGTTCAACGTCCAGCTGTCATAGTTAACCGCGGTTACCATAGATTAAAATTTTAACTTTTGTTCCGATCTTTAAACGGTGATTCTCACCACCATCCTTCACAGTTAGCTACCGTGGGTAAATCTTTGTTTCAGAGAGCACGAGGGATCTGTGACAGTAAACACCTGGCTGCCGAGCTCCAACATGTCAAGCAAGTTTTGCATGACAACAAGCTTCGGGTCCCACGCCTACGTCACAGAGAACGAGTGAAGCCGGCCACAGTCGAGCGTGTACCTGCTGTACTGCCATATGTTAGAGGAGTCACTGACAAGATTGGCTACATCTTGAAGCGCGCTTCCATCAAAACATACTTCAAGCCGCCGAAGAAGATTGGTCAGTTTTTACCATCAGTCAAGTGTAACGTCCCTCTGCAAGATGCAGGAGTGTACAAGCTTGATTGTGAATGTGGTCTCTCCTACATAGGACAAACTAAAAGATCAATTAAAACCCGCGTCAAAGAACATATAGCTGATGTGAAGAATCGACGCTCCGGGAAGTCTGCAGTCTGTGAACATGTACAAGATCGCCCCCGTCACTACATCAGATTTGATAGACCACAAATCCTCGCTAAAGAACACCGATTCCTTCCAAGGATGATTCGCGAGGCTATTGAAATCAAAAAACATCCTAATTTCAATAGAGAAGATGGCTGGGTGCTACCATCTGCTTGGGATCCTATAATAAATAAAATTAAATCCCAACCCAAGCATACAACTGCAAAACTCCATGATACCATAAGCTCATACTGTGTAGATCGGAACAAAAGTTAAAATTTTAATCTATGGTAACCGCGGTTAACTATGACAGCTGGACGTTGAACATCTCAGTCCTTCCCGTGACCATGGGTGCTGTAAAGCTTTCGAAACGTCGGGTAAAAAAGTTAAATATACGCGATAAATTCCGTTAAAACTAGTATTATTTCAATAAAAAAATATTTTCGTTTGGTCATACAACGACGTTGGTCACACAGTCGTGTCGTGAAGCGACAATAAAAAAACTAAGAACCTAACTTAACTAGAACGAAAACAACCAAAATAAAATAAATTATTTAAAAATTTGAAGTTTTACAGTATCTTTTATAAAAAAAAGGTATGAAGGTGATGATGGGTTGTAATGAAGATGGTGATTTACAATATTATTAAAAAAAAAAAAATAACAAAAGATACTGCAACGAAGTATGCACAGGCTATGCCTATGATAGGTGCACAGCTCCTGCTCTAGGAACACGTAGAATCTGGAGAAAACACACGCAGCGTCTGGAGAAGGTACACGCAGCGCTTGGAGTAGACCCACACAGCGTCTTGAGCCGGTACGCAGCGTCGGGAGTAGGTCCACGAAACGTCTGGAGTAGGCACGCAGCGTTTAAAGTAGGTACACGCGGCGCTTGGAGTAGGCAAACACAACTTCCGGAGTAGACCCACACAGCGTCCGGAATAAACACGCAGCGTCTGAAGTAGGTCCACGCAACGTCAGGAGAAGGCACGCAGCGTTTGAAGTAAGTAAACACAGCGCACTAGTAGGCGGAGGCGTAGGCGTGGCTAGGCGACGACTTAAGGAGCGGGCAGAGGCTTGCAGGATCCCGAGGCAGTGCAGAAAAGGCCTTTAGGAGATGCTTCAAGTATCAAAGCTCAAGTCAGACTCTGCCATCCGCCGATTGTTCGGCTTATTTTGCCTTTTTGACGGATCTGGCATAAGAACGGAAAATTATTCTCCTTAAATTTGAAATTATTTAAATTAAAAGCAAATTCTTGTAAATGGCCAAGAAGAAAGGAGTATTTTAAAGTAAAAACATCAGGCCGGTAACGATATTTGAATAAAAATTGCCATGACAACCTGATAAACAACGATGTCAAAACATGTCAAATTTTGGTTTTAGGCTCGTAATACAGAAACGGCAAGATTTAAGTGAAAAATGAGATATTATTTATATAGGAAAAAAAAGTAGCGCAACAGTGCGCACGAAACCCGAAATTGCAGAGTTACGGAGAACTAAATAAAAGACCGAAAAAGGTAGACTCCATTGACATCGATTTAAAAAGTGCTGATAACGTGAAAAATACGAAGTGAAAATGATTTGTTATTGTGTTCTTATGAATTAAAAATATTACAGGATCCTATGGAAATAAAGGTGATGCAAAATATCAAGTTTTGAGGCGAATGCAGAACATCAAAAACAGAATGGAAAAATAAATTTAAAATAGTGTAAAATGATATGTAAGTATGTATAAGCATAACACTACATTTTCCCCCCGACGTGACCTGATGGTAAGTGGATGCTGTGGCACATAGACATTTATTCTTGATTAAGAATCAAATTGCAGATGCGTTGTCACCCCTGAGGACTGGGATGGAATGCCACACCTCCAGTAAAAAGGGTCTCTGTATCTCTATACTCACCATACGAAACAAAGCAGTATTAAGCTGCTATTTTACCCTGGTATTCTGTGAGAGCGTGGGCCTTCCCCCATCGAGCCGACCCATTGGTGCTATAATCATAATATAGCAGCGTGGCTCTACCACGTAGGAAATGTCGTTTAAAGTTGAACCTTGGTCAAGTAAATGCGCAAGCACTATCTATAATAGCTATAACATTATCATCATTACATCCCATCACTAGTCCACGACTGTACGAAGGCCTTTCCCAAGGAATGGCACAGAATAAATAGCATTCTATAAATAAATCTTAGAATAATGTTTTATTTTACTTTTCTATATCTAGAAAGATGGTGCCGACTGTTTGTTTGGGCATACTGATCGTGCCTTTTATATGCGACATACGTGTTGACTTACTTGTAATGTGCCGGCCCTTCAGGGAAATCGATATTGGTATGCGTAGTTCAATTATTTGTTTCGGATAGTCGGTCGAATACTTTTTATTCGGGCCAAGTTCGCTGGGTCAGGAGTGTGTTCCTTAATTATTTGTGTTTTTAATCTTTTAATTGTGCATTTATTTGACAAAATAGTGTGCAAAATACTTTTGCTGTTTTGTAGCGATATGAGTAGATATATAGTATAAAAATTTGAGGTTCCGTTGTTTACCAGATTTAAAATATATAAAGTATGTTTATATTAGCGAGGTCTGCATATATAAGTTTTTTTTTAAGTGAAGTCAAAGACGAACTTACAGTCCTGATGGTAAGCCTACGCCAACGAGCCTAAGAGCCTACTTAACATTAATAAAGTTGATGAGAGTCTACAAATGATGACAACACTGAGGACTAAGATGGAATTCCTCACAGCCTGTATTAATTATACTGACCTACCTGGTTAAAAAATTAAGAATATTTTGAGGATAACTGAGGTTCTCAAATCCGCAAGTACTGACACCACGATCACATATTCCTTTAAGAAACGTGAGGAGAACAGTAGTACTTACGAATGAAGACAGTACTTTTACTTTTCCCCCCGAATACACTGCCGAACATAAATCTCTCCAAAAATTAACCTTATAGCAAGAGAAGAAAGCAAAACATACAAGTCATTAAACACCCAGATCGACCGAAGTGTACTCTTTCAAACTGACACTAACGATAATAGGCACAACGTTATTCTTATAAAATATCAACAACAATAAATTTGTATGAGAATGAACTAAACAAATTTTATTGCCTTATTATTATATCCATCCATCCATCAATGTCCACTGCTAAAAAAGGCCTCTCCATAGGGGGATATATGCAATAGTTGGTATTAGACGTGGTAGATGATAGACGTACGTGGTAGAGCCGTGCTGCAGATATATTAGGAGCATAGTTGTAGCACGAATGGGTCGACTCGATCGGTGAAGGACCACTCTCTTACAGAATACCAGCATAAAATAGTAGCTTAATGCTGCTGTGTTTCGTATGGTGAGTGTAGAGAACCGGAGATCCTTTTTACTGGAAGCGAGGCATTCCGTCTTAGTCCTCATGGGTGACAAAGCATCTGCATTTTGATTCGTAATCACACAGCAACCACTTATCATCAGGTGGACTGTGTGCTCGTTTGTCAGCCTAATTATATTATATCCATCTATCCATTAAAGCTTATCAAAATCCACTGCTGAATGAAGGCTTCAACGTAGGGGGATATTTGCTATAGTTAGCACGCTTGGGTTCCGTGAACCCGAGTGGGTTGGAAACCGCAGTTTCTATTTTTAAGTCCATGGTTTATTTCTTTATGAGGCCTCTCACAATACATGGGTCGATATTAGGCAGAGGAGTTTCTTGCACCGCCGCTACATGGTGGTAATTATTATAATGTTAGTATAATATATCACTTTTTAATTAATAAAACTTGTTACAAATGCTAGATATTCCAATATGTTACCTAGGCTAGAAATAGATTATTACTCATATCCCTATCTAGGATATCGTAAAGGAATACGTGCTGCAAATTCAAATCTGACTGCATAAGAGCGATTCGCATACCGTTATTGTATGCCGCTGAGTTATTAATTAGATACGTTAATCGAATACAGTGGGATGTCTTTCATTGTATGAGACTGGTAATGGAGTTTAGATAGCTTGCGTGCTACGTGCCTAGGACTTTGTGCAAGCTGGCAAAAGATAATTGAAAGCTATATTTGGAACGCCCTTAGTGTATCTATAGACAAAAAGAAAACATGAAACCTTTGTTTAAGTAGCCTTTATCATGTTATTTGTGAGTTATATTCATTCAAAATATTAATTTACTGAATAAAAAGAACATTTCGTTACCCTAAGCAGTGTAGTGGCTTATGAAGATCTACGTAAGAGGCGATAGAGTAAATCAAACAATTGGGTAATGCTTATGTGCAGCAGTGGAGTTCCACACACACACACACACACACACACATATATATATATATATATATATATATATATATATATATATAATGGGAAGACATGCTATTATGATGTGCCAACACGCGCTAAAGCATCGCGGCGGACATGTTGCTACATAACCGTTCAGGAATGAGAAGATGTCTGTGTCCAGCAATGGCATAAATATACACAGGTTGCAACTACTACTAATATCTACCTTTCTTTGTTAAGAATATACAAATTAACAAAATAGCACTATTAAAGGGTTGAGACATATTACAAAAAATATATCGATATTTTTATTTTATTTTACACACACACACACACACACACACACACGCGCGTGTGTGTGTGTGTGTGTATGAATGTATATATTATATTTATCTAGATCCAACTTGGGTAGCCACCGCACATAAAATACCACCAAAACATTACTATAATAACAAGAATAACTAATATTTTACCTAGCACATCTATGATCTACAATTATTATTATTATTATTATAATCTAAGCCATTAACCTATGACGTCGTATAAATCTATCTAGCAGTGCCAAAGGCAAGGAGAGTCGATAAATTCAGGATCAATTGCGTTTGGGAACGCCTACATCCAGATGTTGATTCTACAAGGTAAAAATTTATAGTGGTCGGTTTACTCCACCAATAAAACCGTTTACCACGTTCAAGTGCATGGAAATAGACACACAAACGTATCCATGCAAACACGTTTAATATACCTACTAACAGTCGTACATATTTCAGAGTGGCTGTGGTTTTCATATTATATTCGTTTATTTTTATATATTAAAGTTCATTTATAAGGTATTTCGAAAGTAATTAAATTAAAAAGTAGTACTAAGTAGTACTATTGACTTTATTTGGATTTGCGCACCCGTTTTGACCTTAGCCATTAGGTTGCTAACACTTAAAATTGTTTAAATTCTATCGACTCGCATATTGCCTGTCTTATTTCTAAAAATGACGTCAATTTAAGTTACTTGTAGTCTTTATTTCACAAAATGAGGAAAGGAAGAGGACAGATATAGAGGTAAAAGTTACAATCTATATACGAGTACGTCGCATGGCTGGGATACGTCTCCTCTCATTTCTGAGAGGATTTCAGGGCAATGAAATGTCCGCCGCGCTGCATCAATGCAATATTGGCGAATTTCACACGTCTTTGAAATATATTTTTTTAATTCTAAGACATGCAGGTTTCGTCATTATGTTTTCCTTCACCGCCGAGCACATGGTAAGTTGGCACTTAAAATTGCAATTAACAATTTCATTAGTGTCGGCGGGGATCAAACCCGGGTTGCTAGCATACCTACTGTGAAATTTACAGCGAGCGCTTGGCTCCTGGGCTACCACGGCTATTAAATATAAATAAAATAGAGATAATTAATACTTAATTTAAATAATAAATAATTAATAATCAACTCTTAAATGTATAGTAAGACCATTAATTCTGTTTTTCGATACATCTTAAAGGGATCATAGGCCTATAGCTAAGACAAAAAACCATTCACCATTAGGCAAAATCGGGTCGAATATAGTATTGGATTTTCAAAATTAAAGAAGATTACACGTATATTTGCTGTCACACTTGCTATAATGTGCTGAACATAGTAAACGACGAAAGAGATTCTTTCCAACCACCAACTAATACTGGACAAACAATACTCATATAATGATTCCAGATAACCACGGGTATCAGAGCTCACTAAACACTTGTCCAGCGTCCTGAGTATTGGCAATTTTTTCATTCAGTCATTTAGTGAATTTTGCGAAAGACCTATATTCATAAGAAGAAGAAAACCACAGGCCGTAGAGGGTCACAATAGAAAGCACGAAAAGCATTAAACATGCAGTGAACCGAAACACAAATCGTGTTAACGATATTTCCACGTGTGGCCCAACGCTATTTGTAAATGCTAGTCGTTATTTTGTAAACCGTTCGATTAACAAGAAAGAATTCTGTCACGACACTATCTGAGAATTCGTAACGTTCCTGCGGAATGCTAATGGCGGTCGATATCGCGTGGATACGTCTTCTACACGATGTACGACATGTATTTACATTTTTGTAGCTCAGAATTAGGCCGTTGAGTATTTTCTTCATTGCAATGATTGCTGTGGTTTGTTTCGAGTATTTAAACAAAAACAGAAATATTTTTTGTCGTTGTAAAGACGTTTCCATCCACAGTAGACGTCGACAAAAGTTTCAATATTCATATTTTCAACTTCATCGTCAAAGACTGTGTGATAGATAGGGCCTACTGAAATGCGAATGAGGACTTTTTCTGCCACTAGAGCGGCGCCATTTAACACTGAGGTGTAATATTTGACAGATTACGTGGCGGGGAAGTTAATTCGTTCAAAAATGTAATGATTAATATTCCTTTCCGTATTAGTGTTATTTTATATTAATTAGATTAAAACTAAATGAACCAAACCACAGGCGTATATAATTTAAAAAAAAGACTTAAAACTTTAATTTAAGAGCAAACTACTGAGACATTGTTTTGAGTAGATATTAATAATAATATTCTAGAAACGGATAAACTTTTATTTAAAATTAACTTCTCAATTAAATGACACTGTGTAACAAATAAACGAGCAACTAGACCGACGTTAAAGTGAGGATTTTTGAAATTACTTCGACACTCTTAGTGTTGATCAATTCTATAATCTTATCAGCTCTTTTACTCAAAAACCGACGTAGATAGCCGCAACTGCATCAAGATCGGTTGAACCTGAACCTGTTACGACGTTTTTGAGCTCTTCGTGCTTCGCACGCGAAATTTGTAGCGTTTTGCATTTGAAATTAACGGGAAGTTGCTGAGACGCCTGTAAGGTCAATCATATTTTTTTAAGGATTGAGCCACGCTGCAGCTATATCATGGCTGTTGCACGAATGGGTCGGCCTGACAGGGGCCACAAGGATCACGCTCTCACAGAAAAGCAGCTTAATGCTGCTGTGTTTCGGATGGTGAGTGTAGAGATCCGGAGACTCTTTTTTACTGGAAACGAGGCGTTCCATCTTAGTCCTCAGGGGTCACAACGCATTTGCGTTTTGATTCTTAATCGAGGATAAATTTAGATATCTATGGGCTACAACATTCACTTACCATCAGGTGGCCTGTGTGCTTATATGTCATCCTTATTCTATAAAAAAAAAAACCTTAGTGTCAACTAGCGACATCCAATCTGGTGAGCTGAAGATTATTAGCCCTCATTGCCATAATCGCCATCTTCTTCTTCTTCTTCAACTCATGACGTGAGATTGTTGATTATTGAGGTGATTGTGAAGAATAGATTTTCAAAAGTTAGTTAAATAACCATTTATAATATTAAGTTAACTAAAAAAAAACTTATTTGCGTCATTAAGCGTTTAAAATTAAAATCTTGCCACGTTTACAAAATATATGCAAAGATTGTATGTAGATGGACTTTTTCCACAACGATCGTTTGATGAGTAAATGCTATAAGAAAATTTACTCTGATAGTCCGATAGCGCACATTGCCAACAAAGAGGTGTTAAGCATCACACTCTTCATTGTCTATGCGGAGATGTTATCTCACTTGTCCGGACAATTGTCATTCGACTTACGAAGCGTAGCGTCCTCAGGAAGGCTGTGATTCGAATCCAGAGTAGTCCTTCTCAGAACTTTGTTTTTGTTTGAGAAAAAAATGTGTCGATGCACGTAAAGTATTCCGATGGGTTTTCGTGCGCGAGCGACGAATTTGTAATCTGTACAAACATGGAATCCGACGATTGATGTGTTTGTTTGTTGTGAACGTTAATTGGGGTTTTTTTCTGGAATATTAGACTATTAATTTGGAACGAAATTTAAAAGCGTTTAAGATAGATTAGTTACTTACAGTGATACTTGTGTACACCGCACGTGCACATTTCTGAGTATTACGTGTTATTTTTAAAAGCTACAGTCATTGTACCCCCGCTGGTTTATTTGTAACTCATGTATTCGTTAATTTTTCCAGGCACCGGTGATCTATAGTTAACTATATAAACGGTTATATAGTGAGAGGCATAAAACAACTTTTAACACTGTAAGAAGTAGAAACTCACGTTACTGTTGGCGACAGAGTTGTGACATCTGTATCGCGACCGCCAATCTAACAGCCAAGAGTTTTATAGGATAGGGGTGACGAGCACATATTCCGCGTGAGGAGAAGAAGACGATGATTCTGTAGCCCATAAACGTATACATATATCCTCGATTAAGAATTAAAATGCAGATACGTGGTCAGGACTAAGATGAAATGAAATGTCCCGTGTCCAATAAAAAGTATCTCCGATTCTCTACGCTCACCATAGGTACAAAACATAGCAGGATTACTATTTAATGCTGGTAATCGCTAACTACCTAACATTAATCACAGTTTATGAAATACTAATTTGATATTTCTAGATGGATTCTTTACCATTATTTGGCCAGATCTTCATTATATTATTTAAATACGTAATACTAGTACAATCATTGAGTAAGTATTTAAAATATCGATGATGCAAAACAAAGCGTTTACTTTAGACGTGAGTTAAAACATTACAACGCGTCTAGTAGCGTCGGTACATGTGAAATTTTATCTATCTAAAAATCACGTTATAGTATTCTCGCGTAGGATCAGATCTGCTTTGAGTCTTGTGAGCTGAAAGGTCGTACTGAATAAACTTACTGAAGAAACCAAGTTTAATAACAACGTTTCTGTAATTCATTAGATGCGTTATGTATGTTAAACAACTTCAGGAAAGCTTTACGCTAGTTGTTGTAACATCGATCGTGATATGAATCGATACATGTGTGAATATTTTGTCCACTGCAAAGTTATGTTTGTTCTTTAGTCTGATTAACCTTTTGGTTAATGTGTACTGCACCTTAGCTATAATTTGCAGGGTGAATGAACCTACTTTTACTTTTAAACTTAGGACGAGAGTATAGTTCACTTAGGACTTTGTTACTATTGATACTCCTTTTCCTATGAATTCACACGACCACCTATTAAAAGTCAGGGAACACACAAAAGCGTGCTAAAAGCAGGGCATTGTATTAAACACAGTACGTCCAGACAATGCAGTGATAAAATATGTCACTCAAAAGTTGCATATTTCATGACATGCGTCCATTGAAACGTGTTGTCTTTTTTAATCTGTGATAAATTAGGGTGTTATTGTTATCGATATAACAGAGACATTTCGAATTTTAAATGGAGTTTTGGCGGTGACTATTTACCTACGTGACAACCGTATGGGGAGCGGTCAGAATATCTGGCTACACTACGTTTGTTTATGTTTTCATGAGATTGTATTAAGAACTGTTTTCATAACATAATTGATTTAAATTATACTAGTTTTTGCGGATTTTATCGCGTATATTTAACTTTTTTAGTACCCGACGTTTCGAGCGCCTTACAGCACCCATGGTCACGGGGGGGACTGAGATGTTCAACGTCCAGATGTAGATTAAAATTTTAACTTTTGTTCCGATCTACACAGTATGAACTTAGGTACATACACATTACTTACACATTTACTTACAATTACATACAATTTTAATCTATGATAACCGCGGTTAACTATGACATCTGGAAGTTCAACATCTCAGTCCCCCCCCCCCACTCCCCCGTGACCATGGGTGCTGTAAAGCGCTCGAAACGTCGGGTATTTAAAAAGTTAAATATACGCGATAAAATCCGTAAAAACTAGTATTATTTAAATGTGTAGTGTTCGCGTAAATATAAGAAATCATTATATAACATAATTGTTTGGTGTTTTTAAATTTAAGATCAACCAATTTGTTTATATCGGTACCCTGCTTAAACAATGTGTTGATCTATTAAACTCCTCTCAAGTAAATCATGTAGGCATTCAAGCTTGTACCTACGAGTCAGTTAACCAATCTAGCGCATTGACTGGCCCAAATACAACGCCCCTATTGTTCCGATACAATGTTTACTTATGAATTTCGTGTGACCTATTTTATAAGAGCATCCGACTTGTCTGGACATTGTAAAATATTGGCAGTAATGAACTTTTCTAATTTAACGTTGCTTTGTTAGTATAAGAAACGATTATTCATCTACTCTCAATCGTTTGGAGGTGTGATTCACCTATTTCTGGTTATTCTCGCGAACAATCATTTGCCAAATAATTAAAACGTATGTACGTCAAAGATTTTCTACTAATTTTTAAGTAACACACAAAAACACATGAAAATTGTTTGTTTTTATAGAATAAAAGTGACAAACATGCACAGTCTACATGATAGTAAATAGATGCTACGACCCATAGACATCTACATTCTATTCTCGATTATGAATCAAAATGCAGATGCATTGTCACCCCTGAGAACTAAGATAGAATGCCTTGGTTCCAGTAAAAAGGGGTTTAAGGACATTAAGCTGCAATTTTACGCTGGTATTCTGTGGAGCCTATTCAGGCTGACCTATTCATGCTACAATCATAATATAGCTGCAGCGTGGCTCAATCCTTAAAAAAATATGGTTGATCCTCTCAGGCCGCTTCTGCAACTTCCCGCTAATTTTAAATGCAGAGCGCTACAAATTTCACCTGTTGAGCCCAAAGAGCCCAAAAACGTCTTTTGATGCGGTTTGCGGCTATCGACGTCGGTTTTTGAGTAAACGAGCTGATTAGATTATAGAATTGATCAAACTAAAGGTGTCGAAGTAATTTCAAAAATCCTCACTTTGACGTCGGTCTGGTTGCTCGTTTGAAACTTTTATAACTAGTACACCGGATGGTTATGAGAAAATTCCGTCGTTTTTCGTAGCCAACTCTTAAGTTACCCTCTGGCGCAGATCAAGTGATGACTTCTCGCCGTCTAAACACGGAAAAACTTGCAAACCGGATACTGATAACGCAAGTTTGACTACACATTTCATAATAACATAATATACATTCGTATTAAAATAAATGAATCCAGACACGCTTTGGGATATTAAAGTCGACATTAATTTTAAAGTATTGGTTGCTTCAAAACATAGAAGTGTATTTGAAAATGTTTCTTTAAGAAACTCTATATAAGGCGAGGAACACCAAAGTGGAAAACAGTTTGTATACAGAACTTTAATGGAAACTACGTAACATAACTGTGGTTTTTGTGAAATATTTCTCTTCCGCAACGCTTGATCTCTACCATAAAACTAAGCTTCATTTAAAGATATCTGTCAGATGTTTATTTTTACACAGCAACGATGTTTTCTGTTTCTATTTAGTAGTTCGGTTAATGAGTGAACATTTGTACAGTATTACAGTACATTCATAAAATATTTGAAAATAATCTTTAAAGATTTCTTAATTTATCATGCGTACTAATTTTAATATTACTTTTATTTTTATACACAACGGCCAAAAGGCTTATTCAATATTTTCTTCAATTATTCAAATTAAGGCCCTCTTGTAGTAACTTTATGTAGGTATGAAAACGAGACCTCACCTGCCGCAATCGTTGGGCGATTTGGTAATAAAGATTTTCAGAAAAAAACAATGTTCTTCCAACATTAAATATCGTAGTCTCGGTTGGCACTGACTGTGCAACCGCAAACGCTTGAACTGTTCGATTTTAAATAAATAAATAAAAACGAATTGATAAAATGTATTCTAACGTTAACTAAACAATAACGCGTCTTTTCATTTGAAATAAGTTTAACCTTGTTTCATTATTAAACCTATGTAATATACACGTTTAAAAAAGAAATATAATCTTTATCTAAATTATAATATATTCATCATATCTTTATGATTATTTTATCGTACTAGTTATAATGATTCGCACTTCTATCTTCACAAGACCCTTGTCTATAACGCTCAACTTTTATAAAATGATCTTGTATCGTGAGATCGTGACCATCAATGGTTCATAAAAGTAAAAAGTACTACAACATCGCCTTAACGTCCAATCAAATTTGTGTCTATATAAATTGCCTGTCAACACTGAAACAAAACAGGTGCCTAGTTTTGTTAAAATCATGAACGTTATAATGAGGTGTTGTGAATGGTCAGCCATTTTCCACGAAATGAATAGAGTTTCCAAAACGTAAACAAACATTGTTTGCTTCCCTCTCTACAGCTATTTTCAATTCTAAATTAAGAGCTGACCAATGCTCCTCTGAAAACGATTCGCGGAAAACCGTTTCCAGTGTTTTTAAATATTTTGAACTTGGCTGAGTTGGATTTATATTAGTCTGTTAACAATTGTGAAAATGTTTCTGTACTTAACAGTTTGATATAAGTCTTATTACATTTAACATCTCGGTGCCAGCAACCTGCTGACCTAATATTTTGTTTCACTTATTTAATAATTATCATTAATCGTTAAGATCATAAACTCATAAAAATCTACTCCTGAAACCTCTTCCATTGTAGGTAAGGATTTGCTTAATCGCCAAGTTTGGCAGACGGATTAACGGCGGATACCTCTCGTACCTCTGATGCTGTTTACCGTAGCCGGTCCGAGTATTTTGTCTGGCACAAAAAGTATGTTTTTAGCGTCATTTATCAGAAGCCTGTGCTGCACCTTCGCGACGTAATTTTTTTATATATTTATGTTTTTCTACCAACTAAAATCCATAAAGTTAGAATAAAAAAGTAAAATTTAATTTTAGTGTTAGTTTTATATGTTATATATCTCTAGGGTTTCTTCTACCGCTACAGATTTTAATAAACTTTCCCAAATGCAGTATTGCTATGTTTACTATTCTTGCTTAAAAATAGTTTACTTACCCATAATAAAAAATTACATGAACAAACAGTGAAACAATTACTTGTTACAATATAATAATTTAATCAATGATATGGAGTTTCAGTGCAAGTATAGACTAGTAATTTTCAAATAACTAACTGTATTAAGTTTTAAATAACTCAAGTCCAAATTTAGGTAGCAATTTTCGTGAGTTTAATTCAAATAATTTATTCAAAGCATGTTCAGATACTCGCATACAGATATGTAAGTGGCGGATTTCCTGACCTTGCCATGACTCTATTTTAGTAACAGTTTTGGAATGATTTACCATCGAAAAACACATACATCAACCACGAGACTCTTTGAAATCAGTTTTATGCTCAGTAGAAATAAATTACCATCATTTAATTGAGGGAAACGTTTAACGCTTTTAAATATTTTATAAAACTATTAATTATGTTGAAATTTGTGAATCTTATTTTATAATTAGCTTATCATTCGAGGTAACGAATGAAGAAAGAGTTATAGAAGGATTATTATGCTCTCCGTATTAATATATACGTAGGAAAGTAAGGTATAATTCGAAGATAAATAATTCGTAAAGACCCTTTATTTTACACATACTTGGTTGGATCTTTCCGTCCATAATTTTGTATCTCTTAACTGACGACTAAATTCACCTGAAATGGAATAATAAGTTAAAAGTACTTCTTTAATTGCTTGTACTTCCTTGAACTTTGTAAGTCAAAAAAATTTATAGCCGTAGAACGTTGAGTTTTTGAAGCAAGAGAGTCTGGCACTGACTCAATATGTGTTGTTAGACTTTATATGACCCTGATATGTACACTATTCTTCTAAGATAAGCGTAAAAGAGTAGCTTAATGCTGCTGAGTTTCGTATGGTGAGTGTAGAGAACCGGAGACTCTTTTTACTGGAAACGAGGCATTCCATCTTAGTCCTCACGGGTGACAACGCGTCTGCATTTTGATTCGTAATCGAGGATAGATGTAGATGTCTATGGGCCACAGCAATCACTTACCATCAGGTGGACTGTGGGCTCGTTTGTCGCCCTAAATCGTTATAAAATATACACTACAATTTTTTTTTTAATAAAGCTTCCTTTTCTTTCTTAAAATGCTACCCGCTAAAATATGCTTCCCGGGACCATGACCTCATTGGCCTCCCAGTAGCTACACCACTGCTCTCGAAAGATCGCGGATTGATATGTAACCTTTCTGTAGAGATTGGTTGGAGTATTACGTTTGATAACATGCAAATGGTGTTTAATGCCAGTTCTGATAAAAGCATTGATGGATTGATGTGTAGTTTAGCATAGAGGCTGCAATTTGCTACGCTCGAGATAAATCCTAATAGTTCTAAATTTATCTCGTTACCATTTATTAGTGTTCTGGCTGAATCCAGCAAAAAGTAAACACTTATGTAATCATCTTGGTGCCTTAATTTTAGAAAATACTAGACAAACAACACACATTCCACCTGATAGTAAGTTGATGCTGTGATTACCTACCTCCTTTCTTGATTAGAAATAAAAATATAGATGCAGTGTCACCCCTGAAGTCAATGATGAAATAACACGACAAGTTAAAAGCGTCTGCAGTTCTCTATTAACGATGTTATATATTTCTTTATACTAATTATCATGATAAGTATAAAGAAATTAATAACATCGTATGATAAGTATAGCGAAACATTAAGCTGCTATTTTACGCTGGTATTCTGTAAAAACGTTGTCTTTCCCCGATCGAGACGACCCATTCGTGCTATAACTCTGATATAGTTGCATTCGACCACGTCATAAGCACATTATATTGACAATAAATTAATTTATTATTGTATGCTGAGTTAACTGTCGGTGACGAAGTTTTGCTTTGAGTGTATTGCACGAAGGTAATTGATATTTGGCATAAATATAAATGTGGTTACCAAAATATAAGAGTCATCGTCAGCCTGCGGCAGTCCACGGCTGGACATAGGCCTCTCCAAAGCCCCGCCACTTAGCCCGATCTTGAGCTACACGTATCCAGTTGCTGTCAGCAGCCGCAGGTCGTCGTCGTACCATCTAGCCAGCCATCTAACCAAACTACGTTTACCTAAACACGGTTTCGCTATGTTACACCTAACTATAAGTGTGGGGCTACTTAACTATTTTTTTTTGAAATTACCTTAATTACGGAACAGTAATTAAGCATAGTAACATGTTACCGGTTTTTAAAATGTATAAGTACGATACGACGATACGACGATGTATAAGACGATACGAGGTATATATATATAAATTTTGTAAGTTTTTTTCTGAAGTATTAATTCTCGCTATTTTATTATCATATTGAAATCTGATAATGGCGTATGATGATGAATTATTAGATACATATAGTAAACGAATCTTCTCAATCTTTCAAAGTGTTTTCTATAATATTTGTTTACAAAATTTGAAAAAAAATTGACTGGCTTGAAAAAAATAAATAAATATAACGGGGTACCGAGGGGTAGACTAGGACTGTCACGTAGCACGATCCTGGCACATCCCTTTTTGCTTCTTTCACACAAGAGAAAAAAAATCTACAAAAATCTAGGGATAATCCGTACATATCCCTAGATTTTTCTGGAAAATTCGGTTTATCTAACTATCCTACGACATATATATGATATCAATCAAAATTTGATAAAAAACCAAGAACCATGAAAAATATTCCTTTATAAAATATAAACCTTACACAATATTATTCTTAGCGCCGCTGATAGACAAATCATGCAGTATTTATTGAATTGTCGACATAAATACGACCTAAATAAACGCGTTTCATTAGTAATTACCACGGCATAAGGTATAATTTATCTTAAATTTACGCATGAAATGAACGGCGATAGATTTGCGAGACACCATTAAAATCAGGGAGATGTTTTCGTTAATTTATATGTTAAAAACAGGGTTTATTGGTAACAAATTACGTTTAAGTTAAGTATTTTTTTACTATTATAAGCCAGGGCTAACTACTATCAACCTGACTGTAAGTGGTGACGCAGCAGAAGGTGGTAGGCTACGACACGACTTACCTTAACAAAACTATATAAAGCATCAAGTTTGATACTGCTGTGTTTCGTATGGTGAGTAGATCCGGAGACCCTTTTTTATGGAAACGAGGAATTCCATCTTAGTCGTCAGGGGTGACAACGCATCTGCGTTTTGATTCTTAATCGAGGATAAATTTAGATGACTATGGACCACAGCATCCACTTACCATCACTGTGTGCACGTTTGTCACCCTTATTCTATAAAAAAGCAATGTCCATGTAACTCAGACAGGTTAACTAAATGTAGGACATTAAAATTTTTTTGAGATTTAATCAGTATTTTGTAAGCTTTTTTATATAGCATTAGAATGAAAAACAAGCAAACAGACCACCTGTTGGTGGTGATTCTCGATTAAGAATTAAAATACAGATGAATTGTCACCCCTGAGTACTAAGATGGAATGCTTCGTTTCCAGTAAACAGGGTCTTCGGTTCTCTACACTCACCATAAACAAGCTATTAACATTTTTATCGTAAATATTATTATAATTTTTTGGTAAAAAAATATAAGACTAGGTAAATATGACATTAGGCTCGGTAATGCAAGGGCTAAATGTTTGAACGCGGCGCTGAACTGTGGTACCCAGGTTCGATTTTCGCATAAAACAAGATTTGTATAAAGTTAAAAAGTAAAGTTACAGCCTATACGACTCACGTCTGTGCCCCATAGACACAAGCCACTTATTTCTGAGAGGCCTTTAGGGCAAGGGAGTGTTCACAGCGCTGCCTAGTCTACTGCAAGTCTACTGCTGGGCTAGGGATAAACAAGGATCTTTCGGTAGAAATGTATCAATACTGTGAAATTTAAATGAATCTAATAATACAAACATAAACATACACAAAATAATGTTTCACTGTAGAAAATGGTGATTGATAGTTTTACATCAATCACCATTTTCAGATTAGAACACATCAGCAACGTTGCTTTCATCATGGTAAGCAAAGAAGATTCAGGTTAAGGATGACTCATTCAAAACATTTACCAGACGGAGTATAGCATTATATACATTTGCGAATATGTTTATATTCGTTCCTAGTTGGATTTTTATACGTGGTAGAGCCACGCTGCAGCTCTCTCTAATATTGTTGTAGCACGAATGTGTTGGCTCGATCGGGGAAGGACCACGCTCTCACAGAATAAAATAGCAGCTGAATGCTGTTGTGTTTCGTATGGTGAGTGTAGAGATCCGGAGACCCATTTTTACTGAAATCGAGGCATTCCATCTTAGTCCTCACGGGTGACAATGCATCTGCATTTTGATTCTTAATCGAGGATAGATGTAAATGTCTGTCATGTTATCATGAGTCATCATGACTGTGTGTTCGTTGGTCAAGTTATTTAAAAAAGAAATATTTTAGGATACCTTCAAGAAAACGTTAAAGTCAAATAAATTTATTCCTCACGTTAACATATTAACCGTAAAATAATTATTTTTCGATGTACAATCAAATACTCGACAGCTCTCACGCAATTCTGACCACGTATACGCTAGTGGCTACCGTTACAGCCGTAGCGAGGCAAGCCCAATTGAATAACGATTTTGTCCGCGGACGAACACTAGTGTTGCGGTAAGCTTTATCGATAAACGAGGCGTTTATTGTAATTTAAACGCTATTAATGTAAGCTTAAGTGAATTATTGGAATATAAATCGGCGATCGCGTGCGATTACTGGGAGCCCGTCGTTGTAAATGATTGAGGGTGATAGTAAGTGCACGTAACTTAGGTCTGTAAAGCTTGAAGTGGTCATTTAAAGTAATTATCTTTGAATTGTGGACGTGATGAAGATTTAGATGTGGTAAGTATTGTGTTTTATTTAGGAAAATTATAATTATTTTGTCTTATATAAAGCTAATGATTTTTATATAAAGCTAAGAATTATATAAAAAGTATCTTATATAAAGCTAAAAATTATATAAAGAGAAGCAGAAAAAACTAAGCAAATTTTTATGGTTTTAAAAAATTACATTTTACAAAAATCGATTATTTTATAGAAAGTGCTTGAAGTATAATTTATGATTTGATCTAACTTACACACGGCTACATACATACATACACGGGAACTACTTAGAGTATAATATAGATGCTGAAATATGTGTACGTAAATATTTTTTCTAAATTCATTCATTTCATCGAATTCTCGACATAAAACAAATCGAACTCGCACGACACTACTAAATCTGTCTACTTGTTGTCGATTTACAAATCGTTCGGACAATAGATCGTCTCTAAGCATAGGGGAGGCCATTATTTCGAGTCAAGGTCTTTAGGGAGATTCGATAATTTAATAGTTCTTTAACGAAAGCGGAAGTTTTTTTTCTACAACGGCAGCTTGAATAGGGAATTAACGAATTATGTGATTTATTGGTTTTTCATTTGATAATGTGGGATTATTTTGCGATTATGAGGGTAATAAATGCGATATTAAGCCATCTTTAAGGGGTGAAGAATGTATGGAAGTATGCTAAAAAAAATAAGTTATTTTTCTACAGATTAGTGTGTGAAAGATTTAAATTCGGTCTGGAGAAAAATATTATAGGAAGCTAATAATTTTGTATTGTAATTTGTCTGAATTTACGTATGTTATATTAGGACTAATTCCTAATATAACATATGTAAATTCAGACATTGTACCATGTTACATTTTGAAAATCTAACATGGCATTTTTAACATGGAACAAAGGCTTTGGCATTTTTAACATTTAAGGGGAAATATAATGTCAAATGGCTTAACAAGATCCTTCGTTATGCCGAAAATATTGCAGCATTAATTTTGAAATAAATATATGGTAGAGTTGAGGATTAATGTTAGTGATTACGTTAGACGAAAAAAAATCCAAAGTTACCTCCAAAATAAACAATAAACCGCTGTTATTCATAAAATACTTTAAATAAGATCATGAAACTTTGCATAATAACTGAACTAACTATAAAGCAGTGCTTATGTTATTTACTTTTTTAAAATACCATTATTTTTACTGTAAAAAGAAATTACCTAAACTATTGGCCTTTTGAAGCGTGATTCTCGCAGCACGGTCACTACGCCTCGGCCTTTGGACGGTGAGGTTGTGTCGCTTACGATCAGAATATACATTATGCAACAGTACGACGTAAAATTAAAATGGGAAATAACCGTGATAAAAATAAGAAGCGGCTGGCTTGGCGTTAAAAAACAGGCATTAATATGATAAACCTAATGAAATAAGTGTCTAACGACCTTTCTACTTACAGTATTAGTGATTACAAACATATCGGTACATAGCATACGACGCGCGGGGAAGTGGGGGCGAAATTAGAATTTGAGCTGACTTACTCTTCCCTCTTAATGAGTGTTGACTTGATACACAGGATTTCCAAAGTTCAATGTCTAATCAATTAACATTTTTTATTCATAAATGTTTGCATTGGTAAACGTATATAAACATAGGCAATATCTTTTGAAATTGATAAAGTAAATTAAGTAGTTTTATAACAAAAGGTTGTTAAAATGCGTTCTCAACTCTATATCTATAACATTTAGTACCTAATTGTATTTTAAATCTCTCTAAAAGTAACATATATTTTGCCATATCCATAAGATTGGTTTGTAAAAGATTTAAATGCGGTCAGGAGAAAAACATTATAGGAAGCTAACAACAATATCGCCGCGGTTATTTTTGATCGTTAGAAAATTGACAGGTTACTGCGTATTTAATTAGCATTGTTATTCGTCTGAATTTTTATTTTATATTGTTTTTTTTATATTCGGAGGGGTAGTTTCTCTAATTTATAACTTCTTTTAAAATTAATTAAAAAAATCCAAAACTCACAAGCTTATAAGAAGACTGTTATTATATAGCTAATAATTCTTATGTTATTGCTTTTCCATATTTATATTCCATAAAATATGCGTAAATAAATATACGTCCGTAATTGTTAGTGATCTACCTAGTATTCTTGACTTGATTTGATTTGCGGCGTAAAAGAACCTATTATTCTATTAAGTCCTTTATACGTTATTAGAAGTGATTATGGAAAATGCCAGAAAGAATTCATTGCTTCTAGATAGTAGAATAAAATAGAATAGATATATTTTTTATTCCATGTAGATATAGTTATATTAAAAAGATTATGTACTCACCTAATTCGAATTGAAAATAAGTTTTTATTTAAATAAACTAGTTTTTACGGTTTTTATCGCGTATATTAACTTTTTTTATATTCCTGACGTTTCGAGCACGTTAGAGCACCCATGGTCCCCCCCGTGATTTGATGTCCCGATGTCATAGTTAACCGCGGATTATAATTATTAATTTTTGTTCCAATCTACAGAGTATGAACTTACAGTATCTTGAAGTCTTGCAGTTATAGGCTTGGGTTGGGATTTAATTTTATTAATTATAGGATCTCAAGAAGATGGTAGCGCCCAGCCATCTTCTCTATTGAAATTAGGATGTTTTTTGATTTCAATAGCGTCGCGAATCATCCTTGGAAGGAATCGGTGTTCGTTAGTGAGGATTTGTGGTCTATTAATTCTGATGTAGTGACGGGGGCGATCCTGAACGTGTTCACAGACTGCAGACTTCCCGGAGGGTCGATTCTTCAAATAAGCTATATGTTCTTTAACGCGGGTTTTAATTGATCTTTTAGTTTTTCCTATGTAAGAGAGACCACATTCAGAAATCATTTTTTAATTTTACTACAATTGATATATTATACACATATATAGATATGTATCCCGTTTCCGTCAGGTATAAAATACCTAGACTGGCGACGGCCAGCACCCTCAAAGGAGCATGACCTGGTACCGTGAACGTCAATCCGTCTGCCGACGCGAGATGACCACGTCCAGCAGTAGACGTTTACGGGTTTATAAAAAAGAAAATGGGTTCACTCCATTTAGTGGGCAAACGCTCACTAGATGGAGTGACGACCTGGTAAGAGATGCAAGAAGTTGATTGATGCAGGTGGCTCAGACCGTGTTTTGTGGCGTTCCTTGATGGAGACAGTTTAGCACTGTGACTCAGACTTGTGAAAGGCTATAATGATGATGTAGAAAAAAGAACATGAAAATATCACATATATACAGAGGAGTTTAACGTATAAGGAAAGCTTCAACAGTGCAATTTTTCATTCCTTTTTTCACATCATAGTTTGTGCTAAACATAATTAAATTCATGACAATACACTACAACTGTTAATATGAATGTACAAATAATGATCAAAAGACCTTTGAATCTGGTAAGAAAATTTGCCAGTTTGCGTTACTGGAGACTTACCGACTGTTATCAGGTCATAATTCGACGCCCTGAGCGTTATTTGGGATACGATTTCGCAGATCTTACCGACAGATCGAAAGCAGAACGTTGCACACTCGTTTACATGGTGTAGTGGGTTTAATTTAGTTGTTTCATATTTGAGTTAAATTTATAAGAATATATTTATAACTAATATCAGTGATAATAATAAAATGAGCTATAGCTGTGCCCTTAGAAAAACTAATGTTTATATAGCAGATTATATTATAAACGTTACTCTCACATTAGAATTTTCTCCTGCATCGTGGAGGCAGTTTATATCAAAACATTTCACAAGAGCAAACATAACGACTCGGAACAATTAGTTGTAAGTCAAACAATTACTGATTCCGATTTGATCCTTCCGGTTTGCCGTCCACTATCACTCACTCCTGTGCCGCAGTGACCCTGTAATGGGCCTCAGACACGAGAATACGCCACTTCTCTTTGTCGTGCGCAGGCTCTCGTCAGTAGTCATCAGCTTGAAACGCACGCTGGTCAGCTTCCATCCAGTCGCTTCAGGGACATTGCCGATGTTTAGTCGGCCGATCCCGAGCTCTCTTTATTCTTCGATCCTCTCATCCGTTCTGCATCACCGAGCCACTGAAGGAGACGTGCATTTATATCTCCAATGATGTTTGGCACAGTCATAAGTATATTTCGGAGTTTTACGGAGCATTCTGGATTTACCTCACGGCTACTAAGAGATTTTTTCTTCGTTCTGTTTTAGTGTCCAGGTACTACAGCCGTATGCCAGAGTATAACAGACTATAGACAAACTATTTAAACCGATCTAAACAAACATTATCACGAGTACAATTTTTGTACCTAATAACGACTTTCCAATATATTTAAAATTTCTCTCTACTTTGATTCTGTTTATATTTTAATGGAAAGAAAAATAAAAAGTAAAAATTATCTTAAAAGGCATTTTTAATATTTTTACTATACAGTTAATAACTTGAGATCATGATAAAATTGTCATTGAGGTAGGAGCTGACTGAGGACGTCATCATCATTATCCTTCTTGTTCTAAGTTATGCTTAGATCCTTAATCATTCTAGGCTAGAAAATTACTAAGCAGTAGTGTAAACAATAACGTTAAACAATGCTGATATTGGGGGACTACTAGTGTTTAGTAAACATCATGCATCATAAAGACAAAAAGCAAATACAAAAAAGAGATAGGACATGTCGATCGCGTATTCGAGTGAAAAAGATGTCGGTTCAAAATTAAAAAATGTCATCGGTGAGATGAACTCAAATAAAATCAACATTTAAAGAAATATAAGTTGGACAAACTGTGTATATGGCGGTGTAAGAATATCCACTACCCCACATCGTCCCGCGGGTGTCGTAAGAGGTGATAGAGGAAAACTCGCCGAAAGTTTGCCAACTCGCTTGCCAAGCGTGGCAAATATGGTAAATATCTCCCCTATGAGGTAATCTATAGAGGAGACCTATATACAATAGTCGACTTTAATAGCCTGTAACGGTAACAGTAGCTCTAAAAGCACAAATATATGAACAAATTTGTATTCATTTTAAAGCGCCAAATATGACTGGAATGTTTAGTAGCAACTCGCGTCATCACTAGTACAATTGTAAACAAGGCATAGTATATACAAAACACAGAAATAGCGCAATGCGTTAAAGGTTTGACCAATCGCGTGAATAAACATTAAATTGGATTGGCAGATAAAGGTAGGCAGACATTTACTGACCGTAGGATATATTTAAGTAAATTATACGTCAATGAATTATTTTAAAGCAAGAAATTACTTTGTTAAATAATTACACTATAATGCTTTAGGATTGCTTGCCTATAGTGGACGACGAATACTTTTTTGTATATAAAAATTATATTTAAGCTTTACAAGTTGGTCAGCTTTTAGTGGTATTTGATGAAGTTCATTTATGGTTTTAGTTTTCATGTGTAAATTAGATAACAAATCATTTTCTTCTTCTGGTTAATCAGTCGGTAATAGTTGAAGTGGAAATGTGCCTCTTTTGTTATATCTTCTATGGCAAAAAGGCTCAGATTTATTTTGATTATCACAGCAAGTGGACTGAATGACTGACTTAACATGTGACGAATCGACGCTTCAAGAAGTTTGCAGTCTGTAAACACGTACAGGATCGTTCCCATCACTACATTAGATTTGAGAGACCATAAATCCTCGCAGAAAAACACCGATTCCTTCCAAATATGATTCGCAAGGCTATTAAAATAGAATAAAACATACAAATTTCAATAGAAAAGATGGCTGGGTGCTATCATCTCCTTGGGATCCTATAATTAATAACATTAAATCCTAACCAAAGCATACAACTGTAAAACTTCAGGATATTATAAGTTCATATTGCGTAGATCGGAACAAAAATTAATAATTTTAATCTGGAGGTAGTCGTGGTTAACCATTACGTTGGGACGTTGAACACCTCAGTCCGCCTTGTGACTATGGGTGCTTTAATACTCGGAAGGACGGGAATATAAAATAAATATACGCGAGAAAATGCGTAAAAAACTAATTTTATTTAAATGTGCAGTGTTCGCGTAAATATAAGAAATCATTACTGAAAGTTTGTTAGACTATGAATAGTAAATTCAATTTTATTTCAGTCAAGAGCTCTCTATGTAAATTAGTCTGTAAATCTAACATATAACAAAGGCTTTGGCATTCTTAACATTGATGAGTGTTGACTTGATACACAGGATTTGCAAAGTTCAAAGTCTAATCTATTAGAACGTAGTCTGTTCCGTAGATGGTTGGTGTCATGACTCACATAGGAAACTTTTTATTCATAAATGGTAACATTGATAAATGGATATAAACATAGACAATGTGTTTTCAAATTAATAAAGTAAACATCCTATACCTTTAAACGAGCAATTCTTGTATATATATATATATATATATATATATATATATATATATATATATATATATATATATATATATATATATATATATAATCGGAATCTCGGCTCCAACGATTTTCTTAAAATTTAGTGTCCAGGGAGTTTCGGGGGATCCAGCTTAGATTTATTTTTAAAAAATGTCTTATTGTCCGTGTTTTCAGACAGTGAAAACCTGCTATCATATAAGAAGGTAAATTTTGACACTGTGTTAATGATCGTGATAGCTCAAGTGGATATCGAGCGGTCGCAAAATAGTAACGCCTTGGTTCGCGTCCCGCTTCGGTCCGACTTTTTTTCCTTTATTTTCAAGTTCCCTTCTTTTATGAGAAAATCTATTATTTCGAGCCCTTTTCTTAGTATTTTTTAAAAATACGAAAATTTTAATAAAACTAATTGCACTCATGATTTTTTATTCAAATAACCAATTCAGTTTTTTGTATTATGTCAATAAGATCAATAAATATTATTCAAGTAATTTGTATCTAAATGTAATTAAAAAAACCGAGCAAAGCTCGATCATCCGGGTACTAGTTGTTAGAAAGAAAAGATTGTTAAAATGCGTTAACTACTATATATTTATAACATTTAGTCATTGTATTTTAAATCTCTCTAAAAGTAACATAAATTTTGCCAGATCCATAAGGGTTTGAGTAAACACCAACTAGCCCCAAACCACATAAAGATACTCTGAGCGGAACGGTTCCTTAAGTCTCTCGGTCTAAGGTAATGGATTATCTATTAATAGAACGATGTATAAATAGTTGAAGAGACCAGACATTGTAGGATTAAGTTAATACTTTGTTTCAAGACAACATGTGTAAACCGGGGCACCACAGTTGTTCGTAATTTAAATATAATTTCAAAAGGAAGGGTAATCTTGACATTCAGATAATTCTGCACTTTGTTTAAAATCAGACTTCTTTAAGTTACAAGATTGTTAAAGTTTTACATTTACCTTGTTAGTTATATCGAAGATCTATAAAAACGTATAAGAAGTAAAATAGGCGTTCGTGTCAACGTGGCCTATTGACGGCTTATGAGTGGGTATTGGAAGTGATGAGGCCAATCGCATGTTTTACTTTTAGCTCAACAATAATAAATAAATAAGGTAATTTTTGTTTTATAAGTTATTAAATATCGTAGCGGTAGCAAAAAAAGTTGATTTTAATTCCGAACACAACAGCACAGACAAAAAAATTGTTTAACGCAATCGAGACAATTTTCCCGCGCTTCTATTCCGACATACAACGCATGTACCGGGCGCTAGTTATAAGGTGCAGGCAGGAAGTTTACGCAGCACGTGCGCGCGCTTCCTCGCACAGGATGTTTTAAAATCCATACGATGCCAATCGCCACTATAGGACCGACGGACCGTTTGGATTAGAATTGCGAATCGAAGCGTGTGTTAGCTACTAATGCTGTGTTTACACTGTTACCAACTGTTTTTTTTAATGAACTTTGTAAGAGAAATCAACTGAATTTACTCTTATTTGTTCGTTTTTCTTAATTATATTTATTTTCAAATGACACTGACGAAATATTAAATAAAAAAGCGTGCGAAAATTTTAGTTTGTGTATATTTTTGCGCAAACGAAATCTTTCAAAAAACTTCAGGCAAAATTTATTAAAAAAGTAATATTTTGTGATCACCGCTGTACTGTTTGATTTTAAATAATTGATTGTTTGTTGACTCAACTAATGTGGTTACGAACGAGCGTAATTTGCGGTTGGACATATGATTGCGGTGGGCTTAAATCATTTCAAATGAGCCAACTGATGGGTGAATTAAATGTTATAATTATAAACATTAACTGTGGCGTCTAATGTAATATTTTATACAAATGCAAGACCCAAGGAAGGTTGAAGCAACACCAAAAATAAGCGCGAGATACTCAAATAATGTACAGTTATTCAAACTAATTATTAACTGAATAAACTGTGTATTATAATATTATGTAGTATAAGCCAATAATTTAAATTGGTTTCCTGCTTTTGGCGTAGTTTTGACGACTGTACCTAACCGTTAATAATAATAATTTAATTTGTTGTTTTTTATAGGAGGCCATACATTTTTATGCATGGGGCTAACCTGATGGTAAATGACTACCACTGCCCATGAATGACCACAAACTATAATACTAGGAGAATTGCAGATGCGTTGCTAGATTTAAAAAAAACGAGTAGGCTTTTTCTTGATTCAACAAGGAAGTTGTAAGAGGAAGAAAACATATAATATATATTATTTATTTATAAATTACATAAATATATAAATGAGTAATATATATTATATGTTTTCTTCCTCTTACAGTACAAGACAAGACAGTACAAATATAATTTATACTTGCAATTGTTGTCACTTTTTGAAATTACATCTATATTTTTGACTTTGGTATCCACTTATACTTATTACACCATTTTTTTTAATTATTAATTTATTACTTCAAAAACCTCGGTTTCGCCTCGCGGTGTCATCAATCGAAGAAAGTGTAAATTACAATAGTTGCCAATTGGCTTGTTGTATGAAAATTTTCTTTATGAGCTCTCTATGAGCTAGAAAATTAAGCAGTCAACTCATTTAAGTTCAAGCAAAGAAGGTTACAGAGCGTTGTCAACTCTGAAGACTATGATGGAATACTGACCCTCTAAACCCTTGAGACAAGAATAAAGCCTTTTTTAGCCTTTATGGGGGAAGCCTATATACAGCAGTAAACGTTTTAAGGGCTTCAGTTATCAGGCATGAATGAAAAAGAATGAATGATTACTCTGAATAGATTTAAAAAAAACGGTAGAGAACGCTATATGGCAATAAGTACGCTTTTGTAAAAAAAATCTGCATCATATAATGTTTTATATATATCTGATACGTCCAGATAGAGTTCCAAAACTGGTCAGTCTCCTTCTTCATCATCATTAGTTCAACTGCAAAAAAAAAACAACAAAAAAGTCCACTGCTGGACATAGGTGTCGTCCGTTGTAGGAAAGAGTACCTAAAACCGTGTGTCTATGTATATGTATTATATGTTAACCTTGACAGGCGGATTTACATTCACAGTATCAGAGGTTTTACACCTATGACGCTGATTTCTGCTTTCAGAGTGGGTATTTTACGTCTTGTGTAAACGACACGGTTATACCACCTCTAATTAAAAGCCTTAAGAACTTTTTCCTATAGCGCTTAGTCGCCCTACACCCACGGGATTAAATGGGTTGAAAAATTCTTTTATGCAGGAAAACACAAGAGCAAATTATGCGCTTTAGTTATGAGAACCATGCATTTTTAAGATTTTTTTTTGTAATTTTCAAAATTTTCTTGAGTATTGTATTTATTTTTAAAAGATTATATCTGTAGAAAAAATACAAGTATACGCGTGTGATTCGTTTAGAAAAATAAAAATGGTATAAGTTAAAGTAAATATCTGATATATTATATTATTTAACATCTCAGACAATATAAATTGTCTTATTATTTTTAAATAAATAATTTTAATTTTTTTTACACCTAAAAAACAAATGCAGAACAGCCTCTATCTGACTGTAAAACGGTGTTTACTAAAATTAATATAAAAAACAGCCGCGCACGCCATCTGGAGTCGGTACTCGGGGACCGCGTTATATAACTGTTTGTTTTACAAATAAACTATACGAGTCCCCGGCTTTGCTTGATGTTCTCGCACCTGGGTCTTTTGGGCAAGGGGTATTATCGGATAGTTTTTTATACTGGATAGTATTCATAAAAACTAACGATGTTTTTAAATCATAGTTCAGTAATATATTCTATCAATGTTTTTATCTTGAATATTTTGGGTTACTGATTTTATATTATATTTAAAAATTTTAAAATATAATTTAAATTATAACCTATTGATTAGTTAAAATTGGAAACTCATTAGTAGTGATATTGACAAAGGCACTTACTCGTAAAAGCTTCGACACGACAAAAGAGTAAACGAATTTACACATCATTCATATATGTCACAGATTATCCAAGTTATCTAACCCCCGTTGGAAATAAATCAACCGGAAAAAGATCGTTGAAAGCGCTATTTTTAAACTAGGGCTACGTAACAATAAAAAACGTTATCTAACCCTCAAACAGTGTATGTATCCATTTTTAAATATGGCAGCCCAGGTTAACCCTTCAGCGGTATGATATACGACCTCAAGGCACGTGTTATACGGCCCAATGAAAAGTTACATTAAACAGGACTTAGCTGTAAAGAAAAAACGTTCTTCTGACATCCCTTTTATACGTTTAAACTATTTATGTTTATGATGGATCGTAAAGATGAAACTATTTCATGCTTGCCTTGGTATTATTAGGCACCGTATAAAACTTAACTGAAAATATAATGCGCAAAGAAATAAATAAAAAAAAACAAATATTGTATCGTCTTTTCTTAATCGCTTTAACTATTGTTCATCGTTTTCTTGAAAATTTGAATGTATTATGCTCCTTTTCTGTCTTGAAAGTACATCTGGTGGTCTGTCTGGATACATACAAAAAGCAAAGTAACTACCTTTTTAGGGCAAGGTAGTGCCCATCGCGCTGTCCCAAATCGTATTGGCGGACTTCACGTCTTTGAAATATTTTTATTTCTCAGACATGCATGTATCCTTACGATGTTTTCCTTAATTGCCGAGCACGTGCTAAATCAGCACTTATAATTATTTTGAACAATTTCTTGGTACCGGCATGAATCGAACCCTAAGCTATCAGGGCTACATGCCAAAATATTTTCTCAATCTGAAAAAAAAAAAGCCATTTTTTGAAGATAATGGTGGATGTGCATATGCTGCCACTACTTTTTACAATACAAAATTTTCTATGCATAGTATATTTTAAGTTATCAATGCATGGTACAAGTAGGAATTTCGATCACTAGCCTAGCCCGCTCTAAGTAAGCTCTTTATAAAATATTCTTGCATCATCCCTTTTGGGAAATATTCCAGTTGAAAATATTTATCGTTGATATTGCCACGTGATGAGGAAGATGCTGCTTCCCATCTCCTGTTTAGGTTTGTCTCTGTTCCCTAAATTACAGATGATACGGGGTGGTGGTTGCCTGCAGTTGCTATGATAGGTATATGGTAGTGGTATAGAGAAAATAAATCTTGAACTTCTTAAATAATTCTTCACCTTGACAAAACAATAAGGCGAACACTGCTATAAATAAAATATACTGTTACATGTGAAATAGGAAATAAAGAAAATTGATATATTTATGCAAAAAAAAGTCTGGCACGGTCAATGAGACAGTTATTCTGATTGTCGTATAATTTTTAAGTGCCACGAAATTTGTCTGTAAATATAATCGCTTGCGCTAGCGAAACATCTGCAATAATCCCAAAAATAAACCCTACTTACATACACCCAACATAAAACTCAATACGTAATGAACAAACTTCGTTGCAAAGCCGTAACATCTGAAATACAGGGTGCGTGAAAACTCATAAATGTCAAAACGCATTCCCTTTACTGTTCGCTTGTGATAAATAGATTGCTGTTGAAAATTCATTCATCTTAGCGTTAAGGTGTGCGTTTTCGAATACATAAAGGATGAAATGTGACAAAAAACGCTTTTACAGCAGCAAATATACGTTTGTCTTCATGTAAGATGACCGTTAAACCTTCAGTGGACGAATAAAAGTGTATTTTCTCCTAATTTAAAACCTTAACGCATATCGATTAAGTTACAAATTTGTGATAAAAGCGAAATCATAAAATTGGGACACATTTAATGAACTCCGATTCAGCGGAACGAATCGTGCTCTGAGGAAATTTTTAATGCAGTTTCTGCATTTCGGTAACATTAGACATAATTTTATCGTTCGCTCCTTGTACGCGATCGGGAGAGTTCGTTGCCACCGTATAAATTTAAACATGGACATAAACAAGCGTATAAAATACCCGGACTTTTTAATTCATCGTTTAACTTTGTGGGCTAATGAAAGGGGATGATTTTATAAATAAATATGGTGTCGCATTCTCTTATCGAATTTCGGGATTGATTAAACGTTTGTAGTTTTATAATCTTTTAAACTAAGCTTAGAAATAGCGACGATCTAGGAAGGTTACTACTGGCAATAACAGAACGAGATCAGCTAGTTATAGACTAAATTCAAAATTCTAAGGAGATTCTTACGATCATCAGCTCTGTCGATCAACACAAGCTATGTCGTCATAACTTGAGCTAGGTTAGCTACTACCGTATTTGCTGTCTGTACTTCTTCATCTCGTAAAAAAATGCCTTACTCGTCACACCCCACCCGTCATCAGCCTGGTTATTTTACGTTTGACATAAACGATTAATGACTATCCGAAGACTTTTTCGGCATTTCTCATAGTCTCCTTTCACGAATCTCAAGGGGCAAATTGGGTTATGGATTTTGGTAGTGAAAAAAAAGCATTTACTACCATTATTTTACAGCATTGAGAAACAAAAGAGCACACAGTACACGTCCACATGATGGTAAGTGGATGCTGTGGCCCATAGACATTTATCCACAATTAAAAATCAAAATGCAAATGCGTTGTCACCACTAAGGACTAAGATGGAATGCCTCGATTCCAGTCAATAGGGTCTCCGGTTCTCTACACCCACCATACGAAACACAGCAGCATTACACTGCTATTTGACGCTGGTATTCTGTGAGAGCGTGGTCCTGCCCCTGTCAAACCAACCAGTTTGTGCTACAATCATAATATAGCTGCAGCGTAGCTCTACCACGTAAAAACAGGCCTAATGTGCAACAGGTGTGCCAAGTAAGATGACTAATGTCCCCCCTATGAGGTAATGTTCGTGGAAGGACTTGATCAGTTCAGCAGTATACTCATAGTAGGATCTAGTGAATCAATGAACGATTTATGGACGACACACACGGTCAGTTCCGCTGATCTTTTCAAACTCGGTCTGTTGATATTTTTTAAATTATCGGATTTTTAATATATCAATAACGGAGTTTTATATAAAAGTTTATTTATGGATATATCGAAAATCCGATATTTAAAAAAATATCAACATTCTTAGTTTGAAATGATCAGTTGGAATGATCAGTTGAACTGACCGTGTGTGTCGTCCATAAGATTAACTTTTAATAATTTCATCCTTCTTAAACTTCCACTATCCAATCGTTCAGTCCTAGCTATTAATAAAAATGCCGTTTATTCGTAAATCCACACTAGATGGTTACTTTTCACTTTCATTAAAACCAAAAATAACACAATAAATAATAATAAAAACATTGTTTGTCGCATTGTTTCAGAACCTAATGGATCCCAACAAGACAAGTTGAAATACATCGTGAAATATGAAACGCGCCGCCATTGCGTTTTGGCGCGAAATGCCAATCGCTGTCACGTTCGTGTTCGTGGCATTGGCAAGCGTTGCTTCAGCCAGGGATATTATTTTAGGTAAGTGAAAATTGCAAATACTTATATAATTAGAAAGGAATATACATAATTATGGCAATATAATTTGTTGTTTTGTGTGGTAGAATTTTTTACATTCAGATGCAGTAGAAGGATCATGGACTGGAAGAACACAAACGTCCAAGTATAACACTTTACTAGGTGGCAGGACAAAGGAGTCCTGTTTAGGAGATTGTCTAAGTAGGTACCATTTCTGCTGTTAAATACCGTTGCATGCACTACTGCTGTATTCCGGACTAAGTGACAAAGGGAGACATTCCACATTGGTCATATGACAACGTATTTATAGCCTTTTTTCTTTGAAGTTTATTGCAGGTGATCATAGGTTGCAGTATCAACTAACCATCAGGTGGACTGTAAGCTAGTGTATCACTAAAATTTTATAAAAAAATGTAACAGAACCTAACAACATAAAATTTTTATGTGTTGTCTTTCGTACAGTTTGTTAGAGAACCAGCGACCGAATACTGGCTACTAAGAATCATTGTTTTTAGGCGTAACAAACGTCAATATTTTCACAGTTACGTAACACGTCGAGGGTAGATAATATGTAAATGAAACGCAACGCGATCATCGTATTTATCACTCATAGATGGAATTTTCTTTGTTATTATTCTAGGTTAAAACTAGAGTTGTGCCGATTAGTACTTTGACAGATTGGCCGATTAGCCTATTAATCGGTTAAGAAATGGCCGATTAATCGACCCAGCCGATCCCTATCCGATGATAAATTCAAATGGTGGAACAAAAATTCTACCAGATATCCAGAAATGTCCCGTTTAGCGAAAGTTTACCTTTGCTGCCCCGCCAGCTTTGTGTATAGTGAGAGACTTTTTTTCTGAGGCAGGGAATATCTAGTGTCTACGAAATAAAAAGAAATCGACTTTAACTAGAAAAGGCTGAGATTTTGGCCTTTTTTCATCACAATTTTCCACTGGTTAAAAATAACAAATAAATTAAATAATTTTCTAAAAAGCCTTTAATACACTTTCAAATTGAGTATTTCTTTTTAACAAAATATTAGATGATTATAGATTCTTTATTTAATAACATTACAGGAAAAAACAATTTATTGTAATTATAAGTACAAAAACAATAACAATTTAGTTTTGAGTACAGAAGCAAGTATGTTCTATTTGTATTTTAAAAATCTACATGCGTGTAGTTTCACAATCTTTATTTAAGAGTTAAGTACTTTTTTTGTTATGTAAAGGCAGAGACTTGAAATTCGTTTTTTTTAAGTTTATTAAGAATTTTGTTGTGTCACTACTCTGCATTACGATTAGAAAAAGTTAAAAAGTAGAATTAAAATAGCAAGTACTTAGGTTTTTGTTTAGTTTTAAATAGCTACCTCAGATTCTTTTTTTTACCAAAGTTCGTATGTCCGGAATAATTAACATTTAAACATGTGAGACTGATTTTTCAGTAAAAGTTATGTATGAACCTACTTATTTTATTATTTATTTGATTTACCTACATATAAGGAAGGAAGAAGGAGTGGAGTCTCCTAACACAAGTATCATAATTAAAAGGAGATTCCGGCCATTAGTCATGTTATTATGTAAAAGATACTGAATAAAGATTTTTCATTTTTCATTTCATAAATCTGACGTGAGCTTACACATAGGAGAGAAATTATATTTTTCTTAAATTTAAAGCTTTACTCATATCAATGTAGCCACACTTACTACGCAGAAAATCACGAAAAACCTTTGCTGACATTAATAAAATAAAAAGCCGATTAATCGACCGTTTTAGCCGATTAATCGCCGACTAATAGCGGTGACTACAAATAGGCCGATTAATCGGCTTCACCGATTAGTCGGCGGCTAATCGACCCAACTCTAGTTAAAACCGTTCGCAACGGAAAGTAACAGTAATTTTGTAATTTTTTGTTTAAACGGCAGAAAAAGTAAGAGACCTTCATGACTTAGATCTATACTGACTACACTTATTGACATTCTTGACATTGATGCACCTACGTTGACGTATACCGAGGTCCCTAGGTAACCTAATATCTAGTACAAGGTTGCTCATTTTTTACACTTACTTAAAAAATGTAAGGAGCCTATAGTTCTGTTGCAAAACATACACACTAGTGTATGTTAACCTCACAAACTTCTATGCCACACGCTTGCATCAATCTGATGCTGTAAAGACGGACCTGTCGCGAGCACCCCGCACTGTCAACTTTCTAGCAAGGGAAACGAATTTGTTTGTTTGTTCTCTTAATAAATTGAAACGGAATACATTTTTTGTTATATTCCGTTTGTAGATATGGTTTTGAAAGTAAAAGGTTAAAAGCAATTGCCTTAATAACAAATTCTTGTGCGATAAATAGACAATTTTATAATCGTTATAGTATATATAATAATTGTAAGTTTCAATAAATAAAAAATAAATTTAAATCTATTCCACGCAGTTTTAACTTAAGGAAACGATAATGATGTTCAAGATCACATTTACAAAACTTAAAGGTTCCATAGCCCAAAAAAAAGCAAACCTAAACTCAACAATGGCCCAATACGTACCCGAACAGAATTTATATAGGCTTTATTAAATAGGAAATCATTTATTTCGTATTCCTAACATCGTAACAAGTATATATTAACTAAAATCTTCAGTGTGAGGTGGCGAATTTAAAATTTTGTTCGACGCGCAGCTCTGCATGCAAATCAAACGTGTTGAAACCCACATCGATGGTTTGCATCGATATTTTGGCAATCGAAAAGAATATCTTTCGCTCTATTGTTATTCAAAGAAGTTGAGGCGCCATTATTATATTATAATTCACAAATTCGATTTTAATCTTTTAATATTTCGAAACAATTGACCCTTCAGGTCTCTTTTATATTGCAGTTGCAAAATACAGCATATTATACATATCTCATATTAAATTTTATATTGATTAAAAGTTTTTATATCTGCATCCACCGTATTGATAATCCATGTTTTCAACGTTTATTGAATTTTCTTTCATTCATTCATTACAGCCCTTTATAAGTTCTCTCTCATTTTTTTGTACATACAGGGTTGGTATTCCAGACCACCCGGTCTAAAAAGGTTCCGACCTCAAAGTGAAGATGGCAACATTCGTCAATACAAGTTAGTGAATGTAGTCGTGCATCTTTTGACAGTTACGCACCAAAATTTTTACCGCGAAGATTTTTTGACAGTCGTTTGAGTGAGTCGATGTGAGTGTTTTTGTGAAAATGGAAAAATTGAGTATCAAGCTGTCATTAAATTTTTGTTTTGAAAGATAATAAGCCTACGCAAATCAAATATGAGTTGAACTCTATGTATGGGGACTCTGCACCATCATTTACCACAGTGACATTTTGGGCAACTGAATTTAAACGTGGCCGTGAGAGATTTAGATACGATGAACGTTCGGGACGTCCAAAAACTGCATCTACTGACAATAACATCGCTAAAGTTCACCAAACACTTCTAGACGACCGCCGAATTAAAGTGAGAGAGATATCAGAGGCTATGAAAATGTCCAAAGAACGTGTTTGTCACATATTAAATCAAGATTTAGGTATGAAAAACTGTCAGCGCGTTGAGTGCCGCGTATGCTCACGTTAGACCAAAAACGTGGTCGAATGAACCTTTCCCGCCCTATGTTTATTATGATATATTATACGTCCGAAAGAAAAATAACACTGTATTTTCGGGAACAAGGTAACACGTCTTAAGGGAACAGCTCCAAAAAAAACACTGTATTTTCGGCTGAGAAAGTGATGGCAACTATTTTTTGGGATTGAAATAATACTCGTTTTTACGGAATTTATCGCGTATATTTAACTTTTTAATACCCGACGTTTCGAGAGCTTTACAGCACCCATGGTCACGGGAAGGACTGAGATGTTTAACGTCCAGGTGTCATAGTTAACCGCGGTTACCATAGATTAAAATTTAACTTTTGTTCCGATCTACACAGTATGAACTTATGGTATCATGAAGCCTTGCAGTTGTATGCTTGGGTTGGGATTTAATTTTATTTATTATAGGATCCCAAGCAGATGGTAGCACCCAGCCATCTTCTCTATTGAAATTAGGGTGTTTTTTGATTTCAATAGCCTCGCGAATCATCCTTGGAAGGAATCGGTGTTCTTTAGCGAGGATTTGTGGTCTATCAAATCTGATGTAGTGACGGGGGCGATCCTGTACATGTTCACAGACTGCAGACTTCCCGGAGCGTCGATTCTGTCATGTCGTGTTCGTCGAAGTCTGCAGTCTGTGAACATGTACAGGATCGCCCCCGTCACTACATCAGATTTGATAGACCACAAATCCTCGCTAAAGAACACCGATTCCTTCCAAGGATGATTCGCGAGGCTATTGAAATCAAAAAACACCCTTATTTCAATAGAGAAGATGGCTGGGTGCTACCATCTGCTTGGGATCCTATAATAAATAAAATTAAATCCCAACCCAAGCATACAACTGCAAGGCTTCATGATACCATAAGTTCATACTGTGTAGATCGGAACAAAAGTTAAATTTTAATCTATGGTAACCGCGGTTAACTATGACATCTGGACGTTAAACATCTCAGTCCTTCCCGTGACCATGGGTGCTGTAAAGCTCTCGAAACGTCGGGTATTAAAAAGTTAAATATACGCGATAAATTCCGTAAAAACGAGTATTATTTCAATGTGTAGTGTTCGCGTAAATATAAGAAATCATTATTTTTTGGGATATTCATGGAGTTGTCTTCGAAAAGGAAAGGATTATCTTCGAAAAGGAAAAACCATTATAAGACCATACTACGTATCATTATTTCACATAATAAATTCAGAAATTGCAGAAAAACGGCATTTGCAGAAAAATAAAATACTGTTTCACCATAACAACGGGCCCTCTCACACCTCAGCGGTTGCCATAGCGAAAATCTACTAATTAAAATTTGAACTGCTTGACCATCCGCCTTACTCACCAGATCTAGCACCAAGCAACTTTTTTTTGTTGCCTCATCTAAAAATTGCGCTCGGGGGACAGAGATTTTCGTCAAATGAGGTGGCAATCACCTTCGTGAACAATTATTTTGAACAGGAAAACACCGAGTACTATTTGAACGCGTTAGAGAGATGGGAGCATCGCTGGGAGACGTATGTATAGTTACAAGGAGAATATGTAGAACAATAGAAAATAATTTTATGAAAAAATGTATTGTATCTTTGTTAGGTCAGAAACTTTTCAGACCACCCACGTATTAACTATAACTATACACCACGTTTTAAATTAATTACGCATTAAGCAATCTAATTTAATATAATATGTATTACTGTGAGATACATTGCATTTTCATGCGATGGCCAAGTCAATCTATATATTTAAAACATAAAATATTTTTAACATTGGTATGGTCACTATAAAATGTTGTTAGGTTAGCTAATTACATAACTTAAAACAGAAGTACCCTTAAGTAGGGACTGAATAAATTAACCGACTTGGTTTTCACAACTTTTTACGGAGTTGCGAGACTTGATTTTTTTTACGTTATGTTTTTGATGGCATTATTATTTCCCGTCATTAGTCGTCAGAACCTTGTGTTACGACAAGGAGAAAATATTGCAGTATTCCCTTTTACAAGTATACCCTTAAACCACATGTACATGTTACAACTACAACGACGCTATTAATATAAAAACTATATAGTTTTCAACTGAATAAATTAGAAAATTTTAATTACCAACGAATTAACACCGAAAGTAAAGACAACGGAAAGGGTTATTTCTTCACGGGTACAAATCGATTGTAGCACAACCCCTCATTTGGTACTCATTAACTGCGCCGGATGCTCAGACAATTATGAAAATGTCCAATAAAATTAGAGCCATTGCTTTCTTTTGGAAACCCTGATCGAAGGTTATTCCTGTGCGACCGGACGGAGGGAGAGGTCTTGTATTGTTGGTCGTTATGAATTATTAAATGCGACGTCCTGGCTACTGTTGCGGTGAGCCAATCAGCTTTAGTCATGTTAAATTGATCTTTTATTTTTTAATAGAGCATGACATCTTTTTCTTCGTGCACATTACTGCTTTTTGTATAATGTTATAAAGTTGTTCCAATTGCTTACGTTAAGGGATCATGCGTGAAAGTACTTAGTTTTTTTTTTTTCATTTTTATACTTTTAATTTTTAATGTATTTTAAAGTATTTCTTTTATCATAATGTCTAATATGCGCGTAACCTAGTGTTCAAAGTATTCGGCACTAAGTAGGGGTTTCTCGGTTCGAATTTCAGTAGCATATCTATATATTTTATCAATTTTGGCTGAAGGCCTTGTAGCCAATGCCTAAAAAAATATTTAATCAATCAAAAATTCACTAGGTAAGATTTTTATTTATAGCATAGGATTGTAACAAGGATGGAGTGTCAGATGCATGGAGATAATCAGAACAAAACCAGAAACTATAGGTAAATGAATACATCGTCCTACTTTTCCCGAATGTATCATAATATCTTACTTACTACAAAATACCAAAACAAATCTCATGGCACCTGATAGATGAGAGATAGAGATAGAGAGATGGCAAACATACATATAATAATTTTGATACATTTACCCAATACAACGAAAGCAAACGTCCACCCTACAATAGTTACACATTTGCACTGCAGCTCTAAAAAATTCAGTGCACTATGATGGCGGTCAATAGATGTCATTTTGTTGCTTACCCTCGCTATCTTCAAAATAACATCTATTTAGTTATTCTATATCACTCTTCAAACATTCCTATCACATTTATAGATAAGTCGTAAATCTTTTTTAAGGAAATGCACGCACGTTCTCAATGTTTGTTTGGGATAGAATTGGGGTAAACAGGCGCCTAAATCGCGGAATGCTATCAATGTAAATATTTACTCCGCTCTCAAATTGTTGGATATTTGCACAGATACCGCAACTTTCATGTCGACGCCATGTTGAATTCTCAAATGCATTTGCATGAAACAGATATAGCTGACAAGGTGTGTATTATTTTAAAGCTATGTAACAGGAAGACAAACAAGAAGGGAACGAATTTTAACTTAACATATTTCTTTTTGAAAACTGTTGACGTAAAAGTTTTATTAATAATTTTCTAATTGTAGTCTATAATGCATGCCTACGGTACCATTTTCTGGGTCCTAATTCTAATCATTGCGCATGTTCTTTGTGTATCCTTCTTGTGGGTACAGGCATTCTCTTAATTCGACTTGACATAGAAATACTAGGAAACTGTAGGTAAAAATACACTTGGTGGTAAATGGACGCTGTGTTCTCTAGACATCTCCATCTATACTCGATTAAACATCCTTCGTTGAGCTTATATATAGCAAGGAATTGTACATGTACAGATTAAAATTAATTCAGATTAATAACGATATTATACGTAGGATACTGATAAGATATGTACACCTGATGGTAAGTGAATGCTTAAAGACTCTAACGAGTATCCTCGTAGGAATTAAAATGCAGATGCGTTGTTGACTATGATACTTGAGGACTAAGATGAAATTCTTAATAGATAGAGTTCTTAATACGTATGTATATATATATATATATATATATATATATATACATATATATATATATATATATATACGTATTAAGAACCCAGTATCTTACTATTACCTGTTAAAAACCATTTCATCTATATATATATATATATATATACATTAAGTAACGAGTAAGTCACTCAACATACGACAAACAGCAGAATTATGCTGTTAATTTGCGCTGATATTCTGTGCGAGCGTGGTTTTTCCCGTTTTGAACCAATCCATTTGTGCTACAACCTTAACACAACTGGAAATATTATTTTACGCATACATTACTCATAATTTTTAGTGCTTACAGCGCTTGAGAGACATCCTTTACTGGATGGGAAACATCGGAAGTTAAAAATAACTTGAAATTAAACATTATTAAATTAATATACTGAATAAATTGTGTGGTGAACGGTATAGATGCTAATGTCACTGATATTTTAGATTTTTTATTTTATTTTACATTGACAGATATAATGAAATTGATCTATCAATAAATACTACTAATTGGGTAGCTATTATTTTAATTTCGATAGTTTTCAATTGATATATTTATTTAGTTCAAAAATTTTGTTGTTATTTTTTAGTACCGAAAGTTACCGAATTGATAGTTCAATTTCATAATATGTTAATGTAAGATTTAAAAAATGTTAAATATCAGTGCCATAGCCTTCTATTTCGTTCCCCTGTTAAAAAACCATCGAGTATGTTATATATGTATAATATACTTAGTTGCTCGTTACGGGTAAATGAACATGCAGTAGGTAGCCCATGAACAAATGCAACACCAGGAGGCATGCAGGTGCGTTGCTGGCCTTACTTTTATAAATAATAATTATTTATAAAAACCATGATATATTTATAAAATACATTGTCATCGAAATGTTTTTTTTGTATAATATTAAATGTCATGTAGAAAGAATGAATGAGGAAAGACTGACAAAGCAAATATATGTTGCAAAAGTGAATGGAAGAGTCGGAAAGGGACGTCCTAGGCGAAAGTTTGTCGACCAAATTGGCGGTATACTAAAAATCGGCCAAATTAAGAGTACCCTTAACCGACGAGCATGTATGCGTAGGTATATGGATGTGGAAGAGGTGAGAGAGGTATGTCAGGATCGTGCTAAATGGAAGGCTGTAGTCTTTGTCTACCCCTCTGGGTGACAGGCGTGAGTGTTTATGTATGTATTAAATGTTTCATTTACAAATACTGTGTTAACTATACAATTTTGTATGTTTAGTACGAGTATATTCAACGAAACACGTGTAAACGTTTATACAAAATTGTTTAAAAACTAAAAGTTTTCACAATAAAATTCAACTGCGGAACGTGGATTTTGCGTGGAATAACAATTGTGAGCACACTTCGACGGAAGTCGGTGCCTTTGGGCCGCGGCGTCTTGCACGGCACATCCTACGGGCATACATCATATCAACCCATCATGAGCACGACCGCTGCATTTGCAATACACTGGGAAAATCGTGATTATCCAGCGAGGAGCTTCGTGACGTCCTTACGCAGCCTTGGACGCCCTGATCTAACCTCCATTTGTATTCAGTGTGGATTCATATTGTGAAAAGTCTCTCACAATAGGTGGTTGGAGATTAGTTTTATCGTATTGTTGTTTGCTTTAGCTCGATAGCTCTTTGACAATACTGCGGTATGTAAATAGAAGTATTTTGTACACTACCTATAATACTCAAACAATCGGTACTGGATGTATCGATTGTTTGAGTACTAACAGTATATCGAAACATTTCTTGAATCGACTTTTTCTTGATCTCACGCAATACTATATTTCAATAATGAAACTCGATTTATGTTAATTGTTAAATTGTAATTCGACTGCTTAAATAAAACAGTACTTTCGTCTCGCTTTATAATCAATGAAAAATTAAGTAACCGAATTATTAAATTCCACTTGGTTAATTTTATTGAGTACATAGAATTCGACTTTGTCGGACATCGCTATAATGTTAATAATCAAGAGTGGCCAGCATTTCCCTAGATGCGTTAATAGTCTGCTGTAGGTCGTTTCTTATAACAAAATAACAAACTTCGTAGCCGATAATTTTACAGGCTTTAAATTAATTAGAAATATCAAGCGTAATTAAAAAAAAAAGAAAAAATTAATAAACCCCGAACATAAAAGTCACAAGCTTTTGAAATGCTCTTCCTTCTCAGTCGATTACCCTACCGCAGTCGATTGTTTTGTAGAGCACTCATTTTAATGGGACGTAATACGTTTGACATCTATAAAAACCCCCAACGGAGACTAAATAAACAAATTCCGTGTAACCGAAAGTATATAGAAGCGTACAGAAGTGGCGATGACGCTTAAAGTGCCGTAAAAATTTTATAGTTGAAAGAAAAATAAATAGTTTTTCGCTTGCTCCATTTAAGAGTTATACAATAAAAACTTTACAACTGGAAGAAAATAGACTGGTAGATATTGGTTAAGTTTAACTACGTAGTTTAAATCGAGAAAACATTCTAGCTATGTATATACTTCTTATATAAATATTTCATGTCATATATTGTAAAACGTCGCGAGACTCTTCAGTAATAGTAAAGTCCACCGAACTATGAATATGCTACGCAGTTAAATACACAGTAAAGAATGCAGAGTAGAACGATACAAGACGTTCAACACAATTATTATGAGACTAGAAGTAAACAACGTGACATTTAAAACGGTATGCGACGTTGATGTATTTGAATGCTAAATAAACTCTTCGCCGAGGGAGAATGTAAGAAAATTTGTCAGATCGCACATCATGATACAAGCCGCAAGTGTAAAACCTCATAAATTAAAGTTATTTCTACTTAAAATCAGCGTAAATTTGCCGCTGGATTCACGGGAAAATAACCCTTTTCGGAACAGTTACAAGGATTGTTATTATTAAACGTTGTTAAATACAAATAAAATATTTAGCGATGTCGAAACTCGTGTGAGGATTAAATGACCAATTAATCATTAACATGTATACCTCGTGAGTAGGAAAATTTAATTCTGTGCAGATTTACTAATAAGTATGTATATTGTACAGTACACTTACATAGGGAGGAGCGTCATAGAAGTGAAACGTCAGGTACTGCTGTCGCCAATCCGTCTGCTAAGTTTTTCTCTACTTAATAGGACTTTATTCCGCCGAAGAGTCGGTCTAGGTAGGTAGGCATTACTTTCTTACCTGTTTCTTTGTCAAATAGCAGTGCTTGTACTACTGTGTTCCAGCCTGAAGGGTATAGAGAATAATAATAACCGACCGAATTTTAGTCACGGCGGCCTGCCTCAACGGAGGCTAGCCATCGGCGCAGGACAGGATTATAGTGCCCAAGTGTGTGCGCAAGCACAGGTGTACTCTCTATTCCCTCACTCTCATAATCCGATGGGACGGTAAACTCACACGACTGGAGGGGGTTCATGAGCAGGACCAAGGGCTTTACGTGCTTACCGAGGCACGGTGGTGAGACACCGCCAACTTCCTGACTCCGGGCAGCTACTGAGAATTTCTTGACAGAAAACTCAATAATTGATTTTTAGCCCAACCCGGGATTCAAACTCAGGACCTCATGATCAGCAATCACACTACCATAACCACTAGACAAGCGAGACAGAATCAATATAATACAAAGGTAACCACGCATCTAAAGTCTCCGGACCGATACGACTTAGGGGCCTTCAAGAAACGGGACTACTCTTTTTAAAAGGTCGGCAACACATTTCCAATTCTCCTGGTTTTGCAGTAGTTCGTGGGCGGAGATAGTCACTTACCACCTGATGGTAAGTGACTATCTCCGCCTACGAATTCGCCACCACGAGTCGCATGCTCGTATGCCCCCTCTCCTATATAAAAAAAAAAAACTTTTTTGAAGTTGGATGTTGGTTTCCATAGACGGAATGCTTCTTTTACTTTAAAAAGAGTCTCCAGTTCTCTACACTCACGATACGAAGCAGCAGTATTAAGCTACTATTTTACGCTGATATTATATGAAAGCGTGGTTCTATCTCGGCCAAACCGACCCATTCGTGCTACAACCACGATATAGCTGCAGAGCTGTTAGAGCTTATAGTCACGCTGCAGCTATACTATTGATGTCCGCGCATTTTCGAAAATACCTAATAATGTTTTCCTTCTCTGATATATTAATCTCTCTGCGTATATATAAATCTGCAGAGAATTCCATTCCCAACGGTGTATTACAAATGAAGACGATAACATATTCCGATAAGCCTGTAATATTTCAACTCAGCTGCCAGCTCATTTCGATTTCAGTCGGCTGTCAATAACTCATTTACAAGGCTTGCTATTTACATCCAAACATGCAAACCTACATGCCACTATGGATATAGTCGTTCATTAAGCCTCTTGATATTTATCTCATTTACATTTCTGTATGTGTAGTGCAATTAATTTCATAGATAATGAGAACTTTCTACTTCAAAATTCTTTACATAAAACATCGTATATAATAGATGTTGGATACATATTAGTTGGCAACATCATATTGACAAATTAGATATTTTTATAGAATAAGTGTGAAACACACAGTCCACCTGTTAGTAAGTGGTTGCTGTGGCCCATAGACATCTACATCTATTCTCTATGTCTATCCTCGATTACGAATCAAAATGCAGATACATTGTCCCGTGAGGACCAACATGGAATGCCTCTTTTCCAGTAAGAAGGTTCTCCGGTTCTCTACACTTGCCATACAAAACATAGCTGCTATTTTATGCTGATTTTCTGTCAGTCTACCCCGGTCGAGCCGACCCATTCGTGCTACAACTATACTACTGATATAGGTGCAGCATGACTTTACCACGCATAAACGTATAAAATAACGTACGTATAAAATAGCTGAGTAAAAACTACTTGGTTAAGAAAATGATTGAAAAAAGAAGAAAGACACAAAGTTAATACGACCTATTCTACTATATTCTATTCTATAATTATACTGTTTTTTTTTTTAATTTAAGCGACTAACGAATCCACAGTCCTTCTGATGGCAAGCGGCCACTGCAATCTATGGAAACCCATAGCCAAATTAGAAAAGGGTATAGGTGTGTTGTCGCCGGAGAACTAAAGACAGACTACTAGAGGACTAAGGTGGAATGCCTCACAGCCTGTAATTACCTATGGAGGCACTCTACATCTTTGCAGAACAAAGCAGTGCAGCACTTGCTTGGCAAAAGAAATAGGTAAGCGGGTTACTATCTACGGGCGCTTCGCAGAAAAGGGATTCGTGTACTCGTTGCTTAGTATAAAAGAAAAACACCCAATCACGTTTACGTGGTAGAGCCACGCTGTAGCTAATATTATGGTTGAAGCACAAATGGGTCGGCTCGGCCGGGGCAGGACCACGCTCTCACAGAATACCAGCGTAAATAGCAGCTTAATGCTGCTGTGTTTCGTCTGGTGAGTGTAGAGATCTGGAGATCCTTTTTTACTGGAAACGACGCATCTGCATTTTGATTCTTAATCGAGGATAAATGTCTAAATCTATGGGCCACAGAGTTCACTTACGATCAGGTGGACTGTGTGCTCGCATGTCACTCTTATTCTATAAAAAAAAACGTATTAGTAAACAAGTTAAGTACAACCCGCGTGTTTGCGTCCAACAGCTGCTTACGCATAGGTGTCATCTTATTTCTGAGAGTTTGCAGGGTACGAAAGAATTCTACGCGCAGTCGTGCTGTCTCAATGAATGATTGCAGACTTCATGTTATAGAATTTTTGTTGTTAATTGCTCAGATATGTAGTTTTCTTTGTCATGTTTTAATTCACAATCCAATACGTGGGATAACAGCACTTAAAGTTGCAGTTAACTATTTTTTTGGCAACAGGTGAACGGAATAGAAGCCTGGCACTAAGATTTTACATTTTTTATTTTAAATTACATTAACATGTTATGAAATTGATCTATCAATAAATACTACTAATTGGGTGCGTATTATTTTAATTTCGATTGTTTTTAATTGACTTACTTATTTAGTCCAAAATTATATTTTTATTATTTTTATTACCGAGAGTTTATTTAAAATTAGTGGTAGGTATTTATTGATAGTTCAATTTCATAGTATGTTCATGTAACAACAAAAAAAATTGTAAAATATCAGTGCCATAGGTTTTTATTCCGTTCACCTGTTACACTCCATTTTTTGCAGACGATAAAAAATTATACAGTATACTTTAGCTCTTTTATGCTTTTTTGCTTATCAAATCATGAAAGCTTGAAAGTGACGCGAACATACATTTTAGAATTCTTCACCCACATTGTAGGGCTACTGCCTAGGAGTATTTTTGGGTTAGTAGAACCCTCTCACTAAATTCAAGTGGTCTTAACTTATAACTTTCCACCTGGAGGGTAAAAGAGCAATTATAATCAGAAAATATCCGCCGAATCATCTGCCCGAATGAATCGAACTCCATTTATGCTAACCGAAAACGTCTGATCGGTTTTCTTATTAAAATATTTCTCATAAAATCATGGGGTATGTTTTTAAGACATATGTATAAAACAAAGTGAACCCTGACATGTTCGCAGCAAGTAAGCTTGGACGTGCGCATGCGCAGCCCTCAGTAAATATTTGCCACACTATGATATGAGGCACAGTTCATTGCGCTCGCGGATCTATATTTGTGATCGCTGGTAGGGAAAATACACCATTTCTATCCCGTTTTACGAGCCAGAAATTTGGCTTAGGTTTTTATTTTATTCTTTCCGTAACATTTATTGTAAGAAAAATTTATTTGTTGTCTGCATTTAAAAAGTTATATGAACGGCCAGTGCAATGCTACAAAACGATATCTTAGCCTTCGGGGATAACGACGCATCTGAGATTTCTTTGTTTGACTTTGGCTGCTTCGTAAAAACAGCTCGTCATTTTTAAATTTATAAAGCAGGGTACATAATATTAATAATATATATTAGAACCAAAATACGCTATATTGTGGCAGCAGCACGACTGGGACGGCTTGACAGGAGTACGGTCGCACTTAATACTAACATGAAAGAATTAAGAACAGCATAATGTTGCCATATTTCGTATGATTAGTGGAGACATTGCATCTTAGTCTTTAAGGGTGACAACACATCTGAATATCTATCGGCTACAGTATACACATAATATTAGGTAGTGTGATTTGTTAGCCTTGGTTCTATAAAAATAGTGTTATGAAAGAAAAAGTACATTCCCTTTAATATTTGCAACCTCTTTGAAGGAATTTTATTATTATAGTAATGCGTGAACATAGAAAATTGTCATACGTTTTTTATGTATTTATTATGAAATGAGGAGAATAAAACTTATATCATTCTAAAGGTCCTGTATCAGACATACCCAAAATCATATGTTTATGTATAACCAATAAAATGGTTATTTTCGACTAGAAACTATACTAGGGATAGTAAGTAAATGTTTCGAAAAAGCCAAGTTTTAACGGAATTAAATATAATATCTACGTTGACCATTATGTAGAACTAAATACTTACTAATAATGGAAAAGATATTCCTAAAATTTGTTCTTAATAAACTACAATCATCGTTGAACTGACAACATCAAAGGTTTTAACGTTTCTTCGAAGACTTTTTCCACATCGGTCTATAATCGCTCAGCCTCCTAAAAGGCCATTAGCATACGAGCGAATCTTCCCGTCAACGCAGTCTGAAGCATATGACAAATTATTCACTTACCAGTATTTACAACAACCTGATATTAAAAACAGTGCGATTCAGTCATAAACATTCTTATAGTTCATAGCATAGAGGCGAATTTGCAACGACTTGCATTTGTCTTAGGCAATGATACATTTGTCTTTCAAGATTTTGAAGGCACATGGTGTCTCCATATTTATTTTACAGTCTGCTGCTATTCTAGGAATCATATTCCACCGTATCTTTGCGTATTTTGGTGCAGGTGTCCAGATGTCGAACGCGACGTATTCGTTTTGCGAGATTTTCAGCAAGGGGTGGCATAATATGGAAGACTTATTAGGTTTCTGGTTGCATCTGCGGATTTATTACCGTGGCTTTGCTGGTCTGTTTTGAGCTAATTTTGTCGCCGTATCCTAACTAATTAATGTCAAGCGGGTGATTGTTGATTAATTCTGATTTTGATATACGTGTGACTGTGTTAGTGTAATGAACGTGATTAAGATGGACTTCTAATAGAATTGACTATGGTGCAATAAATTTTGATGTATAGATTAATAAATTGAGTATTTATTATTTATAGTCTCATAGTATTGCTTTTTTTTTGGGAAAAGCTTTTGTGAAGATGCAGCCTCAAGCAAATACTGGCCATATAACCAGAACGACCTTTAGCCGTCATAGCTCATAAACAAAACCGACTACAGAAACTATTACTTATGTGATTTTTATTTTTTAGTCCTTTAAAATGTACTTTTATTTTTATTAAGTTATTTTTTCCAAAGATCTATCTCAGCATCAGCGTGTGGCGTTTCCACGATAACTAGGCTCCTACGATCGCCTTATACATAAAAGCCATCCATATAGAATAACCCTAATCGTAAATAAAGACCATGGCAATAATTTCAAGGAATAAAAGTCGGAAAGCGCATTCTTCAAACAGGCTATATCCTATAACCAAATGTGAACCAAATAAACACAAAAAAATTATGCAAAATTATTTAATTTCTACTCATATACCTAACGCATAATTATGTTATTTTTAATGATTTTTAAAATGAGAGTGAAATTCCTTTCACAAGTTTGAAAGCTTTATGTTAGATCGTTTCGTGATATTTGAATGGGCATTCGCCGGCAGACTCAAAGAAATGAAGCTAGCCTTGTATAAATTATTATGATTTTCTCACGAATAGCACATGTGCACGCCTAGGAACAAAAATAGAATGGAGTAGGTAAAACAAGTAACTTCAGTGTACATTTAAAGAAACCTATTTTTCAAATTAATACGAAATCATTAAATATTTGATTAATGTCTATTTTCATTATAATAAAACTCTGTTATAATGTGGTTACCGTTACAGTTGAATGCCTCGTTGGTCTACTGGTTGTAGTAGTGCGACTGCTGATCATCGGGTCCCAGGTTCAAATCTCGGGTCGCGCCGATAAAAAATCAGTTTTTTGAGTTTTTCGTCAAGAAATTCTCAGTATCTGCCCTGAGTCTGGATGTTAGCGGTGTCTAACCCCCGTGCCTCGGAGAGCACATAAAGCTGTTGGTCCTGTGCCTGATCTCTCTCCGGTCATGTCGGTTTACTGTCCTACACCTGTGCTTGCACATACACCTGGACACTATAATCCTATCCTGTGCCGATGTCTAGTCTCTGTTGAGGCTGGCCGCCGTGGCCGAAATTCGGTATGGAGGAAATTATTGTTATTATTACCGTTACAGTCTATTAAAGTCCACTGCTGAACATACTCCGTCCCATAGATTAGCTCATAGGGCATACGTATTTGACGCAGTTGCCGCGCTTGACTATCGGATTTACATCTCCAGGTTTTTTTAGCCGTTATTAGGAACATGCTACTACCCATCTGCTGATTTGTTTTCCTCTGTCGTCTCTTACGACACTCACGGGATGATATGGGGTAGTGGATATACTTAAACCGCCAGTACACGGCTTAATATTAGGTTGTAAAGGTACATATAATGTGATTATTGTAATTTAACAACAGCAACAGAGTTTAATTTTTGAATGGAAAATGGAAAATTGATAGTAAGATCAGGCCGATTCAAGCCACACATTTTTTGTTGTAAAGTAAATACAACGCCATGATTTAGGTATTAAAGCTAATTTGTATTGTGAATATTATTAATTTATACATGCCCGCCGCTGACACCCCCTGTGCTTAACTCAATAGCCTCGATTATTCAGTCGCGTGACCAACTTTACTTTCATCAATACGTTTATTTTACATACTAGATATGAAACAAATTTTTTAGTCATTTTGTTTTTATACATACTTTAGTTATTTTTTTAATGAAGAAGAACGAAAGAGGTATAGTTTGTGGGTAGGTATTACCTTGTCTATTGACATTTTTTTAAATTATACTTAATAAAAAAGAAATTGAATATAAAATAAAGAACCTCAATAAATTAAAATACGACTGATGTAGAAAGATCACCAATTATTTTTGTCTATATATCATCTCTACAGTTTTCTAAAGGCCATATCCGATCCGCAGATTTATCGGCGTATATTTTTTGCGCCTCTTTTGTTTATTTACTTAAAAAAGACATCGGTGTCAAGTTGCGCAAAAAAAGACGTAGGTAACGAGCTTGGGATTTTTTAACGCGTCTACCGTCTTAAGTGTGAAGATCGTTTTATTAACTAATGCACTCTGCTTTAGTTTACACGTTCGCTGCTTAAGGTTGATTTTTCGATCATTAGATAAAAGTTATTCAGAGTGTATATTTTCTGGAAAACTTAACTTTAACTGGAGTTTTCTTTTAATTTATAGAAGTACATAATACATACATAAACACTCACGCATGTCACCAAGGGGGGTATGCAGCTTTACATTGGTATTCTATGCAAGTGTGCTCCTTCCCTGTTTCAGCCGACCCATTCATATTCTCTCTGTTACTCATCTCATCTCTGTTACTCATAACGAGGCATTTCATCTTATTTCTCTGGGGTGGCGATGCACCAATTTTAAAGTAAGTTGTTGAAGAAAAATAGTATATTACGCCACTAGGGAGGAAAGTAAGACATAGCAACCCGCGTGGTATTCTAAGAACACGGGTTGCGATGTCATATTTTCCTCCCGTAGTGCATATACTATTTTTTATCATACCTTGATCGAAGTGAATGTACTTTAAAATGTATCATGACTTATACTTTTGACTTTTAAAGACAATCCAGCTAGAAATTTGACGCATGCGTACTAAATTGATAAGTCATTGAATCGGGAGGCAATGTGGCAATCATCCCTGTAAGTAAGGTCGAAATACGAACTTTCGATCAAGGTACGATAAAAATATATTTAAATTAATATGCAAGAACCATTATTAAAACCAAATCGCTAAAACGAATAATAGATAACCAACTTATGTTAATTTCGTCTAATGTAAATTCTGTTCATATGATCTATTGTTAACTCTTCTACACTTAAGAATCTACATGAGATCTAAATTTTATAGGATTTAAGGTTTCTTGCTATACAATCAATAGAAGTTTATTCAACATTTGAAATACTGTAAGTGTGAATTATATGAGGGATTTTGCTTGATATATTGATATTGTAAGATTATCGACAAGGCAACTTTACGCTACATTTTCAATGTTCATGTTTCTTTTGTCTGAAAGAAAGTCAGACAAAAGAAACATATCGAGAAAGCCATCTAGATACCAAATACGTTATGGAGAATTCTAAGGAAATGTGCAGGGCAGGCCAACGCTACCCAGAACACTTGTTTTTCTAATAAACAACGTGTATCGACTTACCGCCGCGGTTCGCTTTACTACGAAAACATCGGATTTGTAACGGAATGTTCTGCGCAAACAGATTTGTTGTACGGTATGCGAGGGTACGGCGGAATTTTATATTTCGTTATTTGCAAGACACAGAATACCAGCGTGAAATAGTAGCTTAATGCTGCTGTATTTCGTATGGTGAGTGTAGAGAACCGGAGACCCTTTTTACTGGAAACGAGGCATTCCATCTTAGTCCTCACGGGTGACAACGTATCTGCATTTTGATTCGTAATCGAGGATAGATGTAGATGTCTATGGGCCACAGCAACCACTTACCATCAGGTGGACTGTGTGCTCGTTTGTCATCCTATCTTATAAAAAAAAAGAATAGTCTGAAGTTATATTTACAACCAGGGAAGCAGTGCATCTTACTTCTTAGTTGACAACGCATATTATGATTTATTTGTTGGTTGCAGGTGACCATAGGCTATAGTAGCCACTTTACAACGTACAGTAGCCATTTTCAATGTGGTAGAGCCTTTCCACAGCTATATTATGGTTGTAGCACAAATGGGTCGTCTCGACCGGTGAAGAACCACGCTCTCACAGAATACCAAAGCTTAATGCTGCTGCTGTTTCGTGTGGTGAGTGTAGAGAATCTTTTTTACTGGGTACAAAGCATTCAAACTAATTCCTCAAGAATGACAAAGCATTTCAAATTGTATTGGAGGATAAATGTAGATCGTTTATGAGCAACAATATTTAATTACCGCCATGTGGAATGTGTGCATATTCGTCACACTTATTCTATAAAATTAACATAAAAAAGGAAAAAATCGTGTGTGGTCAAGTCGTCCGTCATTTATATTAAAAGAAATGATTAATTCACATTATAATATTGGCATATAAATCTATACTAATATGTGCCATTCCGTGGATTTCATAAGAGGTGATAGAGGAAAACTGAATCAGTAATAAAAAACTGCTATAGCCAACCCATACATCTAAATAAAATTGAAGTGTAACATCGAAATAACCGGCTTATATAGAGCTGACCATAGAATACTATAATTACATACATAATAGAACGGAGGAGTGGGCGGGGCCCATGTAGCCACTTAAATGTCAATTCCCACTTATAAATGTCAACACGATATGTGTTTGACGTTACAATCATTTCCATATTTCGCATTCAAATTACTTAGAAAATGCCAAATTGTACGCTATTCACAAATAAATATGTATTAAAATTTGTCTGTCAATACAGTGAATCGGGTTTGTAGTAGTGATAATACGACATAATTTCTTGTATGTGTGCTCCCGGCGACGCCTCTCCTCGTACAAAATAAGGTTGACAGCCATTGTATTGTGTATTATAGCATTCTATGGAGCCTGAAATTTCAATTATTTACATTCCATTGAGACATGGAAAATCATTTTATTTTGTATGTCTGTCTGTTCGTCCGAGATAGTTTTCGGAATGGCTGAACCGATTGTATTAAAACTTCACGAACAGAACTTCACGAACATAGCAATGCTAGTATTAATAATCTAGGATAGCTTATTATATAGGCTAGGATAGGCTAGGATCTTTTATTATAAAAACTTGGAGATTTTTTTAAGAATGAAAACTTGGTAAAACATTACTAAATCTTACCCAGGCGAAGTCGCGGCAGGTTGCTAGTTTTATATAAAGCTACACCGTGTGTTCAGCAGGAAGTAACGTCAAATGTGTGAAACGTGTTTCCGCGATCTAGAATCCGCCAGCCAAGCTTTTGATAAAGCCATTAGTAACAACAGTGGGAGAGACCTCTATATTCAACAGTACACTGTCTACTCGTACGAACTGATAGTGCTGATAAAAATGACGAAATGATATATGAGATCTAAACAAATAAAAATATAATTTCATCTTCCGTGTCGGTACTATAAAGGTTTCTAATACTTATCTTCTGTTACACGTACAACTGGAATTAATCCTGTTTGGACGCCATCCAGAACATTCGATTAGGAATCGATTAATCGGCGCCATTGTTTGAAGACAACTGACGGACCGAATGTGAGCGAAGCAGTGTACCAATAGAGTAGCTTTGCTTTCTTCTAATAAAGATTAAACTTAGATATGGGCCTTGGGTTTTCTGTATGTCGCGAGGATCGGAGCAATCATATGTAATAGTTCAAACTAAATACTGAACTAAACTGAAGAGGACATTATTTGCATATTTTTTATTTATTCTGTATACTCACAGAAATCATTATATTATTATTACGATTTCTGTGTTTTTACTATAAGCCTAAGGGTAAAGTTAACAGTGTAGTGGTGGTATTAGAATAGCCACTACTTTCCTAAAAATAAATAAAATGCTGTGTGTGTAAAATGATGTTGTCAACCCGCTTGCCAAACGTGGCAACTATAGCAAATATCCCCCCTATGACGCAATCTATGGGGGAGGCTTATGTTTAGAAATAGACTTTAAAAAGCTGTAACGGTAAGAGTACAAAACAAGCAATACCTACTAATCTACTTTTGTATTTTAAAGTGGTTATCTTGATTCAGGTTTAAACTCCCTTGCAAACTCAACAAAAGTTGGTTGCTCATACAGTCTTAGAGCTTAGCTGACATTAGCTCTTTTACTATAATAAATATCTTTCATGTCAATCATTTCGTACCATAGCAGTCATGTCAAACATACGGCCCGCGGACCGCATGCGGTTCGTCGACGCCAATCCATTAGTCCGCGAGCCAGTAACAGATTTTCGTGACGAAGTTTCTCTCGGGCGATAACTTGTTAAATACTTCAGCGTATCATGAAGCTTCGTGAACGTCAGCTGCAGTTCGTTCGGTGGGTTAAGAAGCGGTAGCCTCCCACGCAAGTTGTAAGAAATAATTTTAATAATTTCTTCCCGGATAAAAATTTGTAGGCTGATAGTTAACATGAACCCGTAATAAAAAAAATCAGCTAGCAATATGACGTGGGAATACTCGTTACATGGTGCATTTACATAGGCGATAGATGCCCCTGTCTGGCTCCTGCGTCAGCTACAGTCCTTCAGGGCGTTAGCTGACAATCTTCCCACCGAGATATAGCCAGCTGACATGTTTATTTATTCAACATATCATATAAACTGTCATCTGATAAATTTTCAACTGAGAAAAAACTGAATATAAGTTTAGAAATGTTTTTTAGTTCGTGTGACCAGTTGACGTATTAATCAACAGTTAGCTATAATTAGATACATTTTCAATTGGGAGGAAATTATTAAAATTGTTTTTTTTTTACAACGTGCGTGGGAGGCTACCTGTGCTTAACCTACCAAACGAACTGCAGCTGACGTTCACGGAGCTTCATGATACAACTCTCTGAAACATTTAACAAGTTATCGCTTGAAAGGAAATTGTACCCGTGACTTGGGACTGTGACTTGTGACTTGGGAACTACATTACCAATTCACTTTGTCATTACAAAGCTGCCCACAACTAGATCTAAAGAATTTAAATACCTACTCATATGACAAAGTTAAGAGGGAAGAGTAAGTCAGCTCAAATTCTAATTTCGCCCCACTTCCCCGCGCGTCGTATGCTATGTACCGATATGTTTGTAATCACTAATACTGTAAGTAGAAAGGTCGTTAGACACTTATTTCATTAGGTTTATCATATTTATGCCTGTTTCTTAGCGCCAAGCCAGCCGCTTCTTATTTTTATCACGGTTATTTCCCATTTTAATTTTACGTCGTACTGTTGCGTAATGTATATTCTGATCGTAAGCGACACAACTTCTCCCTTCAAAAGCCTAAGCGATACTAACGGGGCGACAGAATTCAAGCTCAAGACGCCGATAGTTTAGGTAATTTCTTTTTACAGTGAAAATAATGGTATTTTAAAAAAAGTAAATAACATAAGCACTGCTTTATCCTATACTATTAAACGAGCAATTCTTGTATATATATATATATATATATATATATATATATATATATATATATATATATATATATATATATCTATATAATCGGGATCTCGGAAACGGCTCCAACGATTTTCATAAAATTTAGTGTCCAGGGAGTTTCGGGGATAATAAATCGATCTAGCTAGGATTTATCTTTAGAAAATGTCTTTTTGTCCGTGATTTTAGGCAATGAAAAACTGCTAAAATGTCGTTAGAATAAGAAGGTAAATTTTGACAGACTGTTAGTGATTATAAATAGCTTAATTGGTATAATGGTCGGTCAAAGAATCGTAAAACCCCGGTTCGAGCCCAGCCGACCGACCGACTTTTTTTAACTTTTTTTTATTTTCCTTTCTTTTTTGAGAAAATCTATTTTTTCGAGCCCTTTTTTTAGTATTTTTTAAAAACACGAAAATTTAAATAAAAATAATTGCACTCATGATTTTTTATTCAAATAACCAGTTCAGTTTTTTCTGTTATGTCGCTAAGATCAAAAAATATTATTTATAATTCATCAGTATGTAATTTGTATCTAAATATAATTTCCAAAACATACGAATTAAAGAAATCGAGCGAAAAATACCGAGCAAAGCTCGGTCAACCGGGTACTAGTTATTTCAGTTAGTATGCAAAGTTTCATGATCTTATTTAAAGTATTTTATGAATAACAGCGGTTTATTGTTTATTTTGGAGGTAACTTTGGATTTTTTTTCTATCGAGAAAATTTTACGAAATCGTGTTTTCGTCTAACATAATCACTAACATTAATCCTCAACTTTACCATACATTTATTTCAAAATTAATGCTGCAATATTTTCGGCATAACGAAGGATCTTGTTAAGCCATTTGACATTATATTTCCCCTTAAGTGAAAACGATAATGCTGCCACATTAGATAGTTAAATTTTAAATTTATTCTCTCATGCTTGTTGACTTTCATTTCCTACATAAAGATTCTTTTTATCTATTCGTTTTGCATAAATTGAGTCTTGCCCGCCAGCATTACCTAAAATTTGTAAATGACTATAGTATCTGACGCACGTATTCTCAGCTCAGGCCTTAGTCTTGAGAACTTCTTCTTTTTCATCATCGGATCATCTAAATCCACTGCTGAACATGTATTTTAATAGAGTTTGGACATACCTTTGACGCTGCTTTTTTAATTTCGTTCATTACTGTTAAACGTGCTTTTTTAATTCGAACAATCCACGTCACGTGTTTTCGCATCCGGACTGAAAGTAAAACAACGGAAAAGCGTCGGACGGGATGTGTAATGGCGCGGTTAATTAGGTTACAAAATATTATGAAAATATTAAAACGTAGTGTGCGGTGTAAAAACGAGTAATGTTTTATTGAGGACAGTAAAAGTAAAAAAGTAAATTATGTGATGTGCTCCAGACCGAACTTCGATCACGGCGGTCAGCCTTAAGGTATCGTAGAATAGGATTATAGTGTATGAGTGTGTGCACAAACCAGGTGTTCTCTCTTCATTCCCATAATACGAGTATATAGGCTACAGGCTTTTCGTGTTTTTCACGCCACTATGATGAAACACCGCTTACTTCCCGATTCCGGGTTGCTACTGATAATTTTCTGGTAGAAAAACCCAATAAATTAATAATAATATAAGGTTATAAAATTACAAATTGAAAGGAATATCAAATGACTATACTATATTCATATCATGTCATTACATCAAATAAATAATTTATTTATATTAATTAAATATTTTTATTTTATTTTAATCATATCATAAATGTATCTTTATATAACTGCTATAAAATAATAAGGTCATACGACATAATGCGACTCTTGGATTTACGTACATTTTTAGAATTACATTTACGATCATTATTTACCATATTGCCCAGTGTATGATAGCCATGATCGGAAGTGGAAGAATGCATTCACATTCACTACCACGTTTTTGTATAAGGAATTGTGGTAAACGTTAAATTGCTAAAGTTAAATCCATAAACATTGCTCACAGCACAGACTCGGGTGTAAAGTTGCACCAGGAGCGAAGTTAAAGTAAATATTTATTCGGAATAACTCTCCTCGCCCTTGAACTTGCCTCTAACGGGTTAACTAGGAAAAACAGGGAGGTAGAATATCGCTAAACAAAAATAAACTTAGAACTTAACTCTTAGTTATTATGGGAACACAATACTGAAGGGTGTGCAAAAATTATCTATATAGGTTTAAAAAAATGAGATGAGGAATAAATGTGAAACTTTTCAAAAAGCGTATATATGACCTGATGCACCTAACTATTACAACTATTCCACGAAATTACTATTAATAATATTTGTGGCTTGGATGCTTGTCCATTAAGCCATGTCTTCATTTCATTTTTTTTTGCGCCCGAAGCAAATATGGGCAACCCTCCGGAAAGCGGGGGAGGGAGGTTGGGAATGCTCATAGCATACCACGCAGCCGGCTGCGTGGTTATGTGGCGACTTTTACCCACTAAACCCAACCTTTTAGGAATTAGCTTAACGATCTGACTAGAGATCTCTAAGCCGTATACGAACGCGACCCTCCTTTCTGCCAAGTGCCTATCTAAGGCAGATTAATGGATGTGTTATGTAGGCTCGGCCTGAGCCGCCAGGAGGCAGTTCAGGTCGGCCGAAAGCTTGTTGGGGGGGTCCGAGAGAGAGTTTCTCGGCCTGCGCACACTGTAGCGAGTGTGGATAGGGGCTGCATAGGAAGCTGTTTCACGAATGAGATGATTTGGGTGGGACTCCGAGGCTTAGGTTTCTTTCTTTCATTTCATTACGGATTTTCGTTTTTATAGATTTTTTCTTCACAATATGCTGAACACTGAGAAGCGTTTGGGAGATTTTGACGACAACTCAACCCAGTGGATGGTCGATGATGGTAAATTAAGTTCTTAATGCGTCCAAGCAAACGAAATAACTTGAGATTTATATTATCATCGAAGCACTCTTGTTTCGTCACAAGCAAATAGTTCACATGCGCACACTTATTACACAAAATAGCATCACTTACTCACTTATATGTAATCGAACCCACTACAAATCATTATTTAAACGATTAAACAGGAGCAACAACCCTTTGATGGTCAAATTCCCGCCGAAACTCTCCATTCCACGAAAGATGGCATAGAAGCATAGATAAAAAATAGTGTAATCGTGTAATAGTCTTGTTTAAAAAAAAGAAACAATATCTTTATGAACATTGCAGCAGTTTTTGTTGTTTTAATTTAAGCCTCTTATTACATAATATTATAATAATATAAATTTACTTTAATGTCTATAAATAAAATCTGCAAAAATGTCATTTCTCTACTATGTTGATAAAAAAAAAACAAATTTGATGACAGTAAAATATGCGTAGTCCGACAGTTCTTAACGACGCATTATAAAATATTTTCACCATGTAGTTACACCTCTTACAAATGTACACGCATTTGTTGTTGTTAATAGAAAGTCGTTAGAGACTCATGTTTTCAACTATCCGCCGCTTAATCTAAGTTCCCCATACATCGAATGCAAATTTGTTCCAACACGGAACATTTAACCTTTAGTAAGTGCAATACCTTTCCATGAATATTTATTCTTTAAGATACAGTTATCCTAGCAAAAAAACTCACAGTAAATTTAGCGCCACCAGCAGCTCGGGTACGATTTTCGCTGGCACCGAATTTATTACCTAATTATCATCGGTGAAGGAAAACATTGTTAGGAAAGGCATCTAAGCGGCAAAAAATTCATAAATTTTTTTATTATTACATATTCACACCAACAAGTCAAAGGTACAATGTATAGGTCGAGCTAACAAATGCATGGTAAAACCAGTTTATGTCTTAAGTAAAAAGTCCTTAGTTGATTTCAAGTTAAAGACTATGTAATTTTAAATTACCCAACTAATTTTTAAATAATTCCGTCTCAAGATAGTTATCTTACAATTTAGATTATTATAGATTCAACAAAGAAATAGAATCCATTAGAACGTGAGCAATCTAGCCACCGAATATAATTGCATTATTAAGCTACATTTTTTAGCGTCGGTTTTTTGTCTGTCTGCAGTAAGTAACTGTGTTTAAAGGTTAAATGCACCAAAGTAAATTACAAGTCTAGACTGCGTAAACTTCAGCTATAAATTTTATTAAACTTTATAGCTGAAAAGTTCGATTCGATCTGCTTATTATACTTAAAATACAAAGTTCATTGTGTAATTATTTAATATTTTTGACAAGTAACTATATTACTGGCATTGTTCACTGTTTGGCACTATATGCCGTATTAAAAAAATATAAGTTTAAAAAACTTAACACGCAATAATCATGAGATGTGATGATCTTGATAATTATTTTTGTTTAATCCTGCTGATCCTGATCAGGATACTAGGATAAAGTTATTAAATTATGGTATTGTCATCGGTTCATCGGTCCTTGATACGAGTGCAAATTTCCAAGACAGTCGGCGTCTACAAGTTGGTGAAAATTACACTAAAAGATTCCGTTACATTGATACTTCACTGTACTGAGTTTAATTTTTATGTTGGAAATAAAACAAAATATAATGATATAAAAAATAGATAATGGCGATGATGATGATATAGCGGTATTCTACTCCTCACCTTACTTAAACTAAGCTACCTAAAAGTATCCTTAGTATGCATTGCTTATAGATTTTCTGTTGTTTGATTTGACAAAGTGTAAAATACGTCTTGCATCTTGGGCGTACATTACACGCTCGTGCAGGCTGTCATTTTTGCAACAATCACGGTTGTGATTGACGAATAACCTACCGTGTAATGCAGTGATTGACGCCTGCATGAGCGCGTAATGTACGCCATCAGTCACCATCCGTTTTTTATCAATCACGATTGATGAAATTGATTGATGCCTGCATGAGCGTGTAATGTTGTACACCTTATGCCGTCTGGTGACGTAATAAGTTGCAGTTTGTGTGGCGGTAGTCATATAAAAGGCAACTGTATAGCTAAAGGAGTAAATGGTAAAGGACCCATGACCTCATAGCATGACATGGGTACATGGCGGTAAAACCATTTTGGTTATATTAGTAAAATGCATTGACCAGGTACGGGAAAACGCAAAGTACGACACGTCTGGTGTACTACTGTCACAGATATACTAACGTAAAATAGCAGCTCAATGCTGCTGTATTTCGTATGGTTAGTGTAGAGAACCGGAGGCCCTTATTACTGAAAACGAGGCATTCCATTTTAGTCTTCAGGGGTGACAACGCATCTGCATTTTGTTTCTTAATCGAGGATAAATGAAGATGTCTATGGGCCACAGCATCCACTTACCATCACGTAGACTGTGTGCTCGTTTGTCATTTTATTCTATATAAAAATGACTACTGTTTTTATACCAAGCCAATGTAATTATTTACTAGGTAAATCTTCTTTTCTGCCAAGGAGTCCGTCGGAGTACCTTTTACCTAATTGTGCCACTAAGCAGCAGTGCGTCATTGTTCGGTCTGTAGAACATTGCACCATTTACAGTTGGCTCTAAGTCCAATTGTCAATTTTTAGTAGTTTAATAAAAAAAAAACTCAGAAGCCGCGGTAGTTCTGTGCACAAGTATATAAAACAATAAGAAAAACTTAAATAAGTTAATTTTATACTGTAATATATATTTTTTATTTAAATTACATGTTAATCTTGATAATTAGCATTTGTTTCAATTTGTATCTTCTGTATATATTTATCTTTAATAATTTACACGATATACAAAAAATTGCATAAATGATTATAACGAAACTATGCATACACTAAAAATTACTAATTGCTCAATGACTACATAATTAAAGAGTACTTGAACAATAAATAAAAAATTAAAGATTGTAATCTAACAATATTCTGTTTGATCGTATTAGGCGTTACTTTACGGAAATTCATTATAATAAAAAAGGTATAAACATCTTGAATAAACTGTCTGTGTAAATAACATAATTAACAATATCGCACTCATGTACTTAGGATTTTTTTTAATACAATAAGGGTGAAACGGGCACACAGTCCATCCAGAATGAAAATGCAGATTTTTGTCACTCCAAGTAGTAATACTAATACTAAGGACCTACTACTAGTAATACCTACTAATACTAGTAATCCTACTTTCCAGTATAAAGGTTCTTCGGTTCTCTATACTCACCATAAGAAACACAGCAGCATTATGCTAATATTTTACGCGAGTATTGTGTAGTTTCTTTGAGAACGTGGTCCTTCCCCGTTCGAGCCGACCCACTCGTGGTACACACATAATATAGGTGCGGCAGCGATGCTCTACCATTTCTAATCAAGGATAACTGTAACTGTCTATAACTTATTTTCATTTAGTAGATTTGTAAACATTATTTATTTTGTTATGGTATTACTATTCCTAATAAGAAATAAAAAATAAAAAAATAAATAATTTCCATAAAAATTAAAGAAAAAGCATTCCAAGTTCTTAAAAGTGACAACTGTTAACATGGTTTATTCCTAATGGGTATATACTTTTTAGTACTTATCGCATCTATTTGGTACGAAGCCGCCACTCGGAAATTCTTCTTCTCGATTAGTTGTGGTTCTTTGAGCTGTATAGCCAGCTGGCCGGCGGGATGTTTACAGGATATTATGACACTTAATCTTCAGGGGTGACTACTGACAACCCTTCTGTAGCTTTCATTTGGAGTTGATTGAGGGAAACGGCTGCTGAAGCTACTTACCACCATAAATTTATACATGGTAGAGCCACGTTGCAACAATATTATGGTTGTAGCACGAACGGGTCGGCTCGACCAGGGTAGGACCACACTCTCACAGATACTAGCGTAAAATGGCAGCTTAATGCTACCGTGTTTCGTATTGTGAGTGTAGAGAACCGGAGAACCTTTTTACTGGAAGCGAAGCATTCCACCTTAGTCGTCAGCGCCGATAGCGCATATGCATTTTGATTTTTAACTAAATATAAATGTAGATGTAAATGGTCCACATCATCCACTTACCATCAGGTAGGCTGTGTGCTCGACTCCTATTCTTATTCTAAATATGAAATTTGCAAGACCGTTTGTCTCCCTTATAAAAAAAAAAACTACCTTCCTCTTAAATCATTCTGTCTACCGATGAAAACCGTATCAAAATCTGTTGCTTAGTTTTAAAGATCTAAGCGTACATATGGCGGGAAGCGACTTTGTGTTACACTACGATGTAGTGATGCTGATAATTAATAAAGGCCAACACGCAGCCTTAGCTTTTACGTTTCGTTATAAACACACACTATTTCTTACCTACTGTGAACTTGAAAGCGACAATACCTCTGTTTGAACGCTTCGTAATGCTGTTTACCATACACTTGAAACCGCAGAGAACAATTTAGTCTATTTGTGATGGCGGTGGCCACATAAGTGGCGTCTTAAGCATGGGGGATAAGTGGTGTACGTTCTTTTCATGGGAGTTATCTTACAGAGCATAACCCGAACATATTTATATATAAAAGTGATAGCAATCTGCCCACGCTTTGCACGGGTGATTTATGGATCTTGACCGCAGCGCCACGTACCGGGTCCAATTGAGTTTTTAAACCATCCTGAAACCCACTCAGTGATTAAAATCATTAATATTTCTATTATTTATATTTTATTTTAATATAGTTAATATAGTTTAAAATAAAACATCACATTTTCATTATAAAAATATTTTATTTTTATAAATATTTAAAGATTATGTAATCTCCTTAATATCTTCAATACTATGCTCTATATATAAGCTATTTAAATTTTAAATTAATAATATAAAATAAAAAGTTATTATACATAAAATGAATCTATATAAATAAATTTTAAAATTATTTATTTGATATAAATAATAAAAAATTGAATAATTTTTACTAATATTAAATATACCTTGACCTCTATATAATTATTCTATTCGACCTACATCAATATTTTTTATTATACCTTGACTATAATTTAAAATATAAAAATTCTCAGTTTAACTCAAGATGACAAAAATAATAATTTTCCCAAATTTAAAACCTCCAGGAGCTATAAGTTAAATGTTTATTTTTTATTTTATTTTTTTGATTCTTTTAATTGATCCCCCCCCCCCCCCGCAACTACTCTTACGGGTAAAATTTCGTAAAATCTGTTATCAACTGATCTCTACTCAGTGAAAGGAATACTCCTACCAAATTTTAAGTCTGTAGTTTTTATGGTTCCAGAGATATCGTGATGGTCAGTACATAGGTGGAAATCTCCTATAAATATATAAGATTTTGATTCAATGTTGTACATAATGGTAGGTATGTGGACAATGTAGCGGATAGACATAATGCAGAATGCTGTGTTACCAGTAAAACACAGCAGTTTAATGCTGCTGTGTTTCATATGGTGAGTTTAGAGAACCGTAGACCCTTTTTACTGGAAACGAAGCATTCCATCTACTTCCTCAGGGGTTGACAACGCATCTGCATTTTGATTCATATTTGAAGATAAATGTAGATGTCTATGGGCCACAGCATCCACTTACCATCGGGTGGACTGTGTGATCGTTCGTCACACTTATTCTATAAGAAAGACAAAGAGCCAGTATAATTATAGCCTGCGAATCATTCTATCTTCTTCTTCAGAGTTGACAACGTATCTATAGTTTTATTTTTTTAAGTTGGTTGCAGGTATCCATAGCCAGAAGTTGTCACTTACCATTAAGTGGACTGTCTTTGTCAGTTCAGTTTTATATAAAAAACGCTGGTAATGTAAATGAGCGTGGTCGAGCCGACCCAACTGCAATGTGGCTCTACCTCATGCGAAACAATAGTTTTATTTAAAATTAGTTTTCTAACAGCTTAATTAGAATTGACTAAGCGAAGGACATATAAGTAACAAAGTAGATCGATGTCACAAGATCCCGGACCACACAGCACACACAAAGCCGTAATTCAATTAAATTGCCCATAATACAAAGTTTCGTTTTTACAAGATTAATGCCTTATAGAGTTCTATTTGAGACATCAGTATGACGTGTAACGGAGCCGATCTGACGCTCGCTCATACGAAACATGACTAAACGCTTGTTTAAGTCATAAGCGGTAGCAATTCTTTATTAAAAATAAAAAAAACGTCAGAAGTCAGTGCACCATAGCAATTATTTGTTTACTTTGGTTTCAATATATTGATCATTCATCACAATTATCATTAGTCCACAGCTGAACATAAGCCCTAAGCCCTTTCCAAGAAATACCACAAAGCACAGTTCTAAGCCACATGCATTCATCGACTTCCTCCATGTCTTACCAGGTCGACACTCCATATATTAATATATTTTATTTTTTATAAAGGCTTTTATCCAGAAGTAGAATAAAATTTATAATGTATTGTTGGATATAAGCCTACATAAAGTTTTTTTGAAAAAGTTGCTACTATAACAACCCTGTCTCTATGGGCAAGTTGACAAGTTATGTAACTTACATTAAGTATGACCCGTTAATTTTATTCCAATACGTTTAACTAATTTAGATCCCAATACAACAATATCTACTAAATAGGTTCTTCCTCTAGGTGTAGGTAGGTTAGTATTGAGTGTCCAAATAGGATCAATTTATCAGAGTATAAAACAACGTAGTAGAGCGATGAAGTTATATGATAGCTGCATGAATGAGTATGCTTGACCTGGGTAAGACCATGCTTTCATAGAATAGCATTGTGATACAATAGAATAACACTGTATTTCGGGAAACAAGCGCTGAACGTTCGCAACGTTGGCCGCACAAAATTCCCGAGCTTTGGCGAACCGAGAACGGGAATCAAGCGCTGCGCTGAGCGTTCCCACCGATTAGCTAAACAAAATGCAAGATCAGCAATGAATAGAACTCGCAGGCAACACAACTCATTGAATTCTGCTTTTGCTTATGACTTTGACTATTTTCTCCTAAATAATGTTGATATTGGTAGAATGAATAACATATGCAACCAATGTCATGCAAAAAAATGGAAGGCTGAAGCTCCTGGTATGTGTTGTAGTGGTGGAAAAATAAATATACCTAAAATTCCCGAACCAACATCAGTTTTAAAGAACTGATATCAGGATCACATCCTTCGTCAAAACATTTCTTGAACCATTCAAGGCAATATAATACACTTTTTCAGATGATTTCATTTGGTGGCAAAGAAATTCGAGAGGGGAACTTTATTTTACTGGTAATGAGATATTTTGTCTTAGTCCTCAGGGATTCGCAACTGCATTTTGATTCTTAATCGAGGATGGACGTAGATATAGATGACTATGGACCACAGAATCCACTTACCATCAGGTGGAGTAGGTGCTCGGTTGTCACCTTTATGCTACAAAAATATCAAATACAATTTTTAAATCTAGTTTATGAAGGACTACAAATTGTTTAAAAGCAATCAATTTTTCATTAGGTAGTAAATCTCCTTCTTAGCTTAGGAAACCGTCAGTTGCGTTCCAGTTTGACACATAAGAAAGCCAGCCATGGTCATCTTAGTCTTCAGCGGTGACAACGTATGCGTCCTTGTTTGTTTCTATTGGGTTTCAGGTATCCGTAAATATCCATTTATATAAAAAAACGACGGGTTGCACTCCGGGAGTGCCGGCAGAAGTGAAAACTTGAATATTAACGTTGTGCATTTTTGATATTTTGGAATGGTTAAGGAATCATTTTGGACGAATTGCTTTAATTATCAGTATAAAAGTACTATCATTTATGTGGTAGAATGCAATATTTATTTATTGCGCTATCGTTCACAAACATGACAATTTATATTACATTAAAAAGTTTATCTTTTCCTACACCGCGTCAGCTGTCTACTCTCCATCCGTCTTACGAATTTTCGATCAGGTCACGTGTCCTGACGCGAGTTTAACATTTTTTACCCATTATAAAAAAGTGTACAACGCCGCTAAAGAAGTTTTCGTCTTACGAATTTCGATCAGGTCACGTGTCCTGACGGGAGTTTTACATTTTATACCCATTACAAAATAAGTGTACAACGCCGCTAAAGAAGTTTTCACTTCAAAAATCTACAAAATATAAAGTAACTTGGAACCCTTCCCTTTATGGCTTTTAAAAACGGACTACCGAATCTTTTGCTTCAACCACACTTCAATCTTATCAGCAATTGACTCGCCTCTTCAAACGCCTTACTCTGGTCGCTTATGTATCGTTAACCGGCGGTTCCTCTTAGCGGTGCATTACCGTAACGTATAGTCTTGTTGGCCGTCCCCTCGTAGTCTGGTCGATGTCTCGTCTGCAGCCAAGGTCAAGTGATTCATTCCAACTTGAGAAATTGTTGACGAAAGCACCGAAGATCATAAACAGCCCCCTTGATATTCTCTGTAAACATATTTATGCGTTCATGTTTCTTACTGGGCCCGTTAATGAATTGAACAGAAAACAATGACAGTTAGCATCGGTTTGCTCGTGGAATTACTGTCCGTATATTTATAAGTTATTGGTTATAAAGCGAAATGTAGAAAGATTTAATTTCTTCTTGAGGAACTTTTATTTTTGATGATCTCATTAAGTGACTTTGATTGCGATGTAGTTTTGTTCACTTTTTCAAATTTATTTCCAAGTGGTTTTGAGACGCCTTATTATTTTTGCCTTTATTCTATATTCTTATTAGTGACTAACATAATTTTATTTTATTTATGGATTTATTTTAGTATTCAACAATTCAACTTAAAGACAAAAAATTTTATTTTTCTTATTTATTAAATTAGAAATTCAATATTTTTATTCAATTGTAACATATTAAAATACATATAAAAATATGTGTTTAAGTCAAAACTGTTTCACGGTCAAAACAATTTGACTGAAAAATGTCGTTTAAAATGTTTGACCCTTTTACCAAGACAGATAGTTAAATTACTTTTGACCAGTGGTATTTACATTTAATAAAAAAATGTTCGATACTTCACAAAGCGTTTATTTCTAATCGATTTTAGGAAAAATATTCTCAGGCAAATCACTGGAATTTCCAACCTGCTGCGGCCCCGACACTTGAAAAATTAACGCAATACGAAAATACACGCATATCTAGTTGATCCCGTAGATCTTAAGAAAAGGTAGTTTAGCCTAGGAAAAACAAATTTATCCTAAAATCGGCCTTGGCCTGTAAAAAGTGCTTAAGTTACTGCTGGCTGCGGTCAAAACTAGTATTGACTGAACAGTTCTGAGTGTAAAATATCATATTTACCACAACTTTTATTATATCGTTTATAAGTTCTACGAATTTTGTTTTCGTTTATATATTTCAAAATTATTTATGCAAAGCAAATTCAAGAACCAAATCGATCGTAACTACAACAGACCAAAAACGAAGAAATTCGAATGAGTCACAGACTAAATATTACAGATGCGCGGCAACAGCGTGCGTAGAAACGGAAATACCTAATCTTTGCATTAGTCTATCAAGAGTATCGCGCTTTAACGTGCGGCATGTGCGAAATACTAGCCATGTTCGTATCCAGTAAACAGCCATGTTGTTATTATAACCGAATGAATCTATTTCCTTCAAAAGGCTCCGGAAGACATTCTTTGTTGTCGCATTCTTTTGTCGATAGAATCGAATTCTTTCCGCGCACATGTTCACATAACGTATTAAACAATATTCAGTCATGGAATAATATAATTAAATATTATTTTATGCTAATATTTTCAAGCTATATTTTTTTGTGTAATATTATTTTATAGCAGTAGCCATATCATGGGTGGATGATAGTGACCGCAAACTTGAGAAGTCATGGGTCTAATATAACCACTTTTGCTTATTATCATGAATTCCGCCTCATGATAAGTTGAAGTTTTTATTTCCTGACGTTTCGGGTACTACATCATCAATGATACAGCGAAATGTAGAAATAATTTATTTTCCCTTTTTCACTTTTTCAAATTTATATCCAAGTGGTTTCGCGACGCCTTATTACTGTTGCCTTATTCCCAAACTAATTTAAAGAATTTTATCGCGTTTAATTATAATTTTCTTAATTCCTGACGTTTCTGGCGCTACAGAACCGATGGGCACAGGACGGGGGAACTAAGGTATTTGGCGTCCATCATAGTTAGATAACGGCTACCCTAAATTTTAAATACTAATTTTTGATCCGATCTACGCCAAACGAACTCACAGTATCTAGTACGTTGCTACTGTAGTTTATGGACAGTGTACTTTAAAAACAGAGGGCTACAGATGCATTGTCACCTCTGAGAATTAAACCTGTAATTGTACTCGCACTGCATACTCTCCAGATTGAAAATTTTTGTTTTAGAACTTTCAAATAGAAGGATATAGATATTTTTATTTTAAACTCTCTTAAAATAATAAAACCACATACTTTATTGTCTAAAATATAACTAATTTATTATTTATTATAGGACAGTGCTTGTCTGGGACCCACCTGAAGGTAAAGTGACAATTATGTGTAGATGGAACTCAAAGGCTCCTTTTAATGGAAAATCATACCGTATTAGCGTAACAAAAGACTCTTATTCCACTACTTTGCTGAACGCCGAGGAATGCTGCAGCTATGTTAGTAGTTTAGTTGTAGCGCGAATGTGTCGACTCGACTGGGGAAGGACCATGCACTCACAGAATAGCAGCTTAACGCTGCTGTGTTTCGAATGGTGAGTGTAGAGAACCGGTGATCCTTTTTGCTGGAAACAAGGCATTCCACCTTAGTCGTCACGGGTGATAACGCATCTGAATTTGATTCCTATTTGAGGATAGATGTAGATGTCTATGGACCACAAATGGTCGTTCACAGAATACCAGCGTAAGAAACTCTTTAGTGGAAACGATGTATTCCATCCTAGTCCTCAGTGTTATCACTGAGGACTAAGATGCGAAGAACGTACCTGCATATTGATTCGTAGTCGAGGATAAATGTATGGGCATCTTTGCCACAGCAACCATTTACCATCAGGTGGACTGTGTGCTCGTTTGTCATCCAATTTCGATAAAAAACGCATTATAAAAGATGAAACAAACCAGTCGATTCGAATCCGTTAAATATCAACAACAAAAGGTTATAGGCCCGCCAACCTCCTGATTATCCGTTGGGGAAAGGGAGGGCGGAATTAAGGCGTATTATTCTTATGCACACTCTTCGAAATGCATTCTGTAGAACACCGAGAAGCTGGCTACCCTGCGCCTGAGCTCGAGGAAACAAGACTGGTTTTAACTAAATTAAAGACACCAATTAGACACGTATTGAGTCCAATGTCCGACTCCAATTATATGTAACACAAAACCGTCTTGTCGAATCGACACCTCGCCGTATTGCGTCGCATAAAAATAAACTAAGCAAGAAGCCATAGCTGCAGCGATTTGCATCGGAGGTCGTCCAGTTATGGACGTATTACATACCTCATTGAATACAAACGAAACTATTATATTAATCGGCCGGTTACAGTTATACGCAACGTCGATACGAATTTGGTGAGCTGGCGACGTGGTTATGTTACGCGATGTTCATATTTACTAGGTTACCGTATGTCGAGTATTTGGAACAAAAAGTCGATATCTATTTATAAAAATGGACGATTTATTGTCAATTGATAGAACATTTGGTTGATTGTATGCAAAATATGGTAAATTAAAAAAAGTAACTTTCAATTAGTATTATTTATAATCTATATTGAATAAAAAGCTTCTATTTATGTTTTAAATCACAATATCTCACACAATCAGGATAGCAGCAGATAACCTCCGGCCGGAGGTGGCTTAAAGATCACACCCAAATTGTTCACGGCTTACTTTTGACATATGAATTCTTCTTAATCTTAATAATTTAAAACTTTAAAAAAATAATAATGTGTATATTTCAAAAAAATATTTAACGCTGTTAACCGAATATCCAGAGTGATGAGATATCTGAAATATCATATTCTGGACAACCCTTATTCCAAACAGCGATATCTTCCGGTACTAAATATCATAACAACATTTCACAAGCTATTACTATAATAAACAAAGTCCTCCCCAAGAAATGGCGCAAAATACGCTACGCCATCGACTTCCTGTATATCTTACTAGGGCGTCATTCCCTCAATTTGATGGTAATCTATTTGGGGCTTGCCCAACACTTTGCTTTCATCTTCGGCACATAGGTACTTCAGCTTACTGATCCGATGGGTTCTGTCAGTTGCTCTGGTTCTACTGTACTGGTAGCACTTGATACTACTCTATTTAGCATGGTAGAGCCACGCTACATAAATATTATGAGAAACAGGAATAGGTTGGCTCGACCGAGAAAAAACGCTCGCTCTCACAGAATACCAAAGTTAAATAGTATCTTAATGTAGCCATGTTTTGTGTGGCGGGTATTGAAAACGGGAGACCCTTTTTACTGAAAACTATTCCATCTTAGTCGATCTTAGTCCTCAGGGGTAACATTTGCATTTTGATTCTTAATCGAGGATAGATGTAGGCGTCTATGTGCTTGTAGCATTATGTGGATTGTATGCTTGTTTGTCATTCTAATTCTACCAAAAAAAAAAAATACTGTGGATATCTTCATTATGAATTCGGTCACGCAGAGCGTAGCCCTCCGCATGCTCACTGGCCGACCTTAAGCTTCCTCATAAGGCCAAATAAAGGACCACGTCTCCAATTCATATGTCGTCACTGGCCACTCGCAATGATTGTACACCCTCGTTATCAAGATTTCAATTGAATACAGATTAAATCCCCGAACATTCAAACCTTTTTTTTTTTAGAATGACAAACTCTCTCTACAGCTGTATTGTACTTCTACTAGTACTCGTCTGCTACGTCGTAGATCCGAATATAAATCGAATGTATTATTAAGTTTTTGGTCCAAATTTTTGTGTTTATCTCTAATCACCATTACTGTACCCTGTCTTAGGTTCATTACTGGTCATGAATCTCCCCGATAAACTGCCACTAAGCCCAAATCATATCGTTTATTGTTATGTTCCCAGCCAAAATCTAAAGCGTAATATTAAAAGATCTTGTATTTACATGTATGTAGTATTCAATAGTTTTGACGCCTCGGTGGTTCCGTGGCGCAATGGCTCAGCAATTAATTGTAAATATGTGGGTCGTGGGTTCAAATCCCGCACGAAAGAAGTATTTGTATGGCCTACAAATAATTATTCCGGACCTGGATGTTTGTATTGTGAAATTTATGTATTCCAACTGCATCCTCGATATAGGATGAAATCGTAGTGTAAGAGGTGGTAAAGTTTAAATGTACCTCGGGTACGTAATTATTTGGACAGAATTGTTGACTTGTAAAACGATATTTGCCTACACTGCAGCATATAGTAAACTAATACCTAAAACTGTAATTAATAGCTCCAATGGTCGCAACACCGCAGGAGTTTAATCCTTGACTCAAGTTCGTTACCCTAACACTTATAAAGCCACACTTTTTCCTCTAAACACTTTGCCATTTTGATGATTAACTATGAAATGATTGGCAGGAGACATCAAACACTCAAATTCAATAAAGTCTGCCTCTGCCTAAATCAAATTCCATAGAGGCCATTGTATGCTCGTAAATCAACACGTTGTCCTTAGAAGTAGACTGGTAACGTGATACACGCCGCATTTCGGTATTTAATCCTAACGCATGGATCTTAAATGTTTCTAACGCTATTGAATAGCAACTTATATATTAAAAGCTAATAATATAAAAAATAGCGTATAATATCGTTTATTTCATTGAAATATCTGTAGTATAAAACTCGTTCCCTATTATTACTCAAAATATGGCTTATTAATTGACAATGCCGGTTTTAAATTATGGTTTAAGAAAGGTCTTCGCGAAATTTTACATTTATTGTCAAATTCCAAATATACATTTCACCTGACTTATTTTAGCGGTACTTTCTTTCTTCGTGAAGGTGAAAAAGATTCTAGTTTAAACCTAAGATTAAACATAAACATTTTTTTTGTATAAAAACGGGTTATCTTTAACGTTTTACTTATAATGCACCTTACTTCACCATTTTTTATGGAATAAGGGTGACAAAAAAGCACATAGTCCACCTGATGGTAAGTGGATGCTGTGGCAAAGATGCCCATACATTTATCCTCGACTACGAATCAATATGCAGGTACGTTCTTCGCATCTTAGTCCTCAGTGATAACACTGAGGACTAGGATGGAATACATCGTTTCCACTAAAGAGTTTCTTACGCTGGTATTCTGTGAACGACCATTAGTGGTATATGAATTTTGTGGTATGGAAGAATGATATGCAGCTGCAGCATAACTCTACCACGTACAGAAAATGTCTGTAACGTACGTCCTATGCTTGGGGTTAACAGACAGAAAATGCCGAATATATAACAAATAACGCAATAAAGTATATAAATAAAAACTACGTATCTTCAAATGACCATTAAAGTCAATAATATGTTATTAGTGTCGGTATTTAGAACAACTATGTTAATCTTAAAATATTTTGACGAAGAACTCCCTCATTATTCACTGTTATCCTCCTTTCCTTGACCCACGTTGTAAACAACAATAATGCGTACACAGATCCAACTCTCATTGGCTTAATCACCAGCAGTGACGTAAGCCAGCCGTATACGGGTGTGCAGGCGTTCCCTTCGCACAAACTAGGTATGACGTCCGGTATGCATTGTACTTGTTCCTTACTTCTGTTTTCCTGGTAGCTGTTTGAATTTTGATTCATTAAATAAATATATGTTTTGCAAAACAAACAATTCATCATAATATCAATATAGCCCATCACTGCCTCGTTGATATAGTGGTTGTAGTAGTGCGACTGTCGATCATGAGGTCTTGAGTTTTAATCCCGGGTCGGGCCAAATATGTAATCAATTATTGAGTTTTTCCGTCAATAAATTCACAGTAGCTGCCCGGAGTCATCAAGTTGGTGGTTTCCCGTCTCACCCCTGTGCCTCCGAAAGCACAGTGGCCTTCAAAGAATGATCACAGACAACATTGTAATAGATGGTTAGATAATGGATTCCGTACGTTCGTCAAATATTAAATTAACCCCTCAGTCCCATTAAAATCCCCATGCGGACGCGGATTGACGAACGCATGCGAATGCGTCCGTCAAATCCCGAGCGGTCACATGCGACTGCACCCACCCACAGCTCTTTATACCTTTAAAACTTATATTTAGAGAATACTTTTCTGTGGAGAAGTTTGGCACTGTAAAATCTATACAAAATACTCAGGTTTTACTACATTACAAAAAGACTATTGTATTTTGATAACAAAAACAAAACATACCCATTTACGTGGTAGAGCCATGCTGCAGTTATATTAGTAGTATAGTTGTAGCACGAATGGGTCGGCTCGACCGGGGAAGGACCACGCTCTCACAGAATACCAGCGTGAAATAGTAGCTTAATGCTGCTGTATTTCGTATGGTGAGTGTAGAGAACCGGAGACCCTTTTTACTGGAAATGAGGCATTCCATCTCAGTCCTCACGGGTGACAACGCATCTGCATTTTGATTTGTAATGGAAGATAGATGTAGATGTCTATGGGCCGCAGCAACCACTTACCATCAGGTGGACTGTGTGCTCGTTTGTCAGCCTATTCTATAAAAAAAAAAAAAAAAAAAAAATACCCAGCGAATGTCGGCAGCGTGAAAATCACAATTATTTCAATATAAATTACTCGAAATTATTTACGTAAAAAGATAAATGATTTTCAAATAAAAACTTTGACCACAATTTTATAATAAAATACTATACTAAAACACTAATAAAACACTAGAAAAATCCAAAAATCAACACAATAACATTCACGCGAAAATGGCGTACGAAATGAACGTAGATTATAAATAAATATCCATAGTATAACTGTTTTATTGCACTAGAGTATAGAAAGTTTCATATTAATTCTTTAATGCCAAACTGCTTCATAAAAAATCTCTAAGTCTCTAAATATAAGTTTTTATGGTTTAAAGTGCTGTGGGTGTGCGCGGTTGGATCCGACCGCTTGAATTTTGACGGAATAGCGCTGCGGTCGAATTCCGCTTAGAGATTGAAGGGTTAATAAATAACCAAATTATGTTAATCTTTAACGTGTAGTGGCGGTGTAAGAATTTACACGACCCCATGTCGTCCCGTGGGTGTCGTAAGAGGCGACAATGGGAAACAAATCAGGAGATGGGCAACAGCGTCACCCTAATAACTTTTAAAAATAAAAATAACTGCGGTTGCCAATCCGCCTGTTAAACGTGGCAACTATGGCAAATATTCACTTTATGAGACATATGGAGAGGTTCAGCAGTGGACTTTAATAGACTGTAATGATGAATTATGTCCTGAGTTTAGATTTCAGGAGAATAGGATAGTCCTAATGCGCGTATTGTGTCACGAATAGCAAGTTTAGGGAACTTGACAATATCAATGGGGAGTCGAGTAATTAACCATAATTTTATGTTCGGTTATTATGAAATTACCCATTTAATCTAGATGGCGCGTAATTGAGTACGCCAGAGCTTAATGTCGAACGGGATCAAGTTACAAACGATTAACGAGGTTTGAAGAGTTTAAAGTTGGTTATTTTATTGGTAGTACACAGATAAGAGAAAACGTTAAAAGTGAACAATAATCTACAGATAATTTTGGCGCTGCTATACATTTAAGACACGAATAATTTTGACGTATGTTCTTATTGTAATTTTTATAAACATTATGTTTAAAACAAGACGTAAATAAATAAAGCAAATCACATTAAGAAGTTACATAAAAGTTTGTTTTTCAAATTAGATATCAAATATACAGAGTTTTATTGCTTAATTTTTTTTCTTTTAATATAGTGGTTGGTACAGCAACTGCTGATCATAAGGTCCCCGGGTCGAGTCAAAAAAACCAAGTATTGAGTTTTTTTCGTCAAGAATAGCTTCTCGAAGTTCGCTGTGTCTCGAAAAGCCCGTAAAGCCGTTGGTCCTGCGCCTGATCTCTCTCCGGTCGTGTCGGTTTATCATCCCATTGGATTATGAGAGTGAGGGAATAGAGAGTGCACCACTGTGTTTGCGCAAACACTTGGGCACTATAATCCTGTCCTGCGCCGTGGGCTTTGATTATATACATGTCTATATAATCAAAGGCCGTGGGACATTATTGAATGACATTGATGAATTAAGAAACATTATTGTTTGTCATTGTCATTATCTTTTATTTTTATCTTATAAATACAACAACAAAACGTGCTTAATATATTTAGTTTTTAATTTGTTATGGTGATCACATCATTTAAGCTTATAAATTACTAGGGAAGGACCGTAAATAAACAGAGCGTTGAAGTAGAAAACTGGTTGAACGGTATCAAAATAATTCAATACTTATCGTATCAGTTAATATTTGAATGTATTCTTTGATGTTTGGTCTCGTAAGAAAGAAAAAATGACATGAATATTTAATATTTTTAATCACAATTGCGCCACGGGGTCAAGTTAACGAATCCAGCCTTGCCTTGCCAGGCTTGGCTACATTTTCCTTATTCCTTATTATGCATAGAATACTACAATACACAATAGAATGGCTGTCAACCTTATTTTGTCCGAGGATAGGCGTTGCCGAGAGCACACATTCAAGCAAATACGTTGTATTATCACTACTACAAACCCGATTCACTGTGTTGACATACAGATTAAAATGCAATTTGGCATTTTCTAAATAATTTGCATGCGAAATTTGGAAACGATTGTAACGTCAAAACGCATCTCGCGTTGACATTTATATGTGTGAATTGCCGTGTTAGTGACATTTTAGTGGCTACACGGGCTCCGCCCACTCCCCCGTTCTATTATGTACGTAATTATAGTATTCTATGTTATTATGGTATCCTAAGGTTTAATCGAATGTCAACAATTATTGGCGGTTATCCTAGATTTGTGACATCCGGGTAACCCCGGTAAGAAGTGTCCGTGACTAATGGCTTCCTACCCGCTCATTATTTGCTTAGCTGCTGACAGCTAAATTAGCCGCCCGGAAGGAATCAAGGAAAATATTGGAAATATTTCACAGCGAGATAAGGATATCCGTGACTACCAACCATATCGGAATTAATATTTTTATTTTACTTTTTCTTTCCAAATTGTAATTTAAAAGTAAAAATATGAAATGGAATTAGTTTAAAAAATTATAGCATTATAGCATATACACTTTAGATACAATAATTATTTACTTTGCTTTCTGTTTATAACCTATTTATAGAATAAGGGTAACAAACTTGATGTAAAGGGAGTTAAGGTAGTGCCGTGATCCATGGACACCTATATCTATTCTCGATTAAGAATAAAAATGCATACAAAGCGCAGGTAATACAAAGGCGTCTTTGGTTTTCTTTACTTAACAGCAGTAAGCTCCTATTTTACGCTGGTATTCTGTGATAGCGTGGTCCTTCCTTGGTTACGGCTCTACTGCGTGTTTAAGTAATTAACAGTCCACTTGACTTCGAGTAGCTCTGATAGTTAAACCAACATTAAAATAATCTATTTACTTTATTAATAAGTTTCTTAGCAATTGAAAGTAATTTGTCATCATAGTCGGTGATCGGTATCAAAAGAAATGTAAAAGCTTGATGTAACCAGGAACTATTATATTTGTATTAACTATTATAAATAAAAAAAAATATATATATGTATATATATATATATATATATATATATATATATATATATATATATATATATATATATATATATATATATATATATATATATAGATATATATACATATATATACATATATTATTACGTGGTATAGCCATGCTGAAGTTATATTAGTTGTATAGTGCAGCCCCAATATCCTGCATGCTGGACGATCGCTGGGACTCGCCAACGATGGCTCGCTGGATATGGCTGCATGCAGACTTGTAGACAAGCATCTTGCCACCACCGGTGCAAGATTGTATTGTCAACTAAATGTTACTCCACCACGCTCTTACAGAATAAGCGTAAAATAATTGCTTAGTGCTGTTGTTTTTCGTATGGTGAGTGGAGAGAAACGGAGACCCTTTTTACTGAAAACGAGGCATTCCATTTTAGTCGTCACTTATGACAACGCATCTGCATCTTGATACGTAATCTATATATATGTATATGTAGATGTCTATGGGCCACAGCAACCAATTACCATCAGGTGGACTGTATGGTTATTTGTCACCCTTTTCTATAAAAAAACTAAGCAGTATTAAATATACAACTATAAGAGTAAGTGAAAACAGGAACGACCGTAGACTAATATCGGAGATCGGAGAAAATACGCAAGCCTTATCTATTAAAAGGTTTATTTTTTTTATTAAGCAACAATTGCTAGGTAAGTGTTATTATTTATACTGAAAAGTACATGATTGATAATAATTCCTAGAAATGAGGTGATCCCTGCTGCTGTTGCCTTGCTGTTTCTAAATGTTTTCATACTAACTGTATAAAATATTATATTGTAAATTAAGTTTTTTTTAAAGTTCCGCTGGGATTCTTGCTGGTTCTCCCCAGGACAGAAGGTTTAACCGAACCACTGGTAAAGCTTAAATCACTCAAAAAGTAATTCTTGTAATCTAATATATAAAAACTAATATTTGTTTGTTCGTATTTTTTGCGCTGCAATACCATAATACAACATATTGCTTGCACTTACGCTAGTTTTAGGTATAGGTCCACCCACCTATTAGATTTATTTTTAAATTAAATATTTTCTATTTAGCTCAAATAGCAACAGAATAATGAACTTGATGAATTTTTTTGTATTTAATGCCAGCATTGCTAACGGCCATAAATAAATATAAATACGTTCAGACAGCACTCAGATGTGTCATCGAGCGCAAGTCGTTTGCAAAGATTCAACCACGGACAATATAGGTTATTAGAACGGGGTAAATATTAATATCATCTTTAGGTGATGATTAATTGTGACAATTGATTCATGGAAATATTGCACTCGACAAACATCGTAATTTAAACAGTAGTTACATTTTTTTAAATATTTTGATTACACACGAAAGTTATAAAATTTCAGGATGGTATTCTTTGGACTCAAACAAGGTAAAAACAGAATAATATGCTTCACGATTCTAAAAACTACTTACTTACACACTTAACAACTTACATAAATGTTAGTAATAACTAAGAGTAAAAAATGAATAAAAGGAAAGATGCGACGCGACTTAACAATTTCTTTTTTTTATAATATAAGGGTGGCAAACGAGCACATAGTCGACCAGATGGTAAGTGGTTCCTGTGGTCCATAGACATCTACATCTATTCCCGATTATAAATCAAAATTCAGACGCGTTGTCACCCCTGAGGACTAAGATATAAAAATGAATGCCTCGTTTGCTCGTTTCCCGTAAAATGGTTCGTTGATTCTCTACACTCACCATGCGAAACACAGCAGCGTTACGCTACAATTTCACGATGGTATTCTACGAGAGCGTGCTACAAATATACTACTATTATAGTTACAGCATGGCTCTACCACGTACATACCACGCTATATACAATAGCTCCGAGCATATTTTATCACTTATTTGTTATTTTTTCTATGACACCTGATTATATTAGTAAAAAACAAGAAATTAATGTAGCCAATGTTGATTAGTTGTTACAATTAGTTATTTTTTTTATAGAATAAGGGTGACAAACGCGCATACAGTCCACGTGATGATAAGTTGATGTGTGACTTATAGAATACATTTATGCGCGATCAAAAATAAAAATGCAGATGCATTGTCACCGCTGAGAACTAAAATGGATTCCCTACACTCACCATACGAAATACAGCAGCATTAAGATTATTATATATTTATTGATAATTTTATGATGGTATTTTGTGAGAGCGTGGCTCTACCACTTATAAGCAAAATATCTAACTATCTGCTGGTGACATAATTAGTCTTAACGTCTTAAATCAATTTAATATATGTTAGCCTGTTGTCGCCATTGCGTTTCAGAATTGCAGTAAGCATCACAGTTTTAGCGGTCATCCGTCAAACAGTCATGCTAGGCCATAATGAAGCAGTAGCCACAATAAAACAAGAAAGCGAAATTAAAGTGACACCTACGCCTGCGCAGGCGCAGGAAGCGCACGAATCTCATACAGTTGATATAATGAGAGTAGTCAATTATGCGACGCGTGGACGGGAGACGTGCGAGCTATGAAATAAATCTCTATTATATATGCCTAGACTTTTGGTAATTCAGCCAGACAAAGACGTATTTAGTCGTTGTGAGGACTTAAATAGAAACAGCGCAAAATGCAAATCTAAGAAGTACCAATGCACGAGATTATTTTTGAAGGGATTATCAGAATCGCTTTTCGCATTTGTTTTTTTTTTTAATTTAGATTTTATAATTGAATCTTCTAAGTTGCCTGCGTTAAGTTAAACATTGAAATAATAGTATAGTAACAGTGAAACACTATTCACCCGTGGCAATAGGTACGTTCTGCAAAATTACGTTGAGTTACCAAATCGACACATCAAGGATATAAAATAAATTGAAATTAATTATGATAAAATTCATTTTATTTATTTTTTAATGTGTAGTGTTTGTAGAAATAAAAAATAATATTACTTAATAAAAATAGTTGAACCGGGATATGAAAAGCTTTCAGAATCACCTTACAGATATTTCAGCAAAATATTGTGACTTTAATTGATAGTGTGAAGAGATAGACAATTATCGCACTAATTATTAGGCTTAAGATATCCAGACCAATGACTTAAAATAAAATATAGATGCAGTGCTTAAGAAATCCTTATACCGTAGTGTTGTGTGAATGGGTCAACTAGCGCCATCTAGTGTCAGGAACGAGAGCGAGGGGAGCTTTGCGGAGAGTGAGATCACCGATCTCTCGACCGACAGCGCCACCCGAAGAACTAAGTTTCTAGAAAATCTATACTCAAACTCTCGGTACCTTACGCGTGTTTACTTGAACATTCCGGATATTTTGCTAATTTAAATAAATAGGTGGCGCAAGATGCGATCGAGACAGAGTTTAACTCGGCGACACAAGCGAAGCTTCGGAGCGGAATTAAGTGAATTAGTGTGTTTAATTATAGTGTTTTTAACTTTAATTTGTATAAAGTAAATTAAAGTGTTAATTTAGGTAATTTTATCGGCAATTTTTATTGTCACGAACCCTATGCTCGTAACAATTGGTGACAGAAGTGGGATAAAATAATGCCGATTTTACCTAAGGAGGAAACGGAGGGTGTCCGTACCCGAAGTCAACGCCAGCAGGAGACGGACCAGAGGAGATTTGGTGGTGCAACGCCGCAGATGTCTGAGGGCCAGTCGCCGGCCACGGAAGCCGGTCCGTCAGCAGCTTCTACGTCTGTGGCACCTGACTTAGGTGCTCTGATGGTGATGCTGCAGCAGCTGCGGGGTGGACAAGAGGAACAGGCCCGCCGACAGGAGGAACAGGCCCGCCGACAGGAGGAACAGGCCCGTCGGTTGGAAGATCAGCAGGCGGAACAGGCCCGTCGCTTAGAAGAGCAGCTCAAACGCGATAGGGAGGAGCAGATGCTTCTCATGAAGGACCTTCACGCTACCTTCGGGAAAGAGATAAGGGAGGTGAAGGATAAGGTTGCTCAACATGATAACCGCCTGTCGGAAGCTGAGACCCAAATCAACCAAGTTAAGAAAACGCTGGATGAACTCAAACTTGGAGATGGAATTGCAGCCCCCGCAGTAGCTACTACACCTTCGTTACGTGGGTTCAGGGTACCACCGTTCGATGGGACTTCTTCCTGGTTGGCCTACAAAATCCAGTTCGAGGCCGTCATGGAGGCAAACGGCTGGAATAAAAGCCAGGCCATGACTGCACTCACCTTAGGCCTGCGCGACCAAGCCTTAACCGTGTTGGAAGCTCTCGGTAAGAAAGTGACCTACGAGCAGCTCCTTGAGGCATTGGAGGCGAGGTATGGTGACGCTCACCTGGAACACGTCTTTCGCGCGCAGCTTAAAGATCGCGTGCAAGGCAGCAACGAAAACCTGCAGCAGTGGGCCCTTGAGGTGGAGAAGATGGTTCGAAAAGCATACCGGTCTGTACCTGCGCTCATTGAAGAGAACCCGGTGCAGACATTTATCGACGGCATCCGCGACCTGGAAGTCAGAGCTGCTGTGAGGCTCGGGCACCACGAGACGCTTAAGGACGCCTTGGCCCATGCACTGGAAGTGGAAGCCGTGCGGCAGGATCATCGTTCCCATCGCGTCAGGGAGGTTGCAGCAGCTACAGTTCGCGACCGCAACAAAGGATACAGCCCAAGGTGCTATGGCTGTGGGGAAAAGGGCCATCTTCGATCCAGCTGCCCTAAGCGAACCCTAGAAAGGGAAGGTGAACGATCCCAGGATGGTAGTGCGGCCAACAGCACCGCCCAGCAGCAGCAGGGAAACGAGTAAAAGCCAGAACTGCGGGGCGGGTGCTGGCTGATGTTAAAAAAGCCCCAAGGATCTCGATCTCACAAACCCATGATGGGAACAGTCTAATCATCAAGGGCGAGATCAACGGAATGCCGTGTAAACTGACCATAGACACTGGAGACTCTCGTACGGTTGTTAGTTCCCAACTTATAAGTAAGTTTCTTGAGGGCTCCGCATACGACCGTGAACGCATTAATTTGGTAACAGCCACCGGTCAGCGTATACCCGTCCGTGGAGAGAAGGAGATGGAGTTGAAGCTTGGCAACGTGATCTACCTGCATAATGTCATCGTGGCTGATATAATGGACGACTGCATCCTAGGTCTAGACTTTATGAGGAATAATTGTTGTGAGATCGACGTTAAGCAAGGTGTATTGAAATGTGGACAGGAGGAACTTTTTATGGAAGGTGCGTTACCAGGAAACGTGTACAGCATTAAGAAGATTGTTCTTCCGCCGAGATCGGAAACGATTGTTCCGGTTAGTCTTCCCCGAAACGCTGGGCAAGCTCACCGTTGTGTACTTGTGGAAAGGGTAAACAATGACCTTCCATGGAAAGTAGCTCGAACCTTGGTCAGAACCACTGACATCTCAAGAATACGTGTGCTGAACCTTTGCGACCGAGAACAGATTATAGAAAAAGGCACACTGGTTGGCACTTGTGAGGAAGTGGACTGGTTACGTCGGTGCCAATATATATCGAGTGGGACCCCCAGCAAGGATTCAGAAACGAGAGTGACCACACTTTTGGAAGACTGTCGCAGTGTTCTCTCCCCGAACGAATTGGTCAAGGCGAAGAAGTTGTTACTCAAGTACGCCGATGTGTTCTCGTCAAACGATGCTGACATAGGAAAGACTGGCTTACTCCAACACAAAATAAACACAGGAGAGGAATTGCCTATCCGTCAGCGGCCAAGAAGATTGCCGGTAGCACGTGAAAAGCAAGTGGAAACCATGATTGAGGGAATGGTGAAGGATGGTGTTATTGAACCTTCATCTAGTCCATGGTGTTCACCCGTGGTGCTGGTAAAGAAGAAGGATGGCAGCATGCGGTTTTGTGTTGATTACCGCCGTCTGAACGACGTTACAAAGAAGGACAGCTACCCCTTGCCAAGAATTGATGACACGTTGGACATGCTTACAGGAGTAAAATGGTTTAGCACGCTGGATCTAAAAAGTGGCTACTGGCAAGTTGAAATTGACCCTAAGGACAAGGAGAAAACTGCGTTCTCGACGGGAAAGGGTCTGTGGCAATTCAAAGTAATGCCGTTTGGGTTGTGCAATGCTCCAGCAACGTTTGAAAGGCTGATGGAACTTGTACTTACCGGGCTAATTGGCGATGCCTGTCTGGTCTACTTGGATGACATCATCATCGTGGGCCGTACGTTTGAGGAACACCTTCAAAACCTGGAACGCATGCTTATGAAGATTCAGAGTGCCAACCTCAAGTTGAACCCGAAGAAATGTTCACTATTCCAACGGCAAGTTAACTTTTTGGGGTTTGTAGTATCGGAAGAAGGTATCCGCACAGATCCAGAGAAAATCGCCGCTGTCAAGGATTGGCCGGTTCCAAAAGACAAGACGCAGGTTAGAGAATTTTTGGGTTTGTGCTCCTATTACCGGCGATTTGTGAAGAACTTTGCAGATATAGCCAAACCTCTGCATAAGCTAACCGAGGAGAAGCGACATTTCTGCTGGGATGAAAGTTGTAATATCGCATTCCAGGAGCTCAAGGACCGTCTGTGCAAAACACCTATTTTGGGATACCCTGATGCAAGCAAAGAATTTATAGTTGACACAGACGCAAGTGATATAGGACTTGGCGGTGTGTTGTCTCAACGGAATGGTGACCAAGAGGTCGTGATAGCGTACTTCAGCAAGTCGTTGTCAAAACCGGAAAGGAACTATTGTGTCACAAGACGCGAATTGCTAGCTGTGGTAAAGTCGTTGCAGCATTTTAGCAAATATCTTCTGGGGCGAAAATTTCACTTACGAACTGACCATGCTGCACTAAAATGGCTATTGCAGTTTAAAAATCCAGAAGGACAAGTTGCGAGGTGGATTGAACTACTGCAGGAATACGACTTTGTGATCGAACATCGCAGCGGGAAATCTCATGGCAACGCAGATGCATTATCACGAAGACCTTGTCCTGAAGATTGCAAACATTGTACTAGGCAAGAGAGTAAGGGAGTGGTATCCGTGAGGATGCTCAGGGCAGACCACCTCAGCAACGAGTGGAAGGACAGCTTACAACGTGCACAGCAGGAAGATCCGGACATCAAGCCGATCCTGGAATGGATGAAGGCCAGTGCTCCCAAGCCCAAGTGGAGCGACGTCTCAGCGATGAGTTCGACCACTAAAAGCTATTGGGCCCAGTGGGATAGCTTGCTGCTTCAGGATGGAGTTCTGTGCCGTAAATGGGAAAATGTTCGGGGAGACAGCTGTCATTTACAAATGGTTGTCCCTAAAGCTAAAGTACCGGATGTTCTACTGCTGTACCATAATGATTATTCAGGAGGCCATCTGGGAGTTAAACGAACTCTACTGAAGATCCGAGAACGGTTTTACTGGGTCCACTGTCGAAACGATGTCGAGGACTGGTGTCGCAAATGTACAAGTTGTGCGGCTGTAAAGGGACCTCAGACTCGTAGTAGAGGTGCATTGAAGTTGTACAATGTTGGTGCACCATGGGAGAGAATAGCCATTGACGTGGCGGGGCCGTTTCCGGAGAGTGAAAGCGGTAACAAGTATTTCATGGTTGTGATGGATTACTTCACTAAGTGGCCAGAAGTTTTCGCCATTCCAAATCAAGAAGCTTCAACAGTTGCAGATAAACTAGTTCATGAAGTCTTCTGTCGTTTTGGAGTACCTTTAGAGATTCACAGCGATCAAGGAAGGAATTTTGAGTCTCAAATATTCCAGGAAACTTGCCGATTTATGGGTACTCATAAAACAAGAACGACTTCTTATCACCCGCAATCTGATGGAATGGTGGAACGATTTAATCAGACATTGGAGAGGTACCTAGCAAAAGTTGTAGACAATCGGCAACGAGATTGGGACAAGCACATACAACCGTTTTTGTTGTCATATCGAAGTTCTGTTCACGAAAGTACAGCAGTGACACCAGCTTTCGCAAACTTTGGAAGAGAATTACGGCTGCCTGCTGACCTGATCACTGGGATACCACCTGATGCCCCACGCAGTATAACCGATTATGCATATGACTTGCGGAACAAAATGAATGACATTTATGAGCACGTCAGACAATCGGGCCAGCAAATGTCTGAGAAAATGAAAACCCGGTATGACCGCAAAATGAACAATAAGGGGTTCAACGAAGGTTCATTAGTGTGGTTGCACAATCCAGTCCGCAGCAAAGGGAAATCTCCTAAGCTTCAAGCTAAATTGGACGGCCCGTACCGGATTGTAACCAGGATCAACGATGTGACCTACCGGATACAGAAAGGCGCAAGAGGGACTCCTAAGATCGTCCATGTGGATCGCCTGGCGCGTTATTATGGGACCGATAATGCTCGGGACGAGCATGTCTTAGGAGGGGGCAGTGTTGCGTGAATGGGTCAACTAGCGCCATCTAGTGTCAGGAACGAGAGCGAGGGGAGCTTTGCGGAGAGTGACATCACCGATCTCTCGACCGACAGCGCCACCCGAAGAACTAAGTTTCTAGAAAATCTATACTCAAACTCTCGGTACCTTACGCGTGTTTACTTGAACATTCCGGATATTTTGCTAATTTAAATAAATAGGTGGCGCAAGATGCGATCGAGACAGAGTTTAACTCGGCGACACAAGCGAAGCTTCGGAGCGGAATTAAGTGAATATTATAGTGGGTTTAATTATAGTGTTTTTAACTTTAATTTGTATAAAGTAAATTAAAGTGTTAATTTAGGTAATTTTATCGGCAATTTTTATTGTCACGAACCCTAAGCTCGTAACAGTAGCAAGTCCACTCCCCCCCTCCCAAGTTAATCAGCAATTGATTAAACTAATCGATATAATTGATGGAGAAATGGAGATGCGCAAATTCCAATACTTTTCAGATAGGTAATTGATCGATCGCTGCAACAGTTATCTACGCAGATACAGTTGCCCAACGATGATGAAGAATATATACAAAATAACAGAATTGAAGATATTAGTCTTAAAATATGTCCTAATAAAGATAACTCATAACTTGTATTAAAAATAAACAAAAAAGATGACAAATAGAATAGAGAAAAGCAATTCAAATAAAGGGATTCTAATTCGTGTGCTGATCTGGTAAAATATATCACAAACGTAACTATTTAAACGTGCTCAAGAAACGTGAACTCCGTGAAATTGATTTCCTTCAAATCAAACTAATTGAAAGCAACTAAAAGAAGCATACGCACGCGCTCTTCTATAAATAAAAACAAGATGGCGGGCGACCCTTCGTACCGAGCATGTGTGGTGGACAAAAAAATGTTTTTACGGCAGTAAATATACAAATTTCGTGTTAGGTAGGTGAGTAAATACGCGCAAATAAGAAAAATTTTGATACGTAAACATTTTAGATGGTGTATTATTCTCAGGTGTTAGATGCCTTTTTACTGGAAACGAGGCATTCCATCTTAGTCCTCACGGGAAACAACGCATCTGCATTTTGATTCGTAATCGAGGCTAGACGAAGATGTCTATGGGCCATAGCAACTACTTACCATCAGGTGGACTGTGTGCTCGTTTGTCACCCTATCCTATAAAAAAGAAAAGGAATCCTTTTCTGCCAAGGATTCTGGGTAGACACCATACTCTTACCCGTTTCTGCCACCAAACATGGGAGTGCTTGCATTCCTGTGTTCCCGTTTGTAGGGTATAGAGCACCAGTATGATTACAGGCTGTGGGGCATTTCACCTTAGTTCTCAGCGCTGACAATGCATCTATAGACTATTTTGTGTGAAGTCAACTGCAAGTTTCCATGGACTGTAGTAATCATTAAACACTACTTTCGTTTCTTAAAAATAAAACATAGTATAATAATGTCCTCCAGACTGAATTTCGGTCACGGCAGCCTGCTTCAATGAACACTAGCCATCGGCGCAAGACAGGATTGCCCAAGTGTATGCGCAAGCACAGATGCACTCTATTCTCTCACACTCATAATTCGATGGGACGGTAAACCGACAGGACCAGAAAGAGATCAGGCGTAGGACCAACATCAACAGCTACACGTGCTTTCCGTGTCACCGGGTTGAGAAACCGCCAACTTCCTGACTCCGGGCAACTAGGTACTGAGAATTTTTTGACGGGAAAACTCAATAATTGTTTTTTGGCCCGACCCGGGGTTCGAACCCAGGACCTCATGATTATCAGTCACACTACTACAACCACTAGACCAACGATGCAGTGAAACATATTTTACCATCATTGAATCAGAAAAGAAGTCGATTCTTTGTGTATAACTGAATCTCAGATGAAGTAAAAAAAGGTACATACAGCGCGGCCTTTGTTATATTTTTTTTATAGGATAGGGTGACAAACGGGCACACAGTCCACCTGATGGTAAGCGGTTGCTGCGGCCCATAGACATCTACATCTATCCTCGATCACAAATCAAAATGCAGACGCGTTGTCACCCGTGAGGACTAAGATGGAATGCCTCTTTTCCAGTAAAAAGGGTCTCCGGTTCTCTACACTCACCATACGAAATACAGCAGCATTAAGCTACTATTTCACGCTGGTATTCTGTGAGAGCGTGGTCCTTCCCCGGCCGAGCCAACCCATTCGTGCTACAACTATACTACTAATATAACTGCAGCATGGCTCTACCACGTTATTGGTGAAGCCAAAAAACTCCGCTCCTTTATGTATGTAGACGCGTTCACGAACACACATGCATCAAACTATTTTCTCATTTTCGTCAGTACTTCCCGCTTCCCGGGGCGTCGTGCAGTAAAATTGCTTACAAAATGCCGTCCTGTATAGTTAAATGGTGCAAAAACAATACTAAAGTGAACAAAACGTCTGCAGCAATATCGTGTCACTCCTAAACACTCATTTTAACTATAATTTATTTTGAAATAATACTAGTTTTTACGGAATTTATCGCGTATATTTAACTTTTTAAATACCCGACGTTTCGAACTCTTTACAGCACTCATGGTCACGGGCGGGACTGCGATGTTTAGCGTCCATATGTCATAGTTAACCGCGGTTACCATAGATTAAAATTTATATATTTAATTAATTTATATATTTAAATTTTAATCTATGGTAACCGCGCTTAACTATGACATATGGACGTTAAACATCGCAGTCCCGCCGTGACCATGAGTGCTGTAAAGAGTTCGAAACGTCGGGTATTTAAAAAGTTAAATATACGCGATAAATTCCGTAAAAACCAGTATTATTTCAATGTGTAGTGTTCGCGTAAATATAAGAAATCATTATATAATTTATTTTGTTATTCCAACACAATTTTGAAAGTATTCCAAGTACGAATGTCAATGTTAAGAGATTACGTAACGGGAGAATGTTGCCAGTATTTCTTATTTCTAATGGTCCGAGATTTGGGTTATTAATTTTTGATTAAGTTATAAAAATATATGTAGTCAGCACACTTTTTTAATTAGTTGTTATTATGTTACATCAAATTAAAGTCAATGTAAATATTGAATTTTTTAAGTCGCTAATGTCTCTGTTTTAGTTCTTGAGTACTTACAAACTATTTTACTATCAAAAAAATATTTGTGATTTTAGGGTACGAATATTTTAATGACATGAATGAAGGGTAGCTATAAGACTGAGCTGAAATAAACCAAAATGGCAGTCATCCTCTTGACTTGACAGTGGTAGAGCCACGCATCGGCTATTGAAGTCGCACTGATGGGCCAGCTCGAACCTCACAGAATACCAGCGTGAAGTAGAGGTTTACATCTGCGCTTCGCTTGGTAAGTGTAAGTAGCCAAGGGACCAATTTCCCCTCCCCCTTGACATCGTATCAAAATCAAATAAAAACTACCCCAGGAAGGTAACCTCACCCCTGGTGACGGAGAATCCCTCGATGAGAATCCACGACCAAGCTACTTTACTCTTCCTGAGCGTGGGTGCTTAGGCTGCCCCGCGTATTCTGGGTAGCGAGTATGGGAGGGGTTGGGAATACTGCTTCCGAATTAACGCTGTCCACTACCATCTAGAGACGGCGAAGCCGGCTTGGCTATTTTTAACCGAGACTCAAGTGTCCTCTCCAGCTGATACTTCATATCTCTCCTACCCGGGGTACAAATTAGAACACTCTTTTGTGCCCCAGGCTGGAGTTTGTTCTATTTTGAATTTACTAAAATATACTTTTTTTTATCTAGAAAGTACATTTTTAATTCCATGGAAATTTATTTTTATTTCAACTAGTTTTTTACGATTTTTAGTGTTAAGTTATTTTTTATAATACACATGTTTTACATTACATAATATGGTGTATATTTTATCGATGTTTACATGCTCACTGGACAATCTATCAAGAAGACTTTTCAATAATCTACAGACGCCTCCTACATCAGCTTTTTTGAATTGTCAAATTGTTGGAATTTATTATACACTTTCGCATTCGCATCGCATATTACTGGTATATTTGTAGTATTTTATCTCAATTTTCAGGGACTTCTCTGACTCACACAAAGTTATAAAACTGGTTACAGTTTCTTATTCTAGGTGCATTATTTACCTTTTTTACTTCATCTGAGAATTGAATAGAAAGTTGAAGTTGAGGCTTAGGCCGGCCACACAGCTCGAAGAACCGACAACTGAAGGTTCTTGAATGGCACCTCCACCTCGTACCGGTAAGCGAAGTGTAGGGTGGCCACCACAATATGGATTGACAACTTTGTAAGCTATGCAGGAAATCGGATGCAAGTGGCTTAAGACTGTGCTTTGTGGTGTTTCTTGGCCTATGTTCAGCAGTGGATTTGTAAAGGAATGTAACAATGATGATGGTTACGTAGAACGTGTGCCTTATTAACATTTTCCTTTTACGATGCTACCACGCAATCTGAAAAAAGTGGCTAAGTAACTACAATATATAGTAACTACTGATTGAGCAATTCTTATGGGGGCTGACAAGCTCTTCTGTGCTTCATTTGCCTTTGCTGGCTGTGATAACGTCACGCCGTCATTCCCTGTGAATATTACGCAACTGGTTCTGCCCCTCATATCTTTTCGGTCACGTCGAATGGCTGTACCATCAGACAATGACAGTAAATAGAATCAGGAATAAAGAGCTACATATGCACACACTGGTGCACTATGATCCTGTCCAGTGTGGCTTTGACCGAGATGGTCTACATGACATTACTATAAGCACTCCCGCAGGGTGACATAACGTATATCGAAATTTTTTTTCCCTTTGGTCCAAAGTTATCATCGAGATCGACGATAAAATTTGACAATATGTCCAGTTGGCAATTGGCCACTGCACTAAGTTTTTGAATGAACAATGAAAAAGAAATATTACAAAATATAATTTTTAACAAATATAGTAATAATAGGTATCTATATCATAAAGTTGAAATAAAAGAAATCCAGATAGCTAACGTCTACTTTGAATAAAACTATTATTTACGGATTTTATCGCGTTTAATTACTTTAATTTATTTTTATTATCCCGACGTTTCGGGTGCTTTACACCATTGGTGCTGTAAAGAACCCGAAACGTCGGGATAATAAAAATAAATTAAAGTAATTAAACACGATAAAATCCGTAAATAATAGTATTATTCAATGTGTAGTGTTCGCGTAAATTTAAGAAATCATAACGTCCACTTGTACATATTTTTATAAGTTCGGCATTAGATATATACGAGTACTCGTATAATCGAACTTTTTTTTTTTATTTACACTTTAATGCACAAAAAAAGTACATATGGCGGACTTAATGCCATAGGGCATTCTCTCCCAGTCAACCATTAGGCTAAAGAGAGATAGACATTATGGAGGCGGCAATATCTAATAATTTGAGCAATAATCAAATAGAGAGGATAAAAGAAATAATAATATATGTAATAAACAATACATAGATATTATATACATATAAAATATATAATAGAATATATATACATACATACATACGTACACTGTATACACATAAATACATAAACATATATCCATATATATATATATATATATATATATATATATATATATATATATATATATATATATATATATACAATAGGTTCGCGCAGTCATATGATAAAATAATAAATAAATTGAAATTGAAAATACACTAAATAGTCTGATAGATTATATAATGATTATATTATATAAAGGTCTTCCAGTCTTGGTAAAACGTGGTTTGTTTGTCATATTACATAAAACGGTCTAATTCAATTGATGAATTAGATCAATTTAAAGAAGTCAAGAAAGTGTAAAACTAAACTGAAGAAAAACTTGTAAATAGATTATTTTACACATTCCCAAGATTGTAACTTAAATAAGTAATAAAACCTAACATTAGTTTAAAGTTTTAACCATGTCAAGAACCTCATTTAAACTCAAAAATATTTATTAGTTTATAATAATTCTTATTTCTGCTGGCAGTTTCTGCATGGAAACTTAAATAAGCTACAAATTTTACTCCAACGCCCGCATAGCAAGCATATTTTTATATTGCAACTGGTGAATTGCAACGGAAAGACATGGGTATGTGTGAAATAAGTCTAATGCAGTCTTGTTAAGCTGCAAATATTTAACTTATATTTAACCTTCTACGAAAAATTATACCTTGATATTTAAAAAAAAAATAAACAACATTTTCAACCACATTGACGGCGAATCTACAAAGACACTAACCTACGTAGTAATTTTTAAACAACACTCCTATTCATTTTAATAAACTTATGGTTATATGGTAATTGAGAGAACTATGAAGAGGGCTATGCTTGGGGTTTCTCTGCGCGATAAACTTAGAAATTAGGATACCCGCAACAGAACCAGAGTAACTGACATATTCCAACGGATTACTAAGCTGAAGTGGCAATGGGCCGGCCATGTGGATAGAAGAATCGACAACCGATGGGAAAGCAAGACTCTCGAGTGGCAGCCTCATACCGATAGGCGAAGTGTAGGTGACCGTACTTTGTGGCATTCCTTGGGGGAGGCCTATGTTCAGCAGTGGAATTATTGAATGAATAAGAAAGTTTGAGAGAACAATTAATCAAAAAGATAAGGTTCTGGAAGCTGTCGCTCATAAACAGATTTCTGCTTTTGTTTTCTCAATGAATATTCTTTCCCCTTATCAGTCTGGTTTCCGCCCGGGTCATTCTACCACTACTGCTCTTCTCAAGGTTACGGAAGATATTCGTGAGGGGATGGAAAAATCAAAACTGACCGTTCTCATCTTAATTGATTTTTCTAATGCATTTAATTCTGTCGATCATGGTATCCTGTTAGCTCTTCTTTCTCATTTGAATATCTCATCTTCAGCTCAGGAATGGTTCTCAACATATCTTCGGGGGCGCCAACAGGCTGTGCGCACTGGTCATATACTATCTGACTGGCGTGATGTGTCAATTGGCGTCCCTCAAGGCGGTATTATCTCTCCTCTTCTGTTTTCCATTTTTATAAATCTCATCACACTAAATCTCAAGAGCTCTTACCATTTGTATGCTGATGATCTGCAGTTATATGCGCAAGTGGAGCCTTCAAATATCCTAAGTGCTATTTCACTGTTAAATGATGATTTAAAATATATCTCAGAATGGTCTACTGTGTATGGCATAAACGTGAACCCGTCTAAATGCCAAACAATAATCTTAGGTAGCTCAAGATTATTATCTAAACTGGATATTGCCACCCTACCATCAATTATGTTTAATAATAATGTCATACCATTCTCTACTAGTGTAAAGAACCTTGGTCTGTACATCGATGGTTGCTTAACATGGAACAAACATATACAGGAGGTGAGTCGCAAAACTACTGGAACTTTGCGATCTCTATATCGATTTAAAAACTTTCTTCCTACCAATACCAAGATTTTACTTGTCCAATCACTTATTGTACCGATTATTGATTATGTCGATGTGTGTTGCTCAGACCTGTCTCAACTTCATCTTAATACATTGGATCGTCTGCTTAACAACTGCATCAGATACATTTATGGTCTTCGTAAATACGACCATGTATCTTCCTTTCGTACACAGTTAAACTGGTTGCCTATCCGTCAGCGCAGATATGTTAGAATACTCTGCACCCTTTTCTCAATTTTGAACGATCCATGTGCTCCCGAATATCTGAAATCTAAATTTCAATATGGTATTGAATCGAGAAAAGGGTGCAGAGTATTCTAACATATCTGCGCTGACGGATAGGCAACCAGTTTAACTGTGTACGAAAGGAAGATACATGGTCGTATTTACGAAGACCATAAATGTATCTGATGCAGTTGTTAAGCAGACGATCCAATGTATTAAGATGAAGTTGAGACAGGTCTGAGCAACACACATCGACATAATCAATAATCGGTACAATAAGTGATTGGACAAGTAAAATCTTGGTATTGGTAGGAAGAAAGTTTTTAAATCGATATAGAGATCGCAAAGTTCCAGTAGTTTTGCGACTCACCTCCTGTATATGTTTGTTCCATGTTAAGCAACCATCGATGTACAGACCAAGGTTCTTTACACTAGTAGAGAATGGTATGACATTATTATTAAACATAATTGATGGTAGGGTGGCAATATCCAGTTTAGATAATAATCTTGAGCTACCTAAGATTATTGTTTGGCATTTAGACGGGTTCACGTTTATGCCATACACAGTAGACCATTCTGAGATATATTTTAAATCATCATTTAACAGTGAAATAGCACTTAGGATATTTGAAGGCTCCACTTGCGCATATAACTGCAGATCATCAGCATACAAATGGTAAGAGCTCTTGAGATTTAGTGTGATGAGATTTATAAAAATGGAAAACAGAAGAGGAGAGATAATACCGCCTTGAGGGACGCCAATTGACACATCACGCCAGTCAGATAGTATATGACCAGTGCGCACAGCCTGTTGGCGCCCCCGAAGATATGTTGAGAACCATTCCTGAGCTGAAGATGAGATATTCAAATGAGAAAGAAGAGCTAACAGGATACCATGATCGACAGAATTAAATGCATTAGAAAAATCAATTAAGATGAGAACGGTCAGTTTTGATTTTTCCATCCCCTCACGAATATCTTCCGTAACCTTGAGAAGAGCAGTAGTGGTAGAATGACCCGGGCGGAAACCAGACTGATAAGGGGAAAGAATATTCATTGAGAAAACAAAAGCAGAAATCTGTTTATGAGCGACAGCTTCCAGAACCTTATCTTTTTGATTAATTGTTCTCTCAAACTTTCTTATTCATTCAATAATTCCACTGCTGAACATAGGCCTCCCCCAAGGAATGCCACAAAGTACGGTCACCTACACTTCGCCTATCGGTATGAGGCTGCCACTCGAGAGTCTTGCTTTCCCATCGGTTGTCGATTCTTCTATCCACATGGCCGGCCCATTGCCACTTCAGCTTAGTAATCCGTTGGAATATGTCAGTTACTCTGGTTCTGTTGCGGGTATCCTAATTTCTAAGTTTATCGCGCAGAGAAACCCCAAGCATAGCCCTCTTCATAGTTCTCTCAATTACCATATAACCATAAGTTTATTAAAATGAATAGGAGTGTTGTTTAAAAATTACTACGTAGGTTAGTGTCTTTGTAGATTCGCCGTCAATGTGGTTGAAAATGTTGTTTATTTTTTTTTTAAATATCAAGGTATAATTTTTCGTAGAAGGTTAAATATAAGTTAAATATTTGCAGCTTAACAAGACTGCATTAGACTTATTTCACACATACCCATGTCTTTCCGTTGCAATTCACCAGTTGCAATATAAAAATATGCTTGCTATGCGGGCGTTGGAGTAAAATTTGTAGCTTATTTAAGTTTCCATGCAGAAACTGCCAGCAGAAATAAGAATTATTATAAACTAATAAATATTTTTGAGTTTAAATGAGGTTCTTGACATGGTTAAAACTTTAAACTAATGTTAGGTTTTATTACTTATTTAAGTTACAATCTTGGGAATGTGTAAAATAATCTATTTACAAGTTTTTCTTCAGTTTAGTTTTACACTTTCTTGACTTCTTTAAATTGATCTAATTCATCAATTGAATTAGACCGTTTTATGTAATATGACAAACAAACCACGTTTTACCAAGACTGGAAGACCTTTATATAATATAATCATTATATAATCTATCAGACTATTTAGTGTATTTTCAATTTCAATTTATTTATTATTTTATCATATGACTGCGATTATCCATATCTCGTATTTTATTTAAGGATAGCAACACTAGTTCATATTATTTAAGTGTGTAGCCCGGCGTACATTCGAAATCCGAAGAGAGGAAACGGATGTGCCGGTGTCGCCTTTTAATAATTCTATTTTATATTCGACTAGCGTCTGGGATTGCCGCGATTAAAAATAAAAATCTCTTTTCATCTTTCGTGTATAGGTCGTACATAATAACTTCCTACCTAAAGTTATTTGCTTTTGAAGTCGCCACTTCCCACAATAATGACGCGTTAATCAAAATGAATATTGTCAGTTTGTTGGTGTATCGTACGCAAACATCTTCATTTGAATTAACGACCCGTTTTGAATTAAAAATACTTGGTTACTTTTTTTAAACGTGCGGTTTTATTACCGCGAAGATCCACTATGAAAGTGGATATATACACTATATATTATCTGGGGCATTAATGATAATGGAAATAATTTGTCTGTATCTTGAATCGTTATCATCATGAGTTTTATACAAAGTAAATCATTGAAATTAAATTGATTTCGCTTTCCACTTCATGGTAAGTGGTTTCTGAGCCCCATAAATACCTGTATATCCTCGATTCATATTGAAAATGCAGAAGAATTGTCACCCTTGAGGACTAAAATGGACCTCTTTCGCTTGTAACCGGGCATGTTTGCCAGTGAAAGAGGTAACTGAATTTCGATACTTACAAGATTATGTAAATAGTTTATGCTGGTAATCAGTGTGAGCGTCCTACCCTGGTCGAAACAGTCTATTCCTACTACAGCCGTACACATACAAACAGCTACAACATTGCTCATTAATGACATTCCTTAGATTTTTATATTTATAAACAATTCATTATATTTCTTATCAATGAAAATAATTTATAGCACAATAATTGACTTGATCTTTTTAACTTCTTATCAGTTACGGTCCTATGGTAATATGTATATATGTACAAACAGATAAAATTATATAAAATATATATATATATATATATATATATATATATATATATATATATATATATATATATATATATATATATATATATAAAGAGAATTTTATCTGTTATCTCCATATTTGCTTTCTTTTTATTCGTGTTTCAAACTTTATTATACCTTACTTCCACATCCTCATCCCAATTTAAAAGCTTCTGAAGTTGGCGTTAAGACATAGTGTATCCCAGAACTACTAACTTTAATTAATAGGCTATTATTAATAGGACGTGAAATAAACTTTATTCTCCTTAGTTGTTTAGTCGTCTTTGTTGATATTTTTTATAAGTAAGCTTTAAAAAATGTAATTATGGGACGACTCTATATATTTTGCAAAAAAAGAGTAAAGAACTGTTATATCACGTCTTTTATATTTAAAAAAATATCATACAACAAATCAAAAGGAGGTGCCCCAATCAAAAACGGAATGGGGATGGCTACATTTTTTTAAATTTACTTTTTACATATTTTCTTTGATAAATATTTCCAGCCAGCACGTTCTTACATTAAACCTTCTTTTCGAAAATTCGGAATAAAACCTAGCTGACGATATAAAAAACTGCCAACAATAAAAATAGTAACAATCGAGACTCATGAATAATAGCCCATATGAAATACAAGCCTTATCTCAAATGTCCATCACAATATTTGACGAAATTGTCAAATGGAAATAAAGATTGTAAAAAATAATCACGTAAAACGAGCCGTCGGTTTCGAGTATCGATGTCGTTTCTAAAAATGATACTCCTTGATTTAACAATGTCTATTACCTCTGTCAAACTAAATTATTATTTAAATTTGCACCTAAAAACCTACATAATACAGACTTTCTCAAAGCTCGTTCGAATGAACGAACTGCACTGTGCGGCTTGCAATTATCGAGAAAAATATGGATAAATTGCACTTTATCTGCCTAATAATAAAGGCGTTAAATTTTACGAAAAAGAGCCTAAATTATGAAGCGTCACTTATCATATCATATTGGTTTTGGCGCCTTAAGTTTTAAAATAGCATCATTTCCTGTGAGTAAAATACCGTGTAATTTTCTACTTTAACTAATGCAGTGATCGTTAGATGTCTCAATTTTTTAAATTAAATTTTAATTTATTTTATTTAAATCAAAAAGGCTTAGGAACCCAGCTCCAATACTGCTTAAAAATCTTTGATTTTTATCTGACGATTCTTTTCAAAGATATTGAAAATTATACCGTAGCAGCCGTGTAATCTTGATGACTTGTTTCATTAAAAGTCGAAGTAAGTTTGTCGAAAGAATAGTTTTAATAAAAGACCGACTGTCATTAATATAAAGAAAGATTTTTAGGTATAATTTATTATTCCCACATATTTCGGGCTCTGGACGCTTAGTAATAGTAAGCGCTATAAGAGTATAAAATAATATTACATAGTTGGATTAGTACGAGTGATGCGTAGTTAGGGTTGTATAACCTACCTACCTATATATTCTACCCTAACGTCGTGATACATCCTGTGCAGTAGAGAACTTGCGACAGTATTTAGAAATTCTCGGCACGCTTGCTATAGATATAAATGGAATGTCTCGTATATTCGGTTCCCTACATTCACTTTAGTGAGGTTGCACTAACAAACATTAGAAAATAAACATATAAAAGATTGCAAGTTTTAAAGTCAAGGCCGTTTTCGTATATTGTATGACAAGCAGTTGTTGTTTCCTGGCGTACTTTCAATTTCTTACCGTGTTTGCAAGCATAAGAGCCATACTACAGTCATGATGAATGGACGATTGCGTTCATAGCCTCATTGATATTTACGTACATCGTTAAATAGCACCATTTTCTAACATGCCCACGGCTCATAACATTTCATCTCGACTCAAATGACGTCGTGAAATGACTCTTAAAGCTCACGAGGCACGTTAAATTAAAAATAAATATAAAAACAATATAATCCCCTTTCATTAATATCAGTAGATAAATTTTAATTTTCCTTGAGGTAGTGAATTACTGGCAATTTTGCCGCCGTATTTTGTTTTTTCTTTTGTTTTTTTTTTATTTACATTTAAAAATTTTGAACATAGAATAAAAGAGGTTTCAAACCTTGACCTAAACCCTCTCAGAAATGAGGGGAGGCCTGAGCCCAGCAGTGGCACGTATATAGGCTGTAACTTTACTTTACTAGGTTTCAATCTGTCTAATTTAAACTTTTTTTAGAAACTAAAAATATTTTAAACTATAAAGTCGTAAATAACTTAGGATTAGGGTATCTCTAGATTCTGTTGATGTGTTTACATTCCATACCGTGGGTGTCGTAAGAGGGAAGCTTAATCAGGAGATGAGTAACAGCATCTTCCTGAAAACAGCTGAATAAAAGTAAATAATTGTGGTTGCCAACTCGATTGTCGTTTTCAAGCGTGGCAACGTGGTAGAGCTATACTACAACTATATTAGTAGTATAGTTGTAGCACGAATGGGTCGGCTCGACGGGGAAGGACCACGCTATCACAGAATACCAGCGTAAAATTGCAGCTTAATACTGCTGTATTTCTTACGGTGAGTGTAGAGATCTGGAGACCCTTTTTAATGTAAACGAGGTATTCCATCTTAATCCTCACGGGTGACAAAGCATCTGCATTTTGATTCGTAATCGAGGATAGATGTAGATGTCTATGGGCCACAGCAACCACTTACCATCAGGTGGACTGTGTGCTCGTTTGTCACCCTATCCTATAAAAAGAACTATGAAGGAGACCTGTATGTTTAGCAATGGACTTTTGATAGGCTGTGATGGCATACAAATTCGTATTGAATTTTACAAGGGTTTAGCGTTATTTGTTAATGATTAAAATAAAACTTGATTGAAAAAAACACAGAGCATAGTGTTTTATCCACATGCAATACCGGAATCGGAGAGTGGAAGTCGTTAAATTGAACGAGATAACTGCTGTATTTTAAAGGGGCAATGTCAATGACGCAATTAACTGCAGTTGTTTTGGTATTACAAGCAGGAATTACCAATTCAACATCATTAATTCGTAGTTCTGCTGTCTGTGCTGAGTACATATATCGATAGGTGTATATTTATATCTTAATATACATTGCTTTATATGACCAACAGTATAATAGTCTACCGATTCACCCCGGCTTCGTATGGGTCATTTCTGGATGCTGACAAAGGCGCCGCCTACCAGTACCAGTACTAACTACAGCTAAGAATCGTCCAGGTGATAAGTACCCCATTTTACCCAAGTGTAGGAGGAGAATAATTACAAACACACTAAAATTTTATATATAAGGATAAATATGTAACAATTTCGGCTATTTTTTAATAAGGGTAGCAAACGAGTACACAGTCCACCAGATCGTAAATGGAAACTCTGACCCATAGACATCCAGATGTACAAGTATCCTCGACTTAGAATCAAAATGCAGATGCGTTGGTTGTAAGCCCTGAGGACTAAGATGGAACGCCTCGTTTCCAGTAAAAAAGGGTCTTCGGATCTCTACACTCACCATACGAAACACAACAGTGTTAAACTGCAATTTTACGCTGGTATTCTGTGAGAGCGTGGTCCTTCCCCGTCGAGCCGACGCATTCCTGCTGCAACCATAATATAGCCGCAGCGTGGCTCTACCACGTATGTAAAGATTCCGTTACATAGATAGATAGATACACGCAAAGCTTATAAAAGCGAGTTAAAAAGTTCTCCCCTTTTATTTATAATGTTAAGTGTCTAACGAACTTAGTTCACCTGGTAGTAAGTGACTATTGTAGCTCATTGACGATTTCCCAAGCAAATCTGTTTGATCGGCGGTTGGGAAGTTTTAATAGATAATAGGCCTGCATTTTTGTCTAGGAGTACGTCTAAATAGACCACACTCTTTTACTTATTTCAAACGTCAAATAGCAGTGCTTGCATTCCAGTGTTTCAATTTTCAAGCGTGGCAACTATGTAGCGAATATCCCCCTACTGTAATCTGTGGTATGTGGGGAGGGTTATTTTAAGCAGTGGATAACGATATGCTGAAGTGCGTTGGTATACTCTTTTCCGTTTCAGCATATGAAAAGTCAAGAAAAGCCTGCTTCGTACATCAAGCCACCTTACCACTTCATTAGTTTACCTAATCCTTGATCGTATCTTGAACTTTCATAATTAGAGGGAAAAGAGACAGTGTCGAGTTGCGACGCATAACTTTGGAAGTGAAAGTGGCTCGGTGTTGATTGTTGTATCCGATATTGCTCTATTTATTTGAAAGTAGCCTTAATTATGCTTTAGTTCCAAGTGTTTAACTGATATACGTCCGACGTAAACCGCTAGGGAGTACAGCGGATTTAAATAATCGTGACTAATTCCTTTAGCTGTATTTGGAATTTGAAATATTGGATTTATACCTGAAGATTTTCATAACAAATATATTATATTAAATATATGATAGATAATTCTTTTATTTTCATTTGTTATTATTTTGAATTTAGTTTGTAATAAAAGTAGAGTTTTGATAGAATCAGGCGTTACTTTGCGGAAATCCATTATAATAAAAAATAAAAATATAAATTTCTTTGCAACTTTCCGTAGCCTTAGCTTCCGTCCTTAGCGGTCAGCCGCCGTAGAGTTTATATTACCTGAGGATGCCTCGTGTAGAGGCGAAACACGTGTCGTATTATCGTCGATGGTGTGTCTTGCCTGGAATAGTGGTGTTGAGAGTAGTGGTGCTTGGTCTAGTGGTGACGGAGTTAGTGTATGCAATTGAGGGAGGGCGGGAGGTGCGCTTCAATCCAGGTAAGACACATCATTTTATATGTTTAGCGGAAAGTTGCAAAGAAATTTATATTTTTATTTTTTATTAAGTAGAGTTTTTTTAACACTTTACCCAACACGAAGATTTTTTCATCTTATATCACCTGGTAACGTGGCATTTCATCTTAGTCCTCAGGTATGACAAGCCATTTCCATATTTATTCTTAATCGAGGATGACTGTTGATGTCTGTAAGCCGCAATATACACTTACCACCAGTTGGACTATATGTGCTCGGCTATCACCTTTTTTCCATGGAAAAAAAATGATAGAAATAAATTCTCATCTTCTGCTAAAAAGAGATTGTCGCCGTAGTTTGTTGAGAAAAATTTTATTTCACAAAAATTATTAGTTGGAAACGCTGACATACAGAAATAAATACAGACGCTAAAAGATAAATAACGCAATTTGTATGAAAAATGGCTTTCAGAGACGCGTTCTCGAATCAGATTTACAAGATGCTAGCTGGTTAGTGCTCCAAAAATAGCATCAGTGGGACGATCACTTTTGGTGGCACCGGGCTGAGAAAGAAGTTGCAATTTGCATAAGACAGATAAACCAATTACTTGTCAAAACGTTAAGTTTATTTTAAATCAAATATTAAAGTTTATCGTTCATTTATCACAACCCCTATTGATTGCCATATTTTTGCCATAGCTGCTACTCTTAGCAAGTACGTTGGTGCGTTTTTATTTGGTATTTTCTGTTGTTATCAGGAAGATGCTGCTAATCTCTTGCCTCATTTTGTTTCTTATGACTAGGGATTAAAAGTTAAGTTAAAATAATGCAAATGTAATAATTCTTCTAGCAAACATTACTATTTAAAAATAAACGGAGGAAAGAATTGAACGTTCTATAAAATTATTGAATAATCTAGTAATTAAGATGTATGTTTAATAATAATGAACGAATAATTAAGGGGCGAGAGTGCATGTAACGCTTGCGATTGATCAAGGATCGACTGAGACTTTTTTAAAGAATAAAGCTGACAAACCAGCACACAATTCATCTGATAGTAAGATACTATGACCATAGATATCTTCGTAAAGTAAAGTAACAGCCTATATACGTCCCACTGCTGGCCACAGGCCTCCGCTCATTTCTGAGAGGGTTTTAGGGCAAGGAAGTGTCCGCCGCGCTGCTCCAATGCGTGTTGGCGAACTTCACATGTCTTCGAAATATTTTTTTTAATTGCTCAGACATGCAGGTTTCCTCACGATGTTTTCCTTCATCGCCGAGCACGTGGTAAATCAGCACTTAAAATTGCAATTAACAATTTCATTGGTGCCGGCGGGGCTCGAACCCGGGTTAGTCGCGTTCGGTTATATTTACAGCGAACGTTAATTATCCGTTATCCTTGGTTAAAATATATTTAGTTCTCAACAGTGATATCGAGGATAGATGTAGGACAGATGGGCCACAACATCCACTTACTGTCAGATAGATCTTGTGCCGTTTGTCACCCTTATTCTCTAAAAAAAAACATCATAGACAAAAGTAAAATAACATTGTAGGAAATACCTACAACAGGTCACTGGACTTCTAATATATTTGAGAGAGGTAACCTTGCTTGTTCAATCTGAAAAACAGATCTAATATTTATATTTTATTAAAGGTGAATTACAATGAAAGAGTCATATATAAAATTAATCTACATCTCCCCACAGATACAGATACAGAAGCAGTAACAATTCTAAAGATCACCCACGCGAAAGAAATCTCCTTGGACCGGCTCCAAACAATCAAAAACCCATAGAACATTGAATTACAAAAGATTCGCGTTTCGTATACGTCTTGTTATATCGTTCGCGATTATTTCGCTTGAAATCTTGATTTGTTTGGCATATAGCGTTGTTCAATCATTAGTGTGACAGCTCACATATTCCGAATCCGATTGCATTTCAAGCCGTTTTAAGTCAAATATCATGTGTGGTTTTTTACTGGTGCATTTCTTAAGAACTGACGTGTTAAAAGTTCTTGGCGCAATTGTTAAAACTTCAAGCATAATAACAAAGTACAAGCGGTGTTCTAAAATATATCTATTATAATAAGACAAATAAACTTTTTCTGCGTCCTTATCTACTTGTATTTTAATGATTTCTTAAAATTACGCGAACACTACACATTGAATAAAACTATTACTTACGGATTTTATCGCGTTTAATTACCACTTTAACTTATTGCAGTCTGCGAACATGTTCAAGATCGTCCCCACCATTACATTAGATTTGATAAACCACAAATCCTCGCAAAAGAACACCGATTCCTACCAAGGATGATATACGAGGCTATTAAAATTAAAAAAAAACATCCAAATTTCAACAGAGAAGATGGATGGGTGCTGCCATCAGCTTAGGACCTATAATTAACAAAATTAAACCCAAGCATACCACTGCAAGAATTCGTGATACTATAAGCTCGTTTTGCGTAAATCGAACCAAAAAGTATTATTTAAAAACTGAAGGTAGCTGGACTAACTATGACATTGTGACGTCAAATATCTCAGTCCCCCCGTGACCATGGGTGCTGTAAAGCACCCGAAACCTCGAGATAATAAAAATAAGTTAAAGTAGTAATTAAAGGCGATAAAATCCGTAAATAATAGTTTTATCCAATACTTGAATTTTAATCTCACGCTATTCAGGAATTTTCAAGGAGTATGTATGACTTGTACTAGGGGTATAAGGGAAAATACTACGCCATATTATCCCGTAGGTGTCATAGGAGGCAAGAGATAGAAATAAACAACGGAGATGGGCACCAGCATCCTCCTCATTACAACTCAAAATTAAAAAAGGAAACTGCGCTTGCTAACGGATATGGCAGGCGTGCAAACACGGCAAAAATCCCCGCAGTCAATCAATCATGTTAAAGGCAATCTATAAATTAAAATCATGGTTAAGGGTAATATTAATACTTTTAACTGTCCGGTTTTGACGTTTTAATTCCGAATTGATAAAGCAAACTTATTTTTTTTTTTTAACTTAGCTATATTACTAGTATAGTTTTAGCACAAGGCGGCTCGACCGGGGACGGACCACGCTCTCACTGTTTATTTACTCACTATTCTACGCTGGTATTCTACCAGCGTAAAATAGCGACTTGACACTGCTGTGTTTCGTGTGGTGAGTGTAGGGAACCGGAGACCCATTTGACTAAAACGAGTCATTTCATCTTAGTCCTCACGGCTGACAACGCATTTCGATTCGTAATCGAGGATAGATGTAGATGTCTATGGGCCACAACCACTTACAACAGATTGACTGTGTGTTCATTTATCATCCTTGTCCTATATAAAAAAGTTAGTTTTCAAATTGTTTAATGTCTGTCTATGACGACATTTTATAAGCGACTACTTTCCGTAAATTGGGAGTTATTTGTTGTGGTATTTACATTTACACGAGGTTCAATATTCAAAAACAATTCAAATTTTTCTTCAGTTTTAGTATTTTCTTTTTTTTTATTTATTTAAACGTTACCTCTACATTAGGATTTTCTCGTGTATCGTAGGGACAGTGTACATACATAATTTTCACAAGGACAAACATTCAAACCCTGAACAATTACCTTTACACAAATAGTTGTTCCGTGCGGGATTTGAACCCGCGGCCGTTATCGCTGCGACTCATTGCTAAGCCACTTCGCCCACAGAGTTTTCTTTGTTAAATCCTTTCATCAAAGCCCGTGTGGTTTTTAATTTGTATATGTTGTTTGTTGTTTTTGATTTATGTAGGTACATACCATTCGACACTGTAATATGTGGCCGCTAATTGTAGGGTAGCGCTACATCCTACAATATCTCTCCATTAAAGGCAGGATTACTCTCATAAAACAATGGACACAAACCCATTCAAACCTTATCCTAATTGAAATTGTTCCGACGAGCTCATAATTATATTCTATGGGCTCACAATGTGATTTCTGAATCAATAATTGCAAGAGAGATTTGTTATAATAAATGAACTCGAATGAATAATTGCGTTTTTAAATGAAAAATGATGAGTTTTGTCCTGATGGATACACCAGTTATTTATTATCATCATCAGATTTGTTATAATATAGGTTATGTAAAATGTTGAAACTTAACTTTAAAAATAAACTTAATTCTAGAGTCAGTATCGCTTTAATTTTCAAACGTATTGCTTTGACAAAACTAAACATTAAATTGCAATTTATGCATTTCGAATTCAAACATCTTAAAAAATGTTTAAAAATTGTTAAAATCTAAAATATTATAATTAATGTTTGTTTGTTCGTATTTTATGCGCTGCCATACAAAGATTTAAATAGTTACTATACTATTTAAATCTTCGCTGTCATACCGTTCATCAGATTGGGGTAAAACTTTGTCAAGCAATAAGCTTGCACTTGCGCGAAGGCATAGTACAATTAACTTACGGGGGCGCGCGTACTGTATCGACAAATTTATTGAAAAGTTATATATCATTCAATTCTAATTAATGTATTATCACTCCTAATAAAACAATATAACTCTTTCAAATTAAAAATATATTTTTACAATTATTTCTTCTGTAGCAGCAGCGCGCCGGGTACCAGTTATAGCTATATATTATAATGTTTCTTAACGTCTCCATAATCAATATTTTTCGCTTCTGCTTCTATCGCTTTGGGTCAAATAGTAAAATGCAAAGGTAAAATTATAACATGCATTAGAAACTTTAGCCCTATTTACGCACGCACGTAAAATGCGCGTTCATCATATACGAGAAAGTTCTTAGAAAATCAAAAACTGAACATGTCGAGGGCGGGTAACCCAGTAATTCCACGTCTAAAGTCACCAAGTAGTCGATTGTTTGCTTGGCGGTGTGCGACAAGGCGTTGTCACGGTGAAGGACGAGGACCCTACTGCGAGGTTGTTTCTCCCGAACTTTTCCAAGACAAGCGGCAAACAATTGTTAGTGTACCACTCTGCAGTAAGTTTCAGAATTATAACAATAAATCCAGCTTTCGTCACCCGTAATGTCTTACACAGCATTTGAGTCACCTCTGTTAAATCTTTGAACCATTTCACGACACCAAAAACCCGACGGAGTTTTTGGCCCTCTGACAAAATATGAGTACCTAATGACATTTGACTCATACCGATGCCTAAGCTCGTCTGAATTTGCTGATAAGTCACTCTTTTGTCAGTCTCTATCATACGCTGCACAACAATGATTTTGTAGCCGTTCAGTCGTAGCCGTGAAGGGCCGTCCCTCGGTGAGATTAGTGCGACCACGTTCAAACTCATCAAACCAGTTGTAAACAGTGACATGAGATCGGGCTTCATCGTGAAAGGCCAATCGAAGTCTATCATAACTTTCTTGTTGACTTAAATGACATCGAAAGTCATAAAAAGTCATGGTACGAAAATTTTCTCGCGTTAAATTCATGCTGACGTGACACAGACAATTTTCAATTTGCCGCCAAATCGTAAACAAATGACAAACTAACAAAATACATACACAATACTATGGGCAAAGTGTTCCATTTTCAAAATTTAAACTTATTTTTTGTTATAACGTTTACAAGTGTCCAGTTCTAAAAACTTTCAGTGTCGCCCTCGTAATTCTCACGAATTTGGGCAGAGCATTGTTTTCAAAAGAAAAAGAAGTATGTGATTGAGCCTTGAGAAAGTTTTTTTGGGCCCATGGGCGCAGGTTTGCATCTGTTCGACATATGCAACCACTAAGTCGACCTTTAAGGAATATGCAAAAGGAACAGGGCTGTGCGAAATATTTTGAATTATAATTATCGATACGTAATATCTTAATTACTGAATATGTTATCTATCTCCAATGACGTTTCCATTGTGCAGTGGCTTAACATTGGGTTGCGGCGCCACGGGTTCGAATCCCGCACGAACAAGTAAATGCTATTTATTTATGTAAACTGCTTCTACGATACAGGCGATAATCCTGTTGTGTGTAGGAGTGTTTTTGAAAAAAAAAAAGAAAGAAACAAGTTGTATCTTCTTCAATATTTTTATCATTATCAACAGACTTTTGAAGTCTGGATATAAACCTTTATAAAAATGCACCAATTAGCAAGCATTACTTTGAGAATATGTGTATAGCCCATACTCAGCACGCTATCGTAGGCTGGTAAGCTCAGATTCGATAAACGCTAGGTGATGTTTCCCACCACCAGTCTGATAAATATGGGTATAGTGGTTTGGAATATATTTTCCGGTATCAGTAGCCATGAGGATGCAGTGCGTGCGGGTTTAATTGTTATTCCTCGAAAAGGTAGCATATTTCCTTTAACACCCATGATATCTACGTACCAATAAAATTTTAAATAAATATATCTCTTCCTGAATTAGGAATTATTCATAATATTAATAATTAATTAATTATTAATATTAGGGCTATATATTTTTAAAGAACCCGCTTATTACGCTCCAAAAATATGCCATAGATAAAATCCAATACCACGCTTTGTAGTGCATCATGTACCAGTTCATTAAAAACATACAAAATGAAAATTTCTAATGTCAGTGCCCACATAAAACAATCCACGTCCAATTGCGACGACAAAACAAAACAAAAAAAAAATAAACCGTGCGTTGTTTATCGATTTCGACGTGACACAAGGCGCGGCACTGTCCGTCGGCCATAACTCACAGGCCACAAATCTGGAAGACCGTTAAAGTTTCAACCGTGCCCACTCAGCAAACAAAGAACTGCAACTTTGTCCATCCAGTATTGACTTTTTATAGTTGCAGTTTTACAAAAACATGAGGTTATTTTTGTTCATAATTAGTTATTTGCTAAGATCTATGTTTAAAGCTAATGAAGTCTAAGAACGAAGTGAAATGGTTAACAAATAAATGTGAAGGATTTTGCATGGCTTTCGAGAAGACAAAGCCATAGCAATAACTGCCGTGTAAGTCAGCCGTGTAGTGGCGACGTAAGAGAATCTACTAAAACCTCATTATACCTCATATTATCCCCTTTGATGAAGATCATCCCGTGGGTGTCGTAAAATTTGACAGAAGGAAACTGATACAGGAGATGGGCAGCAGTATCTTCCTTAAAATAATTCAAAATAATAAAACTGTGGTTGCCAAATATGCCAACCATCCTGCCAAGTGCATGAGGCAATTAATGGGAGAGAGAGTTAAATGAAATTAGAGTTGATTGAAAATTACAGGATTTGATGACAATAGATTCTCCGAAAGACTTTAGTACTTACTTTATACACTTGACTTTAGTACCACGCTCAATGACTTCAATAGCGGGTTGGTCGTAATATGAAGATGGGAAGATGAAGATCATGTCTAACGTCTATGTAACCCTTACACCTGCCGTTGTTGGGAACACTACGCTCGCAGTGATTGTCGAATATTCAACATTAACCCAATCTGACTATGCCGCGTTCGGGCAAGTTTTGTAGTAAAACTTATCGTCAATATACTTCGGAATTTTCAAATAAAATTCGTCAAAGTGTTGAAACAGTGCATGTTGTTAGTGATGACTGAAGAAATCGAGACGTGGTTCACAGCTGGCCTTAGCGTGTTACAGAGAGACAATCCAGAATAAAAGATAGGCTATTCTTATTTTTTGTGCAGAGTGTATGTTGATATTTGAAAAAAAATATGTATTTAAATTATTTTAAGTCAAACTCAATTATGTATATATGATGTATGTCTGTATCCGCAACGAACGTGTTCCTCAGCAGAAAAAGAGTTACTGACATATCTTAAATGATCTATAGTCTGAAGTGATGCCGGTTAAACAACCGATAGGGAGGAGAAGTTCTCGAATGGCAGACTCGTACTGATAATCACAGTATGCGGCGACATTGTCACTAAACAGAGTAATGACCTGGCAAGACGTGCAGGGAGTTGGTGATGAATGCAGGTGGCTCAAACCGTGCTTGGGGTCACCACCGTGCGTTGGTCGGGGAAGGCCCATATCCTGCGGTGAACGGCATTTGAATGATAATGAAAAAACTGATTATCTCCTTTATCATTTTCATAAACTTTTAACTTCCACCACGTTACATTATTACACCTTAGATTATTAATAGGTCGCGAAGACCTATCATTAATCTAAGCGTGGTAAAGTCGCGCTGCAACTATATTATGGTTGTAGGACAAATGAGTCGGCACGACCGGGGAAGAACCTCGCTCTCACAGAATACCAGCGTAAAATAGTAGCTTAGCACTGCTGTGTTTCGTATAGAGTAGAGATCCGGAGACCCTTTTTTTTACTGCAAACGAGGCATTCTATCTTAGTCCTCGGAGGTGACAGCCCATCTGCGGTTTTGGTTCTTAATCGAGGATAAATGTGGGCCACAGCATCCACGTACCATCGGGTGGACTCTGTGCTCGTCTGTCTCCCTTATTCTACTAAAAAAACTTTGTTAAAAGGGCTGAGAAGTTGAGTGATAAGATAAAAATATGGTTTGCAAGAAGATGTTGCGACCAGGAGTAAGAAAGGAATGTCTTAGTAGTCAGTTCATGTAGGAACACAAATTAGGAAAAAATGACAAAGCAAATACTCGTATATGTTGCAGTAATGGTTGGTCTGGCAAGGGATAGTCTAGACGGAAGTGCATCAAATATATTGCCGATATATCGATGATGAGCCAAATTGAGAGTGCTTTTAACCGACGAGCATATATGCGTATGTTTATGAAGGCGAAGGAGGTGAGACAGGTGTGTCCGGATCGTGCCAAATGGAAGCCCGTAGTCTCTGTCTACCCCTTTGTGTGACAGGCGTAAATGTTCTATATGTATAAACTTGTATTGTTCAAATTTTAGTTTTTTTTTTAAATTATAATTCTCGTCGGCTCGTTTCGCCCTCATGACAGCGTTTTACCAGAATAGTGTTATCTTTTTACAACTGGATCACAAATTACAGTATGTTAACTTTATCCCAAGTTGAATTAAATATCTATTCAATTCTTGTCATGGATCGTCTGTCACATGTTTTTCCTGCTAATACCACAAATTTGGAATTTCACTAAAGTTTCGTCATCTTAAAGAGTTCTTTGATAAACAAACATGTTTATTTTCTTATGTGCGTACAGTGTAATGTTTTATTTCTGGAAATAAGCTGCTCTGATTTATAAGCAGATTTAAATTACTGCAAGAAAGAAACTCGATTCATTTCCATGCTAATTAGTGTCCATATTTCGCGTTCGTAATATCCAAAAATAAGCAAGGCTTTACGTGATGTTTTTGCGGACATAAAATTTGGTTGTGTTTATTCCATATGTGGCACGTACACAGTACATTTTGATTTAACGGCTTATTCGACCCATCTAAGTGTAACATTTTAGCCAAGCATTATACCAGCTGAGTAGACTGGTGTTTAAACGTCTACGGATCACAAGTTCGAATCTTGCACGAAACAAGTAAATAGAGGCGGCAAGTAAATTAGGCGAGTAAATTAGTCGGCAACTATTATTTGTACATCTTACAAATGTAAGACTGCACGATACAAGTAAAATTTACTTGTATCATCAAGACGGCACTACGTATCTTTTAAAAAATGAAATTAATAGCGGGGCGACCGTGCTTTACTAGAATGTGATAAGTTATAAATATTAAGTAGTTGGTGTAACGTGATAGGAATAAATTTTAAGGAGTAGAATATACAGACCAATTGAGAACATATTCCACAATTGTACAAGAGCCGGTAGCTTAGGGGTTCCCGCCTTAAAGTTTCATTCAACCCGAGAATACTACGCGAAAGTAAAAAATTAAAAAAAAAAACTTGTATGAAATCCGACAACTACAGAACACAAAAAAGCTTTTTCTACGGCTAACACAGAAACAACAACTCGTCCTAACTTACCTGAAGTCAGCGCACACCCAGTATACTTTCGGAGCGATACAAATTCCGTCATCGGAAACAAAATAGCAACGAATCAATTTCAGAGTACGTAGCCATTTTGAAAAAAAAAATGTCAAAGATCTGTGAATTCGGTAGCTGGCTAGAGGAAAGTTTGCGGGGCCAAACCAAAAAAATCTGGCTTATAAGTAATAATAGTTTGAAAAAAAAGTCTCGAGAGATACTGATAGTAACGAGAGGGTACTGGTAGCAAGCAGTGCCCGGACGTGATTTTCGTAAAGCCATGGAGGGGCACCGGTTGCGTTTCGAACGGAAATCCCGGGAACTTTCGATTACGCTGATAATTTTTTTTATTGCATTCTTTAAAATAAAAGCATACAAAGGGCGGACTTAATGCCTTGAGGCATTCTCTACCAGTCAACCTATGGAGTGGTGAGAATTTGACGCTACACCTAGAATATAAACAAAATAAAAATGATAATTAACTATAATTATAGTACACTTTTTACAAACTTTTTAATACTGATAGTGGCGGTGATCAATCAGCGTAGAAGATATAACGATTTAGCCATTCGAAGTCCGGGATAACCCTTCCGTAGTCTCCATATCAAAAGGTATGAAAGAACATTTACATTCACATTAGAAAAAGCCTTAGGGGTCAATTCAAGGAGACGGGGGTTATCCTCGTCTCAAAGTCAGGGTGGCGAGGATGATTTACGTCTCCCTGACTTCAGCTGTACTGTGCAAGTAATAGCGAGTTAGTTTGTGAGTATAGTCGGTCCATATTGGGATTCGAACTCAGAACCAGGACAGGTACTCTGACTCTGACCAATAAGCCACGCGGTCGTGTTTTCTAGCTGTTGCAAATGTACTGAGAGGCGTGAACGTGTTACAGAAGGTGAACGTAATAAATACAGTGAGAGCAATTTATTGCGTTCAGGTGTACCGTTACGAACGCATCTTGCTATTTTCAGCGCCTACCTGATATGTTTCCCTGAGCAAATGTTACCGGGTGTACTTTAGATCTAGCTAACCTCAGGTATTTCTGATGTAACTTCGCTCGTTATGCTATATCTTGATTATACACACACACACTTATGCACACGTATGATATAATGTGCAATGTTATACCTATTCACATAAATAAAATTGAAATTGAAATTTTGAAATAACTATCTTTCATTCGAGTATTATACGTGGTAGAGCGTCGCTGCTGCTATATTATAGTTGCAGCACGAATGGGTTGGTTCGACCGGGGTAAGACCACGATCTCACAGAATGCCAGCGTAAAATAGCAGCTCAATACTGCTTACTACTGTTTCGTATGGTGAGTGTAGAAATCCGGAGACCCTTCTTTACTGGAAACGAGACATTCCACCTTAGTCCTCAGGGGTGACAACGCATCTGCGTTTTGCTTCTTAATCTGCTGGTAAGTGAATGCTGTAGCCCATAGACATCTACATTTATCCTCGATTAAGAATCACAACTCTGTCTGAATGCCTCGTTTCCAGTAAAAAAGGGTCTCCGGATCTCTACACTTAACATACGAATCACAGCAGTATTAAGCTGTTATTTTACGCTGATATTCTGTGAGAGCGTGGACCTTCCCCAGTCGAGCCGACCCATTCGTGCTACATCCATAATATAGCTGCAGCATGGCTCTACCACATATCAAACGTTAAAGATAAATTTTGTCAGATGCATAGATGCATATCTAAATATATATTTAGCAACTATATATTATTAATAAAATAACTAATTATAATAAAATATTGGTGTGTGGAAAACTTATACACTTTTTTTTACAAGTAACGGTTTACAAAACGTTATGTACACGTATCACCTGATGGTAAGTGGAAACTATGGCACAAGGATACCTAATATCCTGGATTAAGAATCAACCTGCGGACAAGGTACCTCGATATATACCTCATTGACAGTAAAAAAGGGTCTCCGGTTCCAGTCACACAGTATATATGTCTCCCTGACGCAGGATATACGGCTTTCATGCTTTCCGAAGCACGGGCAGCTACTGAGAATTACTTAACGGAAAACTCTATTACAGATTTTTTTTTGGTCCGGCCTGGGGATTAAAACCCGAGACCTCATGATCAGCAGTCGTGTTTACAATCACTAGGCCAAAGAGGCAGTCAGCACTCAGGAATGGTAACGAATAGTTAACTGACTATAACTCTTACACTGCCCACGTGTGAAAACGAAATACAGCAGAATGCATTATGCTGCTATTTTAACGTATAATACGTTCGCGTGAAAGAATGATCCTCTCAGGTCGATTTGACCCTTGTCATGGAGCAAAAAGCATCACCACGTAGTATGCAGTATTCGTCTTATACGGTATCAAAACCCCATGCTTGCATTAGAACATTAGATCATTAGCGCGATCAGATGTCTAAATAAGTACCTATTTACAAACATAACATGAACAGTTTATATTGTAATAAATTTTAATTATACGGTGCTGCAATTCGTCATTGTTGCTTAGTTTTTTATTTTATATCCAAGCTTAGAGCCGTGTAGTATGTCATGTTAAAACGATTTATTATTATACTCAATACGATATATTTTATGTGTCATGGCATCAAGGATAACTAAATGTCATAAAAGACAAAAAAGAAACTATACGAAATGTCCAATTTTCAAGATTGTATAACTAATAACTATTGCGTGTTGCCAGTGATGACTTATGGATCTGAGACGCGATCCTTAACTGCTAGGTAAGGTAAGGTAAGGTTACAGCCTATATGCGTCCCACTGCTGGGCTCAGGCCTCCCCTCATTTCTGAGAGGGTTTAGGGCAAGGAAGTGTACGCCGCGCTGCCCAAATGCGTGTTGACGAACTTCACATGTCTTCGAAATATTTTCTTTTCTTATTCCTCAGACATGCAGGTTTCCTCACGATGTTTTCCTTCACCGCCGAGCACGTAGTAAATCAGCACTTAAAATTGCAATTAAGAATTTCATTGGTGCCGGCGGAGATCGAACCCGGGTTACTCGCGTTCTGTTATATTTACAGCGAGCGTTAACCACTGAGCTACCACGGCTCTTTTAAGCTTTTAACTGCTAATCGTATGAGAAAGCTCAAGGTCGCCCAGCGAGCTATGGAGAAGCCTATACTCTGGGTTTCTCTGTGTGATAGACTTAAAAATGAGGATATCCGCATGAAAACCAAAGTAGCTGACATAGCCCAACTGATTAGTAAGCTGAAGTGGCAATGGGTCGGCCATGTACCTCGAAGAACCGACAACCGGTGGCGAAGAAAGGCTCAGGGGGTAGCCTCGTACCGGTAAACGAAGCGTAGGGCATCAATCTACTAAATAGAGATACGGCCTAGTAAGACATGCACGAAGTCGATGGATGCAGGTGAAGAATCGGGTATTGCGGCATTCTTTTGGGGAGGCCTATGTTCAGTAATGTACTTGTAAAGGGCTGTAGTGATCGTGAATTAGATTTTGGAAGTTTTGATAAAACTATTTTAATCGGTTACAATTAGTAATATCTCAATGTATCTTTTTTTTCTGTGATAATATAATCATTCAGATTTGAACAATACCCTTTTGAGTCTCTCTTTGTTGATACGTTCTACTTTTTTTTGTCTTTTATGAAAAAACGTTAGTTTTGCCGTCCAAAAGTTTTCTTTTCAAATATAGATGAGACAGAAAAGAATAATCAATTTATTCTTTTCTGTCTCTCCTTTTTTCACTTTGTCTTTCTTTCTGTAATTCTGTTTTCTTTCTAGACAGTAAGTCTTTTTTTAATTTTCAGCACTTCTTTATTGTTCTCCTAAAATATATTAAAATGTCTATATCAATTGTTGCAGATGACACATATACGGTGATAGAAGCGGCAACTAACGAAAGACTACGTCTAGTATGTGGGTTAAGGGCAAGAAGCCAAACGCAAGCTGTTCGGTGGCACTTTGATGGAAAACCTTTGGAAAGTCAAGGAAAACCGCGAATAGTCCAGCAAAGACAGTGGTAAGTAAAGTTAGTAGTAGACTATATAGACATTTGTTCTTCTTCTTTTCCAGCCCCTATTAAATAATTTGTGGATAAAAAGGCGAACGTTGAAAGACTTACCCATATTCATCATGCTGGGCAAACAGGTTGTTGAGCGTACATTAGATTTCTTAAAAATAAATTACATACATGTATTCTAATATTAGATCTGTTCTTAATGGTGACGATACTAATTTATTATTATTATGTCATAATATATTTTCTAAAATCTATTCCACAAATAACATTCATCAAAAACAAAGAAATTTGTGTAATAAAACACCAAAAAGACTTCATGTATTAATTCCTTTACCAGCGTCGTACATTTTATAAAAGAAAATTTGTAAGACTCAAATAACAATGTAAATCAAGTCAATCTCGAGAAAGCTTGAATCAGTACTTACGTATTCAGAATCCGAGGCGATGGAAATAAAAGCAATAACTCATGCTATGCGCCATGCCGCAATGCTACGTTTCTATTTGACGCAAATAAAGCATGCTGTCAATCAAAACAATGTATCAAATCAATCAGGTTATACGCTGATCTTAGATTAAGGGCTAACGTAGCTATTCTAGGCCTCGTGAATAGTTAACACTGCTAGAGACTAGTGCACAAGGCATCTAGCTTTGTTTCATTTTAAAATAATAATTACTTTGTATCATGAAATTTCCGTACAAAATTATTGGCATAAAAAATAAAAAAGGATAAATTAATATGAGACGGTTATTACATTAGCAGTGTTGTTAAATTGATAAAGACAAAGATCACGATAATATGAAGACACTAATACACACATAGATTTTGTCAGACTATAGTGATGCACGATTGTGAATAATTAATCTAAACTGCTAAATAAAGCGAATTTGAATAATCAGATTTCCGATTTATTTATCTATATAAATATATATTGTTTGTAATCTTAGCTATTCGTTCGCGTTTCGTCGTTCCTGATACACTGTCGAACCAATCAGTTATTGTTTAGAGTTTATTGGAACCAAAGACATTTAAGTACGTTTATATGTTTAAATCTCTTTGGTTGGAATAATGTTCTATATTTCAATTCCGACGAGCCGCGGCGGAAGAGCAAGGCAGCTCTTCGGTTCACAAAACCGCGGTTTTATGATGATCCACCAACGAGCTTTAACGGTGAGCGGTAAAGCTTGCCCATCGATCGAAGCTTTTAGAAAAAGCACTGTGGAATTTAGACTTCTCTTATTCGCGCCCGATAACATTAGTTATAATATTTTAATATTTATTCAAATTTATCGATGAATAGCAAAATTCAGTAATTCTGTAAGTATTATTTGCGATCGCGAGCACTACAATTTCAAATACGCTAAACTCTAAATTCAGGCAGGTGGCGGGAAACAGTATCGCTTAATAAAAGTGTCTAGCGCCATGGACATTAATTTTGTTTTGTTTTGTTTGGTAGATTAAAATGAACAACAGTGAATTTAGCCTTATTATCTGATGCCTTTCTTTACACAACAAGTAGAATCATAAGTACACTTGGTGAAATTTTGTATTCACATCATGGCTTAGAATCTAATGTAACCTCAAATGTAACGCTAGTAGCTTCACAAATACGGTAACCATGCTAAATAATGTTCAACTATTTCACAACTGATTGTGTACATTTCTTTCTATAGATATACTCTGTATGGCACGTTAACTTATGTTGTACTCTATAAAATGTAAAATATTTTATTTTTAAAATCATACTCATCACTGTAAATATTTTTTTATTTTTTTGTCTTAGGAAATGTGAAAATGTTATCTTAATTTAAATAATACAATTTTTTACGGATTATTTTATCCCGTATATTTAACTTTTTAAATACCCGACGTTTGAGTACTTTACAGCACCCATGTTCACGGGGGAGAATGAGATGTTCAACTTGATTAAAATTATTAATTTTTGTTCCTATACGAGGGCGGCACTGAAAATTGCGGGAATCAAGGAAGTGACACAACATTACTATTTAAAAATGTATTTATTGCTTTTCGAAGTATTCTCCGCGAAATTTGACACATTTTCCCATACGATGGAACCAATCATTGAAGCAACCATTCCATTCGGAAGTTGGGGTCTCCAAAATGGCCGTTTTGTAGGCGTCCACAGCTTCTTCAGGTGATGAAAATCTCTGTCCACGCAATTTAATCCTTATTTTGGGGAAAGTATAGAAATCATTAGGGCTTAGGTCGGGGCTGTACGGCGGATGGTCTAATAATTCTATGTTTTCTTGCTCTAAAAACTCGTTTGTTTTGTGTGCGGTGTGAGAACTCGCATTGTCGTGATGGAGGATGATGCGGCGGTTGCAGTTCTCTTTACGGAGTTCAGAAACGACCTGTGGCAAGCAAATGCTAGCGTACCATTCTGCATTAACCGTTCTTTGTCCCTCAAGAGAAATAGTCGTAACATAGCCGGTTTTGGAGACAAACGTGGTCACCATTCTTTTTGCAACACTCCGTGAACGAACAATTTTTGTTGGCTTTAACTCATTTTAGAATACCCAAACTCGTGACTGGTTTTTTTTTCGGGTTCGTACGCATATATCCAGGATTCGTCACCTGATACGATGTTGTATACAGCATTTGAGGATCCTGCGTGGAATCTTGCGAGAGTTCTGATGCACCAAGTAACGCGAGCCGCTTTTTGCTCTTCACAGAGCGAATGCGGTATCCATCGGGAAAACAACTTTTTTACACCTAATTGTTCATGCAAGATTATTTGTATTTGACACATGCCAATGTCTAAAGTTGCCTTAATTTCGCGGTATGTCACATGTCGATCTTCCTCAATCAGCTTACGCACAGCATCAACGTTTTCTTGGGTGACTGCAGTTTTTGGACGACTTTGACGGGGATCATCACTGAGCTTGACACGTCCACGTTGAAATTCAGCAAACCAGCGATAAATTCAGGCTCAGGGCTTCATTACCAAATGCAAAAATCATCCAGTCAACACACTGTTTTTGTGTTAAACTACTTCGAAAATCATAATAAATCATCACTATTGAATTTTCTCAAGTCAATTCCATTTTCTCAACGACTAAACAAGTTTGACAAAACCTTGTGACAAGACCGAGAATCTTTTTTTAAATAAATAAATGGTATTCGATTTTCAAAACCAAGGAATTTTCAATTAAAAAGATTTTAGTATGACAGGAACAGTAGAAAGATTCCATTCCCGATACTTTTAGTGCAGCCTAGGTATCTTGAAGTCTTGCAGTTGTATTCTTGGATTACTTTTTAATTTTATTGACTATAGGAATATAACAAATCATTATGTTATCCTAATACGTATAAATGATATACAGAAGGAGTTTCACAAATAATCCAATATATTTCAGGCTCAGAATAAAAGGATTCCGAGCGAAGGATGCGGGAGTATATACTTGTCATAACGATGAAGATAAAGGAAAGGAAATGCGTGTTACTATAAAGCACAAGCCAGATGTGGAACAAGACAATTTAGAAGGTAAGACGATGACTTTTTATAGAATATAAGATATAACGTCTAGGAATTACGTTTAGTTGCCAGGGTCTTGTTGAATACTTAAATATTTTTAAAGCTAATTTTGAGCTCGATGTCAAAACGATGCTGTTATTTTCATATTTCGATATTATTTTAATCGTATCTTTATTGACCGTCCAGATGTGTAAACAAATCAAGTCAAGCAAGTCTGTACTGCATTCTGGTGCCAACGTTAAAACGACGCTGCATGTTATTGCACGCGACTGTCTGATATTTTCAATTGATATATCCTTCTTGCTCCAAATGCACCTAATTTTATACTTATTTATGAAATTAACTTCCTGTACGAAATCTTTTTCGAGAATTTCGTGTTTTGGATCTTTAGTTATTTAAACATCTCGAATTTTCATTTTTCACGGGTTAATGAAAATTAAAGTACTTAATGCAAAGATTTTAATGTAATTTATGTGAGATATTCAAATTTTATTTTACAGAATACCAATCGGATATCGACGTACAGCGGCCGATGCCAGAAATATTATCACAGCATCAAGCTGCTCCTATATTGGAGAACAATACATTAGAAGACAAAATTGCGACGGATGTAAAAAGATTAACAAAAAGCATGAAATACAGGGAATATGATATAAAGGACGAAGATATTGACGATAAAAGTGAAAAGGAACATCCGAATTACGGCCACGTTGATGACACTAAAACAAAATATGCTCCTAAATTTAAACATCCTTCAAAAATGTTCAATATGGACATGAAACCCGCTGGTAGCTCCATAAGATTAAAATGTGCTGCTGATGGTAAGATTTAAAATTTTATTCTTATCTAAAGTTACATTACGTAAACACTCACGCCTGTCACCCAGAGGGGTAGGCAGAGACTACAGACTTCCATTTAGCACGATCCTGACATACCTTTCTCGCCTCTTCCACATCCATATACCTACGCATACATGCTCGTCGGTTAAGGGTACTCTTAATTTGGCCCATTTTTAGTATATCGCCAATTTGGTCGACAAACTTCCGCCTAGGACGTCCCTTTCTGACTCTTCCATTCACTTCTGCAACATATATTTGTTTTGTCAGTCTTTCCGCATTCATTCTTTCTACATGACTAAACCACCGAAGCATTCCTTTCTTAATCCTGGTCACCGCATCATCTTGCAAACCACACTCTTCTTTTATCACACAGTTTCTCACCCTGTCACTCAGATTCAGCCCTAACATACTCCTTAGCGACCGCATTTCTACTGCATTTATTCTACTCTCATGCTTCTTCTGCCACACCCAACTTTCACTACCATACGTTAAAGTAGGGACTAATACAGCACTGTGAATTGTCATACGTGCCTTTTTTGACACATTCTGACTTTTCACAATAGAGTGAGCCCCATTTACTTTATTTCCTGCATTCACTCGTCGTTCAATATCCTTATCATATCTCCCATCCCTGCTTAATACACATCCCAAATATATGAACTCATCCACTTGCTCAAATAACTCTCCTTCTATTCTTATTTCACATACCGTTTTGCTTTCTTCTCTTTCAAAAACCATCACTTTCGTCTTACTTGCGTTCACTTTCATTCCCCTTTCTTTTAATGACCTGTTCATTAATGTAACCATCATTTGCAACTCGGCCGCCGACGACGCAGGTATGACTTGATCATCGGCGTACAAAACGCATTTGATGGTTAACTCACCCATTCTTAACCCGCATTCTTCAACTTTCAAATTTTTCAAACAGCTGTCTATAAATAGGTTGAACAGCCACGGGGAAGCTACACAGCCCTGTCTGACACCTTTATGGATGCCAAACCAGTCCGAGTAGACCCCGTTGATTCTAACACAAGCACTCGAGTCCCTATACAGAGACTTTAATGGCTGTATCAAACCAGCGCTCAACCTAAATGCGTACAGCGTTTGCCATAACACATCCCTGTCCACTCTGTCATAAGCCTTTTCCAAGTCCATGAACGCACAAAAAACCTTTTGGTTTTTCGCCAAAAACTTCTCCGCGATCATGCGCATGGAAAAGACTTGATCTGTACACCCCATTCCCTTTCTAAATCCCGCTTGCACATCCCATCACAACACAAATTTTTCATCAGTTTCTTTCATAACTCTTTCAATTAGTACCTTAGCATACAGTTTTCCCACAATGCCAAGAAGGCTGATACCGCGGTAGTTTTTACAGTCCTGCTGTGACCCTTTTCCCTTATATATTGGGACTATCACGGCTTTGCACCAGTCTCCCGGTACCCGCTTTAGTTCCCAACATAAATTAAACAAGGTGTACAGCAGGCCTGCCACCACGTCCTCTCCAGCCCTTAGTATTTCGAGTGAAACTCTATCATATCCGGCTGCCTTACCTACTTTCATGCTTTCATTGCTTTCATTATTTCGTCTATACTTAATATATAACAATTTAAATATAACATTAATATATAACAATTTAAATATTAGTATTATTATATAGTGATTATTTTTATAATAAATAGATTCTTCATTCAGAATTATTAAGTTAAAATGTAGTCAATCATAGCCAGCACAACTTTGTTGGATCTAGGGTGTATCCGTACATTGCATTAAAACTGAATCACCGTGTATACGTCGACTCTCCCCGTGACAGTGAAGTTGATTGCAACGATTATTTAGTAAATTATCACTAAATCTTCCGATTTGATGTTAAATAGCTAACACGCACTACAAATTCATCCCTGTTTCAAAAACCTCCCACTAATTCGGGGAAGCCTGTGTCCGGCATTGGAGCGTATACGGGCACTACACTACAATTTTCAAACGATGAACTTCAAAAACATTACCGTTAAGCCATTTATATTATGATTAACGAATTCGTCGGATATTTACAGGAAACCCAACGCCAAATATCACGTGGTTTAAAAATAATGGCACGCCTATAACGAGAACGTACTTCCAACCATCTTACGGTAAATGGTCGATGACGCTTGATGAGCTGACGAAAGCCGACAATGGAAATTATACATGCCTTGTCTGCAATGAATTGGGTTGCATCAACCATACCGTTATACTACATATCCAAGGTAAAGTATATAAAAAAATCTTAATATAGTCATAATCTGTTAAATGCTATATAATATTTGATCATAAGTTCATAAGTCAGTTTGCTGCCCATATAAGGTACGTGAAGGTAATATGGTCGCCATCAGCTTTGCCGCCCTATAAACCCAAAACTAGGAGCAGGACAGAGACAAATACACATAGTCGTATACTATAACTAATATATTAAGAAAAAATAGCGCTAGCACAAGCTTTGGCAATAATTAGGAACACTACGAAAAACGAATTTAAAAAAAATTAACTACACTACGCAATACTAAAATCGACTAAATTATTTATTATAATGTCAACTGTCAAAATGGCTTGGATAAAGCAGCGCCTTTGTGACGCTTTGTTATTTGATTGACTGATGAAGCGCTATCGTATCACAGAGTCATCCATGCAAACGAGGCTGTAGGTTTATAGTTATAAGAAAGTGACCTTATCTATCGGATGACCATATTAGCCTCACGTAATATAGCAAAAAGGTTTATAGCATTAAGGATTATTTTAAGTGCATAAAAGCCTAATGTAATTAAATAATTCATTACAGCATTAAGAATCATTTCAAATCTGTATTACTTTTTGCCAATCAACGTATTAAATTAATTCGTATTAAACCTATGCTAAATTTGTCTAGAACGGTACCCATCGAAGCCATATATTAAGGAAGGATATCCGGGAAACGTAACGGTTCTCGTGAACGACACAGTGAAACTGTCCTGTCCACCTGTATCCGATTTAGAACCTTATTCCTACTGGATAAGACCGTCGAATTATTCGCTAATAGACGCCGAAGTTGGGCCGAGCGATGCGCCTATTCCAGCCGGAGACATTATTGAGGTCTTTGATTTTAAAATTTTGGTGAAGGTCGATTAACTTTATAGCTTTAGTTAGAAATGATACTGAAATCTTGGATATAACAAATCATTTGATAAAGCTCTATACAAAACTAAATAATACGTGCTTTATAAATTACAGTATCACTTTAAAAAAATTGTAGCACGGACTAGGTTATAATAAATTGTAAGATGAGGCATGGTGAAGGTTACTGTGTTATATGTTAATAAATTTTAAGTTTAACTGTATTAAACTTAAATAGTTTGGTAAATATAATATGTCATATTGGTGGTGGTGGAGGGAAAACAATAATTAAACGTAAAATATCATATACGAGTATAATAAAACAACTAATTAAAGAATTTCATTGCTTGAATTATCATAATATATTGCTATAGTTAATATCACTTACTTATTTAGGACTTATTTTGATGATACGGAAAGAAGTGTTTATCTTATTGTTCGTGTAGCATATTTATTTACAATGAAGGACGGGAATATAATTCAAATCGGATTTTGTCAGTACTTACCGTTTTGTAGAATCTACAATTTGGGATTGAAGTACCCTCACATTCAATCCGATATCTAAAGTAAATAATATCTAAATTATTTATACGAACAAGTTATTGTAAAAATTCTATTTGAATAAAATGTATCTACTACAGATTTTCAGAAAACAACAAAATAAGCAAAACTGCAATACATCAAATGTTAATTATACAAAGTTTAACTTTACCAGTACCTTAATAACTATCGTTTGTCAAAGAAAGCTTTTATAACGGTAGGAAAGAATACTTGATAAAAATAGAATTGTTTTTCTTTATAGAGCGTTTATACGCGAAACCAGTGCTTACGCAAGGCGTAGTCAACCAGACCAAGTTGGTCGGTGAGACAGCGAAATTCAGCTGCAAATTCCTCTCAGACCTACATCCGTACGTTTTCTGGATGTTTTTCACCAATGACGAGTACAATTATAACATCACCATTGACACTAATGACGGTGCGGCTCAGGAGTCAGTTGTGTACTACGATATCACTAAACTTATGACGGTGAGGGCGAGTGACTAACGCATGTGTGTGTTGCTGATTTGCGTGCACGTACGCTTTTTTGTGAATGCACGAAAAGAAATTATTATATTTATGTATTATATTTATGACTATAATATAGTTATGACTGCCTCGTTGGTCTAGTGGTTGTAGTAGTGCGACTGCTGATCATGAAGTCCTGGGTTCGAATCCCGGGTTGGGCTAAAAATCAATTATTGAGTTTTTCTGTCAAGAAATTCTCAGTAGCTGCCCGGAGTGAGGAAGTTGACGGTGTCTCATCCCCGTGCCTCGGAAAGCACGTAAACCCGTTGGTCCTGTGCCTGATCTCTCTCTTCGGTTGTGTCGGTTACCGGCCCATCGGATTACGAGAGTGAGGGAATAGATACACTTGGGCACTATAATCCTGTCCTGCGTCGATGGCTAGCCTCCGTTGAGGCAGGTCGCCGTGGCCGAAATTCGGTTTGGAAGACATTATTATATTTATGTGTTTTTTTTTCCAATATTTACTTAGAAAATATTTGTAGACGCCCTTTGGACTCCTGACATACCTCTTTCGCCTCCTTTACATCCATATACCTATGCATACATGCTTGTCGGTTAAGGGTACTTCTAACGTGGCCCATTTTCAAAATATCGCCAATTTGGTCGATAAACTTTTTTCTAGGGCGTCCCTTCCCGACTCTGCCGTTCACATCTGCCATATAAATTTGCTTTGTCAATCTTTCCTCATTCATTCTTTCTACGTGACCAAACCACCGAAGCATCTTCCTAATAACAACTAAAAATAAAAAAGCTGCAGGAGCCAAGGTGCCTGCCATGCGTGGCAATTATGACAAATATTATCCCCACGAGGTGACCTATGGGGGATAGGGAGGCCTATGACTTTTGATAGGCTGTTATATTATTATACTATTATAGTAACAGTGCCCCTTCACTGTTTTGCTGGTTATAATTACGATTTTTCAAATATTTTAAAACAAATGCTTACATTTTAATAATATTCTAACAATACGAAAAGTACAATAAATACATAAATCTTCAAGCACCAATATAGCAGCATTAAGCTACTATTTTACTAAAATACTAGCTTAATGCTGCTGTGTTTCATATGGTGAGTTTAGAGAACCGGAGACCCACTTTACTGGAATCGAGGCATTTCGTCTTAGTTCTCAGGAGTGACAACGCATCTGCATTTTAATTCGTAATTGAAGATGGATGTAGATGTCTATGGGCCACAGCATCCACTTACCATCAGGTGGACTGTGTGCTCGTTTGTCACTCTTATTCTATAAAAAACGCAAATACAGTCAAACCTGAGTAAGTGAGAACCGGATAAGCGAGAAAACTTTATTAATGAGAATACTTACCAGGTCCTCCTAAAACCTAATAAGTAAATAAAATAATATAGTATAGTGTAGTAGTAGTAAATAAAATAAATAAGTGAGAAACACAAAACCTGTATAAATGACTCACTCAGTCATTTTTTACGCGTGAAAAGGTCAAGTGAGATTGATATTTGCCTATACCTCTATAAACGACAGTTACACGCGTTTAACTTTTGCTAATTATGACTTATTCTCAAATTGCGAGGAACTCTAAACTGATAACATTTATAAACTTGATAAGCATACACAAAATTTAAAATCAGAATCGCGGAAGCATGGTCCTTTCCCGGTCGAGACCCATTCGCTAATATAGCTGCAGCGTAGCTCTACCTCGTACTAAGTACCACGTAAGATCGTTGCTTACTAATTTATTACGTAGTTGCATGTGCGTTTTATCAATTACTAATCTAATAGCTGCATGTTCTTAGTGGAAGGTATTTTAAAACGTTTGTTATTCCATTAAACGTAATTATCAATGTGTAGAGTGAAGATCCGTCGGATAAGCCAGAACAGTTAACAATATTCAATGTGACCAAAGAAGATGAAGGCTGGTATGTGTGTGTCGCTGTCAACTCCTTGGGCAACACCACTGCTAAAGGATATCTATCAGTTTTGGAATGTAAGTTCATCATTTTTTATATTTTTTACTCTTTGATTTTTTCCTCTGCCTAGAAGGAGTTGTAATATATAAATTGTATATAGACAATTGTTCAGATCTGAAAAAATTGTAGTAGTGCCATACAAACCCTTGTCAAAGAATACAATAAATTATACTTATTCATATTATTTATTACATCCATAATGTTACAGTTAAGGTGCTGAGAACATTTTAAGTTTTAACTTAAAACTATGAGATCATTTTGGGCCCTGCAGGGCACGGCAATAAAGAGAGAGGAGGGCCATTTTAATGAAACAATAATGATGAATACACTATACAGTATAGCAACTGTAGGTATTCTAGATTGACATTTAAAGTTTATCATTTAGGTATTCGTTTAGTGTGTAATAGTGTTTACAAATTAAAAATTTCTTTAGTTTATTTATAAAACTAGTGCGTTTTTCTATTTTTATTGAGTTTGGGAGTTTGTTAAAAATGTATATATTTAAAATATATAAAATTTATATTTATACAGACCTACGCCATTGTTATATGTGCGGTATTCAAGCCCACAGCCCCGCAACGCTGTCTCCCATTTTTTTACCATAGCGCAACTGTCTTTTCTTAATTTGAAAAAGTATTATTACATACATATCATCTAAGATTCAAATAGCATATCATTGGCAAATCTACTTAAATAAAAAAGTAAAAAAGCCATGGTAGCTCAGATGGTTAGCGCTCGCTGTAAATTTAAGAGTACGCGAGCAAACCGGGTTCGATCCCCGCCGGCACCAATGAAATTGTTAATTGCAATTTTAAGTGTTGATTTACCACGTGCTCGGCGGTGAAGGAAAACATCGTGAGGAATGCATGTCTGAGAAATAAGAAAAAAAAATATTTCGAAGACATGTGAAGTTCGCCAACACGCATTGGGACAGCGCGGCGGACAATTCCTTGCCCTAAAACTCTCTCAGAAATGAGCGGGAGGTCTGTGCCCAGCAGTGGGACGTATATAGGCTGTAACCTTAAAAAACGTTAAATGGAGCTAACTTTAGGGATTTTATCGCGTTTAATTTCCTTAATTTGAAAGCGTATATTACCTACATATCATTAGCAATTCTATTGAAACCCAAAAAAAACCAAGTGAAGTTAAATGGAACTAATTCTACGGATTTATCGCGTTTCATTTTAAATTTTATATTCCCGATATTTCGAGTGCTTAACAGCACCCATTTTCGCGGGGGTACTAAAGAATTTGACGTCCCGATATCATAGCTGTCCCGGCTACCTTCAGCTTTTGAATATTAATTTTTAGTCCGATCTAAAGAAAGTCCTGAAGTCACTTAGGCATTATCCATCTCAAATATTACGGTATAAAACATTGTGGTCAATCATAAAAGCAACCATTATTAATAAAGAATTCGACGGATTCAAGATATAGAAGAAAATACTAGTGCTATTAAAAAGCTCATAATTGAATTTTAAAAAAATTCGTCGATAGATTCAATCTAATTTTTCTTTTGCAGCTTTCCCTGCACCGGAGCCCATTAATCACGGGAAACACACTTTGCTCATAAACATATTAACAGCAGTACTTGGAGCTATGTTTCTTGTGGCGGCACTCATTGTGGTGATGATATTCAAAAAGCTCAAACGGGAGAAGATAAAGAAACAACTTGCGATTGAGACCGCGAGAGCGGTCATAGTGACCCACTGGACTAAGAAGGTGACTGTGGAGAAACCCCAGATGAATGGTTCCCCTGCTACTACAGGTGAAGGTTTGGTGAGTACACTTTACTTCTTTTTTAATCTATTTAAATATTAAAAGGTTTTTGATATAATGATTTCTTATATTTACGCGAACACTACACATGATTAAAACTACTTTTACGGATTTTATCGCGTTTATTTTTACTTTTTATTTTTAATTCCCGACGTTTCGGGCGCTTTCCAGCACCCATGGTCACGGGGGACTGAGATGACTGACGTCCCGATGTCATTGTTAAACCCGGAGTACCTTCAGCTTTTTTAATTATTGTCAATAATGAGCGTGCAACATTGCACGCTCCGCGGCAGGCGATGCCAAGGAGAGACCAACCGAACAATTCGATAATACCCGACCCAATGTAATAAGTACCTACAGCGCCATCTCTCGGGGAATTGGGTTACTAATTAATACATAGACGTGCCAGTTGGTAATTTTGGATTGCGAGAACCGATTTTAATAATTCTTTTTTTGTTTGAAAAAAGATACTTTTAAGGATAATAAAATATGTAAACGAAGTTAAAAAAATGCTTGCATATACGATTATACTACAAACTTAGTCCAGAAATTATTTTGTACAACTTTTTGTCTTTTTTGTACAAAAACTGTTCAAAATGATCCATCCAAGTTCAAAATAATTTTCCTAGAAAGTCCTTATAAAGTTCTACTTTTCAGATTTTTTTCCATATTTTCTAAACTTATGGTTCAAAAGTTAGAGGTGGGGGGACACATTGTTTTTTACTTTTGGAGCGATTATTTCCGAAATTATTGACATTATCAAAAAATGATTCTAGTAAACCCCTATTCATTTTTAAATACCTTTCCAACAATATATCACACGTTAGGGTTGAAATTAAAAAGAAAATCACTTCCCACTTTACATATAGGGGGGCTACCCTAATAAAACATTTTTTCCAATTTTTATTTTACCACTTTGTCGGCGTGATTGATACACATATTGGTAAAAATGCAGCTTTCTAGTGCTAACGGTCATAGAGATTAAGCGAGGACGGACAGACGGACAGACAGACATGGCGAAACTATAAGGGTTCCTAGTTGACTACGGAGCCCTAAAAAGTACTAAGATTTTATCCTGTATTGTGGAAGCAGGACAAACATACAGAACCGAAACAATTATTTGTATGCCATACAAATAATGGTACGACAACTTGTTCGGTGCGGGATTCGAATCAGCAGCCTTCAGCGTCGCGAGGCTATGCTAAGCCACTGCACCACAGTGAAATTCATCAGTTAAACATTAACAGTCTCTATAATAAGTTCAGCGCAATTAGCGCTGAACTTATTATAGAGACGTACATATTATACGCAAAAATGTGTCACCAGTTACTGACTTAATTATATAGTTATTTTGTATTATATTATATACCACAATTTTGTGAATTTCCAAAGCTTTCTTCACCTGTAATGAGGTTTATGTTCAGCGATATAACGCATGTGCGCTATTTATATACTACACAGAAAAAATTAAATATATTTTTTTTTTCAGTTAATGCCAGTAGTGAAGATAGAAAAACAAAAATTATCTCAAGTACAAAGCAACACCAGCGATTCAATGATGATGTCAGAATACGAACTGCCCATGGATATAGACTGGGAAGTCCCCAGGGAATCGCTTTCATTGGGTAAAGTGCTAGGAGAGGGTGAATTTGGAAAGGTCGTCAAAGCTGAATGTGTCGGGATTGTGAAACCCGGGGTGCAGTCTGTCGTAGCTGTCAAGATGTTGAAAGGTAATTTTAGATTTAATTTTGTATTGATTTTTTTATATTATAATTTATTTAAATAGTTGTGTTTGTTGTGTTTGTGCTCAACAGGCAAGTAAATATTACATTAGGGTACACATAGAAATGTTCTTTTAAAACTATACTTGCGAACGTTATAATATACAATTTATATATGTATATACTGCTGACTCACTTACTGCCTTATCACGATATGTCTAAAACTATACACCCGATTAACTTGAAATTTAATGCGTTTCGCAATGTCGCGTGAAACGGATTCTACGACAGTCTCATCAAACATTTTTTTTCTTAATATTTTACATCTAGGTTCCGTAATAAAATATTATCGTGCGAAGCGAGCGGGTAACAGTTAGTACGATATATAGAATACTTATGAACTAAATTTGTTATGATACTCGCATGTTTTTTACACGCAAACCTATTTGACGTGGTTGACGCTCGTGTGAAAACATTAAACGTGGTAGAGCCACGGTTCAATGAGTTTAGCCAGTAATCAGTAGAGCCAGATGCAACTAGTTGTAGCACCAATGGGTCGGCACGGCTGGGGTAGGACCACGCTCTCACAGACTAACAGCATAACATAGCAACACAATGCTGCTGTGTTCCGCATGGTTAATATAGAGAACCGAAGACCCTTTTTACTGGAAATGAGGCATTCCTTCTTAGCCCTCAGGGGTGACAACGCATCTGCGTTTTGGTTCTTAATCGAGGGTAAATATAGATGTCTATTGGTCACAGTATTCGCTTTCCATCAGGTAGACTGTGTGCTCGTTTGTCACCCTATTCTAAAAAAAAAAACAAATAAACTACTTCTAAAAAAAAGACTCGGAAAAGAAACTCGGCGACAGTGTTTACCGAATGTGTGCTAAACGCGCTGCTATGCTAAACCCCCTCACGAAAGTTCTTCATTCATACCTCATCAGGTAGTATGCCTGAAATTCAACCAATCATCGATTTATAAGCATTTTGTTAAACGCATGTCTTACGGACAACACTTGCTTGTTAAAACTTGTTTCGTGCTGCTAATGTGCACTCATACCTTATAAAAGTTTGTTGTCTCATTAACGTATTCTTCTTATAGTTATTTTTCAAAATCTTATAGTTGTAATTTTCGTTATTTCTAAAGTTTGAGTTGCGAATAAAATTTGTGTTTATGTCGTAAAATTAGTTGATTGTTTATTGAATGTATCAAAGTTACGACAAAACAACATACGATATTTAACTATTTTCCAAAACTTATGTTCTTTTGCAAGTATTCTAGTAATATGTGGTGAAGTCTGTGTTTTTATATGCCAACATCTTTTCCATTACTAATATTTGACAAAGAAAAGGACATATAAAATATTATGTAATATATCATTACATTCATTTGAGTGCAGTTTAATTTCATATTGCTTAATAACGTAGATTCAGAAAACAGATTGTAGAAGAACCGAAGCGTAATTTCTAATTTAAAATTTGTTTTCTACAATTGTCATATTGGTTGCAGAGGGCCACACAGACGCAGAAATGATGGCGTTAGTATCGGAAATGGAGATGATGAAGATGATTGGCAAGCATGTGAATATAATAAACTTACTGGGATGTTGTACGCAAGATGGACCATTATACGTTATTGTGGAATACGCTCCGAATGGAAATTTAAGAGAGTTTCTTAGAAATCATCGTCCAGGAAACAGGTAGATAGAAACGTAGCTACAGCTGTATTTACAGCCACGTGTTACTTTTTAGATCTTATATTAGGTCTGTAATACCAAAATTCAAACTAACATCAATTAACACAAGAAATAATGGAATATTTCAGATACGAATCACCAACAGAGGATTTAAAAGAAAAGAAAACCCTAACACAAAAGGACTTGGTATCCTTCTCTTACCAAGTCGCAAGAGGAATGGAGTATTTAGCTTCTAGGCGGGTAAGAACAATTTAGATATTCTAAACATTTTTAAGTCTATATCTATTAATTACTAAGTATTCTAAACTTTGAGGATCAACAAGTAAAGAAATACTTGATTGATGGACCACGAAATTTGCTCACACTCATACACTCTGCCTGACTGACGTATTGATGACCGTTGAATATACTAATAATATACCAGCTTCATTTAATAATTAATTAGAATGAGTTTCCGCAAGGCGGTCACCCAATTCTTATGTTGGATCATCAGTCCATGAAAGTCCATTGCTGAACGTTGGTAACATCCATATTATAGTATTCACCTTAATCGTCATGCTTAGCAGTAGAAGTCGATCGCAGTGACAGACGTCTTACAACTTGGAGGGTGATCTCCGCAACCGGTTACATATTTTACGCCTGGCCATCTTCTTGACACATATCCATTTTTTAACTCTACAACTCTTAGTCGACTTTTACGATACCAACGGTACGAAATGGGGATATTGATTCTAATACGCCGTCACCACACGATAACATTCCATTAGGACCACATAATCTGTCTATAATCTTTCCCCTTTGTTCATCATGTATTATTGCGTAGTAGACGATGCAGCTATATTATGGTTGTAGCACGTATGGGTCGGCTCGACCGGGGCAGGATCACGCTCTCTACCAGCTCAAAACAGCAGCGTAATGCTGCTGTGTTTCGTATGGTGAGTGTAGAGAACCCGAGACCCTTTTTATTGGAATCTAGGCATTCCATCTTAGTCTTCAGGGATGTCAACGCATTTGCATTTTGATTCTTAATTGAGGGTAAATATTCAATTGTCTGTGGGCCACAGCATACACTTACCTTCAGGTGAACTGAGTACTCGTTTGTCACCCAATGCTATAGACAAAATCAAATATATGAATTTCTGAAGTAACGATAATATTTTGCAATCATTTCAAATTCGATTACTTATAATTTCAGCTAAGGATTGTTAATTCTTTAGGCGCAACTTACCTTTATAGGTTTAAAAATGTTTTAATTAGTTTCAACTACCACACAGGATGTTGATTACATATATAATGTCCCTGTGTCCTTTCCAGTGTATCCACAGAGACTTAGCGGCGCGTAACGTCCTGGTTTCCGACGACTGCGTTCTAAAGATCGCGGACTTCGGTTTGGCGAAGGACGTCCACAGTAATGACTACTACAGAAAGAAAACCGAAGGTCGCCTGCCTGTGCGGTGGATGGCGCCCGAGTCTTTGTACCACAAGGTCTTCACAACGCAGACTGATGTGTAAGTTTTTTACGAAATAGAAATAATATAACATTTACTGATTAAGCAAAATAAAAGACTACAAAATAGATTCTAAACTGTACTTACCAAAACAAAAACCCCGTCGACTGTTATTAGGAAATATTCATTAGGTTAGAAATAGACATGTGCCAATCGTGAATGATTCGTTTCTTTGAACTGGTACACTTAAAAGTAATGATGATTCATTCTTCTGTGTTTAAATGTTCCGATATTCATTCTTAACCAAAACGGATCCTTTTTCACTTGTGATTGGGGTGAATTGTGAATGAGTCGAATACCGACCGAATCCCGAATGATTTAGTTTGAAACAAGAGATAAAAACTCGGAAGAAAACTTCCTGTGAGCTTTTCAGTAATGCTAACTTTTTCATTTATAATTTGTATTTTGCATTATAGACTTACTATTAAAATTCCTTGCAGCTGGTCGTTTGGAGTTCTCTTGTGGGAAATTATGACCCTCGGCGGGACACCGTACCCGACGGTACCAGGACAATATATGTACCAGCACTTAAGCGCTGGACATCGGATGGAAAAACCGCCGTGCTGCAGTCTTGAAATGTTAGTATATTATTGTTATAAAATTACCGTTAACGTTATAGCCTATTAAAGTCCACTGCCTCCATAGACCTCATCTCTGTTTCCTGATAGAGGGGAAATTTGCCATAATTGCCACGCTTGGCAAGCGAGTTGGCAAACGCAGTTCTATATTTTTAGTCATTATTAAGAAAGTGCTGTTGCCCATCTCCTGATTAGTGTCCCTCTGTCGTCTCTTACGACTCCCACGGGATGATATGGTGTAGTGGATATTCCTACACCGCCACTACATGGTCATTAAATTAGAAACCGTAGTTATTTGCTGCGCCAATTAATGCAGTCTGTATTTGTAGAGTATTCTATTTTAAATACTATGTATGTTTAACTTCCCATGTGGAAATTATCCGTTTGGGTCGGATTTTTTAGAAGTCCATATTTGTGGATATTTCTAGGTTTTGTGGTCCATACATTCCAATTCTACTGGCTGTACGTTAGTAGGTATATCCCAGAAAATAACGATAGTATCGTCTCCCAATCATTTTCATTCAACTCTTAATTGCAGAGCGATTTCCTAATAAAGACTTTATTAAAATTTTCTATGGACTTTATTAAACAAAAAATATTTTTATTACTTATAAATTTTGCTGATTCCCTCTGAATAGGAAGTTATCATGGTGATCAATTGTGCAGGATATTTTGAAATCACACGTGTGAGTACACAGAGCCCTCACATATCCAAAACTACCCTTATCCGATGTAATGTTCACATGTGCGTATTATGTATATATAAATATATATGTGTAGCTAGAATGATGTAACCACAGAAATCGTAACAATAAGTAGAGATGGGCCGAACATGGATTTCGCCGAATACGAATATTCGGCCGAAAGTTCGTTAAAACTTTTATCGAGCCGAATATTCGGCCGAACATTATTCGGCAGGATCACCTCGGTCCCTAACCATTTTTGTTGAAACTTGAAACTTGATACCGTAAAGCGCGCGGGATTAGATTAGCCCCTCGCTCCCCCGCCACACCCGACATGTTATATTACTAGGTACTGAGAAAATTGCCGGCTCATGCTTATGTTTTGACTATTATTGTGAGATAAAAAGTATTTCGTTGTGCTATTCTTATTGAAAATTGATAATTATAATGTGAAAAAAATAATTGGCAGATCTATCATTTGGACTTATTTTAGAGAAATTGAGGACCAAAATAAAGTGAAATGCACTAATGTAATGTAATGTTTCTTTGTTTGATTCCAAAAACGTTTTATTAAACTTTCTATTTAGTATAATTGGAAATAAATCTACAGTGCATTAAAACATAACGCGATTTAACCCATTAATAAAATATATTTTCAACAGTAAAATCATGAAAGACATGGCATTACTCAATTCGTACATTTCAATACAGTGAACACTTTGAGTACCACATTAACGAATGTTCGGTAATTTAGTCGAATATTCGGCCGAATACGAATATTCGGTAAAACTGTCCAATATGCCGAATACCGAATATAAAACGAATATTCGGCCCATCTCTAATAATAAGACAATATTACGATTTCTGTGGATGTAACAGACATACGAGGACAAACAAAACCACTGGCTTCATTATAGAGTATAATAATTATATACCGGACTTCACCAGAGATTTGATCCAAAGACTTGCATAGTACCTAGGTAGTCCGAGCCTGAAAATGTATGTCTACCTCAAGGTATTAAAATAAATTAAAAACACTAAGTGATTTAATATGAATATTATGTTGACTATAACTTCGCTGACGAATATAAAAAAAATCGTTCTAGTTATATGCTCATGCGCGAATGTTGGTCCTTCTCACCTGGCGACAGACCGTCCTTCACGGAGCTCGTCGAAGATTTGGACAAAATATTGACCGTGACCGCGAATCAGGAATACTTGGACCTGGGCCTACCACAACTCGACACCCCACCGTCAAGCTACGACGGCTCCGGGGACGAAAGTGACAGTGAATTTCCGTTCATCAAATAACGGATACAGCATGCGAGGAGTTTGGTCTTAGGAACTCCGTTGGGATATCGAAAGTGTTTTCGCCGTATCTTTCTCCAAAGATACGCTTCAATACGTTGAGTGGTTGAAGGGAATGCTTTTGGAAAGAAACCCGCAATTGACAACGTGGTGAGTGTAAATTTTTAGTCCGAATGAAAGGAACGTTATGGTATAAATCAAAACGCCTTTACTCGTGTTATATAAAAATATCGAATAATCGAAATGTAAATATTAATAAGTAAGCTTATTTTGAGATTGTCATTTTGCAAGTAATGTTTACTTGAAATGCCAAAGAGAGAGTAAAAAGGTGAGATTTTTTTTTCATCTTAAGACGAAATTCGATATTTGGCATAATAACCTTTAATGTTTTAAGAATAAGTAGAATGAAACATTTGTACGGAAAAAAAAATGGCTCTCATTATTATAATGTCAATTTCAGGAGATTATTAATTTAGACAAATATAAAATAAAAACTAATCAGAACTTGTCCCACCTTAACAATATAAGTACATATTTATAATGAAATAAAACATAAAAGTTAAACTAGGTAGCTACATAAAGGTTAGAATTAAGCATTGTATCAAAATAATATTCGACCAGTAGAAGTGTTCCGAATTTGTCGTAATGAAAGGCGATGAAGTCGATATTACCAAAAAATATCAACGGCACATGAATTTTTTTTAGTTGTATTTTATATAATTATTTATTTTATTAATTAAACCAAATCATTTATTACAAAGTATTTGAATTATTTGTATTATATTTTTGGTTTGTTTCGGCTTTTGCCACGCATAATATACTCGTATTATTATCTTGTAAATAACTGTTATAGAACCAAAGTTCGATGTACGTATAGACCTATAAGTATTAATATTATTTTATTGTAATAAGTGTTTTTCATAGCATTGGAATTATTTGTAAAAAATTTACTCATAGATATTTTTTATCTGTATTTCAAGTCCTATTTCTCTTTTTTTTCTCCTGCTTTATAAATCACTATTGGTTGAAAGGTCGAAAAGAACAAATCTCTTCTTGAAAATTTTGAAAAATATCTTGTCGAAAATTTCTTTTTTTTTTTACTTGTAATATTTCCAGTCTGATAGATAAGACCTATTAGAACTTCACCGTTGATATATTTTTTTATAGTCTACGGGTGTGACCAACGAGCACACAATCTACCGTATCGTAAGTGGATGCTTTGGCTATCTATATATAATATAAGTATATGCTTTGCTACATCTTTCCTGGATTTAAAATCAAATATACAACATGTAACATAATTAACGCACATTCTGGAAGTAGTTTGTTCAGAATCGTTTACTGAAACGATTCCTATCATTTTTAATATAGGTACTTTTTTATCCCAAAAATAATTAAAACTACGTAAATTATAGTCATACTAAATCTGTACAGTCAAAACAAACTGAAATGGACCGTAACTTAAGGCAATAAGACTTTTAAGAGTGCAGTTTTATTTGTAATATTATTAATTCTGTCATACAATATAAATAAAGAAAAATGAACTTTATTTCAATCACGTTAAAGTCTTTGCGTTCGTGGATTTGTACTGTGACCACAACATTCTTCCGGAATTAGTATAACTAATTTGATAAATAATCAGTGCATAAAAATGTTTAACTAAAAATTCAGTGTATGTATTATGATTATAACATGATATACTAATTGGGGTATCTGAGGTTACGTTACATATTGTAGATGAGTTGTCACCCCTGACGACTGTTAGTTAGTTGAGTGAGGGCCTCGTTTCCAGTAAAAAGGATCAATAAATACAACATTATAAAACTAAAAAAAACTACAGTAGCATAAGCTGTTCTATTAATTTTATACTTACAGTATTATATACAGTATGCGAGAAACTGAGAGTAACAAAGAATACTCATTGACTATTTATAATAAAATTAGTATTTAATGTTTTTATTTATAAATTATCAATATACAAGTCGTCAATTTAAAAAAAAATGAGAAATATATGTACTGGACCTAGGTACATTATTTTCGTTTAGTGGTATTGTCCTTTGATGCGTTTGAGTGAAAAAAGAAAATATTTTTTCGTTCAAATGCCGTATTGTTTGTTTTAATGCATTTCAACAATATATTATGTAATTTTAAAATGTACTTAATTAGGTTTTTTAATTGACTATAGTGAGGATTGTAATATTTAATATTATAAGATTAGTAAAATTCGATGTTAGTGTAAATAGTTTGAAATACTCTATGAAAAATATTCAGTAGACTATATTATATAAACAAAAAATCAAATATATTTATGTGTGTAAGTAATTAAATGTAGGTACATGCATGCATAGTAATTGAAAATTTATCAAAAGTGTTATGAAATGTATTACCAACGACTGTTGATGGTGAAACTTTTTTGTATATTTGATTTCTCCGTGAAATGTATTAATGTTGTACAAAATGAAGGAAAGTGACAAATAAAAGATAGAACCAAAGCTGCGTTTTTCTTGAATTCTATTTACCTGCTACCAATATACTCAAGGTAATAGTAAAATTGGACACAGAAAAATAATTAGACAGGAATATGAAAAGACTGATGATGTACTCCTGGCCACTTTTAGACCACGGTAATTCTAATAATCGGCATAATGTCAACCACCCACGCGGGTCTGCGTCTGCGCGCCGCAGAGGCGACTGTTCAAGCATAGGATGCAGCGTCAAAAATAGAAGAACAGGTACAATAAATAAAATTTTACATACAAACCATCAATTTATGAAATGATATTAACCCAAACCATGGGCTGTGGAGTTGCCACTTTCTATTGAATGACGTATAAACTCGTTTGTCTCTATGGCATGAACACAGCTAGCTGTAGCTTTATTTTAATAAATACTACATAAGTCTCTATCTCTCTTTAAACTATGACTATCTTCTATCTATATATAAGGCAAAAATATTTATATCTATGTCCGTTATAGTCTTTAAAACTATCCAATCGATTTTGATGATTTTTTTGTATTTGAATGGGTCTCTAAATTGTTTACATACACATTTGAACCCAATAGGTGGCGCTGTTGTCGAGATCCAGAAATCACCCGTGCGAAGCCGGGGCGGATCGTTATTACAAGATAAAATTATACCTACGTAAAGTTAACAACAAAATATTATTATTTATTATACTGAATTCTTTCATTGATCTTTTTAGGGTTCCGTAGTCAACTAGGAACCCTTATAGTTTCGCCATGTCTGTCTGTTCGTCCTCGCTTAATCTCTGTGACCGCTAGCACTAGAAAGCTGAAATTTGGTATCAATATGTGTATCAATCACGCCGGCAAAGTGGTAAAATAAAAATTGGAAAAAATGTTTTATTAGGTTAGCCCCCCTATATGTAAAGTGGGAAGAGATTTTTTTTAGTTTGAACCCTAACGTGTGATATATTGTTGGAAAGGTATTTAAAAATGAATAGGGGTTTACTAAAATCACTTTTTGATAACGTCAATAATTTCGGTAATAATCGCTCCAAAAGTAAAAAACAATGTGTCCCCCCCCCATCCAACTTTTGAACCATAAGTTTAGAAAATATGAAAAAAATCTGAAAAGTAGAACTTTATAAGGACTTTCTAGGAAAATCATTTTGAACTTGGATGGAAACAACAGTACCCACTACCGGGAGCAGTTGCAGGAGCGCGGACATAATGGATACCCACCTTTAAACTCATAAGTGGGAACACTTATTGTGACGGACGGGAAACTACGGAACCCTACACTGAGCGTGGCCCGACACGCTCTTGGCCGGTTTTTTTTTTCAATTGGAATAAAAATTAATTGTAAAAAGGAATACTTAATATTTGGTCCACGTCATCTGTTGGCAACTTCTAGAACCAGTTCGACACTAACATAACATAAATCTATGCAACGCCATCTACAAACCGAACCACAAACACTATTAATTAACTGCTATAGATGGAGCTAGTCATTTCTAAAATTACTATTCATAATAGTGTTATTTTTTTCGTAATTTTATGTTCAAGTCGGTATATAATAAAATGTAATTATAGTTCAGATCAGTAATACTAAAGTAAGTACCAAAGTTCTATAAGTTTCCAGTTAAAGGTTGAGGTAGAATCCAAGTCATCATGTCCTTTTTGTACCTAAAGTTAAGCTGTCCTCAGAAGATTTAATACTACTAACTTAATAATTATTCTACGAGATAGTTAAATGTTTTCGTCACAGTAAAACCACTTACGTTTTGAAATTTATTTAAACTGTATTTATCCCTTTTCTTTCCGTTAATTTTAGTTTCATTAGCTTAAAGAAATAAGAAAAGACCGTGTCCAGCAGAATAACACACAACATACCGTAAAGGTTTCAGTAAGAAGCAAGCCCTACAAAATATTTGCTCCGTGCGGGAATCAAACCGCTACTGACAACCAAAAAATTAGCTACTGGTACTATTCAGTACCAGTAACCATTAGTTATTACTCCATATCGTTGCGGCAAAGGAAGTCCATCACTCCATGTCGTCCCGTCGTAAAAAGCAATAAGGGGAAACGCCAGAAAAACTTAGAACTTCCGTTAGATCGAGGTATAGTCTTGTTGGATGACACAGTACTAGAACCATGAGTTCACTTGTGATGGATGGATGCAGTAAAACTCTCAAAATGGGAATATAAAATAAGTTAATAAAACGAGATAAATCCGTAACACCAGTTTAAGTCAATGTGCAGTGTTCTCGTAAAAATAAGAAATTTTATAACAATCTTGTTTACGACAGCCAAGAAATAATCATACTGCTCATGGTTAAGGTACAAGTATACAAGGTGTCTTCGAGGCAAGAGTGAATATGCTTTTGTTACGCTTATACTTCGATTTACCATCTAGGAGTTGAAGTGGTCATCACCACTTATCAAGTTGGATTGCGTTCAAGCTCAAGCTTATAATGAGGTAAAAAATGTGAGAGGCCTGTGTCCAGTGCTGCTAGGTTGGGGAATTTTACCCTAAATTGAGTGGCCCCCTAATTTTAGACGGCATGATGAAAAACTTTGGGGAAACCTTCTTTTAGGGGATTTATTCAGGGGGTTTACAAACTTCGTTGAAACAAATGAAAGAAAAACGATTTCGAAGGAAGATGAGCTCGAAACAGAAATTATAAAAAGGTTATTAATAAAAAAAGTTTTAAACTTACAAAACAATGTGTTTAATGTATTTTATTATCATAGTAAAATACATTTTATGCTGAACACAATAATATATAGGTAATAATTTTTATAAAAAATATTCCAAAATTTGTTTCAAAATTTTAATTTACTTTTGTATAAGTAGTTAAATTTTCGAATCTAAAAGTTAACAGATGTCTAATAATTTCAAAGTTATTTGATTCAGGGGATTTTATTTTAATGTGTGTGAAAGTGGATGAGTCTATCTGGTAACACGGCATGTGTCCCAGCAGTGGAATTATGCGGGCTGAAGATGACGATTAATTATAATATTAAGTCGTGTTTGTATTTTTTAATGTTAGGAAAATAACAGTAGCAACCGCACATAAGTGCAATATTTCTAGTCATTCCAAAAATTTCAAGAAAGTGATAAACCTCGAACTAGCAATTTTATATTATTTCATTTTGGTACTTCTTCTTAAATTGTTAATAACGAAGTTACAGCTTGTTGGAAGTCCACGGCTGAATATAAATGCCTCGGCAAAAAAATTGCCTCATAGAGATGATTCTGCTCTAGTGGCTCTTGGCAGGCGGGCTTGGAACAGTTTTTTTTTCTTTTCGTAGAATAATAAGAGTGACAAACGATCACACAGCCCACCTGATGGTCAGTGATTGCTGTGTCCCATAGACATCTATATTTATCCTAGATTAAGAATCAAAAAACCGGCCAAGAGCGTGTCAGGCCACGCTCAGTGTAGGGTTCCGTAGTTTCCCGTCCGTCACAATAAGTGTTCCCACTTATGAGTTTAAGGGTGGGTATCCATTATGTTCGCATCCATCCAAGTTCAAAATGATTTTCCTAGAAAGTCCTTATAAAGTTCTACATTTCAGATTTTTTTCATATTTTCTAAACTTATGGTTCACAAGTTAGAGGGGGGGGGACACATTATTTTTTAATTTTGGAGCGATTATTTCCGAAATTAATGACATTATCAAAAAATGATTTTAGTAAACTCCCTATTCATTGTTAAATACCTTTCCAACAATATATCACACGTTAGGGTTGAAATTAAAAAAAATCACTTCCCACTTTACATATAGGGGGCTACCCTAATAAAACATTTTTTTCCAGTTTTTATTTTACCACTTTGTCGGCGTGATTGATACACATATTGGTACCAAATTTCAGCTTTCTAGTGCTAACGGTCACAGAGATTAAGCGAGGACGGACAGACGGACAGACAGACATGGCGAAACTATAAGGGTTCCTAGTTGACTACGGAACCCTAAAAAGTATATGCGGTTTCAACACTGAGGACTGAGACGGAATACCTCGTTTCCAGTAAAAAGGGTCTCCGGTTATCTACACTCACTACGAAGCACAGCATTATTAAGCTGCTTTTTTACGTGAGTAATCTGTGAGAGCGTGGTTCTTCCCCGTTCGAGCCAACCCATTCTTGCTACAACCATAATATAGCTGTAGCCCGGAGCTACCACGTAAAACGTTTAAAACGTTAATATTTTCAATTGTTACCAAGAAGACGCCGCTGTCCATCTCCTGGATTCTTCCTCTGTGTTGCATGTTACGTCACCCATGGGACGATATGATGTAGTGGATATTCTTACACCGCCAGTAATTTCTGATAATTAACTCGCCATAAATCCTCTCATTCTCCTTGGAATAAAAACGTGTATTCACAAATTATAGTTTATTAAATATGATTTTGTCAGCATATTACATAATTCCATAGGCATTACGTAGGTACAAACGTTACAAAAAAGCTAAAGCGGACGACATTTTACATTTTTCTAGCTTTATTAATTTATCATACAATACAATTATATATCACATCAATTGTCTTTTAAGACCTTGTAACACTAATTTTCACAGTTTATTCTAATAGGTTAATGATACATGTACTTAATTCTAGATAGGGATTGTCATTAATGATAATAAATCAATCAGCGCAACAAAAATATTTACAAATCAACATAAAACGCAATAATTAAACTCAATTAAAATACTAAAAATTTAAATATTATAAATTAAATAACATAAGTCAACACATGAAAATAATCACACATAACATATTTAAACTTACAACTTGTGTTGAAACAGACATAAACAAGGAAAGTTGTTGCATTATTTAAGAATAACAATTCTAAATATAATCAGACCTGGTTGAAAGTAAAAATATAAAATCGATCAAATAACACAAGTTACGTACTTAAATACAGTCTAACTAGCTTGCTAGGCCGTTGTTCTGCCCTTTTCGACGTGTCCTATTAAAAAAACCTTAAATTCACAAAAAAAATTGTTGGTTACTCACGGGCAAAAAAACTATCCTATCTCTCAAGTTGGACCAAACTGCACACGGTGTGCAAATTTGATTAAAATCAGTTAAGTAGTTTAGAAGTCCATCGCGGACAAACAACGTGACACGTAATTTATATATATATATATATATATATATATATATATATATATATATATATATATCGTCGGCCTAATTCGTTAACCTGCTAAGTCCATTTTTGGCAAAATTTGCTTTTTAATCCAGTCAAAAAGTTCAGTCTAATATCTTTCGTAACGTTTAGAGAATAGCAGCGATATTAGCCTAAAAAGGTGACAAATGCTATGCCCGAAAAACTGCTTTCTGACCAACAGCCAATCTCCACAACGCAAACCTACTAAATCCTATTGGGGCCTCAGTTTTACAATCAAAACGTTCTCAAACCCACATGCCGCTTGCGACGCGTCAAGTTTTGTCGTGTTTTTGTCATATATTTGAGGATTTAAACAATTAGTTATAAACTAGGTAAGTTGATATTGTTTTATCTCTAAGTTTTTATTTTTTTTAGTGTCCAAATCAAATGTTTTTCATCACATTTAAGTCACAACCTAAACATAAGGGACTTAGCAGGTTTACGAACTATATTATTTTATTTGTACACGGATTTAGCAGTTTATCAATTTAATATTTTTTTATTAACTTATTGCTTAATTAAAGATAATTTCGAAGATGTTACTCATTAAATAAATTATAAAACAAAGTATGTATAAACAAATAAACAGTTAAGTTAAAGTCTGTTTAAGGTCTGTATAAATAATAAATTTCACATATTTTGTCATAATTTTATTCTTCTTCTTATTCAATTTTATTTGATTAAATAATGGTTTTTTCGATATTTTCGGAATGAATCGGGGGAAAAAAATTGTGGCTTTGGTTTCTGAGGCTTGTAACTCACAGGATAGACCTGAAAAAGTAGCTCCGAACTTAAATTATGATCCAAATAAAGTAGTACACGTTTTGGAAGATATTCAGTTACAATATTCAAAATCAAGAAAGTCTATACCAGAACCTTCAAATTCAGTTGCTGACAAAACTTATTATGAGATAAATGACAATATCAATATAACATCACTGACTGATCTAGATCTACCAAATACTTTTATTACAGAAAATATAAATCATACAATTTGTTCTGACATTACATTTCCCAATACTACATTCAATGACGTGCCTTTAGACGATAAATTGTTGTCCACGGTTTATGATATTCACAACACTTTCACGACGAACGAGAATTTGATTATAGTACCATTACAAATTGAAATAGAATCACAATCAACAAATATTTTGATCTCAGACAACATACACAATTCCGATGCGGATACCATTCAAACATTAGGTAATATAATATCTCATGAAACAAGTACTAGTTCTCTAGAAATTATGACTCATGTTGAAAATACACATCATGTTATACCTAATCCACCAATATCGGATGGTAGCGATACAGAGAAAAAGCTTGTGCCTTATTCTGATTCTGACTCAGATTCGCTTGCTAAGATAAAAAGATTAAGAATCGAAACAAACGTTTTAACGTTGATAAAAAAGAATGGGTTAGCGAAAAGAATAAACAAAGAAGACAAGACGGTAAAACATATTTTGGGAGAGAGAAAAAGCAAGACTGTTGGAATTATAATAAAACTAAAGAAGCACGTTCCATTAAATCAAGATGCTCCTGTAAAATTGGGAAGCACAGTACTTTAAAATGTGAAACAGTAGATGAAGATGTAAGAAGGAGCATTTTAAATCGATTTTGGAATCTTACATTGGGCGAAAAAAAACCCTAGTGAACGAATGGGTTACAACTATTCCAATTGTCCGGCCACGAAATCGAAATACCGAAGGGACAACCAGGAGGGCTAACACCTTTGTTTATCATTTAAAAGTAAATGATAAAAGTGTCAAAGTATGCCGAAAGATGTTTTTGAACACATTGGACTTAGGAAGATGGACGGTTCAAAATTGGAAGCAGGAGTTTTTAATGCGCCCTCCTAGTACATTGAGACAATTTTCTGAACACCAACACAATTTTCTGAATTGACTTCGAAGCCGAAACAATCACTTATTTAGTTTCTGGAGTCTCTTCCCGTAATGGAATCTCATTATTGTCGAGCAACGTCACAGAAGTTATATTTATTGCCAGAATGGAATTCCAAAGAAGGCCTCTACCAATTTCACGTTAACGATTGGTGTAAAGAACGAAATATTAAAGCTCTCTCCATAAGTTTGTTTTCGAATTTATTTGAAGACAAAAATTTGGCCCTATTTAAGCCGAAAAAAGATCAATGCGAAAAATGCTTCTGTTATAAAGTAGGAACAGTTACAGAAGAAGAATACAAAGAACATATTGAGAGAAGTAAACAAGCAAGAGAAGAAAAATATGCGGATAAAAAGGGAGAAAATTACGTTTTCACAGTGGACTTACAGGCTGTACTAATGGCACCAAAATCGAATGTCAGTACGCTATTCTATAAAACGAAGCTGCAAGTTCACAACCTTTGTTTTTTTAATATAAAAAATAAAGATGGCTTCTGTTTCATATGGAATGAAGTAGAAGGTGGACTTAATGCTGAAGAATTTGCCTCAATTTGGGTTGACTTTATAGAAAACAAAATAATACGTCCTGAAGTTAATGCTGAAGATGGGAAAAAACAATTATAATTTATAGTGACGGTTGCACATACCAAAATAGAAATTGTACTTTATCTAACGCTTTTTGAACATTGTCATGAGGCACAAAAATTTAACTTTAATTTTGAAAAATTTTCTCAACTATCTCAATTGTATCAGAACCGACGTAAAATCACTGCACGAAAATTTGAAGACTTGCAGCAAATAAATAAGACCCTTCCTTCTGACTATCATAAATATTATGATGACTTGCCTCATGAATAAAATAAGAAGTACTAATAATTAGATTTTAAGTAAAATTACAACTTTACTTTACTTATTGTTAATTTAAAATTTTTTGAAAATTGTTTCTGTTTTATCTTAGTATTAATAATAATTGATTGTGATACCTGTAGTAGTAAAACAAGTTTAAATGCTTGTCATTAATAATAATAAGATACTTAGGACAACTCGTAATACCACAAAAGCACCACATAATCGCGTATGTTAAAACTGTTACAGATTTTTTATGAAAAGAGTCTATCTTAGATATTATAACCCTGCTTCCTATTAAAGAAGACTAATTGTTTAATTTTTAATAATAAATAGTTCGATTACTGATTGAATGTGTTTCACTACGCAATTCGTTAATCTATACACCATACTAAATTAAAGACAAAAACTGCTAAGTCCTCAAGTAAATTGAAACTTCACATCGAAAAACTGCAAAATATTTTTTTTCTTGAATTTTATAAAATGTGTATAAGTTATACTACTAATTATATTTTAAAATATCAAAAAAAAATTAGAGACATCAACGGTATTTTCAGAATTTTGATTGCTAAATTAATAAAGATATTATTTAGTTTTTTCTTCGTCCTGTAAACTATGAAAATATGGACTTAGAAGGTTAACGAATTAGGCCGACGATATTAAGATTAAGATTGATAACCTATTTCTGTCATAATTGAAGTTAAGAATGTCATTACATCAAAAAATCATCATAAATAAGGTATGGAAACTCGACAACTCCATTGTTTTATTTTAAAGAGCTGATCACACTGCCCGTTAATTCAGCTTGGCTTAGCTAAACGTAAAACAATCTGTTTTCATAGGCTGATTTATTGTGGAAAACGGGCATAATAAACTCGTATTCACACTACGAACTAGAGAGACAAGGCAAATAAAAGCAAGTTGAATTGTGTCTTCTAGTTAATCCAATGATTCCAACTAAGCAAAGTAAACTCTGTCGCTCTTCTTCCTCACGTTGCAAATTTGATATAGTGTTACCAACGGAGCTACAGATAATAATAAAAACTTTGTCATTTAGTATAATAATTGGTCAGTTAAGTTAAGCGTTTATAATTAAAATATTACTCACAACATATTTCTTAAGGGTACATATTTCATTTGTAAATATGTATCTTGGAACCCATTAGTCAATATTCGAGAAACGTTTCGGCCCCCGTCACAAACCGTTTTATTAAAGTAAAAGAAGTGTGGTTTTTGTAACTAACTATTCTTTCGGCAACTTACGACGATTTAAAAGAAACAAATACGTAAGTTGATGAACTATATTGTTTTTAAATCGTTCTGCTGAACTGGTCGTAAAGGAAAACGAAGATTTTAAAATATATTTACACCAGGTACTTAATACACGCCATCGTCGATGTCAGATAGTGATGGTTGTTTCGGTTATGATAGTGCACACACTAATTTAGACCTAGCCCTGTACCACAGGGTGTACTCCTATGTCCTAGGTAATACATAACATTTTTCTACAGCAAACAGGTATTTAAATCATATTTATGGTATAAAATGTTTATAATCTCAAATGTTCAAAACATTCCGCAAAGCAACTCATTATATAAAGGTATACTCATATTGTTATAATAATTTTATATCAAAGTGTACATTTCTATACATCTACAACAATGGTTGCTTCTTCAATCTTCTAACGTACGTGTAAAATCAAACAAAGCAGCGCCTATCGTTGATAAAACATCTACTGTAATACAACTACAAAGGAAAGAAAACTATTTTAAATAATATTACGATCATTAAATTATGCTATTAGGTGATATGGTTGTATACATGTAACTTCTTCGATCGGAAAGTGTATACAGTTCCCTTTTTTCTTTAAAAGTTTAAAAAATATATAATATCTGCAGCTTCATTACTCTGCACACCTTTTTCGTTATTAGCTAGTTAATGTCAGAATTATTGGTAATTAAGATAAGTCATAAGTGTGCACGACGCTTTCATTCAGCAATGAAAATAAAGCTTTTATTTTTTCTAAACCTAATATTGGAAAAAGAAATAAGTTTTTCAAAACTCAAAGCAATATTAATTCCGAGCCTACAGGCTTCAGATATTTTTCTATTAAAAATACATTAAAACAAAACTAATTTAAACAAAACGCCTAATACAAAATCAAAATGAATAATACAGTAATGTTTGTCAAATTCTATCACATTTATTTCTAAAAGTTACAAATTAGACTATTGATAGTTTGGAATCGTTCAACGATCCCATAAATAAACTGGGTACAAACCTAGCTTGTCTAAGATCCTTATGCTAAAGAAGCCACCGGCAATCACATGTTGACACAACGCAACTTTTTGTCCGGAATTCTCGACGCGAACTGGAAACTTGGAACAACCGCTCTTGCTTCCTGCTTGGGCTCTTCTTTCTTCTCCGTCGTTTCACCCATTAAAGTCTTGAGACAAATCTTCATGTCCCCAGCGAATTTCCTAACTAGTCTCTCTAAAGAAAAGAGATGCTCGTCTAATGCGTCTGGGACCTCATCCCTCATGAAGTCAGCTAGTTTTAAAAGATATTCAACGTTGGATCCAGATGACCCGTGGCATTCTAGGATTTGTTTTGCTATATCCGGCAGTGGTGCCGCGCCAAGCCAATGGCGGTTTTCTGGCACAGCTATATACAGAAGCGCGTCTTTTTTATCAGTGAAATGGGAACTACTACTGTGGGAAGATACAAATAAAGATGGACGTGGATGAAAGTTTACGGTGTAAATTTTGTATCCGCCGAGTTGGCATTCCCTTGTGGATAGATACGGAAGAGCTGCGTGATTTTCTGCTGCTACTAAGAACGCCTTGCCCCAAGTGATGCCCTGAAACAAAAAAAGAACATTGGTAAACATAATGATTTCTTATATTTACGCGAACAGGATCGGAAATCCTGATAACACCTTGAGCCATACTGTGTATAGAAAAAAGACCCATACAGATAGATATTTAAACGGTGATTCTCACCACCATCCTTCACAGTTAGCTACCGTGGGTAAATCTTTGTTTCAGAGAGCACGAGGGATCTGTGACAGTAAACACCTGGCTGCCGAGCTCCAACACGTCAAGCAAGTTTTGCATGACAACAAGCTTCGGGTCCCGCGCCTACGTCACAGAGAACGAGTGAAGCCGGCCACAGTCGAGCGTGTACCTGCTGTACTGCCATATGTTAGAGGAGTCACTGACAAGATTGGCTACATCTTGAAGCGCGCTTCCATCAAAACATACTTCAAGCCGCCGAAGAAGATTGGTCAGTTTTTACCATCAGTCAAGTGTAACGTCCCTCTGCAAGATGCAGGAGTGTACAAGCTTGATTGTGAATGTGGTCTCTCCTACATAGGACAAACTAAAAGATCAATTAAAACCCGCGTCAAAGAACATATAGCTGATGTGAAGAATCGACGCTCCGGGAAGTCTGCAGTCTGTGAACATGTACAGGATCGCCCCCGTCACTACATCAGATTTGATAGACCACAAATCCTCGCTAAAGAACACCGATTCCTTCCAAGGATGATTCGCGAGGCTATTGAAATCAAAAAACATCCTAATTTCAATAGAGAAGATGGCTGGGTGCTACCATCTGCTTGGGATCCTATAATAAATAAAATTAAATCCCAACCCAAGCATACAACTGCAAGACTTCATGATACCATAAGTTCATACTGTGTAGATCGGAACAAAAGTTAAATTTTAATCTAAGGTAACCGCGGTTAACTATGACATCTGGACGTTAAACATCTCAGTCCTTCCCGTGACCATGGGTGCTGTAAAGCTCTCGAAACGTCGGGTATTTAAAAAGTTAAATATACGCGATAAATTCCGTAAAAACTAGTATTATTTCAACATTGGTAAATTTTAAATCTTAAATATCTAGTAAACTGTAAGAGTGAAGTCACACAATGTACGGAGTTTGGACAGAACATGACACTTGGAAGTAAACAAAGAAAAAAAAGAAAAAATAGCGACACAATGACACGTAGGAGCGAGTCAACATTTGATTATCCTCGTATATCGCCGTAGCATAACGCAGACGTCTGTCATGATGGCTAGTTCGGATTTATTATACACGTGATACCGTATCTGACATTTCCATTTAGCACAAACACGTAATATCTTGATGGGTATTAAGCTGGTGCGATAAGACGCCGCGTCCCATCTCTAGTCGGTTTTTCCCCGATTATCATAGGGTAGTAAATACTACACGCCGATATTATACGGTCTTGAAAGGTTAATACGTGGAAAAGATACAAGGATCAGAGAAAAGTCTAAAAAAAGACATAATGTCTAAATATATATAAGTATGGAAGCGTTTTTGACACAATGCGATAATATCGAAATCTGCGCCCATATTTAAGGTACAATTACACGATACGATACGTATTGATACGAATTGATTACAAGATTCATCAACATCATGATCTAATATTTGTGTGAAGAGCACAATCATTTGTTCTGTGTCTGGGTGTAATTTTATCTATAATATTTATGTATTTAGAAATATATAAGTATGTTTATCAGTTGTCTAGTACCCATAACACAAGCTCTGCTTAGCTTGGGACTAGATGGCGTTGTGTGATAGTTGTGGAATATTATTATTATTACATATATAAAGTAATAAAAACTCAATACTTGTTATATATTCAGTATAAATAATCCTAATCCTAATATTCCTAATGTGGCACCGGCCTAATGCGATCGACATTTGTATTTCTATTGTCTCAAACTTACTAACGCGAGAAGTTAGGTCACGTGTAAGGTGTAAGTACAATTAATATTAATAACTATAATATAAAATAATACTATCGCCGCAGCCTATATCTTTATGATGCTGTGTTACCGCGTTCCGCCGCATGATAGTATTTATCATTCAGACGTTGTCTTGAGTAGTAGGTAAAGACTACATGATTTTCAAACTAATTATTTATAGTGGCGTAGGCAGTTTTCCTAGATTGTGAAGCAATTAAAAACAAATCCCTCCATAGTAGCCTAAATGCACAGCTTATTGCGTAGGTTTTTTCTGACTGCTACGCCATTAAAAGAAAGAACACAACCTCGTTGCTTGGCAGGGTGCAGACTAACTTAAACTTCATCATGAAAATAATTACATTTCACTGTCAGTCAATCAGTCATTAAATTCTACTCTCTTATGAATGACAACAATTTTCAAACTAATTATTTATAGTGGCGTAGGCAGTTTTCCTAGATTGTGAAGCAATTAAAAACAAATCCCTCCATAGTAGCCTAAATGCACAGCTTATTGCGTAGGTTTTTTCTGACTGCTACGCCATTAAAAGAAAGAACACAACCTCGTTGCTTGGCAGGGTGCAGACTAACTTAAACTTCATCATGAAAATAATTACATTTCACTGTCAGTCAATCAGTCATTAAATTCTACTCTCTTATGAATGACAACAATTTTCAAACTAATTATTTATAGTGGCGTAGGCAGTTTAACTAGATTGTGAAGCAATTAAAAACAAATCCCTCCATAGTAGCCTAAATGCACAGCTTATTGCGTAGGTTTTTTCTGACTGCTACGCCATTAAAAGAAAGAACACAACCTCGTTGCTTGGCAGGGTGCAGACTAACTTAAACTTCATCATGAAAATAATTACATTTCACTGTCAGTCAATCAGTCATTAAATTCTACTCTCTTATGAATGACAACTATTTTCAAACTAATTATTTATAGTGGCGTAGGCAGTTTAACTAGATTGTGGAGCAATTAAAGACAAATTTCTCCTTATTTTCCTAAATGTACAGCTAATTGCGTAGTTTTTTTCTGACGGCTACGCCATTACAAGAACGAAAACAGCCTCGTTGCTTGGCAGGGTGCAACTTCATCATGAAAATAATTACTTTTTTATTTTTTTTATTTTATAAGATTGGTGACAAACGAGCACACAGTCCACCTGATGATAAGTAGTTTCTGTGGTCCATAGATATCTACATATATCCTCGATTACGAATCAAAATGCAGATGCGTTGCCACCCGTGAGGACTAAGATGGAATACCTCGTTTCCAGTAAAAAAGGATCTCCGGTTCTCTACACTCACCATACGAAACACAGCAGCATTTACGCTTTACATGTTACGCTGGTGTTCTGTGAGAGCGTGGTCCTTCGGCGGTCGAACCGACCCATTCCTGCTACTATCATAGCGTAGCTGCAGCACGACTCAACCAGCTAATTTGGTATTACCTCATCGCTTAGGCGTTGTCCAATGCACTATGCTACTGTCGAAATCTGATCATTGCGACAAAGGTACAAGCAACTAACACCTAGGAAAATGTCCCAGTGGTGTCTTTGCCTTATGCCTACTGAGTAATAAGCACCCCACAAGTTTACATATTTTATATATTATAAGAAATCCGTGACATGATGATTGCGGTGTCAAAATTTGATCGGTCAAAATTTAATTATTTCTTCAATATTTAATTTTACCCAGTTAATAAACGTTACGAAACCTACATTGCGTTAAAAAGGAAAACAAAGCGTACGTTTATCACAGTAACTTCGTAGCATATGACTTGATAAAGCGCGCTTTCAGTGCGTGTTTGAGTAGGCATAACAAAAATTTAAAGCCGATATAAAATTATAACTCTTTTTCTCTCTTTTTACATTCGTCCAAATATTTAATAACAACATACTATCAGTGTGATATAATGTAATTAAAAAAATATACAAACTTGTTTTTGTGTTAGTGACGTTCAATGAACGTTGTGTTCGTGTCGACGTTTATAATTTTTTTATCGGATTGCAAACGTTTATAATAAAAAGATAACAGCACATTTACGGCCAAATACTCAATTTTTTTTAAGTTGTCGTTTAGTCTCACGATGTCACAGTCGATTTGAATTAAAGTGACAGAGACAGACATATTAAAATTGAGCAGCGTTTAAATATTTCGGCATTAGAGTCTAAAGTAAAAAAATATTTAAAAAAATATAAATATTCTCAACAGTTCTTACATTTATTATAGATAAGCACAGTGTGATTTAGGATTTTAGGACGCATAAATAAACAGTCAACAATAATACAAAGAGAAACAAGTTAAACTTGATATAAGTAAATAAGTAGATTTAATACGGATTTAAAAGTAAATATCGAGCCAATAATTAATGAAGAGTTGTAACAGATCAGGGGATCAGGATGAGGTCAAATTCTCGAACAAAATAATCATCTTTCAACTCGTTCTTAGTGATCGATGATATGTTCACTCTAAAATATATTATTATTATGTATTAATTTATTTAAAGTATTACAGAAAGTGTATATATATATACATATATATATATATATATATATATATATATATATATATATATATATATATATATATATATATATATATATATATAATGTTACATCATAATTTATTTTGCAACTTATATGCTTATTTATTTATTTTTTAAATGCTACACATATTCAATTCTCACCACTATATGGGTTTATGGTAAAAACTGCTTGTAAGCATTACTTAACCCCGCTCTTTGTACCCTTTCTTATATGAATTTCCCTATAATTCCTACAATTTCATATAGGCAATCTAATAAATATTAAAAATAATTAAATAAATGACTGCAGACTGTACACGCTGTCTCATGTTTATGTTATGACATAAAATATCCCCAACGTTGTATCAGTGAGGACTTAAATTAAATAATGCAGTTGTTATACGTTAAGACACTTTTTCAATTAAAATTTAACATTAGATGGAGGCAGCAGTATTCGGAGTTACTCGACTACACTACAAAGTTCCAGATAATAAATAGAGTCAGTCATCGCGAAGTTTTTATTTAACAAAAAATGTATAAAAAAATCTCATACATTCATGAATACAAGTCTTACTGAGCCATGGTAGCTCAGATGGTTAGCACTCGCTGTAAATTTCACATTACGCGAGCAACACGCGTTGGGTCCCCGTCGGAACCAGTGGAATTGTTAATTGTAAAAATAAGTGCTGATCTGAACATCGCGAGGAAACCGGCATGTCTGAGAAATAAGAAAAAAATTATTCCGAAGACATATGAAGTTCGACAACACTCATTGAGGCAACGCGGCGGACACTTCCTTGCCCTAAAACCTTCTAAGGTATGAAAGGAGGCCTGTGCTTCCAGCAGTGGGACGTATATAGGTTGTAACTTTAACAGGTTTTAAAATTAAACATGAATTTCAATAATTATTTTGTTTAATCTATGTTAATGAATAAGGTTTAGTTTTTAAAAAAATTCTATTCTCTTTTGAATGACTACTTATAGTCGGTCTAGTCGGACCGCCCTTATGAATGACGAATCATACACCTAATCAACTAATAACTGAACTGCACCAAAAAGTGACTTCAAAAATCAAATTCATGTCGTTGAAAAATACCTCAATAAAAAGATTTCAGTTTCAACAGTATAGACCTGATTAGACCTGAAAGTGAGCATTAATTTGACACTTGTTGCATCTTTATTTTGCGCGCATCGAAACTGTTATTTTGACAGCGAGAAAATCCATTATCGCCCATTTCGTCCTATGGGTGTTTTCAGAGACTATGGGAAATGGTAGAATTTTTTTAGGGTATTGAAAATATGGCGGTATAATATAACTCATTGAGGTAATATAGTAACATATTACATCAATGGTATAACCAACGATTACTTCAGACGTAAAACACCCAGACCGGAGACGGGCAGCGGTGACATATTTCTTTTATGCAGGTCTAGGAAAAGAGACCAGTATCACTGCGACCTAAAAGATCTATTGTGACCGCTGCTACGGCTATAGTTCACGGCTAAGACAGGATGTGGGCAACAGAGGTCGTAAAGTATGACGATGTAAGGCAAATATTCCCAGAAACCGTAGGAAACCCTGCTAGATGTAGCAGTCATGCCTGATAATGGAGCTGGAAAAAATTTGTTTTTTGAAAGAAAAAACTACAAACTATTTACTTGAATATGAAATTATTATTTATCACTAAAGGTCAGCCATCATTTACCTTATCGTCAACATTCTAGATTGATGCCGACATATCTGCAGTGTAGGCCATGTTCTATTATATTTATCATATGAAACATGAAAGTATGTTATTAGAATAATACATTTACGCATTAACCAAAACGCAGAATTTTTATTATCTAAAATATCTAATAGCTATTGAGATTTATTGATAAAGAAGAGATTCTATTATTGACGAAAATTTGAACGGTCAAAACGCGTACAGTCCAAAGAGTATTATTTGTTCACTCTCACATTAAATCAGGTATTTGATATATAAAGTTTTAGAGAGGTACTTCGTCAAAGTGAACTGTAAGAATTATATTGCATTCATAATGTTTGTAGATCATAAATCAAAGATATTACGAGGTAGTATTCGTATTTTTAATTTAAATATTATTATTGGAGGCACTTGGCACTGTCTGCACGTGGTGTACATTGCTCGCGACTAATTGCGTAGCTATACCGAATTAAAGTCCGTTCGTAGAATGGTTATAGGGGGTAATACTCCGTGGTAATACCGGTGTTGGTGTATATTTAGTAGGTTTACGGAATACACCATTGCGGTGCTACATCTCTCAGGTAGCTTTAAATATTGATTTTTGTTAAGCAAGTCGAAAGAAAATACGCTCTGCTTTATTCGTGCGCGTTGTTGTGTTATTGTGTATATACAATTCTGTACAAAAATATTTATCTTTACTCAAACAAAAAAGGCCGCGATACCACATACCTATTTTTTATACAAGGGAGACATTGAAAGTTTTTAGAACTGGCCACTTGTAAACGATATAATAAAAAAATAAGTTCAAATTTTGAAAATGGAACGCAACAACTGTTTTAGAGGAATGAGAAACAGTTACTGCAGAGTGGTACACTAACGATTGTTTGCCACTTGTCTTGGAAAAAGTTCGGGAGAAACGACCTCGCACAGACGATAACGCCTCGATGCACACCGCCAAGCAAACAATCGGCTACTTGGCGACGCCAGATTTGGAATTAATAGGTCACCCGCCCTATAGCCCCGTCGCACCTTGCAATTTTTATTTATTTCCGAAAATAAAAGAAAAACTTCGAGGAAAACGTTTTATGAACGCTGAGGAAGCAGTATCTGCGTTTCAAAATGCCGTCGAAGAGACCCTTAAGGCCGAGTGTGCAAAGTGCTTTTCTCAGTGGTTCCATCGGATGCAGCGATGTTTTGATGTAAATGGACACTATTTTGAAAAGATATAATAAAACTAATAAGTTGCTAGTTCAGTTTTTGATTTTCTAAGAACTTTCAGTGTCACCCTACAAAAAAATTTTAAGGATTAAAAGTGATATATAAGAGTTATTATTAGGCATGGCATATTAATCCTTACGAACGAAAGTTACTACAATATCAAGACAAATTTATGACGATAAACTTTGCTCCTATCCTACTGCATGTTATTTGAACGCATAGTTTAAGAGATAATGAAAAATTAAAATAATTAAACACTCAACGCATAGCCCAAACTGCCCGATGAGAACCGTGAGAAACCAGCAGTAAACGCCTATATAAGCAATGGATACGTGAGATGACAATTTTAGCTGCCAAAAATAAAAGCGTTGATGCCATCAACAATATAATGATGGCCAAATTACCATGCAACACATAAACTACCTTGGCGTTGATACCGTCATGGATCAAACAGACGCGGGACATTACCCTGAAGAATTTTTAAATTTTTTGAATCCTTTTGAGCTGTCCCCATTTGATTGTACATTACTTAAAAACTGGCGCTCTAATTACTTTATTACGAAACCTGTAGTCACATAGTCTATGTAACGGAACTAGAATTTAAGTTACATTTCTTAGAAACAATATCATAGTTGCAAATTTTTTCACTGGGCCAGCCGTTGGGCAAACTGTACTAATGTATATTATAATCCTGAACTCCTATGATACAGGTATATGCTACAGGTTTATCATTTTGTTTTAAAATAATACAATTTCACGTAAAATTATCGTTTTCAGTCACTATAAATAAAGCACAGGGACAGACTTTAAGCACGTGGGGATAGATTTAAGGGAATGCTTTCCCATTTTTTTGGCCTAGTAAGATGCGGTGAAAATCAATACATTTTTAATAGCACATGTAAACAAAATATGTAAACACGTAAACAGGTTACTAAAAATATTATCTATACTGAAGTATTATAAATTAATCAATCAATCAATCAGTAATTTCTTAAATTATGCATACGCGGGTGGATTGGAACCGAATAATTAATAAAATTGAATCACAACCCAAGAATGACTTCTAAACTAAATGACTTCAAGATACTAAAAGTTTCCTTCTGCGTAGATTGGACCACAAATAAAATAACTTTAAAGTAAGTTTTTATATTTAATGATTTTGAAGGTTAAGGTTAATTATATTCAATACAATACAAAGCAAGTAAAGCGCGTTTTTACCATAATACAATTAGGTTTTCTTTAAATCGGAGGTTTATATTAAGAAAGTACGGGACACTGGATGGATATCCTAAACAGTGGTTAGTGCAGGACTGCAGGAAAAGTACACAAAAAGCTTGTTTAACGGAGGAATCCCACATGTAACAAGTTTCGCTCGGCCTTTATCTGACGCACTACAAATAGGTCAAGGTGTATGTATAATGCGTCAGATTTTGAATTCATTCTCGATTGTTTCATCGATGCACTCACTAAGGAATATTAAAAAAAAATTGTTATTCTAATTTTCGACTATTTTAAGACATTAGTGTAGGAAACAGAAAAGGCGTGCTCGACGGAGGAATCCCACATATAACTCTCGGTTCGGAATTTTTCTGACGCACTCCAAATAGGTCACGGTCTACAATACGTCAGATTTTGTATTAACATTCGAGAAGTTACTTAAAATGCACGTTTGTTTTGTTATTGCACTGATTAAGGCCTTCCTTGACATTAAGGCATCCCCAGACCGCACGTAGGAAACACCGCGAGATGCTAGTTCGTCACCGTTACCGTTACAGCGTATTAAAGTATAATAGCTAAACAGAGGCCTCCCCCATAGATTTCCTCATAGGAGGACTATTTCCATAGTTGCCACGCTTGGCGAGCGAGTCGGCAACCGCAGTTTTTATTTTTAGTCGTTCTTAGGAAGACGCTGCTGCCCATCTCCTGAATTGTATACCGCTTCAGTGGCTTACGACAACCACAGGATGATATGTGGCAGTGGATTTTTTTTAAATATTATAAAGGTGGCGAATGAGCACACAGTCCACCTGACGGTAAGTGGTTACTGTGACCAATAGACATCTACATCTATTCTCGATAACGCGAATCAACAGATGCGTTGTCACCCATGAGGACTAAGATGGAATTTCTCTTTTCCAGTAAAAGGGTTTCCGGTTCTCTACTCTCACCAAACGCGACTACACGGTATTTCGTCAAGGCTCAGAAGGGTTGGAACCCAGAGCCGTAAAGCCAGTTAATTAAAAAAAGGTATTACGTCACTTATACTGCACCAAATTTAATAAATATCTTTTGACAGCTGTCACATTTATTGAACAAGGCATTCCCACTGAAAAATCCTTACCCAAAATTTGATATCGATATCGATTCTTTAGAGTTGATAATCATTTACAGTTTTATCCGAATTAATACCATAATAATTTAGAAACAGATAACCGTAAACACAAAATTTATCAGTGTTTTCATATTTATTGAAGACAGCACTAGATTAAAAATAAATGTTTTTAATCACTTTTACTACAACTGGTTGAGTTGTCGTAATTTTCATCGTTGTTGTCTCCATTAATTATTATTTTATTTTCTATATAATGCTTTCAAAATGAATTGTCTCATTTACAGTCGTCCATAACAACTTTCTTTGTTCTCTCCATTACTTTGGCCCAGTCATCGCTTGTAGTAGTAGTATTTTCTACAAATCCTCCTCCAGAGGATCCCAAATGGTAAATTATGAGGCTTAGGACCTTTTCCTACGGGCACGTGTCATCTGTTATTATTTGCATTCATGTCTCTAAATACTTTTTTTTAAATATGGGTGACAAACGAGCGCACAGTCCACCTGATGGTAAGTGGAGGCTGAGACCTATAGACAGACATCTACATTTAGTCTCGATTAAGATACAAAATGCGGATGCGCTGTCACCCCTGTGAAAATTTGAAATAAATGAATAAAAAATTAAAAAACTGTTAGGATTCGATTATTGGAATATTTTTTCCGATTATTCACATTAACATGAATTTGAATAATCAAAACACTAAGGTACATATAACGACATATCATTGAAACAACGTCAAGCATAAAAGTTGATTATGGTATTTTGTAAATATTTTATTGCTTTGTTTAAAGATTAGGATATAAATGAGTGATAAAGTAAAACTTTACATTATGTTGTAATGAAACATAGATAACTTCATAATTCTTTGTATTTTTAAATCGTGTGAGTACGCTTGTACAAAGTTATTGTTGAATGATTAATGTGAAACGTCAAAAGTATTTCTTAGATTTAGTGTTTTTTATTTGTGATCGATGGATTTAGTTGAGTATAAATGGGTTATACCGTTTATTCACCCTGAAATGTATACTACCTTATTGCACTAATAATAAAGCATAAATTTATCTTATTTTACCTTACAAACAGCCACCCTGGCTGTTTTAGGGTAGATTAACGGAATAACCCTATATGGGTAATTGGTATAAATGTATAAATACCGTTTACTAAAACGTAAAAATTATAAAACAGGCGTAGCTAACTAACTATTTTTTTAGTTTCTAATGGGAGTTTCATCTAAACTAGAAATTTGGCTGCGTCTTGTTATTTTGAAGTTGTGACGAGTACGTTTACCTGGGACAAAAATAGTCCGACTAGGTAAGTCCAACTTCGACCCAGAGGTCAATCGACGGATTCAACTCGGCCGGGCAGCGTTCGGAAAATTACGACACATATTCTCGACAGTTATACCTTAAAACCTAAAAACGAGACTGTACAACCAGTGTGTGTTGCCAGTGATGACTTATGGATCTGAGACGTGGTCTTTCACTGCTGGCCGTATGAGGGCGCTCAAGGTCGCTCAGCGAGCTATGTAAAGGGCTATGCCCGGGGTTTCTCTGCGTGATAAACTTAGAAATGAGAATATCCGCAGTAGAACAAGAGTAACCGACATAGCCCAACGGATTAGTAAGTTGATGTGGTAATGGGCCGGCCATATAGCTCGAGCGGCGGCCTCGTACCGGTAGGCGTAGTGTAGATCGACCGCCCACTAGATGGAGTGACGACCTGGTAAGACATGCAAGAAGTCGATGGGTGCAGGTGGCTTAGGACCGTGCTTTGTGGCATTCCTTGAGGAAGACCTACGTTTAGCAGTGGACTTGTGAAGGGCTGTAATGATGATGATGAAACGTTTGAAATTGTCATAGTTATGCTTATAATATTTAGTTCCATACCTTCTTGAATCATGGTAATGTACGAACAGGCTTCTTTTTAAAATTAAATAAGAAAATATTCTCTTACGTCACACGCTGTGACGTACTTGTGTCTTTGATAACTCCAATTCAGAATAACTTAGTAACAATAATGGAGTAAGAATGGATTGAAGACGCTGCCTATTATGGCTTATTCACAACAAGTAATGTGTGATATATTATTCAGATTTTAGCCAACCTCATTTTAGCAATTTTTTGACGTCAGCGTCAGCTTTACGAGCTCTTGACATTTTTGAATTACTTGCGCTGTGTATTCACACGATTATGTAAAAGGCTATTTACATTTTAAAATGACTCACGACATTTTGTAATAGGGACTATTGATTTTACATTTAATTATTTTGGTGGCGTTCAGACGAGTTAAGATATCAAATTATTAGTGAGTCTTTGTAGTAGTAATTAGAGCCTTGTATGTCCCATCTTTGTGCACATGCTTAGACAGTTTAATGCATGGATCACTTAGCTGATGGACTTCATATGGGTTTGATCACTGTTAGTGTCCGATTACGAGGCATCAGCCCATAAAAGTCCACTGCTGGACGTAGGGTTCTCCCATTGTCTTATATTTAGTCTCTCTTAATCTTCATTAAGAATCTTCCTTCTCCATCGGTTGTCTAGGTATATATAATATACCTAGACCGGCCATAAGTTCTGTTACAAATGGCATTTTTAATGAAGTAATGTAATATTACTAAAACTTATATGTACATATTTGTTAAAGTCTCAACAAAAAACAAAAACAATATTCTATCCAAATTGACCACCTATGACTTTTATACAGGCTTTTAATCTGTCTGGCCACGAATCTATGGATTTACGCACTGTTTCCATGGGAAATTTCGCCACTGCTTGATCCAGAGATTTTTAAGAGACTCAATGTCGCCGTGTCATTAACGTCAACAAGCCATGTCCTCTAAAACTGAGCATAATTTGTAGTCTAAAGGATTGAAGTCTGGGCTAGATGAGGGCCATTCTTCAGCTCTTATAAAGTCCGGAACGTTGGTTTCAAGCAAGGCTTGGGTAGTTCGTTCCTTGTGACAAGGTGCAGAGGCCTGCTGAAAAGTCCACGGTACATTTTTAAAAAGTGTATTGCTGAGAGGTTTTAAGACTATCTCTTGATACATTTTGGCTCAAGTTTTCACTCCTTTTTCACAAAAATGTAACCTTGTGACGCCTTGATAAGACACGCCCCACCACACCATCACTGACGCAGGATGATGACCACGTTGTACCTTTCCGACTACTTAAGCAGCTTCTTTAGAACTATTAGCGTTCACTTTATCATTTTGCTTATTGTAGTGCTGTTCAATCGTGAAAAATTTTTCATCGGTAAAGCGGATATTTCTGTGCCCTTCACCTGCGTATCGCGACAGAAAGCGTTTTGATCGATCCACCCTCTTTTATTGTAAAGATTGATTTAGGGCATGTCCTGTATATCGATGATAAGCACCAAGCTTCAAGTGTAGTGACGACCTGGTAAGACATGCAAGAAGTCGATAGATGCAGGACCGTGCTTTCTGGCATTCCTTGGGGGATGCCTATGTTCAGCAGTGGACTTGTGAAGGGCTGTAATGATGATGATGATATATATGTTTATGCATGTATGGATATAATCTCGCATAAAATATCCACAACATTTAATGAAATGAAAATGAAAAATTAATTTAAGCTGCAGTTTAACTAGGTCTCTTCTAGTTTTTAGTGTCAGTTATCAGTGGTCACTGGGTCAGGTTGATTTTTGCGAAATCGTGTTAACGTCATTACAATAAACGAATGAAATCCTTGAGATAATTCAATTAATATGCAATTAACTGTACCACAAGCATAATCACTGACAGCTGATAAGGCAGCAATGACTTCTCTTAGCAACTGTAAAGTAAATATTATACCGTGTACGAACAGCGTCAAGGAATCCATCACCGCATATCATCCCGTGGGAATAATAAAGGGATATGGGAAACTCCAAAGATATCTCCTGACCCTGATTTGTCGGAACAAATGGTGTTTATACTCATAGATACTAGATATAAAATATATATTTATACGGACGACAAAAAGCAGTATTAAAGGTGGTGCTAATGACAAACAGTATGGTTAGTGGAGGCTCTGTCAGCCCCTTCAGATTACATTGAAGTGGTAGGTATGATTGAGAACAATCATTAATTCTTAACGTTAGTGATAAGTTTTCTAGCCCTTAACACGCGACTGTACCAAAAATTGGACTCACCTTCAGTCCAAACTAAATGAGAGGCGCGCAAGGCTCTACCACGTATAAAATGTTAAGAGTGATTCATGATAGTAGCCGACTGGTGGAACCAACCCACGACTTTCCAGCCTCGCAACTATTGACACTTCAAAGATTGAACGTAATGTTTACAATTCCAATATCCAAGTCCCTCTCAACACCAATTTACAAATTGTTGTATTGGCTCCAAAACATTGGTGCAAATATGGCCAATCTGAGAACGTGGAACAGTGGTTACTGAGGAACTGCAAAATTTAGCAGCGTTGTTTCAAATAGAATACACTATTCGACTTCCCAAAGAGATGTTGTCATAGGTTGAAGAACTAATTAATAACCGTTTTCGTTTCGTGGGTACCATGATTACTAACTACGTGTATTGACTTTTGTGACAGACGTTAAGAAGTCGTAAATGCTAATCGCAGGTTTTAGCCACAGCGGCGGACGTTCGCTTTTAGCTGTGCTGATACGCGGTCGTATCAAATCGATTCCACGTCGATAAATGTGAGGAAACCCTAACATAAATGAGTGATGGCAAGAAACTTTTAGAACACGGACAACTAAATAATTTTCTTAATCTCCCGATCCCGAGATCTTGTGGTCATTAATATATATAATACTTCAAACAAAAGAAAGATTTGTAACGCACAAAGCTTTCTTTTGTTTTGTTTTTTTGTTCGTCGTAGTTAACAAGTACTTAGATTGAAATTAACAATATTAGTACTGCCGTCGGAGATTTAACTCTTTTTGATAGCGTGCTGTGAAATTTAGAGAGTGCTTTCACCACGAAGATAGTTTGCAACCGTTACCGTTACAGTCTACTAAAGTCCACTACTGAACATAGGCCTCTATATAGACTGCCTCATAGGGGTATATTTGCCATAGTAGCCACACTTGGCAGGCGGCTTGGCAACAACAGTTTATTTTTTATTTTTATTACAGTCGTTATTACGTGGTAGAGCCAAGCTATAGCAATATTATGATTGTAGCACGAATAGGTCGGTTCAACCTGGGAAGGACCACGCTCTCACAGAATACCAACCTAAAATAGCAGCTTAATGCTGCGTAATGTGTGTGTGTGTAAAGAACTGGAGCTGGAGATCCGTTTTACTGGAATCGAGGCATTCCATCTTAGTTCTCAGGGATGACAAAACATCTACATTTTGATTTCACTGTGTGAACGCTGCTGCCCAGCTGTAGCTTTGTTTCCCTCTGTCGTCTTACGACACCCACGGGATGATACGAAGTAGAAGATATTCTTATACCGCAACTACACTGTCTACACGGTCAGTCAATTTGCAAGAATAAGAATAATTATTAAAACGTGTATTTAAATACTGAATAAGTGGCTCACAAACGTTACTATAAAGACGGTGCTGATAAATTTCATAGCTCCCATTGTTTAAACGAAAATAACACGTGACCGGCTGGACTAGATTAAGAACTAACTGAAGCATTTATAAAATGTGATAACTGATACAATGGATTTTATAGAAATACAGAACAAATAATTTTGTACACAAGAAATAGAATTTCTTGTGTATAAAATTATTATATATTATTAATAGTGGAATATTCGATGATAAAGGCACAAATATTGCTATTTGTTTATATAGGTTTCAATCTAGACGTTTGCCGCTTGGGGCAATCGCCAGAAGAGTACTGTTTAAATATAGTTTTTTTTTTGAAAACATTACGTTGTACATCTTTGACAAAAAGCTTTGAACTCATTATAGTATATATGTTACGGCTAAAATCCGAAGTGCGGTTACACTTAGTTCTAGCCGGCTAGAACTAGGTGCGACTAGCAGTAGTTGGTTATATTTAGGTGTACTGTTAAATTTGTAAAAAATACGGAAAACGTATCACAGTAGGTTAAGGTGCTTTTTTATGCGTGATTCCGTAAAACCGTTTTATTATGCGTAATTTCTGTATAAAACGTGAAGACGTTTTATGGTTTTATAGATTACAAGCACGCGTTTAATATATTCAAGCAAATTTCTTATGGGAAATGTATTGGACTACTGTTTATTTGCAGTTCCTAACAAAATGAAAAAAGATAGATGGTATCTTTTATAGCATAAGGGTGACAATAAAGCACACAGTCCACCAGATGGTAAATGGATGCTGTGGTCCATAGACATCTACATCTATCTTCGATTATAAATCAAAATGCAGACATTTATTCTCGATTAAGTATCAAAACGTATATGCGTTATCACCCCTGGGGACTAAAATGGAATGCCTCGTTTCCAGTAAAAAAGGATCTCCGGATCTCTACACTCACTATACGAAACACAGCAGTATTAAGCTGCTATTTTACGCTGGTAATCTGTGAGAGCTTGGTCTTTCCCCGGTCGAGAAAAAGGACAAGTTAGTTTTTGCACAAAAGCGATCAATATAAAGTTACACTGTAAACACAACACGATCCGGACGCTTCACACCGTCCTCCGTCACTTATTTGCAAATCACCGGACGCAATTGACTCTATTATGGGCTCTTGGTTCAACAAGATAAATGTCCCTACTGTGTGATGCGAATAAATCGATTGGGGGAATTGGAAGTTATTCGAATATTGTGGTATTACGTTAAAAATAGATTTATAATCATTCATTAATTACAGATCATTGAAATCCCACCACTGTACATAGACCTACCACAAAAATTGCGTAATTGGGGGGATATTTGCCATAGCAGTTCACACGTTTTTTTATAGAATACGGGTGACAAACGAGCACACAGTCCACCAGATGGTAAGTGGACACTGTAGTTCATAGACATCTACATTTATCTTGAATTAAAATCCAAAATACAGATGCGTTGCCAGCCCTGAGGACTGAGTACTTCAGTAAATAGAGTCTCCGGTTCGCTACACTCACCATACGAAACACTTTTCTCTAACGCCGCCACTATATACGACGACGACTTGTTTAATGTGTATTTAAATGTTAATACGACAAAGTAATACTGAATCTACGATATTATGAATCTTCTTCGTCTATAGTCGTAATTCACTGCTGAATATAGACGGCTTCAATAATGCGAAAAGTGGTATGCAGAACTTAAAGGATTTTTCCATATACACCGCGTTAAGCAAGCAGGTTGGCGAGCGGAAAAGCTCTAGCACTGGCAATGGACTCCCCGTCATCACCAGTCTATGAAATGTGAGTTAGGTATTTCTGAATGAATATACCAGCATTTGTTGCAGCTTAAAATTTCATTTGTTTAAAAGCAGATGCACTTTGCAGCTTTTAAACAAATGAAATTTTAAAATGATAAGATTGGCATTTAAAGAAGTTGTCATATTTCAGTTTTATACTGAATAAGCTAACCCATATAAACAATATCTTAGTAACTACCTACCATACTAATTACCTCTACTAATTCTAGTAAATTGTGTCAAATATATTCTATTGATTTTCAACGTAACGTACTTTGTCTAATTTCTAAACATTAAAAACTGCTTTCGATGCAAGTAAGAACTCACGATTATCATACAATATGTAACGTAATTAACGTACACCCTCAGACACCCCAATTAGTATATTATGTTATAATCATAATACATACACTGAATTTTTAGTTAAACATTTTTATGCACTGATTATTTATCAAATTAGTTATACTAATTCCGGAAGAATGTTGTGGTCACAGTACACATCCACGAACGCAAAGACTTTAACGTGCTTGAAATAAAGTTTAATTTTCTTTATTTTTATTGAATGACAGAATTAGTAATAATACAAATAAAACTGCACTCTTAAGTCTTACTGCCTTAAGTTACGGTACATTTCAGTTTGTTTTGACTGTACAGATTTAGTGTGACTGTAATTAACGTAGTTTTAATTATTTTTGGGATAAAAAATTACCTATATTAAAAATGACAGGAATCGATTCAGTAAACGAATCTGAACAAACTACTTCCTCAAAGTGCGTTAATTATGTTACATGTTGTACATTAAGCGACAAAATAAAAAGCCCAGCGGACGTAAACAAACGTAAGTTTATATACTGAAATCCGTATAGTAGGTACGTCTTTCAACTGCTAAATAAAGACATGTAAATCCCAGTGGGTAAAAAGTTGAAACGCTTCCAAAACAACCCATGACCGTGTGCCAAAATGTAATAACAACGAGGTTAATGATACGATAACTTTTTACGACATTCTGTGAAAAATAAAACTATATATATACCGTCATTAACCCAGAGAACGAAATTAATTTAAAAATAGCCACAGATGCTGAAAAAGAAAAAGAAAAATAAGTGAGAGAAAGTTCATAACAGAATCGGTTTCAAAACGTTTCAGTATTCAACAACTTGTTTATCACAAAACACGCGTGATCTAAACTAGCACTAAGTAAACACATCTGTGTCTCAATTCGTAGTTTTGTTGATTCGTAGATAAAACCTGAAAAATACCATTTGCGGACCACTGGGCTATATGATCCCGTGTAGTAGCGATGTAAGAATATCCACTACCCTATATCCCGTGGGTGTCGTAATAGGTGACAACGGGAAACAAACCAGGACGTAGGCAGCATCTTTCTAACAACTATAAACAAAAAACCCGCTTGCCAGGCCACTATGGCAAATATCCCCCCCCTATGAGTGTGTAATCTTTGGGAAAGTTTGAAAGGTTTTACCGGTAACACTACTAAAGTTATCGTACATACCTGAAGATGTGTGTACAATAATACCCGTGAACTTTTTTAAGTTTGATGATGAAAATAGTGAATAAAAATGTAAAAATAGTTCCATAAAATTCACTTAATACTCGTTTCGTCGTCATCAAACGATAAAACTTCTGCGTCTTATTATGACACTTCTGCACGTGTCGGTAATGCGCTACAAATATGTATGCAATGCATGAAAAATATTGCGCCGATATCGACTTCACGGACTCGATGCACATTAAGCGTAGTAAATGTTATCGAAAACAAACTTAATTTTTTGATTAAATGCTTCTAAGTGACATGAACTGCGTTATCAAATGCATATACAGGGAAATATATATAATAATCAAAGCAGATTTATCGGGTCAATTTCCAAAACTTTTTACCTACATTAAAATTATTTTAATACCCTATGACAATTCAACAAAAAAAAAACTTACCAATCTACAATTTATGTACAATCTACTGACACGAAAAAGATAGTGTCGACGTTTTCATCACCAAACACATCGAAAAAACCAACCTTGAAGGATAACGTGTTACTGACCATCATCTTCCTGTCGATTACTAACAAAGTCAATGGGTGCGTTTGGCAGAAAAAAGCGCTAGGAAGCGCTTACTAGCGCTAAAATAGTTTTCGGCCAGGACACGATTGGTACTGCAGTAGCGCTGACAAAATCCGCCATTTTGCTTACAAGTGCGCTTTTTTCTGCCAAACGCACCCAATGAAAAATAATGTCATTTATCAACGCAAGAATGATAATGGTGATTCCGTTATTATTAAAAGTTGTCTACTATGCATAAACAATAAACATAACATCAGTAGAAATATAAAAAAAAACATAATGATAATATGAGAAACGAATTGATAACGTAAAGACAAAAATATTAAACAATAAAAGCACAATGCTTTCTGTGTAATTACAGCGATAAATTCCTCAATTAGCAATAGCACCGTTAGTTACGGTATTGCGGAAGAATTTCAAACCAATCTTTAATCGGTACAGACACTGAAATAGTAACGCAATGGCATAATGTGTACTATATTTATTAATGTAACCGTGCGTTTCCATTTTTCGAATGTCGGACGTTTGTAAATTCGGGTGCTTTAGTGACGTAACTTCAAAAAAAAGGAGTTATACAATTCGATTGTAATTTTTTTATGTATGTATGTTACGTCAATTGTGGACAGATTTTAATAATTTCTTTTTTATGAAATAGTTTTATGCTTTCGGAGTAGTCCCACATACATTTTTAGAAAAATTTTCTTCACTAATAGTGGAAAATAGGGAAAAGAGTGGAAATGAAGTTTTTTAAGTGTTTTAAGTGTGTATATTTCTTAATCCATTTAAAAAGATCAAAAAGTTTACTCTTCATTAAAAGTAAAAGCCGAATTCAAAGAACTTAAAAAGAAAATTATAATTTCCACAACATAGCTTCTTTAAGTCGAGGTTTTATTTCTTCTAATACAATATGCTTAGTACCGACTCCTGAAGCTGTTATGTCAAAATTATATTTTTCGTTCTTTAGATTTTTTAATTTGAACTTTTTAGATTACGTTTACCATATTTACACTGGTGCAACAATAGCGTATTTACATATTTAAATTTTTATTTTATTTTTTATTTATTACAAAAAATGTACATGTCACCTAAGTAATACAGTCTAAGACACAGGCAAGCAAGCAAATAATTAACAATTTAAAGGTTCTTACATCTTTTATTTGTAAACGCTATAATCTCATCTTACGTCATCCTAACCAAAAGTTACAAGATACTTAGTGGAACTTAGAGGCGTGATGCTTATGAAAATTCACAAGGAAGGTGCGATGTTTTTTAAGATCTCTTTCGCAAGAAAGGAATAAGATTTTTTTCAATAAGAGTCCATCTTTTTTTTATATAGAATAGGGTGACAAACGAACAGACAGTCCACCGGACGGTAAATGGTTGCTGTGGCCCATAGACTTCTACATCTATCCTCGATTAAGAATCAAAATGCGGATGCGTTGTCTCACCCTTGATGATAAGATGGAATGCCTCGTTACCAGTTAAAAGGACCGGTTCTCTACACTAACCATACGAAACACAGCATCATAACGCTGCTATTTGACGCTGGTATTTTGTAAGAGCGTGGTCCTTCCCCGGTCGAGCCGACCCATTCGTGATACAACTATAATATAATTGCAGCGTGGCTCTACCACGTGAAAAATATGGATAGGCACCACCCTGTCAGTTATTTGCCGTCAAACAGCAGTGTGTGCACTGCTGTGTTCTGAAGAGTATAGAGTCAGCATAATTACATACTGTTAGACATTCTATCTTCGTCCTCAGAAGTGAACTCATCTGTTGTTTGAGGTTGTCCATAGGCTGCAGTACCTACTTACCATCAGGTAGACTGTGAATTTTAAAGGAACCAGGCATCACACATTGCAGGTGTACTGAAACAAGTAAAGGCGCATCGCATCGTAGGTCAAGAACTGATAGGGTAAATAGACAAGAATATTTGGGTTATAGAATTATCCTATCGCTCGCTTTCAGGGTATTATATGAAGTTTATTTAAAAGTGTGTCATTACATTTTATTTGTACCCTATGCTTACGCTTTTACTTACTTCCTATGATTACTTGATTGCACTGACCGTGTAGTCCCGGAATTGAATTCCGGGTCGGACCAATACCAGTCAATGGGTTTATCTGTCACGAAATTTGTAGAAGCAGCCTCGAGACAAGAAGTGGGCAGAGTTTCTCCCGCGCGCCTCGGAAAGCACGTTGGTACTACACTTGATTGTCGTCCGTCCCATGGGGCTAAGATTCGGGCGCATTCATTCATCATTCATTCAAACAGCCAATTAAGCATTAATGGGCCGGCCCGACCGGGGAAGGACCACGCTCTTATGGAATACCAACACGACAACAGCGCAACCTAGCGGGTCAAAATATGAATATTAACATCTAGGGACCTATTCAAAAACAAATTTCATCAAAATCTGTTGAATGATTTCAAATTAGGTAGGTAGGTAGAAATATTTTTGTGTTTTATATAGGTAGATAGATACGTTATAATATTTAAGAATAACAAATAAATATTTAAATTTCACGTTTCACAAAACTTTCACGGTTGTGTAACTTGCGTTAATTAACATTGAAACACTTGATAATTATGTTACCTTTTCACGTATCCCGCGACAATTAGGAACATTGCACGTTTGTTTGCACGTGCACCGCTGGCAAACAAGTAACAAAGAGACAGAATCTCGAGCAAACATACTGCAATTATTTATTAAATAGCACTGAAATATGAAGATACACATTTTTGTCCTAATTCGCTTCCTGGTCGCTTCTACATATGAACTTACGAGAATTAAAACAAGAATAAACAGATGTCCGACTAAAAATGTTTGTTATCGCTTTAAATTAAAATAGTATATCGTATTTAAATTTCCCAAGGATGCGATCAAGTTTAGCTAGAATAAAACTAAAATTCTACTACACGGTCACTGTCATGGACTATGATACTGTCTTGGGCAGAAACCGGGTCTCCGTTTGGACTGGGCGCCGTGACCGAATTCTGGAGGGCATTATTATTATTACTTTGCTAAGCTTTGGGTTCTATTCTCACACAGAATAATTTGTTTGGCCTACAAATAACTATAACCAGTAATGATGAAGATGTTTTTTAATATAAGTCAGTGCTTGACCACTCCTACCTACCCCCTAGTAGTGATGCAGATGCAGTGATGCCGAATATGGTGAAGCGCACTGACTTGGTATATAAAAATCCTATTCACTCTCACCTTAAAGACATCCACATTATAATCAGTCTTTGATGACGTTTGTCAATGTATATATGTATGTATGTATGAAAGGGTGTAGTAACGTTTTATTTAAAAAAAAACGCTAGTTTCATTCTGGTTAGATAATAAAAAAGAAATGTCATCACATCACATCTCATACGTGGTAGAGCCACGCTACAGCTATATTATGGTTGTAGTAAGAATAGGTCGGCTCGACCGGGGAAGGACCACGCTCTCACAGAATACTAGCGTAAAATAGAGGCTTAATACTGCTATGTTTCTTATGGTGAGTGTAGAGATCCGGAGGCCCCTTTTTACTGGAAACGAGGCATTCCATCTTAGTTAGGAGTGACAACGCATCTGAGTTTTGTTAAGATATCAAATTATGTGAGTCTTTGTAGTAGTAATTAGAGCCTTGTATGTCCCATCTTTATGCATAGGCTTAGACAGTTTAATGCATGGATCACTTAGCTGATGGACTTCATATGAGTTTGATCACTGTTAGTGCCCGATTACGTGGCATCAGCCCATAAAAGTCCACTGCTGGACGTAGGGTTCTCCCATTGTATTATATTTAGTCCCTCTTAATCGTGATTAAGAATCCTCCTTCTCAATCGATTGTAATATACCTAGTCCGGCCATAAGTTCTGTTACAAATGAAAATGCATTTTTTTTAATGAAGTAATGTAATATTACTAAAACTTATATGTACATATTTATTAGAGTCTCAACAAAAAACAAAAACAATATTCTATCCAAATTGACCAGCTTTGGCTTTTATACAATCTTTTTCTTTTTTCTTTTAATCTGTCTGGCCACGAATCTGTTTCCCACGCACTGTTTCCATGGGAAATTTCGCCACTGCTTGCTCCAGAGATTTTTTAAGAGACTCAATGTCGCCGTGCCATTCAACGTCAACAAGCCATGTTCTCTAAAACTGAGCATAATTTGTAGTCTAAAGGGTTGAGGTCTGGACTAGATGAGGGCCAGTCTTTAGCTCTTATAAAGTCCGGAACGTTGGTTTCAAGCTAGGCTTGGGTAGTTCGTTCCTTGTGACCAGGTGCAGAGGCCTGCTGAAAAGTCCACGGTACATTTTTAAAAAGTGTATTGCTGAGAGGTTTCACAACACGATCCAAGACTGTCTCTTGATACATTTTGGCTAAAGTTTTCACTCTTTTTCACAAAAATGTAACCTTGTGACGCCTTGATAAGACACGCCCCACCAAACCATTACTGACGCAGGATGATGACCACGTTGTACCTTTCCGACTACTTAAACAGCTCCTTTAGAACTATTAGCGTTCACTTTATCATTTTGTTTATTGTAGTGCTCTTCAATCGTGAAAAATTTTTTATCGGTAAAGCGGATATTTCTGTGCCCTTCACCTGCGTATCGTGACACAAAGCGTTTTGATCGATGATTGTAAAGATTAATTTAGGGCATGTCCTGTATATCGACGATAAGCACCGAGCTTCAAGTGTAGTGACGACCTGGTAAGACATGCAAGAAGTCGATAGATGCAGGACCGTGCTTTCTGGCATTCCTTGGGGGATGCCTATGTTCAGCAGCGGACTTGTGAAGGGCTGTAATGATGATGATATATATATGTGTATGCATGTATGGATATAATCTCGCATAAAATATCCACAACATTTAATGTAAATTAATTTAAGCTGCATTTTAACTAGGTCTCTTCTAGTTTTTAGTGTCAATTATCAGTGGTCACTGGGTCAGGTTGATTTTTGCGAAATCGTATTAACGTCATTACAATAAACGAGTGAAATCCTTGAGATAATTCAATTAATATGCAATTAACTATACCACGAGCATAATCACTGACAGCTGATAAGGCAGCAATTACTTCTCTTAGCAACTGTAAAGTGAATATACCGTGTACAAGCAGCGTCAGGGAATTCATCACCGCATATCATCCCGTGGGAATAATAAAGGGATATGGGAAACTCCAAAGATATCTGCTGACCCTGATTTGTCGGAACAAATGATATTTATACTCATACATACTAGATATAAAATATATATTTATACGGACGACAAAAAGCAGTATTAAAAACACTATGGTTAGTGGAGGCTCTGTCAGCCCCTTCAGATTACATTGAAGTGGTAGGTATGATTGAGAACAATCATTAATTCTTAACATTAGTGGATAAGTTTCCTAGCCCTTAACACGCGACTGTACCAAAAATTGGACTCACCTTCAGTCCAAACTAAATGAGAGGCGCGCAAGGCTCTACCACGTATAAAATGTTAAGAGTGATTCATGATAGTAGCCGGCTGGTGGAACCAACCCACGACTTTCCAGCCTCGCAACTATTGACACTTCAAAGATTGAACGTAATGTTTACAATTCCAATATCCAAGTCCCTCTCAACACCAATTTACAAATTGTTGTATTGGCTCCAAAACATTGGTGCAAATATGGCCAATCTGAGAACGTGGAACAGTGGTTACTGAGAAACTGCAAAATCTAGCAGCGTTGTTTCAAATAGAATACACTATTCGACTTCCCAAAGAGATGTTATAGGTTGAAGAACTAATTAATAACCGTTTTCGTTTCGTGGGTACCATGATTACTAACTACGTGTATTGACTTTTGTGACAGACGTTAAGAAGTCGTAAATGCTAATCGCAGGTTTTAGCCACAGCGGCGGACGTTCGCTTTTAGCTGTGCTGATACGCGGTCGTATCAAATCGATTTCACGTCGATAAATGTGAGGAAACCCTAACATAAATGAGTGATGGCAAGAAACTTTTAGAACACGGACAACTAAATAATTTTCTTAATCTCCCGATCCCGAGATCTTGTGGTCATTAATATATATAATACTTCAAACAAAAGAAAGATTTGTAACGCACAAAGCTTTCTTTTGTTTTGTTTTTTTGTTCGTCGTAGTTAACAAGTACTTAGATTGAAATTAACAATATTAGTACTGCCGTCGGAGATTTAACTCTTTTTGATAGCGTGCTGTGAAATTTAGCGAGCGCTTTCACCACGAAGATAGTTTGCAACCGTTACCGTTACAGTCTACTAAAGTCCACTACTGAACATAGGCCTCTATATAGACTGCCTCATAGGGGTATATTTGCCATAGTAGCCACACTTGGCAGACGGCTTGGCAACAACAGTTTATTTTTTATTTTTATTACAGTCGTTATTACGTGGTAGAGCCAAGCTATAGCAATATTATGATTGTAGCACGAATAGGTCGGTTCAACCTGGGAAGGACCACGCTCTCACAGAATACCAACCTAAAATGGCAGCTTAATGCTACTGTGTTTCGTATGGTGAGTGTAAAGAACTGGAGCTGGAGATCCGTTTTACTGGAATCGAGGCATTCCATCTTAGTTCTCAGGGATGACAAAACATCTACATTTTGATTTCACTGTGTGAACGCTGCTGCCCAGCTGTAGCTTTGTTTCCCTCTGTCGTCTTACGACACCCACGGGATGATACGAAGTAGAAGATATTCTTATACCGCAACTACACTGTCTACACGGTCAGTCAATTTGCAAGAATAAGAATAATTATTAAAACGTGTATTTAAATACTGAATAAGTGGCTCACAAACGTTACTATAAAGACGGTGCTGATAAATTTCATAGCTCCCATTGTTTAAACGAAAATAACACGTGACCGGCTGGACTAGATTACGAACTAACTGAAGCATTTATAAAATGTGATAACTGATACAATGGATTTTATAGAAATACAGAACAAATAATTTTGTGCACAAGAAATAGAATTTCTTGTGTATAAAATTATTATATATTATTAATAGTGGAATATTCGATGATAAAGGCACAAATATTGCTATTTGTTTATGGGTCAATATTTGATAATTGGCCAAAACAGGTCCCCATAACTATTTTGTAATTTTAGTGTAATATTTAAACTTTATAGTATTTTCGTAATGTAGTGCAATACTTTGTTTACATATCCAAACACTTTGGTGAGTACATATTTAGTTTTCATATAGTAAAAATAAACAAAAAGTGCTAGATGTCATATTTCCTGTCGGTGGAATTTTCCTTTTTGGTGACATTTTTTAATAATAACATGGAGAATTGAAAATAAATTATAAAAGTTTGATCATATTTACATTGTATGCACATTAATCTGAAACTGTTCAATATTTTATTTAAGATAATATGATATTAAACTAAAAAAAAAATCATAAAAATCTAGGCGAATGGTTACGGCGTCATTAGTCTGCCGAAATTTAAATTCGAATTAATCGCGTTTTATAATGTCGCGGACAACGAATGAGCGCATCCTAAATGGACGCAGTGTCTATGTTTGTGATTGGTGAGAAGAGAGACGCGGTGTCGGCCGTTGCTTCGGCGTTGCAAACTGATTATGGCATGTGCGTGCGTATGGTTGATACACTTTGTCATTTACCTGTGAGGCAATTAAGAGGTGAATCGTAAGTACATTATTCTGCTTTTTGTAATAAACATTCACGAATTAAGATATAATTCGTATCACCTGATGATTTTGCTGTTATATTAGTTATTAGAATCTATGAGAAATATAATGTGCATTTTTGTCATTTTCCTGTGGTCATTTTCCTGTTATTTTCTTGACAGGAAAATGACTCCGTGGCAGGAAAATGACAACACAAGGTAAGTAATGTTATTAATTTATTGTAATTTTGTTTCAATGTGCAATAATTATGGCTCCAAAGAAAAAAGCCCGAGAAGAAGTGTCAGAAAGAAAGCGAGAATTGGATAAAATGAGACACCAACGAATCAAGAACGATAATGAACAAAGAAACGCATTGAAACAAAAGAAGATAGAATACTATTTAAAAAGAAAAGCGGAGGGTAAAATTAAAAACATTGCTGAATTACTCCTCGGTGTAAAAAGCCAAAAGAAAAAGTGAGTGAAAAATACAGCAAAATATAGGGAAAAGAAAAAAATCTTTTGGCAAACACTACTTTATTTCAAGAAAATACAACTCCACCACAATCTGATAATGAAGTCTCTATGAATGATGAGAACATAATTCCAGTGATATCCCAAGAGTTACCGGTTTTAGATGGACGAATAATAAAAGGCCGTAGGAGATCAGAAATAAATAAACGTAAAAAACGTACTGTTACAAGAATAGGGCAGAACTATAAATAAGTTAAAGAACCAATTAAAAAAACACCAAATAATTATTTCTTAGATAAAGATACAGCGCAAAAAAAGACAGTCCGAGAAACAAAACCAATGAAATTATTAAAAAGGGGGATATAACCGAAATAAAGAAGAGACTGTTATTCAGTGAAGTTATGTCAAAACAGCTATCTCAAAATTATACCAAACTTGGAAGTCATACTGAAAAGCAGGTATTTGCCAAAGCTATTTCTGGAGATGTAGTTAAGAAGTATAAAGTCCTGTCCAAACAACATGTTCTACCTGAAAAAAGGAAGGAAGGAAGAAAAACAGATCTAATAAAATTATATATAAGAAGATGCGGAAAACAATTCGAAAATGTTGTCCCTATCTTCTTAAACCATCATACAAATATTGTTCATCAGTATGCTGCCATAAAGAAACTTAAAGATAATATGTCTGAAAATGATGTACTTATTCATGTTGATTTTAGTGACAACTACGCTACAAAATATAGTTCAGAAGTGCAAGCTTTTCACTTTGGAGGTTCGAGAAGTCAAATATCTCTACACACAGGTGTTGTATACTGGAAAACAAACAATCAATGAGAGTGTCAAAGTTTCTGTACTATTTCCGAGTTCACCTTCACCCTATATTTTATTGGATTTCCACGAATTTAAAATCTGTAACAAATTTGCATTTTCTTAGCGATGGGCCCGTTACCCAGTATAGGAATCGGTTCATGTTCTTTATTCTTGCAAACAGACTTAAATATTTTTATGAAAATTACACTTTCTTCTCTTGGAACTATAGTGAGGCTGGGCACGGAAAGGGACACGCACTGCCGATCGAATGGTTACTTTAGGTGAAGACTTACTCGATATAAAAAAATTGCAAACGGTTCTAGAAAAAAAACTGTCCTAACATTAAAATTATAACAGTGACGCAACAAGATTACGAACATTCTCAAATTAAACTGATTGGAAAGTCATCTAAGCCTTATTCGGGAACTTTAAAAGTCCATCTAGTAATCGATAATAAATATAGCTTCAAATTAACAATGAAATTCCTTGAGTTGCTTTTGTGAGAATTTGTTTGGCTGTGAACATTATTTGATGGGCACTTTGAATTATGTGGATAACGTCAATGCTAAAAAGGCTAAACACAATTACACAAGTCAGAGTCAGAGAATGAACGCGAAATTCAAACACCCAAAGAAAACATCGATCCAAATACTTCAAGTATAAATTTTGATGCTGTTGAAGATCACGTTGCGACAACTAGCTCATCTAACATTCTAAGAAAAGAAAATGTAACTTATCACAATGGCGACTATATTCTTGTTAAATGTAGCTCTAAAAATACGGAATATAGATACGTTGCTGTGTGTATGGGAGAAGTAGATGAAGAAGATGGCGAAATCAGAGTTACATTTTTAAAAACCACTGGTAATGATGGTAAACTATTTAAAATTGATGATAATTGCCATGATATGCCAGTTGAAGACATACTTTTGAAGTTACCTCAACCTTCTTTATTACTCAAAGGAGAACATATTTTTTATAAGTTCCCAAATGCTTTAGATGTATTCGAAAAATAGCTTTGTTGTCGGGTCTTGCTCTTTTTCTATAAACTATTATTTTGTTACTACTAAAAATGAAAAACATTATTTCTGTTTATTTTACTGTTATTAAAGTTGAAATGTTTAAACTAATTATATTATTATAGAATTATACGTTCTTCAAGTAACTGATTAAAAATTCTGTATTTGATTTAGCTATTCATAATTACTCTTAAATGAAAGAATATTACATATTTGTTGATTATTGAATACAGGTAGAATATAAAATAAAGGCACAAGGAAAGAGGCGTGATGTTTTATATATGTTGATTAATACAGTAAGTTAAAGTTCTTAATAAATCTGGTCAAATATGTTACTTACTAAATATAACTGTATTTTCTATAAAACTTTAAGAAGAGTGATATAATTTTGTTTTCTGTTATACTGATTATTATTATTGGATTAATAATGAATATAATAATTACTAACAATGGATTATTTTCATTTTCTTGATGTTTCAATCATTTTCCTGCTGTCCTGTCATTAGTCTGTCGGTCCACTTCATTATCCTGCCACTAGTGTCATTTTCCTGTATTTGCAAGTATTGCTCAAAAATCCCTAAAATCGAATAAAGTGTATCGATTTGATAGTTATTATACAGATTTAACTTAGCTCTATTACTTAGACATTAATTACATATAAAATACGACAAAAAAAATATTATTTTTTTGTAGTCGTTTTCGACCGATTATCAAATATTGACTCTTATATAGGTTTCAATCTAGACGTTTGCCGCTTGGGGCAATCGCCAGAAGAGTACTGTTTAAATATAGTTTTTTTTTTGAAAACATTACGTTGTACATCTTTGACAAAAAGCTTTGAACTCATTATAGTATATATGTTACGGCTAAAATCCGAAGTGCGGTTACACTTAGTTCTAGCCGGCTAGAACTAGGTGCGACTAGCAGTAGTTGGTTATATTTAGGTGTACTGTTAAATTTGTAAAAAATACGGAAAACGTATCACAGTAGGTCAAGGTGCTTTTTTATGCGTGATTCCGTAAAACCGTTTTATTATGCGTAGTTTCTGTATAAAACGTGAAGACGTTTTATGGTTTTATAAATTACAAGCACGCGTTTAATATGTATATTCAAATTTCTTATGGGAAATGTATTGGACTACTGTTTATTTGCAGTTCCTAACAAAATGAAAAAAGATAGATGGTATCTTTTATAGCGTAAGGGTGACAATAAAGCACACAGTCCACCAGATGGTAAATGGATGCTGTGGTCCATAGACATCTACATCTATCTTCGATTATAAATCAAAATGCAGACATTTATTCTCGATTAAGTATCAAAACGTATATGCGTTATCACCCCTGGGGACTAAAATGGAATGCCTCGTTTCCAGTAAAAAAGGATCTCCGGATCTCTACACTCACTATACGAAACACAGCAGTATTAAGCTGCTATTTTACGCTGGTAATCTGTGAGAGCTTGGTCTTTCCCCGGTCGAGAAAAACGACAAGTTAGTTTTTGCACAAAAGCGATCAATATAAAGTTACACTGTAAACACAACACGATCCGGACGCTTCACACCGTCCTCCGTCACTTATTTGCAAATCACCGGACGCAATTGACTCTATTATGGGCTCTTGGTTCAACAAGATAAATGTCCCTACTGTGTGATGCGAATAAATCGATTGGGGGAATTGGAAGTTATTCGAATATTGGGGTATTACGTTAAAAATAGATTTATAATGATTCATTAATTACAGATCATTGAAATCCCCCCACTGTACATAGACCTACCACAAAAATTGCGTAATTGGGGGGATATTTGCCATAGCAGTTCACACGTTTTTTTTATATAATACGGGTGACAAACGAGCACACAGTCCACCAGATGGTAAGTGGACGCTGTAGTTCATAGACATCTACATTTATCTTGAATTAAAATTCAAAATGCAGATGCGTTGCCAGCCCTGAGGACTGAGTACTTCAGTAAATAGAGTCTCCGGTTCGCTACACTCACCATACGAAACACTTTTCTCTAACGCCGCCACTATACACGACGACGACTTGTTTAAAGTGTATTTAAATGTTAATACGACAAAGTAATACTGAATCTACGATGTTATGAATCTTCTTCGTCTATAGTCGTAATTCACTGCTGAATATAGACGGCTTCAATAATGCGAAAAGTGGTATGCAGAACTTAAAGGATTTTTCCATATACACCGCGTCATACAAGCAGGTTGGCGAGCGGAAAAGCTCTAGCACTGGCAATGGACTCCCCGTCATCACCAGTCTATGAAATGTGAGTTAGGTATTTCCGAATGAATATACTAGCCATTTGTCGCAGCTTAAAATTTCATTTGTTTAAAAGCAGATGCACTTTGCAGCTTTTAAACAAATGAAATTTTAAAATGTGGATAAGATTTGCATTTGAAGAAGTTGTCATATTTCAGTTTTATACTGAATAAGCTAACCCATATAAACGGTATCTTAGTAACTACCCACCATACTAATTACCTCTACTAATTCTAGTAAATTGTCTCAAATATATTCTATTGATTTTCAACGTAATGTACTTTGTCTAATTTCTAAACATTAAAAACTGCTTTCGATGCAAATAAGAACTCACGATTATCATACAATATGTAACGTAATTAACGTACACCATCAGACACCCCAATTAGTATATTATGTTATAATCATAATACATACACTGAATTTTTAGTTAAACATTTTTATGCACTGATTATTTATCAAATTAGTTATACTAATTCCGGAAGAATGTTGTGGTCACAGTACACATCCACGAACGCAAAGACTTTAACGTGCTTGAAATAAAGTTCAATTTTCTTTATTTTTATTGAATGACAGAATTAGTAATAATACAAATAAAACTGCACTCTTAAGTCTTATTGCCTTAAGTTACGGTACATTTCAGTTTGTTTTAACTGTACAGATTTAGTGTGACTGTAATTAACGTAGTTTTAATTATTTTTGGGATAAAAAATTACCTATATTAAAAATGACAGGAATCGATTCAGTAAACGAATCTGAACAAACTACTTCCTCAAAGTGCGTTAATTATGTTACATGTTGTATATTAAGCGACAAAATAAAAAGCCCAGCGGACGTAAACAAACGTAAGTTTATATACTGAAATCCGTATAGTAGGTACGTCTTTCAACTGCTAAATAAAGACATGTAAATCCCAGTGGGTAAAAAGTTGAAACGCTTCCAAAACAACCCATGACCGTGTGCCAAAATATAATAACAACGAGGTTAATGATACGATAACTTTTTACGACATTCTGTGAAAAATAAAACTATATATAAGTATATATATATATATATATATATATATATATATATATATATATATATATATATATACCGTCATTGACCCAGAGAACGAAATTAATTTAAAAATAACCATAGATGCTAAAAAAAAAGAAAAACAAGCGAGAGAAAGTTCATAACAGAATCGGTTTCAAAACGTTTCAGTATTCAACAACTTGTTTATCACAAAACACGCGTGATCTAAACTAGCACTAAGTAAACACATCTGTGTCTCAATTCGTAGTATTGTTGATTCGTAGATAAAACCTGAAAAATACCATTTGCAGCGGACCACCGGGCTATATGATCCCGTGTAGTAGCGATGTAAGAATATCCACTTCCCTATATCCCGTGGGTGTCGTAATAGGTGACAACGGGAAACAAACCAGGACGTAGGCAGCATCTTTCTAACTATAAACAAAAAACCCGCTTGCCGGGCCACTATGGCAAATATCCCCCCCCTATGAGTTTGGGAAAGTTTGAAAGGCTTTAACGGTAACACTACATACCTGAAGATTTGTGTACAATAATACCCGTGAACTTTTTTTAAGTTTGATGATGAAAACAGTGAATAAAAATGTAAAAATAGTTCCATAAAATTCATTTAATATTCGTTTCGTCGTCATCAAACGATAAAACTTCTGCGTCTTAGTATGACACTTCTGCACGTGTCGGTAATGCGCTACAAATATGTATGCAATGCATGAAAAATATTGCGCCGATATCGACTTCACGGACTCGATGCACATTAAGCGTAGTAAATGTTATCGAAAACAAACTTAATTTTTTGATAAAATGCTTCTAAGTGACATGAACTGCATTATCAAATGCATATACAGGGAAATATATATAATAAACAAAGCAGATTTATCGGGTCAATTTCCAAAACTTTTTACCTACATTAAAATTATTTTAATATCCTACAACAATTCAACAAAAAAAACTTACAAATCTACAATTTATGTACAATCTACTGAAACGACAAAAATAGTGTCGACGTTTTCATCACCAAACACATCGAAAAAACCAACCTTGAAGGATAAACACGTTATCCTTCAAGGTTGGTTTTTTCCATGACTGACCATCATCTTCCTGTCGATTACTAACAAAGTCAATGAAAAATAATGTCATTTATCAACGCAAGAATGATAATGGTGATTCCGTTATTATTAAAAGTTGTCTACTATGCATAAACAATAAACATAACTTCAGTAGAAAAAAAACATAACGATAATATGAGAAACGACTTGATAACGTAAAGACAAAAATATTAAACAATAAAAGCACAATGCTCTCTGTGTAATTACAGCGATAAATTCCTCAATTAGCAATAGCACCGTTAGTTACGGTATTGCGGAAGAATTTCAAACCAATCTTTAATCGGTACAGACACTGAAATAGTAACGTAATGGCATAATGTGTACTATATTTAATAATGTAACCGTGCGTTTCCATTTTTCGAATGTCGAACGTTTGTAAATTCGGGTGCTTTAGTGACATAACTTCAAAAAAAAGGAGGAGTTATACAATTCGATTGTAATTTTTTTATGTATGTATGTTACGTCAATTGTGGATAGATTTTAATAATTTCTTTTTTATTAAATAGTTTTATGCTTTCGGAGTAGTCCCACATACATTTTTAGAAAACTTTTCTTCACTAATAGTGGAAAATAGGGAGAAGAGTGGAAATTAAGTTTTTTTTAAGGGTTTTAACTGTGTATATTTCTTAATCCATTTAAAAAGATCAAAAAGTTTAAATCTTAATTAAAAGTAAAAGCCGAATTTAAAGAACTTAAAAAGAAAATTATAATTTCCACAACATAGCTTCTTTAAGCCGAGGTTTTATTTCTTCTAATACCAATAGTATATAATAGCAAAATATGCTTTAGTACCGACTCTCAAAATTATATTTTTCATTCTTTTGATTTTTTTTAATTTGAACTTTTTAGATTACATTTACCATATTTACACCGGTGCAACAATAGCGTATTTACATATTAAAATTTAAAAAAAATTTACATGCCACCTAAGTAATACAGTCCAAGACACAGGCAAGCAAGCAAATAATTATATTCCTATTCCTTTATGTTATTATATACTAGTACTTCCTTCCTATGATTACTTGATTACACTGACCGTGTAGTCCCGGAATTGAATTCCGGGTCGGACCAATATCAGTCAATGGGTTTATCTGTCACGAAATTTGTAGAAGCAGCCTCGAGACAAGAAGTTGGCAGAGTTTCTCCCGCGCGCCTCGGAAAGCACGTAAAGCCGTTGGTCCTACACTTGATTGTCGTCCCATTGGGCTAAGATTCGAGCGCATTCATTCATTCAAACAGCCAATTAAGCATGATTGGGTCGGCCCGACCGGGGAAGGACCACGCTCTTATGGAATACCAACTCGACAACAGCGCAACCTAGCGGGTCAATATATGAATATTAACCATCTAGGGACCTATTCAAAAACAAATTTCATCAAAATCTGTTGAATGATTTCAAATTCGTTAGGTAGGTAGAAATATTTTTGTGTTTTATATAGGTAGATAGATACGTTATAATATTTAAGAATAACAAATAAATATTTAAATTTCACGTTTCACAAGACTTTCACGTTTGTTAAACTTGCGTTAATTAACATTAGTATCCTGCGACAATAAGGAACATTGCACGTTTGTCTGCACGTGCACCGCTGGCAAACAAGTAACAAAGAGACAGAATCTCGAGCAAACATACTGCAATTATTTATTAAATAGCACTGAAATATGAAGATACACATTTTTGTCCTAATTATTTCCAATATTGGTCGCTTCTACATATGAACTTACGAGCACCGTCATCGATTAAAACAAGAATAAACAGATGTCCGACTAAAAATGTTTGTTGTCGCTTTAAATTAAAATAGTATATCGTATTTAAATTTCCCAAGGATGCGATCAAGTTTAGCTAGAATAAAACTAAAATTCTACTACACGGTCATTGTCATGGACTATGATACTGTCTTGGGCAGAAACCGGGTCTCCGTTTGGACTGGGCGCCGTGACCGAATTCTGGAGGGCATTATTATTATTACTTTGCTAAGCTTTGGGTTCTATTCTCACACAGAATAATTTGTTTGGCCTACAAATAACTGTAACGAGCGATGAAGATGTTTTTTTAATATAAGTCAGTGCTTGACCACTCCTACCTACCCCGTAGTAGTGATGCAGATGCAGTGATGCCGAATATGGTGAAGCGCACTGACTTGGTATATAAAAATCCTATTCACTCTCACCTTAAAGACATCCACATTATAATCAGTCTTTGATGACGTTTGTCAATGTATATATGTATGTATGTATGAAAGGGCGCAGAACGTTTTATTTAAAAAGAAAGCGCTAGTTTCATTCTGGTTAGATAATAAAAAAGAAATGTCATCACATCACATCTCATACGTGGTAGACCCACGCTGCAGCTATATTATGGTTGTAGTAAGAATGGGTCGGCTCGACCGGGGAAGGACCACGCTCTCACAGAATACCAGCGTGAAATAGCAGTTTAATACTGCTGAGTTTCATACTGCTGAGTTTCGTATGGTGATCGTAGAGATCTAGAGACCCTTTTTAACTGGAAATGAGACATTCCATCTTAGTTAGGGGTGACAACGCATCTGAGTTTTGATTCTTAATCGAGGATAAATGTAGATATCTATCGCAGCATTCCCACTTACCATCAGATGGACTGTGTAGGGTACACAGTCAGAGTATATAAAAGATTCTATAAAAAAAGTAATTTGCAGTTGGTAATAAAAATGAAAGGAAAATGATGAAACTACAATTACAATCATAATAATCGACACAAATAACAATAATCAATTTGAACCAAAATAATGAGGTCGAAGAAGTATGAACTAAGAGTTTGGAAACTCTTAAATTAGAAACCGACTGAATCAAATCAAATGAAATCCATTTATTGTGATCGACAGGTTGTAAAGTGGTTTACAAGGAAAAGATTCAGTCGCGCTGCAATTCACCATTTAGTAAACAATATAAAATATAATTTCATTCATATTTTTAAACAAAATTTCATTTTCTTTTATTTCATTTTATTTATATTATTTTGTTATGGGCTTCTTGTAAATTTCACATGTTATTTATTTAAGATTTGTAGGCCGTTGGTTTTCCATTACATAAAAATAAATAAAAATTAAAATAAAATTTCATTACCACATGCAAATATTAAACAAACGACATTTTCAGTATAATGAAAGGGTTTCAGTACGAAGGTAGAATAAGTATAATTAAATGAAATAATAAGATTAAAACTAATAATTATAGAAATGTCATTAATTTAGTCATATTTTAATTAATTATTTGACATCACTTAAATTGAAGAAATTCTTGAATAGAATAAAATGTATTGCCAGTTAAAAAATAACTGTGTGCAGATGAAATTTACAAATTAGGAAAATAAAACAGGAACGTAGCGGGCAGCGGTGCCATTTATAAATATTAGTTTAAATATCGCAATACTCTTTAACAAAAATCTTAAAGACTATTTAGCTAGTTTCTACATAGAGAATAAATATCTCTCTTTAACCGCAACTTAAATATTGAGAACGGTCGTTGGTTTCGAAGTTTTTACATTATGCCACTCAAATGACAATGTACATTGTGGTGGCAGTGTATAAGAATTCATCAACACCTTTCTAATGTTTCGTAAAATGCGACTGTGGGAAATGCCACAAAAATATCACGCCTTCCGATATAATATGGCGGCATACCATCATGTTTACGCCAGACGTAAAATACCACAGGAATATTAAAAAGGCATTAGGAAAGAAAAAAATGTGTACCGACAGTTTGCAATATTTTAAAAATTTTGCGCAATAGTCTATTAAGAAATAATAGACAACGACTTTGACTTTGATTAAATATGAGAGGCGATACGGAGTTCAGTGTCATAATTAAATAATTATTTGATTGAACATAATAATAGTGAAATAAATTAAATACCTACTAACATCCAATTGATTTGGCCACTCGTCTTCGTAAATTCCCTTTGATGATGAATTTTATATGTAATTAAGAGTTCGCCGAAGATAGCGATTAATGAAACAATAATCATGTCCTCCAGACCGAATTTCGGTCACGGCCAATGTCAGCGGACTAGCCATCAGCGCTGGACAGGATTATAATGTCCATGCAAACACAGGTGTACTCGCTACTCCCTCATTCTCATAGCCCGACGGGTCAGACGACGGAGAAAGATCAGGCGCAGGGTCAACAGCTAAACGTCCTTTCTAAGCCATGGGGAGGGGGGGACACCGCCAACTTCCTGGCTCCGAGATTCTACTGATTTATTGACAGAAAAATCTAATAACACTTTTACGTGGTAGAGCCATGCTGCAGTTATATTAGTAGTATAGTTGTAGCACGAATGGGTCGGCTCGACCGGGGAAGGACCACGCTCTCACAGAATACCAGCGTCAAATAGTAGCTTAATGCTGCTGCTGCTTAATGTTTCGTATGGAGAGTGTAGAGAGCCAGAGACCCTTTTTACTGGAAACGAGGCATTCCACCTAAGTCCTCACGGATGATAACGCATCTGCATTTTGAATCGTAATCGAGGATAGATGTAGATGTCTATGGGCCACAGCAACCACTTACCATCAAGTGGACTGTGTGCTCGTTTGTCATCCTATCCTATATTAAAAAAAAAGATTTTGACCCGAGCCGGGATTCGAACCCGTAAAGAACAGCAACTGCATTTACGACCACAAGTCCGCCGAGGCATTCAGTCAATGAAATGTCTGAATGAAACAATAAAGCAGTATAAAATATCACAAACTATTACATACCTCTTTATCTTCTATGAGGGTCGCGACTCGCCCAGGCTGTAACAAGCAATGAGGTACAGTAGGCATTGAGATACGTAACGCCATTTTAAGCGACCTCAAAAGGCAGGAGCAGGTATAACTTTGTTTACGAACAGTTTTCAATAGATTTTCTTATATTAAATAGGTTATAATTCGGTGGTAATCAGGTGTCTCGTATGGTGAGTGCAGAGAACCGGAGACCCTTTTTACTGAGAACGAGGTATTCCATCTTAGTCCTTGGGGTTGACATCTGCATTTTCAAGATAAGTACTAATTATTAATCGAAGACAGATGTAGATATCTATGGGTCACAGCATCTATTTACCATCAAGTGAACTGTGTGCTCGTGTGCCCCCTTAACATAAAAGATTGGGCCACCATAATACATTCTTAATCATTCACCACTCTTTGTTCTCTTCAATAGAAGTCTAGCGTAAAATTTACAATATACCTAACAAAATTTAAAAAAAAATATTGCCATTTGGTACATTATTTTTTTATTACTGCATTGGTTGTATAATAAAATAATTAAAATGATATTCGTTTACCCAGAGCACCTATGGCTTGAATTTCGCAATGGAGTTCGCCAGTTGGGCTAGATCTTGTACCCATACCGGGAATTTATTCCGTATCGTGGAGGCAGTTTACATACATACACTTCACAAGGATAAACATCCAGACCCAGAACAATTATTTGCGGGCCATAAAAATCATTTTTTTTTAATTTAAAAAAATATGTACGTGTTACATACGATAAGTCCAGACCACCCATCTATTACAGCCTATAAAAGTCTACCTCTTGAACACATGACTCCGACATAGTTTAACTTTATTTGGGATATTTTGCCATAGTTGCCACGCTTGGCAGGCTGGTTAGCAACCGTAGTTTTTTATAATTTTGATTTTTATCACAAAGATGCTACTGCCCACTTCCCGATTTCTCTCTGGCGCCTCGTACGACACCCATAGATAGCACGTCATGGAATAGTGCATATACACACACATACATATTATATAAAATAATAAGTTATTGCAGCATGTTTGCACAAGTTTGTGTCTCTTTGTTACTTGTTTGCCGGCGGTGCCGATGCAAACAAAAGTGCAATGCTCCTCGTGTCGCAGGATACGTGAAACGAGTGCATAATTATCAAGTGTTTAGATGTTAATTATCGCAAGTAATTCTGTAATAAATGTGGAAGTCTCAATATTTAAATATAAACAGAAACAGAAACTTTTTTATTCAATGTAGATTATAACAATACTTATTGAAAGTCACTTTTTTCATATACCACTGGTTCGCAAAAAAAAAAGCTCTGTCCTGGGAAGAACCAGCAAGAAACCCAGCGGGACTTTTTTTCAAATAATAGCTTACAATCATTTTTACAATTAACAATACAAGACAAATTAGAAATAGCTTGGTAGCGATCACCCTTCCCAGGGGTTATTATCATCCATAAATTCCTTAATATTATAATAACCCTTTTTATACAAACTTAGTTTAATAAAATTTTTGAACTTTGCGTATGACAAATTTTGTATATTTTCTGGAATTACGTTCTAAAAGCGTATACATCGCCCCAAGAATGGTATTAGACTGGGTGGAGTCGAGTAACTGGTACTACCTAGCTTGTATCTGTTCCTAGTATTTAAAGAATGAATATCACTTATTTTTGCAAAACTTATTATTAAAAACGCATAATATATTATAAAAACCAGTTATTATAAAAATTATTTTATATTGACTTTTGTCTTCCCGTATTAACACAGGAGTCAACCGAGGGAAGAGATAATAATATATGTTATTCAGTAGACGCGGACGGGTTTACCGTGTAGTGTCGGAGTAAGAATTTCATTCCGTGAGTGTGGTAGGAGATGACAGTTGACAGAGATAAACAAACCAGTAGACGGGCAGCGCCTTTCTTATAACAACCGCAAAACAAAAACTGTATGCTAAAAATAAGTTACTAAACTACATAATCATTTATCATTATTTCCGCAAGTTTAATCATGAAAAATCGTTTTGCACACCTGCTGCTTTTTTATTAATTAGGATTTCCAACGATTGATACATTATTTCATCTTTTTATTCTATGTTTAAATTTAAACAATGATTAACGTTAGTATTCATTCTAAATGTATGTATAATCACCTAAAGGTAAACACAGCAAATTTACAATTTAGTACTATTTACTTAACCTAAATCATAATTTTAAAGAATTTGATATTGTGTGCGTATGTGCGTGTGTGTATGATGTGCGTGCGTGTGCGTACCTGTGTTTTCGTGTGTGTATTTGTATTGTTTACGCATGTAACCAAATCAAGTGACCAAAATAAACAGCGCGTAACTACGCGTCAGGTCAGCTGTTTGACAGTTTTAACACATTCTTCGCACTTTCGGTTGAAAATACTTATTTCACAAATCCTATAGAAATTTCTGTGGAGAGTGTTTTACTTTCTCATGACGTAAACCAAGCCCGTAAATATCCAACTTGCGTATTGATGATCTTATTAAGGTTGAATCCATATATTATGGAGACTTAAAGTCGCTCTTACTACATCATGCACACTTTCTTTTTTTTATAAAAGATGTTTTGCGCAGTTCAATTATTAATAATTTACTTTTTTTGTTTTTGACTAAAATATCTGGTGGATTTGTTAGTATAAATGAATAGCTTCAGTGAGATAGGCTACAAATGTCCCCTACATTTCACTGAAGCTATTCGCCGATATTGTATATTTATATTTTACTAAACTTACAAGACAATTCACATTTACGCAGTTGAAGTACATCGAAGCGTCTAATCGTCTAATGTTACATAGCGTATAGCGATAGGGGTCAACAGCCTCCACAGTGTAATTAATGTACAAATTCTAACGAGATGTGTGCAGTCTCGCCATCGACTTATATAATATTACTAGCGTAAGGACCGGGCCGACCGAACAACTAAAATGGACTAGTGCGCTGGCCCTAAAATTACAGTTTAGGGCCAACGCGAATCGGTCGACAGTGGTGCGCGCGCAGGACAGATTTGCCTCATAAATATGTATGTCTAGGTGCGTGGTAAAAGGATGCAAAAACTATGATACAAAGATGATACAATGGGATATCGTATCATCAGTTATTAACCTAATATTAATTTTGTTACAATTAAATTATTACATAAACGCATTTTTAAAGTTTCATTTTACAGTTTAGTTACGTTACCAAGATTAGGCCAGGGTTGGATTCAGACCCTCAAAACTATTGTTCATAGAAAATAAAATTATACACTATTTTAAAAAATTATATCTCGTTTGACGTTTCATGTTTCTTTTTTCCCATGTCTTTTTCCCCGGGATTGTTTGCGTCACGCGTCTAGTTTATCTATACGTTTGTTTTTTTTACGGTTTTATTTTTATTCCTGTTTTATTTTTATCTAAAAAACTTAGTGTAAGTTAAATTTTGAATATTGGTACGGGTACAGTACGGGTAAAACGAAAACAGAAAAGAGCTCCTTATTATAGTTGTATCAAGGATTCAACATAAATGCATCGATCGAGCACCGATTGATCACAAAGGGAAAAATTGAAAATCGAGTTCTCATGAGATCTCGACGTTTCGACTTTCGAGGTCCTAGGAAGCTAATCTGGCTATTTTTGGGATGTCCGTATGTCTCTGTGTGTGTGTGTGTGTCTCTCTCTCTCTCTCTCTCCCTCTCTTTCTGCGTGGTGGCGTGCGTGCGTGCGTGCGTGCGTGCGTGCGTGCGTGCGTGCGTGCGTGCGTGCGTGCGTGCGTGCGTGCGTGGCAAAAAGTAGTCTTCTTGGAATTACTTTGACAGCCTTGTTTTGATTAATTCTATAATCTAATCAGCTCTTCTACTCAAAAACGACATCGATTACCGTGAACCGCATCAAAATCGGCTGATGCGTTCGACAGATGTCGTGACGAAAGAAATCTCAAACAAGTGGTTTTTCAAAAGAACTTGAAAATTTCCGTAAAATGCATTTTTTTGTAATTGGTTTTTTGTTAAACTGAAAAAATTACATCGATTGCCGTAAATCACATCAAAATCGATTGATTTATTTGAGAAACACTAAATTTTCAAAAAAATAAAAACCGTCATAGTAAGTAGAATTTGGAGCACTTTGATATTAAAACTTGCGGTAAGTTTCAGGAATGGCCTGCAGTTTCAAACAATTTTTTTATTTGAAAACTGGTGCTTCTCATGTGGTCCCATATAAATTTTATTAGTACAAAAATTTTATTTGTACCACTTGTGTATATGTATGTTACGCAATATCTTTGTCAGTTATGATTCGTTTTTAATACTTTTTTTAAATTTCATAGGTGGGTGGGTGGGTGGACCAGTGACAAACCAATTAAGTGACATTTTGAAACAAATTTTTATGATGTGACTCATTATTGTAACAATCATTGCAAAAAAATACATTGTACTCCTAATCCACCATATAATCATGTGGCTTATTCTGATTGTCTTAATAGCTATTAAGTTTATTTTTATTTAAAAAAGAATGTGGCAAGTCGTAATTTGCCTAAGGTGGACCAGATTGTACCAGTAATAGACCAGACATGGGCCAATAGTGAACCGTGAAAAAGAATTCTTTTAAGAAGAATAATTATATTATTAATACTAATGAACTTAATTAAGTTTCGTAATCATCATAACTTTAAATCAGTCTATAAGTTTCAAGTAATCCTTAAATGCTACAGGGGCTATAACATTGTTTTTCAGTTTCATTTTATTTATGACTGTTTAGCGAGGAACATTTATACTTTCAGCACAATTTTCTAATGCTCGACAAACACATTCAGTTAAACTGATCAGCAGAACTATCGTACATCCAAAAACTGACCGCGAATATAATATCAAGTTGAAATTTGAAGACAGTGAGTTGGGAAATTGTTTTGGCTTACATCCGTTGCAACTGCACAGTTTAACTGACCATGTGTTGGTCATAACTCATAACATTCGCGCGTTTATTTATTTTGTCTATCGCTTTTATGACATCTTCTTCTTTATATTTGAAAAAAGTTGTTTTCGGCGGCATAGTGTCTGTAGAAAAAGTGTAGGTGGTCAATTACTGGAACAAACTCTTAGTTATACCTAACCTATTGAAGTTATTGCCATGGTGTGTTGTGACCAATCTAAAACAGTTTTTAAATAAAATATAAAGATATCAGCACCATCAGTAAATCTCAAATAGATGAAGTCCTCAATTCGCCTAAAAGGATTATAACAGGTGATAGAATTAAGTATAAATTTGATGTGTCTTAACAAGTTGATGGATAACTCGATATTAAAATATTTTACTGGTATCTCACTATATGAAAGCTTATTTCATGATGGTTTGGTGCTTCATTTGATTAAACACATCTTTTTATAGGATGGTGTGACAAACGAACACACAGTCCACCTGATGGTAAGTGGTTGCTGTAGCCCATAGACATCTACATCTATCCTTAATTATGAATCAAAATACAGATGCATTGGGTGCGTTTGGCAGAAAAAAGCGCTAGCAAGCGCTTGTAAGCAAAATGGCGATTGTAAGCGGTAAGCGCTCTCAAATCGTAAGTAGCTATTTTCCTCCAGGACACGATGTTAGTTTTAACCAGGAAATCTAACCTAATTTAAATATATGTTTGTAAAGTATTCATATTAAAAACTTACCCATCATGAATTTTTAATAGCATGTATATGTTTATTCATGTCATTATATTACTTAAAACTAATATTGCACAAAACAACTTATAAACTCTACTTCAAAACAAATAAATTAAATAAGCAAAATGGCAGATTGTGTCAGCGCTACTGAAGTAGCAATCGTGTCCTGGCCGAAAACTATTTTAGCACTTATAAGCGCTTGCTAGTGCTTTTTTCTGCCAAATGCACACATTGTCACCCATGAGGACTAAGATGGAATGCCTTGTTTCCAGTAAAAAGGGCATACTTTAATATAAGAATATGCATGTCTAGTATGTCTATTATTAGTGCTTATTGATGTCTACTAATAGTAGTAAGAATGTAATCTTTTAGTTCCTATTCTAAAGTTGATATAAATACAAATTGTAATATAAATAATGGTGATTCTTTAAGTTTTTATGATTAAAAGTTGTTTTCATAATGTTACTGTACTCAGACAAAAAACTGTGACCGTTCTAATTATATTGTTATATTTGATTATAATTCTAATCAAATTATTATATTTGATTATAAAGCATAAAATGTGTGTAAAGTTTCAAGCATTATTGCCTTTACCTTAATTAAGTTAATACTTATAAATGGTTTATGTAGCATTTTAACCTACTTCAAAAACGAGGAGTTTCTCAATTCAAATGTGTTTTTTCTTTGTATGTATGGTATGTGATATCTTCGCATATCGTAAACCAATTTTGATGTTTCTTTTTTTATTTAATAGGTATAATATATACATCAAGTGATCTCATATAAATTTGTAGAAAAAATGAAGATACCAAATAAAAAACTTCTTTTTTAGCAATTTGAAGTCATTTTTTACTTTTTGTCAAAAGTTATAATCATTCAGAGTATGTAATGACTAAATCATTATAGTTCTATGTGTTACTAACCAAAAATAATTTCAGAAAATAGTAACAGGTATGCATTTAATGCACTATAAATTATATTTCATTTGTCATACGAATTTTATCTTAAAATATATTTGAACAAATAAGACAATATCTACAAATTTAAATCAACATTATGAGTAGTAAAAACAAATCAAAAATAATGTTTGTTCAAAATAAAAATATTATTATGCTTAAAATGAGAATTTTATTCCTCATGACTTGATTATCAAAATGATATTTTGCAATAAATATAAATATATTAACTAATATTCATATTAATGATTGACCTGGAAATATCTGAAACTTAGTTTTACCTATAATATAAGGAGTTTATTCATGATTTTGTTATGATAGAATTGTTAATTTCAATAAAAATGCAACAACCAATGGTAAAATCTCATAAGCAAAAATTACCTTAGATTCAGTTCCACGGTGAGTTGTATTACCTTGCCAAAATCTTCTAGAAAATCCTTTTACATATCCAGTAACAGACTGCTCGTAATCAAATCCTGGATTCCAACACAAAGATCCGTATCCGAACACCCAAAAGGGCTCTTTTCTTGGCACTTCCTTTAAAATATTATCATTGTCTCGTAATGGTATTTCTGACATATTTTTTGATTGATCAATCCTTTCTTTATAATCATCCATCATGAATAATACTTTTCCTTAAAATATTGTAACTTTCTTTGGAATCCAAATACAACTTTCCAACTCAATTAATTTTGAAATAAAATGAGGTGAAGTTAATATTTTACGAGATTACTTTTAGTATCACAGTTTTTTATTCGCTTTATTTTTCTTATGTTTCATTGTGGGTAGTAGAAATACACGAACGTATTCAAATGAACTAACACTATAAGTAACATTTATATTTGCTCAACGAATAACCAACCGTTGTGGCGAAGCATAGATTACTGAATACTGATAGATTACTGTGGCGAAGGATCATTGGGTGCGTTTGGCAGAAAAAAGCACTAGCAAGCACTTACAAGCGCTGAAATAGTTTTCAGCCAGGACACGATTGCTACTTCAGTAGCGCTGACACAATCCGCCATTTTGCTTATTTAATTTGTTTGTTTTGAAGTAGAGTTTATAAGTTGTTTTGTGCAATATTAGTTTTAAGTAATATAATGACATGAATAAACATATATATTATGTTATTAAAATTCATGATTGGTAAGTTTTTAATATGAATACTTTACAAACATATATTTAAATCAGGTTAGGTTCCCCGGTTAAAACTAACATCGTGTCCTGGAGGAAAATAGCTACTTATGATTTGACAGCGCTTACCGCTTACGATCGCCATTTTGCTTGCAAGCGCTTGCTAGCGCTTTTTTCTGCCAAACGCACCCATAGGGTGCGTTTGGCAGAAAAAAGCCAAACACACCCATAGACTACTTGCTACTTGAGTTACTTGACATTGACAACTTGACAATTGACATATTTTAGTTTATATTTTCAAAGCTCACAGATAGGGATGCCGACCAAATCGATTGATCACAGAATTGATTTTTGGGTCAAGATAAATGTTTAATCGATCATAAGCAATGAAACCATCCCTCGAATCTTTATAATTTTTGTCTTTATATTCTTTGTTTTTTTTTTCTTCTCTATCAGTAAGAAATCAAGCAAAATGTATTTAAATATGTATATGAAATTATTATAAAAAATATTGTCAGTGTAATAGCGGATGTTTAACATAATATCTTGAATACGCAAACAATCCTTATCTACACACATATGTACTATTATCTACCCTCTTCTCACATAACACTTCACAGTACCAACGGCAACAATGAAATGGTTAATTGCAATTTTAGTTCTGATTTACCACGTGCTCGGTGAGAAAGGAAAATACTGTGAGGAAACCTACATCTGAGTAAAATATTTCTAGGTCATATTAAATACACTATCACGCACTGGAGTAGTGGGGTCCAATGCAATCTAACTTGGAAAGGAGAAGATTGTGCACTGTAGCAGTAATGATATATATAGTTTTCACTTTACTTTTTTACCCAAATAAAACATATGACTACACAGAATTTTGTTCTCCAAAAGGTTTGCCATAAAATATTGTCAATTATTTTTTTTTAATATGAATACTTTACAAACATATATTTAAATCAGGTTAGGTTCCCCGATTAAAACTAACATCGTGTCCTGGAGGAAAATAGCTACTTATGATTTGACAGCGCTTACCGCTTACGATCGCCATTTTGCTTGCAAGCGCTTGCTAGCGTTTTTTCTGCCAAACCAAATCTGATCGGAAAAATAGACTGCAAATGACTTTTATTGAGCGAACTTAGCGATCTCAGCGCCTCACTTATGGTGTCCATTATTCTGAGACACTATTTTCTACGGCGATCGTTCTCCTGTTCTCTAATCTCCATGACTTGGGCAGTACTAGCTTTTCTTATTAACCGGCTTTAAGGCTCTGGGATCTAGCCCTTCTTAGACTGTCAGTACTGGCTACTAACTCATGAAGGTTAGAGAACACTACGTACTGAAGCATAGCCCGCCTGTCCTTGAAAGTTGTAGAATTTATAGCGGCGCTGATGTCAGTGATTAGTGACTGCGAAGTTAGCTGTTTATGAGTACAAGTAGATGAAGTTAGTTGAATAATGTACAAATTTTCTCCGCGGCATTGGTGAGAAAATTTTCATGCTCCGTAATTTTGTAATTTTTGACAAAAAGAAACATTAAGAAATGGAGAAATATCTTATTGTGCGTGGATGTGCAAGTGGTTTAGCATCTGATCGGAAAATAGACTGAAAATGACTTTTATTAATTGAACTTAGCGATCACAGTGCCTCACTTATGGTGTCCATATTTCTGGGACACTATTTTATACGACGATCATTCTCCTGTTCTCTAACTTTCATGTACTAGCTACTAGCCATGGAGTATAGAGGTGAGGAGGTCAATCTACTATAGCAGAATAGTTAAAAATGTGTCCATCAGTAAGCAGTAAATAGCAGTTCAAAAACTCTTCACAACAGCGCACGTGTAGCTACAGGGTTTTATAAATCGCCGTAAAATACGTTAAAAGTGGTTTTGAATATAAAAATTTTGAAAGCAATAAAATAATTGTGAAAAAATTATGGTGAGTCAGTGCAATAAAAAAATTAAAAAAAAAGTTCTTTAAATTTAGACTGTAGCTACAGTGGCGCCACCCTAATTTAGAGCTTTCCTAAGGACACTTTTTATACAGAGTATGTACTCCTTACCTCTACACTCGATACTACTAGCCATAGATAAATAGATATGTATATGATAGTACTAGCACTATGGAGTGTAGAAGTAAGGAGTACCAACTCTCATAGTGGAATAGTTGAAAAAGTGGCCATCTGTAAGCATTAAATAACAGTTCAAAAACTCAAAAACACACACAGCACAACAGCGCTGGAGTAACTACTGGGATAAAATGAACTTAGCAGTTATCGACGGTTTCAAGGGTGCTACTAAACTGCTCAGTAGCTCTAAAATCTAAAATAATTATATTTAGTGAATATAACCTCGAAAAAGTCGTCTGTTCCACTAATACAACGTATGGCTACAATGGCGACTTTAATTTAATACACGGGTAGGGCTAGTGACCATTAATCATATTCATTTTGAAAAGTTAAAATTACTCGAAAATTGAAAAATTAATTTTTTCAAACAAACTAAATATTAAAAAAGTAACTAAAATTGGGATCACCCTTGCGAAAATTCATTCGTGAAAATACTTACCTAGCTGGTTTACGTTAACTCGGAGCGGCAACGCAGCGTTTAGCGGGCTGGCAACCGCGCAAAGTGTCTTGTTTATCAAAGAAACCTATCGGCGTGGCGGCGCGCGTCCTAAGTGGTACCTACAGTGGAGATGCTTAGTCAAACACGTATCATATCACACTCTCGTGTTACTATTTGTTAACTTGCATCACTAATCACTGCTTTAATTTGTCTTTATTTTAAATTTTCTTGTTTTCAATAAGGCCACCTTGTTGGCAGATACAAATAACTAAACGGCGTTTCATGTTTTCTCGCACATTTGCTAATAAATTGACACTTATAGTCATTTCCCTCAACTTCTCAAACGCATTTATTATTCGATGGCGTAATTGTTCCACCGAATCCACGTTCTCCGCGTATACATCGTTTTTGATGCACCCCCAGAAAAAAAATCGAGTGGCGTGAGGTCTGGCGATGTTGCTGGCCACCTACGAGGTTCAAATCTACCAATCCATTGTGCACCAAACGTGTCATTTAGCCACTGCCTGGCTGTTGTTCCAGAGTGTGCAGGCGCGCCATCTAATTGGTACCACATTCGTTGGTATCGATGGACGTTTAGGTTGTTTGTGTATTCTGACACCGTATTATTTGATAGATTAACAAACCTTTCGCCGTTCAAAGCCCCATCAATGAATACGGGTCCGATGATGTTGTCACCATGAATAGCTGCCCAAACATTTACCGAAAATCTGTACTGATGGGCTGACTCCCGCCAAACGCGCGGATTTTGGTTTTTTGGTGCCCAGTGGTGCAGATTGTGCTGGTTCCACATGCCGTTTCTGGTGAACGTGCTTTCATCAGACCAACAAATTTGAGAAAGAAAGTCACTATCCTCTTCAATTTTTCTCAGTAACCACTGACAATAATTAACTCTTATTATTTTATCACACGATAGCAGAGTATGTACTTTTCTAAACTTGAATGGGTGCCACTTTTCGCGCTTTAATATCCTATGGACGGTTCTGTGATGGACTTGAAAATGCCTAGCACTCTGGCGAAGGCTAGTTTTGGGTTGGTCTTCGAAGTGTTGTATCACATTTTCAGTTAAATGGATTGGGTATTGTCGTGTAGGCGGTCGATCAGGGCGTTGATACCAAGGATCCACTGGTCGGTTTTCGCGGATGCGCTGAAAAGCTCCTACAACAGTGCGAGAATGAGTAGGGCATTGTCTTGTATCGCCATATCTCTCGCGATATGTTCTAATCGCAAGGGCGGCATTTTGATGACATTCTTCGTAAATTAGGATCATGTCCGCATGTTCAGCTGCTGTGTAGTTCGGATGTGTATTTGCCATCACGATCACAGGTTTACACAAGCACTAATAACACAAATAAAAGCGTCCGTATCGCAAGAGATGTAAATGTACCAACTAGATTGGAAAAAAACCAAAACAAAGCGTTTTTATCGCAGTACCATAACCTTATTACACAAAAATTAATAAATAAAACAATAGGTAAGCGTCTTTTCGCGGAATTATTCACCAAAATATTAGTCGACCTAATTATGCGCACTGCTATGAACAAGTGTGTCAAGGACACGGGTTCAGCTAGTACTATAAAAATATTTCGATATCAGTGCGGCGGGGTGCGGGAGAGGAGCAGGTGTCTCCTGCGCCGGCCGCTCGCCGACAAATCTTCTTTCCTTCAATAGTATTGCTTATTCGTTTTAATTTCGATGATGCAATGTTATGATCCGTGACCCCGGCAAATGACCGCTGCGCGACAGTTCTTTAAGTACAGGCTGCTCTAACATGCTATTTTCTAAAATTTTAAATATATCCGTAAATAATGACGTTTAATGGCAATATAATTTCGTCATGAAATTAAAGTGTGAAAACGTATGTGTGTTAAATTAAAGTCGCCATTGTAGTCCCACGTTGTATATTTCGGCATGTTCTTTAAAATTTAACCCGTAGCTATAGTGGTGCCACCTCCTTACTTCTACACTCCATAACTAGCACGATGCGATGCGATTTACGACTTAAGACAGGCAAAGGCCTTTCACTATACAGCCCAGTTTTATTTGTTTATTCACGAAACTGTTTAAAATGTGCTGTTACGTCAGGTAATATTTGTAGGCCGCCTTAGTTCTGAACAAGGAAAAGGAATATATTACTCTCTCACGAGAGATCGAGTTAGCGCCGAGTTTGAAGAACACAGAGCAAAATGGTATTATTACATATTAAAATTAGTAAGTACGTTTTGCTTTGCGTTTTATTCTATCATCCAAGTCGACGAAACGAGTTCTCTTCAATATTCTTTAATCAATTTGTTTCATTTAACGGTAATTTAATTGAAATAAAATTTGAATTACCAATACTCGCAATAAGTACTAAGCTTAATGATCTTATTGATCGACTCTTATATTATATTAAGAGGTAATATTTTATATCTCATAAAATTTTATATATTGTTTTTGTAATGGCTATTCTTCTCGGTAAAACCAGTGACGGAACTGGGATGGGCTTATGGATCGTCCGCCGCTCCAAAGAAATTAATGAAAGCTATTATAGAGGGCCAACTTGGAAAAATTACGACTCAAGTTAACTCGAGTTGAAATTCACGCAGTTCGAGTTAGAACTCGAGTTACACAACTTGAGATAGCAGGACGAAACAAAGTAAATAATTTGTATATTTACATTACACTATAACTTACTTTTTTGTAAATTTGTTTTTCTATCTAGCTCTTTGGTGGGTTGGGGATTGGGATAACTATAAAAATTTTTAGTACTAAACTGTTGGTAAAATTTGAAATAAAAAGTTGAAAATGAAAATGAATGAAAAGAAGAAAATGTTGCAAATGTATGTTTAGTTTGTATCACATATTTATACATTTTTGGTTTTAATCTTAGTTATAGTAATCACCTAACTTCTTAAATGTCAAAAAATATTTTTAGTAGGAAACACTTCAAACAGAAAAGGATAAATAAAAATTTTAATCAGTACTTGTTGAAAAATAAAAAGACAAACAATTATTAAATGGTATTGAGAAATAAATTTGGTCAACTTTTTAGGTACCACACGGTTTCTTCTATCATTGCACAAAATTCCAACTTTTGAAAATAAGCGCTCTGAAGGAACTGATGTTGTTGTTGTGTTGTTGATATGATCGGTCATTTGTTCGATTTATTATGGCGGGAACAAAAAGCGCGTACACAGCGAACCAATCGCGCTCTTACTCTTTCACTTGCTTTCACTGGCTCGCTTGATTCGTTCATGTACAGCCGGCCCAAACTAGTTAGGGAGAACCAACTCGAGTTAAGCGAACCTCGAGTTACTAACTCGAGTTGACCCATCCTTACACTGAAAGTAAAGTATTGCGCGTAACGCGTATTGCGTCATCATTGTACGATGTACGAGGTCACGTTCATTGCTCGAGAAAAGCTGATGCAATTTTTGAAATATTTTACGTGAGAAGGTACACAGACTGCTATATATTTTATAATTGTATTTAATATTTTGTCCTCATTAATTTTTTGTTATAGAATAAGGCTTAATTTTTTTTTAAATTAACGAGCACACACTCCACCTGATGGTAAGTGGATGCTGTGGCCCATAGACATCTACATTTATCCTCGATTAAGAATCGAATCAAAACGCAGATGCGTAGTCATCCGTGAGGACTAAGGTGAAATGCCTCGTTTCCAGTAAAAAAGGGTCTCTGGCTCTCTGCACTCACCATACGAAACACAATTTACGCTGGTATTCTGTGAGAGCGTGGTCCTTCCCCAGTCTAGCCGATCCGTTCGTGCTACAATACTACATAGCAATACTAATATAGATGCAGGGTGGCTCTACCACGTATAATATTTTATAGGTACCTTTAGAATGTTTGGCATTCATTGACATATCAAGCCCAATGGATCAGTAGCCTGAAGTGACGATGGGCCGGCCATATAGTACGGAGAATGGACAACCGATGAGGAAAAAAGTAATATAGAAATATTATCGAGGTTCAGCTCCGTTCTGGCAAACGTTGTGTTGATCACCTTCCGTGTGATCAATACAACGTTTGCCAGAACGAACGAGCAATGAACGTAGTGGCTAAGATGTTTTGCTATTTATAGCTGTGATCTTGTTATGGGTTGTGTATGCCGATTTTGGTATATTCTTTTCATGTCTCAGCTGTAAGCGGAAATACCTATGTTTATCTGACTTAGTAATTAAAAATATTTCTAGGTTATGTATTTATATATATATATATATATATATATATATATATATATATATATATATATATATATATATATATATAAAATTTGAATTACTAATACTCGCAATAAGTACTAACCTTAATGATCTTATTGATCGACTCTTATATTATATTAATAGGTATCTCATAAAATTTTATATATTGTTTTTGTAATGGCTATTCTTCTCGGTAAAACCATATATATATATATATATATATATATATATATATATATATATATATATATATATATATATATATATATATATATATATATATATATATATATATATATATATATATATGGTTATGTATGTATATATATGTATATGTGTGTGTTTGAGTATGTATATATTATTTATTGAAATTATGTAATGAAGCGGTTTACTGCAGCTGGTTTGTGTATTTGTTTATAGCTTAAACTTAATTACGTTCCTGAGTGAATTTCAATGCAACCTCTTACAGTATTAAGAATATTTTATAAGAATTATGACAATATTACAAGAAATAAATTTTTGTTATTATATTTGGTTTAACACAACAGAACTGCCCTCTGCATATAAAGAATATATAATATATGTATATATATATATATATATATTTATACTTATTTGTGTATTTTTATTTTAAATATATAAGGGTGCCACTGAAAATCAGGGTTGGGGTGTTGTACTTCTGATACATTCCAACATATCCTGAGTGGCTTTCCTTTTTGGAACAGAGCAGCATTAACGGGTGGATTATCTTTGTAATACACCCTATGCATTACTCCTTATTATCCAGTTCTTTATTATTATTTTTTTTCTTTTTTATATTATTGTTTGCTTTTTTTTTTTGTTTTTTTTTTGTTTTATCATATCTATAAACAAGGAGTGAATGTCCTGTTTCATGATTTCTATGTAAAATTTTTTTGTTGTTTTTGTTGTATGACTACTTAAATGTTATTTGTTTTATGTAATCCACTTGAGTGTGTTGCATTTGCCAAATAAAATCTGTTTCTTTCTTTTCTTTCTTTCTTTCTTTCTACATATATATATATATATCCTCTTTAAATCTCATATTATAACTACAATAGAGCGTGGATTATCCAAACTAATCGGAACATGGGTATTCGTAAAACCGGTTAATTCAGATAATCGAACTGTATAATTTTATGTACCAATATACCAAGAAAACATATTTATATGTAATACAAATTTCTTTTATTACAGTTGTTAGTAGGAATATAAGTAAAGTCAGATAGAATACAAAAAATATTGTACAATCAATATTGAACATATAGTATAATTAACGTTTAGAGAAGTCTTTATTTTGATCTGTCGAAGCGAACCTACCCTCTTACGCGCAGCTAAGTCACGCACTTTTTTCAGGACAGGTATCTGATACTGGTTGCCTTAATCTTGAGCTTCAAACCATCACAAACAGTATCTAAACATGTAAATGCTTCAGAAGCAGTAGGAATATTTCCGACTTCATTTTCTGAACCTCTGATTGACGAGGTGCTGGCGGCATCAGCTTTGCCACTCACGGCTTTGAGGTCGACAATTTCAAGTATTTGGTGCCCTGGATCTGCATCGTCGACAGTCATCCATAATTGAACATTTTCTTCAACACATTCACGGCAATTGAGTTCTTGTAGCATATTTAGCATTTCAGACATATCATTTTGTTCTTCATTTCTACTTTCGCTTTGAGAACTTTCCGCTATATTCAAAATTTTATTTCAGACATTTTTTAAAGTCTTTTAAACTGTCCCAATCTGCTCCGTTCATGTAGGATGCATCTTTTAAATCAATTACTAATTAGACTTTCTTCTCCCTAATCTTCTTTTTCTAGCAACAACTTACGTAGCAATTTTTTTCTGTAGTATCTCTTGAAAGTCTTGTGGCGGCGCTGTCGTCGCGCCGCAAGCGAAACATACCGAAGCCTAAATCACGCTATCAAAATTCCGAATCATAAACAGTATATATAGAACATCTCCGAACTATCACACACACGGAAAACGTTGCCCGGCGGGAGATCTCCCCTTTTCCTTCTACGGCCACCGTGGTGACCACCCAACGTGACCTTAACACGCAACTAACAACCTTCGGAAACTTCAAGCTTCATCATCGTCATAGAATACCGCACCCATTCGCTCCCGAGCAGATGTCGTCTGCAGTCTTCATATCCTGCATGCCGGCTAGCTTCACAAGGTTCATCGCAGCACTGGAATAATAATGCTTCCTGTACCTTCAAGCTACTCTCTGCGCTATACAGTGTTCGGCACGGCTCTGAGCCTTACTGCTCGCCTCTGCTTCACGGCACTCTCGCAGATTACTTGCCTTCTTCTCGACTCACCGCAGACTACAAGACAATCTCCTGGCACTTGCACATTCGTCGGCAACGAGGCTGCACTATCGACCTCCGGTCTGAGTAGGGGGTTGATGTGGCGGCGCTGTCGTCGCACCGCAAGCGAAACACACCGAAGCCTAAATCACGCTATCAAAATTCCGAATCATAGACAATATATATAGAACATCTCCGAACTATCACACGGAGTGTTGGCCGCTCCCCGGGCAGAATACCTTGCCGGCTCCTCTTTTCCTTCTACGCCACAGTCTCAATAACCTTGGTTCATGGGATGTAATAAGCAGGTTACGTTAAGTTGAAGAAACATCACTTTTATAAATTCGTCCCTTTCATTTAGGATGTCACATGATAGATGAGTTGGTGCACTATCAAGGAGTAATAAATTTTTCTCTCTTTTGCCACTCTTTAGCTGATGGGCTTTTAAAGTGGGTACTAAAACTTCTATAAACCATTCCGTCAAAATTGAACTGTTCATCCGGGCGCTTTTTGTGAGGTGTATACTGTATACAATAGGCATTACGTGTTTGGAACAACGCGGTTTCTGACTGACAGCAGGCCTCTGTTACTCTTGCTACCTGCGTGAAATAATTATCACAATCGCGACGCACCCAGGGTGAAATACGCAGTCGGGTCTAGCGCGTTGTAGGCGATTGAATGTTAAAGTTTTTACGCTGTTTACGTAAATATTTTTTTGTAAATACTTGTTGAAATTGTTTTTGTTTAGTGTTTAGTATATTTAATTGTAGGATAAAATTGTTAAAAAGTTTTAATGTTATTTAAAAATTATATATATTTTGTATATTAGCCATCTCTTTCATAAATTTTAATGGCAAAACGTCGTTTCTATTATAATTGTTGCGTGGATAGACGCTAAATGACCAACAAAATGTTTCAGGTATATCATTCTTTAAGTTACCGACGGATTTTAGTAGGAAGTTATGAAACGTTAATTTATTTAATATTTATTTTATTGTTAATACTTAAAGCAAAAAAGAGTTAAGTAATAATTTATCTCTACGAAGTTTATTACAAAATTTGGTTGAAATTTACTTCACTATCCAAGTATCTACTTACGTACCTATATTAACTTGTCTTTTGTATTTGAAATATTTTTTAAGTTATAATAACACAAAACACAGAAATTACTATAATAACTTTGTTTACTTACAAAATGTTATCTAAGTAGAATACGATTATATTTCTATTAGGAATCTTGTTTCTATTTTGTTTGTTTTTTACACTATCGACCTTTTTCTTCCGTGTCAAACATCGCGATTCCCGACGAATGGCCATGCAAGTTGCATGCGTTAGGTATCGCAGAACTCACATAGGTGCGAAAATATGGTCATGCGATCATAGTCACAATAGGTATTTGACGACGCTCTACTGTAATAGTCAGTGCCGGATTAACCACGTAGCAAGAGTAGCATTTGCTACGGGCCCCGCGCAAAAGGGGGCGCCGCGTATCCAAGCATCCTATCATCGCCTAAGCGTACTTTTTTAAGTCAAACTTATCAAGACTATATATTCAATTTACTTTATAGAGGATCCTCCTGCGAGGTCGTTTCTCCCGAACTTTTTCCAAGACAAGTGGCAAGCAATGGTTAGTGTATCACTCTGCAGTAACTGTTTTTCGATCCTCTAAAACAATTGTTGCGTAATGACTTGTCCTTCCGAAGAACGAGGCCACTATCTTTTTCTCACGCTTCGACCTCTCTTCACTTTAGTAGGCAACTCCTCGGAAGGAAATACCCAGACTGTCTCTCATTTTCAGGATCATAGCAATAAATCCAGCTTTCGTCACCCGTAAGTATGTCGAACACAGCATTTATGCCACCTACGTTAAATCTTTGAACCATTTCACGACACCAATCAACACGACGAAGTTTTTGGGCCCCTGTCAAATTATGAGGTTTCCACCGGGCTTTAGCGCACTTGACTCAATACCGATGTCAAAGCATGACCGAATCTGCGAATAAGTTACTCTTTTTTCAGTCTCTATTATTACGCCGCACAACACTGATGCTATCTTCAGGTTCAGTCGTCGCCGGGCCGTCCCTCACGCAAATCATGGGTGAAATTAGTGCGACCATGTTTAAACTCATTAAACCAGTTTTAAACAGTGGCACGCGATGGGGCTTTGTCGGGAAAGGTCAATCGAAGTCTATCATAACTTTCTTGTTGACTTAAATGACATCGAAAGTCATAAAAAATCATTGTACGAAAATTTTCTCGCGTTAAATTCATGGTCACGTGACACAGACAATTTTCAATTTGCCACCAAATTGTAAACAAATGACAAATTAATAAAATACATGTACACAATAATATTGGCACAGAGTCCCATTTTCAAAATTGGAACTTATTTTTTTATTGTATCGTTCATAAGTCGTCAGTTCTAAAAACTTTCAGTGTCGCCCTCGTAGACCGCCGACCATTCCGCGCTCCATGGCAGATGTGCTGTTTACACAGCGCTTGGTGCTCAAAGCACTCTTGTCCCTGGACGTCCAGAAGTCGAGTGGGCCTGATGAAATCCCCCAAATAGTAGTAAAAACTGAAGACGTGTGGTCCAGAGTTGGCATCAGTTTTAACGCATATTTTCCGGTTCTCTTACTCTATAGGCGTCGTTTCAGGCTCATGGAATACACAATACAGCCTTAGTGCACACGATGCTTAAAAAAGTGATCGCTCGGACCTAACCAACTACATGGCTATCGTTATCACATCCTTGTTTTACAAAGTAATGGAATCCATTATTAACTGCAAGCTCATGCGGTACCTCTAAGAGCACCAGCTGATTAATGACCGTCAATACGGTATCCGTCGAAGTTGCTCTCAGTTTGTGGTCTTTTTGTCTACCCTACTCACCGATAAATAATGGGTGGAGGCATTCGAGACGAAGGGGTAGGGCATGGTGGTTAGCTTGGACATAGCGAACAAGCCTTCGATCGGTTTTGGCACAAAGCGCTTCTTTCAGAGTTTCCTTCTTATTGGCCTCCCAGAAATTATGCAATTAGGCCACTAGTTTTCTTACAGATCAGAGTATTGAGGTTGTAGTCGACGGATCATGCTCCGACTCCAAACATGCTACCTGTATTGCATACTAGTAATATTCATAGTTATTCAGACGACAATACTGGTGATGTTTTATACGCAGGCCGTGCTAATATTTCTTGGGAACACGTCGTTGAGTGTATCGAAAATAATGACAATTACGTGAAATGGAACACTAGATCGCGCGCAAGCGACTAATGCGTCACTGCAATCGTCTAATCACCTCAGTACACCATTTATGAATCATTATATGGATATGTCCAAACAATGCGATAAACATTTTCAGATGTTGAAGCAAAAGCCAAAGATCTGAAAAACTGTCATGAATATCAGCAACAGACTTCAACACCACGCAAGCGAAAAACAAAGTAGGTACCACCATTTTAGCGGTTCTAGTACACTTGACGGATTTGTTGAAACAGAAACACCTCGTAAACAGTTTCACATTGCAGTGTTTGTTGTCATTATGTCAGTATGTCATACCAAAATCTAACTACTCTTTTTGGAACATTTGAACAAGGTGTGATAGATATTCAATCTACGCCTGAATTAGCAGTAGCTTTCGACTTTAGCATCAAAAATACTAATAAATTTTGATCCATTTGCGTCAAATTAGCAAGGTAAAAAGCTTGACAAATGATTGCCCCGTAAACTCAATGATCGCCAGCGTGAAGTACGCGTCGAGACGTGGCTTGCACTGCACAACAGGCATACAAACGAAGATTTTTTTCAAATATGTAAATTATTACAGCCTTTTCAAAAATCATGTAAATATATTACAGCCGAAAGATTTTGAAAGAAACTCCAATTAAAATGTTCAGTGCTTATACAAATGGTTTGAAATATGTTATAGACGGCGAATTATATGTGGGTATGTGAACGTTATAGCCTGAAACAATATTTCAACAAGGCAATGTAGGCAAATGCCTTCAAGACTAGCAACCCTCTCTATCGCACGAGGTGGGAAGCAGAGCGAGCGGTATGAAACAGATAGCATTTTTGAAAATACATACTAGCACAGCGTATTGTCACTTCACAATATTCTTAAACACTGTCTTAGCACCTTCTTTAGAAGCTATTATGTAACTTTTTCATAGAAAAAGGCTGAAAAACGAGCACATAGTCCATCTTACGATAAGTAGATGCTGCGACCCATAGACGTCTACTATCCTCGATTAAGTATCAAAATGCAGATGCATTGTCACAACTGAGCACTAAAATGAAATGCCTCATTTACAATAATAAAAAGGGTCTCCGGTTTTCTACACTCAACATACGAAACGCAGCAGAATTAACCTATTATTTTACGCTGGTATTCTGTGAGAGCGTGGTCCTTCGCCGGTTGAGCTGATCCTTTTGTGATACAAGATAACAATAATGTTGCTGCAGGGTGCAGGCACGTATGAATTAATTCTTTTTAGTTCTTTGAATACGGCTTTGTCTTTTTTTTATGGCCGGCCACATATATACGGAAGTCCGTTTTGCCCGCAAAATTCCGTACGGAAAAGTGCCGTACGTGTGTGACAGGTCGTTGATTTATATGGATATGCTGCGTTCGGAATCCCGAAACGGAATTCCGTATGTGTGTGCCCGGCCTATAAGTCTATTTATTATTTCTAAAATTACAAAAAATAATGTAATTGTGTATTCCAAATATTTTTTGTTTGTGCCATCACTATAAATTAATAACTTTTTAGTGCGGTATCAGTCTTCAGACTGGATCTTTGAGTATTCAACCAACTGGAGAGGCCATGCGGGTTAATTCCTAAACAAAACGTCTGTCAATATCAGGGGGCCACAAGAAAAACAAACTACTGTATACTTCACTACAAAGGCAAAATTGAATCGCGTTACTTTACGCGCACACTACAGCAATGGTGTTTGTGTTCATTGCATTTGCGCATACCATCAAATTGTATACCTGTCGATACACTGGCGCCGCTGTGTCGATATTTTTATCGATAAACAAATCATCATAGTCCGCAAAAGTTTAGCGTTGGTAACAGTGTTTTTTAGTATTTTGTCATTCGTTACCCACAGCCTTTCACAAGTCCGCTGCTGAACATTGGCCTCCCCCAAGCAAGCCATCCATCAACTTCCTGTATGTCTTACCAGGTCGTCACTCCATCTATTGAGGTGTCGCCCTGCAATTCGCTCACCGGTACGAGGCTTCCACACAAGAACCTTTTCCCCTTATCGGTTGTCGATTCTTCGAATTATATCGCCGGCCCTTTGCCACTTCAGCTTCCTAATCCTTGGGCTATGTCAGTCTCTCTAGTTCATTGAAATAAATATATGACAAAGTTGAGAATTAATGTTAAGTACTATGTTAAACAAAAACATGATTCCGTAAAATTTTCTCGATCGAAAAAAATATCTAAAGTTACCTCTAAACTGAACAATAAACCGCTGTTATTCATAAAATACTTTAAATTAGATCATGAAACTTAGCATTCTAACTTCTAACTGAAGTAACCAAAGCAAAGCTGGGCGTATGTTTTATTTAATTACCATTATTTTCGCTTTAAAAAGAAATTACCTAAACTATCGGCGTCCTGAACCTTGTTCCCTGCCGCCCGATCAGTCTCGCTACGGCTTTCGAACGGGAATTCTAATTTCGCCCCCACTTCCCCGCGCATGGTATGCTATGTACTGACATGTTTGTAATCACTAATACTATACTATTACGGTTATTTCCCATTTTAATTTTACGTCTACCTGTTGCGTAATGTGTATTCTGATCGTAAGCGAAGTAAGCCGAAACGAGACTGATCGGACGGCAGGAAACAGATATATATATATTGTTTTCAGTTTTTTTTTATTTTGAAAACCACTCGACGTAGGTATTTTACGGCGATTTATCGTACCCTGTAGCTACTCGAGCGCTGTTATCAAAAGTTTTTGAACTGTTATTTACTGCTTAAAGATGGACACATTTTCAACTATTCTCCTATGGGAGATTGTCCTGTATGATTTTCCTAGAAAAGTCAAAATGATTTTCCTAGAAAGTCCTTATAAAGTTCTACTTTTCAGATTTTTTTCATATTTTCTAAACTTATGGTTCAAAAGTTAGAGGGGAAAAAGGTTGATTTTAGTAAACCCCTATTCATTTTTAAATACCTTTCCAAAAATATATCACACGTTAGGGTTGAAATTAAAAAAAAATCACTTCCCACTTTACATATTGGGCTACCCTAATAAAACATTTTTTCCAATTTTTATTTTACCACTTTGTCGGCGTGATTGATACACATATTGGTACCAAATTTCAGCTTTCTAGTGCTAACGGTCACAGAGATTAAGCGAGGACGGACAGATGGATAGACAGACAAGGCGATATAAGATTTCCTAGGTAGAAAATTAGTAGAGTCCGTCTCACGAAAGAAGTCCCTTGGCCGCGGCACCACTGTTAACCACAGTCTTTGCGAAGTTTGACATCTGGTGTCAAATTCCATACATAAAATTTTACTTCGCACATTTTCCGCAGGACTTCTTTCGTGAAACGGACTCTATTTCCGCATTTCGCCGTTATCTAAATTCTAAACGTTTTTGTCGGGTTGTGCAATCGCCTTACTTATAGCCTGGATTTTTTTAACTATCGCCAATCTATTCATTTATAATCTACGAGATAAAAATATCATTTCATACTGTTTAATAAAAATAACACTTCAAAAGATTTAACGAGAAATGATTTATTTAATATAATGTTTTCAACCACAAATAATTTTTTACCAAGGTTACGACGAAGCCTAAGTTTTATTGTAAGAAATAAAAAGAATACACGTATTTATGTTGTTATAAAATATTTTGCTTTTTTGAAAGAAATTTTAGGAAAGGAAAGTTTACATTTTCCTAAGAAATTATCGTTCCCGCTATGAAATGTGTCAAATATTTTACCTCAATGTAAAGAGGCGCCGCATTGGTGGCAGAAAAAGTCATGCAAGCCCTCATTAATGACATACCAATTGACTATAATAAAATGTAAGATCATAGCAGAAAAATGTTTTTGTCATTTACTTGTTTTTACTTTTCAACAGGGCCCCAAATTCTTGTCCCAGGCCAGTCTTGCCCAAGGGCCCCGGTACGGCCTAAGAAACGGCGTTGGTACTGAAGCTTTTTCGGAAACCGGCTTGTTCGGGAGGCTGGAAGTCGTCGAGTCTGCGTGCGAGACGATTCCTAATGACTCTCGAAAACAGACCGTAGACGCGGCCTAGAATGGAAATCGGCCTGTAGTACAGCCATGAGATTAAGAGTGTGATCGAAGAGTTTTTGTGTTCTTCTGCGGCGGGTTTGCAGAACTGCTGCGACCACATGTACAATTTCCACGAGCTTAGCTTATATCATATAATATATCATATTAGCTTATCATTTATATCGTCCACTGCGTTGCATACTTCTAGGCACTGAAAGCGATTTTGTAGCTCGAGCTGAAAGGTTTCGGGGTTCCGGATTAGAGCACGAGGGGGACGGAGCGTTGACTTCATTAGACGAGACCTCTCCAACTTAAAGTTTAAGTTCAGTGTGCCTCTAACCATTCGGTGATGGCTGCCAGTTTTCACCCTTGCGATCACTGAGACATCACTGAATAGTTGCCGTCTGGTAGTCATAATGAAGTCAATCTCATTTTTCGTCGAACCTTCGTGGTTCGACTGGGTCAACTACCTATGGGGCCGCTTCTAAAAGAAAAGGTTCATCATAAAGAGTCCCTCTTTCTCCATAAAGTCGGCCAACTGCTGGCTCCTAGGGTTCCGTTGCCCTATTCCAAATTTCCCTAACTTCAGCTAACCGCTTTCTTTTGTGCCTAGTTTTGCGTTGAAGTGTACCATCAACACCGTATAATGGGCTCTAGAAATATCCTAATACATTTCCTCCACCTTCTCATCGGGATTTGCCGATGTTGGTGCGTAAACCTGTATGACCTTCAGCGATTACCGTTTGGTGATTCTGAGTATCAGGTACGCGACCCTCGTCGACACACTCAATTTACAACGTTTACAACGTTGTTGACGAGAGACTTGTGGATGATAAATCCGACACCTCCTTGGGACAGATGGTCGCCCTCCCGGTGATAGAGCAAGTTGCCGGATTCGAGAATCGCCGTGTCCTCCCCTCTCTTCGGACTTCGGATAATCCTATAATATGCATGCGCAACTTGTCTACCTCTTCTTCCAGCTCCAATATCTTCTCGTCAGTCCTCAGGGTGCGTGCGTTATATGTTGCCAGACCGAGTCGTCGTAGGTGCCAACAGAACCTCCACCGGAGATTTTTAGCACCTCCTGCCCCGCCGTTACCATGATCGCCACCGTAGCCAGGAATAACGGGGCCGCCTGGGACTGGGGGCTATTTGTTTATGTCGTGGGGGGGGGGGATGTTTGTCATAGTTGCCATGCTTGGCGAGCGGGTTGGCAACCGCAGTTTTTTATTACGAGTACGTTTACCTGGGACAAATAGTCCGACTAGGTAAGTCCAACTTCGACTGGCTGGGCAGCACTCAGGGAATTACGACACATCTTCTCGTCAGGTATACCTCAAACTCTGAAAACTAGCTTGTAAAAACAGTGCGTGTTGCCAGTGATGACCTATGGAACTGAGTCGTGATCCTTTACTGCTGGCCGTATGAGGACGCTCAAGGTCGCTCTGCGAGCTATGGAGTGGGCTATGGAGAGGGCTATGCTCGGGGTTTCAGTAGAACTAGAGTGACCGATATAGCCCAACGGATTATTAAGCTGAAGTGGCAATGAGCCGGCCATATAGCTCGAAGAAGCGATAACCGATGACCCCCACTTGGTGTAATGACGACCTGGTAAGACATGCAGGAAGTCGATAGATGCAGGTGAACCGTGCTTTGTGGCATTACTTGGGGGAGGCCTATGTTCAGCAGTAGACTTGTGCAAGGGCTGTAATGATGATGTGTTGCAATGCCGTCTCTTTTGGCTTTTGGTTTAATACTCAAAGGACTGGATATTATGCATTTCCTTGTTAGTCTCATTTTGTTCAGTAGATTCCAGTAGGTTAGCTATTTTGGACGGAGTAATTTATATACATAATATTAATATACTCCCGCAGTAGGACGCTCTTCTGTATCCAAGTACATACCGTTGCACATGGACAAACAGTAGACCCGGAATTATTATTTAAAACTGCCAATAGATTTTGTTGACACTCACGGCCCTTCGACGTCACTCTAAATGCGTAAATAATAAAAACACTTCATAGCTTTCACCAGCTGGCCATGTTAGACCTCCATTGCTTTTAGCAAAAATAATAACCACCACCACTGAATGGTATATAAAGCTCGTGGCCTGCTACTCACGCTACGAAAGTCTGATGTATAGGAATTTGACTGAACTCTGCACTAGAACCAGATGACACTTATTATTTTATACTTGAAAATTATTGTTCTTAATTCACTTAAGTGTTGATATTTAAGGGTAGTTTTCAAGAAGCGTCGAGGAAAATAAAAATCGATATAAGATTCATCACTTATAATGGTCCATATAATTCATAGAGAATAAAATCACAATGCATTAGTTTAGTTACTTTATACACGATATAACAGACATCATGGAGTATTAACGGTGAATATTTTGTATCTACTCATATATACCAGTTCAATAAATAGGTAAAACGTGCATCGAATTACAGACATTTATAACAACGACAAAATAGTAAAATACTGACAATTAGGTATTGGTGTTGTGTGCATTAGTTTTTTTTTTTCAATACACAAACCAGACTATTTATTTTTAAGATGGGAGATAGTTCAAAAATGGAATTGCCATTTTCACGACTGTCATGTGTTAAAATCTTATGTCACATTAAAACATTATAATAGTTTATAAATATTATACACTCTACGTTAATTTAACGTAGCTCTTTCGAATTATATTAAAAAATTTAATGTATTATTGAGTATTGCAATCGCCCTTCTGCGACCCATAATGAATAAAATATGTATATCATACGGGGGTCTTTATTGTTTGACTTTATTCTTTTAAAAATACGGATTTGTCACAGTAAATATTAAACCATACGTTACTTACATGCTATTAACGATGAAAACATATTTTATTTAATTACATATGTATTGTTCTATGTAATATTTTCATGTTTGTATTTTTTTGATTTTAAACTAGAGCCAAAATTTTATTAGGCCCAAAGTAAAAGTTCGGTGAAACGTTAACAAATATTGTTCGCTTTGTATGTCGGCACCAAAGTTACTACTTATACTTGTGATTTTCAGGTAACTAACAACATATAAATATGAGATTACATTTTCTCCATTAAATATCATATTTTTTATCTATTTACATTTTCCGATATAATCTTATTTTGTGATATTTGGCTTAAAATTGATTTTCCAAAAAGGAATTTTATAGACTAATGTATGAAGTGTCTTATGACGTTTACCCAAAAAATATTGCCAATAGCAATATATAAAAATGTTACTTGAATTAAATTACTTGTGGTTGTACATTAATTGCAAACATAATTCATGTAAGAGTTTTAACGTATTTTGTTAAATGCCTTATTTATTAGAGTCAAATAAAATATAAGACACTTCATATTATTGTTAATGTACTTCATACTACGTTAACATTGGATAATATTATTGAAATTACAATCTATCTAAATATTTACAAATCAGACTTTTTACAATGAAACCTTAAAATACTAATGATCATTTGTCTCTTGGATTTGTATTTCATGTTCCAAAATGTGCCCACTAAAAGGTAATTTACTTGTCGCATCAATCGAGTAATATATATAACATTTTTCTAAAATATAATACTATTTATATTCCTGAACACAGGACAGGTACGGTTATTATGTGCTTTATTGAAAATTACATCCATATATATGACTAGTGATATGTTATGATAACTTTACAATCTGTGGTAAAACATATTCGCGCCAAAATGAGATTACACTTTCTGTGTACATAAAATATCGATATCGATATCGCTTATTTATAAGTAATTGTGATGTTGTTATTATTAAAAGCATAACCTTAATATTATTATAAAATATACACAATGCACCTTGAAAGGGTCTAAAGATTAACGCTTTTTAAATATAAACTAACCTAACAAACTAACTTCACAATAAAAGCAGTCAGGTTTTTTGGTAGATCCCGTTTGGGATTTAATAATAGGATTTAATATAAACCTTGAATTACAGAGGTAGGTAGTGAAAAATTTAACCTAATAAGTATTCATTCATTTATTTCGAATTATGCCTTTATCACCCTCAATATTTAAATATTATATGCTTTATTTACAATTAAATTAGTAATAAAGAGAAAGTAATTTTGGTCAGGCCTCCATGGTTTATCCAAACATTTAAATATACATCTATATTTTTTTTAAATTCCCTTGAAAGCAATTAAGGGCTGTTCATACACTGACGTTCCCGAGCATCGTACTTAAGTCGCATTCATTATGAATGTGACTTAAGCGGAATGCTTGGATCATACGTTCGATTCCGGACCTTCTGTATTATGCTTGAACGATGCTCTGATCCTCGCCAGGTATAGTGCGCAGATGTGGCCGTAGCATTTGTTGTACCATTCGGGTGTGCGACCCCTGCAAATAAGAAATAAATTCATATATAACCAATGACGACTTACGACTTATCTTCTCGCCAGGTATATGGTACCTCAAAACCTGAAAACGAGACAATAAGCGCGTAACTGTATGGATCTAAGACGTGGATCTTCACTGCTGGGCGTTTGTGGAAGCTCAAGGTCGCTGAGCGACCTATGAAGAGGGCTACGTTTGGGGGTTCTCTGCGTGATAAACTTAGAAAAGAGGATATTCGCAGTAGAACCAGAGTAATCGACATAGCTGAACGGATTATTAAGGTCAAGTGGAAATGGCCGGCCACATAGTTCGAAGAATCGATAACCGATGAGGAAGAAAGGTTCTCGTATGGTAGCCTCATCCCGTTAGACGAAATATAGGGCGGCTAACCATTAGATGAAGTGAAGAATTGGTAAGACTTGCAAGAAATTGATGGATGCAGGTGCTTCAGGCATAACACAAAGCTTTGTGGCATTCCTTGGGAGAGGTTTATGTTCAGTAGTGGAGTTGTGAAGGGTTGTAATGATGATGTTGATTTATAATTGAAGAGAGCTGACTTTTGAGATGAATACGTTCTTAAATTTGCTTTCATAGTGGGAGGCAATTCAGAAAACCGATTATAACAAAATCGGGGAACACAGTTTGGTGTAGTGATTGCATGTTTATCAACCACATTCAAAATTTAATTACGTCAGTTAATAGATGCAGGATCATAGAATTTGTTACGTTGAGTGAGGACTGTGACACAACGCCCGCAGCCGGAGAGGGGAGCGCGGCCATTTTGAAGTCGTTCCATTGCGTTACGTAATTTCCTCTTAGTGATAATATGAATTTTGATTTTACGTAGACGTATCCACGTAAAACACACAGCCGTGACAATGGCATAGGTACACCCCGATTTTATGCTCTTAAAATCGCACCCGAGACATAGTCACAATGTGTCTTCGCTATACTGATGTTAAGCACTCGTGCTCGCGGTGTAATAAAAAGGGGAAAATAGGACGCCGTCTGATGCGCTTTGCGATCTCTGTCGGAGTGCAAAGCGTAAAAGGCGGCTGCGGCCCTTGCCGGCCGGCTGCGCCAGGTAGCGCGACGTCTGCACCACGCTAATGGTTCAAGTAAGGGCGTGCGCACATGGTGTCGACGCGCGCCAGGTGCACGACGCGGCTGCGGCCCTTGCCGGCCGGCTGCGCCAGGTAGCGCGACGTCAGCACCACGCTAATGGTTCAAGTAAGGGCGTGCTCACATGGTGTCGACACGCGCCAGGTGCACGAGGCGGCTGCGGCCCTTGCCGGCCGGCTGCACCAGGTAGCGCGACGTCAGCACCACGCTAATGGTTCAAGTAAGGGCGTGCTCACATGGTGTCGACGCGCGCCAGGTGCACAAGGCGGCTGCAGCCCTTGCCGCTGGCTGCGCCAGGTAGCTCGACGTCAGCACTACGCTAATGGTTCAAGCAAGGGCGTGCTCACATGGTGTCGACGCGCGCCAGATGCACGAGGCGGCTGCGGCCCTTGCCAGCCGGCTGCGCCAGGTAGCGTGACGCCAGCACCACGCCGCGCGCGCCGCCTCCGCCCCCTCCCCCTCCCACGCCGCCGCTCCCTCCTGCGCCCGCACCCGCGTGCGCCACAGATGTCTCCGCCACAGCGCACCAGCCGCCGCCGCCACCCCCACCTCCGCCTTGCTGCCATGACCTGCGAGCGAACTCATTCATATTAAATCTACTCGTAACACATAAAATTTTAAAAGTTTTTATTAAGTTAGAGCGAGAATGAGCCAGCGCTACCGGCAAAAGACCATGCTTGCAGAATAGCAGTATAATTCTGATGTGTTTTGTATACTGAGTTCCGAAAACTAATATCTTTCCACTAATTTTATATTTTAGTTGCGTGTTTACGTCGGTTGGTCGCCCCCGTTGGCCGTGAAACGAAATGAAGCAATCTCCCGCCGGATATTTAGCCTGGAGAGCGACCAACGCTCCATGTGTTAATACAGAGCTGTTCTATATTATCACAGTACTTCGGAACTTTTAAAACGCGATTTACGCTTCGGTGCGATTCGCTCACAATGCCGTCCAAACCAAAATTCGATAACATCGGCCATTCTCAACCCAGGCTAGGCTAGGCTAGAGTCAAGCAGAGTGTATGCACGTATACTCTTAATTCTCTCAGTCTCATAATCTAAGGAATGGTAGCCCGACACGACCGAAAGGAGATCAGTCAGAGGACCCACGACTTTACGTGCACGGCGGCAAAATACAAGTCAACAAATTTCTTGAAAAAAAGTACACACTGATTTTGGTCTGACATGGGGTTTCAACCCGAAACCTCATAATCAGATATCACGTCGACAACCACTAATAACGATACGTACATGTTAGTGCTCAAGGGTTATTTATAATTGTTATTATCGTCTAGTACATTGTGTGCCCATTGTCAGCCTTACTTCTAAAATATTTACATACCACATATTCATACACTATATCCTGTGAGCAAAATCTTCAAGTTCCGTAGTTTAGTTAAGTAGTTGGAGAGATCTATGTCCAATAGGTCTGTCCAAGATTGCGTCAGGTATGGTGAACATGCTTGCTACATGTCAATACTTTATGAAGATTATAGTAAGTTTTTAAGCGCGGAACAAATACTGAAGCACTGTTAACACTGCTTTTTTTCGTCAGCAAAACCTCGTTCGATAATCAGGAATGTACACAATGCAGGTTATAGGAAACATCTTCTCAACTTTTATTTTTCAAAAATATAAATCTACAATCCACCTGATGGTAAATAGCCACTGCAATCCGTGGATACATGAAGCCAACTTCAAACTAATAAGGCTACAGACGCTCTGTCACTTCTGAGGACTAGAATAGAATTCCTCGCCACAACCTGTAATTTAACTGTCTCTCTTTATCCTTCACACCAAAACAGAAGTGCAGGCATTTCTATTTCGCGACAGAAACATGATAAAAGGTATCTACCTAGAAGCGACTCCCAGGCAAGAGTTCTATCACCTAGACGTGGTAAATCAGCACTTACACACGCTTTCATTGTTACCATTAGGGTTCTAAGCAGGGTTGATAGCGTTGTTTATATTGAATGAAAGCCAATGTTCAGCAGTGGTTGTGTAGTGGGCTTAAATAATGACGATGATATGTATTTTGATGACTGGTGATGACGATATTTAAAAAAATTAAGGTAACATTTAGGATAGATGAGATAACAATGATGAAGAAACTTAATTCGATAGCTTACCGTAAAACGCAATAGTCTCTAGGTGGCAGGTTAAAACTCGAAGCCGTTATGTACTGGAACACCTCTGCATTCGGTCCCAACTTCTCCACTACTCGCCATTTCACCAACGAGTCATCCCATATATGCCGCTCGCGGAGGATTCTAAGATAAATAAATAAGGAAATAAGAATTTTATCTACAATTTATTGTTTAAATTAATGTTGTAGTATGTATACTTATCTACAGAGTCATGGGCCCTTCATTCGAATCCAATGTCGAATCCTTTATGAATTATGAGTTAACGTAATAATATTATGTGTCCACCACTGACTGCCTCGTTGGTCTATTGGTTGTAGTAGTGCGACTGCTGACCATGTGTGAGGTGAGGGTTAGAATCCCGGGTTGGGCCATAAATCAATTATTGATTTTTTCCTTCAAGAAAGCTACTTGGAGTCAGGAAGAAGGCGGTGTCTCACCCCCGTGCGTCGGAAAGCACGTAAAACCGTTGGTCCTACGCCTGATCTCTCTCCAGTCGTGTCGGTTTACCGTCCCATCGGATTATGAGAGTGAGGAAATAGAGAATGCACCTGTGCTTGCGCATACACTTGGGCACTATAACCTTGTCCTGCGCCGTTAGACAGTCTCCGTTGAGGCAGGCCGCCGTGACCGTTTAAATATACAAATAAAACACATAGTTTCATTAAGTTACGTTATAGGTATTAGATTTTCTTAGTCCAAGTACGTTAGTGGACTGGCCATTATTCTTTGCTTTCATACTGACAGGCAATTCAGAAAATTGATCAGGGATACAGTTTGATGTTGCAACTATATATCTATCATCTACATCCAAAATTTAATTACGCCACTGGACCGCTAAAAGAGCCTTGGTAGCTCAGATGGTCAACGCTCGCTGTAAATATCACAGAACGTGAGTAACCAAAACAACCAAAAGAAAAAAAAAACAAGTACGGGTTCAATCCCCGCCGGCATCATTGAAATTGTTAATTGTAATTTTAAGTGCTGATTTACCACGTGCTCGCCGGTGAAGGAAAATATCGTGAGGAAACCTGCATGTCTGAGGAATAAGAAAAAAAAAATTTCGAAGACATGTAAAGTTCGCCAACACGCATTGGGGCAGCGCGGCGGACACTTCCTTGCCCTAAAACCCTCTCAGAAAGGGGAGGCCTGTGCCCAGCAGTGGAACGTATATAGGCTGTACCTTTACTTTACTTTTTACCGTTTAAAGAAATTCCTATGCAACGCGTGCGTCGGTGGGGTGGCCACCGCCATTTTGATGTCTTTTCATTGCGTCACATAATTTCGTTACGTACTAGATATGTGTCAATCATTCATTTCTCGTGACCGAATCATTCTATTTCGTCACGCGTACCGGTACATTCGGATCGTGCATTCAAATGGATAATTTCGGGCTGCAGTACCCTACACTAAAAGAAATACATTCAGGTCATTCGGGATTCGGTCGGTTTTCGACTCATTCATAGTTCACAACAATCAAGAGTTAAAAAGGCTCCGTCAATAGACATGCGCAAAACGGTACCCGAAGAAGTGATGCAACATCACACATCACTTTTGTTAGAGTGATATCACTTTGTGATATTACCATCACCCTAAACATCACTCGAGATTTTGGCATTACAGGCAACCGAGTACCGACAATAGTACTGGTATCTATCGATCACATTCGACGGACGACACTCGTATCACTTGAGAAGTAATGCAACAAAACAAGTTTTAAGTAATTATTTTGAATATCGTATCGAACATTCTTTTTGAGCAAATAAGTTTTATGTGTGTGTGTATGTAACTATTATTTATTCTGTGATATCGTGTAGTGTAGTAGTAGTTAGGTAGGTAGGTATATACGTACGGTAGGTATGTATATATGTATAGTACACGGACCGCAATAGGTATGTTATGCAGTTGAGTATATTTATGCATATTTAACCACGAGTGGAAAGTTGATTTTCCTTCATACTTAGGCCCACGAACGTACGAAATAACAAAAAGGGGCTCCATCCAGGCTCAGACTTAGACGTTAGAAATCTTCGATTGTTTGAAGAAAGGCGTATTTAAAAATCAACTTATATACAATGATTTTTGATCATTATATACATTATGTACATTATTTTTTATATTTACAAGAATCTTCTATTTTCTGCTTGAAGCGTTTTTTTTCTGTACTATATAGGTACATAGGCCTTTGCCCAGCAGTGGGACATTAACGGCTAAATAAGATAAGATAAGATATAGGTACATATTTTTTTTATATTTACAAGAATCTTCTATTTTGTGCTTGAAGCGTTTTTTTTACTATATACATAAATCGACAAATTTAAGATACGTTTTTACAATATTATTTACATTTCATCTGACTTCTTTAGTTGCAGCTTATAAACATTAACTGCGTTAACTTTTTTGTAGTTAAGCGCGTTCTTCTATCGTTAAGTGTTAACCATGCTTTTGAAAAGACCCGCTCACATGGTACGGATGTCGCTGTTATATTCAGTCTTTTTAGCATGTGTGAGTGAAGGCATGGGTAGATGGCTTTCCGTTCTTTCCACCATAATAATGGATCGCAGTGTCGGTTGATTTGCGGCTCATTCATATACTTGTCGAATTCTACTATACCCGCAGCAACCGGATTTTCACAGCAATTGATATAGAGACAAAGCACAGAATATTTGGATGCGGACACGTAGTTTTCAGCACTAACCTCATTAGTCACCTCGTAGAAGATGGACAAGATCGGTAGGGATTTTTCTTGACTTGCAGATCTCGATTTTAGGATTAAAAAAATGTTATGTGGTTATTTAGAAGGACATTTTTGCATAGGACATATTATGCATAACAAAGTACGGCAATTAGTATATTTTTTAAAGTACGGAGAATCTAGTTATTAAACAATATGTTTTTGAGGTTACGTGATATATTATAATCTGCAGCATTTTAAAATGAAAGGTTTTTGAGTTTTCAATAATTAAAATAAACTTATACGGTTACCATATTGCCTAAAACTTAATTTCGATTCAGAAACAAAACCGATTTAGGCTTTAGAAAAAATGTAGTTATAATGTAGTGATTAAATCACAGAGTACTTCTCTAGTGAAATGTAGTTATATATCTTTGCTTAGGAACGTAAATAATTACGAATGTGAGCAATGATAGGATATTTAATATTGCGTTCTGGTATTCTGTAAGGTAAGAATACCAGCGTAAAATAGCGGCTTAATGCTGATGTGTTTTGTATGGTGAGTGTAGAGAACCTGAAACCCTTTTACTGAAAACAAGGCATTCCATCTTATTCCTCACGGGTGGTAGCGCATCAGAATTTTAATTCTTAACTGAGGATAAATGTAGATGTCTACGGGCCACAACATTTTACCATCAGATAAACTGTGTGTTGGTTAGTCATCCTTATTCTAAATAAAAAACTTATGTTTTTTCTTAGTCCAAAATGGGCAATTGTTCGTTAAAGAAGTTTTGATGTGAAAATGAAAAGGCTACCTCTGCATGACCTCCATGGGCGGCGCCTCGACGTCGGTGGTGGCGCGCCACAGGCGCAGCGGGTGCCCGTCGCCCACCTTCTTGCAGCACAGCTCCACGTGCGCCGCCGCGCCCGACACCGACATCCAGCCCCTGCTCCTGCCGATTCACACTCTATTATCATACGAGCAACGTTCAATTTGCAACTAAACATAAGCCTATCGCTATTCGCTATGGTTCCTTTATGTAACTAGACATAGCCCATCTTTCTCCCTTTTAACGGTAATTTTTGAAGTGAAAACTTTAGCGCCGTTGTACACTTTTTTTGTAATAGGCAAAAAATGTTAAACTCGCGTCAGGACACATGACCTGATCGAAAATGCGTAAGACGGACGGCGTAAGAGAGGAAGTATCCCCCTCTCTTTCTACAGCGCGGCGAAAACGTATGTTTGCGCCTGCTGTTTCGTTTAGGCGGCGCAGGGCGCTTGCGCGAATGTAATATAAATTGTCATGTTTGTGTACGATAGCGCAATAAATAAATATTGTATTCCACCACATAAATGATAGTACTTTTATACTGATAATTAAAGCAATTCGTGCAAAATTATTCCATAACCATTCCAAAATATCAAAAATGCACAACGCTAATATTCAAAGTTTTCACTTCTGCCGGCACTCCCGGAGTGCAACTCGTCGTTTTTTTAAGGGGAACGTTAAACAAGTTCCTTTGTAGTGGCGGCGTAAGAAAATCCACAATCCCAAGTCATCTCGTGGATGTCGAAGAGGCGACAGAGGGATATGCAACGGGAAATGGACAACAGCACCTCGCTGATGACAAATAATAACGAACTGCAGTTGCTAGCACGAACGCTAAACGTGGAAATTACAAGATTCCCTTTAGAAGGCGTTTCATGGGGAGGCCTGTATTCTGCAATGGACTTTTATGGACTGTAATAGACGGAAGGTATCGCTTTCTAATAACTTTTGAAGTTTTTAAACCATTTAATTTCGACAGTAAATTAATTGTTTTAATTTTGTTTTACCAGAATCACTTTTTAATTTTTTTTTTAATAAGAAATGATAAAATTAAAAATCCTAAAGGCCTACATTATTAAATTAAACGAATAAATTCTAAATACACCTAGGTACCACAAAACTTCTACTTGTAACAACGAACTAAAGGAAATTATCGGTTCTTTATGAATAATCAAATATTTAACTAAACGATAAATGATGTTTGTCAGTTGAAGATGTGACCGCTTGCCTTAGAATCAATCTTATCTTTCATTAATGTTCCTGTTTCTGGGGACCTTTATCCATAAATATCACTTGAAGTAACTATATTATCAAAAGATTCTTTTGGTTTACAGCAACAATTTAAATTGTAAAAATCATCTCGTGAAAATGCAGATCCATTTTTGCATCCCTAATGCAGATCCATTTTTCAATAAAAAACGATACTTCAAGTTAATTTTTAAAATAGAGGGAAATTTCAAATTAGAACATTTGTATTTTTATTTGCTTGTAAATGATATTATCAAAATATATAGTAACTGATCAGTGTCACGAAAGATTTTTGCGCAATCTTGATACGTCGCCTGACGTATTAAAGATGTGAAGAAGTCTTTCTTTTTTCTAAAACATTTTAATAGGCCACAGTTTGCGACACGTACAGCTTTTTTGATAGTTAAGTTAGTTTCTAGTTATTTAGTTTAAAGTTAGTTTAACACGGTGGTACGTAAGTATGAGCAGCGTTTAAAGTAAGTTTTACACACAGAGAGTTTAATTTGAAAATGGTGCATTATAAAAATTTCTTGGCGCGGCGCTGCGAACCGCAACATAATAAAATAAATGTACAGTGTTTGGGCTGTATAGTAATGTAATATAAGTAAATAACGTTTAAATTTAATTTGACATTCAATAAAGAGCCGATAGTATTCATCTACACAGACAAAGCAAGGAAAGGTGACATCGCTCTAACATTCAAGTCTCACCTCTTTCCTGATCTGCCACAGACTCTAAAAAAGCATGAAATTAGTTAAATTCTCTAAGAAATAGCAAAAATTAGAAATTGTTAACAATAGTCGATAAATAGAAAGAAACAGAGAGATAAAGAGATAATTAAAAAAATGCTTTGTTTCCATTTTGTTAAAAACTATAAATTGCTCCACGTAAAATGGTAGGGTTGCTTCTAGGGCAATGTCAAGTTATCTATTCTCATTATGCATTATATAAGCAATTAAAGGATCGTTTTATTTATTTATTTAACACTTTTCTATTTAAAAAAAACTAACAATACTAATAAAATTACTACTATACCCTTTAACTACCCACGGTAGGTTTAAAATGCTTGTATTAGGTGTGTTTAACGACATAAACCGAATGGTGGATTAGAACCCACGACCCTCCGAGTTCGAGGTTTTGCACCCTGTCATTAGGCTGTTGTCGCCTTTACACTTCATGTTGAGTTTTAAAGAATATGGCTACCGTACCATATATTTGGAACAAATATAGAAAAGGGTGTACTTTAGGTTCTACTGTATTCATTTAGAAATAGTTAAAAATAATTATTTGCAAAAGATGTGGGACTTACTTTTCTTTGGCTTCTTTGAGTAAAGCTTTGATGCAAGCTTGTTGAAATCCCTTCCAGTCTTGGTTAAAGTCTGCTCCCAGTTCTTCTAATGCAACCTGAAATAATTGTGGTTATTAAAATATTTATTATTTCGAATCAGTTAACTGAAGTGGCAATGTGCCGGCTAGAAGCTGTAGCTCGAATATATGTAGCACGAACAACCGACAACTGAGGGGGAAGAAAGGTTCTCGAGTGGCAGCTTATACCGCCCGCTAGACGAAGTGTGTGGTGGCCCCCCACTAGATGGAGTGATGACCTTTAAGATATGCAGGAAGTCGATCGATGCAGGTGGCTCAGGACCGTGCTTTGTAACATTCCTTGGGGGGGGGGGGGGGGGCTATGTTCAGCAGTGGACCTGTGAAGGGCTGTAAAGATGATGATGATTATTAAAATTTTGTTAAGAGAGAGAGTGTCCGAGCCGTGGTAGCTCGGACTTATATTTTGCGATAAATATCACAGTATTTATAATTATATAGTAGGAACTATCGTTACCTTGTAAAATATTTAAATTACTTATAACGTTATAACACTTAAATGAACAGTTTATACCTTGACTGATTAACGTAAAATCATATAAATTTACATGTTCACAGCTGATTGCCTCATAAGGAGGAATATTTGCCATATTTGCCACGATGGGGGGGGGGAGGTGGTTGGTAACTGCATTTTTTATTTTATAGTTTAGTTTTTAAATAATGTTAGCATAGCCCCTACATTAGGATTCACTGTTGTATCGTGGAGGCAGTTTACATATATAAATTGCACAAGGACAAAGATCAAAACTAGGAACAATTATTTGTAGGCCATGTAAGTACTTGTTCAATGCGGGTTTCGAACCCTCGGCCCTCAGCACCACAAGTCATTGTTAAGCAACTGCGTCAAGGAGCCGTCAAAGCCACTGTTATTAGGAAGATGCTATCTTTCGGTTTGTTTCCCTCTGTTTGGTAGTGGATATTCTTACACTGCCTCTATAGAGTATATAACTATTGGCTACTAAATATTATTAAGGGAATTTACCGAATTAAAAGTGACACATTTTTAATAAAAAATAATAATGCTTTTCAGACCGAATTTTGTTTACGGCAGCCAGTCACAATAGAGACCATCTGCGCTTTGTACTACACGTGTGTGAGCATATACATAGGTGCACTCTCTATGCCCTGACTCTCATCGATAGAACGAAAAACTCGATACGACCGAAGAGAGATCATGTAAAGTATTAATATGTCTTCCCGAGACATAGGGGCGCCAACTTGCTGACTCCGGACCGCTACTAAGAATTTCATCACAAAAAATCAATAACTGATTTTTTTGGCTTGATACGAGATCTCATGATTAGTAAATGTGTTTAAAACTACTAGACTATTTTTAGCCACACAATAAACTGCTAGTAACACTATAACCATTATTGGATATTTGAAGGTCTGTAGAAAAAACGGTCTACGGTGAAAAAATGGTATGGTGGTGGTATATATATATATATATTTACCATAGACAAGGGTAGTAGTCGGGAACCGGCTAAAATATTTAAAGCCATTAAACGTGGTAGAGCCACGCTGTAGTCATATCATGGTTGTAGCACGAATGGGTCGACACGATTGGGGCAGGACCACGATCTCATAGAATACCAGCGTAAAATAGCAGCTCAATGTTGCTGTTTTACAATGGCGAGTGTTGAGAACCTGAGACCATAACTGGAAATCATCTTATTCTTCAGTGATGACAACGCATCTAGAAATGTAGATGTCTATGGGCCACAGCATTGGACTGTGTGCTCGTTTGTCACCGTTGTTGTGTACTCGTTGTATAAAAAAAGAGTGAGTAGCTACCGGCACGCTCTCCTCGAAGTAGTTGAACTTGCAGCGCGCGAGCATGTCGGCGGGCGCCAGGAAAAGGCGCGCGTGCTGCGTGACCAACAGCAGTAGGCACGCGTGCGCCGCGCGGCTCTCGCTGATCTGCCGCTGGTCTGCCGCGCTCTCCACGATCATCCTGCCGCAGCGAGCGTCCGTGTCGCGTTAGTAATCAGCATCATATAAGTACAAATATATTGACCTAACAAAACTCCACGATCATCTTGCCACATCAAGCATCCGCGTCGAGTTGTGCAAATAGCAATATTATAGTAGCTTCATAAAAGTAGAAAACATAATATATAAGCGATTTATAAGAGTGACGATCATTAAAACGACAATAGTCTAATGGCAGGGTGCGAACTGCGAAGTCAAAAGGTCGTGGGTTCGAATCCGCGATTTAACTATTGTCGCCGACTCCGTAGCAGGCCGGAAGCAGCAGGCGACGTGTCGCTGCGGCATGTCGTGGTCGCTGCAGTCATGATTCCGAACCCGACTGCAGGCGGCAGCAGTCCGAGTCCAGTCCAGTCTGTTCCGAGCGTTCAGTGGGACATGATGTCTGACGTGTTTGTAATTAGCGATCGTGATTTATTTTTGTATCTTTTGTTATAAGGGGAAGACGACGATCGTGACTTGTTTTTATTATACAAGTATAAAGAGAAAAGACGAAAAGACACGTCCTATGTTGAAATGCAGAGGAAGTGAGGGAAGGTACAGTGCGGGATATTGGGTCACCTGGTTTATCAGTTTCTCTTCCTCAGAATCGGTAAAACTCATTTTTTAAGAAAAAATTCAACGTGTTGTCGCTCGGACTTTGGCGGCACTACTGATCTGCGGTCGGACTACGGTGTCGTCTGCCGCTAGGCAAACGACGTGTCGCTAGCTACGGAACGTATTTCATAGAACTACATAGAAACCAGTTGGGTCGCGACGACACGTCGCTTGCTACTGCTGTCTTCAGTAGGCTACGGAATTGTACCTCAAGCCTCTCAGAAATGAGAGGAGGCCTGCGCCCAGCAGTGGGCATAGGCTGTATGTAACTTTAACGTATTACTTCAATCACATCTGTTTAATTAGATACGCAAATCTTTAAAGATGTCTGTAACAACATATCACGCACCTATTCGAGTTCCCTTCTTTAGTGCTGCCAGTGTGAGGAGGCGCATGATGTAGCCGCAATAAAGTTGGCGCCAAACAAACCGCCAAATTTGATGCCGTCATTTGGTTAACTGCAGAATGTTCTGCCACCTAAAAATGGAAACAATTACATATAAATTAAATTAAATAACAAATAATATATTAAGCATAATACTCTCGTAACGTCTTACATCTTCCAGCAGTAGACAGTATAACTATTCTGTTGACGAAATATAAATCTATGACAGAAGGAATCGACGGTTTCAACTCGGCAGGGCAGCGTTCGGGAAATTACGACACATCTTCTCGTCAGGTATACCTCAAAAGTGATGACCTACGGAACCGAGACGTGGTCCTTCACTGCTGGCCGTATGAGGACGCTCAAAGTCGCCCAGTGAGCTATGGTGAGGGCTATGCTCGGGGTTTCTCTGCGTGATAAACTTAGAAATGAGGATATCCGCAGTAGAACCAGAGTGACCGACATTGCCCAACGGATTAGTAAGCTAAAGTGGCAATGGGCCGGCCATATAGCTCGAAGAACCGACAACCGTTGGGGAAAAAAAGGTTCTCGAGTGGCAGCCTCGTACCGGTAGGCGTAGTGTAGGGTGACCCCCCACTAGATGGAGTGACGACCTGGTGAGACATGCAAGAAGTCGATGGATGCAGGTGGCTCAGGACCGAGCTTTGTGGCATACCTTGGGGAGGCCTATGTTCAGCAGTAGACTTGTGAAGGGCTGTAACGATGACAGGGGGAATCGTCAAAGGTGCCACAGTGGACTTTTAAGAAATGTCTGATTACTCACCTCCGATAAAAATATTAAAAGAGAATGTAAAGCTTCTAAATGTTCCTCTGGTAACAGCAATAATGCGCACTGCACTGCGTCCGGTCTTAAAGGCTCCGGAACATCTGAAAAAGACATCAGTTTATATGTATTTTTTTAATCGTAGTAGTCACACTGCAGCTGTAATATAGTAGTAGCACGAACCCACAGTGGAAAGAACACGCTGCCATAGGGTACAAGCGTGAAATAGCAGCTTAGTGCTGTTGTGTTTTAGTGTGTTGTGTTTTGTATGGTGAATGTAGAGAACCGGAGACCATTTTTACTGGAAACGAGTCATTCCATCTTAGTCTTCAGGATTGACAATCTTGCATCTGCCCGATGGGCCACAGTATCCATTTACCATCAGGTGGACTGTATGCTTATCTGTCACACTTCTTTTATTAATAAAATATATTTCCTACCGCCAAATATAGACCTGCTCCAAGGAATTCCGTAAAGCAAGATCTTGAGCCATCTGTAGCCAGGTCTGAACTTTTTATGGAAGGCTCATTTACCATAGTTGCAATGGTAGGTAGGTAGGTAGGTAGGTTGGCAACCGAGTATTTTATTATTTCGTTTTCTTGCTGTTGTCTCACTTAGTTCTTCGTTCTGACTTAGTTTCCAGCCCTTACCTCTTACGTCACCCAAGAAATGTAATGGGTAGTGAATATTCTTACGTTGTTATTAATATTTTAAATATAAATATTCGATATAATAGTCTTATATACTGGATCAGTATGTCTCTGGTTAACGAGAACATTGGTAGCATTTAAGCGTTTCTGAAAATAACCAAGCCGTCTTTGTTAGAAGTTGGTTACAGGTGACCATTTGACCGCTCATTGGGTGCTAATAAAACAACACACAACACAAAACACAGTCCACCTGACGGTAAGTAGATGTAGATGCCCATAGGCATCTACATTTATCCTCAATTAAAAATCAAACTACAAATGTGTTACCAATCACCCTTGAGGACTAAAATGGAATGCCTCGTTTCCAGTAAAAAGAATCTCCGGTTCTCAATACTCACCATACGAAACACAGCAGCATTGAGCTGCTATTTTACGCTGGTATTCTGTGAACCGAGCCATCTTTGTTCGATGTTGCTTGTTCTACTCGGCTGGTCGTAGGGTGCTAAAAAAGGTGTGCTCACGTTGGAATATCGCGATGAAGGTCTCGCTGAGCTTGTTGGTGAGCAACGCGTCGGGCAGCTCGCGAAAGTACTGCTTCACGAGGTCGGCCACGTCGTGCGCCTGCGCGCCGTCGAAGCTGGCGCTGCACTTGTCCAAGCCGAGGCTCTCGCCCGCGCCCGCGCTCGCCGCGCCCACCAACCCCGCAGCACCCGCCGACTCCACCGCCGCGCGCAGCTTTGCTATACGCGACTTCACGCCCGCCTTGCGGAATATACCCATCTGTAATTGGGTAAAACACTTATTATAGCCTTTAGTTATAAAATCGACGACAATTTAAGACATGCTTCAAATTGCTGTCTTTTCTCTGAATGATAATTTAACAGAATAGAAAGAGACAACTTTAATAAAGGCTAATAATGCAATGCTACAACTCGCGGCACGAGAGTCATTTCGTCCTCCGTACAGATACGTGATTCGCAGCTATCCCCTCCACGTATCGTTCAGCGCTAGAGTTACGTGCCGCGAGTCATACATATTTGTTAAAAAAAGACCCACTGATTTTCTTGCGTGTTCTTCCCAGGACAGAAGCTTTTTCTGAATCAGTGATAAAGGTTCAATGACTGAGTAAGTATACTTGTAATTTATTTTAAATAATAATTATTCTGCCCTATTCTAATTTAACGCTCATCAGATGTCGCTAGTATGGGCTTAGGTGAAGACAATTGTTACACAATCTTCTTCAAATTAAAACTTTAAGTGGAAAATTGCGTCTCAAAATATATCTCTCTTATTAAAAAGTGACCGTACTATATCATCAAATATTAAGAGATTTAGGTTAAAATGGTTTAAGAATATCGAACACCCTATACCATCGGGAGGGTGTCGTAAGAGGCGCCCGAGGGAAACCAGCCAGGAGAAGGGTAGCAGCGTCTTTTTAATAAAACCCAAGTATTTTAGTGTAAATACTCGTATACCAAACAATGCCTCGGTTACCCTTTATTTTTTCACATTTTGAACTTTCTTTCCAATTCTTTTACTATTAGGAATATTTATAGTTAGATTTATCCATTTTAATCTAATTAATATAAAATATAACCAATATTTCAGAAAGAACATTTATAATTTTTTCAACAATTGAATTTTCCCTTTATGATATCTGTCAAATATTTCACCTAATTCTAAAATGTTGCCGCAATGTTGGCAGAAAAAGTTGCGAATAATCAACGATTATAAGAAAAGCCATATGCCGTGTGGTGGTGGCGAAAGATATTCATCAGCCCATTTTTCGTGGGTGTCATAACATGACTATGGGACATGCCAAAACATCTTATAAGATAACCGTCAATCATCTCCTTACTCTTACTCCCTACTTTTCTTACGGAGAACTTAAAATAATCTGAACAAAGCATCACTATGTATAGCGTCGACTTTTGGCTATTTAATTTAAAACAAAGACTGAGAACACATATTTACTACTTTTTATTTATTTAAACTTTTATGTACAAAAATGCATATGGCGGACTTAATGCCTTAAAGTTATGCCTTAATGCTTAAACGCTCTCTTCCAGTCAACCATTAGGTTAAGCAGATATAAAGAATTTGAGAGGTAGTGCAGCAAAACTAATAAAGAAAAAAAAAACTGTTAACAAAGTATGGATAAACCTGAATATTTAAAAAATATTCTATACATATTATAACATACAAATGTACAAATAATATAAATATATTATCTGTTATATAATCTAATCTGCCAATTCGCGGGGCATGTATCATACTGAAGCAGGTACTATTGTTATATAAAGTATTCTATGTCCCGTTCCACGAAATAATCGTTTATATTCCAAATTTCTTTAATCCCGTTTAGTCGTTAACAAATCTGACTGAAGGACAATCATGCTTTCACATTTATATTACATATTAGGTATAGTAATAGAATAGAATATAATAGAATAATTTTCAGCCCATATAAATTAATAGAATTCCAATTGAAAATCATTTATGCTTTTACCACATTTTCAGAAAAAAAAAAACTGTCCTGTGAAACCCAGTGATACTTTTGTAAGATAGTGTTATAACTATTGCCTGATGAAATTATAAAGTATCATATTGTTACTGTTACAGACTTTCAATTTTGAACATTGGCCTCACCGTAGATTGCCTATGAGTTTTCATTGTGGGTCATGGGCCATAGCTGCCTCGCTTTGAAAGCGACTTAGTAACCATAGTTTTTTTCGTTATTAGGAAGACGTTACTGCTAAAAATCAGGTTTGTATGTCTAACGCCTCTTGCAATACCTATAGGACGATTTGGAGTTTTAGATAGTCTGAAACTGCTACAGTTAAATAATAATAATCGATAATAAAATTCTTCGCGAGATTCCACGTCGCTAATACAAACACTTTATTATTTACAGCTACAATACGTACGATGTGTTCAGGCAGTTATGAAGTTTCATCGAAAATAATAATAATTTTACCTGATCCAACGCATTCGCTTTAAGCCAATTAAGTGCGCACTGAATTGGCTTCGGCAACGCGTGCCCCGTCCTTTGTAACGACACCGTGAGGGGTACGCCGAACACCGTCTTATCTGAAAGTAAGCGAGTAAGAACATAAGACTTGCGTACAAGGTACTTGTGTTGGAGGCATTGAAGTAATGTGTACTTACGTACTAGAACAGCTATCTCAAACAAAAAATGTGCGCTACTCTGTGTTCGCGCGGTTGGTTTTTTATCATAGAATAAACATAGGTAGAATGACCCGTAGGTAATAGTAGATTGTATTGTTAAATAGGTAAATTATATCGAGAAAAATATTTAAATTTTGTCATTCATTTTGTATATTATATTTGCTTATTTAATAAAATATTAAATAATATTGATTAAACTACTTTTTACGGATTTTATCGCGTTTAATTTTACTTTTAATTATTTTTACCCGACGTTGCAGGTGCTTTCCAGCACCCATGGTCACGGGGGACTGAGGTGACTGACGTCCCGATGTCATTGTTAAATCCGGAGTACCTTCAGCTATTTTAATTATTGTTTATGGTTAGATATAAGTCAGACCATAAACAATAATTAAAATAGCTGAAGGTACTCCGGGTTTAGCAATGACACCGGGATGTCTTGCGTAGATGGCTAGTCTCGGTCGAGGTTTCCTACGTTGATACATTTCAAATTAAAATACTAGGAGTGATTTTAACATTACTGATACTTTCGTTAATTATCTTGTGCTAGGAGTGGCTCTCAACGGTCATCTATCTTTATGAACAAATGAGATCTAGAGGGTCTTATTTTATAACCAAACATTCTAAATTTAGTTATAAGAAGACTAATAAGTCGTTTTTTTGTGATCACGGTCCGTTCTATATACTTATTGATTACAAAATGGCATTGTTATTGGAAACAACATTCGTAAGATATACGACGTAAGTGAAACAACACTCGATATGAAACTTTTAAATGCTGCGAGTCTAAGATTTTCTTTTTTTAGATTTTTTTTTCTCCCATTTATACAATAAACGTTTTTAACATGTTCTTCTGCCAAACTGCATTACAATTTGTCGGCGGGTATTACAGTTTATTGGCAGACACAGAAGGCACATAGCCCGTTACTGGTCTCTACTGGATGATCTTTTTTACCGTCTGGAAAAAATAGGGTGTAACATGTGAACGGAGTAGAAACCTATGGCACTGATATTTTACAAAAAAATAAAAACAAAAATTTTGAATAAAATAAATTAATTAATATAAAATCTATCGAAATTCAAATCATATCGACCCTACTATACGAACGGCAATAAAACAATAAAAGTTTTGAATTTCGATAGATTTTAATTAATTTATTTATTTAATTAAAAAATTTTGTTTTTAATTTTTGTAAAATATCAGTGCCATAGGCTTCTACTCCGTTGACATGTTACACCCTATTTTTTCCAGACGGTAAAAAAGGTCACCAGTATAATTTAATTTAAATTCTTAAGACGACAAATCGAAAAAGTGGCTCCAGGCTATCGGTGTGCTGCGGGCTGTTCGAAAGAGATACCGCGGCTCCGGAACGTAAGGGCACTGAAGGAACACGGACGGTTTTTAGTCAGTAAAAGTCTGACACTCCCTTACGCTCCACCCAGAGCGAAAGGCGTCATTAGATGATTTTCCATCCGCAAAAAAAAGGCTATCGGCGTACAGATCCATATTAACATACATAATTTCTATAAACACTTGAAAAAACGCCGTCATAAGGTCTAAAATTGCGTAGCGCCCGCGACGGTTCAAAGCGCTTAGATATTGTCAGAATCTTAAAATATTTTTTTAAAAATATTGATTTAAGTAATTAAAATAATGAACAAGTAAATTATGAATATTGATGTTATGAATATATTTGAGTGATTCCCAAGCATATAGATTATGTAATTTCGTTGTAATTTCATGTAATTTCAACTAAAGTGATTTTTTAGGTGTTTTCGCAAATAATTATGATCGAGTCAAAATTATACAATCGTGTTTTTGAACAATCAAATTCAAGTTATGTAAGTGTGTAGATACACCTATAATAGAATTCTCTTTTACGTTATTTAAATTTATAGTCTCGGTTCCTTTGAAACATAAGTTACCCTATTTCAAAATGAACCTTATCGTTTGAGAATACGATAGAATATTTATTATTGAAACATTGCACACTTTATTATATAGTAAAAACAAGCCTCCAGGGCTCGCGGTAAACCCGGTTTTACTTCATGCGGTCCTTAGTATTGCATATTATATTCGGAGGTTGTTTTTAAATTATGTGTGACGCTGAAGGGGTGTTTTGTTTTTGCAAGGGACACGTAAATGGATTTTTAACAAGTCACGTTTAAGGTAAGGATAAACTGATCCCAATGGATCAGTGGCCAAATTGGAAAAAGTAACAGGTAATAAAATTCGTAAGGCGATACCATATTGAATAATTCAGTTCCTGAAATAGTGTGTTCTCTTTGTTTATTTACCAACATTTTCCCTCTTTATTATTTTTTTCTCTATAGGCCGATTTAAAGTCTCAAAGTCGCTCTCAGAATTATCAAATATGATAAACAATTGTTTGCTTTATTTCTCATGCTAGACGCACGAGAAATAAGAGAAGTGACCAAAGCGTAATGCGTAAGCGTATGGTGGACGTCAGGTATCTATAATAAGTATAAGAGAAATACCACTGACTGATTCATCACGAGATCTCTAAAACTATACACCCGATTGCCTTGAAATTTAGTATAGTTACTCATTTTGAAATGTAGACGTTCACCAAGAACGAATTTAACTATAGTCCTATCAAAAAAATTTATAGGTTTCGCATTAAAATATTATCGTTCGCCCAGAGAAGCGAGCGGGTAACAGGCATTATATAAAAAGCTTACAAAGTAAAAAATGTATTTAAATAAATTTAGCCGTATTCAAAGCTTATACTGGTTCAAAAACTGCATTACCAATATATATAATGATATATCAATTATTTTATATTAAAACTCTTTGAAAAATAACCAATATGTTTGTATTTACCTAAACTAATCTATACCATATAGTTTTGATTAATAGCTGTTAGTTTTCCTGTAATAAATAAATAAATATTTAATTATGATTATATGCACACCGGCACAATTAGCGGAACACAAAAAAGCAGGATTTTAAAATCTTTTACTTGAGGAACTGGCCAGTCATGATATTTTTTTTAATTTATTGTCAAATTTGAAAATAGAAAATTAGATGACATACACTTTTTTCATTCATTTGTTTTATTTTCCCGAACAATACGTTTTGTCAACTTGTTCGACTAACTACGTAATTGTAATTTTTTTGAAAAATTGCACTTAATGGTTTTTTATAAATTTGTTATTCTATAGGCAATTTTGTTTATTAAAAGCTCTGACTTAACATCACTGGAAATCATTAGGGCTGACGAAATGAGAAGAAATGGCCATACCTACAGATCGATTGTTGCCTCAAGGCTTCGTCGACCAGTATCAACGATTCATCGCAGCATCCAGCGGTACAGATCGTCTAATTCTCTTGTGAGGAGGAGGGGTCAAGGTAGAAAAAGATGTACATCGAGGCGAGATGACAGTTTTTTACAACTTGGAGTTCGTAGGAATACGCGATTAACGGCTGTACAAGCTCGAAATGAACTGGAAGACGTTCGAGGAGTACCAGTAAGTGAGCGTACAGTTCGCAGGAGATTTGAAGAAGTTGGTTTAGGGTCGTATATACCTGCCAAAGGCCCAAAACTTGAGAGACGTCACCGCGTAAACCGATTAAGCTATGCGCGAGAACATCGTCATTGGGATTTGAACGAATGGCAGCAGGTTCTCTTTACTGATGAGTGCAGAATTCTTTTAAAACAGATCGATGGGAGACAGCGAATATGGAGACGCAAAGGAGAACGCCACATACAGTCTAATTTTGAACACACAGTGGCTTATGGTGGCGGCTCGATTATGGTTTGGGGAGGGATATGTTTGGGAGCTCGCACGGAGTTAGTGATAGTCACAGGAGGGACCATGACAGCAGATCGATACATCAGAGACATTTTAGAAGAACATGTTGTACCATTTGCCCCATTTATTGGTGACAACTTTATTCTAATGCAAGATAACGCTCGTGCTCATAGTGCACAATCGGTACAGGCATATCTGAGCCACGTAGGTATACCGGTGATGCAGTGGCCAGCAAATTCCCCCGATATGAATCCGATAGAGCATGTCTGGGACTTGCTAAAAAGAAGGGTTAAATCCAGAATGCCACCCCCCCAACAATCTGAATGAACTTGGAAACGCATTACTTAACGAGTGGGAGCGGTTGCCTCAAGAAATCATCGATAACATAATCTGTAGCGTGCCCAGACGAATGGAAACCGTAATCAGAGCAGAGAGGAAGAGGGGGAAACACTCGTTATTAATTTTGCTTTAATTTTATTGTTAAATCATTTAATGCTTACTTTTTTTATTTTTTGTGATGGTTCATAATCATCTAAAAATTTCACTTATTTCAAATTTCTTTATTTTTCAATAAAAAAATAACGAAGACTTCAAAGTCGTTGTTAAAAGATGTTAATCAATTTGTTATTTCGTGTCTAATTACATTTTCGTCAAATATATGCGTTATTATCTCATAGTCTCACTTTTTTTTCTGTTCCGCTAATTGTGCCGGTGTGTATATAATCTTATTTCTTATATAAATGTATTTAACATATATAACCGTATTTAATACTTACCCTTGTAATCAGGGGTTTTGATCTTCCTAATGAGCTTAGGCAGTTCCCAGTTCCACCCCGATTTGTGCGAAGGGCAATACCGTTCCATACACGCAGTCAGCCTTAGAAGAGCCAGCTTCCTCAGTATATGGAGTTGGCCACAGGATAACGATGACATCGGCCGCGATACTAATGAATAGTTCATAAATATACATTATAATCTGGTGTTGCGCGGGTAACAAACAGTAATTAGTGGTAATTTCGTTGAAATTATACGTAATAGGTGTACGTGACCTAGCACGAAACAAAGATAGCCTCACACCGCCTGTACAGTAGCAAAGAATATATACACTACGCGAAACAGTAGGCACTTAGGTCTTCCCTTATATTTTCATGTTTTTAACTGACTTTAAAAAAAGGAGGTTCTCAACTCAAATGTATTTTTTGTTCGATATCTTCGTAGATTGTGAACCAATTTAGATGATTCTTTTTTATCAAACTAGAAATACTTTAAGGATGGTTCCACATAAATTGAAAGAAAAAATTCCAGCAATTTTAGGACAGCAAATAAATAACTTCTTCTTAACAATTAAAAGTCAATTTTCACAGTTTGTTAAAAGTTATAATATTATGTAGTATATCAAGTATTTCAATGTTATTTACCTATTTTCATGTTTTAAAGTCCAATTTTTTTAAACGAGCACACATTCCACCTAATGATAACTTAAGAATCAAAATGTAGATGCGTTGTTACCCTGACATCTCGACATTGAACATCTCAGTCCCCCCCGTGACCATGGGTGCTGTAAAGCGCTCGAAATGTCGGGTATTTAAAAAGTTAAATAAACGCGATAGAATCCATAAAAAATTGTATTATTTAAACATCTACATCTATCCTCGATTAAGAATCAAGATGCAGATGCGTTGTCACCCGTGAGGACTAAGATGGAATGCCTCGTTGCCAGTTAAAGGGACCCCCCGCTCTCTACACTCATACGAAACAGAAGCGTTAAGTTTCTATTTACACTGTTATTCTGTGAGAGCGTGGTCCTTACCTGGTCGATCCTACCCATTCGTGCTACAATCATACCACTAATATAGCTGCACCATGGCTCTACCATACGTCTCATTTTATTTTTACCTAACGCCACAATCTCTCACATGAATGTAACCCCTGATCTACCAAGGATCTCGCATATCTGTACAATGACTTAAAAAAAAATGGTTGGTGGGATAAATGTTATCTATATATAAATCTATGTAAGTACGTAGCAATTGTCTTTATTTACGACAACTTACGGTATGTTTCGGGGTCTTTCTGATTGGGCGTGGGTTGCAGTGTATTGTTAGCTTTAGGTCCACCGTTCAGCGTGCACGTGCGAAACGAATACCATCTCTGTATGTTGTTTCTGCAAATAAAAAAGGAAAAGTTATTACAATTAATAAAATTGTTGCAAAAAAACTGTAGTGTCAAAGAAGATCTATAGTTATATAATAGTTTACTTCCCCAACATTTTAAAAAGCTTAAGGTATTACAGATTTAAGGTATTACTGTTGTTTCGTTTTCTTTGTAGAGAAATGCTATATATTATACGTGGTAGAGCCATGCTGCAGTTATATTGGTAGTATAGTTGTAGCACGAATGGGTCGGCTCGACCGGGGAAGGACCACGCTCTCACAGAATACCAGCGTGAAATAGTAGCTTAATGCTGCTGTATTTCGTATGGTGAGTGTAGAGAACCGGAGACCCTTTTTACTGGAAACGAGGCATTCCATCTTAGTCCTCACGGGTGGCAGCGCATCTGCATTTTGATTCGTAATCGAGGATAGATGTAGATGTCTATGGGCCACAGCAACCACTTACCATCGGGTGGACTGTGTGCTCGTTTGTCGCCCTATCCTAAAAAAAAAAAAAATGCTTTTATAGAAACTGATTGAATCAAGCCTTACTTTGCTGAAATCCATTATAATAAAAATATATAAATTACTTCGCAACCTTTTATAGTATCCAAATATGCATTTGCATAGTCACCCTAAAATCCTAGAGCTAAGCCAACCGCTGAACTTGCTGTAAATCAACACTTAAAAATGTTTTTTTTATAAAACTAAAACATCAAACTAACTTATAGTCTAATGATTTTTTAAATTTACGCGAAACTGCACATTAAATAAAACTATTTATACGGATTTTATCGCGTTTAATTATTTTTTAAGACCCGACGTTTCGGGTGCTTTACAACACCCATGGTAACGGGGGGAACTGAGATGTTTGACGTCCCAATGTCATAGCTAGCGCGGCTACCTTCAGTTTTTGAAGAGTCGAAAACTGAAGGTACCTGGCAAACACTGCTCTACATTTACCGGGCCCAGTGTCCAGTGCCCAGGTAGCTGTTGGCTACGTGGCCACTATTTTCTTTTTCCACAGGTCAGGTATGGAAAACTACCATAGTATTCGACGAAGCAGGGAAATGAGATCTTATCTACGGCTGATAACGGAACGCGTACGTAATGTGTACGTGTAAATGCATTATTGCTTTCGTTGAAAAGGAAGTTGGCCGTTACTAGTGGTCGTTGCGGGTGTAGTTCAATAAAGGATGCTCGCTTCAAAGTTAAAGAGTGCTTGCTAGTAAAAAAATGTTTATTGGAAACATTTTACGTCAGACGAAATGTTTTCCTTTTCAAATGCACTATTTCTAGTTATAAGAAATATATCGAAACTTTAATGAAAAAGTCATATAAACACACCCGGGAATATGGGGAATATAAAAAAAAGTTAAAAATAAGTTAATTACACGCGATAAAATCCGTATATATCGTTTTATTGACAGGCCTGTTGGTCTAGTGGTTAGTTACCCTGACTGCTATGCCGGAGGTCGTGGGTTCGCTTCCCACCCAGGACAAATGTTTGTGTTATGAGCACGATCATTTGTTCTGTGTCTGGGTGTAATTTATCTATAATATTTATGTATTTAGAAATATATAAGTATGTTTATCAGTTGTCTAGTACCCATAACACAAGCTCTGCTTAGCTTAGGACTAGATGGCGTTGTGTGATAGTTTGGAATATTATTATTATTATTATTATTATTCAATGAACTTAGTCTCTGTGGCGCAGTGGGGGCCGTGGGTTTGAATCCCGTATGGAACAAATATTTGTATTGCCTACAAATAATTGTTCCGGGTCTGGATGTTTGTCCTTGTGCAATTTATGTTTGTAACCTGCCTTCACTATACAGGTGAAAATCCTAGTAGGGGAGCGGGAGTAAAGTTTAAAAAAAAGTCTATCTAATGGTGAGTGGCTACTGCAGTCCACGGAAACCTGTGACCAACTTTAAACAAAAAGGCTACACGTTTTGTATTTCTGCGGAATAATATGGAATGCCTCACAGTCTATAATTATGCTGACACTGTATAACCTTCAGACCGGAACACAGTAATGCAAGCACTGTTGTATGGCGAAGAAATAGGTGAGGAATTGGAACTACCCAGACTTACTCTTAGCCAGGGAATGAGACTTAGACCCTATTAAAATATAACTACACGTTTGAAACGTGGTAGGGCCATGCTGCAGCTATAATAGTAGTATAGTGGTAGCACAAAGCGAATTTATGTTGCAGAAGCGAACGGCAGAGTCGGTAAAGGAAGCCCTAGGCGAAAGCTTGTCGACCAAATTGGCGATATATTGAAAACGGGCCCAATTAAGAGTACCCTTAACCGACGAGATTTATGAATGTGGAAGAGGCGAGAGAGGTGTGTCAGGAGCGTGCCAAATGGAAGTCTGTAGTCTCTGCCTACCCCTCTGACTTACAGGCGTGAGTGCTTATGTATGTAGGTATGTATGGTAGCACGAATGGGTTGTCTCGACCGGCGAAGGACCACGCTCTCACAGAATACTAGCGAAAAATAGCAGCTTAACGCTGCTGTGTTTCGTATAGTGAGTGAAGAGAACCGGAGACTCTTTTTACTGGAAAAAAGGCACTGTATCTTACTCCTCACTTGACAGTGCATCTGCATTTTGAGTCGTGATCGAGGATTGATGTCTATGGGCTGCAGCAACCACTTACCATCAGGTGGACTGTGTACTTGTTTGTTACTCTTTTGAAAAAAATTAACCATTTCGTAGGTGGTGGCGAAGATCGAACTCGGTGTACTCGCATAAATATTTAATGTAACATGATTTTAACTGCTGCCACGTCTGTCCGTTTATTACTCACTTTTTTGTTTTTAGATCCAGGCTGTCGTCGTCGTCATCCTGATCTCCATCTTGGGATCTAGATCCTGCTGAATTTGGGCTGCTATCTAACTCCGAACTTCTAGACGCTGACTTATCCCTCTTGAGACTTCTGTCACGGAACCTATAACAATTTTGCATTTAAAAATGTGAAATAAGCACGAAGAAGGCTATGGATGTGTATTGCTACTGTGGATTAACTATCTTTTTTAATAATCAGTAAACATGGATGTTATCATTGTTTCAATAGCAAGGATTGCTGCCATCGCTGTACCTGATATCTTACACTTATGTCGCTGTCTCCTTTCACTTGTTTGGGTATGTGTATCTGTCATATATGAGGTAGAATTTCATTCATCGAATGCCACCAGGTCTTTGTGACTTATTCCACAGTCTCCTCTTACGAACTCCTATAATACTAATATCTCCTTTCTCTTTTGGAAGAAAGGTTTTCGAGTCACCGTCTTGTACTGGTAGGCGTAAATGTAGTGATGACCTGTAAGATATGTAAGAGGTTGATAGATGCAGGTGGCTCCGGACCGTGCTTTGCAGCATTCCTTGAGAGAGTCCTTTGTATAGCAGTGAAATTGAAAAGTGCTGTAATGATGAATGATGACTTACACTGGAAATCAAATTTGAGAGAGATAAAAACCACTTATAACATTCTTTTTACACTGTAGTTATTATAATCTACATATCTACTTACTGTTACTAGTCCAATACTAAATAAAGCTCTTTTTAAGCTTTGATCTACAACGTAAAAACTCTGCTGGTGGTATATAAACTTGAAGCTTTAATCGAGTTATTGTAGTTAGTTAGAGTGGTGAAGTTAGTTTAGCTTGAAACAATTGTGAAAACTGATTTCAAGTGAAATTTTTATTCGAAATTTATTTTATCATGATAGCTTTTAACTAACTAATGTAAACGCGATATTAATGAAAATCTGTTTTCCTTTTTACCGTTTTAATATATATAATAATGATAATTTATTTTTTAATATAATGATATAATATATAAGTACGGTTCCGCTCGTTTAATTAAATACCGACGATTTTTTTTTAATTTGGGATAAATAAAACTTTTCTTATACAAAAATTAATATACAAAAATTATAGCGTACGTGGTAGAGCCGTGCTGCAGTTATATTAGTAGTATAGTTGTGGCACGAATGGGTCAGCCCAACCGGGGAAGGACCACGCTCTCACAGAATAACAGCGTAAAATAGTAGCTTAATGATGTTGTTTCATATGGTGAGTGTAGAGAACCGGAGATCGTTTTTACTGGAAACGAGGCACTTCATTTAGGTCCTCAGGGGTGACAACGCATCTGCATTTCGATTCGCAAACGAGGATAGATGTAGATGTCTATGGGCCACAGCAACCACTTACCATCAGGTGAACTGTGTGCTCGTTTGTCACCCTTTCCTATAAAGAAATAACCTAAAATGGTTTTTTATATATAATATTGCCAAGTTTCATCAAAATCCGTTCAGTAGTTTTTACGTGATTGAGCCTCAAACATACGAATATTCAAACATCCTACCAAACTTTCACGTAATAGGAAAGGATACTATACTATTACCAAACACAAGATTATTTTATTTAGGACAACACTACTGTGTATTGTAACACTTATTATGCTATTGAGTATTATAAATGAAAATTTAAATCACTTGCTATCACCTACCGCATTATACATAACCTCTAAAACAAACGACCATCATTAGTCGAGTGTCCGAGCCGGGTCATTACCATGCGTGTAACATATTCCCCGTGCACTTACGGTCCATTATGTTCGAGAAACAGTCGTTTAGGGTAATGAAGTCTAGTTGGTGTGACCATTACTCACCCTCAGTAATCGTTCCTTTTCAAAACGGCAAGCAGATATTGTCGCTTGGGGGACTTATTTGGTTTTTATCTCGTGTCTTATCTAATTTACTCTCGGTCTGCTACAAATTAACCTTCGATACGAAGTTGTTTACACCGTTTAGGTATGTTAGTGTAGTATTTTTTAGGGAGTAGTTTTCAAATTTAACTGTCCAACATATTATCTCTCTTGATGGTACTTCCCAGGTTCTAACGTGGTAGAGCCACGCTTCAGCTATATTAAATGTATAGTTGTAACACGAATGGGTCGGCTCGACCGTGGAAGGGCCACGCTCTCACAGAATACCAGCGTAAAATAGCAGCTTAATGCTGCTGTGTTTCGTATGGTGAGTGTAGAGAACTAGAGACCTTTTTTACTTTGAACGAGGCATTCCATCGTAGTCCTCACAGCTGACAACGCATTTGCATTTTGATACGCAAACGAGGATAGATGTAGATGCCTATGGGCCACAGCAACCACTTACCATCAAGAGGACTGTGTGCCTGTTGTCACCCTTACCCTATATAGAAGAAAAACAGAAGTTCTTTTCCAAACCAGTGGTAAAATCATAATATACATGTGAATATGACTTTCAATAAATACTGACAAATAAAACAATGTATTAATATTAATCAACACGAAGATAAGAATTCAATTTAGCGCCAAAGGGTTTATCACGGATAGCCATAGCAGCTAATGGTATTCAATAGATAACAGCTTTGGTCAGCTAACTTTGGCCGCTCTTTTGTTTTTTGAAAATTTCATAATCAAAGTGATTGGTTTTAATCAGTTTTATCCATTCTAGAAGTTTAAAAGAAGGTATGCAAATTCAGTTTTTGAACCCAATGTTATCTAGATGACCACCATCACGGCTCTGGCATTCTTATGGAGCGCCCTAAAATTTTCCACTACACGCCTGCAGGTTTATTGTGGAATCGTTGGAATATACTTGCAGATGTTTTGTTATAATTGAGCCGTCGTCCTAGGATTATTTGCATCTACACGGCTCTTGCGATAGGCCCACGAGAAAAAATCAGCTGGCCTCCAATCTGAGCTTATAGGCGACCAATCAATATGATACCTTCGAGAATTGACTTTTTTTTGGAAACATTTCACGAACTACCCCGAAACTGATGTTTGATGTGCGACAAGTTGTCCCGTCTCGTTGGAACCATGTCATGGAGTTGTACTCACGAAACTTGCAATTGTACACTCAAATAGTGCCTCAGCATTAGAATGTATCGTTCAGAATTGACATTCACCGCTCTGCCCCGCGCATTCTCAAAGAAATAAGGGCCTATTTATTCCGACCGCGGAAATGGCTGCCCAAACCGTGAGTCGTGCACAACGGAGCGGTTTCTGGTGTTGTAGTCCAGGTCCACTCCACTCTAATAGCGGCAGTTCTGTTTATTTACAGCGCCGTTCATGTAAAAATGTGTCTCGTCAGAAAATAGTATGTTATTGAAGCTATGGAACTGCTTGAACATTTCGGGCGTAAAATTGAACCTTCTAACCAAATTATTTTCATTATTAATCCTTGGACGAGCTGTATTTTATACAGATGAAGCTTTAAACCTAAAGACAAAATTCTCAGCAAGGTCGCTAATGTTAGCGATATCGCACGACCTTGCTGAGAATGAAATGAAAACCTTGATGACGTACCATGAAGTACGTACTAATTCATTAACTTCCTGTACTCTTTCTTCGATCTGAACAGTTCACGCACGACCTGGGCGGTGACGTGGAATCGTCGTACCAGTCTCTTCAAAGTTTATCCAATGCCTAATCAATGGGGCATTTGGATACTGTCTTAAACTGCGCAATTCGTACTCAATTTGAAATAAACGTCTTACATGTATGTACGAGCGATTGTTTTCAAAAATGTACGCACTGCTAAAGCGTGCTGTTTACTCATAGCGACTAAAATGGCGTGCACCTAGCGACCGACATCACCCGCGTCCTTTCCCCTCCACGCGTTTACAAGTTATAAAAAAGCAAAAATAAAATTTACCCCGTTCCAGCCTGCGTATTATTTATTTTTCTACTGTACATACTGTGCTGTATAGTGTACAACTAAAAAAGCAAAAATAAAATTTACCCCGTTCCAGCCTGCGTATTATTTATTTTTCTACTGTACATACTGTGCTGTATAGTGTACAACTAAAAAAGCAAAAATAAAATTTACCCCGTTCCAGCCTGCGTATTATTTATTTTTCTACTGTACATACTGTGCTGTATAGTGTACAACTAAAAAAGCAAAAATAAAATTTACCCCGTTCCAGCCTGCGTATTATTTATTTTTCTACTGTACATACTGTGCTGTATAGTGTACAACTAAAAAAGCAAAAATAAAATTTACCCCGTTCCAGCCTGCGTATTATTTATTTTTCTACTGTACATACTGTGCTGTATAGTGTACAACTAAAAAAGCAAAAATAAAATTTACCCCGTTCCAGCCTGCGTATTATTTATTTTTCTACTGTACATACTGTGCTGTATAGTGTACAACTATAAAAGCAAAAATAAAATTTACCCCGTTCCAGCCTGCGTATTATTTATTTTTCTACTGTACATACTGTGCTGTATAGTGTACAACTAAAAAAGCAAAAATAAAATTTACCCCGTTCCAGCCTGCGTATTATTTATTTTTCTACTGTACATACTGTGCTGTATAGTGTACAACTAAAAAAGCAAAAATAAAATTTACCCCGTTCCAGCCTGCGTATTATTTATTTTTCTACTGTACATACTGTGCTGTATAGTGTACAACTAAAAAAGCAAAAATAAAATTTACCCCGTTCCAGCCTGCGTATTATTTATTTTTCTACTGTACATACTGTGCTGTATAGTGTACAACTAAAAAAGCAAAAATAAAATTTACCCCGTTCCAGCCTGCGTATTATTTATTTTTCTACTGTACATACTGTGCTGTATAGTGAACAACTAAAAAAGCAAAAATAAAATTTACCCCGTTCCAGCCTGCGTATTATTTATTTTTCTACTGTACATACTGTGCTGTATAGTGTACAACTAAAAAAGCAAAAATAAAATTTACCCCGTTCCAGCCTGCGTATTATTTATTTTTCTACTGTACATACTGTGCTGTATAGTGTACAACTATAAAAGCAAAAATAAAATTTACCCCATTCCAGCCTGCGTATTATTTATTTTTCTACTGTACATAATGTTCTGTATAGTGTACAACTAAAAAAGCAAAAATAAAATTTACCCCGTTCCAGCCTGCGTATTATTTATTTTTCTACTGTACATACTGTGCTGTATAGTGTACAACTAAAAAAGCAAAAATAAAATTTACCCCGTTCCAGCCTGCGTATTATTTATTTTTCTACTGTACATACTGTGCTGTATAGTGTACAACTAAAAAAGCAAAAATAAAATTTACCCCGTTCCAGCCTGCGTATTATTTATTTTTCTACTGTACATACTGTGCTGTATAGTGTACAACTATAAAAGCAAAAATAAAATTTACCCCGTTCCAGCCTGCGTATTATTTATTTTTCTACTGTACATAATGTTCTGTATAGTGTACAACTAAAAAAGCAAAAATAAAATTTACCCCGTTCCAGCCTGCGTATTATTTATTTTTCTACTGTACATACTGTGCTGTATAGTGTACAACTATAAAAGCAAAAATAAAATTTACCCCGTTCCAGCCTGCGTATTATTTATTTTTCTACTGTACATACTGTGCTGTATAGTGTACAACTAAAAATATATATTTAAATACAGACGATTAAATTTCACAATTAAATGCACGCTGGTAGTGATCAAATTAGTGAAAAATTAAGGAAACTTGCGTATTTAATTTGCGTGAAATGGCACGTATAATTTTGCGATTGTGATGTGATGAAGTTCAAAGGGAATATTTACAAATCCTATTCGATTCCCTAAGCTTCGCAGCAGCGGAGAGAGTATACGAACTCGTGCTGGCTGAAAACCCATAGTGATCACCATCGGCGCAAACGAGAGTCCCGGGTTCTTTAAAACACAACTAGAGAGTGTCATCAAAATGACTCGATACCACTTAACGGCTATCGTTCTCCTCGTGTTCGCATTATAAGGCGTTAGGAATGATGATCACCAATCTTACTTTTTGCGATTCCAGAAGGCCCATTTTCTGTAGAATTATTCTTAACAAGTTCGATGTTATTAATTTTGTGCTGACCAATCCACGCGCCCTCAGTAGCAAGTTTAAGCAAATCCTTTAGTAGTAATTATATTAAGACTATTAAAGAGAGAAAGAATATTGAGTCTCCAATTCAGCTGCTGTGTTGCATTTAGGATAGTCTAAGTCCCTGGGGAAAATCTTAAAACAGGTTTATATTATATTATAGAAATTGCAAGCTCATGGCATAACAAATAACTTACTTCTGCTCCTTTCCTAGGTTGAGCGAGCTGGTCCTGATTGCTTGGCGCCGGTGCGGCGTGTGTGCTGGCGACTTCTGAACCTCGCGCAGGATTTCAGGATCTGGTTTAAGCTCTACAGGTGACGGAGGCTCCACGTATACCTGCAAAAATGTACGGAATATAATACCTAAACACGACTATATACTCATAAAAAACGATACATTGGCTTAATGGGTAATGTATTTAACAATTTTGTTTTACGTTCTCAGTTAGCATCACAGCCGGTGTCATTCAAGTGATGTGTACTAAGTACTAGAAGAGATGCCAGGACTTTTTTATGGGGTAAGGGTGAAAAACGAGCACACGGTCCACCTGATGGTAAGTGGTTGCTATAGCCACTCAGATATCTACATCTTTTTTCGATTACGAATCATGCTGTGTGCTGCAGACGCGTTGTCACCCGTGAGGACTAAGATGGAATGCCTTATTTCCACTAAAAAGGGTCTCCTAAGACCGTGGGTGAGAACGTGGTTCTACGAGCCGACCCATTGGTCTTACTACGACCAATATAGCTTCAGCATGACTCTACCATGTCGAAAAAACATGGTTGTTTGCAACGCGTGTTAAAGCCCACGGGCTCAAACTTAGTCTGTGCCATAAAAAGGTAAAGGCTAAAAGGCTATCACGAAACTTAAAGGGAATATTGGTAATGCTAACAACATTGCTAGTTTTTTTTTAAATAATATAGCAGAATGATACTAGTATGGAATTTACATTGCTGACACAAAGTTATCACGTAATGTGTAAATTTATTGCTGTCGGTAATGAAATTGAATGTATTATCTGTTCTGTACTAGCTGGCTAATGGTATAAATTATAATAACTGGTATTTCAACGTGATTTATTTGTTGACCCTATTTTATAATTAATCGGTAAGGAAAAAAATATGTGTGATATTGTACAGTGATATAAGACATAGTAATCGTTTCTGGCCGAAGTGACCCTGACCTCACTTACTGTTAACTTATCGATACCAAGCATAAAGACAATTATCGTACAACTTAACCCCTATTCTTGACCTAAGCCACCACTAACTTAACACTGATCTGAACATTCCCCGTTACATGTACCATATCCATATCATCCTTTCTATGTTTCCCAAAATTCTATTGCGTGATATGGGTCTCTTCCGTTATATGGAGTATAAAAAGTGCGATTTCAGCGTAAGTATGGTACCACTCACGCTGAAATCGCGGTTGCATTCTGCAGGCTGCCGCCGTGTTTGGCACTATAGGTCAGCCGATTGGGATAGGATGCGGTCTTTCTTTGCATCCTACCCTTGGGGGTGGCTTTGCTTCTCACCGGACGATCCCAGCGTGTGGTGCTTCAGGGTATGGAGCTTTTTATTCGTTCCTCTGTGGTATCCATTGGAGGCACGATGTTATGTATTTTACAGGTTTAGCCTCTCCTGTAAAATAACATCGTGCTATACGCAGGAGTGACGCATCAACGTCACGGGACGTAAACATCAGCGCCCTTAAAAAGAAGTATAATTCCGTCTCCAAAAGTCTCCTTCAAAAGAGACATTGCCAAGGCAAAGTCAGAGCACATAGGCAGAATTGGTGAGAAACTAGTTCGCCTTCCTTCTGGAACCCGTGCATCCTGGTCTATTTCCAAGGCTGTCCAGGAGAACTTGTTAATACACAGGGAGGACGACTCAGTGGCCCATGCTGCAAAGGTAAAAGCCGATCTGTAAGGCTCTTATTTTGGGTCCACTCGACTCTATTAATGTTGGTTTTCCACAAGGCTGCGTGTGATAGCAACATATAATTGCTACGCTGATGACTGCACTGGCAATGCTCTATACACCGACCTTGCCAATATTTCTCCGGAAAACTTCGCCGAGTACTGGAACAAACTTGTTTCTGAAGTCGAGTCTTTGCTGAACATAGTCTCGGATTGGGGGTGACTAAGACACAAGTTTGCGCGTTAACCGGTAAAAATAACCCCTTTGTCGTATCTCCTCAGTTTCAGGGCAGTTTTCCCCTTGTTGCCTCAGCCAGTATCGGATTTTTCGGCGTCAATATATTTATTGAATGACGTGCAGTTTCGTGCTCACTTGGAAGAGAAGGTCAGTGTGGAATAGTTAACCACCGGCGATTTTTTTGGACCGATACTACTTAGGGACCTTCAAGAAACTTATTATTATCTTATTATTATCACTTTCTATCTTATTATTATCATGAATCCTTCATGCTGTTTTTTTTATTATCTTTTTTATTTAAAAATCTTAATTGCACTTAAATTTTACAATTGGCGGACTTAATGCCTTTACGAATTCTCTACAAGTCAAACACGAGCTAAGCAGAGAAAAATGTGCATTGTAACATGAGAATATCTATACGTAAATATAAATAAAAACATACATACCATACGTATAAATACATTTATAAATATATATATATATATATATATATATATATATATATATATATATATATATATATATATATATATATATATATATATATATATAACTACAAATAAAATACTCTATGCCACATATATACGTATTTAAATAATACATAAATTTCAAAAAAAGAATTTATAATATCGAGCCATATATAACCAGACAAAGTTAGCGCCTGGGAGAAATAGAAATAGAAACTTTTTTATTCAATGTAGACTATAAAAATACTTATTGAACGTCACTTTTTTAATTTACCACTGGTTCGCAAAAAAAAACCTCTGTCCTGGGAAGAACCAGCAAGAAACCCAGCGGGACTTTTTTTTTTAATAATAGCTTACAATCATGTTTACAATCAACAACACAAGATAAATTAGAAATAGCTTGGTAGCGATCACCCTTCCCAGGGGTTATTATCATCTATAAATTCCTTAATATTATAATAACCCTTTTTATACAAACTTAGTTTAATAACATTTTTGAACTTTGTGTATGACAAATTTTGTATATTTTCTGGGATTTTGTTGTAAAAGCGTATACATCGCCCCAAGAATGAATTACTGACTCGGTGGAGTCGAGTAACAGGTACTACCAGCTTGTGTCTGTTCCTAGTATTTACAGAATGAATATCACTTATTTTCGCAAAACTACTTTTATTTTTGTGTACGTACATTACATTTTCATAAATGTATTGAGAGGCCAGAGTTAATATATTAATTTCTTTAAATTTTTGTCTCAGTGACTCTTTTGGTTTTAAATTATATATTGCTCGAATGGCCCTCTTCTGTAAAATAAATATAATTTCAGTGTCAGTCGCGTGTCCCCATAGCAAAATACCATACGACATAATGCTATGGAAATAACTGAAGTAAACTATTCTAGCTGTTTCAACACTGGTAAGAGTTCTAATCTTTTTTACAGCATATGCTGCAGAACTAAGTCTGCTAGCTAGTTTTGATATATGGGGGAGCCATTGAAGCTTTGCGTCCAGTGTGATTCCAAGAAAAATGGTGGTATCGACAAGACTCAGCTCCTCCCCATTTAAAATTACATTAGTATTGACATGTTTAACATTAGGAGTTACGAATTTCATACATTTAGTTTTAGTTCCATTCAAATGCAAATTATTAACATTAAACCAATTGACTGACTTAGCTATAGCATTATTTACTTCGTCGTAATTTAATAACTGTCGTTTTAATTTGAAAATTAATGAAGTATCATCAGCAAATAATACTATATCATGGTTATCCCCTACTATGTAAGGTAAGTCATTAATATATACAAGAAACAGAAAGGGGCCAAGAATTGAGCCCTGAGGAACGCCCATTTGTACAATCGACCCGGAAGAACTCATACTATTAATAACAACTTTTTGTGTTCTGTCACTTAAATATGAAATAATTAATTTAAGAGCATCATTTCTTACACCGTAGTGTTGAAGTTTCCTGATTAATGTTTCATGGTGAACACAATCAAAGGCCTTGGATAGGTCACAGAACAAACCCAAAGCATCCTGTGAATTCTCCCATGCATTAAATATATATTTAATCAGCTCAACACCAGCATCAGTTGTCGAGCGACCCCTTGTGAAACCAAATTGATTTTTATGAAGTAATTTATTTACATTAAAAAAAATTAACAATTGATCAAGAATAATTTTTTCAAAAATTTTACTAAGTGTTGGCAGTACAGAAATAGGTCTAAAATTAGAGGGGTCCAATGTACTACCAGATTTAAATAAAGGTATTACTTTACTATGCTTCATTAAATCAGGAAACACACCAGATTTGATACTACTATTAAAAATAATAGATAGTTGAGGTGCGATTGTATCTATTATAGACGCAATAACTTCAACAGAAATCCCCCACAGATCGGCGGTTCTCTTAATATCAATAGTCTTAAAATATTTTACAATATCTTTTGATGAAACTTTATGAAATGTAAAATTCTTTGTACATACATTTACATTTTGTTTAAGTAATGATTCGGCGACGGTAGGAAAAGAATTCAGTGACTTAGTGGTTAAGATCGGAATATCAGTAAAATATTTCTCAAAAACCATTGCAACGTCCTGATCTGATTTAGTTAATTTATTGTTAAAACTTAACTGGTAGTTTGAATTGCGAGAGTTGACCTTACCAGTTTCACTATTAATTATACTCCATGTCATTTTAATTTTATTAGAAGCAGTCTTTATTTTGTTGCTTAAATACAATGACTTGGCTAAGGAGCACACTCTTTTAAATATTTTGGAATATTTTTTTACATATTCCCTAAATTCGACGCTAGGATTATATGACCTTTCATTGTAAAGTTCATATAACCTTTGTCTACTCTTATGGACTCCTACCGTCGCCCATTCATTAAATGCTTTACGATTATTCAAGGAGAATGTTTTAGAAGTAAAAGTGTTATTAAATTCATTGCAAATGAGCTTAAATAATTTTGCATACAAAAAATTTGGATTATTTTGATATGAAAGTAATGGAAGTTTTTTTACTATGTTACTTCTAAACTTCTCCAAGCGATGTGCATTTACTGGAACAAACACTACTTTTTTATCTACTTGCTTTTTGTGAACATAAGGTAATGAAACAAATTGTCCACAGTGATCAGAGCTCAATTTTTGAATAATACATTTATTGAACGGCTTAGCATTTGTAAAAATGTTATCTATACATGTTGCACTAGATTCAGCAATACGTGTTGGCTCCAAAAATAAATTAAAAAGACCATAGGATTTAAACAATGATCTAAATTTAATATTAGTGGAGGAAGCTTCTAGGAGATTGATATTAAAGTCTCCACATATTACAACAGATTTATTCTGTTTATTAAGCTTAGCGAAAACTTCCTCCATAATTTTTTCAAAAGTATCATATAATGAACATGGGGGTCTGTAAACGCTCACAACAATGAGGTGCTCAAACTCAACACATGCCATTTCTACAGTTCGCTCAACAGAGAGGCTCACAATATCTTTACGTTCTTTATATGATAATAATTTACTAGCTAAAATTAAGGAGCCACCTCTTAAAATCGTTTCTCTATTGAAAGAACTGAGCACCTGGTGATTACTAAAGTTAAACATTAAATTATGAGCTTTTAACCAATGTTCAGTAATACATAAAATATGAATATTGTTGCTATTTAAAAACAATTCAATTTCTAGCTCTTTGCCTATCATGCCTTGTATATTCTGATGCACCAGGTGTAAACAATTTTTAATATCATTTTGTGGAGTTATACAATTGCAACTATTAGGGATTTGTAAGCTACATTCTAAACTATTTAAATTATTATAATTGCTAGAGATTACCTCTGTTGTCTCATTTTCTAATTTAAATTACTTGGAACGGATTCCAAATTACATGTCAAATCATTATGCTGCTCAATAGGAGCAGATGTCTGGGTAGCCAAGTCCTTGGCTGAGTTAATATATAAATAATAAGATAGCACATTTGCTATCTGTCTTAAATTATATTTGGATAGGTAATACCTATCTGTAGTCAAAAATTTCTTAATTAAATTATTAATATCTATTAAATTAATTCTATTGGTATAATTGTTACAATTCAATGTCAAATTTAAATTATTGTTACATGATAAATTATTCATTAATAAATTTAAATCATATCTTATTTTATTCTCTTGTGGCCAACCCTGTATGTAAGGCAATGTAAACAAGATAATTTTATGTACATTTAAATTATTGAGGTAATCAATATATTTTAATAATTGATTTTTGTTTACATTGCCTCTTCTCCCAACAAGAATTATTAATGTGCTATTAGGAGTAAACTTACTGGTTAAAACTTTATTCATTATATGACTAAACGATGCTCCAGGCATACAATAATTACTAATCAAATGTCCTTTCAAATTGTTATTTAACATCATGCCCAAATTTTTACCTATGTCATCACAATACATAATAACTTTATGTTTTTTAATATTTAAACTACTTTTTAAGTTTTTATTCTGTGTTATGGCACCGTCATAGAGTGTTGGTGAAAATAAGGAGTCATTGCTATTTACACATATTGTCCCCAATGAACATGGTATGGAGCGTTGATTTTCACTCTGATGTTTTATTAAGGAGTCAAAGCGCTCCTCATTGTATTTACATGACTTTACCAGATCATTCATGGCCAATATGTGTTCTTTTATCTCAACCTGAGCCGATGCATATTTATTTGAGATAATTTCTAAGGAGTTTTTAAGCGACAAAACTTCTGAATTGAGACACTCTATTTCAGTCTCATAACAGTTTTTCATATTTTCCACCTCAATTGCATATAATTTAAGTTTATTAATTAATACATGCTTTTCCTTACATATATTTATATAATTTTTTGTATTAATTTTTGTTTTAATTAACTTTTGTACTTTCCTGACATATTTATTAATTTTTATGTATTTCTTTAATTTTCTTCTACTGCATGTAATCCTTTCTGCTGTTCTAGATGTGACAAAATCATCACCAGTCAAATCGATTGTTGTGGAGGGATGCAATGTTTTTGATGATTTACATTCTATGAGCTCATTGAACAGACTTTGAGCAGACTTTGAGAAGAAAGGTGTTCCTCGTTGCCGATCTAAGCTTACTTTTGGTCTTCTCGTCGCCGCTCTTAGCATACTTCTGATATATACGGGACGTTGAATGGGTAATACCGCCATCTGTCGGACGCCATGAGATTATTTTGGGCTTTCAACTGTCGCTGGAAGCCATGAGATCATGTTGAGATTTCAACAGTCACTTTATAACGATATCCACGGAACGAAATTACATGGCACACTACACGGCATATAATACTTTGATGTCTAAAATAATGCAGTGAATGCGGTAATTACGATAACGTTGCTAGATGATGCCGCAGTAAACTGCTATATATTACTATATAGTACTATCATATTGTGTTGGACTTAAGAAATTTAAAACTTCATTATTATGGTCTCATATATAGAATATTTTTGTCCTTAATGCGGCTTACACCCATAACAGTAAATACAATCTTATTAATCATATTGCACAAACGGAATAGCCTAGGAATCCCTGGGGGTTGTACTGATCCTCTTACCTGCTACGATTGGAATGCTAATACATATATATCTATCTATATATATATATATATATATATATATATATATATATATATATATATACGCAACGATATATGATACTCGCTAGTTAATTACAAAATATGACGTAGTTACTAGGTAGTAGAACTCCTTTATACGGTATACACTTCTTATACGGTAGATCCGCGCTGCAGCTATATTATGGTTGTAGCACGAATGGGTCGGCTCGACCGGGGAAGGACCACGCTCTCACAGAATACCAGCGTAAAATAGCAACTTAATACTGCTGTGTTTCGCATGGCGAGTTTAGAGATCCGGAGGCCCCTTTTTTACCGAAAACGAGGGATTCCATCTTAGTCTTAGATTCTTAATCGAGGATAAATGTAGATGTCTATGGCCACACTACCCACTTACCATCATGTAGACTGTGTGCTCGTTTGTCATCCTTATTCTATGAAGAAGAAAAAAAGATTATAAAAAAAAATTGGTAGCCATTGGTTATCCATGGGCTGTAACAGCCACTTTAAAATTGATTGATGTTTCATTTATCAATTTAATATTTAAAAAAAAAGTTACCTCTGTTTGATGATGATGAGGGTTGAGCTCCTTATAGTAATTGTGTCTCCAACTAGCTGGTTGGCATTCAGAGTCGCTCAGCGCACTAGAATCATCGCTCTTCAACCCTCTGTTGAAGATCCGTTTCGCTTTCCCCAATTTCGACTTGGAGCTCTTATTGCTTGAACCCATACTCCCGTCGGAAGCGTAACTGGAACTGTCATCACCAAAAGGCGGATGCAGAACGAAGGACTGTTCTAGAGGTGCGATAGGAGATGGGGGCGTGATTGTCATTGGGGAGGGTGGCTGTGTTCGAATCGCAGGAGCGTGTGCAGGAGAACTGTGAAAATCGGGGAATGGAAACGCTGAAGGGGATGTAGGGGTCATGTCTATATAATTTAAATCGGGATATTTGTCCTGCTGCACGTCCAGGAAGTGAGGTGAAGAGACGATGACTTCAGTTCGGTTTTGCCGTTTTCTTCGGCGTGTTTTTAGGGATTCCACCCTTCGCAGGAGTGCTTTCGCCCCATCTCGCAGTCTTTCCGAGCCGGTGCGCCGGAACCTTGTACCCGTATCTTCCTCGTCTTCTTTATCACTTGGTAACTGTATCATCGGCTGACCTGGCACTGTTAACCTGTAACAATGTCGTTATTACAATTATTATTCTATTTCTGTTTTTTGAAGTAAAACTTCTTTACGTACGCTTGACTTGGGGAGTAAGCTGGTGAACGCTTGACGAAAGCATTACGAAAAGTGTGATCGGGCGAGGCGAACGGGAGTTGAGGATATAAGCAAGAGAGAGCAGAGCGCGCGCACATTTTCTTTCTCTCATAGCCAGTTACTTTTCGTATTTTTTTTCTTTTTTAACAATTCTATGAATAATTTTATATTTATAAATTATACTTAAAATTGTAAATAAAATGAATTGATCAAAATATTAATATTAATATTTATTTTATTTATTATTAATATTTTGTTCTATATATTAAATGTTCTACGTTTAAAGTGAATAAAATTGTAAATTCATTTTAAAGTTCATGTTGAATTTTCGGGTGAATAATAACATATTATGAAAGAACGCCGATATTAAATTTAAATATTTGTAGAAAAACGTAAACTACTTAACCGATTTTAATCAAATTTGCACTCCGTGTGCAGTTTTGGTCCAACTTGAGAGATAGAATAGTTTTTTTTTGCCCATGAGTGTCCCACAATTTTTTTTTGCGAATTCAAGGATTTTTAAAAGGACATGACTAGGGCCCGGATTAATATGTATATATAATATCAAAATATGTACATTTAATATGGACTTAAAATCCTAAAATATGGAAAAAATATGTGTAATAAAAGATAACGACATTGTACATTAAAACGATTTCCTATTAAGAAAAAACAAAAAAAATACGATTTTACTTAGCTTAGGTTCATTATTATTTAAATTACAGTATATAATTACGTGTTTCCTTAAATTTTCTGTTTGGACGAAATAATGCTTTATTCTAGCTGAATGATTTTTCATCATAGGATGTGATTGGAGCTTATTTAAATTTGCATAATTCTGCAAGTGAGTAGGGCACATCTATGGTGCCTTCTAATGTTCCACACAGCATGCTGTTGATTTTCTTTAGGATCCTTTCCTAAAGAAAATCAACAGCATGCTGTGTGGAAATCCTTTGTTTTTTTTCAGTACATAGAGTAATTTTTGCCTCGCTACTTCAGCAACGGGACCTTCTGATTCTAAAAATATTTTCGATAGTCATCAAATTATCATTTAGAGAAGTGGAAGAATTTTCGAGTGCCTTTATATGGTATGATAAAAAGCAATAATTAGTGTTTATGTACATAAAGCAAATAGTTACGTAGGGTAATCTTGGAGAAGTTCTTTTGAGATTGAAATATCAGCAGCTTTATTCTCCAATTCAAAGATAATCATTTTGATTTCAGTGTAATACTGGGCATAGTATTCATTTGCTCTCAGCTAAGTTCCCCAGCGGTTCAGCACTGGCTCTAGCGGTAAAGAAATGTCGGGATACCAACTCTTTAAATTTTAAGATCCTGCTTGCTGCTTTCAAAAACTTTTTCTTTACGTTTCATACTAAACTGTCAGCCTTTTTAAACTGAGACCTTATTCATTCAGCAAATCTATTCATACCATGAGCCAAGCACTTCATATGAATAATTTTTGGATACAAAACTTGTAGGGAATCTACAGCTTTTACCATACAAGGAGCAGCATCACTAAGTAGCAAGACAACTTGGTCATGTTTAACCCCATAAGGCCACAAAACTCTCATTGCATCATTAAAAAGCTTTACTGACGTTTGGTGGTTGCATTAAAGAAGTTCTTCACACGCCAATAAAAAGGATTTGCTGGCATTTTCGTCATCTAAAACTAATTTTTAGTCATTTCACATACCTTCTCATCAACCTAACATAAAATAATGAAGATATGGATAAATTTATTTAATTTCTTGTGGAATATGGATTTATACTTGAAATATGGAAAAATATGGAAAATAGAAATTGCATTTTCTTGATCAAAATATCATAATATATGTAGAAAACATATTCAAGAACAAAAACCATTTCAATTAAAAATATGGATTTACATATTAATCCGGGCCCTAGACATGACAAAGTTGAAAAAGGCAGAACAACGTCTGCCTGGGAAGCTACTGGTAGGTATTTACAATAAATAATACGTTGACTTGCACAAAACCCGTATACAACCAATATCCATAAAAATGTATAAAATATCTGTGTGTTTTTCGAATTTTTAACTGTTAAATATTTCTTTTTCTTTCATTCATTTTTGTGTAATTTGTTTGATACTTTGTTTGTTTATGCGAACAGATTTATTTCGAAATTCGATTTGTCTATCGATTTCAAATATATATATAGAAAAGTGTATGTTAACCCTAAATGAGATTAGATTTAGCTTTAGTGTAATATCAAATTGTTTAATTAAAAATAAAAATTTGTTTAATTAAAAAATATACAAATGAACTTCGGCTTTAATCACATTATGTTGAATTCTATTTAAAATCACTGCTATCGATCGATAAATCGGTTTAATCAAATAATTAATCTCGTAAGATATAGTGTTACGTATGCACATTCAAATAAGACCATCTAGTCGAATCGATAAGAAAATTTTCTTCTATCTTGTATTAACACAGATGAAGTCCCAGGCGCTGCTAGTTAGGTATTAACGATTAATGTTATAATTACAGTCCACAGCTGAACATAGGCGCATAAATTGTCTCACAGATTTTCTAAAGTTACCACTGCAATTTTTGTTATTTTATTGTTATTATAAAGGAAGACTCTGCTGCCCATCTCCTGGTTGGTTTACCTCTGTCGCATCTTACGATAGCCACGGGTCGTTATGAGCTTATGACGTAGTCGATACACCGCCAATACATGGTCATTTTATTATTTTATTTATTAAGTATTAATTAAATACCATATTTATATATAGCAAATTATCGGACCGCCCTGAGCGTTACTAGCGTTTACTTCGATAATTGTTAGATTTCGATCAATAGGACGACTTCCGAAAAGACATGAGTAAACAAGTGCTTACTCGTTTTATGCCTAGTGTCCAATGGCGCTTTATAAATAAAAAACACAGTTTAACAGTGGTAGAGCCACGCGGCAGCTTTGCTGTTGCACGTATGGGCCGGCTCAAACCGGGGTGGTACCACGACCTCACAGAATACCGGCGTGAAGTGGAAGCTCTGCTTCCGCGTTTCGTCTGGTGAGTGCAGGTGGCCGGAGGCCCAAATCCCCCCCCCCCCCATCAACATGGTAGCGGAATTAAATAATGATAGACTAGCCCAGGAGGGTACCAGCACCCCTGGAGAATCCCTCGCTGAGCATCCACGACCATGTTTCTCCACTTCTGAGCGTGGGTGCTCAGGCTGCCCCGCGTATTCGGGGGGGGGGGGGGGCAAAATTCCACTCAAGACTACAACTGCTCGTGGCAAAAAGAGCAACAAGACCAAGGCGACCCCTGCCACGCTGTCCGTGAATTTCTGCAATATCAGGGGACTTCACTTTAACCTAAACGCCGTCCACTACCATCTCGAGACGGCGAGGCCGGCTCTGCTCTTTCTGACCGAGACGCAGGTGTCCTCTCCGGCTGATGTCTCGTATCTCTCCTACCCGGGGTACAAACTGGAACACTCCTTTGTGCCTCGGACTGGAGTTTGCGTTTACGTCAGAGAGGACATCTGTTCTCGACGCCTCGGCAGACTTGAAGGTTCGAACCTGTCCATCCTTTGGCTACGCGTAGACAGCGACGACTATCCGCGCGTCTACGGGTGCCTCTATAGGTCCCATAGCGGTAATGCCGAAACAGACCGACTCTTCGACCAAGTCCAAATGGCTGCGGATTCGTTGCTACAGCAGGTCCCCTCCGCAGAGATCGTGGTCCTCGGCGACTTTAACGCCCATCACGCCGAATGGCTTGGTTCACGTTTAACCGATCATGCGGGGAGATCTGTTCATGATTTTGCCTTGGCATATGGTCTGACACAACTGGTTACTTCGCCTACGCGGATTCCAGATGTGGAGGATCATGCACCTTCCCTGTTGGACCTTCTGCTGACCTCTCACCCGGACGGATATCAGATTTCCGTCGACGCCCCTTTAGGCTCCTCGGACCATTGTCTCGTCCGGAGTGTTGTGCCACTCACGCTGAAATCGCGGTTGCATTCTGCAGGCTGCCGCCGTGTTTGGCACTATAGGTCAGCCGATTGGGATGGGATGCGGTCTTTCTTTGCATCCTACCCTTGGGGGCGGGTTTGCTTCTCGCCGGATGATCCCAACGTTGTTGCGGATTCTGTTACTGATGTGGTACTTCAGGGTATGGAACTTTTTATTCCTTCCTCTGTGGTGCCCATTGGAGGCAAATCTCAGCCATGGTTTGGTCGCTCCTGTAAAATAGCATCATGCTATAAGCAGGAGTGCTACCAAGCCTGGGTTGATGCATCAGCGTCCCGGGATGTAAACACCAGCGCTCTAAAAAAGAAGTATAATTCCGCCTCTAGGTCCTTCAAAAGAGTCATTGCCAAGGCAAAGTCAGAGCACATAGGCAGAATTGGCGAGAAACTAGTTCGCCTTCATTCTGGAACCCGTGCATTCTGGTCTCTCGCCAAGGCTGTCCAGGGGAATTTCTGTCAGCCATCTCTTCCATCTCTGCACAGGGAGGAGGACTCACTGGCCCATACTGCAAAGGAGAAAGCCGATCTTCTAGGCTCTTTCTTTGCGTCTAATTCGACTCTCGATGACGGGGGGAGTACGCCGCTGACCATCCCGCTGATTAGTGACCGCCAATACGCTTTTCGCCGTGGTCGGTCAGCTGGTGATCTTCTGGTCTACCTCACTCACAGATGGGCGGAGGCAGTAGAGTTCAAGGGGGAGGCATTGGCCGTTAGTTTGGACATTGCGAAGGCCTTCGATCGGGTTTGGCACAAAGCGCTTCTTTCGAAGCTCCCTTCCTATGGGCTTCCCGATAAATTGTGAGATTGGATCACCAGCTTTCTTGCAGATCGGAGCATCAAGGTCGTTGTAGACGGTGCAAGCTCCGATTGCAAGCCTATTAATGCTGGTGTTCCACAGGGCTGCGTGCTATCGCCAACGCTGTTTCTTCTGCATATCAATGATATGTTGCATACCCGTAACATTCATTGCTATGCAGATGACAGCACTGGTGATGCTCTTTACACCGGCCGTGAAAATATTTCTCGGGAAAACGTCTCTGAGTGCCGGGACAAACTTGTGTCTGAAGTCGAGTCTTTGCTGAACAGAGTCTCGGATTGGGGACGACTAAATCTAGTCCAGTTTAACCCCCAGAAGACACAAGTTTGCGCGTTAACCGCTAAAAAGAACCGCTTTGTCGTATCCCCTCAGTTTCAAGGCACTCTCCTTGTTGCCTCTGCCAGTATCGGAATCCTCGGCGTCGACATATCGAGTGACGTGCAGTTTTGTGGTCACTTGGAAGGGAAGGCCAAATTGGCCTCTAAAAAGCTTGGCGTGCTCAGCAGAGCGGGACTGTATTTCATGCCGGCACACCGCCTGCAACTTTACAAGGCGCAGGTTCGGTCGCACATGGAATACTGTTCCAATCTCTGGGCTGGGGCTCCCCAGTACCAGCTCCTTCCACTTGACCGCATCCAGCGCAGAGCGGCTCGAATCGTCGACGACCGAGTGCTTTCCGATCGGCTCGATTCACTGGCGCTGCGAAGAGATGTTGCATCTCTTTGCGTATTTTATCGCATCTATCACGGGGAGTGTTCTGAGGAATTGTTCGGATTAATCCCAGCCGCCAAATTTCGTGAACGCACTACACGGCAAACGTCCCGATACGATCCACACCATCTGGATGCTTGGCGGTCCACCACTGTACGTTTCACAAGGGGTTTTCTTCCACGTACAACCTCTCTGTGGAATAGTTTACCACCGGCGATTTTTCCGGACCGATACGATCTGGGGACCTTCAAGAAAAGAGCTTACTCCTTTCTAAAGGGCCGGCAACGCACCCGCAATTCTCCTGGTGTTGCGGTTGATCATGGGCGGCGGTAGTCACTTAACATCAGGTGAGCCGCATGCTCGTTTGCCCCTTCTTCTATAAAAAAAAATCGGAATCATATTATGGACTTAGATGCAGTATCTGAGACAAGGGGATAATGACGACAATTTAAGCTTCGAAAACCTACAAAATGTTTGCTTTGAATACGCTTAGAGCTAGATTGAACAAGATTCGAATCTCACTTAAATGTAGACTAAGTTAATAATAATAATAATAATATTCCACAACTATCACACAACGCCATCTAGTCCCAAGCTAAGCAGAGCTTGTGTTGTGGGTACTAGACAACTGATAAACATACTTATATATTTCTAAATACGTAAATATTATCGATAAATTACACCCAGACACAGAACAAATGATCGTGCTCATCACACAAACATTTGTCCTGGGTGGGCATCGAACCCACGACCTCCGGCTTAGCTGTCAGGGTCACTAACCCCTAGACCAACGGGCCTGTCAATGGCCTGTTAAAGAAATGGCGGCCTTGAACGTCGGGAGCCCTGACCACCTACATCTCAGATATATCAGATCTTAGAATATAGTCGAGGACTAAGTTACTCTGAAGTTAAAGATGATTATACTTCAACTACTCTTGTTGTAACTAAGTACAATTACGAAAGTATCTGTTTCAGTCAGACAAAGTTAAATAAGAATTAAAGTATATAAAATAATTTTCAAATAAATTTGATTATACAGCATAAATCCATTCCACTTTAAATAGTTTAATGACAAAGCAAGGACTGATGTAATTAAAGGGACCTTTTGTGTCTTTCCAAAGCAACGGTTAACTTCGAAAAAGGTTAAGTATTTAATTGAGTCACAAAGTTTTGAGCACATAAAATCGCTCGCGACAATCGTGTTAAAGTTTGTTACTTAACAACAATTTGTAACGAATTTTCGCCACTTATCAAAACTGTCATCTGCTTCAATCTTTACTATGAAGCTTCTAGCTTTAAAGTACTAGGTCGAAATGTGTACACGTCTTCACTTAGTTTATAGACTTCACATTCATTCATTGCTGTCTTCCAAATATCAACTGCTTAACATTGGCGTTCCTCGTAGAATGCTCCTTATTCTTAAAGAGGACATCCTAATAATAGTACAAAAAACTGTAGTCATCTAGCCTAGTAACTAGGTACAAAGTTTTTACATATCCTCGATAAATTTTTCTGATATTATGCAGGTTTGCTCAAGATGTTTTCTTTCACAGCGCGTGATAAATGAGCACATAAAATTGCATTTGATTAGTTAGTTATTACTTTGTTGCTGGCGGATACCGAACTCGTTTTGCTCGAGTATTATGAAATAAATGCGAGTGCTTATTTATATTTAATATGAGTGTGACAAACGTGCCCACAGGTCGTCCAATGGTGAGCAGACACTGTTTCCCATTGCCATCTACCATCGATTAAGATTCAAAATTCAAATGCATTGTCACCTCTGAAAACTAAGATTCCTCACCAGTAAAGAGGGCCTCCGGTTCTGTAAACTCACTATTCGAAACACGGCACCAATACGATTTTTTTTAAAACGTTACCTCCACACTAGGATTTTCTCCTGTACCGTGGACAGTTTACAAACATAAATTTCACAAGGACAAACATCCACACCCGGAATAATTACTTGCAGGCCATAAAAATGCTTGTTTTTTTGCGGGATTCGAACCCACGGCCTTTAGCGCTGTAACTCATTGCTAAGCCACTGCGCCACGGAGCCGTGACGATATTTTATATTGATATTTTGTAGGAGCGCGGTTTTTTCCCGTTCAGTTCCCGTAGGTATAGTTGCACTTTGACTCTTATTAATAGTTGTCTATTATTTTTAAAGTATCTTAAACGACTTTGATAATTAAATTATTACAAAAAATAGGTAATGTCATGTATAATTCTTTATATGTATCGGAATATGGGGACGCTGTGTTTGAACTACACAAACTAATCCCTCATCTCGCAAGGGATCTGCGCAACAGACTTCGATTTCCTCTGTGTATTCCAAAAGAGAATTGGAAATAACCGTTGATAGTGTTGTTTGAAATATTAATATTAAAATTTATTTCTACAGTATAACAGTTAATATTTCTATCAATTTTTACTCGACTGCCCTGGACGGAGAGTAATGTCTTTGAGTTTATTTGATAGGATAGGGTGACAAACGAGCATACAGTCGATCTGATGGTAAATGGTTGCTGCGGCCTATGACATTTACATCTATCCTCGATTGCAAATTAAAATGCAGATGCGTGGTCACCCGTAGGGACTAAGATGGAATGCCTCGTTTCCAGTAAAAAGGGTCTCCAGTTCTCAACACTCCACCTAACAAGCCTAAATCCTATACTATTAAACGAGCAATTCTTGTATATATATATATATATATAATCGGGTTCTCAGAATATAATAAAGAGCTTAGAGGCACAGCTAGCGAATCAATCAAGTAAGTGGATTATTTTTGAAGTTTTCAATAATACGGCTGACGTAGTTAATATACTATACTATTAAACGAGCAGTTCTTGTATATATATATATATATATATATATATATATATATATATATATATATATATGTATATAATCGGGATCTCGGAAACGGCTCCAACGATTTTCATAAAATTTAGTGTCCAGGGAGTTTCGGGGATAATAAATCGATCTAGCTAGGTTTTATTTTTAGAAAATGTATTTTTGTCCGTGTTTTTAGGCAATGAAAAATTGCTACAATATCGTTAGAACAAGAAGGTAAAATTTGACAGTTTGTTAATGATTATATATAGCTTAATTGGTATAATGGGCGGTCACAGAATCGTAAAACCCCGGTTCGAGCCCAGACCGACTGACCGACTATTTTAATTTTTTTTTCAAGTTCCTTTCTTTTATGAGAAAATCTATTTTTTCGAGCCCTTTTTTTTAGTATTTTTTTTAAAAACACGAAAATTTAAATTAAAATAATTGCACCCATGATTTTTTATTCAAATAACCAGTTCCGTTTTTTCTGTTATGTCGCTAAGATCAAAAAATATTATTAATATTTCATCAGTATGTAATTTGTATCTAAATATAATTTCCAAAACACACGAATTAAAAAAAAATCGAGCGAAAAATACCGAGCAAAGCTCGGTCTACCGGGTATTACACCTAACAAGCCACAAGGAAGACGTTGTTACGTCTTCCTAGAGGGCAACCATTAACGTTGACATGTTAGTTTTTTTTTAACATTAAGAATTCTGTTCTGACGAAATGTGGCTCATCGAACTTGTTATTGTGAATTCGAAGTCAAAAATATTTAATTATTATTTTCGATTAGTAAAACTCAATCATGATTGGTTATAGGATTAACATGTACTTGTTTCATTTTTATAGGATAGGGTGATAAACGAGCACACAGGTGACCTGATGTTAAGTGGTTGCTGTGGCCCATAGATATCTACAACTCCACTCACCATACGAAACACAGCAGCATTAAGCTACTATTTTACGCGGCTATTCTGTAAGAGCGTGGTCCTTCCCCTGTCGAGCCGACCCATTCGTGCTACAACTATACTATTAATTTATCTGCAGCATGGCTCTACCACGTATAAAATTTTATGTATGTGTGTCCGTTTTATTGGCACGCTTTGTGTTCTAAACAGCTTATTGATTTTTCACATATGGTTGTCATTAGATTCGTTTTATTTGGGGAAGTAACATACGGTATATCTTCTTTTTTCTCTCAACTTTTTTCCGCAGTCGGGTCTTTTAATAACTGTTTCATCTTTGAGATTGTTTGATTGTCAAAATGGACGACTTCATGGCACAGTAACCACGCATTTGGTAAGGTCTTTGAGTATTAAACCAACGGTAAGGTGCTGCAAGGCGCTGGTTTGTATCTCACACTAAAAGTATTTGTGTGACCTACTACTACCTACGGGTACTTGAGACATCAACCAACTGAAATACTTTTAGGACGTGTCAAAACAAACTTTTCTATAAAATTTTTATTTCGATATAATTACGACGTCATAGTTTTTATAGTAGAATAACCATTTTATTTGTATATTTCTAAATAAAAAAAATCTTATTTAAATTGAAATGGTAAGTAGAGCAAGTTCTAAGACTCTAATAAACAAAAAATTAAAATTGAATCAATGTGATGTGGAAACCGGAGTAAATTCGGACTGTGACTCATCGCGCCATCTATTGGAAAGGACAGAATATATAACCTTTGCTAGTAAGGGAGATTAAATTTTAACCATGACAACAATCCGCACCATTACAAGTAAACTGCAAAAAATATGTCTCTCATAAGGAATGCCCCAAATCCTGGTCCTGAGCCATCTAGGTTAGTTGTCAGTGCAGTGGTGAAAACGCGTCTGTAAGTTCTTTGTTTAATGTTGGTTGCAGATGTTTAATGGCTGATGTAGCCACTTACCACCGTTGTACCTTGTAGTGGCGGCGTAAGGATATCCACTACCCCATATTATCTCGTGGGTGTCGTGAGAGAGGGAAACAAATTAATGAATGGAGACGGGCAGCAGCGTCGTCTTCATGAAGACTGAAAATAAATAAATGCGGTTGCCAACCTGCTTACCAAGCGCGACAACTATGAAAAATATCCCCTCCATGAAGTAATTTATGGGGGAGGTCTATGTTCAGCAGTGGACTTTTATAGGCTGTAGGTAATGATAGCCATTTACAGTTAGGTTTTATTTTTGTACAAAACAAAACAGATAAACGAACAATGTATCCTTTTTATATGGGTAGTTTGAAAATTTATGTTTTGCATGTGGAGTACAAAATAAAGTAAGTTTCAGATCAACTACGATCTTTTATATTATTATTACTATTTATATAAACGCGTTTCAATTCATAAAATATGACATTTGACGTCGTCTAATAAAATGCAAAAATTGGAACGATTAATCCTATTAATCTATTCTATTAACCGTTACTGATATCGTACCGTCTCTATGGCAACAATGAGTCGAGGCCACCAATATTTATTACACTAATTGAAAACCTTTGATTATACATTGTTAAAACTTTCATTCAAGTTATACATAACGCCTCAGTTCTTCCGCATCTCTCGTATTTGTTTATGGATAACGCTCCCTCCATCATTTAAATATTTTAATTGAACTACTCAACTGTAAATAATTAATATAGGTACTATATAATTTATAATGCACAGAAACCAAATTACCGCAAGTGCCATGAGGTCGTTTTGTAGTCGGTCATAACCATTAAAAATAAATCGTTTTATACCTATGATGATATAAAAGAAGCAGTATAATTTACCTACTTTCAACTATCACTACGCTAACACTTGTGCTTGTGCTTGTGCATGTGTGTGCGTATGCACGTGGGTGCGTGCGTGCGACAAGGTCGGAAACAAACCTAAGGTCGTGACAGACATCGCATCGGAACTATCACAAAGACTCAAAATCAACAATTTGTTTTATTTTTACTTATTATAGCCAGTTGACTACAATTTCACCTGGTGTTAGTAAGTGATGATGAAGACATGGATGATAAATCGCACGTCTAAGCGTAACAAAAGCCTGTTAACTCTTGCCTTGAAGTCACTCAGATTTAATCAACGACAACTCACTCGCACAGCCAGAGAATACTTACAGAAGGATTACTCCGCAAATTTTTTTTCGTGGTAGAGCCATGCTCCAGTTATATTAGTAGTATAGTTGTAGCACGAATGGGCCGGCTCGACCGGGGAAGGACCGCGCTCTCACAGAATACCAGCGTAAAATCGTAGCTTAATGCCGCTGTGTTTCGTACGGTGAGTGTAGAGAACCGGATACCCTTTTTACTGGAAACGAGGCATTACACCTAAGTCCTCACGAATGACAACGCATCTGCATTTTGATTCGTAATCGAGGATAGATGTCGATGTCTATGGGCCACATCAACCACTTATCATCAGGTGTACAGTAATAAGCTGCTATTTTACGCTGGTATTCTGTGATAGCGTGATCCTTTCCCTGTCGAGCCGACCCACTCGTGCTACAACCATAACATAGCTGCAGCGTGGCCGCGGACCACGCACAAATAAAACTATTGTAAAGTATACTTGTTTACTACACAACATTTTTACAGCCAAAAAAGGACAACCAAAGCACAAACATTCCACATATTAAAGAAGAAATTTAGGTCAAAGGAGTAACTTTGCATCTGGAGGGCAAAACAGAAGTACGACTGAAGCTTATAATATTCGTCAAGCTTTTAAACACTTCCTTTGTAACGAAAATGGGGTTCTATATATTAAAATTATTCTGATAATTTTTGTTTTAATTCTGCACGCAATATTAAGATATATAAAACTTGTTGTATTCTATCTTAATATGTATCGCTTTTTTTATTTATTTTCGAACATAATTAAATTTTCTTAATCTAATCTAATTAAATCGTTACGCGCGTAGCATCGAGCGCTCTGGCACTCAACTGAACTCACTCGAATAAAATTTTATCTATCGAATTGGATAAGAAATTAAATATTGATTATGTAATACAATATTTTAACAAAATAAAGTTCGGTAAGCATGCTTAACATTTTTTCTTTTATTTTGGGGGGTGCTTGTTAGAAATCTTCCCTGGGTGCCAGCCAACCTACGATACGCCGCCACTGCTATAATGAAGTTTATTTTAGTACCCGGGACCCAAGTTATGTAACTTGTGAAGAGTCTTTTAACCACTAAGCCAAGAGCTCGTTACGTAAGAGCTTTCCATGACTATAATTTAGTTATTGACTAAGATAAATGGTTACAGAACTTAATAATCTTGGCGTATAAATAAAATATCGTAACGTAGTATTACAAGACGTATTAATTTCAACTACGGAGGCTGTAACCGAATGTTTTGAATACGTAAAGAAGCTCCGTATTTACAATTAATCTTGCGTTGAGTTTTCCGCTCTAAAAATCAATCGCTCTGTATGCGTGCTATTGACGCAATGCACTGAATAAAGTTGGGGTTACAATGAAAGCGATTAAACTTGGTTAAAATTGAATTTTTCATATATTATTATATTTATTACGTAATCGTGGATGTAGTAGATGTAGATGTCTATGGGCCACAGCAACCACTTACCATCAGGTGGACTGTGTGCGCGTGTCACCCTATCCTATTAAAAAAATATTTTATTAGGGGCCGTTTTTACAATCGACAGGTTTTATTATTCATCAATTATTCATCAGATAAAATATAATCTAGTTATAAAAATTAAGCAATTAAGCTATTTTATTCGTACAGTTTTTTTTATAAAATTTCGTTGACAAAAGAGCATACAGTCCGCCATATGGTAAGTAGATACTGAAGCCTATAGAAATCTACATTTATTCTCAATTAAGATTCAAAATGCAGATGCGTTGTCACCCTTGAGCACTAAGATGGAATGCCTCGTTCCCAGTAAAAGGGTTTCCGGTACTCTACATTCTCCACACTAAACACAGCAGCATTAGCATCAGCAGCTGCTATTTTACGCTAGTATTCTGTGAGTAGCGTGGTCCTTTTTCGGTTAGACCAAGCCATTTGTGCTACAACCATAATATAGCTTCAGCATGTTATAATATATTGTGAATTATATAAATTCTATTTAATTCTGACTACCCATTTGAATAAAAAAATAATTAAATGTTCCTTTGTTCAAAATCTTAAATTTCCGAAAGTTCTTCACCGATTGTTTTGTAATTTTGACATTGAACTCGAATACGCACGTTTGTATATACTTTTTGAGCTACAGCTACTTGTGTCGGGGTACCTATAGTTAGTTTAAAATGAAATTATTTCTAATCTATAAAGTGCAGTTCATAGTGTAATTTTTGAGCGTTCAGCTACGGTTTATTCTGAGCGCTAAAATGTAGTCTGCGGTGAAAGATATGCAATAATAGTACAGTGTCGATCGTGTCCCGTGGTGTTTATGCTCCCGCTTTTATGCTCTTTAGAACAATAGATAAAACCGCTAACAATCCGTTGTACCTTTACTAAGAGCCTATCATTACCATTTCCTATGGTTTAGCAATCTAAAATGGAAACGTGATAGGTGAAGGGCTAAGTACCCGAATTGTATGTAGAACAAACAGACGGCCAAGTTAATTACAGTCATTGTGTTGGTTTCAATGATGTGCTCTACGCAGTCACGAATTCCGTTGTATAGCCGATTGTGGAATAAGAGTATGACTAGCGCAAACGAAAATCGGTCATATTCCCTTGAAATAAGGTAGGGTGATGTTACGCCTGATGCACAGTTGATAGACAGAAGCGTGTTAACAAGGGGTTCTTTGACACGGCACTTCTTTGTAGTGCACTTTTACGTCGGATTTATCTTTCGTCTTCAAATTATTGAATAAGTAATGGACTGTATAGAATTTCTATTTTAGTAGACCGATGATAAATGTTTACTAACCGTTACCAATACGTAGTAATGTAGACAATGACCATCTTAACTGTAGTTTGCGCAACTACTGCTTCCACTTTTATGCTGCTATTTCGACGTGTAAACCTTTTTTCCCCATATCGTTCCGCGGGAGCCGCAAGAGGCGACAGAGGGAATCTGACACAGGAGATGGACAGTAGCATCTTCCTGATAACAACTCAAAATAACTAAATAATGCGGACGCCAATTCGCCTGCCAAGCGTGGCAACTATTTCAAAATCCCCCTATTAGTCAATCTATGGGGAGGCTTATTTTGCAGTGGGCTTTTATAGCCTCTAATAAATAGACAGAATTCAATCTTGCTTGGTAACAGTGCGAGTGCATCTTAACTTAGTTGCGTGTTTCTATAATGTTTGTGTTATGTTAATAGTCATGAGACTCTTAAAGCTATATCAAAAAGGTTGCTATCTACAACTTGTGTTGATGGTGATTTTTATTATGATAATCATGAGGTCTTTTTAAGTGGCTTTTTACTTCAACCGACCAATTTTTTTAGTATATATTATAGTTTTCTTGATCAACTTTCGGCACGTTCGACGAAAGTAATTTTTTTTAATCTAAAGTTGAAAAATATATCACTGAAATACCTAAGTTTGTTTTTGAAAATTTGATGGTAAATGCTAAATAATGGCTCATTTCAGTTTCTTATAAAGTGTGGGAAAGGGAACCTTAGAATTGAATATTTATTTGGTAGAGTTTTAATGAATGGACCCTTTTGACTTTAATTTATTGCTTGAAAGTGTTCTCGAACCATACAATATTATGTAAAAGAACACTTTAATACGTTTATACATAGTATTAAAATTTGGCGTTTGTCATCCTTTGTTATGAAAGAAAATGGAAAAGGGTAGAGAATATAATGAATAAAGGGGAACAGGTTTTAATGGGTCTCAAAATAACATATAGGTAAATAATAACATAATTTAAATAGATCATAAAATATGTTAGTGCAAATGAGGTAAGAATATATTCAGATTTCCTATCTGAATATATTCTTACCTCATTATATCTATATATTATATCTATTTTAGATTTCCCATTTCAATTTCTTTAGACTTATTATTGAATTAATCTTCCCAACGACAATCTGTCACGTTTACACTGTATTTTCTAGACATTTTGTGTCGTGCATACATTACATTACTTTACTTCCACTATGTACAATGTAGAGTCATATAATATCTAAGTTAAATAACGCCAGACATTGAAGGCAACGATGCGGAGATTCAAGGAGTATTCTCCAGCATAGCATCACTCTTGTTTATAATGTCACCTGTAAATTCACGCTTAAATTTCATATAGTTGGCAACAATATTTTCATGTATGTTAGGACATTTTATGACAAATATTTGATAAAGTTGTTATATTTACTTAACATATTTTTATTAGCTTTGTCAAAAGCGACCTCAAATATGAAGTTAATTTGTTATAAATTTAAATTTATAATAATGTTAGTAGGATATACTTTTTTTTGATACTAATTATTGAAATTTAAAGTTGGGCAGCATTTTTCTCCTATTTAAAAGCTTGACTGTATACATAGCGGAAGAAAGTAAAACGCACTACACTAACTTATTTTAATAAAACCTATTCACTTTTGCCGCATTATAATCTGATAGTAAGAGACTGGCAAATTAGGTACGACGAAGGTGTAACATGCGTACGCCATCTGTTGTATTTTGACTACAAATAATAAAATAAGGAATACAATTGTAAAAATTAGGCTTAAGATAATAAAAATTTGCTCAATTCCTGTTGTGAAGTTACGATCTCGAACGCTACTCAGTGTTCAAGGAGGACCGTCGATCGGGAATTTTCGAAGGAAAATATTGGATTTGATTCATAGATAGAATTGATACATGTCATAAAATAAAAAAAGTACTCCAAACCGCTATCTTTGGAGAATTTTAATATACAAACTAGTCAAAAGACTTGAGAATTTAAAACAATTTCAATGTCAAAACCGATAAAAAATCACGTCAGAGATGCGGCGGAAGAGATCATCAGCGACTATAGAAAGCATCACAAATATGTTACGTGGTATAGCCACGCTGTAGCTATATTATCGATCGGCTCGGCCGGACAAGGACAACGCTATACCAGCGTACATGCTGCTGTATTTCGTATAGTAAGTGTAGAGGACTGGAGAAAACTTTTACTAGAAACGAGGCATTCCATCTTAGTCCTCAGGGGTGACAACGCATCTGCATTTTGATTCGTAAATGAGAAAAGATGTAGATGTCTATGGGCCACAGCAGCCACTTACCATCAGGTGGACTTTGTGCTCGTTTGTCACCCTTATTGTATAAAAAACATCTTAAGGCTTCCAATGTGAAGTGGTATTACCACAGGCACAGGTACCTACTGCGATCGTCAATCTGTCTGCCACGGGCAAGGGTTAAGGCAAATCCGACTTAAAACGAAAATAGCCCATGTCCAACATGGACTTTATGGAATCGGAAAAAAAATTGCACCATATATATCTAGGTCTATGTAGCTCAAAGTACGCGAGCAACTCGGGTTCGATCCCCGTCGGCGAAATTGTTAATTGCAATTTAAGTGACTTACCACGTACAAGGAAACCTGCATGCTTGAGCAATAAGAAAAAATTTTTCGAAGACATGTGGAAGTTCGCCAACACGCACTGGGCTGTCCCAGTCCGACCTCCCGGCGGACATTTCCTTGCCCTAAACCGCCTCAGATATGGGAAAAAGCCTGTGTCCAGCAGTAAGACGTATATATAGGCTGTGACTTTATGTCTTGTGCCTAATAAAATCTATTTTGTTTGTGCCAGGATAAATATGGAGCATTCACCCGTCCATCTTTTTATTACAACCTTTAAAAAAAAAGTCCACTGTTGAATATAGGCCTCCCAGATTGATTGCTTTACAGTGGGGATTTTATAAGCGATACCATGCCACGCCTGGCAGGGGTAGGCAACTGCAGTTTTTTAATTACTTTCTGTTGTTATCAGGAAGATGCTCATCTCCTGTCAGTTTGCTTTCCTGCTACACCCACGGAACTGACTGCACGGTAAAAATATAGATGATTGAACGAAAATAATTTTTTATTTAATAATTCACTATACTTTTCTGACAGAGCTGTACTTAGAGAGATCAAAAGTTATCGGACCTATCATTAACACATTAATAAAAATGATTTTATTCATAACATTTCAAAAAGAAACGTAGCATCAACTTTCGACACGGCACTTATAACCGATATGAAACTGGTGTTTGGAGAGGGAAGTGAGAAAGAATACAAACTACCGACGGCCCATTAAAATTGACAGGCATCTTGTCTACAATTACGTGTCGAACTGAACGTATGAGCTCTGTGAGCGTGAAAATTAAAGACTGTTTCAAGATAATAATTGACGTGGCCATTTTAGATCGACCTTTGCAACAACAAGACACGAGCTTAAATACGTAACTCTAACAAGACCGAGAGGTCAATGAGGGGTCACACAGTACTGGATGGCATGTAAAAGTATGATCCAGTCTTTTGTATCCAACATTTCAATCAACCCTTGCGCAATGGAGGGCCAATTATCAGTGATGCATCCAAGTTACTAGTTGCTTGTTCATTAACACGATGGCTCCAATGATTAGACTCTTTGTTCCGTACGAAATTTATTAATTCTTTTGTACGATCGTTGATTGGTTTAGTGTTTCGTATTCAATTTGTTTTGATTTCAAACTGTTATAATGAGGCTTAGCAATTTTTATTGGTGTATGTGAATATCAATTATGGAATGTGAATAATGATTAATGAATAATTTGGCGTAAATTCTATTAAGTGTATTAAAAACTAATATTATAAAGAGGAAAGATTTGTTTGTTTGTTTGTTTGAATTGAATAGGCTCTGAAACTACTGAACCGATTTGAAAAATTCTTTCACCATTAGAATCCTACATTATTCCTGATGAACATAGGCGATAGAACGTTTTCAAAAAAATTAGGGATCCATATGAAAACTTTGTTAATGTAACCCAAGGTGTGAAAAAAATACCAAAAAAAACCTTATATCGCGTACGCTGCGGAAACTATTGACAACAGAGCAAAGTGATGTGCTACAGTTTTATGGAGGACATCAATATCTACATTAAAGTCGCCTGATAAATGTATAATAATAAAATGCCATATGTCTAACTATTATAGTTATCTCACAATAACTACTTTCATGTCGCGTGTCATATCATGTCGCGCGGCAGAGACGCGTGATATACGCGGGTGAAACCGCGGGGTACAGCTAGTTAAAAATAAATTGCACGTAGCCTTGTATCGTCCTATATCATCCCGTGGGTGTCGTAAGAGGTAACATGGGGAAACAAACCAGGACATAGGAGATAGAATGTAGCATCTTCTTACGACTACTAAAAAATAAAAACTGCTGTTGCTAATCCGTCTGCCAAAGCGTGGCAAGTATGGTAAATATCAACATATATAAGGCAATCCATGGGGCAGACCTATTTTCGACAGTGTGCTTGTTGGTAGGTTGTACCGGTAACAGTCTAGTAGGAGTATCCATAGTCAATCGCAGGTTGATTGAGGTTGACTTAAGAGCTGAGGACTGATGAATGACTATATAATTATCTAGTGAACTGTAACCACCTATCCAAACATTAAACGTGGCACTTTCGGCAAAATTCTGTCGAATATAGGAAAGCTTTATGCCGTGCGGTGGTTGTCTGTGCTAAACTATCTCCGCAATTCATTCGTTCGTTTCGTTTGTGTGTAATGTTCTAAAGATCTAATGTAATTTAATCTAATGCGTGCAGCAAGGGAGTGGAACAATTTGCCGGCGTCTATTTTTCCGTCCGAATACAATCTGGGCGTCTTCAAGGCAAGAGTGAATCGGCTTTTGTTACGCTCAGACAGTGCGATTTACCGTCTAAGGCTGCATCACCACTTACCACCAGGTGGGATTGTGATCAAGCACTGGCTTATAGTAAGTAAAAAAAAATATCTCATAGCTTTCTATAGCTGGCGGCATTACAATAAGGTCGTCCGTTACGCTCAGGCCAGCGTCGGGGAACTGCATCAAAGGTGTATGAAGCTTGGTACTGCAATTGCCAATTAACTTATCTAGCGTGGGGATTAAGGCAAATATCCCTACAATAATAGAGGCCTATTTCCAGCAGTGGCCTGGAAGGGACCGATAAAGAAAGAAAAGAACGATTCAAATAATCAAAACCATAAGAATCATACTGAGCTACTAAATGAAGCAATATTTTTGATCAACCCTAATTCTCTGAAATTAAAAAAATGACGTATAACACGAAGTAATGCACCCTACTTAATAGCAAACGAAGCATTGGTGACCAACAAATGACGGTGTAATATAACGAATAAAAAATGCAAAGATACAAGTTCAAATTTGTACTTTCTGCGGAAAGTATGGAATAATGCATACTTTTCTCGCACAATATTAGGAAGGTCTAACACGGCTATCAGCTCATAGACATCTACATGTTCCAGCTATAGAATAAGAAAAACTGTTAATGAAGAAGAAAGAAAAATACTTACAGATCAGGCTCGACATCTGTGTAATGACCATCAGCGTCAACGAGGCCAACCCTTATAGTGGGTAGAGTCTCGTCTTCGTCATCTTCTACTTCTCCTCTTGCTTCCCTTGCCTCTCTCTCTGCTAAGGCTCGAGCTGCTATTACCTGTTAACATTATTAAACATAATATAACACTAAAATTCTTATAGTATTAGTAAATGTAGCAATATAACATGAAGTTACAAGGAAACAAAAGGAAATAACGCGAGTAATAATAAATTTATAAATGTGTTAGTCCCAATTCTAGATAGACCTCCTATCATTTCTGATAGGGTTATGGAGAAATTAGTTTGCAGCGCTGCTCCAGTGCTCCTTTACCCCCATTTCTATAAAAACAATGTCCTGGAAATATTTCTATTCCTCAGACGTGCGGATTTACTCAAGTCATTTTTTCACCTCCCAGTAAGTGGTGAATCTGAATTTAAAATTGCAATCAACAATTTCGTTGGTGCCAGCGGGGATCTAACCTTGCGAAGTGTGCCGTTACGAGCACCTAACTTCTGAGCCATCACGGCTCTCCAATATACATTAGACGTTTCGTTTATTATAAGACAAACGAGTTAATTAGCTCTTAAAAATATGCAGGTTAATGGCGCCGGTGGCGATTGAATTCGGTTTCTCCGTAATCATTGAAATTTTAAGGTGAACGCTTATTTGTAGTAGTACAATATTTTATATTTATTATCATACTGTTTGTACTGCCTTAATTTTTTACCTATGTCCACAAAAATAAAATCGAAGTATCTGCCTGTAATGTCAAAATAACTGCCGTATATTGAGTTGAGAGGTTTTTTTATATGATAGGGTGACAAACGAGCACACAGTCCACCTGATGGTAAGTGGTTGCTGTGGCTCATAGACATTTACATGTATCCCCGAATACGAATCAAAATGCGGATGCGTTGTCACCCGTGGGGACTTAGATGGAATACTTCGTTTCCAGTAAAAAGAGTCTCCGGTCGTCTATACTCACCATACGAAACACAGCAGCGTTAAGCTACTATTATACGCTGGTATTCTGTGAGAGCGTGATCCTTCCCCGAGCCGACTCATTCGTGATACAACAATACTACTAATGTAACTGCAGAATGGCTCTGCCACGTATAAAACGCTTTATTTGCATGGCATTAAGACATGAATAATCATTCTTTTAATTTTTTGACTGTGTGTCTATTTGTCCAAGTTAATCTTTAGAATGGCTGAACAGATTGTAATGAATATTCATAAACCGATGGAGAGCAATTCTAGGAGTGATCTATGTCATGTGTAATCTGAAAAACTTTGGGCTTATTTGAAAAAAAACGATGAATTAATGAAGTAAATAACGCCACAATTATAAATCCTAACCAAGCGAAGTCAATGTGGTTCGCTACAATATAATAAATGTGACAAACGAGCAAACAATCTACCTGTTCATAAGGGAATGCCGTACCCCATATTCATCTATCCTCAATGAAGAATCAAAATTTAGACGCGCTATTACCCCTGAGAACGAAACACGACAGCATTAAGCTTATATTTACTCGTAAAGCTGGTATATTGTGAGAGCGTGGTCTTTGCCTGATCAAGCCGACCCATTTCGTGCTACAACTATAATATAGTTGCAGTGTAACTCCACCACATATAAAGTTAATCTAAAAAAAAAAACGACCTTTACGCTTAATTTCGATTGTTTATTACATCACACAACCTATTTCGTATTCAGTTCGTTACAAATAACAGTTTTATATGATTTACATTTTAAGCGTCGTTTCGTATAAAGTATATGTGAAAAAGTCGGTCAGTGTTTGAATATTCATGAGATAACAATATAAAGCGGCCCCATTGAAAAAAGCTGATAGCAGTATGTTACGGACATCACACACGGCTATCAGCTTTATCAATAGAAATTTATTTCTTTTCCCTTGGCAACAAAATGCGTATTTTATTAAAATTGATCTTGCTACCCGCCCCGTCTCCGCGCGGGTGATGACTGGTTGTCGACAGTTGATGCTTCGAAAACCTATTCACTTTTCACATGCGATGATTACAGTTCGAATCTCACGCAGAACAAGTATTTGAATGGCCTACTAATAATTCTTCCAGGTCTGGATGTGTAACAGGTTGTTTAGCAAAAATAATAAAAGTCCATATTTTTTTAAATATCCTGCGACAGGAAAGCAGTCCCACAAATAGAAAATCACAAATGGACTTAGTTTTCCATGTTAATCTAACGTACTAAGCTTTGAAAATAAAAGAAGTACACAAAACTGATCCTTTTCGTGGCATAGGAGTTTGAAGTAAAACAGATGACCGTGTACATTTCTTTGTTTAAAGCAACTCATATTTCTATATCCTAGTTTAAGGTTTCTTAGAGAATCATCATGCATATAGGCAGGTTGGCAAGGCTTTCACAAGGATGATTACAGAACATCTTGCTTTAAGAGGAGATTACCACCAGATATTATTTTTACTTGTATTTTATTTTTTCCCTTATGCTGTGAAATATGGGGCGGTAGATTTACGCCACTACCACACGGCAAAGAACCGACTGTGTTCTTTCGGCTTTGTCGTTTGCTTAACATCACCCGGAGGACACGAGCGCGAGCGACTTGTCCCCTAATATATTGAAGATGGGACAGATTAAGTTAAGCGACGAGCATGTATGCTCAGGTATATGAATGTATAGTACGCGAGAGAGGTGTGTTAGTATCGTGCCAAATGGAGGTCTGTAGTCTCTGCCTATCCCTCTGGGTGACAGGCGTGAATGCTTATGAAAATTATTTTTACTTACTTAAATGCATAGCGAGAATTTCTTCTGTGTTTCGTATGGTGAGTGTTGAGTACCGGAGACCCTTTTTACTGGAAACGAGGCATTCCATTTTAGTCCTCGGGGGTGACAACACATCTGTGTTTTGATTCTCAATCGAGGATAAATGTAGATATCTATGGGCCACAGAATTCACTTAACATCAGGTGGGGTGTGTGCTTGTTTGCCACCATATCATATAAAAAAGAGAACGTAGAAAAGCCACGCTGCGGAATAGCTTCAGCACGAATTTATCGTCTCGACCGGGCAAGGACCGCAGGGATGACAATGAATTTGTATTTTATTTTTGATAGAGAAAGAGAATAGATGTGCGTGTTTAACGCTCTAACCTATCTCTGCTACCAAATAGAAGTGCTTTGTTGCGTTCTGAAGGATATAAAGAGACAGTATAGTAATAGGGTGTTAGGCATGCTATCTTGTCCACAGAGGTGACTATGCATCTGTTGTCTTTATTGTTTGAAGTTGGATACAAGTGTCTAAAATTTTTATAGGATAGGGTGACAAACGAGCACACAGTCCACCTAATGGTAATTGGATGCTGTGGCCCATAGACATCTATCCTCGATTACGAATCAAAATGCAGATGCGTTGTCACCCGTGAGAACTAAGATGGAATGCCTTGTTTCCAGTAAAAAGGGGTCTCCGGTTCTCTACACTCACCATACAAAATACAGCAGCATTAAGCTTCTATTTTAAGCTGGTATTCGGTGAGAGCGTGGGCCTTCCCCGGTTGAGCCGATTCATTCGTGCTACAACTATACTACTAATATAACTGCAGCGTGGCTCTACCACTTAGACTATGGTTCTATAGACACAGTGCAGTGGCCACTTTTTATCAGGTGGACTGTAAATTTGATTAACTTCCGTTTTATAATGAACCTGCAGGTGAACTGCTTGTTCGTCATATGTTTTGATATCATCTCGCACAAGTGATATCTGCTTTCCATCGCTGGACTGGGTATTTATACTTCTCACATATACGAGATGGTTATATTTAACGGAGGCCATGCCATAAAGACACCTCCAACCCGAAATTGGGTGACAGATTTTCCAACATCTCCACTTGGCGCACATTTAGCTTGCATGCTTGTTCCACGTCATGCCAAATTACAAGAATTATGTAACTTAAATGAGCAAAAATATCTTACTTGCAATCGCCTTTGTGCTTGCGGTGTGATATCCACCACCCTTGACCATCTTCTTGACTTCCTTTCGTACTGCCAATGTTCGCTTAGAGCACATTGTTCATCGTCAGAATCGTTCTGTGGACAAATATAACGTTCAAGTTTTTTTGTAAAATATATTTTAAAGCTTGGGGAAACAATATAAACTTACAGTTATACACTCATACATTACAGCCATAAAAGTCCACTGCTGAACTTGAGTCTCTCCCATAGATAGCCTCAAATAGACGATTTTTTGAATCAAAAACACAAACTTTTTATTCAATATAGATTATAAATATTACTTATTGAAAGTTACTCATTGTTGGATTTACCACTGGTAGTTTATAAATATACAATATGTTACACAATTAACAACACAAAACAAATTAGAAATAGCTTGGTAGCGATCACCTCATTCCCAGGGTTTATTATCATCCATAAATTCTTTAATATTATAATAACCCTTTTTATACAAACTTTGTTTGATAAAGTTTTTGAACTTTGAGGTCTTCGATCAATAACATTGATCGAAGTTTGAGGTTGTCAAATTTTGTATATTTTCTGAGATTCAGTAGTAGATCGGTGGAGTCGGATAACTAATATCACTAACTAGTGCTTTTTCCTAGTATTTACAGAACAACTATTTTTTTTAAATTACTTTTATTTTTATGTACATGCATTATATTTTCGTAAATGTATTGAGAGGCCAAAGTAAATGTATTAAATTCATATAATTTTTTTTGGCGACTCTTTAGGTTCCAAATAATAGAATCTATTTAAAGAAGAGGGTCATCTTCTGTAAATAGATTCATTAGAATAGTAGAAAAAGTAGTAATTTAATTAAATACATAATATAATGAAAGTGCCAACCATTTCCTAGTGGAGAAGTAAAAAAGACAGTTTACCACCCTATATATTTTGAAAACACCACAGTTGGATACGGGCCTATTTCCTACTAAGAAGGACATATGTCTTAACCGTCACGGTATGACCATGATTATTCCGACATTAATTATAAGCCAATACACGGTAGGACCATGGTTATTCCGACATTAATCATAAGCCAATACACGGTATGACCACGGTTATTCCGACATTAATCATAAGCCAATATTTCTTTCTGGCACTTCCTATGGTCGTCACGACAACCATATGACGAAATTGGTGAAAGGATTTTCATACGCCGCCATCATCACCGTACGGCCTATAACCTATAATTTACTATAGTTATTAGGTATAAATATGAATGATTAAAAAAATTCACAGATTCAGTAGCGAAACTATTTTTATTTTTCACGTGATGCAAAAAAGCGCGCGCTACGTTGTCGACAGTTATCCGAGACTTCATTGTACCGCCCTATCATTTTGCGGGAAAATGTTGCTTGAAAGCAGGAACAACGTAAACAACGCTTAGTTGGTTCACGTTTCAAAAATGTTGCAGTGTAAAAATCTCCTTTATTTTTAAAACCAATTTTAAACGGGCGCTGAAAAAGTTGCACTGCGAAATTCGTTTTTCTTTTTTTAAATACATATACATTTTATTCGAAATCCTTTTTGTATAATATTATTTTAATTTTGATATCGCTCACTGGTTATATTACGTGACGTGAGAAACCAACTGTTTGTACAACTTAATACATTTTTAACAAATTCAAACAGTTTGTATAATTGATATATTTAATATTATTTGATTAATTTAATTTTAAACTTAGTAATTATACCGACTAGTATATTTAATTTTAACTAATGTAATGTATTGATCGTATAAAATAATTTGCTATGATATAAATAGTAAACGTGTAGTGGCAGTGGTAGAATATTCACTATATTATATATCCTTATCCTATTATATTATATATCCTATTATATATCCTTTAAACCAGCAATTCTTGTATATATATATATATATATATATATATATATATATATATATATATATATATATACCTCATATCGTCCCGTAGGCGTCGTAAGAGGCGACAGAGGGAAACTGACACAGGTGTTGGGCAGCAACATCTTCCTTATAACAACTCAAAAGAGTAAAAAACTGCGCTTTCCAAAAACAGGACTTCTACATTCGGCAATGGGCTTTTCTAGACTGTAATGGTTGGGTGGTAGAAATATTTAGAAAACAGAAACATTTAGGTGTTGAAGTAAAACAAACACGAGTTATTTTCAATGATTAGTTTAGGGCAAAGTCACATTAAATATAAGCGACGACGAGCAAAGTAAGCAGCTATAGTTTACTAGTGACGAATACGTGCGAGCCACAAGGGTTTTAAGGCAATAATTAGCGTCCTGTCACAGGGTCAGATTAGGCCAAAGCTCCTAAATAAAAAGTAACAAATCGATCTCTTACAATTCGATCAGAACATCACTATACCTGGTAATTTATATCCTAATTAAACGTTATATAGAATGCGGAACATACCCCATTCGATGTATTATATTTAGTGAATAGTATTTTGTTGGAAAATACGTGTGTTAAATTTCGTTTTTTAACGTTTATAATATGGTTTAATTGTTATAATTAAATAAAAGTATATTAAACGTTGATATTTATTTTATTTTATATATTACATATCTTGTAATTCGAACATAAAACATAATTTACCCAATTGTAATTCATAACACATTATAAATTGAGCTCTGTAAAATATTTTCAATATCAAAATGTTTATTGATGAGATGAACGCCGTTAATCCGTTTATAGTTAACAACTTCATTCAGAAATAATCAACCTCCTATAGAACTGAATGATATTTCTGTTCGGTTCAATTGAGTGTTTCTAAATGTTGCCAGAGGTTTATAATTAATTCGATCAATAGAAATGATTTTATATTCTATTAATCAACATCAACGTCATCGGGCTGAATAATATTTAGTTGTAGGAACTTTTCAAGATATACCTTTATTATAGGAGAGGGCGCAAACAAGCATACGGCTCACCTGATGGTAAGTGATTACCGCCGCCCATGAACAACTGCAACACCAGGGGAATTGCAGACGCGTTGCCGGCCTTTTAAAAAGGAGTAGGGTCTTTTCTTGAAGGTCCTTAAGTAGTATCGGTCTGGATAAATCTCTGGTGGTAGCCGATTCCACAAGGAAGTTGTGCGAGGAAGAAAACTTCTTTGAAATCACACGGTGGTGGACCGCAAGTCATCCAGATGGTATGGATGGTATCGCGAGTTTTGTCGCGATATGCGATGGTGAAATTGTGCGGCTGGAATTAGTCCGAACAATTCCTCAGAGCACTCCCCGTGGTAGATGCGATAAAATGCTAAGCTACCTAACATTTAAAGTGAAACCTTGGCGTACAGATTAGACAGCAGTGCCCGTTAATATCAGGGCGTATGTTATAAGTGTCGTAAGAAATACCTCATTGTCTCCAATTTAAAAAAAAAGGATAACAAATCCAATCGATGGTAAGTGGATGCTGTGGTCTACAGACATCTATGTACATCTAACCTTAATTAAGAAACAGAATGCAGTTGCGTTCTCACCCTTTTTATAAAATAAGAGTAACAACTGACACAAGACAACGCACAGTTCACTTGATGGCAAATAAGTGCTGCAGTCAATAGACTTCTACATCCATCCTCTAGAATCAAATAGCAGATGCGTTGCCACCCCTGAAGACTAAGATGGAATGCCTCGTTTCCGGTTAAAAAGGGTTTCCGGTTCTCTACACTCCCTGTACAGATTACAACAGAATTGATTTGCTATTTTATTTTTTGAGAGCGTGATCCTTCCCCGGTCGGACCGGTCCAAGCGTGATGCAACCATAATAAAGCTGCAGCGTGACTCTACAATGTATAAAACTACTTATATAATATTATTAATTGCAAAAATGCTATAATATCAATACAAAAATCTAACCTTGATTTCTTTACAACAGATTACACATCAAAAATAAAAATAAAATACCTACTGTAGATTAAAGATGAGATGTTTTATTTTATCGATGCTAAAATCAATTTTAATTCCTTTCCTGTCAGGTAACGTTCTAATAACATGAAAAATATTTTAATCAGATTAAACAGAGCTAATAGCGTAATGTGAAATCTGAATATAATGTCTGGCGGATAAAGGAGATATTCGAAACGCATCATTCCGTCATTCGTATAGAGTCCTCAGGGAAATCACGAGTGGAAAGCTAATGAAACTCTGGAACACATATTGCGTACTTAGAATGTCGTCTATTGGAAATATGTGTTTAAGTGGTTGTTGGAATATATATAATTGAAGTTATATAACATATTCAAAGATATGTAGTAAAAATATTAATAATATACAAAACATAAATAAGTAATAATAGAATAGTGCTTTGTGTTTCAAGTTGCCAGTGTTGAGTGCTACACTGTTGGCTGTATAAGGAAGTTTAGCAAAATATGGAGAGTGCTATGCTCGAAGTATCTCTGCGTGATAGACTTCGTAATGAGGATATCCGCAGTAGAATCAGAGTAGCTCACAAAGCCCAACGGATCAATAAGCTCAAGCAATGGGGAGGTTATATAGCTCATTGAACCGACAATCGATGGGATTCCCAAGTCACATACTTGTACTGTAAACGAAGGAAGGCACCCATTTGGTGGAGTGCTGATCTGGTACATTATACAAGAAGTCGATGGATGCAAATGCAAAGGTTGTAATAAAAAAAGGTAATGTTGTTTCATGTTTTAGTCGCCTAAAAAAGTTAAAAATGTCCTTGTTTTTTTAAATTGTTTTTTTAAATAACATTGATAAACGAGCACGCAGTCCACCTGATGCTAAGTAGATGCTGTGGCCCATAGACATCTACATTTATCTGAATCAAAACCCTTGAGGACTAAGAAGGAATGCCTCGTTTCCAGTAAAACAGGTTTCGGTTCTTTACATTCACAATACGCAAAACAGCAGCATTGCTATTTTACGCTGGTATTCAGTGCGAGCATGGCTTTTCCCTGGTCAAGCTAACCAATCAGTGCTACAATCATAATAAAACTGCAGCGTGGCTTTACCACGTATGAGCGTACGTATGTATCAGCGTGGCTCTACGACGTTTGTTGAGGTAAATTTACATGACTATCAACAATTATCGTGAATCATGATGATAAGTGCTTGATTATAAAAAGAGATATCAAGATATAATCATAAAAAAACAATGATATAAATTTTCCGATACATATCATATATACTAGATGTACTAAATATTTTTATTAATACATAACAAAATATAAATAAGACCAGAAACGTAAAAAGAAAAGTTGCGACACGAGTCTTGACTTTTCCGCTGGGTTTCTGATTATAGGGTGAATTAAAGACTAATAAAATTGTATTTGAAATCAATTAAGCAATGTAACACAACGAATAAATAAAAAATAAGTCCAACAGTTGTAAGCGAACCCTCGTTAGCACTTGACTGTCGCTTCAATAGTCAACAAGTAGACAAATTATCCTTTTAATAAGAGTATTGGATTTAATCAATGTTGGTCCTACATTGCATATACATACACCAATTTGTAACGATGACTAATGGAAATCATGAGAGATGATATAGTGTTCAATGTCAGGTGATATTGGGACATTCACAGAAAAAAGTGATTATGATATTTTAAATTAATATCGGTTTATGCGGGCAAGTTCAGATTATTGCTCTATTTTCGTTTCAGAAATTTTGTCAAAAATGTGCCAAAATTATTAAAATCGCAGACCTTGATGATATATCTTAACAGCAGCTCTCGGTTGTTTTTATTTCAACTAATTATAAAGGCCGTATACCGTAGCAATATGACCCCGGAAAAGCCTAAATAATTTGAGCTTTGGCTAAAAATTATCTTATTCTTACTTTTTCCCTAAAATGTATAATACATATTACTTTAATATAACCTAAATATTATGGTGTATATTCATTCAATCATTTGAATCTTAATTGCCAAACTAACAATGAAATTTAAATGAATAGAATGTTATATTCGTAATCTCTATTTTAATGATTTTCTAAAACGTATTCATAATGTCTTAGAGAAACTGTTTAAAATTTACAGAAAACAGAAACTTTTTGCATATTGGCAGTAAAATTAGTTTAATAGAGTAATTAAATACGAATTTAACTTTCGTTCTCAATATTTTTTATTTTAATTCTAAATAGTAACAGAATACTTTATGATTTATTTGTTATTATAAAATATGCAGTACAGTTTTACAATAATAAGATGCCTCTAAATTCAATAGTTTATCGTGACACTATCGCGTCACTTGCTAAAATCGAAAATTATGAATGTAAATATTACTTAATTATGAAAAATGTAACAAAATTAATACATACACAAGTGTACATAAATGAGATAGCATTTATTAAAGCGAATTCAACTTAATAAATTAATTAAAAATGCATTACAAAGATTGCAAAGGTGCATGTTTTAATTTTAATTGAATTTTAAGACCCTATATTTCATGGGCATCAAATCCATCATTATAATTGAGATATTTTTGGAGTTTTTTTCATAATATTATAGTGATAAACGGGCCATGGCAGACTGCAGCCCTATGTATCCTAAATCCATATCCAGAGATAGACAGCTGCTGTAAGCTGTATTAAAATAACTAGCATTCCTTACATTAATAAAAAAAATTACTAATGTAAGGAATTAAATAAATTATATAAAATAAATTAAATAAAAATATAAAATAAATTCCTTACATTAATAAAAAAAATCCTTACATTAGTATTATTTGTATACAGATTGCGGGAGCAAAACCTTTTCGAGAATGCGCCAAACGACCTGAGAACACTAATAGTCCTACCAAATGACGAATGTCTATAAATATTTTCCATATTCACCACGTATAATAAGCCAGTCGGTGAAGGCAGGTTCCGAATTCCGATACCCTCTCACTGATAAGGTTTATCACTGTTATCAGCATGTCGGGTTTGGATTTAGTCTAATTGGTCCAGTAAGAAACTTCAAGCAAAGAAGTTTACATATTATGCGTTATAACTTATAACCTCTGAACTCAAATATGGAAGACCGCAGCCAATAAAAATATTGTATAAAACAAAATAGTAGTACATTGATTCATTACAACCAGTCAAATGTCCACTGCCGAATATATGCATTTGCTAAAGATTGTCCATGGCAGACGAATCGACAACCGCACTTTCGGTTTCTCTCAGTTGCCTCTTAGAATAACCACGTGACGATATAGGGTAGTGGTAGGGCTGCCACCATTTTTTTAACAAATATAGTATTTTTCTCAATAAAGATGCAAAAATATAGTACCTACTTTTCAGAAATGCAGGAGAAAAAAGTACACATTTATTTTTAATCTCTATGTATTTTGGCACATATATTTGTTATTGCTCTTTGCTTTGGCCATAAATGATCTTATTACCTTTAAAATGGTTACAGGAATCTAAGAAAATTAGATTTTTATTAAAATAAATTAATAATTAATTTTTAATTAAATTAATACATGCTCTTTTTCTTTCTTCTTTCAATTTAACAATCATGATGGAAAAAAATCTTTCCGTAAAGTTAATATAAAATAGCGCTACAGTTGAATTAGGGGAAAATATAGTATTTTAATATTTTTGTAATTTATTATTATTATATAATATAAGTACAATTGACTGAAATATAGTACGATGCTATATATTATAGTACGGGTGCCAACCCTAGGTAGTAGATTCCTTAACATCGCTAGTATACGAAGATAATATGTATAAATAAAAATAGCACTCATAACTTTCTACGTTATTGGTATCTTTGAGAACACAGGTAAATATTTTAATGATGTAAATAAAATAGTGTGCATTAGATGTATAAAAGTCAAAGTTAAAAGTTAAAGCCTGTATACGTCCCAATTCTGGCCACAGGCCTCCCCTCATTTCTGAGAGGGTTTTAGCACAAGGAAGTGTCCGCCGCGCTCCCCCAATGCGAGTTAGTGAACTTTACATGTCTTCGAAATATTTTTTGTCTTATTTCTCAGACATGCACGTTTCCTCACGATGTTTTCCTTCACCGCAGAGCACGTGGTAAATCAGCACTTAAAATTGCAATTAACAATTTCAATGGTACCGGCGGGGATCGAACCGGGTTTGCTCGCGTACTGTGAAATTTACAGAGAGAGCTAACCATTTGAGCTACCACGGCTTAAATGTGGGGTTCCCCTAAAAGTAGGCACATAATACACGTCATTTATTGTTTGCTTGTGGATTTTACCAAAATATTTTTTTCCATCATATTATATAAAACATTGAAGTTACTGTAATTAAAAAAAAAAACTTTTAATAAGCCAATCAAATCTTAAGAATCTTTGAAACTGACCACCTTGGAATTATCTTAATCTGTAAGTTTCTTATACCAGGCGTGTATAGACATAAAGAGATAACGCAAGTACAGATGATCGGTGGTCCGTTACGCCTATGAAATAAACCTGCGATAATATTAAAAGCCCGGCTTGACTAAGCCTAGCTCGCTATTACTAAACCTACGATTTGCATATCTTGAGATAGATCATGCGACGCATAATCTACGACATTTCGTAAGTTCTTAAGATAAGGCCCGATAAGTCGAAAGCTTTCGTTTGTTTTCGATGCCTATGAATCACTACGGTTTAAGAATTTACAGTTAAATGTAATTTTAAGCGACAGGGTATAGAATTACAGTCGCGAAATTGACAAATATTGGTTGCAGTTTCCTATTTAAGAGTTATTGTAAGTTTGTTTACTTATACGCTATAATAATGATTTGTAGCTGATGCTTTACCGTTGAAACAAATATTACAGTTTTTTTTTTTAATAAAGAATGAATGTTCATTGAAGTAATACGCGTATATACTACGGACAGTAAATAATAACTTCAATGCCTATGTAAATAATTTGTCCTGCGCCTGATATTTCTCCATCGGATTATGAGAATGAGGAAATAGAGACCTGCACCTGTGCTTGCGCATACACTTGGGCGTTATAATCCTGTCCTGCGCCGATGACTAGTCTCCGTTGAGGCAGGCCGCCCGCCGTAGCCGAAAATTCGGTCTAGAGGACATTATTATTATTAAATAATTTATGGAATTAATATTTTTATACAGTAAAATCGATTTTAAAGTAACATCTGATGTAAACTATTACTAAAATATTATTGTTACTTTATTGACATGTTAAACTTCATGTCAGTCTATAATCTTGGTATTATAACATAGAACTGAAAATAGGAATTACGTAACAAGACTAGCAGTTGATCGAATACTAGCAGTCAACATAATATATAAATGTTTAATAAGCACGAGTACATCTTTTGACTGACAATATTTACTTTTATATTTATTTAATATGTTCAAAATAAATACACATTTGATATAACTAATATCACATAAATTGACTGTGTGCGCGTGCGTGCGTGAGTGCGTCCATGTGTGCGTGCGTGCGTGCGTGCGTGTGCGTGTGTGTGTGTGTGTGTGTGTGTGTGTGTGTGTGTGTGTGTGTGTGTGTGTGTGTGTGTGTGTGTGTGTGTGTGTGTGTGTGTGTGTGTGTGTGTGCGTGTGTGTGTGCGTGCGCGTGTGTGTGTGAATGTGAGTTGTGTAAAATTTTATTATTCTGTTACTTCACCGTCATCAATCTGTAGGATATGGTTTCGGTATTTGTATGGATTTTTCGCCTACAAATTATCATTAGCCTCGTTTGTTCAACAAATGTAGGGAGCACAATGCATATGCCATTGACAGATATATAATACTGTTACGCGCTCAAGTCGACGATACACTAGCGCCATCTAGTGTCAAGAACGAGAGCGAGGGGAGCTTTGCAGAAAATGACATCACAAATCTCTCAACCAACAGCGCCATCCGAAGAACTAAGTTTCTAGAAAATCTATACTCGCACACTCGTCCCTTTGCGCGCATTTACTTGAATATTCGGGATGCTTCTTTGCTAATTTAAATAAATAGGCGCTGCAAGATGCGATCGGGGCAGAGTTGAACTCGGCGACACAAGCGAAGCTTCGGAGCGGAATTAAGTGAATTAGCGTGTTTAATTATTAGTGTTTTTAACTTTAATTTGTGTAAAGTAAATTAAAGTGTTAATTTAGGTAATTCTATCGGCAATTTTTATTGTCACGAACCTCAAGCTCGTAACAATTGGTGTCAGAAGTGGGATAAAATCATGCCGATTTTACCTAAGGAGGAAACGGAGGGTGTCCGTACCCGCAGTCAACGCCAGCAGGAGACGGACCAAAGAAGATTTGGTGGTGCAACGCCGCAGACTTCGGAGGGCCAGCCACCGGCTGCAGGCCCGTCAGTAGCCCCTACATCTGCAGCACCTGACTTAGGTGCTCTGATGGTGATGCTGCAGGAGCAGGTTCACCGACAGGAGGAACAGGTCCGTCAGTTGAAAGAGCAGCTGCAGAGCGGACAGGATGAACACACAAACAGGCCCGTCGGTTAGTAGATCAGCAGGCGGAACAGGCTCGCCGACAGGAGGAACAGGTCCGTCGGTTGGAAGAGCAGCTACGGGGCGGACAGGCAGAACAGGCCCGCCGACAGGAGGAACAGATGCTTCTCATGAAGGACCTTCACGCTACCTTCAGGAAAGAGATAAGGGAGGTGAAGGATAAGGTTGCTCAACATGAAAATCGCCTGTCGGAAGCTGAAACCCGAATTGACCAAGTGAACAATCGGGTTGACAACGTAATGGCTGACATGAGGAAATCGCTGGATGAACTGAAACTTGGGGATGGAACTACAGCTCCCGTGGTAGCTTCAGCACCTTCGCTACGTGGGTTCAAGGTGCCACCGTTCGACGGGACTTCTTCCTGGTCAGCCTACAACATCCAGTTCGAGGCTGTTATGAAAGCGAACGGCTGGAATAAAGTCAGGCCATGACCGCTCTCACACTAGGCCTACGCGACCAGGCCTTAACAGTTCTGGAAGCTCTCGGTGAGGAAGTGACTTATGAGCTCCTTGAGGCATTGGAGGCGAGATATGGCGACGCTCACCTGGAACACGACTTTCGTGCGCAGCTTAAAGATCGCGTGCAGCGCATCAACGAAAACCTGCAGTAGTGGGCTCTAGAGGTGGAGAAGCTGGTGCGGAAAGCATACCGGTCTGTACCTGCACTCATTGAAGGGAACCTGGTGCAGACATTCATCGACGGCATCCGCGACCTGGAAGTCAGAGCTGCTGTGAGGCTCGGGCACCACCAGATGCTTAAGGACGCCTTGGCCCATGCACTGGAAGTGGAAGCCGTGCGGCAGGATCATCGTTCCCATCGCGTCAGGGAGGTTGCAGCAGCTACAGTTCGCGACCGCAACAAAGTATACAGCCCAAGGTGCTATGGCTGTGGGGAAAAGGGCCATCTTCAATCCAGCTGCCCTGAGCGAACCGTGGAAAGGAGAGTTGATCGATCTCGAGAGGGTAGTGCAGCTAACGGCACTGCCTGGCGGCGACAGGATCATCGTTCACCTCACGCTAGGGAGGTTACAGCAGTTACGGTTCGCGACCACAGCAAAAGATACAGCCCTAGGTGCTATGGCTGTGGGGAAAGGGGCCATCTTCGGTCCAGCTGCCCTAAGCACACCCTAGGAAGGCAAGGTGAACGGTCTCAGAAAGGAAGTGCGGCTAACAGCACCGCCCAGCAGCAGCAGGAATACGACTTTACTATCCGACACTGCAGCGGGAAATCTCATGGCAACGCAGATGCATCGTCAAGAAGACCTTGTCCTGAAGATTGCAACCATTGTAGTAGGCAAGAGAGTAAGGAAGTGGTATCCGTGAGGATGCTCAGGAAAAACCACCTCAGCAACGGGTGGAAGGACAGCCTAAGACATGCACAGCAGGAAGATCCAGACATCAAGCCGATTCTGGGATGGCCCGTGCTACCAAGCCTAAGTGGAGGGACGTCGCAGCGATGAGTTCAACCACGAAAAGCTATTGGGCCCCATGGGACAGCTTGCTGATTCAGGATGGAGTCCTGTGCCGTAAATGGGACAATGGTCGAAGAGACAGCTGTCGTTTGCAAATGGTTGTCCCTAAAGCTAAAGTGCCGAATGTTCTACAGCTGTGCCATAATGGTCGTTCAAGAGTCCATCTGGGAGTTAAACGAACTCTACTGAAGGTCCGAGAACAGTTTTACTGGGTCCATTATCGTGACGATGTCGAGGATTGGTGTCGTACATGTACAAGCTATGCGGCCGTGCGGGGACCTCAGACACGTAGTAGAGGAGCATCGAAATTGTACAATGTTGGTGCACCACGGGATAGGACAGCCCTTGACATTGCGGAGCCGTTACAGAAAGGCGCAAGAGGGACTCCTAAGATCGTCCATGTAGATCGCTTGGCACGTTATTATGGGGCAGATAATGCTCGGGACGAGCATGGGGCATAGGAGGGGGCAGTGTTACGCGCTCAAGACGACGATACACTAGCACCATCTAGTGTCAAGAACGAGAGCGAGGGGAGCTTTGCAGAAAATGACATCACAAATCTCTCAACCAACAGCGCCATCCGAAGAACTAAGTTTCTAGAAAATCTATACTCGCACACTCGTCCCTTTGCGCGCATTTACTTGAACATTCGGGATGCTTCTTTGCTAATTTAAATAAATAGGCGCTGCAAGATGCGATCGGGACAGAGTTGAACTCGGCGACACAAGCGAAGCTTCGGAGCGGAATTAAGTGAATTAGTGTGTTTAATTATTAGTGTTTTTAACTTTAATTTGTGTAAAGTAAATTAAAGTGTTAATTTAGGTAATTCTATCGGCAATTTTTATTGTCACGAACCTCAAGCTCGTAACAATACACATGTTGGTAAAATATCTAATATAATATTTTTAATCTTTATTATCAATAAAGGGTCTTATACGTGGTAGAGCCATGCTGCAATTATATTAGTAGTATAGTTGTAGCACGAATGGGTCGGCTCGACCGGGGAAGGACCACGCTCTCACAGAATACCAGCGTGAAATAGTAGCTTAATGCTGCTGTATTTCGTATGGTGAGTGTAGAGAACCGGAGACCCTTTTTACTGGAAATGAGGCATTCCATCTCAGTCCTCACGGGTGACAACGCATCTGCATTTTGATTTGTAATGGAAGATAGATGTAGATGTCTATGGGCCGCAGCAACCACTTACCATCAGGTGGACTGTGTGCTCGTTTGTCACCCTATTCTATAAAAAAAGGGGTGTTTAATATAATGTAACTAAAAAAAATCTTTGATCTAAATATTAAGATGTCTTTGATCTAAAAAGAAGAGTATAAGTTTATGTTTACAATACATTCCAGTATAATCAAACAAAGCAAGTTTCGGTATACATTTCATTGAATACGTATGGAATTGAGAACATAGACGTCGTGGATTGAGTTACCGAGCAACCATATGTTAGTTTGAATCAAGTCGTCAGAAACCTATTCCTACGTTTGAGGATCAAAGGGTCGTGTTGTTCTATTTAGCTACAGGGAGAAATCGAGTAACGAATCTGATCTTGGATCTGTTTATTTTTAATTTATTGATATTTACCTAGATTATTGATAGGTCTTCGCGCGCTCAGACGCGACATAATCTATAGATTAGTTAAGAATAGTTAAGAATATCTTATCCTATCCTAGTTAAGAAAACTACCTATCAATAATCTAAGGATATTTAGTTGATTGCGTACGTGGTAGAGCCACGCTCCAGCTATTTTATGGTTGTAGAACGAATGGGCCAACACGACCGGGTAAGAACCACGCTCTCACAGAATAATAGCGTAAAATTACTTCTGTGTTTCGTATGGTGAGTGAATAGATCCAGAGACCCTTTTTTACTGGAAACGAGACATTTCATCTCAGTCCTCAGGGGTGACAACGCATCTGCGTTTTGATTTTTAATCGAGGATAGATGTAGATGTATATGGGCCCCACCACTGACCATCAGGTGGACTGCGTGCTCGTTTGTCACCCTTATTCAATAAAAAATGTCATTATATGGAGTTAATGACAAAGTTAAGGAAAATAATAGACTATACACTCATAAGCCCCAATTCTAAACACAGTCGTCCAACCCCTAAGAGAGATTTAGTACACGGAAAAGTTCACTGTGCTGCTTTATTGTAACTTTGTCTGACCTTGATATTTTTTATATTTTTGCATACAGCATTCTTTATGATATTTTTCTTCACTACCAAGAACGTGGTAAACAAACATTTAATATTGGAGTTAACAATTTATAAGAACTAGTTTAAGAGAAATATGTACAGTAACAAATTCATGGTTTGATTTCAAAATTTACTTATAATCCGAATGTTATTATAATTATATTTTGTCTGAAGTTCTCTTTACTTCTTAAGCAAGAAGTTGCAGTTCACCTTCAAACGAAGGAGGCCACACATGCATTGAAGACTAAGATGGATTGCCTGAAAAACATTAATAATACTGATTCTCTTCATACCGGAACTCAGCAAAGTGTTATTTGGTTGCAAGCATTGTTATTTGGCGTATGGGTTACTTACACCCGTAGCTACAACAAAAAATAATAATACCAGAAAAATTCTTACGCAACTCAGTCTATAACATACATAATGATTAAGAGTATGATAGTTTATGCAAATACGATCTCCTTTCCTCTTTCGTCTTCCACCTTCACGCCGAGACGGACTGATTACAGATTGAGTGATGGCTCCGAAGCCGACACCTAAATGAACTTGATAGGCGTTACGAGACGTCAACGCGCCGTGGGACTTTTTGAGTTAGTATAACCAGTAAATTGGGCTTCCCTTCTTATAACGAGTGAATAACGCATTAAAATCAGGCTGTCGGTAATTTATAGTGTTTAAATTTCAACATAAACTCATCTCGTTTGTTATCGAACGGTAGAATGAAGAGGCGATTATTTTTTTAATAAGTTAAACATAGAATGTTGAGCAGTATGATTAGAAAATCTCACAGAACACCAGTGTAAAATGAGAGTCTAATACTGATGTGCTTTGTACGGTGAGTATAGAGAAATGGAGACCTTTTCTACTGGTCCTCAGGGGGACAACGTAAACATTTTGACTCTTAAGGGGAAATATAATGTCAAATGGCTTAGCAAGATCCTTCGTTATGCCGAAAATATTGCAGCATTAATTTTGAAATAAATATATGGTAAAGTTGAGGATTAATGTTAGTGATTATGTTGGACGAAAACACGATTTCGTAAAATTTTCTCGATAGAAAAAAATCCAAAATTACCTCCAAAATAAACAATAAACCGCTGTTATTCACAAAATACTTTAAATAAGATCATGAAACTTTGCATACCAACTGAACTAACTATAAAGCAGTGCTTATGTTATTTACTTTTTTTAAAATAGCATTATTTTCACTGTAAAAAGAAATTACCTAAACTATCGGCGTCTTGAGCTTGAATTCTGTCGCCCCGTTAGTATCGCTTAGGCTTTTGAAGGGAGAAGTTGTGTCGCTTACGATCAGAATATACATTACGCAACAGTACGACGTAAAATTAAAATGGGAAATAACCGTGATAAAAATAAGAAGCGGCTGGCTTGGCGCTAAGAAACAGGCATAAATATGATAAACCTAATAAAATAAGTGTCTAATGACCTTTCTACTTACAGTATTAGGGATTACAAACGTATCGGTACATAGCATACGACGCGCGGGGAAGTGGGGGCGAAATTAGAATTTGAGCTGACTTACTCTACCCTCTTAATCGCACGCATAATATCACGTCAACTTCGTGTTTTTTTCATTACTCTTATTCTAAAAGGCGCAAAAATGTGTACATTTGATTTGTCTTTTTCTTTGGTTGTACCGTGTAACTGTCCTGATAATATATTTTCGTTGCCGTGAAATAAGGTCAATTTTTTATATAGGCCGTACCATTTTCACAAAAAATATCGTAACATTTTAATCGAAAGTTAACCTAGTAATGCCACATTTTGATAATCTAAATAAGTCAAAATAACTAATTGTAAGTTTATTATTCATTAAATATCTAAGCCTAAGTTCTGAGTGAGGCCTGAGGGCAGGTCGTGGGGAGTGTAAATTAAGGACAGTGTAATTTATGGATTAATATAGATATGTATTATGTTTCCAATTGTTTTTTCATTATTGAAAGTAACAGATTTAATTCTTCATTTCACTTTCTTGATGGGTTAATAATGCGACGCTGCAGGCTGTGTCTCCGATTCTTGAACATCAGAAGATCTGATTAAAATAAATAATTAATAACCAGGAAGTTCGTCTGTGTGCTATTAATATATGTATTATACCTATATGATACAAGTGAAATACTTCCGAATTAAAACTAAACACTCTGTATTTCTTTGTAGTGTTTTGGGGGCAGACTATAATGACAGCATTGACCTAACAACGTTGTTACGTCTTCCTTGAGGGCAACCATTACGTCGACATGTTAGTTCTTTTTAACATTACGAGTTCTGTTCTGATGAAACGCGACTCAACGAACTTGTTATTGTGAATTCAAAGTCAAAAATATTTCATTTATATTTGCGGTTGGTAAAACTCCATCAATTGGTAGGATTAATATGCACTTCTTTCACCGTTATTTTACACCGTTTTTATTTTTACAGACTGGTTTGGCTATACGCAATCATCAGGATATACTATAACTAACTATGCATGAGCTGTTGCATATTTCTCGTAGTCGCATCTTACGACACCCAGAGGATGATATGGGGTGATGTATTTTAATACGTCGCGTACTGCATTACTATATTGTTACTACTGCTTTACTATCAATACTGTGTGATAGGCTCGTTTCAGGGTGACAAGGAGGAAACAAAAAAAGGATCTATTTTATATATATGCAATCAGTATTTATGTCAACACTGGCCGTAGTGAGTTGTACTAGAATAATTATTATATACCGAATACTTTAACTCGACTTTTTTCTCTTTTTTTATCTTGACTTTAAACTAGAAATTTCTAGCGCGCTATTAAATACGCTATGTTTTAGCGCGCTATTTATAAAAAGTGTGTAGGAGGCCGGCAAGCGCGTTAAGTTTATTAGCAGCACGCTATATCTCGGAGCTACATTACATGTCGTTCATTGGATAGACCGCGTGTTATATAAGAACATTGTTTCGAAATAAGTCGCATTTTAGATTAAAATAAAATAAAGTGGTAAAGAAAAATTAAAGAACGCTTTTTCATACTTTTTAAATCCTATACTATTAAACGAGCAATTCTTGTATATATATATAATCGGGATCTCGGAAACGGCTCCAACGATTTTCATAAAATTTAGTGTCCGGGGAGTTTCGGGGATAATAAATCGATCTAGCTAGCATTTATTTTTAGAAAATGTCTTTTTGTCCGTGTTTTTAGGCAATGAAAAACTGCTACAATATCGTTAGAATAAGAAGGTAAATTTTGACAGTTTATTAATGATTACAAATAGCTTAATTTGTATAATGGGCGGTCACAGAATCGTAAAAGCCCCGGTTCGAGCCCAGACCGAACGACCGACTTTTTTTAATTTTTTTTTCAAGTTCCTTTCTTTTTTGAGAAAATCTATTTTTTCGAGCTCTTTTTTTAGTATTTTTTAAAAACACGAAAATTTAAATTAAACTAATTGCACTCATGATTTTTTATTCAAATAACCATTTCAGTTTTTTCTATTATGTCGCTAAGATCAAAAAATATTATTCGTATTTCATCATTATGTAATTTGTATCTAAATAGAATTTCCAAAACACACGAATTAAAAAAAACCGAGCGAAAAATACCGAGCAAAGCTCGGTCAACCGGGTACTTTTTATAATCCTAAAAATATTTTAAGGACGGTACTTTTTAAAACAAAATAAAATTAATCATTTTTTATTATAACTGATGTAAACGTTATTTTAACCTTATTATAATTAATTGTATATACAAAAATCAACTACAAAAAACACTATTATATACACTTTTGTATCTATATTTATTTACATTTAAAAACATTAGTTAGGCTTCTTTTGTAGCAGACAACGGTTTCTTTCGATCATTTATAAATATACAGTATACACTAACTAAATAACGTCTAACACTAAATTAGTTTGCGCGCGATGAATAGCGTGCTGCTTGATTAAATTTGCGTCACACGTCTACTGCCAACAGCGTTGCTGCTAGAACTAATTGCCGCTTGATGTGAATAGCAGCGCCAAAGCGTCATAGCGTCATAGCGCCATGGCGACTACTTACATAGCACGCGCTATGCGTTATGAAGAGATAGCGCGCTATAATATGGCGCTATGCGCTATATTAACCACCATTAGTAACAACGTGGTCGAGCTGAGACGTTTATAATAACTGCTGCTGCTACAGCTGCATTTTGATACTAGGATTAGAATAGGAGTCTATTCACAGCATTCACCGATCATCTGGTGATTTGTTTTCTTACTATCACCGATACTTCTGGAAAATAAATATTGCTCTGGTAACAGAATACCGACGAATGGCAATATATCGAAATATCGAATTTAAATCTTAAAGATAGATACGAACAGCAGCTTTATCAAGCAAAAGTATCTTAAAAGTAATTAAAAAGTAAAGTTACAGCCTTTATACTAGTGTCAAAACCTCTTACAAGAGTTTAGCAGCAGTCCTGCGGGCTGCGAGTTCAAACCCCGTACGGAAAAACGAATCCTGCTCCAAAGTGCATGGACTTCACATGACTTCAAAATAATTTTTTCTGACATGCCGAACTCGCGAAGTTTTTCATTACGACCGACCTATGGTAAATCATCAGTTGAAATCACAATTTGCAATTTAAGTGCGGCTTCGAAGTCGTTGCATTCGTACTGAGGAACTTGAAGCAAGCGCTATACCAATGAGATACTACTATGACGTCACTGCAACTAGGTTAAAATTAATTTAAAACTATATTAAATATTGCATAAATATAAAATGGCCCCAAAGCAGTCCTAAAATAGTAAACAAAAATATGCATAGGAAATTCAACAGCCTGTAGTTTTAAAAATTGAAAAAGTAAAAAGTTAAAATGTATTTAAATTATGTGAAGAGAATAAATTCCTGTTGTCAACGTGACAAAAGGGACAATGTTTTAAGTTGTCGAGGAACAAAACTCACTTTCCAATCCAACTTTTTTATGATAGCATTAACTTTATAAATTTTGGACAGTTTCAATTTCTTTAGTTAAAAAGGCAGTGGTTTAATCCTCAATTTTGTTGATAATACATCCGTTATTTCAAATGTCAACTTCGGAATTTTTATTATTAGGGGACGAATGTAATGATGATGGTGGTGATGACTTTTGAGGAAAGATGAACAAATTGTGTGCGAGAACGAGTATTTGTATAGCTACATATAATTGTTTCAGGTGTGGGTAACGTTAAAAAAGTAGAGAAGAGAAAAAAGTTATTATAACAAGCAAACCAGCCCTAATTAGCAGCACTTGTTTACAAATACGATGCATATGGTGGCCATCGCCTTCAGCCAGAGACCTTGAATTAAGCATGACATAATCCAATCCAACGGGTAACATGAGACGACTAGTTTTAAGATCTTTTGGCTTCCGAAATAACCATCTCGTTGATAGAATATGTCCGAGCAGCAACATTTTTCTGATAATAACTCAAAAAAACCAAAATAGCGGTTGCTAAAAAGCCTGCTATGCGTTGTGGCTTAATATGGCAAAATTTATACGTGGTAAAGCCATGCTGCAGTTATATTAGTAGTATAGTTGTAGCACAAATTGGTCGGCTCGATCGGGTAAGGACCACGCTCTCACAGAATACCATCGTAATGCTGCTGTGTTTCGTGCGGTGAGTGTAGAGAACCGGAGACCTTTTTTCTAGAAACGAGGCATTCTATATTAGTCCTCACGGGTGACAACGCATCTGCATTGTGATTCGTAATCGAGGATAAATGTAGATGTCTATGGGCCACAGCAACCACTTACTATCAGGTGGACTGTGTGCTCGTTTGTTACCCTATCCTATAAACTCCCCCCCCCCCATAATGAGGCGAAGGGGGGCTACGTTCGGGTACCTTTGGTTAGGCTGTAATGAATGAATATAAATTATAAATCCACGTCATATTCATTCAAACATATTATTCAGTAGCAGCGTAGGAGAATCCCTTACTTCATATCATCCCGTGAATGTTGTTAGTGGCGACAGATGGCAACTGAAACAGGAGATGGGTAGCAGCATCTTCCTGATTACAACTCAATAATAATAATAAAAAACTACGGTTGCTAATCTGCTCAGCCAAGCGTGGCAGCTATGGCAAATATCCTTCTTATATGGCAATCTAAATCTTAGGTAGATATAATTATGTCCTCCAGATCGACTTTTGGTTACAGCGGCCTGCCTCAACGGAGACTAGCCATCGACGTAGGACGGGATTACAGCGCCCAAGTGTATGCGCAAGCACAAGTGCACGCTCTATTCCTTCACCCTCATAATCCGATGGGTCGGTAAACCGACACGACCGGAGAGAGATCAGGCGCAGGACCAACGGCCTTACGTGCTTTCCGAGGCACGGGGGTGAGACACCGCGAACTTCCTAACTCCGGGCAGCTACTGAGAATTTCTTGACGGAAAAATCCAATAATTGATTTTTTGGCCCGACCTGGGATTCACACCCACGACCTCATGATCAGCAGTCGCGCTACTAGAACCACTAGATCAACGAAGCAGTCGAAGAATAAGTTAGACTGTATTGAATGAATGAATGAATGACGGTCAACAATGGATCCACTTTAATGGCCAGTGCTTTGTTGGCGTAGCTTGGTAATTAATCCCCGTTTACGGTTATAGGGTAATTAAAGAAACATTTTATTGCTTAGATTTCTATTTTCCAACGAAAATCGAAAGTATTTATGACGTTAGCGTTAATGTTGTGACACACTTGTCGTAAGTCATGCATAAATTAAAAAGAAATACTAGCTATGCTATTCATATTACTAATATTCCCCGTAGCCACTCCTGGTAAGCTTAAAATGCTTGTGTTAAGAGTTGTTCACAAGTTCACGACAATAGTCGAGTGGTGGATTCGAATCCACGACCTTTTGGGTCCACACCCCGCCAATCGGTTACTGTCACTTTTTTATTCAAACGTTTTTACCTTCTTCGTAACCACCTTCATCGTAATAGCCACGTGATCAATTGTTTGCATTATTATTATTATAACGTGGTAGAGCCACGCTGCAACTTTATTATGGGTGCAGCACGAATGGGCCGGCTAGTCCGAGGAACGCATATAATACAGCGTAAAATACTGTGTTTCCTATAGTGACTGAAGATAATCAGAGTTTATTTTTACTAACAAGGCATTCCATCTTAGTCCTCAGGTGTGACGACGAATTTTGTACATGGTGCTTAATCAAAGATAGACGTAGGTATACTCGTATGTGGGCCACCACATGCACTTACCACCAGGTGGACAGTGTGCTCGTTTGTTACCCTTATTGTATAAAAAAAATACCTAGCTATAGCCACTATTCAGCAGGTCCAGATTCAAAATTTCAACTGAAGGAAAACACATTTGAATAAGTATATATCTATAAATTGATAGTTTTAGTGTATGTGATGCAGGTAGAATAGGAGAAGAGACCTATGTTCGGCAGTGAACTTATGTAGGGTTTTAATGATGATAATGGTGATGTATTGTGATTATCTCCAGTGCCCCTGATCAGAGCCAATATATTTCATTGATTGATATTATAATTTACATTTAATATTTCAATTTCGATGTGTATCTATAACTTGTGATGTGGATTAGTTCAAATTAGTAAAAGTTAAACGATTTTTACTTTAATTTTTTTTTTCATTTATTTAACGGATTTGCGTTGACTTTTTTACTGGTAATGAGGCGTTTCGTCGTAGTCCTGAGGGAAAATATCTGCATTTTGATTCTTAATCGAGAATAGATGTATAGGTTTCTATAAATCACAGAATCCACTCACCATCTAGTGGCCTTTTGACAAACAAAACAATATTTCCATTAATCTTAAATCACCAGTATAGTGTGGCACAACAAACATACGCAAAAGATCCTATTTTAATTACGTTCTCAGTCTTGTTTGAGATCATGAAAATAAATGAGGAAAGTAGGCACTAAAACTCATAAAGTTAAGTGCTTATTTAGATTAGTGGTGAAATACTACGCAACCTGTAGGTGAACTAAATTGTATTAAATATGACGTGTTAATCTAAATTAAAAGTAAAGTTATAATTATATTACGTGAAAGAGTCACGCTGTAATTATGGTTAGCTCGTCCAAGGAAGGATTACGCTCGCACATAATACCAGTGTAAAATATCACCATAATGTGTTTCCTTTGGTGAGTGTCAAGATAATATAATATAATACCGAGGCTTCCTCCTCCTTTGTGACAACGCATTTGTATTTTGAATTTTAATCGAGAAAAAATGGGAGTCTATCAACCACAGCATCCAATTCCATCCACTTATCATCAGGTGTTCATTTCCTACCCTTAAATTTATAATTAATATAAGGGTCTACTACTGCGTACAAGTCTTTTTTTAAGAGTTTTGAAGCAAAGAAAAGTCCTTCGCACTGCCCTAATGTGCCGTGTAGGCCTGAGTAAATCTTTACATAGTTTATTGTTTAATTTATTTTAAAATTTATTTCTTATCTTCCTAAAGAAGAAACTAAGTAGTATCTAATTTTAAAAGTTTCTGAAAATTAATAAGCTTATATTAGCATTTGTTACGCGGTAGATATGACAATATTTTAAGTCAGAAATTGCCAACAAGTGGATTTAACAAAGAAGTCAATTTTTGTCGCTCTCTTGCGATGACTTAACTTAGAAACCGAGTATAATCAGACCATGATGAAAGGAAAACTAATTTAGGAATTCAGAACGATCACTACCATATATATTTTAATATATTATATATTGCTTACCTACCTATAGCTAGTGAGAGTTCTCCTCGTACTGAAACACAGTATATAGACGGTGTGTATGTCACACCTCCCTCAACCCAATCTACGGTTAAAGTTATGACAATAACTTTAACTAGACATATTTATAACGATAAAAAGAGAACTTATGTAAACAAAAGTTGGATACACCTGTGCTATATTTATATTTAACGCGAAGCATAGTGATGTAGTGGTTTTAAAAAGACATCTGCATAAAAAAAAACGATTATTATGCTAAAATAAGATTGTCACTTGGATACAAACAGCGTTCGTTTTCATTTCGTAGTTTTATAGGGAGTTTTCTCCTCGAGCTATTAGCAACTAATATGCTTCGTTTAAACAGTAGAAATAAATTTTCTTGAAATAAAACTAATAGCAAATGGTTAAATGTGACATACGTTTAGGATAATGTTTACTTCAGCTAAACTTTTTCATAATTTGACTATTTCTTAGTCATATATACGCCGAAATAAGACTAAGCTAGCTTAGAGCGATCATTTATATATTCGTAGTAAAGCTTAACTGAAAGATAGTTTCGACGTTATATAAAATGTATGTGGTGTTCTGTCTACGTTCTTTTGTATGTCTGATTCAAGTGCTTAAGTTTAATGGTTTAAGTTAATTGCAGGTGCATTGCCTGCCTTTTTAGAAAGGAGTAAGTTCTTTTCTTGAAGGTCCCTAAGTTGTGTCGTTCTGGAAAAATCACCGGTGTTAAACAGAGAGGAAGTACGCGGAAGAAAATTCCTAGTGAAACGTACAGTGGTGGACCAAGCATCCAGAAGGAGTGGATTCATCCGAAAAAATCCTCACAGCACTCCCCGTGGTATATGCGAAAGAAAATGCAGAGGGATGCAACATCTACTCGTAGCGACAGTGAATCGAGTCGAACGGAAAGCACTCGATCGTTGACTATTCGAGCCGCTGTGCGCGGGATGCAGTGAGTGAAAGGAGCTGGCACTGTGGAGCCCCAGCCAAGAGTTGGCAGGTTAGCAATTGTAATTGTTTTGGCTTGTTATCAGGAAGACACTTCTGTCCATCCTGTTTCATTTTCCTATGTCATCGTGGATATTCTTATATACCCCCCACTGCACGATAGATATAGTATAGTATAGACGAATTTAATAACTTACCTGTATCTCGAAGTATTTCACTTGGGAGTCAAATTGTTACCTACGTCTCAAAACATGCAAATGTCAACATAGTGATTAAATATAGATCTCATCAAATACTTGTATTCAGTATAGTCGAGTCGAATAGCCGTAGTAAACGCAGCATATAGGCGTCATTAAACGCTAAGTTTATATGCCGAATAGTCGTAAACGTGGAGAAGTTATCTGTAAGCTTTAGCGAATGTTTGCGATCGAGTGGTCAGCGAATTGAGGAAACGATCTTGAACTAGCTATTACACGTGGAATGGCAAAGGAGTTTTACTTTTAATATGGTGCCGTTATGTAAATGTATTCTATTAACTGATTTTAACGTAGGTATTTGTAGTGTGGTGTGGCCACACAAGGTAATTGATCAAACCCTTTCATAAAGTGAGTGTTATGGTTGCTATATTATTAAAGAAATTAAGGAATTTGAGGCCTTCACACATGTGGCATTATTTTTTTTATCATTTTTACAAAACGTTCCCCTCTCACTCACACTAGGATTTTCTTCTGTATCGTGGAGGCAGTTTATAAACATAAATTGCACAAGGACAAACATCCAGACCCGGAACAATTATTTGTAGGTCATACAAATACTTGTTCCGTGCGGGATTGAACCCGCTGCCCCCAGCGCAGCCACTCATTGCTAAGCCACTGCGCCACGGAGCCGTCAAATATTTCAGTTTGTCTTTTCTTCAGTTTTATGGGGCTGCGTTATTTCTTGGCGAAGACTGTCTTGGAGTAAATTTATAAAGTGTTGTAATAATGATGATGTTTACAATGATGGATATAGGCTTTATCAAAAATGACACACGTCGTGAAATACTTGCCTATACTTAACACCTTATGTCGATACCATCACAGTGGTATCTGATTATTTATTTGATAATATTCTTACAATGTTTAAATTGATATCTTAAGGTATAAACAAACGTAAGCTTTACCGTTTACGTGCCATTAACATACCTACATGTAATTGATAGAATCAGGCGTTACTTTGCGGAAATCCATTATAATAAAAATATTAATTAACTTACAACCTGTAAATTTCACAATGCTGTATTAGTCCCTATTTTAACATATGGTAGTGAAAGTTGGGTGTGGCAGAAGAAGCACCAGAGTAGAATAAATGCAGTAGAAATGCGGTCGCTAGGGAGTATGTTAGGGCTGAATCTGAGTGACAGGGTGAGAAACTGTGTGAATAAAGAAGAGTGTGGTTTGCAAGATGATGCAGTGTCCAGGATTAAGAAAGGAATGCTTCGGTGGTTTGGTCATGTAGAAAGAATGAATGCGGAAAGACTGACACAGCAAATATATGATGCAGAAGTGAATGGATGAGTCGGAAAGGGACGTCCCAGGCGGAAGTTTATCAACCAAATTGGCGATATACTAAAAATGGCCCAAATTAAGAGTACCCTTAACCGACGAGCATGTATGCGTAGATATATGGATTTGGAAGAGGCGAGGGAGGTATGTCAGGATCGTGCTAAATTTAAGTATGTAGTCTTTGCCTACCCCTCTGGGTGTAGGCGTGAGTGTTTATGTTATGTTATGTAATTTACAACCCTCCGCTAACTAAATACAATGATGTGTCTTACGTGGATTGAAGAGCGCCTCCCTCAATTGCGGGCACTAACTTCGTCACCAGTAGTCCCAGCAGCACTACTCCCAACACCACTACTCCCGGCACCACTTCTTCCAACACCACTATTCCAGGTAAGACACACCATCGACGATAATACGACACGTGTTTCGCCTCTATACGAGGCATCCTCAGGTAATATAGACTCTACGGCGGCTGACCGCTAAGGCGGCTTAGCTGTCGGGAGTAGTGGTGTTGGGAGTAGTGGTGTTGGGAGTAGTGGTGCTGGGACTAGTGGTGTTGGGAGTAGTAGTGTTGGGGCTAGTGGTGACGGAGTTAGTGCACGCAATTGAGGGAGGGTGGGAGGTGCTCTTCAATCCAGGTAAGACACATCTTTGTATTTAGTTAGCGGAAGGTTGCAAATTAATTAATATTTTATTATACCTACATGTTATAATAAATGGCAATGATTTTCCTCAAAACCAGTACGTGCGATTAGGAGACGGCTTACAGTTATCATTCACTTGCCAGGGCTAGTTTGTCAATCAGCAGAATATACCCCGTAAGTTCTTCATCCCTTCTCGGTTGACCCGAACCATTCGTTCTGCAGCAATAACATCGCTGCAGCTTAACTCTACCACTTAAGGCAAGATATAAAGAAAGAAAGAAAAATGAAAGAAACACTTTTGGCACAGATCATTAACGTAGGTACAAGACTATACTAATTCATAACAGAAACACGAATTTTTAATAAATTTGGCTTTGTACGCCGAAGGCATGCGGTTCTATTACTCAGCATGAGTCGGGGCGAAGCCACAACGCAGATTTTCAGTAACGTCCAGAAAAAAAAAGTGAAAGTGGTCATGTAAACGTGTGGAGGCACTACATACACACAAAAAATAAACGTAATACAACTTAACAGACGTGTGCGCTTTGTGTAAGTTTTGCTGTTTGGTATGGTGAGCGACTCGAAGTTTCTATGCATGATAGAATTCGAATGAGGATAACCGCATAAGAACCAGAGTACTCGACATAGCCCAACGAATCAGTAAGTTGAAGTGGGCCGGACATATAGCTTGAAGAAACGACAACGGATAAGGCAGAAAGGTTCTCGATTGGCAGCCTCATGCTGGTAAGAAAAGTGTAGGGCAACCCACCATTAGATATAGTAACTACCTGGTAAGAGATGTATGGATGCAGATGCTACAGACACAGGCTTTGTAGTAATTAAGGGAGGCCTATGTTCAGCAATCGACTTCTGAAAGGTTATAATTATAATGATGAAAGGTTTCAAAATTTAAATAAACGAAAATTTAAATAATTTTCCACGTTTAGTTAAACAAATAATGATTAAATATGCCATTTGTTAAAACTTGCTGCATATGAACTAATACGAACTAGACTAATCAGCGAAATTTCGAGTCGTCAAAGTTTCAAAGTTTAATTATTACTCCATTCTGAACGTAGTTTGCATCCTTGTGTATTTCAATGAATTTGAACCAATCAAGAGCAAGGGCAACATGTATCCTAAAATAATGTCTTAATGGAATAACAGTCAATAAGGTGTAGTGACAATATCGAAGATCTATTAAACAAGATTTTTTTAAAACATTGTTTGCACCGCAATCAGTTAAAAACTTTAATTTATACGAATATACTTAAATACTAATTATACATTTTTAATCTGCGTGGTAAATAATACATAATCTTTAATTATGACATTCATAGATACCTCATTGGTTTATAATAATTGTGTAGTCTATACTTCCGGTGAAATTCAAATATATAAGTGCTGTATGTTCGTTACAAGTTCAAATATTACACATCTAAACGGACACGCTATCATATTATATCTACTGTAACAGGTATACTTGTAACAGTTAACTAAGGAGCTTTGTTTTCCTTGTTATATTCTGAAAAATCTTATCGTTGTAGTGTGAATTAGACTCATAAGAGTCGGTTAATACTTGAGAAGTACCACGCTCTTACAGAATACTATGGTAAAGTAACAGTGATCACAGAACAGAAAAAATACACTTTTCTAGTAATAAAAATTCCAGTAATAACAAAGTTTCATAAATAAGTGATGAGAATTGGTGATCTTACCGCTGAAAAGACAATATATATATATATTAGTACTCATTGCAGTATAAATAATAATGTCCTCCAGGCTGAATTTCGGTCAAGACCAGCCCCATCGGAGACAAGCCATCAGCGCTGGACAGCATTATAGTGCCCAAGTGTGTGCGCAAGCACAGGTGCACTCTTTATTCCCTCACTCTCATAATCCGATGAGACGGTAAACCAACACGACAAGAGTACGTACGTACTTTACGAGGCACGGGGGTGAGACACCGCTAACTTCCTGACTCCGGGCAGCTACAGAGAATTTCTTGACAGAAAAACTCAATAATTTATTTTTTGACCCGACCCGGAATTCGAACTCAGGACCTTGTGATCAGTAGTCCTACAGTGGTAGTACGACAACGACTAGACCAACGAGGTAGTCACTGAAGTATAATAACTTCCACTAATTGCCAGGGTATTTTGTGATTAATGTTCAGCGAGATATTTCTCTTACGCGGAATCTATTATACGAAACTCACAACTCACAAGAAAAATTTCGGTGATACAAAACTTCATCAAAAAATTGTTTGCATGTATTCGAAAATCGGAAAAGAACTCATCATAATCCAATAAGTTTAAATCAATCAATTTATAATTATATCAACTTCATTTTTTAATAATTTACCGTCATCATCATTCTCTAAACCATTTCCCATTATCTGGGGTCGGCGCAGTAAACCTTCTTGTTCCATTCCTCTCTATCAGCCGTCATTTCCATACTTACTCCTTTCATTCTCATATCACTCTTCACACAATCGATCCATCTTTTATTCGGCCTTCCTCTGCCCGTGTGTCCCTCCACATTCATATTCAACACTCGTTTTGTGACATGACTTTCATCCCTCCGCATCACATGCCCAAACCATGCCAATCTGCTTCCTCTCACCTTTTCTACCACTGGCGCTACTTTCAGGCTTCCTCTTATATACTCATTCCTTATCTTATCCATCCTTGTCACACCACACATCCATCGTAACATTCTCATTTCATTCGCATGCAGTCTATTTTCATCCTTCTTCTTGACGGCCCAGCATTCACTTCCATACATGACGACAGGTCGGATGATCGATTTGTAAATTTTCCCCTTCAGCCTTATTGGCATTCGGGGATCGCACGTTGTGGCTGTGACCTGTCTTTTTAATAATTTGTGTTTTTAATAATTTACCGTATCGATTATTATTAGTAAGGTAAATATTAAATGAAATGGAAATTACCGTCGTAAGGTTTTTAGTACCAATTCATTTAATGTTATGATTATTTATGATATAAAGAACATAGAGCCTAATCGTAAAAACGATTTTACTGTTAACTTATCTCGTTCTTTATACATAAACGCCTTAAACATTTTAATAAGAATAAAACATGTTATCAAAGGTAGTAATATACTTTGCATAAATATACTTTAACTAGCCGAAATAAGTCTCAACAAGAAAACTTATTAATTATACTCTTTTATAAGGTTTAAATGGTACGGGTCATCTTGAGAACCTTTTAGACTACCGATTTAATTGCGAATTAATCGCAGTAAATTTTACAGAACGCGAGTAACACGGGTTCGATCCCCGCCGGCAGCAATTATATTGTTAATTGCAATTTTAAATGCTGATATACCACGTGTTCGGCGGTGAACGAAAACATCGTGAGGAAACCTGCATGTCTGAGGAATAAGATAAAAAATATTTCGAAGACATGTGAAGTTCGCCAACACGCATTGAGGCAGCGCGGCGGACACTTCCTTGCCCTAAAACCCTCTCAGAAATGCCCAGCAGTGGGACGTATATAGGCTGTAACTTTACTTTTAATAGTGTGAAAGGTTCCCAACATTGTTCTACGAAAATTGGAGTCTCTTAACGAAAAATTGGTAATCAAATGAATTAATTCCTTGATTACGAAAGTATCTAATGTCGTATCATTTTCTTTAAAATTAAATAAAAGTACCGTTTACCTCCACAGTATAAAAATTGATGACACAGACGAATGTGTAAGACACGTCATTTTTACCATAGCGGGTTTTTGGGGCATAAGTATGTTTCACACGGTTATTTTATTCTGGAAAGACATCTATACGTAGGCATAGACATCTGGTTCTATTATTGATTAAGAACCAAAGCTCAGAATGTTCTCACCCCTAAGGACTAGGATGAAATGAATCCTTTCCAGTATAAAGGGTCTCCGGTTCTTTACACTTAACATATGGAACACAGTAGTTCTATTCTACACTTTCATGCATTATTATGCATGGTAGGATCATGCTCTCACAGACAAACCGATAGACGAACTTTGTCAAACCGATTCATTCATTTTATCGTGGTTCGATTCGATTATTCAGTCTTTAATATGAACAAAACTATCTAAATTTAGGCTAAAACTCTACCTTCCCAAGTCAAAGAAGAAATGGTGTTTGATGGCTGTTAAAGACATTACAATATCACTTTTAACATTTTAGTGATGCTTGTTTTATATTCTGTATGAAAATTTATTGCGAAATATATCAAGGCGGATCTATCTAAAGCTATTTGACATTCTACGCAGTTATTTTATTTATGATTAAATTTACGTGAGCTATAAAACTTCATCACAACGCGACGCGTGGGCTCGCCTTCACTATCACAGCCCATCTATGTGTTATGCTTATATGTCTTATCCGTCCATAACGCTGATATGTCTATGGCACGACAAAGGAGCCCGAAGGAGTATAGGATCGAGCAACCCTTGCAAAACATTTGGAAAGCCTAGTTAAAATTATTATTTATTGCTGGGTATTTATTTATAGTAAACTAGTTGTTCCCCGCGACTTCGCCCGCGTGGAATTTATTACGATTAAATTTCGTGGGTTTTAAATTTTTGCGCGGCCAATTTTAGCCTACGTTACTCCTCATAACATCTTTGATAGGAGTACCGCATGTGGTACATAGCATTTAGTAAAAAACTGTTATTTTGACATGAAAACAGACACTTTCAACAGAAAGAAAAAAATTCTTAAATTTACGTGGACACTACACATTGAATAAAACTATTATTTATGGATTTTATCGCGTTTCATTACTTTAATTTATTTTCATTATCCCGTCATTTCTGGTGCTTTACAGCACCCATGGCCACGGGGGGGGACGGGGATGTTTGACGTCCCAATGTCATAGTTTGTTCGGCTGCCTTCAGTTTTTGAATATTAATTTTTGGTCTGATTTACGCAAAACGAGCTTATAATAGTATCATGAAGTCTTACAGTGCTATGCTTGGCTTTGGGTTTAATTTTGTTATTTATAGGATCCCAAGCAGATGACAGCACCCATCCATCTTCTTTATTGAAATTTGGATGTTTTTTAATTTCAATAGCCTCGCGTATCATCCTTCATAGGAATAGGTGTTCTTTTGCGAGGATTTGTGGTTTATGAAATCGAATGTAATGGTGGGGACGATCTTGAATATGTTCGCAGACTGCAGACGTCCCGGAGCGTCGATGAATCACATCGGCTATACGTTACTTCACGCGGGTTTTTATAGATCTTTTTGTTTGACCTATGTCTACGAAACATCGGGATAATAAAAATAAATTAAGATAATTAAACGCGATAAAATCCCATAAATAATAGTTTTATTCAATACCTGTATATTATTTGTATATATTTATTAATAACATTTTTATACGTGGTGGAGCCATACTGCAGCTATATTAGTTGTAGCACGAATGGGTCGGCTTGACTGAGGAACACGCTCTCACAGAATACCAGCCTAAAATAGCAGTTTAACACTGTTGTGTTTCGTATGGTGAGTATAGGAAACCGGACACGCTTTTTTACTGGAAACGAGGCATTCCATATTAGTCCTCAGGGGTGACGACGCATTTGCATTTCGATTCTTAATCGAGGATAAATGTAGACGTCTAAGGCAGCTTCCACTTATCACCAGGTGGACTGTGTGCCCGTTTGTCAACCTTATTCTATAAAAAAATCATTACGACCTATCAATTGTCCACTGCTGAACACAGGACTTTCTTAAAGATTTACTTCATATTTGCCAATTTCGCCACGCTAAGTAGTTGGGTTGGCAGCCACAATTCTTTGTTATATTGAGTAGTTATCAAGAAGATGTTGCGGCTCATCTTCTGTTTCATTTTTTTTCTGTCGCCTGTTACGACGTCGGTGGAATGTTATGTGGTAGTGAATTCTTATGGTGATTACTTTTTAGTGGTGTCACTAAACAGCGGAACTCTAATTTATTTAATGTAAAAATTTACTTCTTAAGGGGAAATATAACCTCAAATGCCTTAGCAAGATCCTCCGTAGTGCCGAAAGTATTGCAGCATAAATTTTGAAATAAATATACGGTAAAGTTAGGATTAATGTTAAGGACTATGTTAGACGAAAACACGATTGCGTAAAATTTTCTCGATAGGAAAAAAATCCAAAGTTACCTCCAAACTGAACAATAAACCGCTGTTATTCATAAAATACTTTAAATAAGATCATGAAACTTTGCATACCAACTGAACTAACTATAAAGCAGTGCTTATGTTATTTACTTTTTTTAAAATACCATTATTTTCACTGTAAAAAGAAATTACCTTAACTATCGGCGCGTAAGCTTGATTCCTGTCACCCGGTTAGTATCGCTCCGGCTTTTGAAGGAAGAAGTTGTGTCGCTTACGATCAGAATACACATTACGCAACAGGACGACGTAAAATTAAAATGGGAAATAACCGTTATAAAAATAAGAAGCGACTAGGTTGGCGTTAAGAAACAGGCATGAATATGATAAACCTAATGAAATAAGTATCTAACGACCTATCTACTCACAATATTAGTGATTACAAACATGTCGGTAGATAGCCTACGACGCGCGGGGAAGTGGGGGCGAAATTAGAATTTGAGCTGACTTACTAAATCCCCTTAAAACAACTTTTATAAGTACACATTGGGCCCTCGGCGTTGCGTTAGGCGCGCGTTGATAGCATACAAACACCGCGCTCAACATAGCGTTCGACGAGCGTTAACAGGACATGTCCCTAGTAGCTGGTCGCTTTTGGATTTCATCAATAAAGAAATCCGTATCAAAATGTTCGATCTCCGTTTTTGTCAACATGCGTCCAATCTACACGACGGCTTGCGATAAAACGTACAAGAAAATGGTGGCCCATATACCTAAAAGCGCGCGGTTAAGGCGATACTGCGAAAAAATGCACCTCCTTCCATCGAATAGTATAGGACTATGACGAAAGTGGAATTTTGATATAGGTAAATTCATGTCTTTATCTTAAACTTGCTTGTTCAAAAACACGATAGTACAATTTTGACACGATCATAATTATTTGCGAAAACATCTCTAAAAATCACTATAGTTGAAATTACAACGAAATTAATTAATATATATGCTTGGGAATCACTCAAATATATTCATAACATCAATATTCATTATTTACTTGTTCATTATTTTGATTACTTAAATCAATAATTTTTAAAAAAACATTTTAAGATTCTGACAATTTCTAAGCGCTTTTAACCGTCGCGGGCGCTACGCAATTTTAGACCTTATGACGGCGTTTTTTCAAGTGTTTATAGAGATTATGTATTCACTCGGATCAGTACGGCGATAGCCTGGAGCCACTTTTCGATGTGTCGTCTTAACGCCCGCGCAACGAGCGTTCTAACCAAAATCTGAGAGTTTGATTAGACGCTTTGCGTGTGTACAGACTAGATGGATTTTAAAACGCGCGTTACCAAACCGCGAGCTTCAAACCACCTAATGTGTACTCGCTGTAACTGCATACATTATTGGACTTAGTTGCATTATATGTTCGTAAGCGGTGAAATGTTTACGGACTTAACGGTAATTATATCTTTATTTTCTAAATATAACCCTGTTATCTAATGCGGTAAATAACGTATTTATTAAAGGATTTGACTATTTTCACTACGGACTTGGAGTAAGTAATCGCCTTCCGTGGGTGTAGGTGAGTAGTAAGAGGCGACTTCAGAGGCTTCAGAGCTCAAAAATAATTGTAACTACAATGTAATGTTAATAATTTTCAGTAAGAGGCGGCTTCAATACAACTTACGGTTCATAAATTGAGCGGTATACTATTGAAATTATCAAGTTTTATTTAACAATAGTTGTGAATAAACAAGAAAGAAGTGTTAAAAGACCTGTAATTTACAAATAATAGACGACGTGAGTTCGGAAGAAATAACAAACTAGTTTGAGAGACTTCTCGTAACAAGGTGAAAAGTTTTTCAATCAAAATCTACGGTCCAATTGACGACACAGGTTTTGTGGTGATATTTATCTGAAAATCGTGCAATTTTCTATTATGTACTAGTTTAAATATTTATTTAGTATACTTTTTCGACATCCGTGAGTTGCCGACACCATACTTTTTTGTAGAATAAGGAGGACAATGAGCGCATAATCCATCTGATGGTATTTGGATGCTCTGGCTCAGACATCTACATCTATTCTCGATTAATAATCAAAATGGCAAATGCATTGTTACCCCTGAACAGTAATCCTTTTTATTGGAAACAAGGTATTCTACCTTGTTTCCAATAAAAAGGATCTCGGATTCTCAACTGCTGGTGTTCTGTAAGAGCGTGATCCTTCCCCGGTCGAGCCGACCCATTCGTGCTACATACAGCCATAATATAACTATAGCGCGACTCTACCACGTATAAAATACTTCTGATTTCTTTTTAGAACGATGCCATGTGTAATCCCTACAACAGGATGTGACTATACCTAGCCGTGAACTTTAATTAGCGAAGTCGACAACCTCGAACGTCGTTTGTGCCGAACTTCACCCTTTGTCACTTATATAGTTCTGGTGGGATATTATAATAAAAAAAATTGTAAACTATTCCCTCTTGTTTATTTTCAATTTCAAGTATGAATTAAATGTCGTCACCAAATATCAATAATTTGTAGTTTTCGGATAGTTTCCTTTGTATACACTTAATGAACTTTGATATCAAATTTCAGGTTTCTGTAGGTAAATAGTAACCTAGTAGTTTTTTATGAGTTGACACACACGCACGCACGCACACACACATACACAGAAAGAGAGAGAGAGGGGGAGAGAGAGAGAGAGAGAGAGAGGGAGAGAGAATAACACAGACCTTACTCAAGAACTATAATAGGTTTGTTTATAACATTTGGGATTCTAGGCATTCGAGGTAAACTTATTAGGTAAGCAAATTACTAGCTCAATCAGTTTTCGACTTATGTGAACTCGAAATAGTTCGTGTTACATACAATTCGTGTAGCACACTGCTGATGCGTCTTATTTATTTTTCCGCCCTTGTCTGATACACTGCCGTTTAAAAAAATGTATAGTCACTTACGGATCTTTTTTGATGATGATGATGCTCTAGTTTCATGTTGGCGCACCGATTAAGAGCCGTCAGCCGCCTGAAGAGGGATTGCAAGGAGTCCGCATCCAGGAACGGGTGATCGTTCTGGACCCCAGACACGTCGATTGGAAACTGGAGATCTGAAACAAAAATGAGCAGAGATGTTCAATGTATTATAACTATTATCATGTTCATCTGCATTAATTCCAATAGTAAACATAGGCCTCGCTCAAGAAAGTACAACCACAAAACCCGATCCTAAACCACCTGCATCCATACATTTCTTGCATGATTTACGAGGCCGTCACCTCGTCTAGTGCAAGTGACATAAAGCTGCCACTGGGAATAAAGTGGCAATCTTACTGGTGTCCACCACACACAGTCCACCTGATGGTAAGTGGATGCTGTGACCCATATACATGTACATCGATCCTCGTATAAGAATCAAAACGCAGATAGGTTGTCACCCCTGAGGACTAAGATGGAATGCCAAGTTTCCAGTAAAAAAGGGTCTACGGATCTCTACACTTACCATACGAAAAACAGCAGTATTAAACTACTATTTTACGCTAGTATTTTGTGAGAGCGTGGTCCTTCCCCGGTCGAGCCGATCCATTCGTGCTACAACCATAATACCTACATAGTTGTAGCGTGGCTCTACCACGTAATAACTCCGTTTTTACCCAGAGGAGAGGAGTTCTAACAACTAGATGTTTATCTGAATATGAGAAAGAGATAGGGGGATGTTTATTTAAAGGATGTGACGGTTATGTAAATTGGCATAACAAGCTAAATATAAATTTATACATTTACCATGATGTGCCTCTCTTTGTGAATAGATGAAATGAATTGTTAGTTAACACAATGAAAAGCTCCGCCAGTATTCATGAGAAGCCATGTGAAAGCCCCCGTTGAGGTGCTCCTAAGGGCCTACATAATAAGCTAAGTTCTAAGCTTGTAGAACGATATTGATTGTTGTCTTAATTTGTCTTTATGTCTTAAGACGATATTTGAGAAATGCAAAGACAGTCTCAGTTATTGTCTAGAAAAGAGACAGTATTTATGGGTATGGAAAATCTGAGATATTTTGATTATACCTCCCCTCCGCCTATATTATTTTGTTCATAATTCGCTATTGTTCTTCCTGATTGTGTTGATTTTACAATATTTATTTGCATGAATACGATCAATTTACCATAGTGGCGCTTGGCTAGCGTGGCAACCTCAGTTTTTTTTAAATTATAATGGAGTTATTTTTATTCTACATTCATCTTCTGTTTCAGTTTTCCTCTCTTGCCTCTTATAATGACGTCATAGTTTCTTGTATTTTTATAGGATAAGGACGACAGCGAGCCATAGCCTTGATAGTTAGTGGATGCTGTCACCCATAGACATTTACATCCTAAATTAAGAATAAAAATGCACGACGAAGACTAATAAGGAATGCCTCGTATCTAGTAAAAAGAGTCTCTGGTTCTCTAAACTCACTTTATGAAACACAGTAGAATTAAACTGCCATTTTACGCAGATATTCTGTGGGAGCGTGATCCTTCCCAGGTGGAGTCGACTCATTCGTGCTAAATCTATAATATAGCAGCATGGTTCTACCACGTTAAAAATATGAATTAAAAAAACAGCCTGTCGATCAACCCTAACAAAAGAATGTTATGTTATTTATAAACAATAACGTCAGAAGAAACACAACCCTGAATGTCACACTAGGTGATAAAATAGTAAAATCTGTAGAAAAGGGTAAATTCTTAGAAGTGAGTATAGACAGCGGTCTAAAGTGAAAACATGAATTAAAGGAGATTGAGAGTAAAATAAGTTCAGCTTGTCACGTACTAAGAAGCTTACGGAATGAACCTGATCTTCAACAATTAAAATTGGTTTATTACGATTTGGTTGAGTCAATACTACGTTACAGTATTTTATTCCGGCGAGAATGCTTTAAATGTAATGTACACAAAACCTTTGTTTTGCAAAAAAGAGCAACCAGAACCATGGTCCAGATAAAACAACAAGAATCATGTCGCGAATATTTCGAAAGACTTGGGATCTTAGTCTTGACTATTCCATGTTTGTATTATACCGGTGTTATGCATAAAAAAGATTTAAAAATACTTTTAAAAAGTTCCTGCAGGAAAAATGTAATTAAAGTGTTGACGAATTTCTACATGCTAATGCTATACATATATATATATATATATATATAATATTCCTTCAATATTTTAAGATTATTAGTGACATTTAAAAAATAATCGTAAATTTTTTGTGACAGATATTGTTATTATTCATTTGCGATATTTTATACTTTATTTTATCTATAGTGATGATATTTGATTTGTAATTTTACGGTAATTTTTTATAATTGTAAATTAAATTCTTACGCATTTTAAGTATTTTTGCATAAATTATTCAATACAATTAGCATTCCTAAGCATAAATAAATAAATCGTAAAAAATATTTCAAATAATAAACTTACAATGAATATTTATAATATTCTTGCTTACAACTAAAAGCAAGTAGGCTCGAAAGAATAATGCTTAAATTATTAACGTAATTTTTAACGTATATAATAACTGACACTATGTTGCCTACTGCTGAATAGTTTTTTAATTTATCTTACACATTTATCTGATATATGATATTGGTAGAATTCTTCTCTAGAGATAAAATAAGAAGTGATTTTTTATTTAAATTATGTTTATGCTGAGTTAACCTTCCTCATACGGTCAGATTGCGTCTCAGATTCATATATCACCACTATCAACACTCCTGTCATTAAATGGGGAATAGGCCCCCCTTTCATTCAGCAGTGATCTTGTAAAATGTGATGATGATGACTTAGTCAACTAAGCTATTTTACGAGTAGTGCGTGCACACAAAAGCAAAGGAATTATTCGATGTTAAATTTTTATAAGAATCCATTAAAGAGGTAAACATTAACAGTCTGAAGATGATGCCATTGCGTGCACTTATTCAACATCCTGTTATCTAAGAACTAGCATCTAGTGGCAGACCGAGCATTACGTCGTAAATAGGGCCATATAACTTTAACTACCCCTTTAATGCAACGCCGCGTCTGAGAGTTCATATATAGAGAGGTCGCAGATTTGCATTATATTTATTACTCCTGCGGCGATTAAAGATATGTGATGATGGTTCTCATAGGAACTATTAAAAGTTAACGGCGTATCCGGTTGTTGGTAAAATAATAGATACAAATAGGTAAAATAGGTAAAAGTAAAATTCATTTTTCGATTTAACCTTTAGGGAGAACATTTTTTTAACCTTTTGACTCTATAACATATTCATATCATTATATTGATTCCTAATCGAGGATAAATGTAGATGTCTATGGGCCACAGCATCCACTTACCATCAGGTGGACTGTGTGTGTGCGTTTGTCACTCTTATCTTATAAAGAAAATATTTGTGTTGTCGTTGAAATATCATATACGTATGTATGTTAAAACATTGATAGCTTTGGAAATTAAGTTAAGTAAATAAGATTTTAGGGACATTTTCGTCTCAAATTGACTGTTTGATAAATTAGATTGAATTTCAATTTGAGCATGGCTTAAAGTTCCATAGCAAAGTTCATTAGTTAAGCCGTGTTTTGAAGGGATAACAAGATTACTCCAATGTTTAAACATGCTGTTAGCAAAACGTCTGTTACATAAAGTGAGATATACATATATATGTGCTTCGTTAACCCGAAATAATTCAATAAAGGCTGGTACACGTTTTAAAAAAAAAACATTTGCAGGTTTTTAATACCCGACTGACCGTATCTATATCCGCAGTTTGTCCTGAGTCAGACTTCAGATTTTAATAAATATACACACAAAACAAATAGTATAGGCTATATCATCATCATCATAATATATATTATATATAGATATATATACATAGGCTATCAGTCACTGCGGAACATAGGCCTCCCCCATAGATTGTCCCATAACAGGCAGGTGGTATAGCAACCATAGTTTTTTATTCTCAAGTTGTAATACATAAATTTCTAATAAGGAAAACGCTGCTGCCAATCTCCTTATTTGTTTACATCTGTCGCCACTTACGACACTACAGGACGACATACATTAATGTAGTCTAAACAGTTATAATAAAAATTACAACCCTATTTTTCCTCCTCTTTTACTATTTCGGGCACTGACCTATACATACAAATACGCTGTATATATATAGAGGTCAGTGATTTCGGGGTAGAATTTTATATTAGATGTGACATTTGAAAAGCAAGCATCCTTGAAGTATTGTCTTTTTGATAAAAAAAAGAAACTTTTAAATCGATTCAGCCGTTTTCGAGAAATCGGTCATGCACATATAGAAACTCCTCTTTTTTAAAATCGACCAAAATCAAACAAGTAGTACTAGTAAGAATAATATATATTATTTGATATTAAATTATTTTAATAGTGCTACATAAGTACAATAATAATCCCTCAAAGCATTACCCCACTCAAGAGATGGACAGCAAATGACGTAAAACAGATGTTACTTATCAAAGTGGAACTAGAGCGGCCGTAACAAAGCACACAGTATCGTGTGACGTGCCGCCTCCGGTCCGGTGGGGGCGGAAATAAGGGGGTGAATGCTTGTTATTTAGATCGGAGGGCTGTAGGCGATCATTGTCGTATTTATTTTGTGTTGTTAATGCTGTTAGCCTATTGGATTTTAAAGCTTCATCAGGTCCATCAGTCCGCGAGTTGTTAAAAGAAGGCAAAGACAATTACGATGATGGTGATGATGATGGCTTAGAATAGGTTTTGTTATCAATCGTCATGCCCCGTCTGTGAAAACTTTTTGAGCCATTTAACCGCTGTCCGAGTGGGGAAGTGCGGACCTCTGCCTCTAACTGCTTAGCAAGTGTCGGTCGGTGACAAGCACCCAGGTACGCGGGTGTACACGGTGTGTGCTGGAACGCGTCGTGCCTGCCTACGGGTGCAAATGATTACCCTAATGGTATTAGGTGTGGGTGTATTAGGGATCGTGCGAGCAAAGTTGGCGATTATCACTAGCATTAAATTTTCTGATCACCTATGGTGGGTAGTGGCTGATTTATCACGTGCTCAGCATTAAAAGAAAACATGGTGATGGCAAAGAGTATACATAATTACTACGTAGTGAAGGATTTTGAATTTTTTTCCTCAGACATGCATGCTTTCCAACGAACTCATCGTTGGAAAGCATGCATGTCTGAGGAAAAAAATTCGAGGACAAGTGTCTCTGCTGACACGAAATTTTTACGTGGTAGAACCATGCTGCAGTTATTTTAGTAGTGTAGTTGTAGCACGAGTGGGTCGGCTCGACCGGGGAAGGACCACGCTCTCACAGAATACCAGCGTGAAATAGTAGCTTAATGCTGCAGTGTTTCGTATGGTGAGTGTAGAGATCCGGTAACCCTTTTTACTGGAAATGAGGCATTCCATCTTAGTCCTCACGATGGACGTCGATGCATGTGGGTGTCTATGGGCCACAGCAACCACTTACCATCGGGTGGACTGCATACTCATTTGTCACCATATCCTACAAAAAAAATTTGGAGCGCGGTAGTATCTTCCATCTCTTAAAGCTCTTTCAGGAATGATGAGAGGCCTTTGCTCACATATGCTGTTGCAATATTATGTCCTATTGTATTTGATGTGTATGTAGATATTGTATCATATTGTACGAATGAATAACAATAAGGTATGAATGATTTGACGATTCACTGACGTAGTGGCTAAGTATGTGTAGTATATAGTATACTTTTGATATAGAGTAAATATAAATATTTTTATTCCTTATTGTAAATTGTTCTAATCTGCGTAATTATTTCTTTTATTTATATTAAATGTCGGGTAAAAAAACTTACTGTCTGTTCAATGTTCCGATCTGGGTGTTTGTAAAAAAAAATTAAGAACTTCTCTCCGATCCGAATGAAGGACGTAGTCGCATGTATTACCGTGTAAACCTTGTCAAAATTTCTACATGATATTTTTAATAATATTTTTGATGTATTTTTTTAAATTTATTATATGAAAACGATTACATGAACAGAATCATATAACACCATACCTAAAAGCACCGTTGCTGATTGGACAACTCTTTTACATATTGTATATTTTTCGTAACTCGTAATTTACAATTAGTAACTCACTCATTCACATGATTCTTCGAATCATGATTTGTTTTATTCTTATTAGATTCCTTTAATACAATAGAATTCATTTAGCAACTAACTTCCGATGCGAGCAGAAAAAGGCAATTTAGTTTTCAACTTACTTGTAAGTGATGGACTGACTTATTGCCTGCTTCTTAGCTTAAAAGTTCACAGTTTATTTACCATGAACAGGTTTTACATAAATAGAGTTAATAAGTGATTTATTATTTGTATTAGTTTGCATATTGACTTGGATTTTGACTAACTGGTTGGTCTAGTGATTGTAGTAGTGCAACTACTGATCGAGGTCTAGGGTTCGAATCCCGGGTAGGGCCAAAAAATCAGTTATCGAGTTTTCCGTCCAGAAATTCTCAGTAGCTGCCCGGAGTCAGGAAGTTGGCGGTGTCTCACCCCCGTGCCTTAGAAAGTCCTGCGCCTGATCTCTCTCTTGTCGTGGCAGATTATGAGGGAATAGAGAGTGCACCTGTGTTTGCGCGCATACATTTGGGCAGTATAATCCTGTCCTGCACCGATGGCTAGCGTCCGTTGAGGTAGGCCTTCGTGACCGAAATTCGGTCTAGAGGACATTATAAGCTTGTATTTGGGTTCTGTTAAACTATTTAAAATGAATATGAATTGATTATTTTGTGTTATCGTCCAGTGGGTGTCGTAAGAGGCAGAGGGAAAATGATACAGAAGATAGGCAGCAGCATCTTGCTGAAGACAACGCAAAATAATAAAAAACTGCGTTTGCCAACCCGCTTACAAAGTGTGGCAACTACGCCAAAATCTGCTCATGAGGCAATTTATGAGAGAAACATATGTTCAGCAGTGGAATTTTATAGACCGTAATGGATGGATTGACAGATTATTTTGTGTTTAATAAAGATATTAATAGTCACTTTGCAACCCTCCGCTCAACCAAATGATGCGTCTTACACAGCTTGAAGAGCACCTCCTGCCCTACCTCAGCTGCGTCCACTAATCCCAGCACCACCGCTAACAACACACACACCACTATTCTAGGAAAGACACACCAAGCTTTAGCGATCAGCCGCCGTAGAGTCTGTATCACCTGAAGATGCCTCGTGTAGAGGCGAAACACGTGTCGTATTATCGTCGATGATATGTCTTTCGTAGAATAGTGGTGTTGGGAGTAGTGGTGCTGGGATTAGTGGTGATGGGATTAGTGTACGCAATTTTGGGAGGGCGGGAGGTGCTCTTCAAACAAGGTTCCGCAAAGTAACACCTGATTCTACCAATTATATTATTCTGTGTTAAAAAAAAAGAAATCGGCTTTGATAAATATAGATTGTATTCTAAATCCTTGGTTTGAATCCGCCATTAGACTACTTTAGTGAACCAATCCAACGCAAGCGTTACATACTTAGAGTGATTAACGGGAGTATTGGTAATATTAACAGCGTTACTAATATTCTTTTTAAAAAGAAACATGTATATTTACGTGAAAATAAAGATCAACCCTGTTTAAGATCAAGTTTGTCAATTTCTCTTGCATAGCGTAGAGTGTGGCGAGGGTCTTAGCTAGCAGAGTTCAGAATGACCTATCCCTGGTATTTAGTCTACGTAAGTTGTGACCAAAAAACGGTCGGAGGCATAATATGTAAAATTCTCAGACAAGATCACACCTTCCAAAAAGTTCCCAAATAATAAAACAGCTTCAACCTCCTCTTAACCGCAGTTATCATATATCACAAACAACATTTTACTAAGTTAAACATCAAACGAAAGTATTGCTTGTAATAACGTAAAACAAAGCAAACGAACCACAGCCCAATTGAAATTCAACCTTAACTTTTAGAGTATTAAATTCAAAAGAGCATTTTCCCTTCACTACTAAAAATTTTCGAAACAAATGGGGTGGGGAGCTGTGGGTAAAATTAGCTGTTGCCTACCGAACTGTAAAGTGGACAGCCGAACGCGTCCGGCCTTTTCATCCCGTATCGAAGCAAATAAGCTGAGTATCGTTTCACGAATGAATTTCATAATATATCGGGTGCTATTTGGGGAGCGTTGCCGGGAAGGTAAGGTAATACAGGAATGGATAATGTACAGGGACAAAGTGAGCCCCGTTTCTTTTATTAAGTAGCATTTTTTGTAGATATTTATGCTATTGTTTGAGATTATACGGTTGAATAAATTCAGCCAAAATTAGTTTTTTTATGTTCAAGTAAGTTTGACAAACGAGTATACAGTCTACGAGATGGTGTTAGTGACTATGGTAGATGTTGATATTGTTATTCTAGCGTCGATCTGTAATATAGACGTAATATATTTATTGCATATAAATTATCCACCCTGGTTTCATATGGTTGGGAACAATAGACCAAAATTTAAATGGCGGCACATTAATTAATGTGCCGCCATTTATAATTTAAGATCTGTAAAGATCATTCATTTTATTAGATTATAGATTTCCCAAATAAAACCTGTTTTTTTTTGGAAAAAAAATAATAAGGATTTGACTCCAGCCAAATCCTTTGTGACCACGTCTGGTATTCTGACGACGGGACTGCAAGTCCTGCAAGTGTAGTGCTCACTTTACAAAATGTTTCCTGTTAAACACCGAAAGCTTGTCAACTTTAAAACAACCTTTACATGTTTAAGTTAATTGCATTATGTGAGTTTACAGGTAAGTAAATATCGTAATATTAATATTTTATTTGCATAAATCGTGGTTTTAAAAAGATTTTACAAAACGTCATAGATCATCAATTGTTATATAAAAATACTACGGATACTAAATACTTTAAAATGAAAAAATATATCTGTATTATTAGATTTATTTTGTGTGATATCTCCAGAAATTATATAATCTTCTGGAACTAATTCATTCACGAATTTTATATAACCAGAAAATTATGTTTAGTCATGCATAAAGAGGGAAAGTTATTTTCTTAAAATAATTATATTTTCCAACACTTTCATAAAACCCAGCAAGTGTACCTAACACTTAAAATAAATTGGACCTTTTAGGTCAAACTGCACTGAATAGTGTGTTTGCTTAGCTCCTAGGGTTTTAATTAAAATTTCAACAGCACTGCCGTCGCTCCCGTGTGTGGGCTTTGTTGTTTTGCTTTGTGAAACGCAAAGTTTCGGTAAATTGGTGTAAAAGCGTTGTGAGCTATCGCTGAATTTATTTGTTTACTAAATGTGACGAACACAATAGTTGATCCTTGTTTATTATAATGCAAATTTAACTTGAGGCTTGAATATAAACTAAGTGGTAGTGGCGTAATCGAAACCACTACCATACAGCATCCGGGGGGGGGGGGGGGGTGGCAAGATGCTACAGACAGAAGAACAACTTAAAACAAAACAACTGCGGTTGCCAATCCGTCTGCCGAGCGTGGCAACTATGGCAAATATCTGCTTATGAAGTGATATACAAGGGAGGTTTTGATTAGCTGTAATGATAAAGGTGGAGTCGACTAAGGGAATGGTTTGGTCACGTAGAAAGAATGAATGAGGAAAGAGTGACAAAGCAAATTTATATGGCAGATGTGAATGGCCGAGTCGGAAAGGGACGCCCTAGAAAAAAGTTTATCGACCAAATTGGCGATATTTTGAAAATGGGCCACGTTAGAAGTACCCTTAACCGACGAGCATGTATGCGTAGATATATGGATGTAAAGGAGGCGAAAGAGGTATGTCAGGATCGTGCCAAATGGAAGTCCGTAGTCTCTGCCTACCCCTCTGGGTGACAGGCGTGAGTGTTTATGTTTTTTATGTTATGATAAAGGTGGCTGGCGGTTTAAAATAATCCATACTCCTATTTCCACCTGTGGTTGTCGCACGAGGCGAATATAGGATATATGTACGAGGGCGGCACTGAAAATTTCGGGAATCAAGGAAGTGACACAACATTACTATTTAAAAATGTATTTATTGCTTTTCGAAGTATTCTCCGCGAAATTTGACACAGATTACGATGGAACCAATCATTGAAGTAACCATTCCATTCGGAAGTTGGGTTCTCCAAAATGGCCGTTTTGTAGGCCTCCACAGCTTCTTCAGGTGATGAAAATCTCTGTCGACGCAATTTATTCTTTATTTTAGGGAAAGTATAGAAATCATTAGGGCTTAGGTCGGGGCTGTACGGCGGATGGTCTAACAATTCTATGTTTCCTTGCTTTAAAAACTCTTTTGTTCTGTGTGCGATGTGAGAACTCGCATTGTCATGATGGAGGATGATGCGTCTCTTTACGGAGTTCAGAAACAACCTGTGGTAAACAAATGCTAGCATACCATTCCTGCATTAACCGTTCTTTGTCCCTCAAGAGGAATAGTCGTGACATGGCCGGTTTTGGAGACAAACGTGGCCACCATGTTTTTTTGCAACACTCCGTGAACGAACAATTTTTGTTGGCTTTAACTCATTTTCGAACACCCACACTCGTGACTGGTTTTTTGTTTTAGGGCTCATATGCGTATATCCTGGATTCGTCACCTGATACGATGTTTTATACAGCATTTGAGGATCCTGCATGGAATCTTTCGAGAGTTCTGACTCACCAAGTAACGCGAGCCGCTTTTTGCTCTCACAGAGCGAATGCGGTATCCATCGGGAAAACAACTTTTTTTACACTTAATTGTTCATTCAAGATTATTTGTATTTGACACATGCCAATGTCTAAAGTTGTCTGAATTTCGCGGTATGTCACATGTCGATCTTCCTCAACCAGTTTACGCACAGCATCAACGTTTTCCTGGGTGACTGCAGTTTTTGGACGACTTGACGGGGATCATTACTGAGCTTGACACGTCCACGTTGAAATTCAGCAAACCAGCGATAAATTGTGGTTTTGGATGGGGCTCTATCACCAAATGCAGAAATCATCCGGTCAACACACTGTTTTTGTGTTAAACCACTTCGAAAGTCATAATAAACCATCGCTCTTGAATTTTCTCGAGTCAATTCCATTTTCTCAACGACTATACAAGTTTGACAAAACCTTGTGACAAGAACGACAATCTTTTTTTAAATAAATAAATGGTATTCGATTTTTAATACCAAGGAGTTTTCCATTAAAAAAATTTTAATATGACAAGAATAGTGGAAATATACCATTCCCGATACTTTTAGTGCAGCCTATGTATTATTAGTAAAATCTTGTGGCTTCCGATAGATGGCAGGATTATCATCTCTTTTAGGTTAAGCCGGCTTCAGCCAACGCGAGCGTAGGCAAATTAATTCAATACAGTTTACATGTTGGTCAATTTGAACGAGTGAACATACTGAATGGCCAACTAACATGTGTACACGAATTGCCGAGTGCAGGCGAGCGCCTTTGATTTGTGCAGAAACCGACACTGTTCCGCAGTGAGACGAGTCGTGGCCAGCGATCTCGAGCGGTGGCAAAGCACGCCAAACGAACCATATTCACGTTGGCACTCGCTTGCATTAGATCAGCTAGGCGGGCGACGACGAGCAACGGCGGGGCTAGATTAATGGACTGTTTATACGTTGGTCGCTCGCCTTCGCTCGGCCAACGTGTATAGCCAGCATTAGACGTAAATTGTCAAGTCCGGCGACAGGGAGCAACGTCAACGGTGCGATATGTCTCGTTCTGCGATCTAGGTTTTTATCCAGCAGTAAGCTTTTAAAAGCTAAAGAAGAAGGAGAAGAGAGGATATAATAAAATGATGACTTTTTACGTGGTAGAACCATGCTGCAGTTATATTACTAGTACCTATAGTTGTAGCAGGTCAGCTGGACCGGGGATGGACCACGCTCTCACAGAATACCAGCGTAAAATAGTAGCTCAATGCTGCCGTGTTTCGTATGGTGAGTGTAAAGAACCGGAGACCCTTTTTACTGGAAATAAGGCATTCCATCTTGATCCGCACGGGTGACAACGCATCTGTATTTTGATTCGTATACGAGGGTAGATGTAGAGGTTAGATGTCTGCGTTTTGATTTCCAATCGAGGATAAACGTAGATGTCTATGGGCCGCAGCAACCACTTAACATCAGGTGGATTGTGAGCTCGTTTGTCACCAAATCCTATAAAAAATGTAGATGGAGTGACATACTAAGAAAGCAGGAAGTCGATGACTTCCTTTTCCCACCTGGATGATATTCATCTAACCAAAGATAATTTTAAAACTTCAGTTTGTTTTTACAGTCCACAAGCTTTTTTGAAAGTCCATACTGATGGGTACCTTAGGGGACCCTTAAAACATTTAGTTATTAAATAATCGCTGTGAGAAATCGCAAAAACACAGTTAGTTCACAGAACACTTCATTTCAAGTACTTACATACATTCTTTACAACAATAGTGATACTGAAACTTGAGATAAAGAAAACAATGAAGTAAATTAGTTTCCGTCTACGATACCCGATAACAAAATATTCGTACTTCAACCTTCCACTTATTTTACGTTTGTTCTTACCTAAGCTCTATTTGTTATCACGTTTTTTATAGAATAAGGGACAAACGACCACACAGTTCACCCGATGGTATCCACTTACCATCAGGTGAAGTTCGCCGACACCTATGCAGTGGTTATTTTTTATAGGATAAGGGTGACAAACGAGCACACAGTCCACCTGATGGTAAGTGGTTACTGCAGCCCGTAGACATCTACATTTATCCTCGATTAGGAATCAAAACGCAGATACGTTGTCAACCTTGAGGACTAAGATGGAATGCCTCGTTTCCAGTAAAATGGGTATCCGCATCTCTACAATCACCATACGAAACACAGCAGTATTAAGTTGTTATTTTACGCTGGTATTCCGTGAGACCGCGTGGTCTCAACCCGGTCGAGCCGACCCACCATACTATAGCTGCAGTGTGACTCTACCACGTATGCATGCTCTTAAATTACGTACATAACAGGGTAAGTCTATACAGATGAACTCCTAGACTAAAATGGAGTAGACTAAGCAGACATTCTCATATACATATATAATAAACTGAGATTAATTCACAAAGAAACCTTGTTATAATACGTAGCATAACACTGGATGTGTTGATGAGCTTGACAAAGTTCCCAAAGGGGACAATATATTCTCATAGCCTTAGAGCTAAATTACTTTTCACGACAAAATTATAATATAATTTACTATGATTCTTCATATCGTGCTTTCAACATGTACATCCTCTCTGGAAAATTAATCCTCGATATTAAAATATTCCGAAACAAGGGCAATGTACGCTGTAAATTTTATTGTAATCTAGCAACTTTCGTAAGCAGAGTTCGATCCCCGACGATTTAATAAGATTTACCACGTGCTCGTCGGTGAAAGAAAACATAGTGACGAAATCTACATGTCTAACGAAAAACTTTTCTTTTTTTAAACCAACACGCATTGTAGCAGTTCTATGACTGTAACTTTTTCCACATAGTTAATTTCAGGAAAGAATCAGCATAAGATAATTTAAAGCAATGTCCGCAAAGTTTTTAAAATTAATTAAGTTTAATACTTCGTAACGTTCGTAACATATGCGTGGTAGAGCCATCCTCCAGCTATATTAATAGTATAGTTGATGCACGAATGGATCAGCTCGATAGAGGAAGGACCACACTCGCACAGAATACCAGCGTAAAATAGCAGTTTAATACTGATGTATTGCGTATGATGAGCATAGAGAACTGAAGACCCTTCTTACTGGACAAGAGGCATTCCATCTTCGTCCTCACACCTGACAACGCGTCTGAATTCTGATTCGCAAACGAGGATAGATATAGATATCTACAGCAACCACTTACTATCAGGTGGACTGTGTGCTCGCTTGACACCCTTAACCTATTTAAAAAAAAAACTTACTTTTGTATGTCTCACCGCTGTTATATTAGACAAAGCTAGACTAAACATTGCTCAACAGACGTTCGCTAAATTTGAGGAGCTGCGATTTGAACGTCTTCGACACCTGCCATAGTCCCGAGACTTTGCTCCGGAGGGTATGGCGGGAGATCACTATTTTACCAGATTACCACTTAAAGTAAGTAGGAAACAGATAACCACTTTTTTCGAAATTTGGACAATTTCTTGCAAGTAAAAAATTACATTTTTTATAGAATAGGGTGACAAACGAGCACAAAGTTCACCTGATGTTGAGTGGTTGCTGTGGCCCATAGACATCTACATCTATCCTCGATTACGAATCAAAATGTAGATGCGTTGCCACCCGTGAGGACTAAAATGGAATGCTTCGTTTTCAGTAAAAAGGGTATCCAGTTCTCTACACTCATCATACGAAACACAGCAGCATTAAGCTACTATTTTACCCTGGTATTCTGTGGGAGCGTGGTCCTTCCCCGGTCGAGCCGACCCATTCGTACTACAACTATACTTCTAATAAAACCGCAGCATGGCTCAACTACGTATAAGATTCCGATGAAGCAGTGAAACCGGCGGGAAATAATTTATTGCTTCTCGCTCCCACAATTTTTTCAGCAAGAATCAATGAACTGCGTTTAAAATGGCGAAAGTGCAAAGATTAAAAAATGAAATTACATTTAAGCATGTATGTATCACAATTCATAATATATTTAATAATGTTTTTCCATATGAAAATTCGTATATAAGGACCGAATTATAAGAAACTCAAAAATTAGTAAGTATTCAAAAAGCGAGATGTCTCATACTGTGTTTACGAATTCACCTACTAAGAAGTGTAGAGGATCTCTACAAATTGGAACAAGCCTTATCCAAAACGTATTCATAATTTAATTTAAACATAATATAATGTTTCAAGCAAATAAAGAGCAAACAAAATAATACTGGTACTTTTTAAATGTAGGGTTAGGCGCTGCTTTTAAAGAAATGAAATTCTATTCAATCTCCGAATGGTTCTCGAAGCCTGTTGATTCCAGCTGGTTAAAAAAAGCAATATTCAGTGGACGTGGTCCATTTGTAGCAGTTAATCGAATGTACGGCCGAATGCCCACGAGCCTTTGTCAGTGCTTTTAATTTGTGCCCGCTTCGGCACAAGAGTGCAAGCGGTCTATTTGTGGAGATGCTGTACAGTTGAGAAGAAAAATGTTCAACTTAAAACTTCAGTAAATTAAATATTTTTTTGACTTTTTAAATAAACGTTTATCGGATCTCGCAAATACACTCCTTATTTTCTCCTGTATCATAGAGGCGTTTAATATGTTATAAACAAAATTGCACGTCGACCTACATTCGGATTCGGAAAAATATTATTAGTAGACCACTTGATGCAGAAAACACAAGCGTGTATCTTCATTTAATGAAAGAGCCCGCTCGCTTTGCCTCCTGAACCTGAACTTTGGGCGGTATATTGAATCCAGGGCCAAAGAGCTGCAAAGAAATTTGGTGTCCTTGCAACGGTACGGTGGTACTTCACCCGAGACAAATACTTGGGGTATATAAAGCGTAAGTATTATACTACCCGTAAGTATTATATTAGTAGTAAAGTAGTGGAAATACACTATACTACTAAGTAGTATACTGTATTTCCATACGATTACAATGTGGGTGTCGTCAAGGCAATAATGAATAGGGTTTTGTTAACTCAAATCAATGCGCTTTGTATCACCGCTTACCATCGGATGAAATAGTTATCAAATACTGGTTAATAATAGTTAAAAAAGGGAAAAACTTGTTTCTTTTTCATGAATTCGAATCTATGACCCCGCAGCGCCGCACCCAATATTATACGCTAATAACGTCTCGAACGCTATAATATCTCGTATTATTTGTTAGTACGTATTGTTTGTAGTTAATAAACTATAATTTACGACAGGAGGTAGGATTTTTTTGAAAGTGTTTTTATTTGTCACTTACAGTATCTAAAACCTCTTACCCTATACAATGCTACTGCTGTGAAGATTATTTTTCAATTTATTATTAGTCATGGATGTTTTGAATGAAATATAAAAACAGTAATAGCAAGATTTAGTCGCGTGACTGACTCAAACACATCTTTTAAAGTTTTTAATTATTATTCTCTGAAATAAATCACAAAAAATGTAATTAAATATTATGCGTAATTAAAGTAAGAAATTGGAAATAAAGACAGCATTTTGCTCGTAGGGATTTATTAATTTTGAAGTGATAATGGTAGATAACTCAGAAAACTAAGGGCTCTCTTTAATATCACTGCAACTCGCGTTTGATCTAAGCCGGCACCAGTTAATTGAATTATTATGTGTTGATTGACCAAGTATTCAACGTCAGGGAATTATTGCGAGGAAGCTTGATTGTCCAATAATTACGAGGGCATGTGAAGTTATCTAATGCGCATAAAAGCAGTGCGGTGTATTACCTGTTTCAAAATCGTCCCACAAACGAGGGGAGGACTATGTCTATTGATGAAACATAATCAAATCAAATCAACTTATTGAAAACATTTAACATTGTGTAAAATACGATAAGACTTATAACCTCAGTTATGTTATAGACTTATATATATCTCTCTCTATATTGTATATATATATATATATATATATATATATATATATATATATATATATATATATATATATATATATATATATATATATATATATATATATATATATATATATATATTTAACAAAAACGAGTTTAAAAAATATTTATATTAAAATATTTAACAGTATATTTATTTAAAGATAACGTAACACTTTTTGACGCAAGTGTACAAAAGATCACTAGCATCGGAAAATAGTGAAAGCGAACGTTTTTTCTCATTCAACAAACACAATATAGGATTTAGGTGGTTTTAGTCGAATGCCCTTTATTTACTAGAAAGTGAGAGTATAGATTATCGTAACAGAGGAAAGTAAATTTTATTAAAATTTCGTTACACGATTTCGAAATTATGTCATTATAATATTAAATTTTTCGATTTTTTTGACTGTTTGAAAAAGAAAGATTGTTTAAAATATTTTTAAAAATAAATTGGAAAATACGACATTAATAGATTTATATAATCGATAAATACATACATAATATAATAAATAAATACATTTGAACGTCAAAAATATAGACATACATATACGAGAGCAGAAAGCATTAAACAAGTGAAATCGAAGCCTTGTTATGAGGGAAAATAGGTGGGTAGTAATTTTTTAGGGGAATCACTATTTAAGGTGGAAAGAAGTGTGCTATGATAAGTTTTTTAAACTTTTCTATAGACTGCGCACTTCTAATGTGCAGCGGTAGGGATTTCTAGAGCCTAACACCTTCAATAGGATTTAGAACAGAAGGAAATGTTATGTGATGGAATTTTTAAGGTGAGGTTTTTATCAGAGGTAGATAAGAGATCGACAGTGAGTATCGCAAAGAAACTCAAACTACTTTTTAAGGTTAGCGGGGAAGTGGGATTAAACAGAATACAGCATAAAAGAGAAAGCATGTGAGTATTTCTGCGAAGACGGATCGGAAGCCACTTGAGTTTTTCGCGATATTCGGAAACATGGTCATATTTTTGAAGTCCAAATATGAACCGTATACAAAAGTTCTGAATGGGCTCAACTTTATTAAGCAACTCCCCATTTAAATTGAGATGACACCTGTCAGCATAATCGAGAATCGGAAAAGGAGTGATTGTGCAAGAACCACTTTGACAGGTATGGGTAGGAAATTGCTTAATCTACCGAGAGATCCTACCGATGCAAAAACCCCCCCTACTCACCTCGCTTACCTGCGGAGCTCAATATAAAAATTTGTCATAAGTAACGCCTATATAGACTACACCTATATAACAACTATGTAGACCAATTTTTGACCTCCTATTACTATTCAGTCAAGACCTTTGTTTAATATGCCTATGGTATTGGGTAAATCCATCATAAATTGCAGGTTGGACACAAAAGGACTACATAATATATGTATTATTTGTCAGGTACGTTAAGTACAACCTTTCCGCCGTATGTTACAAAGGGCATACAGCTAAGCGTTAATTAATATTCAATAAGGTATTCAATTGCCATGTAAACCGGTAAACTATATAACCGCTAAACAGTTTGCGGTCACAAAATACCCAATTATAGTAGTTAAGAGAATGTCAGATGTGGTTTGTGTTTACTCCAATAGAGTTAATATTAGGTCATTTATTTAAAATGTAAATTTATAAACCATATTTCATATATATATATATATATATATATATATATATATATATATATATATATATATAATGTTGCATCTCTTTGCGTATTTTATCGCATCTATCACGGGGAGTGCTCTGAGGAATTGTTCGGATTAATCCCAGCCGCCAAATTTCGTGAACGCACGACACGGCAAACGTCCCGATACCATCCACACCATCTGGATGCTTGGCGGTCCACCACTGTACGTTTCACAAGGAGTTTTCTTCCACGTACAACCTCTCTGTGGAATAGTTTATCACCGGCGATTTTTCCGGACCGATACGACCTGGGGACCTTCAAGAAAAGAGCTTACTCCTTTCTAAAGGGCCGGCAACGCACCCGCGATTCTCCTGGTGTTGCGGTTGATCATGGGCGGCGGTAGTCACTTAACATCATGTGAGCCGCATGCTCGTTTGCCCCCTCTTCTATAAAATATATATATATATATATATATATATATATATATATATATATATATATATATATATATATATATATATATATATAAATGACATTAATTTTAAAGATTTTTATCGCGTATATTTCACCCAGAAGCCTGATTACGAACCTTAGAAGACGGTCACAGCGTCTATGTGATATATCACGTGTCTATAGGATATCACGGCAGGGACCATACTAAAACACTTGAAACGCAATCGCAAAACTCAAACACGCAATAAAATCCGTAAAAGGAGACAATCAATTTTTCTATGGAGAATGGGCCCACTACAAATTTTAAAGATTATCAATGAAATGCAAGTCGATTTATTCCTTATAATCCATAGATTACGATAAAATTATTAGTTTTACTGCATCTAAACGGAGTCCTAAGAAATTAACAAATAAAATATGAATCTAACAATAACCTAAAAACAAACTGAAAGCGATTTTCTAGTAGTATTCATCGGTATTATAAGTTAAAATAGTGCACACTTGAATAATAGTACATATAAAACTAAGCTGTAGGTATATTCAGCATTTATAAATATTTTAAAATCGATGTAAAACCTTTCACTAGTTCGGGCAAAACATAGTGCCTGTCTATGCACAAATGTCGTATCGATTCTAACTTTGACATGTATTGATTGGTTTTGAGTGTAATTCTAAATACCAAGATGGCTAAGGGATAATGTCTTGAATAATAGTACATATAAAACTAAGCTGTAGGTATATTCAGCATTTATAAATATTTTATAATCGATGTAAAACCTTTCACTAGTTCGGGCAAAACATAGTGCCTGTCTATGCACAAATGTCGTATGGATTCTAACTTTGACATGTATTGATTGGTTGTGAGTGTAATTCTAAATACCAAGATGGCTAAGGGATAATGTCTATTTATATTTATGATATTACCAACACACAGTAAGATACGTTTTAAACTGATTGTATTACAAAAAAGAAAATATAATGTAGGTAATTCTATTTATTATTGTAAATCATAATTTATTTAAGTATTCTATTAACAGTAGTAGGTACAGAAACAGAAACCTTTTATTCAATTTAGATTATAAATAATACTTATTGAAAGTCACTTTTTTAATTTACCACTGGTTCGGAAAAAAACCTCTGACTTGAAGAGAACCAGCAAAATACCCAGTGGGTCTTTTAAAAAAAAAGCCAGTTTACAATCATGTATGTCATGATTAACAACACAGAACAAATTAGAAATAGCTTGGTAGCGATCACCTTACCCACGGGTTATTGTCAGCCATAAATTCCTTTATAATATAATAACCCCTTTTATACAAACTTAATTTAATACATTTTTTGAACTTTGATGATTGACTGACAGACAGACAGCAGCGGGGTCAAGACATTATTTTAAAATGTTTTGGTTGATTAGTAAGTAGTATACATCATAATACAATGACTAGGAATTAACATGCCTTATCTATGTTATTACACAATGATAAATAGTGAGGAAGTAAGATGTTTTAAACTGTTTGTGTAAGGATTACAAAAACACAGGCTTAATTTAAATGTATTTATTACTAGCGATGCGCCTCAGCTGTGCACTGGTGATTAATGGATCTCGACAACAGTGCCATCTACCGAGTCCAAATGTAAATATAAACCATCTAGGGATCCATCCAAACACACACAAACATTTTCATTTAAATTAGTTGGAAGGTTTCTTATGTTTTGTCTATAACGGACATAGGTAGAAACATTTTAGTGTTAGATATATTTCTGAAGGTTTTTTGAAAATAACTTGATGGTAACATGTACATTTATGATATTGTAAGCAATCAGAAGGAATTTTCAATTATAAGATATATGATATAAGACTGTTGTCTTCAATATCCATACACTTTTTTTTTCTGCAAGCCTGCACGGCATACAGATTTGTTCTAAGCGATCCACCTGAAAAGAAGTTAATGACAATTGTAAAGGTGTCTTAACTAAATAATAATTCTTATCAATATATTATTTTTTTCTATATTATATAGGAATTAAAAGGACATTTTTAATAATAAGAGATATGAGATAAGACTATGCCTTCAATGTCAATAAACAGTATTTACATATTTCTGTGAGCATTTTCTTATATCTGCCTTTTCATATGTTAAATAATAAAGAAATTATTATAAATTATACAGCATTAATCAGCTCCAGCTGATCAAATACAGAAGCAGTAATTATTGATTAACATCAATGATATTCAACCATGTAAAAGTTGTCTCACATTTTATTTTTACCGGTTTCATGTACTTACATAGTAGACAAAGATATTATTGTTATATTAAGTATATCTGATTCTAGATGACAAAATAATATTCCTTTCTGCACAGTGAACAACGCAGCTGTCTAAGCATAATAGAAACAACCATTACACTTTTTTTATGCAAACTATTATTATTAAACTTTATATTTGCTTCTAGTACAAATAATTACTACATTTTTTACACATAAATATATGTAACATTTATATTGCCTATCTACTGTGGCTGGTATAAATCCAGGATCTGTGTCTGGCTTAACAAAAAAGCCATTTAGTATTAAGCAACTTGCTGAATACATAAGGTACCTATTTGTACACAAATGCAGTTATATGAATTGCTCTTCAAAACCCTCTTTAAGTCCCTCGGCCCAAAGATTCTAATTTTCTTTTAACATTATAATAACTTCTTTTGTGCATTTATTCTATTTATTATTTAATTTAGATTTTACTAATAAAATAAACTTAATACTTGGTCACTTATAACAAACTAATAAGGTTCTAAGACCTGTTTATTATTTGTATTTGTTTGAGGTAAAATATACAAACTTAATAATAGATTTTCACAACCTAGCTATTCTATGTATTATATTGTAAATTAATAAACTCTTATATTCTATTTGCCAATTTTACCACAAAAACAAAAAAGAGAAAAACATACGTACTTGTGTCAATTAATATTTGGCTAACCTTTCTGATAATTGATAATATCCATATTTTCTTAAACATTAGTTTAATAATGCTTGTAAAATGTAAATAAAAAACTCCATTTTGTTCTTACCATAATGATGCGACTCCAACTATGTTTTATGTCACTCGAGTGAATCGAGTGAATTTGTCCAACTCGATAATCGATAGAAAATAAATTTTACCGAGTTACCGAGTTAACTCGGCGCAATGTATAGATTCAGAGGGTGCTATATAGATATTAATTTACTTGTATATATTATAAGTCGCTGCGGGTGACATCACAAGTTGCATCCAAATTCAAACTTGCATCTGGCATGTTGTAAACAAACCTGAACTTAGTTTTATTTATGATATTGATTTATAGTTTTAATTTCATGTTGCCACATATTACTTATTTATAAAGGTACATATTTAAAAATGGTTTAACTAAAGTAATCGCTGATCTCAACTCTAGTGATAAACTTTTCTGTAAATAGTTGATTTACTCAAAAACTAGTGTACAACTAGAATGACATACATACATACTCGTACATACTCGTAAATTAACCCGAGTGGCTCGAGTCACAAAACTCTACTCGAATCGCATCTTTATCTTACGGCCAATGCAGTGTTTGTCTACAATTTAGTGATGAAATCGACTTACTAATTCGAGCAATTTATTGATATATTATGTAATAAATAAATTGATATTAGGTAATATGTATATAATATTGTATCAATTTATGTTATATATGTTATATATGATATAAATTGATTATATATACTTTGGATAGTCAAATTATTAATAACATTAAAACTTACGTCATAACGTTAGAGTGATATTATTTTATGAACATGTCGATACGCATACCAAAAATAATTAAACCTATTAAGTGTAGTAATAATAATTGTGTTGTATGGAAGAACAATTATAAAAATAATTTGTGAAATATTGACACAGCTTCGTTCATCTAATTTGAATTGTTTAACTCGAGCTCAAAATCGAGCTCGATGAATTTCAACTCGAGTTGATTTTTTCCGAGTTATCACGGGACATCTCTAAGACAATAATTTTATAAATATTACATAACCTTAGCCAATGATCAGAACACGAATGTCAAAACAACTAATTTTTTTTCAGATTTCTTGTTTCCGTTTACATTTTCGAAAAATCTATAGACCATTTACTATTATAATTTGGTGTCTTTTTTTTGGTGTAAATACCATTAAACGTCGTTAATATTTCTAGTGGGCCCAAAAATGATTGTCCCCTTTGATTTATTTAATGTGTAGTATTTGCTTAAGGGGAAATATAATGTCAAATGGCTTAGCAAGATCCTTCGTTATGCCGAAAATATTGCAGCATTAATTTTGAAATAAATATATGGTGAAGTTGAGGATTAATGTTAGTGATTATGTTAGACGAAAACACGATTTCGTAAAATTTTCTCGATAGAAAAAAAATCCAAAGTTACCTCCAAAATAAACAATAAACCGCTGTTATTCATAAAATACTTTAAATAAAATCATGAAACTTTGCATACTTACTAAACTAACTATAAAGCAGTGCTTATGTTATTTACTTTTTTTAAAATACCATTATTTTCACTGTAAAAAGAAATTACCTAAACTATCGGCATCTTGAGCTTGATTCCTGTCGTTCCGTTAGTATCGCTTAGGCTTTTGAAGGGAGAAGTTGTGTCGCTTACGATCAGAATATACATTACGCAACAGTACGACGTAAAATGAGAAATAACCGTGATAAAAATAAGAAGCGGCTGGCTTGGCTTTAAGAAACAGGCATAAATATGATAAACCTAATGAAATAAGTGTCTAACGACCTTTCTACTTACAGTATTAGTGATTACAAATATTTCGGTACATAGCATACGACGCGCGGGGAAGTGGGGGCGAAATTAGAATTTGAGCTGACTTACTCTAACCTCTTAAATATAAAAAATCATTATACGATCTTACATTTAACTTTATGGTAAATGGTACTGCCTCCCATGGACACATTACCATGTAGCGCCGGTGTAAGAATATCCACTACCCCATATCACCCAGTGGGTGTCGTGAGAGTCGAGAGAGGGAAAAAATCAGGAGATTGGCAGCAGCATCTTTCTGATAGACTAAAAATAAAAAAAAACTGCGGTTGCCAACCCGCTTGCCAAGCGTGGCAACTATGGCAAATACCCCCCTATGAGGCAATCTATGGGGGAGGCCTATGTTCAGCAGTGGACTTTAATAGGCTGTTACGGACACATCTTCAAATTCTTTGGTGACAATCTCTACTCTGTGTGACTGTTTGACCATAGAGTATTGAATGTTTGACGACTGATATCGGCAGTATGGGCGTAAACAACGAATGTTTTATTTTATTTATTACATTAATAACACAAATTATGTAATAAATATATATTTCTACACTCCTCCATATAAACTTTAACCTCTTATCTACCAAGCGGCTGAATTCGGTCGCGGCGATATTCCGTCAAATACCAAGTGACCGAATGCGGCCGCACCCACCCACAGCAATTTACCCCATAAATACTTGGTTGGCTTGGTTAATGTTTAGGGACTACTTTTTTGTGAAGAAATTTAGCATTATAGGCTCAATGTGAAATTTATTCTATCATCTAGTGCAATAAAAAGTAAGTTATTATATGGTTATTTATTTATAATCTACGTTCATTACGTACGGACATTTTCGTATGGATGTTATCGTGTTTTGTTGTGTTGATTTTTAAATTTTCTAGTGTTTTATTTGTGTTTTAGTGTAGTGTTTCATTATAGAATTGGTATGAAAGTTTTTGAGTGAATATAATTTATCTTTTTACGTAAATAATTTCGAGTAATGTATAGAAATAATAGTGTTTTCACGCTGCCGACATCAGCTTGGTATATACCCGTTTTTGTTATCAAAATCCAATATAGTCTTTTCGTAATGAAGTAAAACCTAACTTTTGTTTAGACCACATGATAGAGAATTTTGTATAGATTTCATAATGCTAAACTTCTTCATGGAAAAGTAGTCTCTAAATACAAGTTTTAACGGTTTAAAGTGCTGCGGGTGGATGCGGTCGCATGCGACCGCTCGGGATTTGCGGACGCATGCAACGGGGATTGAAGGATTAATTATGCCAAATCTCATACGCGCGCAACACCTATGTTTAAAAGGGATACAGTGTTTTCTCTGCACATATTAATTTATAGATGCGGTACCTGTAAAATCAGTTCTATTATAGTCGCTTAGTAAGATTGGTACCAATCTTATTATTCTCATGAATAAATACTTACTTTTCGTTATAAATACCAAAGTTCGTTGTAAATAAAAACGCAATACGAAAGGTGATCTCTTAAGAACTGCGGACGAAGAAGAAATACTAGAAGTGGTATGAACACATGGTATAATAAATTCATTAGAAACAATATCAATAAGCCTTGTGTTCAGCATTGCTTGCTGTCAATTCCGCCACAATTCAATTGAATTCACATGTAAAGCTTCTAAAGTAATAATGTGGTACAAGTAGAATAATATTAAAATTGCGACCCAAAAACCAAAAGTCGCGGAAGTACTTTTAAACTATTTCTAGTATTCAGATCAAAAAAAAAAAGATAGAAGAAGAATAAGAGAAACCCGAGAACGCAAGAATACCACGTAGGTTGCTAGTGAAATCATGCTCAACTTATTGAATACTTACATTTTTCTTTCTTTTGTAGCCAGGAATATCATTTTAACTTATACCACCGGTTTGGAAAAAGCTTATGTTTTAGAAAGAACCAGCAGGAAATCCAACGAGACTATTTTTCCGCAATAACGTTACACAATTAAAATAGATTTTACAATTATTTATAAAAAATAATTATTTAAGAAGCAGTCAACGCTTCGCTTACTAGTACGTTGTCGAGAAAAAACAAATTTTAATGTCATTGCTACGTCAGTATACTGAACCGTTGGGCTATGTATTTCTTGTTTAGAAAAGAAGTACATGGATGACCGAGCTTTCCTCGGTTTTTTTTGGAAATTATATTTAGATACAAATTACATACTGATGAAATAACCCATACTCCCCCTCTGTCTCGTCCCGACGGCTCCATTGCCTTCGAAGACGAAGAAAAGGCTGAGTGCTTCGCGGACAGCGTTGCCGCTCAATGCTCTCCCAGCTCACAACCCACTGACCCCTTACACATCGAACTAGTGGAGGACGAGGTCCGACGCAGGAACTCGCTCCCTACCGCCTCTGACCCTATCACTGTGTCCAAAGATGAGATTTCATCTACCATCAAAGGACTTAAGCCCAAAAAAGCACCGGGTGCGGATGGTATCTCTAACCAAGCACTCAAACACTTCCCGGAGCAGGTAATCGCCTTACTGGCCATTATCTTTAACGCCTGCTTCGAATTCAGTTATTTTCCCACCTCTTGGAAAGAGGCAACTGTCATTGGCATTCCCAAGCCAGGCAAACCTCTCCACCTCCCCTCCAATCACCGTCCCATCAGCCTCCTCAAGGCCATGGGCAAACTTTTCGAACGAGTCATTCTCGTGCGCTTGAGGCGCCATTTGTTTCCCACAGACGGCGACCCTCTTGTCATCCCACAACAATTCGGGTTTCGAGCCAAACACTCGTGCCCCCAACAAGTTCACCGCATAGTGGAATACATCCTCAGCGGTTTTTATCCCCGCCGTCAAAAAACCATCGCGGTCTTCTTTGACATTGCCAAGGCATTCGACAGAGTCTGGCACGAGGGCCTCATCTACAAACTGTACGACTTAGGCCTCCCAGATCGCCTCGTTCGCCTTGTAGCCTCCTATCTGAAGGATCGTACCTTTCGTTTTAGACACGAAGGCACGCTATCCTCTACCCGTCAAATAAAAGCCGGTGTTCCTCAAGGCTCTGTGCTTGCTCCCCTCCTATACATACTATTCACCAACGACATCCCTATCCCGTCGAATGGTGTCAAACTAGCCCTCTTTGCAGATGACACAGCCCTTTACTCCAAAGGCAACTCACTACCACAGATTCGGAACAAGATTCAAAAGTCAGTAAGCGACTTAGGAGCTTGGTTCCAAAAATGGCGTATCGACGTAAACCCGGAGAAAAGCTCCGCCGTTTGCTTCGAATATAAACGACGCCGTCTCACCACCACTCCGCCAATCAGGATGTTAGGAACCCCTGTCCCATGGCAAACTAAAGCCAAATACCTAGGCGTCACCCTTGATGCAAGGCTCACTTTCGAGCCCCATATCAAGAAAGTTACTCGCACCGCACGTTTTTACATGGGTAGGCTCAACAGCATGTTGGGCAGACACAGTAAAATGTCCCTCCGCAACAAGCGAACCCTATATAAGGTCTGCATACGACCTGTCATGACCTACGCGGCCCCCATTTTCGCACATGCTAAGCCCAAAGCAATAAATGAACTTCAAATAGTTCAAAATCTATTCTGTCGTAGGGCCACTAACTCGCCCTATTATGTCCGTAATGCTGACCTACATCGAGACTTAGAGCTCCCAACAATCCAACAGTTTCTTAAATCACTCTCTGAGAGATTTTTCAAAGCCTCAGAGTCCCACCCAAATCATCTCATTCGTGAGACAGCTGCCTATGCAGCCCCTATTCACACTCGCTATAGTGTGCGCAGGCCGAGAAACTCTCTCTTGGACCCCCCCAACAAGCTTTCGGCCGACCTGAACTGCCTCCTGGCGGCTCAGGCCGAGCCTACATAACACATCCCTTAATCTGCCTTAGTTAGGCACTCTTCTAAGCGGCTTTCCGCCGCTTGCGCCCTCCTTTCTGCCAAGGAGGGTCGCGTTCGTATACGGCTTAGAGATCTCTAGTCAGATCGTTAAGCCAATTCCTAAAAGGTTGGGTTTAGTGGGTAAAAGTCGCCACATAACCACGCAGCCGGCTGCGTGGTATGCTATGAGCATTCCCAACCTCCCTCCCCCGCTTTCCGGAGGGTTGCCCATATTTGCTTCGGGCGCAAAAAAAAAAATACTGATGAAACATGAATAATATTTTTTAATCTTATTTACATAATAGAAAAAAACTGAATTGTTTATTTGAACAAAAAATCATCAGTGCAATTAATTTAATTTAAATTTTCGTATTTAAAAAAAAATACTAAAAAAGGGCTCGAAATAATAGATTTTTTCACAAAAGAAGGGAATTTGAAAAAAAAAAAAGAAAACAGTCGGACGCGAACCAGGGCACTACGATTTCGCGACCGCCCGATACCCCACTTGAGCTATTACGATCGTTAATACGCTGCCAAAATTTACCTTTATATATATATATATAATTGCTCGTTCAAATGTATAAGATTAACATCATATGAATATTAAAAAATAAAGTAACAACATATTTTGATGCCTTTACTATGCACGAGCATCCTCTATTCGAAAGAGTTTTTTCTCAGGAAAGAAATCGCAGCTATGTTGCAATACGTGATAGTGAATTTCATTTGTAATCCAATGAAATATTTAAATAAAATGTAGTATAGTACGTGAGGGTAATATAGTCTCTCTATGGTTACTTTCTTATAACACAAAACCTTGATTGCATTAACATTGACAAGCCTTGTTTGCATAGATGGCTCTGTGATACGATACATATCCCAACGGACTAGTAAGCTGAAGTGGCAATGGGCCGGTCGTATAGCTCGAAGAACCGACAACCGATGGGGAAAAAACTCTCGAGTGGCAGCCTCGTAAAGGAACCCCCACTAGAAGGAAGTCGAGGGATGCAGGTGGCTTAGGACCGTGCTTTGTGGCATTCCTTGGGGGAGGCCTATGTTCAGCAGTGGACTTTTGAAGGGCTGTAATAATGATGATGAGTGTAGTTAGTTATTTTTAAGTTGATTTTTCGACGTAGTCCTAATTATTGCCAAAGCTTGTTTCTTATTGTTTTCATAATATATTAGTTAAACTATATGACTTTGATTTTTTGTCACCGTAGTTCTCTTAGTTTTGATTTTATAGTGCGGCAAAGCATAAGGTAAGGATATATATATATATATATTGATTGCGCGGAAAACCCATTCGTGTTTATTTTATATCGGACGGTAGGTGCCAAGTCGCTTGTTCCTTTTCGAAAAAACGATATCATTCATACCCTCCTATCGACACATCGGGGTGGTGGGGTGGGAGGGGCAAGAAGATGATTCTAGAATGTCACGTAATCATCGGAACCGAGGATATATAAGACACGCGCGACCGTTGCCAGACCTCTCTTCCCGCCGCGCCAGTCATTGGAACCAGACCTCTCTTTCCGCCGCAGTCGTCGTTGAAACTACAACGCTTCTCTCCCGACGCACCCCTGGGGCCCCAGAGTGTCTGTCTAGAAGAAGTTCCAGAAGTTGCAGCTATAGTGCTCTACACGAATACAAGAAACCCCGGTGAGTCAATATTCCTTCAATTAGTTCCTGCCTGATATAATTGTTTTAACCCGCTCCAATTTGTGTTTTCCTAATCAGGCAGGATTCCTTTTCATCGACTTGGCAAAATAATAGTTTTAGTTTTAGGGAAGAGCGAGTGCATTATACCGCATGCTATAGTAGTCGCCTTTACGTAAGCGTAGAAGCAATCGTATATATACAGTCCACTTTAGTTAATATCTCGCGTAATAGGTTTAAGGTTCGACCGGGGAACTAGATTTTCGGCAGCCTTAGACACGTGGCTCCACCATATATATATATATATATTGAAAGAAGCGAAAGAGGTATGTAAGGATCGTGACACTTGGCGATCTGTTCTCTCTGGCTACCCCGTTAGGGATTGTGCGTGAAGATAAGTATATATATATAATGTCCACAGCGCTATGTTTTAATTTATTTTCGCTATATGCTTGTAACTTGGTGCAGAGAATTCGTCACTTCGAGTGAATCGGCCAAAGTTGCTGCTACATGTGCGTATAAACATCGCAAATAAGCTATGTGTAGAAACGCTTGAATCACACCCCATCGCAAACATGAAGGGAAAAAATGTGGTCGATTTTCCAACTAATCTAGAATCTTGTTTATCTTGTTCCATATACACATTCACACCTTTTTCCAGGTTTAAATATTTTGATAAAGAATGATAATCTTCTTGACAAAGCAAAAATATTGTAGTGGAACAGATAAAATATATAGTAGGTATTGATACCGATGTTCAGCAGTGGAATTAGATTGGCTGATTCAAATTAATGAAGTGTTATAATAAATATGTTTTTAACTTTAAAAAGATATCAAACTACATAAATACCGCAGGTTTATAACAAAACCAAAACCAAAATCTTAAATCTCTTAAGATCAAAAACCTAGGCTTTTGATCAAGAATTGCAAAAAGACAAAATTAGCACTTTTTGTTATCAGAAACCTGAGAAAATCCATTAAACCTAGACTTTTTTTATAGAATAAGGGTGCCAAATGAGCACACTGTCCACTGATAGTAGGTGGATGCTGTAACCCATAGACATTTACATTTATCCTCAATTAAGAAACAAAACGCAGATGCCTTGTCACCCTCGATGAATAACAGGAATGCCTCGTTTTCAGCCAAAAAGGGTCTCCGGATCTCTTCACTCATCAACTCATCATACCTGCGAAAGACAGCAGTAATTTTACGCTGGTATTCTGTGAGAGCGTGGTCCTTCCCCGGTCGAGCCGACCTATTCGTGCTACAACCATAAATTAGCTGCAGCGTGGTGCAGCGTCTACCACGTATAAAAAACTGATTTAGTTTTATGATAAAATTAATGTCGGTTGCTATTTCTTAAAATTATAATTTTAGATAAGCTAACCTAGCTTTAGCCTAAATTTTATCATAAACATATAGAAGTTTAGGTTTTTGATCAAAAAACAGGTTTTTTCAGGTTAATGATATGATTAAGTGATACCTTTTTTCTTCTTCCGGTTCTTGACCCAAAGTCAAGGTTTTAGATCAATTACCAAATTTTAGCATAAACCAGCGACGTATATAAAACTATTTAAACAATTCAGAGCAAAGAATAGCTTCCTACCGTCTCTTCATTTAAAGAACAAATGAAATACGGATTTACTTGTTTCAAATCTTCACAAATACAAACATCAAACAATGTAAAACAACAAGACAGTTTCCAATGAACATCCAAAACAGGATGAAGAAAGCATCTCATTACTGTTGCCGGAAAGGGTGAGAACAAAAGAGTCCCCAACGCTCCAAATATTACATTGTAACGGAAAATATTCCGATCCAATATGACGAGGGTTTTGTTTTAACTTGGTTATATTTTACAGTGATGTATAATAACGTTTCTGTTACCGTTACAGTATCTCGAAAGACATTTCCTGAACATATAAGTCTTCCTCATTGGTGGCCTATACAATTAAAATATAAGTCAGTTCCCACGCTTGGAGTATAAATACTAACTAATACTTAGAAAAAAAAAATTATGGTTTTTTTATAACAAAAAGTTTTTATACGTTTTTTTATTTCTAAGTTGTTAGGCAGACGCTGCTGTTCATGCCCTGAATGATTTCCTCCTGTCGCCACTTATGACACCCATGGTACCATATGGGATAGTGGCTATTCTTACAACACCAATACATGGCCGATAATCGAATATAATGGACAAATAGTAAAATAAAATATTGACAACAATTTCTTTCAAGTTTTACAACAAAGACTGAATACTACGTAACAACGATGTAAAAATAATTGTAAACTCACGCATATGCACCGAAAACCATGTTTAAATGAAAAACTTTCGTTGCAAATGATTTCAGAATAAAATCCTTATTTTAGATTAAAATAATCCTTTAAAAAACAATATTCCATGCATTTAACGGAAAATTAATAAATATCTAATTAATTGATTAAATAATGATTTCTTATATTTACGCGAACACTGTACATTGATTAAAACTACTTTTACGGACGACAGAAGGAGGCTTGGTATTACCACCTGCTTGGGGTCCTATAATTAATAAAATTAAAACTAAACCCAAGCATACCACTGCAAGACTTCAAACCACAGTTAGTTCATTCTGTGTAGATCGGACCAAAGACAATAAAAAAGCTGAAGGTACTCCGGGTTAACTTTGACATCGGGACGTCAGTCACCTCAGTCCCCCGTGACCATGGGTGCTGGAAAGCACCCGAAACGTCGGGTGTTAAAAATAAAATAAATAAAACGCGAAAAAATCCGTAAAAGTAGTTTTAATCAATAATTGATTAAATACAAAAATTCTAACATAAATTATTTTTATTATTACATACCCAATTAATTAAAAAAATAAAATCCATCCATAGTTTTATGTACTTGATAAAGAACATAAAGGTGTCATATAATTAATTCAATTCAATTCAATTTATTTGCTAATCTTGTTGTATACATATGGTTTTAATTATAAAAATAGTTCCAAACAGGAACCCTGCAAAGGCACTGCAAATATTGGCAATCATTATTATTATTATTACATTTAAATTATGGTATTATTAATAAAGTTATCAAGTAATGAATATTTTACAGTTAACTTAAATATTAACTTTATTATTATGTAATCAGCTGAAAGCCAATAATTTATAAACTATGATCTCGAGTTTGTTAATCACCTAGGTACCAACTTGCTAGCGCTAAAGGCGCTAATGTGATGTGATTATAAATAAATCTGTCCAAAGCAAAAACTAAATTAATTCCAGGATTAGTTAATATTTATATACTGAATAAAAACGATGAGTAAGAAACAATACTCACAAAAATGCGATTTCTGCATGAATACGGGGAAAATTATTTTAAAATTAAGATAGCTTAGGTAATAAGAATTGGTATATTGGTAGTGGTAGACATGTGAATATTCCGCCAACACGCGTTGGGGCAGCGCGGCCAATACTTCCTTGCTCTAAAACCCTCGACTTTACTTTTTATAATTTAACTTGTAGAAACGTAAATATGGCACTTACTTGTTTCGTGATTACTGAACGAATTTGTCACATTACAAACTGCACATAATCGACCATCATTCATTCAAAACACTCAATTAACATACTATAATAGTGTGACATAGAATAATTATAAGTACATAATGACTCCAAAAATGTGCACCCACTTAAACACCTAACCACAGACTGAACTAATATACCTGAACCAATCTGGACAGATAAAAAATATTTTTGACAAATGTGTTTTTGTTCCCATGTCAAAAATGTTGGGCGTATCGACCCCCTACCGATTCTACCCTTACAAAAATATGTTTGCTGACGCAACTAAACCCGTTTAACAGTAATAAGAATTTTTAGAGACTATTTTTCTGTAAAACTTTTAACAATACCAGCAAATGATCAGTTTTGATTGACATGTGTTACTGCGAAAATATTTGTTTGCGATTTTGTATGGTCTTAGTATATAAATAGAGTCAAATTTTGCGTGTTCAGTGTTACTGTTTTCTTAAAAGAATTCATTTTCAAGAAATGTTTACCTGAATCCAAGATAAGGCTAATCGGTTATGCATTGTTTGGTCACGAAATGACGTAAACGATACCTTACAACAATTTTTATATTTTAGTAAACAGTCATTACTCTCTGTTACTTTTTCCTGTTTTTTTTTTTAATAATCTTGTCATAAAGTTTAAGTGGCATCGGGCATAACACTATAAAAAGGAGCAGCGTCGGTACGTAAGTGATTGTAAAAGGTCGTAAATCTATATTTTTAAAAAAAAATTAAAAAGATCTAAATGGTGCAATTCAAAATAAAGGTCGTAATAAAAATAACAGTGTAATATATTGACAGCCCAAACTGTTTTGGGTTAAGCAGAGATTTTTTATAATAAATTTTTTAATAAGTAGAAAACCAGGCTAAGGTTTTGTTGGGATATATCATGTATGTATTTAGTATATTGTTACATATTTTAAAGAAAAATCTGTTCTTAATAAGATAATTCTTAGGTTTCCCAAGACTAACAACTTGCTTTTATCTTGGACTCTACTCTTACTTTTTTTAAAGAATCAATTAAAATAAATCTAATATACTTATCATGACGTATAAAGGTACATAGTGTTAGTAGGTTGGTACAATAATGATTACAGAATACGGTCGCGTGATATAATAGTAATAAGATAAGAGTAGAAGAGAAGAGAGAAAGTAAGAAGTAATAAGATTGCTATATCACGGGTTCTGGCTTAGATTTTAAGCCAGAGACTATATTTGACATATTGCAAATCCGTAAGTGTTAAATATCCAAGCTGTCACCACGTATGCCAGGGGGAGTGCTCTGAGGAATTATTCGGATTTATCCCAGCCGCCAAATTTCGTGAACGCACTACATGGCAAACGTCCCGATACCATCCACACCATCTGGATGCTTGGCGGTCGACCACTGTACGTTTCATAAGGAGTTTTCTACCGCGTACGATCTCTCTGTGGAATAGTTTACCACCGGCGATTTTTCCAGACCGATACGACCTGGTGACCTTCAAGAAAAGAGCTTACTCCTTTCTAAAGGGCAGGCAACGCACCTGCAATTCCCCTGGTGTTGCGGTTGATCATGGGCGGCTGTAGTCACTTAACATCAGGTGAGCCGCATGCTCGTTCCCCCCCCCCCTTCTATAAAAAAAGAATGGCAGCGTCAAAGATGTGAAGAGTCAGATACTGCGATCGCCAATCCACCTGCCAAGCGTGCCAATTATGACAACTCTTATCTGTAACGCGGGCTTTGCGGGCTGATGAGAAAGACAACTGAATTCTGTATGAGAACCTAAATATACAACGTAAACAAAGATGTACCAACCTAAGTAAATAACAAATCAAAAGTGCACTGGCAAGAGTTTTGTAGCGGCGCTGCTGAGACGCGTGCTGAAATCCTGCACGGAATAGTTGTAGGCCAATAAACGAAGGCTATACAAAACCTTTATTTATTATACCAGACCTGGAAATTTGTATCTATATGTAATTAATATATCAAGAAAATAATGGAGGCAAAACTATTAGTGTGAGAATTCAATTTTTCATTAAAAATGAATAGTTAATTTTATAAGATTTAAAAAATCAAACCGTTAACCTTACAAGTATTACGTCGGTATACTTCCTGCAAACATTGCTTTTTATCATAATCTTCAGATAACGTATCTTCAAAAACCCAAGTGCATTATGTACTCAGACAGATTACCGATAAGTGAGTCCTTCCGTAGCCCTCTCCTACGTATTTGTGTAATATCATAACATCAGTAAAGAATTATCGTTGAGTCATAATGCAAAATCACGGATTTCTGCATAATACCTGTTGTTAAGCGGAACACTTACTCACTTTTAATGTACGTTTACTTTTTGAATTCCCAATAAGCTATCGCTGTTTGATTGTTTCTGAAGCAATTTTTTTTTAATAGTATAAGGGTGATAAACAAGCACTTATCTCATCTGATAAATGGATACTGTGGTCCATAGACATCTACATCTATCCTCAATTATTAATCAAAATTTAAATGCCTTGTCACCACTGAGGTAGTCCTCAGAAGTGGCAACGAATCTAATATCATAGTAAAAGTAAAGTTACAGCCTATATACGTCCCACTGCTGGGCACAGACTTCCCCTCATTTCTGAGAGGGTTTCTATATCATACGTAATCTAATATCATACGTAGATGAAATTTCTCGTATCTAGTAAAAAAGGTCTCCGGCTGCTCTTCTCACTCACCATACAATAATACGAAACACACCAGTATATTTTGCGTTAGTTTGTATATTTATCTGTTTATATGAAATTTTCATATAAAAATATTAAACACAGTAAAACCGTTGGAATAAAAATTTTACTACGTATTCGATTCTTCATAGCACTTACTTATGGTCCAGGGCCTAATCTGTTGCAGGGGATTTGTTTGGCAGACGTAATGATAATTAGCCTATTCCATACAACCCAACGTCTAACATCACTGTATATACACTGTATACGTAATAAAGTATAATTGATTAAATAAACAATTTATTAAGTAATATTGATTTTGCAGACCGTGTAAAGAAAAAATCTCCATCGCCACATTTTTTTTACAGAAAAGGGGAAAAACGAGAATGCGGCTCACCTGATCGTAAGTGTTATAATGTGGTTGCAGCACGAATGGCTCAGCTCAACCGGGGCAAGACTACGCTCTCACAGAATACCAGCGTAAAATACCAGCGTAATGCTGCTGTGTTTCGTATGGTGAGTGTAGTTAACCGGAGACCCTTTTTACTAGAATCGAAGCATTCCATCTTAGTCCTCAGGGGCGACGACACATTAGCATTTTGATTTTTAATTGAGGATAAATGTAGATGTCTATGGGCCAATGCATTCACTTACCATCAGGTGGAATTTGTACTCGTTTGTCACCCAATGCTATAAAAGAAGTCGTGCGAGGAAGAAAACTTCTAGTAAATCACACAGTAGTGGACCGCCAAACATCCAGATGATGTGGATGACATATCGTCCTGTTTGAATCGTAAGGGTCGACTATGAGAAATGCTTGAAAGATCTTATGTATCTCGATAGATGATGGATTAACCCTTTCCTTTATATTAGTCCTAGAATACACAGACCGTAGCAGCAGTGTCTGAGGTCGAGGGGGATACTACGAATGCCGATTCACCTGAAAAATAGCGATTTCAATAAATCGCTCCTTTTTACGGTAATTATTCGCACATATATTCTCCTACACTTATAAGTCTCCCAACGGACAGTTCTTAAGATGAAAACGGGCAAAACAAAAGTCATGTCACACAGCGCTCGGTTCGCAAAGCACTCCTCTCCCTGGACATCCACAAGTCGAGTGGGCCTGACGGAATCCCCCCAATTGTGCTGAGGACGTGTGCTCCAGAGTTGGCACCGGTTTTAACGCGTCTTTTCCGGTACTCCTACTCCCTAGGCGTAGTCCCAAAATCATGGAAGACTGCTTTCGTCCACCCGATCCCTAAAAAAGGCGACCGCTCAGACCCGTCCAACTACCGGCCAATCGCCATCACCTCCTTGTTCTCCAAAACAATGGAGTCCATTGTAAACTGCCAGCTCATGAGGTACCTTGAGGATCACCAGCTGATTAGTGACCGCCAATACGCACCCGCAATTCTCCTGGTGTTGCGGTTGATCATGGGCGGCGGTAGTCACTTAACATCAGGTGAGCCGCATGCTCGTTTGCCCCCTCTTCTATAAAAAAAAAAAAAAAAAAATGTGTAACGCCCATGTTACACGGTAGTTGTTGGGAGGATTAAGCTCAAAGTTGTTGAAGAGTAAACATACTCCTAGTATCCTGGGACAAATAGTCTCACTAGATAAGTTCAACTTCGACCGAATCAATCCGTCGATTGACCATCGACGAGATTGCGACACATCGCGTTCTCGTCAGGGATATCTCGATATTTTAAAACAACATTGTACAACCTATGATGATCTATGGATCTGAGACGTGGTTCTTCACTGCTGGCCGAATGAGCAAGCTTGCTCAGGAGGATTGAAAGGTTGCTCAGCAAGCTATATTATGCTCAGGGTTTCTCTCCGTGATAGACTTAAAAATGAGTATATCCACAGTAGAACCAAGGTAACCGATGTAGCCCAAAGGATTAGTAAGCTGAAGTGGCAATGAGCCAGCCATATAGCTTGAATAACCGACAACCGATGAGGAAAAAAGGTTCTCGAGTTGCCTCGTACCGGTAGGCGAAGAGTAGGGCGACATGAACGAAGTCGATGGATGCAGGTGGGTCAGGATCGTGCGTACAAGCGGGGAGCTATAGTACTACTAACTACTAAATAGGTATAGCAATCTGAGATCGATTAATCGAAGAATCGGTTTCTTGTGTCAAAAATATCGATACTTTAAATCGATATATAGTACTGAATCAATCTAATGACTCAATATTTCATTCTAGAAAATCGAGATCGAACCTTTTTCTGTTTTTATAATAACTTTGAAATATTTATAATTAGTTGAATTTACCCAAACTCGTAAAGAATAACAGTTTTTCTACTCAAAAATTCAAATAACTGCTGCGCTCAGTTTCTTTCGCCTCTTAGTAATGGATTAAAGAAATAAAAAATAAGTAACGTTTGTAATCTGTAATTTGTTATATCTTTTAATACTGTAAATATAAGCTCTGAAAGCAAATTGAAAAAAGATCGACTATTGAGAAATCGATTTTTTGTGAATCGATTCATCATATTTTGATTCGAATCGATTTAAAAATCGATCTTTTTCGGAAATAATCGCTATGCCTATCACTAAAGGGTACTCTGTGTTACTACTGAAACTTCGAATGCGGTGCTGCCACACACGTTCAAGTAAACTTGCGCAAACGCAAATTTGCATAAATTTGGAAATCAAAATAGAAACTTTTTAAAACTTGTCTACTACTAAAGTCAAAACTTGCGCCAGTATATCATTACGTCTATGACTACCTTAAAAATAAGAGGATAATTCCCAAATAGAAAAAGTAGTATATTATCGAGTATAGAAAATCATCAATTTGTGTTTGGCACAAGTATTGACTGGCTGGTATTCGAACCTATAACTAGCGAAAGGTCAGGTACTTCAACTGCTATCTGCAAATGAAACTACAAACAGATACAAGTTGATTATTATGCACAATTTTATCTAGAATTAAGCAAGCAATTTCACTGTCTCTCCAAAAGTTTATCTTGTGACGGAAACGTGGTGAAATTATTATCTGCGTAAGATTTATCGACGTTGTGAATAGCATTTAGCGAGTTCCCGCTAAAATGTTTGTTTGCTTCAAGTTTTCTATTTATTGAAGACGTCACACGTTTTACTTGCATCCCATTTGTTTAAGCAGATGGATAAACTGTTTACGACATTGTTTACTGCTTCAAATTTTAAGAAGTTCGTGAGTTAAATGCTTATTAAGGGGAAATATAATGTCAAATGGCTTAGCAAGATCCTTCGTTATGCCGAAAATATTGCAGCATTAATTTTGAAATAAATATATGGTAAAGTTGAGGATTAATGTTAGTGATTATGTTAGACGAAAACACGATTTCGTAAAATTTTCTCGATAGAAAAAAAAATCCAAAGTCACCTCCAAAATAAACAATAAACCGCTGTTATTCATAAAATACTTTAAATAAAATCATGAAACTTTGCATACTAACTGAACTAACTATAAAGCAGTGCTTATGTTATTTACTTTTTTTAAAATACCATTATTTTCACTGTAAAAAGAAATTACCTAAACTATCGGCGGCTTGAGCTTGATTCCTGTAGCCTGTAGTTCCGTTAGTATCGCTTAGGCTTTTGAAGGGAGAAGTTGTGTCGCTTACGACCAGAATATACATTACGCAACAGTACGACGTAAAATTAAAATGGGAAATAACCGTGATAAAAATAAGAAGCAGCTGGCTTGGCTTTAAGAAACAGACATAAATATGATAAACCTAATGAAATAAGTGTCTAACGACCTTTCCTACTTACAGTATTAGTGATTACAAATATTTCGGTACATAGCATACGACGCGCGGGGAAGTGGGGGCGAAATTAGAATTTGAGCTGACTTACTATAACCTCTTAATATACTATTACATCTTTGTGTTTATGAGGTTATGACTTGCCTGTGTTCTATCGTAATGTGAATGTTTCCAGTGATTTGGTACGGTGGTGGTATGATAACCTTAATTTGATGCTGCTTTTAGAACATTGAGAAAACCACACAACTAGAAGCACGGCTTTTTATTTTCATTAAAATAAAGCTGTATCATTGCACACTACAACACATGAGCGTGTGAGAGTGCTCTACTCTCGACATGCCGCTATTTGATAATTTTGCAATAAAAAAATCTTAGTATGTCTCAATTTAGACATAAAATTAATAAAAAGAAATGTTTAGAAAACTAAACATATTATATTAGAAAGTCGGCTTTTTTCCCTTTTTGAGTTATATTTACAAAAAATGTAGTTAAAATTTAAATGCTCGCGTTTCAGATAAATTACGCAACGAAATGAAATAAATCTTTTTGAATAAGTTTCCATTTATCCTCAAGATGATCCCCCTATTGCTGGTTGTTGTCAGACTCATAGATGTTTAAAATAATTATTTTTTCATCAACATTTCATTTAATTAAAAAAAAACGCTCATGAGTCGTGCACTTTTGAATTTTCCAAATATTTTTATATCCTGTTGGTCTGGGAATTATGGGCCCCATATTTATGTTAGACTTAATAAAACACACTGTGTCAACGGTGCCACCTGCCTGGCATGTTTTCAAATGCTATTAATGGGTTATTACTTATTAGGTTTCTGACTGTATAGGCGTTCGGTCATCCATCTATTATTTCTTTCACAATTTTGCAGCTTATAACATATTTTTGGCTATATATGGTCCGAGTAACTCGTTGCTTTTTGGACCCTGTCTACTCACTCAGGGAATACAGGGGTGACGCTTTGTATTTTTTATATTTTAAACAAATTGGATACAACAATGATGTATCCACAGATTTTATTTAAACTATACGCTTATGTTTCATTCACAACTTGCTTGCACGTCTCCATTTCAAAGTTCCACCCTCCGCTTTAAAAAAAACCACATAATACAAAAAAATGTCACCGCCTTAAACAAATTGAATAAGGACCACATATTCGAATTCCAGATGGAGTTGAATAATGGAACGCGTATGTCACAAATAAGAAAGAGTGACCGCGCGTCTCTAGTCCTTTGGTCCTATTAAAGGATAATTTAGTTTATATTGTCATCGCACAGTGAAGTAATAGCATGGATATACCATTACTCAAATTAAAATGAAGCTTGAAATTTTAACAAAAAAATTCTGCTCTATTCTTTGTATCACTTCTATTATACTTATATTTAAATATTATCAAATACGCTCTCAGGAATGAGACGAGGCTCGTGGGCCTATTACATGTTTTTTACTATAATATTATTAAATATTACTCTCTCTTGGTCAATTATTGGCCACATTAAATTTTATAAAAATGCACATGTGTTGTAAATTGCTTTCAAATGTCAAAATGATAAGATCTCCTGCTGTATTATTGTTATGTTTTGTTGATGATGAAGTTTGATTGTTGTTGATGAAGATACACAATCTTTGTCCATAAAATAGTGTTGATTAATGATTGTTTTTTAAATAACGGTTAGTAAAAATTGTGATGCAGATAACTTTTAGTATACGTCCGTGTAAGCCCAAGATAAAGATTGGAGCCAAATATTTTATATCATCATTATCATCATTACAGCCCTTCACAAGTCCACTGCTGAACGTAGGCCTTACCCAAGTAATGCCACAAAGCACGGTCCTGAGCCACCTGCATCCATCGACTTCCTGCATGTCTTACCAGGTCGTCACTCCATCTAAAGGGCGGTCGCCCTACACTACGCCTACCGAAACGAGAATGCCACTCGAGAACCTTTCTTCCTCATCGGTTATCGGTTCTTCGAGCTATATGGCCGGCCCATTGCCACTTCAGCTTACTAATCCGTTGGGCTATATCGGTCACTCTGGTTTTACTGCGGATATCCTCATTTCTGAGTCTATGACGCAGAGAAATCCGAGCATAGCCCTCTCCATAGCTCGCTGAGCGACCTTGTGCGTCCTCATACGGCCAGCAGTGAAGGACCACGTCTCAGATCCGTAAGTCATCACTGGCAACACGCACTGGTTGTACACTTTAGTTTTCAGAGATTGAGGTATATCTGACGAGAAGATGTGTCGTAATTTCCCGAACGCTGCCCAGCCGAGTTGAATTCGTCGATTGACCTCTCGGTCGAAGTTGGACTTACCTAGTCGGACTATTAGTCCCAGGTAAATGTACTTGTCCACAACTTCGAGCATAGTGCTCCCAAAAACTACCGGCATAGGTGTGACATGGACATTAAACAGATCTTTGTTTTGTCCAAGTTCATCTTAAGACCTATCCGTTGGGAGACACTATTGAGGTCATTTAGCATAGTGCTAAGGTCCTCCAGCGATAACGTAAGGACAAATCGAAGGTGAGTGATGTAATCACCATTGATGTTAATATCGTATCCTTTCCAGTCCAGTAGCTTGAAAACGTCTTCCAACGCGGCGGTGAAGAGTTTCGGGGATATAACGTCACCCTGTCTTACACCTCTCTGCAGTTGGATAGGTTTCGAACTCTGGTTCTGTACTCGGCTAGCCATCGTAGCCCTACTGTACAAACACTTCAGCACTTCGATATACCGATAGTCAACTTGGCACCGCTGAAGGGACTGTAGCACCGCCCAAATTTCGATGGAATCAAAGGCTTTCTCATAGTCCACATATGCCAGGCAAAGTGGCAGATTGTACTCTTCGGTCTTCTGTACAATCTGCCGCATGGTATGTATGTGGTCTATGGTACTGAAGCCTTTTCGGAAATCGGCTTGTTCGGGAGGCTGGAAGTCGTCGAGTCTGCGTGCGAGACGATTCGTAATGACTCTCGAAAACACCACATAGACGCGGCTCAGAAGGGAAATCGGTCTGTAGTTCTTCAAGAGAGCGTTGTCGCCTTTCTTAAAGAACAAGACCACCGCACTTCTGCTCCACGCCTCCGGAGTAGTGCCAACATGGAGGACGGAATTGAAGAGCTTCTGTAGGACTTCAAGTACCGGCGTTCCACCCGCTTTTAGAAGCTTCGCTGTAATTCCATCCTCGCCTGGGGCGCTGACGTTTTTAAGGTAGTGGAGAGCCACGCTAATTTCGCTCAGACTGACGTTCGGGATATCATCGGAATAGTGTCGGGTAAGACTTGCTCTTGGATCGTTACTCACACCTGCGTGTAGCTCCAACGATGATGTGTACAGCTGCCCATACAACCTCTCAATCTCACTCAAAATCTCAGGTGTCCCGGAAACGATGCTGCCAAACTCAGTCTTCAGCTTTGACAGTTGGCTCCTTCTGAAAGACAGATCTCTGGCAAAGACTTTGGAGCCCTGGTTCCGCTCGATCGCTTCTTTAATACGAGCAGTATTAAAGTTGCGTAAGTCTCGCCACATGCATTTGGAGATCTGTCTGTTCAGTTGCCTGTATGCTGTCAAATCTGTTGACGATTGCAGCCTCATCTGCTGTCTAACAGCCATGAGATTAAGAGTGTGATCGGAGAGTTTTGTGTTCTTCTGCGGCGGGTCTTACAGAACTTAGCTCCGACCGCATGGACAGTTTGCTCGAGCTTGTCATTCATATCGTCCACTGCATTGCAATCTTCTAGGCACTGAAAGCGGTTACGTAACTAGAGCTCAAAGGTTTCGGGATTCTGGATTAGAGCACGAGGGGGACGGAGCGTTGACTTCATTAGACGAGACCTCTCCAACTTAACGTTTAGGTTCAGTGTGCCTCTAACCATTCGGTGATCGCTGCCGGTTTTCACCCTTGCGATCACTGAGACATCACTGAACAGTTGGCGTCTGGTCGTCATAATGAAGTCAATCTCATTTTTTGTCGAACCGTCGGGGCTCGACCAGGTCCACTTCCTGTGAGGCCGCTTCTGGAAGAAAGAGTTCATCATAAAGAGTCCCTCTTTCTCCATAAAGTCGGCCAGCTGCTGGCCCCTTCGGTTCCGTTGCCCTACTCTTAATTTCCCTAACTTCAGCTCACCGGCTTCTCTTGTGCCTAAATTTGCGTTGAAGTCTCCCATCAACACCGTGTAGTGGGTTTTGGAGGAATGCATGGCTCCAGAAATATCCTCATACATTTTCTCCATCTCCTCATCGGGATGTGCCGAGGTTGGTGCGTAGACCTGTATGACCTTCAGCGAATACCGTTTGGTGATGCTGAGTATCAGGTACGCGACCCTCGTCGACACACTCCCAATCTTTACAACGTTGTTGACGAGAGACTTGTGGACGATAAATCCGACACCTCCTTGGGACAGATGGTCGCCCTCCCGGTAATAGAACAAGTTGCCGGACTCGAGGATTACCGTGTCCTCCCCCTCTCTTCGGACCTCAGATAATCCAATAATATGCTAGCGCAACTTGTCTACCTCTTCTTCCAGCTCCAGTATCTTCTCGTCAGTCCTCAGGGTGCGTGCGTTATACGTTGCCAGGTCGAGTCGTCGTAGGTGGCAACCGAACCTCCACCGGAGATTTTTAGCACCCTCTGCCCCACCGTTACCATGGTCGCCACCATAGCCAGGAATAGCGGGGCCACCGGGGACTAGGGGCCGTTTGTTTGCGTCATTATTCATGGGGGGATATTTGCCATAGTTGCACCGCTCTGCGAGCGGGTTGGCAACCGCAGTTTTTTATTATGTTATTGTTGTTATTAAGAAGATGCTACTGCCCATCTCCTCTCTCTGTCCCTCTGTCACCTCTTACGACACCCTAGGGGAAGATATGGGGTAGTGCATATTCTCAACCGTCACTACATGGCCTATATTTTATATATTATATAATATTATAATTGTTTCAATGCGCTTACCATCAGGTGAACTTTTAGCTTATTTATTATGAAGATATTGTAAAATAATCTTAAGAATAATTGAATTGCGTATGGTTTTATAAATTAAAAGAGTATGGTAATATTAGGCTATGACTTTGACAGTGATATTAATTCTTGAACAAAAATTAACATCGCCCTTTTCAGTAATTGTTAGTAACGACCTAAACCTAATTTAAAATAAGTGTTATAACTTCATTAAAATTCGCTGATTGATGTTTGATATTAAAATAATTGAAAAATTAATTTAAAACTTTATATAAATGAATTAGTCTTATCCATATTCATAATAACACATCAAATACAAGAATAGCGGTCAATTGGGAAGGATTTGGCTTCATCTTCGCAGCTGAACTTCGTTACAGCAAAAGTATACAGATGAGTTCAAAAGTAAACGTATTATTTTCGATTATAACTCTCTATATTCTATTATGCTCTGCAAATTTCTGAAAATGATTTTCTTCATCTGAGAGACATATAAGATGATACAGTAGTAGTAGATATAGATGATGATGATAGAAAGATGTAAAATAAGCTTGGGTTTTAAATGTAATATATATATATATATATACATATATATATATATATATATATATATATATATATATATATATATATATATATATTATATATATATATATATATATATATATATATATATATATATATATAAACCAAACATTCTCCTACTACATTATCAAGTAGACGGCTCGATTTTAATAACCTTGTTTACTTGAATATTTCAGATTTTCATCTAAGTTAATTTTCAGCCGACTTCAAAAAAAGAGGTGATTCTCGATACGACTGTATGTTCTTTTTCCTCTTTTTGCATGTTATGCGATATCTTCGATAATTGTGAATCAATTTTAATGATTCTTTGAGACGACTTTGATATTTCTTAATTTACTCGAAGGGATAATAAAATTAACATTTAATAAAAAAAGAAAGGCGACCTAAAAAGAACTAAAAACAATAAAATAATTTTACATTTAGAAGTTGAGGCTTTAATTTATCTATATATGTACTATGTGTTAAACTAACTGTCTACTCTACTATCTTAGCACCGACTTCATACTGTGAAATTATTTTATTTACCTTTTAGATGTTTGAAATCGGTGTTTACTTTCAAATAAAAGTTATTTTAGTTAATTCATTTATTGTGTAATGTTAGCATTAATTGAGAAAATATTTTTGGATTACTTTTTTCACCATATATATTGTATTACAAGGGATAAAATTATACGTGGTACAGTCACGTTGTTAACTTACCATCAGGTGGACTGTGTGCGCGTCTGTCACTCTTAATCTATAAAAAAAGATAACCGCAAGAAGATAGTTTGGGTACATGAATTCAGAGTTGTAGGTCGTGGGTTGAATTCTAGAAAGAGATTATTACATTTATATAGATAAGGAGATTTAGAAATTGTTGGTTTTAGAAAACTGTATATATTATTACTCTGTACTGAAACAGATAACTGTATTCAACACACGCCATTTTTATCCACTAAGCACTAATACATGTATTACCAAAATCGTATGCGGTGACAGTAGCACTATATCAGCGGTGAATCAGAAATGAACACGGTCATTAAAGTTGTTCAGAAGAGAGTAAGTTCTTCATGTTAACGTTTACATAATATTAAAAAGTAAAACAAAAACGAAGAAACTACTCAGCTTCCGCTCCGAGGTGTGACCCTGAATATGGGCGACCACCCTTTGCGGTTGTCTGTTACAGGTGTACACGTATTTTAGTCCATACTGATCACGGTTCTTTTATATGAGAGGGGCAAACGAGCATGCGGCTTACTTGATGGTAAGTGACTACCGCCGCCCACGAACAACTGGAACACGGTATGGCAAAATAGCTGGTGGTAGTCGAATCAAAGAAGTGGTGCCATCACTGCTATAAATAACTAAATATAATGAACTAAAATAGCTTGAGATGATATGGTAAGTCCGCCAATAAGAATTGAAGCAGCGCGGTGAAAAAAACTCGCCATAAACCCTATTAGAAATGAGAAGAATAAAAATGTAAGGTCAAGAACGATTGGATGTAGAGTCAAAGAGAGAAATCATCACAATGCGTCCAGATACGGCAATTTATAATAAACATCTTATGTAAACCCATTTCTACAATTATGACTTAAGGGTTTTGGAATATTTGTAGTTATTATTTATTATGTAACCATAGAAAATTTACTGTAATGCATGTAAAAATAGAAAATGTGGTAAAAACGTAACCATAAAATATCTCCTCAATGTTACAAGAGTGATATATTATTTCCCCAGCTCAAAACCAACAAACTCTAAACACTCTGTATATGTAGAACATACTGCACCGGACAGTAAGTATGATTAATAGTTTCGTGGGACAGGTCAGGACTCGAGCTTCGCATTATGTCGACACTGGCCTTGTCGGGATCAGTTTCATTAAAAAGATAAAAATGTTGTATTACGAGTACTTCCTTGGAGTTCTGAGAAAAAATATGTTGGAAACTTGTCTTGAGTGACGTAAATAATAATAAAAGTGTTGTTTTTAAAGTGGTGATATGAAAAAAAACTATTGTGTATGTCTAGGTAATGGTGATTGCTTAATTTGCTTTTCTAATAATAATAATAATTAACAAAACACACTAATGAATTAAATATTAATATTTTATCTTGTTTTTTAGTACCGGTAGTTGACATAATTCTCTACTTATCATATTCTTCATCAATCTACTTAGTTCACCGCTAGACATGAGTGTATCCTGTTAGGAGAGGCCCTCGTCCAGCTAGAGGGAATTGCTTTAATCGCTACGTTTGTTGGTTGCAGTACCAAACATGAAATTGCAGCTTATGCTGCTGTGTTTCGTATGCAGAGTATCGAAAATCGGAAACCCTTTGTCCTGTTAACGAGGAACGAGGCATCCCTTCGTAGACCTCAGGGGTTACAGCACAACCGCATTTTGATTCTTAATCGAAGATAGGTGTTTAAATACTACAGCATATACTTACTATCAGGTGGATTGGGCGTCACCACGTCGTTTGCTTACTCCTACTTTACTTCTGTAATAAAAAATCCTTTTACGCAGATCATCGTGGCTTCTACAATTAATGCTAAATTCTTTCTTATTTGATTTAAAGTCCACTCGTTATTCTAATTGTAAAGATAAAGATGATATGTCAGTACAGTTGCTTACCTTCGTACATCTGCGCGTACTGGGGGAAACCGGCCGCTCGAAGCCATTTGCACGCCTCCGCCGCTTCGATCTCTGCAACCAAAGATAAATAAGTTATAGAAATAAATATCTCATCGTCGATGTTGTTTCAAAAAGTTCGGTTAATACGACTGTTTTTAATAGTAACAATTTATAGTGTAATTAAGTAAGTGTATTTTTTACTAGATTCGATGTTAATAATTCGATGATAAGTTGGAATCGCTAGCAGCAACATTCAGCAAACAGACGTACTGTTAGGAATTAGAATGACCTACTCATGTCCACAGAACATTATTCTCTCTGTAAAGGTATAAAGACAAACTATGTTACACTTAAAAATAAACCATATAACAGCTTAGCATTATTAAACTGACAACATTTGTAACATGCTTAGCATATTAATTATTTCGCCGTCCAAGCAACAATGTTTGCACTGTTTTGTCCAATCTGAAGGACATAGAGAGCTAGTATATTCATAATCCGTAAAATTAGTTTTATTCGATATCTAGTATTCGTGTAAGTTGTACAACAATATTGTAAGTCTGCGATGATGATATTAAATAAATATTGTATGGAATGGTAGATACCGCCCTCTATCACTGGCCATATGGTTTGTCTGACCCTCTCCATAGTGAACTTTTACCACACCACACTACACTGCAATATCATCGTCATCATCATTACAGCCCTTCATAAGTATACTGCTGAACATATGCTTCCCCCAGGAATGCCGCAAAGCACGGTCATGAGTAACCTGCATCCATCGTCCTCGTGCATGTGTTACTAGGTCATTACACCATCTTGTGAGAGGCTGCCCTATCGGTACGAGGCTGTCATTCGAGAACCTTTCTTCTTGCCACTTCAGCTTACTTATCCGTTGGGCTATGTCGGTTACTCTGGTTCTACTGCGGTATCTTCATTTTTAATTTTATCACGCGGAGAAGCCACGAGCGGTCAGTTAAACTGCATTAAGCTTTGTTATTATGTGCTCCTTTGTACACCATGTTATGTGCTCCTTTGTACACTATGCTGCTCCAGTAAGTGTTGGCGGATTTCATGTGCCTTCAATATATTTCTATGCACCAGACATGCAGGATTCCTAACGAAGTGTTCTTTCACCGCCGAGCACGTGGTAAATCAGCACTTAGAATTGCAAATAACAATTTATTTGGCACCGGCGGGATCAAACCCGAGTTGTCCGGTACTGTGAAATTTCGATAACCGCTTAAGCAATAAGCTATGACTTTTAGGATATATACATATAATATATATATATATATATATATATATATATATATATATATATATATATATATATATATATATATATATATATATATATATATATATATATATATAGTATGTTGTATGTGTGTGTTTTCAGCTGTATAAAAATATAACAGAAGTACTGTTTTGTCTGCTTTTATTAAAATAATTTGGATACAAACAAACAACTACGAATTACACCAAAAAAGAATCACTTATACTAATATTTTACAGTAATAGACCGAAAAAACTACCGTCTGTGACAACATGGCCCTTATTCCAAACACATTACAACGGGATAGTATAATAACAAATGTAAGCCACAAAGGCGTATGCGAGTGGCAATGTAAATAAAAAAGGGCCTAAACCAAACTATGACAAACGAACAAAATACCTTTCTCTTAATAAATATTTATAAAAACTCGGACCAACGTACTGTCTAAAATATTAAATGGTAATTTATACTAAAATTAGCCTCCGTGATAGGCGTAGGGCCAATCAAACCTATTGTGAACTTTACTTCAACAAATGTTCATAGTATAATGGAAAGAAAAGCGGATTTAAATTAAGGTTGACACGAGATATGAGATGACTGTTCAAGAAAGTTTGGATGCGGTAGTTTTTTTTAAGCATGGTACAGATACAATAATGTTGTCTCCAATAATAGTTCGCCGCTGGATTGCTCCCTTATACACGCTCGGGGGAATGGTGTAGTAACTGAACATGGCGGATTGTTAATCGCAATGTCGACTTTTTTCAACTCAGGTTGCTTTCAGAGTAGTGCAGAGCGACCCCACAGAGTTCTGACGCTGATACCTTATGTGTGGCGAGGTAAACATCGTTTTAAAGTCGTTGCTTTAAACCTTATAAGGGTCATGCAATGGTGTGATCCTAATAAATATGTGACTTATTAGGGTCACATAATTATAACATCTTAAACCTCAGGTATGACAATGCATGTACATTTTGATTTAACCGAGGATGGTGGTATATGTCTTATTTTCCACCCCTTACTACTAAAAAAGGGGCGGATCTCTGTACGTACGAAATCCACTTATTATTTTTACGTTTACGTAGGTTATAAAACGTTTCAGAGTATTGCTGGGGTATCCAGCAAATACATTTAGGCCTGTTGGTCTAGTGGTTAGCGACCCTGACTGCTATGCCGGAGGTCGTGGGTTCGATTCCCACCCAGGACAAATGTTTGTGTGATGAGCACGATCATTTGTTCTGTGTCTGGGTGTAATTTATCTATAATATTTATGTATTTAGAAATATATAAGTATGTTTATCAGTTATCTAGTACCCATAACACAAGCTCTGCTTAGCTTGGGACTAGATGGCGTTGTGTGATAGTTGTGGAATATTATAAAAAAAAAGAATATTATTTAAAAAATATTTACTTTTGATAGTACCTCCTAAAAGTAACCTTACATACGTCCATATAGCTGTAATACCTATAGTATATAGTATAAACTACATAACATATACATAAAGTATGAAATATAGTACAGATTATGTCCGAATAAATATTATACCATTTTTGTAATAATCATTTTATAGATGTAATGTCACGTCACCAGCAAAAGAAGATTTAGTGTCCCGTTTAGCATCGAGGCTGTTCTGATCTGTTTTGAGGTCAAATACAAAATATTTTTGAATGTCTTAAAGTAGTGTGATTAGTTCAGTGGTAACTATAAATATGTTACAAAATAAATAGTTATGTAGTACAATTTAATTTACAATCTTCTATTTCGCGTTCTTATATTTTATTTCTAAGTTTAAATCATGTTAAATAGAAAATATAAGAGAACCCCGTCAGGCATCTTTGTTTCTTTGTTAATTAGTTTGTAAGATGGTAATAATAAAGTTTGAATTTATAAAGAAATAAATGTTATCTTTAATCTTAATTCTACATTTTAGTATTTTTACTGAATAATAATAACTAAAGTTTGTAATATCTTTAAATAATTGTAATACGGTATGAATTATATGCATAAAATTAAAACAATAATAATAATAATATTCCACAACTATCACACAACGCCATCTAGTCCCAAGCTAAGCAGAGCTTGTGTTATGGGTACTAGACAACTGATGAAACATACTTATATATTTCTAAATACATAAATATTATAGATAAATTACACCCAGACACAGAACAAAGGATCGTGCTCATCACACAAACATTTGTCCTGGGTGGGAATCGAACCCACGACCTCCGGCTTAGCAGTCAGGGTCACTAACCACTAGACCAACAGGCCAGTCGTAATAAGAATTTAGTTTTTATTTTTCTAATTAATAAAAAATTAGAAGACTTCCAGGTTTTAAGGACGAGGTGCGGGAAGGCAATTTTCCGATAAAACCATAACTCAGGATATCGTTATATTACATTGTCGTATATATAACTAGCGTATTATAAATCCCGAAGCAAAAATATCGAAAATTGAAGTATGTAGTACATTATTGTAGTATATTATTCTCATATTATTTGAAAGGTGTGAAATGTGGTATGGTATAGTCAGGGGGTTTTCATGCTGGTCTACCTTTCCGGTTATCCTGTTATGGAATACGGGTACGCGACCCCGGCTCCCCGAGCTACTGTTATTCTCATACCTTTCCTGCCGAGATAACAGTATCCTTACACCTACGCTCCTACCCCCAACCTTCTTTTTCCTTTTCCCAAAATGGTAGCTTCCTCTACCAACAATAGCATACCCAAAGAGGGTTGGTGTCAGGCAGGCGGCCGACTGTAAAACTTTTGCCAAATCCCATGCAGTAAACCTATGAATATTACGAGTTGTGGGATATATGACAGGGCTAGGGCGTACCCCGCAGGCGACGCGCAGGGGCAGCACCCGGCTCCTGTGGGAAGTGGGCAAGGGTTGTCGCACCTTACGGAGCGGGTGCGACCTAAGAGGCGAGCCCGGAGAGAGAAGAATGTCAGAGTGAGGTTTGCAAGCTGGAATATAGGTACGATGACTGGAAGAGGAAGAGAGTTAGCAGATGTTTTGAAACGACGAAGAGTGAATGTTGCCTGTTTGCAGGAAACAAAATGGAAGGGCAATAAAGCAAGAGAGATTGGGGAACGATACAAGTTTTATCATTGTGGAAGTGACGGGAAGCGAAATGGAGTAGGAGTTGTGTTAGATAGTGGAATGAAAGAACGAGTGACAGATGTGAAAAGAGTAAATGACAGAATGATAGTTGTTAAATTAATGATTGAAAACAAAGTAGTGAATGTTGTAAGTGTGTATGCTACGCAAACAGGCTGTGAAGAGAGTGTGAAAGAGAAGTTTTGGGAGGAATTTGATTGTATGATGATGGGAATACCTGAGAGTGAGGATGTTTATATGGGAGGAGATTTTAATGGACATGTAGGGAGAGTGAATGACGGGTATGAAAGAGTACACGGTGGATGGGGGTACGGAGTGCGGAACCGTGAGGGGGAAGTTCTTCTGCAAGCAGCATGTGCTTTCGACCTGGCTGTAGTAAACACGTGGTTCCAAAAACGAGATCAGCATCTTGTTACTTATAAAAGTGACCAACACGCGACACAGATCGACTATCTTCTGTTAAGACGGAACCAAATCAAGAGTGTAAAAAACTGCAAAGTGCTTCCAGGTGAAGACTTAGTATCCCAGCACCGAATTCTGCTGGCTGACATCTGCTTAACTGTTCGCCTCAACAAACATAAAGATCGTCCCCCACCCAAAATAAAGTGGCATTTGTTGCATAAGGAGCAGTATGCAAGTGAATTTAGAGAGCTAGTTGTAAACAAGATGATAGAGATGGGTGATATGGAAGGAATGAGTGTGAATGAGTGCTGGAAGGAAATGGCTGATTGTATCCGAAGTGTGGCAAGGAAGGTGTTAGGAGAAACAAAAGGGAAGCGTATGATAGATAAGGATGGGTGGTGGTGGAGTGAAAGTATTAGAGAAGTTTTGAGAGAAAAGAAAAATGCCTTTAAAGAATGGCAGAGCGTAGAAGACCAGAATGAATCCATAAAAGAAAGTAAGAGAGGGGCGTATAAAGAATGTAAGAAGAGAGCGAAGAAGGAAGTTGCTATTTGTAGGGCAGAGGCGCAAGATAAATTATATCGGTCCCTTGAAAGCCCCGAAGGTCAAAAACGACTTTTTCAAATTGCAAGAGCGAGAGAAAGGAATGGAAGAGATGTTTCACATGTAAAATGTATAAAAGATGATTCTGGAAGGATTTTGACTAACGATGAAAGTATAAAGAAGCGATGGAAGGAGTATTTTGAAAAATTGATGAATGAGGAGAATGAATGGAATGGTATGCTTGAAAACCCACCAGTGAATATGGGCTTAGTGAGAGAAATTAGTGTGGAAGAAGTAAAAATGGCTGTTAGGAATATGAAGAATGGGAAAGCAGTCGGCCCAGATGGAATACCAGTAGAAGTGTGGAAGTTGCTGAGTGCGGATGGATGGAAGTGGTTGAGTTTATTTTTCGGTAAATTGTTGCAGGAAGAACAAATACCTGAGGAATGGTGCAGTAGTATACTGGTCCCCATTTTTAAAAACAAAGGAGATGTTCAAAACTGCAGCAGTTACCGGGGAATAAAACTCATGTCACATACGATGAAAGTCTGGGAAAGAATAATAGAGAGAAGAATGAGAGAAGAGTGTGAGATAACACAAAACCAGTTCGGATTCATGCCCGGTCGAGGTACGACAGATGCCATTTTCGCATTACGCCAATTGTGCGAAAGGTACAAGCGCGTGCATAAAAATCTGCACATGGTTTTTGTCGACCTTGAAAAGGCGTACGATCGGGTTCCCCGTGAGGTTTTGTGGTGGGCGTTAAAGATGAAAGGTATGCCTGGGAAGTATGTGAGGTTAGTCCGTGCTATGTACAGAGCATCCCGTACATGTGTACGATCTGCTGCGGGAACTACGGGCAGTATCGATGTGGCGGTAGGGCTGCACCAAGGGTCGGCATTGAGCCCTTACCTCTTCCTACTGATTATGGACGCTTTGACGTCGGACCTGCAGGATGAGGCACCCTGGTGCATGCTCTTTGCCGATGACATCGTGCTTGTCGGGGAAGAAGGCATCGAGGTACAGAGCAGACTGACGGGGTGGCAACAGAGGCTGGAAAGTGTTGGCTTGAAGATCAGCAGATCCAAAACCGAATATCTGTGCTGTGATTTCGGCGGTCTTTCCAGTCCTGTACCCATGTCGTTGGATGGCGCTATACTGCCTACCTGCTCAGATTTCAAGTACCTCGGTTCCCTCATTCAAGGCGACGGCGGAATAGATAGAGCTGTGCAGCATAGGATTAACGCAGGGTGGATGAAATAGCGACAGGTCACAGCCACAACGTGCGATCCCCGAATGCCAATAAGGCTGAAGGGGAAAATTTACAAATCGATCATCCGACCTGTCGTCATGTATGGAAGTGAATGCTGGGCCGTCAAGAAGAAGGATGAAAATAGACTGCATGCGAATGAAATGAGAATGTTACGATGGATGTGTGGTGTGACAAGGATGGATAAGATAAGTAATGAGTATATAAGAGGAAGCCTGAAAGTAGCGCCAGTGGTAGAAAAGGTGAGAGGAAGCAGATTGGCATGGTTTGGGCATGTGATGCGGAGGGATGGAAGTCATGTCACAAAACGAGTGTTGAATATGAATGTGGAGGGACACACGGGCAGAGGAAGGCCGAATAAAAGATGGATCGATTGTGTGAAGAGTGATATGAGAATGAAAGGAGTAAGTATGGAAATGACGGCTGATAGAGAGGAATGGAACAAGAAGGTTTACTGCGCCGACCCCAGATAATGGGAAATGGTTCAGAGAATGATGATTATTTGAAAGGTATTGTGCCATAGATATGAAAAAAAATCATCACCGTTAAGGTAGATATAATAAAGCAAATATAGTCATGAATTTTTCATATACATTTTAAATTATGCGTGTTAGAGCCACGTTGCAGCCATGGAGCCAACATCGAGCCGTCTCACAAATAGGACGGCTCAGTGGTGTGTGTAGAGAATCCAAACTTTTTACTGGAAACGAGGCATCCCATCGTTGTTGAAAATGCATCTGTACTTTGATTCTTAATCGAGGACCTCAGCATCCATTTACCATCAGGTGAACTATGTTCCTACTTTTCACCCCTATTCTATAACAAAAATCAATTTAGTAACGTTCATAGGTGTCTGATCTAAGATCCCTTTTTGCTCCCTGAACAAAACCTGTTTTCATAAGAATTTCGATCATAGGTGATACTATTATATTAAAGCATATTATGGTGAATCACCATCGACTTCAAGATGAATGGCACGAAATGTACGGCATTTTACTTGTTTAAAAAGAATCAAAATGTTTTAAGATCGGTATCACGTTGAACTACTTTGACATGGATTTTTAAGTTGAATTGGTTAAATCACAGAAATCTAAATAATTAGATTTCTGTGGATTAAATACATCATCTGGGTACACCTACACGTGTTTTCATGGTGGAATGTACAGTTGTCTTGTTTATAACTACTAAATAAGTAACTTTTTATTAAATTTAAAATACTTTTAAGCTTTATTTATGTATTTATTTTAACTATTTATGTACCTTGAAAAAAATTGCAACAAAAGAAAGATTTAATAAAAATAACAACTTATTTCAAATAAAATTCCTTCCAAGGTGTACCTGTATTTATCAATAATTTCGTAGGTGCCAGCGGCGATTGAACCCGGGTTGTTCGCGTAATGTGTAATTGATAGCGAGCGGTTAGCCCCTGAGCTACCACGGCTCTAATGTTTTTTATTTCTTGTTAACTCTCATTTAAGTGCTGATCAACCACGTGTTCGGTGGTGAAGGACAACATCGTTATGGAAACCTGCATGTCAAAAAACTAAAAAAAATTGAAAAATTGTTGACTCTGCAGCCCACTCTTGGAACTTGTCACTTATTTTCGAGTGCAACGCTCGAAAATCTATCTCATTGTTGTTCGGTTCGTGAGATTTTCCGTAGTGCTCGACACCCACGGTCAGTTAAACTAATCAGTTGAACCGACGTACATCTAAAAACTGACCGTAACTATTTTTAACTGACGACAACCCACGAATTTTCCGGGCGCACGGTCAGTTAAACTGATCAGTTGAAATGACGTACATCCAAATACTGACCTTGAATGTGAAATCTTAAGAGCCAGTGAGTTGCGAAATCGTTTTGGCTTACATCCGTTTGAACTGATTAGTTGAACTGACCGTATCTGTGTGGGCCATAAGACTTCTTCTTCCTTTTCCTTAAATTTTATTAACATTTTTGGGGTTCCGTAGTCAACTAGGAACCCTTATAGTTTCGCCATGTCTGTCTGTCCGTCTGTCCGTCCTCGCTTAATCTCTGTGACCGTTAGCACTAGAAAGCTGAAATTTGGGACCAGTATGTGTATCAATCACGTCGAAAAAGTGGTAAAATAAAAATTGGAAAAAAATGTTTTATTAGGGTAGCCCCCCTATATGTAAAGTGGGAAGTGATTTTTTTTAATTTCAACCTAACGTGTGATATATTGTTGGAAAGGTATTTAAAAATGAATACGGGTTTACTAAAATCATTTTTTGATAATGTCAATAATTTCGGAAATAATCGCTCCAAAAGTAAAAAACAATGTGTCCCCCCCCCTCTAACTTTTGAACCATAAGTTTAGAAAATATGAAAAAAATCTAAAAAGTAGAACTTTATAAGGACTTTCTAGGAAATTCATTTTGAACTTGGATGGAAACAACAGTACCCACTACCGGGAGCAGTTGCAGGAGCGTCCTTTAAACTCATAAGTGGGAACACTTATTGTGACGGACGGGAAACTACGGAACCCTACACTGAGCGTGGCCCGACACGCTCTTGGCCGGTTTTTTTTAATTATATACAATCTATAATTATACGATAATACCCGCAGGCAGTCAAGTTCCTCAAAAATTCCGCAATATGTATAGATAAACTATTCAGAGTAATTCCTTTTAAAACTTTTTGAAAACGAACTTTCCTTTTTCTTCTTGAATTTTTCTTTCCAATTACGGCCAGCAATTAGGACGTTTGACACAAAACGCGCCAAATTTCTTTGTTTAAATCCTTCCAATTAAAACTTTCTTTTTTATTATAAATTATCCGTTTAAAATAAAAGAACATTCTAATTCGAATAATTATCGATGCATTATGATAGAAATAACATAATTGAACAATTTTTACGACTTAATTTTGGTATGTTTTCTTTTTCCTGTCAACAACAACGTATTTATAGTTTTATTTATATTTTTTCGTTTGCCAGTGTCAAGATATTTTTCTATATAATGATTTGTTTGAAACCTTCTACACAATAATCGATGCAATTGTAAAAGTTTTGTTAGATTTTGACGGTAACTCGAGCCTGCAGACAGTCGATGAGATCCCCATTGCAGCACTTGTTTCAACGTTTCCTCTAATAGTCCATATGCGCAGACATTCACACCAAATCGTTCTTTTACGTACGATCAAAATTTACTTCAAATTATTATTAAAAAAATTACAGGAGCCGTCTTAGATTATTGATAGGTCTCGAGCTCAGACCGCACGAAGACCTATCAATAATCTAAGGGAGCCGCAATCCGCCACCGGTAAAGTTTCCGCCATAACTCGTAAGGTTATTTAAGATAACATTTTTCCTATTGTTTGGCATTTCGAGAGCAACATAGTACATTCCTTCTTAAACCATAAAATATTTCCACTTCAGAAGATTAAAATGGAAGGTTTCGTTACCAGCAAAAATGGTATTCGGTTCTCGTCGCTTACGATACGATTGCAGTGGTGCTTGCACAGTGGATTAAACTAAGGATAGTCTGAGACAATAACAATTTATATTACGGTTGTAGCACAAATGGGTCGGCTCGATCGGGAAGAACGACGCTCTCACAGAATACCAGCGTAAAATAGCAGCTTAATATAATTGTGTTTCGTACGTTGTGTGTAGAGAACCGGAGACCCTTTTTTACTGGAAACGAATCATTTTATCTTAGTTGTCAGGGATGATAACGCGTCTGCGTTTTGATTCTTAATCGAGGATAAATGTAGATGTCTATGGGCCACAGCATCCACTTACCGTCAAGTGGACTGTGTGCTCGTTCGTCACTCTTGTTCTATAGTAAAAAAGAATAATACTAATATTTAAATGAAACTAATTGCACATATTTTATCGCATTTAATTTAATCTCTGTAATTCCCGATCTTTCGGATGCTTAACAGGACCCATGACTGAGGCGTTTGAGGTCCCGGTATCATGGTTAGGTCGCCTATATTTAGTTTTAGAATATTAATTTTTTAGTCAAGTAAATATATTTTTCAAAACGTTAACCCGGTACTTTTTGTTTATACAATTTTCTGTTCCGAGCGAGATTCGAACCCCCTAACACGGCGCCACCCCAGTACGCATAGCCTTTGCACTACCGAGCCATATGTTAGATTCTCCCCATGTTTCTAACAGCATTCGAACTTATACCTTATAACATCTGATATACTTGGATGTTGTTGGCGTGGTCGGATTGGTTAGAACTCTCCACGTATGCTTTGTATTACAATGGGTCACTTTTTCTTTTCTTTTCTTTCTTTTTTTAAAAAGAATATTAACAATGCTATAAACATTACTAACATTCCCCTTAACCACTCACACATTTTTATTACATAATCGCGTATTTACGATGTAATTTAGCACTAAAGATAATACTTAATTTGTGCTTTAATTTGTTAAACAGTAACAATAATTTATTGTTGTTGTTATTTTGACAAGACTCATTTGTTTTGTGAGTAATTAACTGTATTGAAGATACATTTTAAAAGAAAACGTAGATAAGACGTTGTAACTTATAAATCCAATAATAATTTTATCAAATGAAAATAAATTGTATTAAAACTGACTTTCTTTAAAAGTTTTTAATCGTCACCGTGTCAGCGGAACCATATAATAGTGAAAGAGTGACTGATGAGCTCGAAGTCCGCTTGATGGATAGTAACGTCTGTAGGCCATTAGAAAACCTCCTCAAGCAAATTAGACAAGTTGAGGTGTGAGATCTTGTTACACAAGTATAAGGGTGACGAACGAGCGGCGATACAGTCCGTCTGATGATGTGAGATTGCTGTAGCTTATAGACCTAATGGTGATGTAGTCATAATATAGCAGTAGTCAATTTTACCAAATAACATGTTATTAACCGGATATACTTACCTATATAAGATATTGGTCAACTATACGGTTAAAATTGCTAAATATGTTATTGATGCACAAGTTTACATTTTTTTATAAATACTCTTACTTGAAAAATAACATTTTACATTTCACTGAAATTACCAATAGAAGTTTTTGTGAGAAGCTTTTATAAAAGCTTATGTAATTTTAATTATAAACAAAACGTGTTTTAAGAAAATTTATTTTTGTCGTACGTATCTTGCAACCTGCTATAGTAGAATTTTATTAACATAATTATGATGCATCCATTCGTTAAATTTATTTAATTATAAGTTGACTTACAAAATGGCTGGGGATATCAGGACGGTAAGCAATTAGTTAACATTAGACTTACAGACATAGGCATAAGATTTATTGTACCGTCATTTGTTAGGACTTAAACAAAAGAAACACACAATTATAATAGACATCAAAAAATAACTTTGTTGTTCAATCATGGAGTTGCTTGTTGTATGCAATTTGGTATTATCGATAAATGGGTGAAGAGCTAACATAGGCAGTTGATAAATGTACGTTAAAAGTAAAAAAAAACTTTTAAGTACCTGTTATCTGGTCGGCGCTCAAATTAGGAACACTCATTGCTCTCACTTTTAAAGAACACCATACACAAGAAAACGATTGCCTGATACACGCCCGCTCATCTTTAGAGCCACTGATTCATAGCACTTTCGTACAAAAACGTACACCACTCATTAGCAACATATTTCTAAGAAATTATCGACTTTTAACGAATCGATTTTCCTGCACAGAACACCAGTCTAGTTGCACACGATGTTACACTGCTACTGGTATACAAATCGCGATTATAATAACATTTTAAAAGTCCAATTTTATTTTGACGGCTGATCATCGGAACTCTCTTAACGGTTCAAAAATCGAATGTATAACAATTATGACAGCGCATCACTATTAAAATTTCTAAATCTGAAATGATACCGCAATATTTGTAAATACGAACAACACGTCACAGATTAAAACTTGATTAAAGGAAGCGAAAAGCTACACGTGTTGGCAGTTGAAAATAATTTATAAAAATAGAGGGAAAAATAGTGACATAGATTGTAGCAACAAACGCGCGTGCACTTGAGCCGTTGCTCCAGAATGAGATTATCAGTGTTTATCATAACTAGTTGTTACTTACGTCCTTTAATCACCCGACTACGTCACCGATAACGTAAAGTTACTCCGAGTTAGGAAAAAACGAGTGGAGTCTTTGATACGGCAGTATTACTTAAGTTGTAAATAATTGCAGAGTTCCATAACAGGAGGCAGAATATGGTCATTACGAATTAAGTGATTGATTATTCAATTAAACTCACTTTTAAATTACCACGTAATTAATATAATTATTTACATCGATCAGGGTACGCTGCCGTTAGCCTTGCGAATGTGTTTCTCAGAATTGAGACATTTTATTGAAGCCTAAGCATTGGTATGCAATGGTAACCAGTGGAGTAGAATCAACAAGGATTTTATTAAACTGAATCTCATTTCTGCGTATTGTACGGAGCAAATTATTATAGTCTATGTTCTGAAGAAACCTAATCGAGGTTTTAAGGAGGAAACTTGATATGTTTAAAGAGATTAAGTGAGGATTAGTTTTTCCTGTCAGAACGATTTTATTTATTGTAGGAGAATCATTTAAGCATACCTACTGCTATCTAAATTTTTTTATACAATAAGGGTGACAAACGCGTACACAGTCTACCTGATGGTAAGTGGATGCTGTTGTACATAGACATCTACATTTAACCTTTAGCATTAAGCTGCTATTTTACGCTGGTATTCTGTTAGATACATAAATATAATTGTAACAACTTCACAGGTACAGAAAGGTAATAGCTTTTAACGTAAGAGTAGCCGAAGTGCGGTTAGACCCGGACTTAGCCGGCTACGACCAGGTGCAGCCGATTGCGTCATCGAAACTTAAGTCTACGTTTAGTAGTTGGTAGTAAGAGTAGTGCTAGTATAAATTATAAATTTAACCAACCGCAATCAGTTGAGCCTAGTTGAAGCCGGATAAACCTAGGTGTATACGCTTTTTGGCTTTTAGCCGTAATATCTATCCATTAAAACGTGAAGGAAAAACTTTTCACCCCTTTTTAAGTATACTGCGCACATGGAGGAATGTGAGATTTGACATGGTTTGTGTGGAGAAGGAATGCAGAAAGATAAAATTTGTGTGTATTAAGTGTTACAAATACATTAATTTTAATAAAACGTACACTGTTTACGTTCTGACTACCTAAGTTAAAAAATAAGTATCTACAATATTTTATAGTGTACGATACTAATGTAATGCCATTGTGAAACATTTAAGAATCTGTGGTCAAATAGCGGCACAGAGTAGATTTTGTCTACTCTGTTCGACTGTATGACCCACTGTGTCTGTTCTGTATGTATGTGCAGTCTAAAAGCTTAATATTACGGCAGAATTGCGAAAAATATTTCGACCACTACTAAACATAAGATGGTCACTACCTACTACCTTTTATGACAACGAAAAAGGTGGATTTACTTGTCTATGACTGTCTATTTTTATAGGCTTAGGGTGACAAACGAGCACACATTCCACCTGATGGTAAGTGTTTACTGTGGCCCATAGACACCTACATCTATCCTCGATTACGGATTCGTTCACCCGTGAGGACTAAGATGGAATGCCTCATTTCCAGTAAAAAGCGTCTCCGGTTCTGTACACTCACCATATGAAACACAGCAGCGTAAAGCTGCTATTTTACGCTAGTATTATGTGAGAGCGTGGTCCTTCCCCGGTCGAGCCGACCCATTCGTACTACAACTATACTACTTATATAGCTGCAGCATGGCTCTACTACGTATAAACACGTAACCTCTTCGCATCACAAAAATATCAATAAATCAATCAAAAAAATGTTTACAATGTCATTAATTTGCAAACTGTTGACGAAATATCAACCAAATATTTTTACTGTCTAAATTTAGCCTTGTACTTTATTATATTGATGTTAGTTATAAGGATCTATAACGATACAATAGATTAACAGTTCACAAAAAGTGTTTTCACGCTACACATATTGGGAGAAACAAACACTCAAATTGATGTATGGTTTCTATGACACGTGATTAATTGGCTCCCGAATGAATCCAAAACTATTAGGGTGTGTCGGATTTTTAATTTAACTGAGACTCGTATAACTGGTTAAAAGGGCATTGATTAGATTGAGCTTTCTTTAAAAGTTAATAGAATTTTAAAGCATAGTATATTTTTACCGTCCGATTAAAAGTTATCCATTTTTTCAATGCCTTAAGATATTTTTAACAATATCTAATTTATAAAATATATTATCTAAATCGTCGTATATATAATTTTATGTTATCTGTATTATATACAAATACAAAATGATTAAACTCTTTAAATAAGAAATATGTTACATGATTTATTGTCAGCTTTCAAAAGTTAATCTTATAGTGGCATTGAAATCGAAGCATTGGCGTTAATAAGAATAAAACATTTTTTTTGCGGTTGTTGATATTCAATTGTGCGCAATTATTTACATAAAATAAAATTAAGGGTATATAGCTTATTTCCAGGGATAACAATATTAATAAGAGCCGTAATAGCTCAAATAATTAGCGCACGCTATAAATTTCACAGTACGCAAGCAATCCGGGTTCGATCCCCGCCGGCACCAATGAAATTGCTAATTTTAAGTGCTTATTTTCCACGTGCTCGACGGTGAAGGAAAACATCGTTGGGAAACTTGCATGTCTAGGTAATGAGAAAAAATATATTGTGAGAACATCTGAACTTCGCCAACACGCATTGCGGCTGACACTTCCTTGCCCTAAAACTCTCTTAGAAATTAGAGGAGGCCTGTGCCCAGTTGTGGGACGTATATACGGCTGTAATTTTATTTTTTAAATATTTACAATGAATAATACTGTACGACGGCTGTAATTTTATTTTTTAAATATTTACAATGAATAATAAAAAACATTCCATGTAATAAAAAAATTTGTAAAAATATCACTAAAATAAATTTGAAATTGTTCCGTATATAAGTCTTAGTTGTTTGATTTCGATATATATTCCAAAGAAGGTAGATATTTAGAACTACAAAAAAATATTATTTTTACAACAGTATTTAGTAGCTCCATGTAATCACGTAGGGAATGGGTTTAAAAATTAGGGAAAATATTTAGAGCTCCCGTTATCACGGCCGTCATTCAACATGTTTGTTGTGACAGAGTACAGTCTAAAGATCAAGCGGAAAGTTGAAATTCGGTTTTGTATGTATTTATTTGTTTATACTTACCTATTATTGCTTATAAACATACGAGTATATGTATATAAAAAGTTCATTGCCACTTTAAGTAATAAATATGTTGGGCTATGCCATTTATTATTGTTGTTCTGCGGATATCCCCACCACGGAGTTTCATGAGTTATCACCATCAACACTTACTGGTTGCAAACTTTTATCTCAAGGTTATGTATAAGTTTACTACAATCATGCCATAGTTATAAATCAAGGCACAGCTCTAAAACTAATAATTTGCGTTTAAATAGAAATCATCGATATTTAGCATTGGCTAGGAATTTTACGTTCAGAGTCAGGTAGCTCTGACCACCACGCTACAAGTATAGTACCAAATAGTTACTCGTAAGGGTAACTGTACTGTAACAGTTTTGCTATAAAAAAACAATATAGATTATTAATATTATTACGCGCTCCAGTCGCCGACACAACTAGCGCCATCTAGTGTCAGTAACGAGAGCGAGGGGAGCGTTGCAGTTTATGACACCACAGATCTTTCGACCGACAGCGCCACCCGAAGAACTAAGTTTCTAGAGAATCTATACTCGAGCTCTCGGTACCTTGCGCGTGTTTACTTGAACATTCAGGATATTTTGCTAATTTAAATAAATAGGTGGCGCAAGATGCGATCGAGACAGAGTTGAACTCGACGACACAAGCGAAGCTTCGGAGCGGAATTAAGTGAATTACTGTGTTTAATTATTAGTGTTTTTAACTTTAATTTGTATAAAGTAAATTAAAGTGTTAATTTAGGTAATTCTATCGGCAATTTTTAATTGTCACGAACCTCAAGCTCGTAACAATTGGTGTCAGAAGTGGGATAAAATCATGCCGATTTTACCTAAGGAGGAAACGGAGGGTGTCCGTACTCGAAGTCAACGCCAGCAGGAGACGGACCAACGGAGATTTGGCGGTGCAACGCCGCAGACGTCGGAGGGCCAACTGCCAGCCACGGAGGCTGCGGGCCCGTCACCTACACCTGCAGCACCTGACTTAGGTGCTCTGATGGCGATGCTACAGGAGCAGCTGCAGCGCGGACGAGAAGAACAGGCCCGTCTGTTGAAAGAGCAGCAGGAGGAACAGGCTCGCCGACAGGAGGAACAGGCTCGCCGACAGGAGGAACAGGCTCGCCGACAGGAGGAACAGGCTCGCCGACAGGAGGAACAGGTCCGTCGGTTGGAAGAGCAGCTGCGGGGCGGCCAGGAAGAACAGATGCTTCTCATGAAGGACCTTCACGCTACCTTCGGGAAAGAGATAAGGGAGGTGAAGGATAAGGTTGCTCAACATGATAACCGCCTATCGGAAGCTGAGACCCAAATCAACCAAGTTAAGAAAATGCTGGATGAACTCAAACTTGGGGATGGAACTACAGCTCCCGTAGTAGCTGCAGCACCTTCGCTACGTGGATTCAAAGTGCCTCCGTTCGACGGGACTTCTTCCTGGTCGGCCTACAAAATCCAGTTCGAGGCCGTCATGGAGGCAAACGGCTGGAATAAAAGTCAGGCCATGACTGCTCTCACATTAGGCCTGCGTGACCAAGCCTTAACCGTGTTGGAAGCTCTCGGTAAGAAAGTGATCTACGAGCAGCTCCTTGAGGCATTGGAGGCGAGATATGGTGACGCTCACCTGGAACACGTCTTTCGCGCGCAGCTTAAAGATCGCGTGCAACGCAGCAACGAAAACATGCAGCAGTGGGCCCTTGAGGTGGAGAAGATGGTTCGTAAAGCATACCAGTCTGTACCTGCGCTCATTGAAGGGAACCTGGTGCAGACATTCATCGACGGCATCCGCGACCTGGAAGTCAGAGCTGCTGTGAGGCTCGGGCACCACGAGACGCTTAAGGACGCCTTGGTCCATGCACTGGAGGTAGAAGCCGTGCGGCAGAATCATCGTTCACCTCACGCTAGGGAGGTTACAGCAGTTACGGTTCGCGACCACAATAAAGGTACAGCCCTAGGTGCTATGGCTGTGGGGAAAGGGGCCATCTTCGGTCCAGCTGCCCTAAGCACACCCTAGGAAGGGAAGGTGAACGGTCTCAGAAAGGAAGTGCGGCTAACAGCACCGCCCAGCAGCAGCAGGAATACGACTTTACTATCAGACACTGCAGCGGGAAATCTCACGGCAACGCAGATGCATTGTCAAGAAGACCTTGTCCTGAAGAATGCAACCATTGTAGTAGGCAAGAGAAAAAGGAAGTGGTATCCGTGAGGATGCTCAGGACAGACCACCTCAGCAACGGGTGGAAGGACAGCCTACGACATGCACAGCAGGAAGATCCTGACATCAAGCTGATTCTGGGATGGATGAAGGCCCGTGCTACCAAGCCTAAGTGGTGGGACGTCGCAGCGATGAGTTCAACCACGAAAAGCTATTGGGCCCAATGGGACAGCTTGCTGATTCAGGATGGAGTCCTGTGCCGTAAATGGGACGATGGTCGAAGAGACAGCTGTCGTTTGCAAATGGTTGTCCCTAAAGCTAAAGTGCCGAATGTTCTATAGCTGTGCCATAATGGTCGTTCAAGAGTCCATCTGGGAGTTAAACGAACTCTACTGAAGGTTCGAGAACAGTTTTACTAGGTCCATTATCGTGACGATGTCGAGGATTGGTGTCGTACATGTACAAGTTGTGTGGCCGTGCGGAGACCTCAGACACGTAGTAGAGGAGCACCGAAATTGTACAATGTTGGTGCACCACGGGATAGGACAGCCCTTGACATTGCGGAGCCGTTACAGAAAGGCGCAAGAGGGACTCCTAAAATCGTCCATGTGGATCGCTTGGCGCGTTATTATGGGACCGATAATGCTCGGGACGAGCATGTCTTAGGAGGGGGCAGTATTACGCGCTCCAGTCGCCGACACAACTAGCGCCATCTAGTGTCAGGAACGAGAGTGAGGGGAGCGTTGCAGTTTATGACATCACAGATCTTTCGATCGACAGCGCCACCCGAAGAACTAAGTTTCTAGAGAATCTATACTCGAGCTCTCGGTACCTTGCGCGTGTTTACTTGAACATTCCGGATATTTTGCTAATTTAAATAAATAGGTGGCGCAAGATGCGACCGAGACAGAGTTGAACTCGACGGCACAAGCGAAGCTTCGGAGCGGAATTAAGTGAATTACTGTGTTTAATTATTAGTGTTTTTAACTTTAATTTGTATAAAGTAAATTAAAGTGTTAATTTAGGTAATTCTATCGGCAATTTTTAATTGTCACGAACCTCAAGCTCGTAACAATATGCTCTTCATCTTCTTTAAAGTGATCGCCACCCTTGGCAGGCTTATAGTAAATTAAAGCTTATAGTAAAATCTATTTATTTTAAAATAGTAAAACAGGATATGATGTAAGTACTCACATTCGTATAAATGATAAATTAAGTATTTTTATAGTTCTTATCACCCAGGGATTCAGCTGATTTTAACCCATAAGGATGGTAAACAATATGACTTTGATAAAATATTTAATGTACCAAAGTTCCGATTGTAAAGTTTTATGGCACGTTTTAACGTGAGGTTTTCTTCTTGGCATCTCACCTTTGCTACTCGTAAGTTGCGGCGTAAGTAAATGTGAATTCGTCTTCTAAGCAGGCGATCGTCTCCCAACTAAAGTGACGACACAAGTTAACTGATTTCAGAGTGATAAATGCGTTCCTTCATTGTGAAATTAATGATTATTCTAACAATTTAATGCGGTTAGCAGACGTCATAGATTAAAAACTGTAGATGTAAATGTAAATTGTATCTACTGATCAAAATTTAATTTAATGGTTATAGGTACGTTGAAAGACTTTTGGTTCTAGAATGTATTGACATTTTAGAACCAAAAGTATTTCTGTCTTATTAAATAACGTGGTTTATTAATAGTCTATGGTTTAAGGACGAGTCTTTGTCACGAAAGAAGTCCTTTAGCCGCGGCGCCACAGTCTTCATGAAATTTGACATTTGTTTATAAATTCCATACTACAAAATTTATCTTTTAGTTCGCATATTTCTTTATTATAAAAGAAAAAAAACAGGCACACAGTACACTTGATAAGTGGAAGATGTGGCTTATAGACATCTATTTCATCTATTATATATTTCTCATCTCATATATTATACATTTTGTAATAAGATGGTTTAGGTCAAATGTTTAATAAACTTACTTCCCAAAGCATTTTGGCACTAATCCGTGTGTAGTGGGGCTATATTATGGTAATATAGTTTTTATATTGTAATAAATTAAATAAATACTTAATAGATTCAAAAGTAAAAAGTAGTGATAAATAACAAAATAAATAACATCTTGTAATTTTTAGTTTCGATTGAAGTCTGATTTAAATACAATAATGTTGCACCTCCGGTCGTTTTGAAAATTATACTTGTTGGTGAAGAATGTTTACGGATAGAAAAACCGTAAATTGATTACGATTTCTAGGAAAAGAATGAGTCACAGTAAGTGCAATATTTGAGTCATCTGTTAGTACTGCAATTTACGTGAGTCTAACGGTCATAGTCTGAATCTTAAATTATTAAGTAAACAATTTATATATGACCTATGACACATGCCTTCTTAATCTTTTCATTCTATTTACTCAGACATGTAAGTTTTTTCCGTATTCTGCAAGACAAGTGACAGTCGAACTGACAAATTCACTGGCGCTGCGTAGGGATGTTGCATCCCTCTGCGTTTTCTATCGTATCTACCACGGGGAGTGCTCTGAGGAATTGTTCAGAATAGTTCCAGTCACCAAATTTCACGAAAGCACATCGCGTCAAAATTCACAATACTACCCTCACCATCTGGATGCTTGACGGTTCACGACTGTGCATTTTACTAGGAGATTTCTTCCTCGTACAACTTCTCTGCGGAATTGTTTACCACTGGCGATTTTTCCGGAGTGGACTTAGGGACCTTCAAGAAAAGAGCTTACTCCTTTCTAAAAGGCCGGCAACGCACCAGCAATTCCCCTTGTGTTGCAGTTGTTCATGGGCGGCGGTAGTCACTTACCGTCAGGCGAGCCGCATGATCATTTTCCCCTCTTCTATTAAAAAAACACGAGCTCAAAGTCCACATGACAGTAAGCGACTACTGCAGCCTACGAACCCTGCAACCAACGTCAAACAAAGAACCCTGTAGCCTACAGATGCGTTGTCACGTCTGTGATGAAGATGAGATGTATCACAGCCTGTTATGTTATTATACAGACTCTATTTACTCTTCAGACAGAAACACAACAGTGCACACAATGCTACTTGGTGGCAAACTGGGTAGGAGGGTTCCCAGAGGGACTTCTAGGCGAAAAAGGTTTCGTATCTTCTTGTTGTGTGTTTGTGGTTATTACGGTATCTTCTTCACCACAAAACCACCTCTATACGCAAAACCACCATTTCAGTATTACTATACGAGTTACCCCCGTACTATATATAAAGGCCGCTCCCTAAGGTACGGTATTTTGATAAATTTATATAGTGAGATTAATTTTAGCGTCGTCAGGTTAATCATAAAAAAGAACAATTGAGAGGTCTCGCTGAAACAAATGATTCTAAAGACCAATTTACACTTCGACAAGTACAGTAGCGAGTAAACTTGCTAACCTGATGAGTTTAGTATAAAATCTCGTTTGAATGGCAATCAGTAAGTTAAGTAGCAAATTAATAATGCAGTTGAACGGGATAGCCGGTCGTTTTTTTTTTAAACTAAGCTCGCCATGAGGACATTTGAACGCTACTGTCCATCCAACTGCTTACTGTCAACTGTCTTGTAATTAAACTCGTTACTGTACTTGTCGAAGTGTAAATCAGTTAATAGGTTTTTTTTTACTTAGACTGAACGATCATAGTTTATTTCCATGTATCATTTTAATTTTTTTTTCTAAGCTTATCATCATTATGACATTATCATTACATTATATTAAAAGTTCATTGCAGAACCTAGGTTTCTCTCATAGATTGCCTGATATTTATATACGATTGTCGGACGGGATGGCCACCGCAGTTTTTTTTTAAATATGTTAAGTTATCAGGAAGATGTTGCTGTCCATATTCTGCTTCATTTGCCTTTGTCGCTACTTATTACATCTACAGAATGATATAAAGTAGTGGATTCTCTTGTGCTATATTCCGTACATATAATCCTTATCATGAAATACTTGTAATCAAAAGTTATTGTAATATTTATATTATTAGGAATCAGAATCAAAATCAGAAATATTTATTGGTCATAATATAACAATCGTTACGGGCAAGTCATTGGTTGGTTACAAAAAGTTCTTAAATTTATAAATTTAAATTATATTACTATACTATATAACTTAATTTAGTTACATGGACGCTGAAGCGTCCATGTAACTAAATTAAGCTATATAGTATAGTCGCTAGCTATGTAGTAGTATAGCCTCATAAAATTAGGTTATTTATTTTGTTTGCACGTCACACAAGAATGATTATTCCAAGAATTGCATTGACATGTATTTGCTTAATTAGTAAAATGTGTTTTCTCAAAAAAAAAAAACTTAAGTTTCCCTTTACATTTACCATAGTTTAGACTGGTTAAACTTTTTGGTAATTTATTATATGTACATGAATATTTTTGAGTAACGCCCATGTTTTTTTTTACTTTTACTAATCTATTTATGGGTAGGACACGTTTTACATTATTACGCATATTGTGTTGATTTATTTCTTTCTTTTGCGGTATATCTTTATCCTCTTGTATCTCTAATAAACTATTATATTATACATAAAGCGTCATGTCATTATTTAGCCGTTCTTAAAATGTTTTCTTGCTGGGCTACATTTTTTAGGCTATTGATTATTCTTATAGACTGTTTTTAACGTTTTGAAACTTTTACAATATCCGGAGGATTAAAAAAGTTCTATTTAGTATTAAAATTTGTCATACGACAACAGGCATCATTTAGGTTAATGATTTTATAAAATTATTAAAAATAGAATGTCTATACTATACGTTTAATATTTTAAGTGATGCATGGAAACCCCAGCAAATAAATCATCTTTACGCCGATACGTGCGGTCGTTTCAGCAATAATAAAGCTGAAAGTCGTATTCCTGAAACTGAAGTGTGGCTAGCGTAGTATATTTAGGCTTTCGCGAACGCCAGATGTTTTAAATGTATCTAGGTTATGTGCCTAATTATTTCGCAAATGGTGCAGGATGCGGGAAAGTTGTAAAATTGGTGATAATTTAAAAAAAATCTATTACATTTCTTTGGCTTTTTGGTCCTTAGAATTTTAAAAAATTAAAATAATATGAGAGTTTAAAAAAACTTCAACAAAACGCAGTCATGAACAGTGATGATTCTAGTGAGATTACTAGGTTCATCATCATCAACAATGCAGCCCTTCACAAGCCCACTGCTGAAAATAGGTCTTGGGGGAGTTCCAAGGAACGCAACAATGCACCATCGAATAATTTATTTTCGTCGGTTCTCAATACGGTGGCAAAATTTTAAATTATTCGAACATCTGGAAGTGGGTGATTTTTAATAGAATAAGAACCCATAATTCACCTGATAGTAAGTGGATACTGATGTGGCCTATAGACATCTACATCTATCCTCAGTGAGGAATGAAAATACAGACCCGTTGAAAACTGAATTATAAAAATTAATGAATGGAATTTGCAGGTCAAACTAATATATAGCTGATAAAATATGTTATAAACAACTTTAAAGATATGGTAGAACTACTCTTACGGATTTTATTGCGTTTCATTTACTTGATTTTAATACCTTTTATATAGAATAAGCGTGACAAACGAGCACACAGTCCACCTGATGATAAGTGGATGCTGTGGTCCATAGACATCTACATTTATTACCTATTGAGAATCTAAACGCAAATACGTTGTCACCCCTGAGGATTAGGTTGGAATGCCTCGTTTCCAGTAAAAAAGGGTCTCCAGATCTCTACACTCACCATACCAATTACAGCAGTGTTAAGTTGCTATTTGACGCTGGTAATCTGTGAGAGCGTGGTCCTTCCCCATTCGTGCTACAACCATAATATAGCTGCAGTTTGGCTCCACCAAGTTGTCCCAACGCATATTGTGGTTCCCATATGCAAATGCAATAAAAACCATTTTACGAATGACATGTAGCCTATTACTTTTATTCACCACATAGTATATGTTCCCACAATGGGAGAAGCCCACGTTTCAGCAATCGACTTATATCTGTTGATCAGATATACGTTTTTTTTAAATATTAGTGATGCTATTAACATTATTAATATTCTTTTAACCACTCATGGCGAGCTTAAAATGTTTGTGTTAGGAGTGGTTCACGACAGAATTAGAATGGTGAATTCGAACCTACGAACTTTTGCCTTAAGGCTACTGTCGCTTACTGTTATACTGAATGTTTACTGTTATAATGTTAATAAAAATATCTCAGTTTTGTATCCAATTATTATACAGCGTAGAAATGATTACTTCGTATGGTGTGAATAGCTATTAAATGTTGGGTTTGACTTTTGATCCCATTCAAAGAAGGTATCATATTTACAGATAAACTCAAATTACAGTTTGCTTCGGCGCGAGTCTAAAATATTTATTAACATAGCTTCTACCTATGACAGATGAAATTAAATTGTAGACAAAATAAGTTAAGCAGGTGCTTTAATAGAAATTAAGGCGACTATATTTTTATACAAATGATTCTCATTTGCGCATAAATACCGTGTTAGTAAGTATTTGTTGGTGGCATGAGCAGTGTTTAGTGATACTCCATTACATTGTATATGCTCTCATTAGTACAGTAAAAATAGAATTTATCTTTGCACTAAATTTCCGATCCACTTTTTTCTATAAGGTTTAGGATCACTTACTGAGCATAAAATCACAAAATGCTGACAGATCCAGGTGGCCATCTTGAAAAAATGTTTTCAGCCGATAAAAAATATGGACATTAGAAATAAAAGTTGAAACAAAAGTTTTAGAAAATAAACTGATCTTTAAAAATAGATATATATAGATATAGCATTTTATTGATTAATCTAATATTTCAAGAGTAATTGGCCGCGATAGAAAAACTGGGTCGTTAAATGGGTCATAAATCGTAAACGGTAAGTTTTACAAAAAAGTTTACAGGATACAAAAGATGCGAAATTTTATTTTCTACAATAATGGTTTCTATAATTTTTGCCTTAATGTGCATAGTTTCCGAGATATCAGCTGAAAACATTTTTTCAAGATGGCGCTTTAAGCGCCACCTGTATCTGTCAGCATTTTGTGATTTTATGCTCAGTAAGTGATCCTAAACCTTATAAAAAATAAAATTAGATCGGAAAAGGGAATGCCCACTCTTCATAGACACTTCGGCCATGAGTGCCCACATATAAAAGCATATAGATATGATAATATGTAATTAAAACAATGAAATGGTAAAGGAATTGCTTTAAAAAAAGTCGGGGTTTTGAAAATATTTGAAGTTTTTATTTTCACAAATGCAGTTTTTTTAACAACTATTTTTATCGATTTTATCGCGTTTTATTTCTTTGATTTTTAATTCCAGATGTTTCGGGTGCTTTCCAGCACCCATTGTTACGGCAGACTGAGATGACCGACGTCCCAATGTCAGTGTTAACCCGGAGTACCTTCAGATTTTTAATTTTTATTTATGGTCCGATCTACAGAATGAACTTACTGTGTCTTGAAGTCTTGCAGTGGTATGCTTGGGTTTAATTTTAATTTCATTAATTGCAGGGTCCTAAGCAGGTGGTAGTACCAAGCCTCCTTCTCTATTGAAAAAAGAATTTATATATTAGATATTATATAGAATTTATATAATAAAATACACTTTACGACTAATAGTGATGACTTGCAATTCTAGCCCTAAGTAAAGATCAGCTAGGGCTTAACTTTATTCCTTCCATAATGCTGCTCCTCTGGTTATTACAGAGTTCTATCCGGTAGCAACCATTAAATCTTATATGCTCACCATAACAGTAGCGAGCTTGCTTTAATTGGTATGTGACACAAGCAATTAATATTAATTCGCTCTAAGTTAAAACAGGAAATTCCCTAACATTTTAAAGTCTTCATTTATATTTCTAAAGTCTGCCTGCCCTAGCTCTATTTAGATTGTTTTCCCTAGCATACTCAGAAAAATCATTATTTGTCTCCATATTTTGATGAACTATTTCAAGTATTTGAGCCGCATCATCCCTGTCCCTTATTTTTGTGTGGAAGTTATTAACTATAGCAGAAGCCACAGCAGTCTATCATCAAATGTGTAGAAGTCCTCTTAAAGTAATTTTGATGAAATATTTTAAATTCAGTTTTAAAAATGCCATTCACCACCTCTACTACCCATATCGACACATAGTCACGGCTCTGGATTTATTAGCATATCTTGTCATTAACTGAGATTCACCATCTGCTGGAGACATTGCTGCGACCCTTAGATATCCACATCTATCCTCGATTACAAATCAAAATGCAGATGCGTTGCCACCCGTGAGGACTAAGATCATTTTCTCGTTTCCAGTAAAAATGGTCTCCGGTTCTCTACACTCACTATACAAAATACAGCAGCATTAAGCTACTATTTCAAGCTGGTATTCTGTGAGAGGGTGGTCCTTCCCCGGTCGAGCCGACCTATTCATGCTACAACTATACTTCTAATATAACTGCAGCGTGGCTCTACCAAGTATAACACACATACATAGTAGTTGTCACTATGTATGTTTGTTATCGCAAAATGTAGTTAATCACAAAAGAGACATACTTGCAATGCTGATGGAACTGTTACAACCAGGTAAAAAACATTGTGCTTTTAAATAATTAGTTAGCAGTACACTGTGTGATGTATGATCTAAGCTTTGTTGTTCTGGGTGCAATACATTACTCACTTCAGACTGCAACGAGGACGGAGTAGATGATTCAGATGGTTCCCGTTCTGCAGTTGAACATGATGTTATTCTATCAGTTCATTGCCAGCAATTATGATATACACGGCATGACAACTGAAATAATGTAAAATACAAAAAATGAAGTCAAAGTGAAAAAATAAAAATAAAATAGATTTGTTTATTTCAAACTCAAATATAAATAAAATATTTATCAAGTTAAATGTTACTGCACAAGGACGGATTTAATGCCCTATATTATTTAATAATTAAGGCCTGACAGACTACCAGCAGTCCAAAAACAATGAAAAATCAACTGCCTCCTTTCTTGGTAGTTGATAAAACTGGTCAATCTCATAAATAAGCTAGTATGTTTGTCAGATATAGCTAGGGCAGATGTGAAAAAATAAAACAAGTTCTTGAGTTGATATACAATCAGTGTAAAAACATGTATAATTATCAGATATATGGATCACATTTAATAAATTGAAAAATGTTAAACACTTACCTCACGTAGCGCAAATAATTCCTCACGTGGAGTAATAGTGTCAGTGTCTTCCTCATAAGTGTCAGTGCCACAGCTGATGTATACATGTTCAAGACGAACTATTGGTGCATTTTGCGAGTGCCACACTACACGTTCACTGTACTCGAAACTTGTACCTAATAAAGAAGCTACAATTATTATATTGATATTATTCAAGTAAACTCAGTTATAAAGCATTTCTTAGAGGAAGACATGCCACATCGTGATATGTACCAACTATTTACCTGCTGTGTTCGAACCAATTGTTGAGAGATAAACAATTGCATTTTCCAACAAAATAAAATAACACGATAACACGAATTGCATTCTTGTGACATAACAGTGACAGCGGCCTACATGTCAGATTCGATGTTGCCACTTAACTGTCATCTATGAAATGATATCGATTTTTATTCGATTAATAATATCATAAAAAGAATAATCTTTGACGCGTTTTAAGTTCTGCACGCTTTTTAAAATATAATTTCCTTTATTTATTGAAACTCTATTTCAAATGTATGTTTAAGAACAGTTAGCTTGTGCTGTATTGTTTTGTTATGCTTTAGAGAATTCGTGGTAAATCAGCTGGAAATTAACTTCTTGAATTATCATAACATGATTCCATTTTAAACGTTATGTTAAAAACAGATAAGAATAACAGTTAACTTGTGCAGTAGCGTTTTGTTATACTCTAAAGAATTCTTGGTAAATCAGCTAGTAATTCGCTTGTTTAATTATCATAACTATAAATGTGAAGGTTGTCAATGAATTCAACCGAGCCTATAACAACGGTTGTTTTAGTTTTTAACGGTCGACTGCCGCTTTTGATGACTTGAAATGGATAAAAACCTATTTTGCGCAATAAGTTTTTTCTCTTTGGTAATGAATAAACCACAGAAAAACCATAATGTATTATAGTCCTTTTTTTTAGATACAAGTAGCACATTTTAAAGAACCGCAAAAACAACTTTGTTATTTATACAAACACTATGAAAAACAAAATAATTTGTTGCTGGCGATAATGATAGTGGTATTTTGACTCGATTTAAAATATATGCTTGTTACTACTGAACTCTTCATGGGCCTGCGAGTCCGACTCGCACTGAACCACTTTTTTTCAACATTTAGTTTTATTCTAATAAATAGTGTTTTCGTTTAAGCGGAGCTCTTTTACTTTAGATTTATTACCTCTTTATCTATAATAATCAATCTGAGTAAGTAAAGTGTGTAAATACGATTCTTAAATTGTAAAAATAATAATTGAATTTGAACATCTTAGGTAGGTATTTAGTTTTATTTATTTAGAAAATATTAATCTCACAATCATTTATTGTAATAATATAACGTAACATAAACATAAATAAATATAACACAGCTAACGCCCTCATTAGCAATGTAATGGTGAAAGAATTTTCAAAATCGGTCTAGTAATTTTTGAGATTAGCCCAAAAACGTATTCATTGAAAGTAGCGCCCTCTATAATAAAATTAACCCTATATTGGATATCTAAAATTATACATAACAATCTAGTGGTGAAAGAATTCTCAAAGTTGGTCAAGTACTTTACGAGTTTAGCGAATAAAATATTCTTTGATAGTAGCGCCCTCAATAATAAAATGCATCCTACGTTTTAAGCACCATAGCAAAAAACGATTCAACATAGCCTAACCCGCACACACAGTAAAAACATAACCATCCTTTTTCGTCTGTAGTCGGATAAACAATTGGTTAATAACGGTTGCGTATCGACTGCTTTGGATAAATATTCATTGTCAACGGTTATTTTAAACCTATATCATAACATCGTAATAATTATCGAAAAATTATATAAGCATTGTAATAATGACACCATAAGTAATCGATCGAAAAGGGGAATCGATTTTTTAATGATTTTTGTGATTGGCAACATTTTTTATTTTATTCACAGACTAATGATTTACGTATTTACCTAATTTTATTTTTATCTTTTCGGTACTTTTAATTTGTGCAAAAATATTCCCATTGTTTTAGGATAAATGAATACCGCGATTTATAACCATAAATAAAGATATATTTTTTTAACAAATGCACATTGTTGGGCGTTCCATGGCCTAATATGGGCATCCCCCTTTAGTGCAAAGTTGACCATAAAAACGTCTATTTTGACTGGCCTACGTTTAGGATACTGTAAAACTATTCTATGTAAGTAAATTATTGATGCATTTACGTAAATATGTTTTAAAATATATTATTATTATTATTGCGACAAGGTAATTGCTATGGGAGAGTTGATAATTGCAGGAACGCAAAACATAAACAAATATGTCTGCTACCCAGAGGGGTAGACAGAGACTATGGACTTCCATTTGGCACGATCTATAATGCAAGAACTAGTTTGGTATTTAACGATCGATCTGTAAATAATGTATTATTGAACAGTTAACCTTGTCAGAAGCAAGTACAGGTCTAAGGATTGGCAATAAACAAAATAGACAAGTCGTTATGTCGTTGTAAACCATGTCAAGATTAAGGCGAGGTACGCGATGTTGTTTGCACATTAATATATTTGTTTCAAAGCTATTTTTCCCCATTTTTATTTCCAGTATTTAGTTAGTCGATCAATTGTCGGCCACCAGTCTTCAATTTCAGATTTAGTATGTACGTAAATAAACGGGGAAATATAATCTCAAATGGCTTAGCAAGATCCTTCGTTATGCCGAAAATATTGCAGCATAAATTTTGAAATAAATATATGGTAAAGTTGAGGATTAATGTTAAAGATTATGTTAGACGAAAACACGATTTCGTAAAATTTTCTCGATAGAAAAAAATCCAAAATTACCTCCAAAATAAACAATAAACCGCTGTTATTCATAAAATACTTTAAATAAGATCATGAAACTTTGCATACTAACTGAACTAACTATAAAGCAGTGCTTATGTTATTTACTTTTTTTAAAATACCATTACTTTCACTGTAAAAAGAAATTGCCTAAACTATCGGCCTCTTGAAGCGTGATTCCTGACGCCCGGTCACTTCGCTTTGGCCTTTAAATGGGGAGGTTGTGTCGCTTACGATCAGAATATACATTACGCAACAGGACGACGTAAAATTAAAATGGGAAGTAACCGTAATAAAAATAAGAAGCGCCTGGCTTGGATTTAAGAAACAGGCATAAATATGATAAACATAATGAAATAAGTGTCTAACGACCTTTCTACTTACAGTATTAGTGATTACAAAAATGTCGGTACATAGCATACGACGCGCGGGCAAGTGGGGACGAAATTAGAATTTGAGCTGACTTACTATGTCCCCTTAAACCGGAATCATAAAGGTTTTGATTTTAATTTTTATTTTTAATATTTGCAATAAGTGCCGATTTTCCCGTATTTCGCTTTAAAATTACAGTTAGGGTTGCCAGGTCTTAAAACTGAAAAGCCGGACAGACCAGCTAGTGTAATCTGATATTTTGTTAAAAAGGCCGAACAACCTTTATTTTTAGTCGTAGTATACGTAAGTAAAATGATGCTTTTTTTAATTTACTATAAAATCTACTTAAATTGAAATGTCAATATAATTGAATGAATCACTTTTCACAATTTCAATAATTGTAATTTTAATTTTTCATGTACTTACATACATGTACGTAAATACATGAAAAATTAAATAAGATGGTGAAATTTACAAGCCTAATAAAAGCCAGAAAGGCCGGACACTGTTTCATTTGGCCGCACAGTCAACCAAAAAGCCTGTCTGTGTCCGGCTTTATCCGGACGCCTGGCAACGTTAATTACAGTACATTTGGAGTAAAAAACGTAGGCATAATGAATCTTACAGGCGGAGTGGTGAAGGAAAGCACTCTTAGAAAACATCACCGTGTAATATAATATAATACATAATATTATATTACACGTAAACACTCACGCCTGTCACCCAGAGGTGTAGGCAAAGACTACGGACTTCCATTTGGCACGATCCTGACATATCTCTTTCGCCTTCTTTACATCCATATATCTACGCGTACATGCTCATCGGTTAAGGGTACTTCTAACGTGGCTCATTTTCAAAATATCGCCAATTCGGTGGATAAACATTTTTCTAGGGCGTCCCTTCCCGACTCGCCCGTTCACATCTGCCATATTAATTTGCTTTGTCACTCTTTCCTCATTCATTCTTTCTACATGACCAAACCACCGAAGCATTCCTTTCTTAATCCTGGTCACAACATCATCTTGCATACCACATTTATCTCTTATCACGCAATTTCTCACCCTGTCATCCAGATTCAACCCTAGCATATTCCTTAAAGACCGCATTTCTACAGCAATTATTCTACTTTCGTGCTTCTTCTGCCACACCCAGCTTTCACTACCATGCATTAAAGTAGGGACTAACACAGCATTATTAATTACCATACGTGCCTTTTTTGACACATTCTGGTTCTTCATAATAGAGTGTAGTGCCCCATTCACTCTATTCCCTGCATTTACTCGTCGTTCTACATCCCTATCATATCTACCATCCCTGCTAAATACACATCCCAAATACACAAACTTATCCACTTGCTCAATTAACATTTGGAGTAAAAAACGTAGGCATAATGAATCTTACAGGCAGAGTCGTGGAGGACCACACTCTTAGAAAACATCACCGTGTAATAGCAACCTAATAATGTTGTGTTTATATGGTAGGTGATGCGAGACGGATGTCGTGTTTTTATAGTAACGAATATACGTAGTAAAGCCACGCTTCAGCTATATTGTGGTTGTAGCACCAATGGGTCGGCTGACCTAGGTACGACCACGTTCTCACAGAATACCAGCGTTAAATAGCTACTTAATGTTGCTGTGTTTTGTATGGTGTGTACAAAGAACCGGATAGCTTTTTTACTGAAAACCTAGGTACGTCCACGCTTTCGTAGAATACCAGCGTTAAATAGCTACTTAATGTTGCTGTGTTTTGTATGGTGAGTGCGAAGAACCGGATACTTTTGTTACCGAAAATGAAGTATTCCATCTTAGTCCTCAGGGGCGACAAAGCATCTAGTTGTCTATATGCCAGAGCATCCACTTACCGTCAAATGAACGGTCTGCTCGAATAAGGGTGACACTCTTATTCTATTAAAAAAGAGCCATTTTCCTTAGTTAATTTTTGATTTTCAATCAAAGTTAGATATAGATGTGTGGGCCACAGAGAAAACTTGGTGTCAGGTAGACTACTTGTACAGTGTTCATCGTTACTTCTATAAATATCGATATAAAAAGCACAATACTACTCTATCAATCAATAGCAAGTAAAACGCATGACCTCCCACGTCGTCACAGCAGTAGCTAGAATGCCTACCAAGCTGAGAGTAAACCGAGTCGAACAGGCGGAAGTACTACGCCGCGGGATTACTTTAATAAATTAATTAAAATTTACGATCTTGTACAGACAACGCTAACAACGTATAAAAACAATATTATCGACTCGGAAGTGAAACTAAGTGTTGTGAACTCAATTACGCGGAATTGAAATGAAATTACGGTCGTTATAAATTGTCACGGTAATCCTCGGAATCACTACAAAATCGACATAGTATTTTAAACGCCATTTTAGGCTTCGCACACGGTGGTCTTAAGAGGGAAGCGAGTAAATAAAAACATTGAATCAAACTATCTATACGGATTTTATCGGGTTTAATTAACTTTTTTTTTATTTGCGACGGTTCGGGTGCTTATTAGGCTGAGATATTTGACGTCCCAATATCATAGTTAGCCCGGTTCCCTTAGGTTTTGTAATATTAATTTTTGATGCTATTTATGCAGAACGAGCTTACAGTATCTTGAATTTCTTTACTTTCTGGCACCTGTCTAGACATTTCATATCTGGATTAAGTACAAGATGACCATGACACTATCTATCCGCAAAGATTTGCTGTACATGTGTCTGAACCGCCTCTTATTAAAGCCCGGAGTGATGCCATGAGATGAGAGAAGTAATAGATTTTCTTATACTACACGATTATGATCAAACTACTTCATAAAAATTTTAAGCGTTATGTCATTTTTATTTTATTTCGAAATTTACGTATGCTAATTGCAAACAGTAAGAATATGACCGCTACCCGGATAACAGTGCAGTGGCAGTGTGGCGGTGTAAGAATGTCCACTAGCCTATCCGTAAGTCTATCGCACGTAGCAGAAAAGCTCCACGCAAGACTATCACGTTCCCGTCTGGGACATCGTTTAATTCACTATGTTGCCGGTCACGTTAACTATTCGTATTTATGGAAATGACAAAGCTAGATAATGAATAATTTTTAATCTGTAATTCGTTGATAAAGAAGATATTGCCAGTACCAGGTGGTAGCGTGACAGTCTTGCGTCGAGGCTTTCTGGTACGTGCGACAGACGAGCGATCCGTAGGTGTCATAAGTAGCGACAGGATAAAACTCAACAGGAAATGGACGTTAGTTCTACATTATAAAAACTCAAAGTTACAAAATAGTGCGGTTACAGTGTATGGATAGACCCAATAGTTAGATAGATGAACGGATGGAAAAATAATACTGTCCAAGTCCAACTGACATTTCTATTTGTTGTACAAGATATATAAAAATTAAACTAAAATAATACAAAATTTTTGTGATTTAGAGATAAACACTTGTAGTAGTTTAAACATATTTATTTTAAGTTATTATTGTACTAATTAATAAAACAGACCGATTTCTACTCGCGGCATAACTAGTACAAATGTTTACCCAAATCAAAAAATGAAGCTGAAGTTTCATCAAGTGACAACAATAGCAAGTATACATTATAAAAATATATGATTAATTTTATTCAAAGTTGTTATGAATTTTATTTTGTCATACGCAATCTCCCTATTTGTCCCTAATTTGTTAAAAAAATTGTATTGATTATGAAATTAACCTTTATATACTCGTAATTAACTTGTCAGAAAACTCCATTATATTGTTATTCTGCGCGTAAGCGTAAGCGTAAGCTATCAAAATTATAATGTTGTTATTGCCATAATAATATATACCTCATTAAAATACATTAAAAGTAAATTATGAGCAAACATCAATATACCTTCATACATTACATCAACATCTTGTTTATTTTTTTACCTTTAATATGCAATGTTGTTACGCAAGACCGAAACGCTTTTTAAGGTATTAAAACCCCTCCACAAGCTACCGCATAATGGTACACTAAAAAGGCTTTTTGCACTGTGGGTGGCCAGGAAACAAGTTGGAGCTATTCAAAACTGAGCTGCGGGATTCTCGGTTGACCCCTTGCGGTGCCCAGGGTCGTAGCTCTGAGACGCTGACATATGATTTTGTTGAGGCCGTAATAGGAATGTAGTTTCGAAATCTACCCAATAAGGCAAAGATACGTATGTGTCCGAGCCTTGGATTTGTATCAGAATAGGAGTAAAGGTGTTCTTAAGTATATATTTGTGTTAATGCATACAAGAATTTAAAATTGACGAAATGTATCCTTCCTATATTATATCCTACATGTGTATCTCATTTTTAAATCTTATTGTTATATACCGAAGAGTCTAAGAAAGACTCAGGTCTGTATTAAATAATTATAATGTCTATGAAATTTTCAGTTATAAATGTTCTAATAAACTCTAAAGAGACTATTCTGTTTGGAAAATCGATATTTTTTATAGAAGAAGGATGGCAAACAAACACAGTCCACCTGATGTGAGTAAGAGACCTGAGTAAGTGGATGCTGTGGCCTATGTCTATCCTAGATTGAGAACTAAATAGCAGGTGCGTTGTCACCCCCGAGGACTACGATGCAATGCCTCGTTTTTAGTAAACAGGGTATCCGGTTCTCTACATTCACCATACGAAACACATCACAGCACGCATTAAGCTGCTATTGCTGCAGACAACAAAACAAAACAGTCCCGAGCCTGTTGTTGATGTATTTATTTCGACCCTTTTATGTCCATGAGACACGACGCCTTACACACAGTCGACCTGATAATAAGTGGTTGCTGTGGCCCATAAACATCTACATCTATCCTCGATTACGAATCACAATGCAGATGCGTTGTCACCCGTGATGACTAAGATGGAATGCCTCATTTCCAGTAAAAAAGACCTCCGGTTCTCTGGGCTCAACACATGAAACATAGCAGCGTTAAGCTGCTATTTTACGCTGGTATCCCGTGAGAGCGTGATCCTTCCCCGGTTGAGCCGAGTCACTCGTGCTACAACTATACTACATATTAATATGGCTGCAGCATGGCTCTACCACGTAAAAATTTGCCCACTGCTACTTCAGCTTACTAATTACTTATTTAACTGTTTATCAGAGTATAATTCGCTCGATATCATTCAATCGATTTTGTTTATTAATTCAATTGAAGTCGAGTCATCCGACCACGCGAACAAAATGGAAAGTTTGAAAAGTTACATTTTTCTCGGAATTTAGTAGATCTTAAGACGATTACAAATCGATTTAATTTAATTTAATATATTCACAGAGTAGATAACTTTGTGGAGAAAATAGCACCTACGAGTAAAAGATTCGAGGACTTGACAGATGAGAGATTTCAACGTTTAAAATATCTGTTAATGATATTCTCCTAGTCTTTAGACCGCAAATAGATTACCGATTAAGGCCCTTATTGTATAGGTACTTTTGAGCAAGTAAATACTTGAAATTCTAGACGGTTCCACATTCATGAAAGTGATTAAGTAAATCCTTATTAAGTTCGCCATTGCAAATATTGATACTGAACTCGAAACATTGGGATTTTTGGGGCTGACTAATTGAAAATGCTTGCTTTAACGCTAAGCCTGAAATTTTTCCAGATCGATGTAGCAATATTACCAGTGGATTTATGTAGGTTGTTGATATGACGTGAAGCGAAATTTTATTATTGTTTATTGTATATCATTAACACAGTTTTATTCAGAAGACCGCAAGAAAAACCAAAAATAACTTAAAAAGTAAAGTATCATACTCATATACTCTATCAGAACTCTACTCTTAAATGTTGAGGTTTGGGGAAAACTGTTTCAAAACCTACAGGGTATGTCTTAGAGAACATTATGTGTCCTTGATATATTCTCAATATTATATGAATTCTGGTTTCCTCTCGATGTATCGCTTCACAGACAACTACGAAGCAAATTAGTACTTGTTAATGCAATTAACAATTTTATAGTGCCGGGACAGGTCGATTTTAAAAAAACCTCACCTATAAGTTACGGACTTAGTAGTGCCGGTGCGCCTAATTTTAAACGAGAATCTCTTTGAGCTATTGTCATTTTTATTCCCTAGATCAAATAATTAAAATGTTTTGATTAAAACGTTAATTTAAGTTTGTTTTAAAATAAGAATTTGAAGTCTCAAATAATTAAAAAAGAATATTAAAGTTATTAAAAATCAATTGAAACAAATTCACGTGTAAATCGAAAGGCTACAAGAGTTAGTTAAACTCATACAAATTCATACTCCCCAACCTGAGGGTTTGGCCATAAACCAAGGCGTTGGGACATTTTTACGATGCAGCCTAACTCACAACGCTCTAGCATGATTTTATGTGGCGTTTAAAATTCTCGAGTTTAGGAGATGAAATCTTTACTGGCCATGGTTTAAGCGACGTTGTAAATACATCGACTTAAATATGACACTTCATGTTTGTGGCCGGTGTACATTAACAAATACATTGAAAGGCTATTTAAGTCATCGAATAGGTTAGTTAAATTTAATTTTATGAAACAGTTCGATGTTCATGAAAGTAAAGGGTTGCTTAGTAGTTTTAAATACAATAAAGTAAGGTACGAGCTAGTATAGCAAAGTATATCATTATAACAGAAAATGTAAGGGAGGTCTGGTAGTTCGTGGGCTAAATGCTCTGTTACTTTTACACTACGCAATTATTTGGTTTGGTCAGTCATCATAGGGTTGGCCTCGCCAATACTAATGAATATTCAAGTGCTGCTTTACAACGTACTCGGCGGGATTGAATTTGCCTAAAAATAGCGTTCCTGTTGAGTTTTAAGTGTCTAACAACAAGAAATAAGTTTGATATCTATTTTATTTGGTTTTTAGGTTCTTGCTCATTTCCTATGTATCCTTGATTGTTAGCCGATTGCTAAGACATAGTGCACAGAATTAAGGCCATACCCCCAGCATACGACCTTGAGCGTTCGGTCTGCCGATGCTCGCTACAATATATCGCGTAAGAAATCTGCAAGACGCCACCTACTGGTACGAACGTAGTATTAATTTTTCAATGCAATGAACTATTTTATGGAAATAGACACGGCATACAATAATAAATGTATTTTAATTTTCTTTATTCCGTATATTAGTTGCATTATATTAGAATTATGTATTCTCATATATTATTTAATTTATAAAAATGACTATTTTGATTATTTTTAACTATATACTATACTGCTAATATTGAATTAGCTTTTTATAGTGTAAATTATGATGTTTGTCGAAATGTTAATTGTGGATTCGTACTTTACATGCTAATGGTGCTTCATTTTTGTTATTTTCATTTAGTTACATATTGAAAATATACTTGAATAGTAGGTATTGTTATTTTATTTAGCTACCGAATTTTAGGATATGTTTTACCTTGACGTCAAATATAATTTTGAGGAGCAATAGTTATTACCTACTAATCTTTTATCTGCTATTCCTTATTTAGGAACAATATTAGTAAATTGAGTTTGAGGGAGATTTACTATTTATAATGCTACATTTATTATTTTAATATTTACATACTAGGTAGGTAATTATTAAAATAATAAATATAGCATTAGTAACTAAATAGATATTTTTTTACACAATTACAATGACTAATGAGGTATTGTGATTAGTAATACTGGGTGGGTATTCATAAATAGAACAAAATAAAATATAAAGTCAATTTTATTATCTTGAATGTCAAAAATTGATTACAAATTTTTTAACTTCCTTAAATTATAAACCAACAGCTGCAGCTATTAAATGAACACATATGCGCATACATACGCCCATATATATATATATATATATATATATATATATATATATATATATAAGAACGGCATCAATAAACTACCATTGGCAAATATACATCGATTGTATGGGTGATTAATTTATATAGGTATCAAATTAAAATTTCATTCAAATAACCAGTTCAGTTTTTTCTATTATGTCAATAAGATCAAAAAATATTATTCATGTAATTTGTATCTAAATATAATTTTATATATATATATATATATATATATATATATATATATATATATATATATATATATATATATATATATATATATATATATATATATATATAATTTATTTTTATGTGCTATAAATGTATTTAAAGCACATAAAAATGTGATGATAAGATATCGAACTTTAATAATGTACCTTTAGATGTAGTTTATTTTTCATAACTAATGAGATAATATAGTCTGTAAAACGCACTTTCGCAACATTTTGGTCTCTCGTGGGGAAATCTGTGAACTAGACAGTACGGCCGGCTTATCGCTCAGCAACCCTCTCAGAAATCAAAGCTGGCCCAGCAGTGGGACGTAAGTATTTAGGCTCTAAATTTGTAGGTATATAGCTTATTTTGTATGTATATAGCTCATACTTCACTTAAGGTAAAGTAACAATTTACATACATTTCTACAGCTGAGTACTTGTATTTATTAGGTGATTCCGCTGGGTATTATATTCACACACGTTCAACGTATTTATTTTGAATACTTTAATTTTAATGTGATCTTAATTTACGACCTACTCATAAGTGTATTGTTGTGATTTTAATTAAGTAAGTGTACTCAGCGTAATTATGCCGCGTAGGAGAAATACATTACCATACCGTTACCGTATCTATCTCTGCGGGTGTCATAAGCGGTGACTGAGGAAAAGGAAATTCATTACCCCATATCATACTGTGGTTGTCGCAAGAGGTGAAAATAATTTCAACTCACGACAGTATAATAAATCTGTAAATAAAATTTGCATTAACCCCTTCCTTGGGATTTTGGCATATTCACGTCGGGTATAGAAGAGAACGGACAAGTGATTTCGTGCTTTTCTTAATTATACTAGGTGCTTTTTAGTACTGAAGGTTTTATAGTCAGTATTATTCAGATTGTGAGGTATTCCGTCTTGACTTTCGAAAATGACTACACAACAGTAGCTTTCTCTCTCTCTCTCTTCTTTCTTTTATTTGAAAGCTTTCTCTTTTTTATTTGAAGCTAGTTACAGGTGCCTAGAGCTGCAGTAAAAGTAGACAGGTGATTAGGTGGACGCATTACGATTTATGTAATTCCGCTGTACTTTGTACTATGATAAGACCTTAGTCCTTAGAGGGGCACACATTTACATTTGGATTCTTAATTGAAAATATATGCAAGTATATACGACGAGCAAGTTGCAAGCCTTCCCGCGCTGAAATCCAATGCTTGGGCAAAACCACCAGTACTTGTCGCCTCACGGCTAATACCACCTCAATCACCTCTCCAGGCCATAAAACCGAAGCCCGTCTCACAAGGCTCTTCTTTCTTCGCCAGCGACTTCTCTTTAGGCTGCGGCTTTATCAGCAACATAAATGTTGCTAAATTATCTACTCTGGCCCACAAGCTCCGCAGAGATGCCACCCATCAGGACATGCCACACATGCCACGGTTGAGCATATAGGACTCATCGACGCAATCTGATCAAAAGGTAGCATATACATGCATATATTGAAAATATACGCAGGTGTATTCTACGGGGCACATCATCGCCTTACTATTATATGCTCGTTTGCAGCTTTTACTCTTGTAAAATAATAGATAAATATACACACTACCTTTTTTATAAAGCCGAAGTGACACAAAAATTCCGGCCACCTGATGGTAGTTAGCTACTGGAGCCCGTGGAAACCTGCAGCCAACTTCAAAAAAAGAAAACTACAAAATAAATTCATTGTCACCTCTGAGGTAGGCTTGGGTAAAAAATATCGGAAAATCGATATTTTCTCATAAATATATCGATATATATATATATATATATATATATATATATATATATATATATATATATATATATATATTGTGACCAGGATTAAGAAAGAAATGCTTCGGGGGTTTGGTCATGTAGAATGAGGAAAGCGTGACGAAGAAAATTGTTGCAGAAGTGAATGGCAGAGTCGGAAAGGGACGTCCTAGGCGAAAATTTATCGACCAAATTGGCGATTTATTGGAAACGGGCCAAATTAGGAGTACCCTTAACCGACCGAGCATGTATGCGTAGGTGTATGGATGTGAAGGAGGCGAGAGAGGTGTGTCAGGATCGTGCCAAATGGAAGTCTGTAGTCTCTGCCTACCCCTCTGGGTGACAGGCGTGAGTGTTTATGTATTTATGTATGTACTTAATATGCATGTAGAAAGAAGAATTCATGCCTTAAAGTAAGTTTAAAAATTACGTTTTCAGATGATAAATATAATTTTAAATTGCTTAAAATGTAGCAAGAGAAGAGCTGGTGGGAATTTATGACCAATTGACGCCCAGTGGAAGAGGCCATCTGTTTATCTCGAATTTTAACGATCGCCTCGTTTTCGAGCATTTTAGCTTACTAAGCGGCGCGTGTCAACGTGCTTACTACACAACGTATTTACTATCACTATCATCACATCGTATTACATCGTGTTATATACAGTACCCGGTTGACCGAGCTTTGCTCGGTATTTTTCGCGCGGTTTTTTTATATCGTGTGTTTGGAAATTATATTTAGATACAAATTACATACTGATGAAATACGAATAATATTGTTTGATCTTAGCGACATAATAGAAAAAACTGAACTGGTTTTTTGAATAAATAATCATGAGTGCAATTAGTTTAATTTAAATTTTCGTGTTTTTAAAAAATACTATAAAAGGGCTCGAAAAAATAGATTTTCTCAAAAAAGAAAGGAACTTGAAAAAAATTAAAAAAAGTCGGTCGGTCGGTCTGGGCTCGTACCATGGTATAACGATTTTGTGATCGCCCAATATACCAATTAAGCTATTTGTAATCATTAATAAGCTGTCAAAATTTAAATTCTTATTCTAACGATATTGTAGCAGTTTTTCATTGCCTAAAAACACGGACAAAAAGACATTTTCTAAAATAAATCCCAGCTAGATCGATTTATTGCCCCCGAAACTCCCAGCACAGAAAATTTTATGAAAATCGTTGGAGCCGTTTCCGAGATTCCGATTATATATATATATATATATATATATATATATATATATATATATATATATATATATATATATATATATATATATATATATATATATATATATATATATATGTATACGTGTAAATATACAAGAATTGCTCCTGTAAGGTATAGGATAATATATTTTTATGTAGATGTGTATCTACATATACGTGAAAGATAATGTTGGAGAATCGCAGATGTTTGCCGGCCTTTTTTAAAAAAAGTAAGATCTTTTCTATAGTCTTTAAGTCGTATGGGTTTGGGGAAAATCGCTGATGGTAGTTTATTTCACAAGGAAGTTTTACTAGGAAGAAAACTTCCTGTAAACCGCGCAGTGGTGAACCGCCGATCATCCGAATCAGAATGGTCAGAAAGAACTCGGTCGTCGGTTCGTACAAGAATTATGTGGACAAGGAGTGTAGTGTTACAAATGCAATAAATAAATAATCTCACACTGCTAACGACAAACGGCATAATTTGTTCAAGGAACACGTATTTGTGTGACTCGAACAAATTATGCCGTATGTTGACGTTCATACTGCCAATGTCTCAGAGTAAGTACAAGTACCTATATTGGGTGCGTTTGGCAGAAAAAAGCGCTAGCAAGCGCTTACAAGCGCTGAAATAGGTTTCGGCCAGGACACGATTGCTACTTCATTGCGCTGACACAATCCGCCATTTTGCTTATTTAATTTGTTTGTTTTGAAGTAGAGTTTATAAGTTGTTTTGAGCAATATTAGTTTTAAGTAACATAATGACATGAATAATCATGTCATTATATTACTTAAAAGTAGGTAAATAAGTTTTTAATAGGAATACTTTACAAACATATATTTAAATTAGGTTAGGCTCCCCTGTTAAAACTAACCTCGTATCCTAAAGGAAAATAGCTACTTACGATTTGACAGCGCTTACTGCTTACGATCGCCATTTTGCTTACAAGCGCTTGCTAGCGCTTTTTCTGCCAAACGCATGCATTATATATGTTAATACTTTAAGGCTAATGTCAAACACTTATTAGTCTGTAGTCAAAGAACCCCACAGGTAAATAATTACTGATGTAGTCGATGCACGGCTCAGGACTGGACTTTATCGAGTTGTACAAATAGTGTGATAATGGTTGTTGTGCTACGGTCTGGTAATTCATTCAAGTTCAACCGTTTACAATCCTCAGAAAAGTGACGGATTTGATATTACCTATATAACTTAGAACTTTCAGCCATTATTGTGGCTCACCTCTTATTTCTTGAAACATAAGATTGATAACCGAGCACGCTATCCATCTAATTATATGTTAATGCAGTGTCCCATAAACCTCTATATCAGGGTTTCCCAACCTTGTTTTTCTTGAGGCTCCCCTGACTATTAATAATATTTTCATGCCCCCCCCCCTTTACTTTTACAATAAATACAAAAAATGCACATTATGTACTTAAAATAGCCTTTATTTTTTTAGAGATTTTAATTCTAATAAACAAATTTTAAAAGTTTAAATTAAAATAATAAATATTTTTTATCCAAAAAATTTTATAAAATAAGAGTAGGTATTAATGAGACACTTGAGCTTGCATGTTCTGTACCAGTTGGTTGATTCTAGGTTCTGTTCTTGCCAGAGATATCATCAGGTCGTTGCTAACATCAAGACGATTTCGCTGTTTAGTTTTAATTAAAACGAGAGCCGAAAAGCCTGTCTCACACAAGTAAGTTGAAGAAAAAGGAATTAGTACTCGTAAAGCAAGAGAGGCAAGTTTCGAATTAACAGGCAATCTTTTTATCCAAAATTTTTCCAATGTCAAAAGATGGAAGTCATCTTTCATGGACGAATCAGCTTTCATTTCTAGAAATTCATCCTGAATTTCTTCTGGTAATTGTAACACATCGACAACAAATGGATTTCTTGTCATGTGCCATATTGGTGACTCTGAATCGATGTATCGATAGTATCGGCGAAATTCGTCTTCCAGCGCTTGTAAATGAGTTTTTATGTCAGCTTTCAAATTTGCGTCTAGTTTGTTACTTTTGATTGCTTCGAACAGCCGAGAAAAAGATATAACATTTTCAGAAGACAATTTTTTATTCCAAAGTTGAAGCTTTGCTATGAACCCCTGAATATAATCATAATTGCTTATAATAGTACCGTTTCTGCCCTGAAGTTTCAAGTTTAGCTCATTCAAGGTACCAAATATGTCAGTTAAATAAGCCAACATACATTGAAATGTGTCATCTTTGAACATTGTAAGCAAATCGTGTTTTTCTTTGAACTCAAGAAAAAGAATTACCTCTTCTTTCAATTCATAAAGGCGAGCCAACATGTTGCCTTTGGACAGCCAGCGTACTTCTGTATGGAACAGAAGAACTTTGTGATCAGAATCAAGATCCTCGCAAAGTAAAGTAAATAACCGACTGTTCAAAGCGCTGCTCTTGGTGTAGTTTACAATCCTTATAGCCGAGTCCAAAGCCTGGCGTAATTTCTGTGGCAATGTTTTGGAAGCCAAAGCTTGTCTATGAATAAAACAATGTGTACTAACCATTGCGGGATTTTTTTCCTTGAGCTTTATAGCTAAGCCCGATCGTACACCTATCATTGCAGGTGCGCCATCTGTGCAAAGTCCAATGAGCTTATTCCAATCCAAATCATTTTTTTCAACAAAATTTGATATTGAGTTAAATATATCTTCAGATGTAGTACCCGCTGTCAAAGATTGAGAGTACAAAATCTCTTCTTCAATGATATCTCCGCCGATGTAACGAACATAAACTATTAACTGTGCACAATTAACGATGTCGGTGGATTCATCGCAACTAATGGCGAAAAATGGCGATAATTTTACTTTGTTAATTATTTGTGACTTAATGTCTGCTGCAATGTCATCGATTCTATGCTTGACTGCATTATTGGAAAGAGAAATAGACTTCATTTTTTGCTCTGCATCTTCTCCTAAAATTATCTGCGTGGCTTTTAGGACATATGGTTTTATTAATTCTTCACCGATAGTATGAGGTTTCTTTTGCTTTGCTATCATAAAAGCTATTTCAAATGAAGCTTTTAGATGTTGCGATACACCTGTGTGATAACTTCCCGATTTATCCAATCTCATCCGCTTGAGTGATTCTGCTTTAGAAGAAAAAAACTCTTTCGTCTTCAAAAGCAGAGTAGGATGTTGTTGCTTTAAATGCCTTTCAAGGCGATTGGGCCTCATGCTATCATTACTTAAAACTTTCATACATATCACACACTGAGGCAATTGTAACTCGTCTTTTTCTATGAAAGTAAGTCCAAACTTAATGTAATCTTCGGAAAACTTTCTTTTTTTCGCTGCCATTTTGCACCTATAACAATAAAACAAATAATCAGTCACATTGGCTGATCTATGAACGCGTCTCCGCTCTATCACCAATTTAGTAAATTAAATAAAAATGGTGACTGAAGTTTGTAAATACACAAACTTACCTTTTAACAGTGAGACACAATAATTTTGCACACTCAAACTGATTTTTCAACAATAAATGTACACCGAAACGTCAAATTTGTCGCAAGTGCGGGAATGAATTTCACAGATGCTTATGCGCGTCCGGAGGTACTCAATTGTTTCCTAAACTGATGGATGAATGTTAAGGGGAGCGGGTGCCGCGGCGGGGGTGCGCGCGGGTTTCATGTTGTGACTTGTCGAAACTTATATAAACTGCGATTGACGACGTCGGGTTTTCGTCGTGGTCAACTGGTTGACAGAATAAATAAGTGAATAGGTATTATGTTTAATTGTATTATGTTGTAAGTTGTTTTTTTTGCCTGTTTACCACCTGAGTAAAGTAAAGTAAAGTTACAGCCTATATACGTCCCACTGCTGGGCTCAGGCCTCCCCTCATTTCTGAGAGGGTTTTAGGGCAAGGAAGTGTCCGCCGCGCTGCCCAAATGCGTATTGACGAACTTCACATGTCTTCGAAATATTTTTTTTTTTTTTTCTTATTCCTCAGACATGCAGGTTTCCTCACGATGTTTTCCTTCACCGCCGAGCACGTGGTAAATCAGCACTTAAAATTGCAATCAACAAGTTCATTGGTGCCGGCGGGGATCGAACCCGGGTTACTCGCGTTCTTTTATATTTACAGCGAGCGTTAACCACTGAGCTACCACGGTTTACCACCTTAGTGATAATAAAAAAAAGGAAATGCAAACGCTTTGCGCCCCCCTTGACATATCTCTATGCCACCCTTGGGAGGCGTGCCCCTCTGGTTGGGAACTCCTGCTCTATATCTATCCACCATTAAGGGGAAATATAATCTCAAATGGCTTAGCAAGATCCTTCGTTATGCCGAAAATATTGCGGCATTAATTTTGAAATAAATATATGGTAAAGTTGAGGATTAATGTTAAGGATTATGTTAGACGAAAATACAATTTCGTAAAATTTTCTCGATAGAAAAATAATCCAAAGTTACTTCCAAAATAAACAATAAACCGCTGTTATTCATAAAATACTTTAAATAAGATCATGAAACTTTGCATGCTAACTGAACTAACTATAAATCAGTGCTTATGTTATTTACTTTTGTTAAAATACCATTACCTTTACTGTAAAAAGAAATTACCTAAACTATCGGCCTCTTGAAGCGTGATTCCTGCCGCCCGGTTACTTCGCTTTGGCCTTTGAAGGGGGAAGTTGTGTCGCTTACGATCAGAATATACATTACGCAACAGGACGTCGTAAAATTAAAATGGGAAGTAACCGTAATAAAAATAAGAAGCGACTGGCTTGGCGTTAAGAAACAGGCGTAAATATGATAAACATAATGAAATAATTGTCTAACGACCTTTCTACTTACAGTATTAGTGATTACAAACATGTCGGTGCATAGCATACTATACGATAATTTCGTCCCCACGCGGGCAAGTGGGGACGAAATTAGAATTTGAGCTGACTTACTATATCCCCTTAGGAATCAAAATGTTGCGCTGTCACAATTTTTTTATAGCCATGTATCATTGAGGACCAAGATAGAATGCATCGCCAGTACGAAACTATTCAAAGCTGGTATTTCACCAGACGGCGAGGTCCTCTCCTGGTTAAGTCGACAGATTCGAGCTACAACCATTATATAGCTGCAGCTTTACCACATAAAATATTTATTGAAATACATATTGTTACTCGCATTGATGAATTGTAAATCAGTATATTAATTAATTAAATCAATTAAGTATTAACTAAATTCTACGTTCAATTATTTTATGATCAGTCAGTTTTGCGCTACGTGCCTACACATTTTAATTGATAAAGTCATTTACACAAACGGTTAATTGAGAAATGTTTTCTAAGAACCTGTTATGTATAAACAGGAAAAGCTTTTCTATACGGGTAAAGTTTATCAACTGTCAATACACTAGCACTCATTATTTTTATGACTGATTAAATTTAAAGTTGTATTAAAAGCACCAAAATACAATTAAAAGTAACGAAAGACATTTTATAATTTGCAAATACGTAAAAATAATTTGCATTTTGTAAACGGATTTACCAAATTCCTTATATATTATGTATTTGCAATTGTATTCACTTGGTGCAACTTCATCTTCTTCTTTATTTTGCTTTTTCTTTATTTTTTACAAAAGTGAAGTGTCAAACTAACTTGCAGTACACCAGATGGTAAGTGGCTACTGCAATTAATGAATACCTGCTGCGAACTTCAAACAAATAAGAACTAAAATGGAATGTCTCACGGCTTGTAATTTTCTTGACTCTTTGTCCCTTTTGGACTGGAATACAGCAGTTGTAGCATTGCTATCTGGCGCAGATATAGGTACAGGTTTAAAGATATGACAGAAAAGGATATCTGCGGAGTTTATTTCGGATAAACCTCATCTCGAGAAAAAGTATAACAAAAAATTTTAATATAACAATCGAAATTTTGATTTAATAAGTCAAAGAAATATAGATGCCATCCATAGAGAATATAACCACATGCCATCAAAAACATAACTTGTAAAAAAAAACAAGTCTCGCAACTCAGTTCTTCCACTGTAAAAAGTTGTGAGATCTACGTAATACCAAGTCGGTTAATTTATTCAGTTCCTACTCAAGGGTCCTTCTGTTTTAAGTTATTACGTAATTAGCTAACCTAACAAAGTTTTATAGTGACCATATCAATGTTAAAATGTTTTATGTTTTAAATATATAGATTAACTTGGCAATCGCACTAAGCAATCTAATTTAACTTAAAACAGAAGGACCCTTGAGTAGGAACTGAATAAATTAACCGACTTGGTATTACATAGATCTCACAACTTTTTACAGTGCAAGAACTGAGTTGCGAGACTTGGTTTTTTTTACATGTTATGTTTTCGATGGCATCTCATTTATTTTGGTAGATAAGATAGTCCTACTTTTTACCTTTCCGGTACCTTCTACTTCTTGAATACCAACAACGTACCTATCTACACCTGTTATACATAATATACAAGTCCATTGATTCATTCACTGCAAATGTAACTTTGTAATTCTATATATTTATATGGGATTACAAAGTTATTTCTGCAGTTGATGTATCTAGGAAACTGAACCGAAATTTTAAAATATTTTAGTTTTTCCTTAATTTATACACTAAATACTAATTGTATTCTAAATTTGAAGCTTCTATGTCTGCTAGAAGTGCCTTAGAGTTTTGATGATCGGTCAGTCAGTGAGTGACAAAATTAAGAAACTTTGACTAGTTATAATTCTTAAACTACTGGTTCAAATTGAATGAAATTTGAAATATACCATGTTTATACAATGCCTACTCGGTTACTGAAAATTGAAGCTTCTAGTTCTATTTGCTACGAAGTTATAGGAGGTCGAAAATGGCCTGAATTGCTTCGAGAAAAGAATGGTACGGCCGTGCCGCTTTTTTGCTCGACTTGGCGGGGGCACTACCGTGCCCCCAGATATTTTACTGCATTAGATCCATAGCTCATGTGAGGTGGAGAATCTAAGCAATTTATGAAAAAACAGCAAGGTTTTGTTTTTAAGGTTAAACTGGACAAATAAAATAACAAAATTTATGCTAAATATAATTACTATCATCCTACGTGCTTGTCTACAGATCCGTAGGTCTATAACGCGACTTAACCATCTTGTTGTATAAGCGAAGATAAAGAGAAGGTCTAATGTCGTACGAATTTTAATATTAATAATGAAAAATTCAATGGAAATTGAAATTGTCACCGTTTGAACAGTTTATAATATTATGGTATATATTTCAAATAACTGGATAAAGTAAAAATGTAAATTTCCTTTTTTTCATCGCATCTGGTAGAAATTTGCATGAAACTACTGCATAAATACACTTTAAAAGTGAATAAAAACCAGCTGAATCGACAAACAGACTTCTGAGATACCACAATACACACAAAGAAGGAAACAAAGAATTGAATTTGTTTATAAAGTTTACAAATAAAATAAAAGTAAAAGAGTATGAGGAACTTACGTAAACATAATGTTATCGATGAACAAAAACTAAAATTGAAAAAAAATCGTAAAATTGTAACTAAAAAAATCCTTTTATATATCCTAAATAGGTACCTTTGTAACAATTTCATTGGTTGTTGTGGCCCTAGTTCGATTCCCGCCGGCAACAATGAATTTTAAGTGTCGATTTACCACGTACTCGATAGTAAAGGAAAAAATAGTGAGGAAATCTGCATGTCTGAGAAATAAAAAAAATATTTCGAGGACACACTGACACGCATTGGAGATCACTTGCCCTAAAAAAATCTCTCAGAAGTGAGAGGAGTCCTGTGTCCAACAGTGGGACGTATATAGGCTGTAACTTTACTTTTTACTTTTACCTATAATAGCGGCTGGCCAATTTATTAATTAATAATATTATAATAAGAACTAACATCGGTACACTAATTATTATCAATATTACATAGATACCGTCATACCTATAATTATCGAAGGGGTATGGTATGAGTCCAAAAAGTTGCAAGATGATAGGAATACGTTTAGTAAATTAATAGATGGAAAATTGTGAAAGAAGTCATAGAGAATAGCCCATTCATCTTCTACGACATATCAAGCAAGTAATACTAAGTTAGCTCAATATTTTCTGTTACATATCCCACATAAACACTGGAACTTTAAGTTCTAGATGAACATTCAATGTTTCCTTACCATATTTTTATAGGATTTTTTATGCATATACATGATGAACGAACACAAAGTCCACCTGATGGAAACTGGTTGCTGTGGAATATCATGGATATCTACATCCACCCTCGATTACGAATCAAAATGAAGTTGTGTTGTCACCCGTGAGAACTAATGTGGAATGCCTCGTTTCCAGCAAAAAGGTTCTCCGGTTGTGTGTTCTGTGTTTCGTATTGTGAGTGTAGGGACACTCACAATACGAAACACAGCAGAAAGCTGTTAGGTATTTTACGATGGTATTCTGTGAGAGCGTGGTCCTTCCCCGGTAGAGCTGAACCATTCGTGCTACAAATATACTACTAATATAATAGCTGCAGCATGGCTTAACCACGTCTGAATCCATATTCATATATTCGTCAGAATCCATAACTACTAATATATTTAAATTACTCTCGTAAAATATATTGGGCAATATTCTACTCAAATGGATAATTATTTCGCGCATAACATAACAGTTTGCCAAGATCATAAAGCGTGCAAACCTCGTCATGCAACCGATCGTGGGTGTTATTCGGATGAACTTAATCGTGGGTAAATAATTTCAGACCCAATCCCACACATAATTGAAAACCGAAAGGCAATTTGCACGGGATTTATGTCAAGGGGAATTGCAAATTAGTTTTATCAATATTGGTGAATTAAACGCCTATTTTCTCAAATTTATTAAATCTTGAATCTCATGAAAAGTAATTAAGCGAATAATTAATATGTTGTAGATTAAAAGTTATTGCTTACGATTAGTTTGGATATTGAACATAAAACTGTTATTAACATGTTAACAACATGTTAAAATGTTATTAACAAACTAAGATCTTAATATTAGTTCTTAATCACATTTTGACAGTTTATAATATGTATTTTAACAAATATATATATATACTTTAAGTCTATTGTTCAAATGCTTAGACCATTAAACCTAAGGTCTAAGTTAAAATGTTATTAACAACTAATATTATATATAGACCTAGTTATTATAGTCTTTAAATGAAGCTTTGGTTTGTAAATTGAACGAATAATTAACATGTTCAAGTAATTTTTAGATATTTGTTGATATTAACGTTTTAACAACAGACTCTATACTCCCTCTATATAATAACAAGGTAGTAGGACTGCCTGTTACTGATTTCTTTTGCCAAATAACAGCACTTGTGCTGCTGTGCTCAGTTTTGAAAATTTATAGTGTCAGTATGATTACGAGATAAAGAAGAGACAATACATCTTTTGTCTTCTTTGTTTGAAGTTGGCTCCAGGTGTCCAAAAGCACTTACCACAAGGTGGACTATAAATATATTTGTCTACATTATTACAAAAACGTATAAAGGCAAAAAACAATATCTTTTATCAGTTTAATTATATAAGGATAGAGTTGGTAAGTGTCGTAGTGGTTACGAGCAAAGTTTTCGAAGTTGCCTGTCAGTGGTTGTAGCTTAAAATATTCTATACCCAGCAGCAAATTCACTTTAACTAGACTCCTTTCCTCTGGATAAATGTTAAACTCTACATCATCATCTTCGGTTTGATGTTAATAATTTCAGCTTAGTTTAAAAGATTTATTTAATGATATTATTATGTATCAACGCGGACGTCCGTGCGTTACTCAAAGGTTTGGGCCCACTGAAAACCTGCGCTGTTATTTTGGCGAAAGCATAAGCTGAGTGAGGTCCGTTTGCCTAACGCGCCACAACATACAACATGAGGAACGTTTTTTTACTATAATCTATTAGTATACATACTTTTTAATTGTTATATCCGTCAATTTGTTGTTTTCTTTATTATTACGTTTTTATTTTATTTTGTTATACTAATTTTAATTGATGTGTCTACAAATGTTAACATTTAAATATCTAATGATGTTTGTGGCGTGTTTCTATAAATGTTTCTCTCTTTCTTTCATCATTCATTATTACAGCCTTCTACAAGTCCACTGCTGAACATAAGCCTGCCTCAAAGAACGGACCTGAGCCATCTGCATCAATCGTCTTTCTGCATGCCTTACTAGGTTGTCACACCTTCTAGAGGGGGGGCCGCTCTACACTGCGCCTACTGATATCAGGCTGCCACACGAGAACCTTGCTCATCCTGAACTCTTACCTAATATCTAAACAGCATAAGGTAAGCAGTAGAACATTTACTTCCGTGTTTCGGTTTGTTGGGTATGGAGAAGGCTAGTATAATTGTAAAACATTTCATTCATCTCTGTATTACTAAAAAAGTTTTTTGAACTATTCTAAGCTTGACTACAATTCTACCTGATGGTAAGTGAAGATGCAGCCGAAGATTGTAAAGCGCTCTGAGTTAGCTTAACAAAAGCCTATTGACTGTTGCCTTGTAAGACACCCACATTGCACACGGATGGAAATTCGGATACTGCCAAATTATTTACTCCTTTGCTGTACATATAACGAACGATGAAGTGAACTGTAAGAAGGAAAAGGGTTATAACATGATAACTACTCTATGTAATGATTTCTTATATTTACGTGAACACTACGCATTTAAATAATACTGGATTTTACGGATTTTATTAGGTAAATTTAAATTTTTAATTACCCGACGTTTCGAGCACTTTACAGCACCCATGGTTACGGGTGGTGTGAGATGTTCAACGTCTAGTAATCTAGTTGTCATAGTTAACCGCGGTTACCATAGATTAAATTTATTAATATTTGTTACGATCTATGCAGTACGAACTTATAGTATCTTGAAGTCTTGCAGTTGTATGCTTGGGTTGGGTTTTAATTTTATTAATTATAGGATCCCAAGCAGATTGTAGCACCCAGCCATCTTCTCTATTGAAATTAGGATGTTTTTTTATTTCAATAGCCTCACGAATCATCCTTGGAAGAAATCGGTGTTATTTAGCGAGGATTTGTGGTCTATCAAATCTTATGTAGTGACGGAGGCGGTCCTGTATGTGTTCAGGCAAGTCTGCAGTCTGTCAACACGTACAGGAAAGTAAGAAACGACTGAGGGAATCAGGAAAACCTAGCGGCCTATGATAGATGACGGTATGCAACCTCGGTTACAGTTACACTGGATATAAAATAACCAGACCTGTGATGGGCAGCTTCGTTTCTGTGCTAAGCGTGCCATTTATGGCAAATCCACCTTACGGGAGAATTCCATGACCGGCTGTGGACTTCTTCATGCTGATAAAAAAGAAGATAGTCCTACTGAGATCCACACTCAGATCATTTTAATCTTCACTACTGTTTGTTTTTTTTTTAATTAGAAATGGGCTCACTCTTGACTTTCATCAAGCTCGAGGACAAAAGTGACGTCTACAATGGAGCGTATTTGCCCAGTAGAAGCCAGTGCACCTTAAAGAAGCTAAGGTTATACTCTCTGAAGTAGCTACAATCTGTAGAAGTTGGTCTTCTACAGATTTTACTTCAAAGGGTATTTATAGTATTTATTAGTATATCATACGTGGTAGAGCATGCTACAACTATATTATGATTGTAGCACGAATGGGTCGGCTCAACCAGGGAAGGACCACGCTCTCACAGAATGCCAGTATAAAATAGCAGCTTAATACTGCTGTGTTTTGTATGGTGAGTGTAGAACTCCGGCGACCCTTTTCTACTAGAAACGAGGCATTCTATCTTAGTTCTCAGGGGTGGTACAACGCATCTAGGTTTCGATTCTTAATCGAGGATAAATGTAGATGTCTATGAGCCACAGCATCCACTTACTGTCAAGTGGCCTGTGTGCTCATCTGTCACCATTATTCTTTGGCGGCGCTGTCGTCGCGCCGCAAGCGAAACACACTGAAGCCTAAATCACGCTATCAAAATTCCGAATCATAAACATTATATATAGAACATCTTCGAAGTATCACGCCGGAGTGTTGGCTGCTCCCCGGGCAGAACACCTTGCCCGGCGGGAGATGCCCCCTTTTCCTTCCCCGGCCACAATTCTATAAAAGAATATAGTATTATAGTTAGGATTTACAAGGTAATTAAAACCATAAAAGTAACAAACAGATATCAAGTGGATATATACAAACTGTCCTGTGTATAATTAAGGACACGGGCCGACATAAAGTTTGTAATTTGATCTCAAATATTGTTCAAACATTAACAAGCGCAAGCATCAAAATTTATCTAAACAATCTAAAGATGAGTGTCTTCACCGCTCGGGCTTCACGCAGTACATGTTGTTGTGTGGTCCAAAATATAACAGTGAGCGCCTGTCTAAAACTAATTATCTAATTTAGTAGTTGCCTTATAAACTTCAACCTGTCAACTGTATGTTTATATAAGTAAGAATATATATCTTATATGTTAAAAAAATTGTAGGATAGGGTGACAAACGAGCACACAGTCCACCTGATGGTAAGTGGTTGCTGTGGCCCACAGAATACTACATCTATCCCTGATTAAGAATCAAAATGCAGATACGTTGTCACCCCTGAGGACTAAGATGGAATGCCTTTTTTCAATAAAAAGGGTCTCTTGTAAATAAAATATACAAAAATAATTGTTAAAGTTAGGTAAAATGTTAAGAGAGAAGGAAAAAGAAAAGTTCGTTACTCGTAAGTTTCGTTCTTTATTGGTCGGCCAATAGTCAGCTTAAATTTCGATTTTCATCTTTTCATATTAAACTTAAGCCCTTAAACCCTCTGAAAACTTCTCAGAACAATGACAAATTTAATAATTACCTTTTTAGAAAAAGATCACTTATTTGTTAATATAGTATATATATATATATATATATATATATATATATATATATATATATATATATATATATATACAAAATACCTATTGCTGTCTGTTAGTGTTGCTAACTCAAAGACGGTTAGACTGATTTTAATGAAATTATTTGTATGTGTTTGAGAGTGGATCCCTGGATTAGTTAACTGCGAAGCTAACTTATTTTGTTGATATTGTAGTCGGAGTGTGTTTTCATAGTGGTTCTATTTAAATTTAACTAAATTCGATGATTCAGACAAAATTAAAATCGGTGTGGGCTATTTAAAATTACCAAAATTACATACAATTTGTGACACAAAAGGAATATTTATATATAAACAAGTATTGACAAAAAAGGTTTGCGTGATAATGATAAGGGTTTATCCCAAAAGAGAATAATGAATTCTTATATTTACGCGAACACTATTGAACACACTGAATAAAACTATTCTATTTTATTAAAACTATTATATTTTATTTTCTTATATTTTAACTATGACAGTCAAAAATCTCAGCACCCGAAACGTCAGGAATTAAAAATAGGTTAATAAACGCGATAAAATCTATATAAATAGTTTTATTCAACCAAAAGATAATGAAAAACAAAGTAATAACATAAAAGAATGACATAGAAAATTTTGTTAAGGAAAAAAGAAAAAGATATATAAAATTTTGCCTTTTACGTTGTAATTTATATATACACTAGTCGCTTGTTTCCTACATCTTGTACTCCATCCCATGCCTCAGATATAAGTTACGTTTTTGTTTGCACATTAACGCAATCACACTTACGAAACGATCACGTATGCGAAGGCGAATCTTGAGAAGTTCTGTTTGTTTTTCAAATTCCTATCCTACACGCACTTTAGCAATCAGCTGCTCTCATATTTTGTTATCAGACTACTTCGTTACGACATACACTTAAACGATGTCATCAAAAGTCGGCGACTACTTTAGTTTAATCAGTATTGTCAGTATAGTGTTATCAGTATAGTTTTAAAATGAATTTAAAAGTTTATGTTTCACTCTGAATTATATGAAAATTGTGCCCCAGTTACATCTTAACCTTATGCACACCCCCAAAGCTCCCAGTCTTTTATTGGCCCCGAAATGTTGCGACGTGTTAAAATGCATTTGTTTATTCCACATTTGTATACATGTGTAGGTACCATTTGTCTTTGAATGAAAGTGCATTTAAATATATTTAGTTGTTTTTTTTTTCTAACAGTTTTGTCTGACAGCTCTAGGCCCTAGGGCCTCCGCATATCTAAGAAGGCCCTGTATGTCCCAGTTAAATCTTTGCCTTATTTATAATCGGCCTGCAAAGTCCATTGTACATGCCTCTCGTTGTAAGAAAGGGGTTTGGCGACGTCAGTATCAGACGTCTTACATCTTTGACACTGGTATATGATGACATCCATATGTAATAATAATCTTAGCCATTTAATTCCCAATTTTCATTCAGCAGTCAATATTAGTTAAAACCAATTACAATATTATTATGAGTCATGCAATTTTTTTTAATTTAAATGACATGTTAATGCCAGTGTCAATTTTAAATAAAAAGTTTAAATTAAATTTACAAAATTAATTTTTGATTGTTTATAAATAATGTTTGGGTAAATAATCAGTTTATATTTTTAAGTAATTGTCAACTTATTTTGGTTTTGTCACAAAATATATAGTTAAAAGTGATAAAATTGAAGTTATTATTAACTTCTAATAAAATCTACTGAATTTGGCTATACACACAAAATAGTATCATAATTTATTAAATTAATTTTAATTAATTATGGGATACCCATTTCCGGGTGAAGGCCTCCTCCACCCTTTTCTATGAGGTTCTGTCTGTCGCTAGTCTCGTCCACGTTGCTCCTGCCACCTCTACAATGTCGTCGCACCAGCGTGCCCGCGGTCGGCCGCGCGAGAGCGTAGCATCACGCGAGTGTCAATGAAGCACCCGGACTCTTGCCACGTGTTCTGCCCATCTCCACTGCAGTTGACACGCTAATTTGGCTGCGTCTATAATATTTGTCATTTTTCGTATATCACTGTTTCTAAGTCGGTGTCTTAGTTTGACGTTAAGCATGCTGCGTTCAGTTGCTCGTTGGAAAACTTGTAGCTTAGATATTATTTTCCTTGTGAGAGCCCAGTTCTGACATCCATATAATAATGATGACAGTGTATTGACAGTAAATTAAGTTTTGCAATAATAGAAATCAAATATATTCATAATGATTTCTTATACTTATCCAAACACTACATATTGATTAAAACTACTTTTAAGGATTTTATCGCGTTCAATTTTAAATTATTCTTAATTACCGATGTTTCGTGGTGGTTAGGGTGGACTGAAGTGACTGACTGAATAAATCGGAGTATCTTCAGCTTTTTAATTATTATTTATGGTACGATCTATGCAGAATGAACTTACTTTGTCTTCAAGTCTTGTGGTGGTATGCTTGGGTTTAGTTTTATTTTATTAATTTTTAGGGTCCCAAGCAGGTGGTACCCAGCCTCCTTCTCTATTGAAATTAGGATGTTTTTTAATTTCAATAGCCTCACGAATAATCCTTGGTAGGAATCGATGTTATTTCGCGATTGCGATGATTTCGGTGTGGTCTATCAAACGTGATGTAATGGTTGGGGCCGCCTAGGATATGATCAAGTCTGCAGTTTGTGATCATATCCTAATATGCCATTAGGATTTCGGTAACATTAGGAGAGAAATGATGAATACACCAATTTGAGTTTCAACTTCAATATCACCTACATGTGGTGCACCCACTGACTGACGTAGGAATCACCAAAGATCGATATTTGTAGAACAATTCAAATACTTATTTAGTGCTGGAATTGAACCCTTGGCTCGTAGTGCTACAACAAACTTTTAGCCACTGCATTATCACGGCAATTTAAATTAATTTGTCTCACAGGGTTAATATATGACACGTTTGCCACACCCGGCTTATGGTTTGCCGATCGCAGTATTTAATTCTTATTTATCTGTAATCAGGAAGATACTGCTGTTTATTTCCTGCCCATCAAGCAAAGATCTTGGCAGGGATAGCTAGTCTCCGTTGAGACGCGATGCCGTGCCGGATATTATTTACGGTAAAATGCTTACTTTGGCTTACAGACGTTAGTTAAGTTGAAATATGTATAAATGACTTCAAGAGAAACAAAACCGTTATGTCCGTTGATATGAACAACATAATGGATCCTAATTCTTTGATGCCGGCATTAGATACACTCGTATTTATTCGAACGGTACTGTCATGGTGTTGGCGAACATTATCTCAATTATATTATAAGAACGATAAACAATAGGGTTCTCACAATTGTGCGTTGAATTCTCAGGGAAATGCATTAACGGATGGCATGTCGTCGGGTTCCATCGATATGGCACGAGACCGGTGGCAGCTACTAACTTGGTTACTCGTTTAAAACTCGATTCAAACTCGTTCTAAAATCGATTCTATTCGAAATTTTATACTGTTTCTAATATTATAGGAAGTGTAGTAATAATGTTACTTGTTTTTATGTCGATAAACTTTTCTAGGGCGTCCCTTTCCGACTCGGCCATTCACATCTGCCATATAAATTTGCTTTGTCACTCTTTCCTCATTCATTCTTTCTACGTGACCAAACCACCGAAGCATTCCTTTCTTAATCCTGGTCACAACATCATCTTGCATACCACATTTATCTCTTATCACGCAATTTCTCACCCTGTCATTCAGATTAAACCCTAGCATATTCCTTAAAGACCGCATTTCTACAGCATTTATTCTACTTTCGTGCTTTTTCTGCCACACCCAGCTTTCACTACCATACATTAAAGTAGGGACTAACACAGCATTATGAATTACCATACGTGCCTGTTTTGACACATTCTGGTTCTTCATAATAGAGTGTAGTGACCCATTCACTCTATTCCCTGCATTTACTCGTCGTTCTATTTCCCTATCATATCTACCATCCCTGCTAAATACACATCCCAAATACACAAACTCATCCACTTGCTCAATTAACTATCCTTCTATTCTTATTTCACATACCGTTTTGCTTTCTTCTCTTTCAAAAACCATCACTTTCGTCTTACTTGCGTTCACTTTCATTCCCCTTTCTTTCAATTCCCAGTTCATTAATGTAACCATCATCTGCAACTCTGCCGCCGATGACGCAAGTATGACTTGATCATCGGCATACAAAAGGCATTTGACGGTTAACTCGCCCATTCTTAACCCACATTCTTCATCTTTCAAAGTTTGCAAACACCGGTCCATAAATAGGTTGAACAGCCAAGGGGAAGCTACACAGCCCTGTCTGACACCTTTTTGGATGCCAAACCAGTCCGAGTAGACCCCATTGATCCTGACACAAGCACTAGAGTCCCTATAAAGAGACCTTAATGCCTGTATCAAACCAGCGCTCAACCCATATGAGTTCAGTGTTTGCCATAACACATTCCTGTCCACTCTGTCATAAGCCTTTTCCAAGTCCATGAACGCACAAAAAACTTTCTGGTTTTTGGCCAAAAACTTCTCCGCAATCATGCGCATGGAAAAGACTTGATCTGTACACCCCATTCCCTTTCTAAAACCCGCTTGCACATCCCAAATTTTTCCATCAGTTTCTTTCGTAACTCTTTCAATTAACACCTTAGCATACAGTTTACCCACAATACTAAGCAAGCTGATACCGCGGTAGTTTTTGCAGTCCTGCTGTGATTATCGACCAAATTGCCGATATTTTGAAAATGGGCCACGTTAGAAGTACCCTTAACCGACGAGCATGTATGCGTAGATATATGGATGTAAAGGAGGCGAAAGAGGTATGTCAGGATCGTGCCAAATGGAAGTCCGTAGTCTCTGCCTACCCCTCTGCGTGACAGGCGTGAGTGTTTATGTATTATGTATGTATGTTTTTATGTATAATTCATATTGTGTGTTTATAGAAACAAGAGAGATGAAGTTTGAAGCGACAGAGGGCAACAAACCTGGAGGTGGGCAGCTGCCTCTTCAGCATTGCCACGCTTGACATCAATGGCAAATAGGTTGACTCTTAAGTTTCTAATACTTCCTCGTCCACGGTATTCGAAAATTTTCTTCCTCAACGATAGTCGATTCTCCAAAATATGGCGAATCCGTCGCCACATTCATATTATATTATGTATTTGTTCACTTATTTAATCTTAAACTAAGGAATATAAAGGGTGGACTTAATGCCCTATGGCATTCTCTGCCAGTCAACAATAGATGATTTGAGCAACTGTAGCAGGTGTAAACATTCACCTCGTGTATTTAATAAATAAGTTATAAGGATATGATATAAAATAAAATGCAAATATGTAAATAGAATATAGTTAGTAATAAATATACATATATAATATATAATAAAGAATAAATATATAAACGGGTACTTCTATACAACATGTATAAATAAATAAAATATTATGATACAAAAATAAAATAACACAAAACATTAAAATACATTATACAAAATATCACATATAAAGTGAAATAGAAAAAAAATCAATAGTCGGATAAGTCAGGTGGTATTATTCTTACGTTAGAATTCTCGAACAAGTCTTTTAAAAGAATTCTTGTTACTAGTTTTCTTGATATCAACAGGCAAAGCATTACAGAGCAGTATGGAATGCACGGTAAAAGAGGAATTAAAGAAAACACTGCTATGTAGAAGCATACCGCTTCTCGCATTGCGAAGTTACCCTCCCCTATGGGGAAATCCAGGCGAAAGGCATATATTCAGCCGTACATTTGATAGGCTGTAACGAATAGTACGAGTATGAGATTTGAAATGAATCGAATGTGTAGGTCGCAATAGTAGGCTATACTTAGGTATACGACCTTGATCTCAAAAGTTGTGAGTTCGAATCCACCATTCGACTAATGTGGTGTGGTAGTTCTACCGCTGCTATAACAAACATTTTAAGATTATTCGGAGTCGTTTACATCGTAATTTTAGTGAAAATTCAAATATTTTTCCTATTGACAAAATATATTGCGGACTTAAACTAATTAATACGTTTGTAATTAAGGAGTTTATGGAGGTTATGTGAAAAATTGAAAATTTTACAAAAATGAAGACCAGTGTTTTGTTTTAGATATTTCGTTATATGTTACTCTTAAAAATTATATGTTACTCTTCAAAATAAATTTTAACTTAACTGATTCATATAATATTTTTAGAATTTGGTGATGAAATAAAAGAAAATTGTCATAAAAGGTTTGAACGTATCACTATTTTTCAAATACTTGTTTAGGAACATAACCTGTCATACCTTTATGCCTGTTATGCCTCATGACGATTTCTTCAATTGCTAGTCGACGGTGAATCGACACCTATAATGTAAATTAATTATTTGGATGGCTTTTACGTGGCCTGAGCTGCCATAGTTTCTTGATTTAAAAGTTTGAAAATAAAGTAACCTAATAATAATTATAGTTTCGCTTCATTCTTCGAAAACATGAGAATTTTTGGATATAACTCATAGTAATCATGAACATAATGTACGTTACATCAAACAATGGGTCGCTGACAAATGCAGTGTCCCCGATTTGTCAGCGTTGCCGGAGATTTGTCAAGCTTTGCCTGATAACTGTCCGCCGACCACCGTGGTAGAGATCGCAAGATTAATATTGACAACCTCGTTTCTGGTATAAGTCGTTTTAAGAAAAACACGTGAAGTTATTCTTTAAGCAATAGAAGTGTTTATAAGGGTAAAAAAAGGTTGATATTTTAATTAAAAATTGGTTGCCTGTAAAGTCGGTATACGGGCGAAAGTTTTACGTGACAACGACTTTGAGTGGTAAAATAATTTTAATGTGAATATTCATTCGTATAGTAGGAAGAAGGATGAAATAACACTTTTTATGTCTGTCTCTCTCGCTCTTAGGCGGGCTAACCATGCCCGAGTGGAAGGGACGCGTGCCTCTCACTCGCTCTCATTGTGAGCGCATAACGTGAGCGGAGCGTAACGCAGTTTCTTGAAGTGTCACCCGGCAAACCAATTTATAAGACGTTGTCACGTCAAAAATATTGTGTTAACCGTGTAGTGCTGAGGTAAAGATATCCCCATATGGGTGTTGTAACGGGTGACAGAAGAAAACAGACTAGAAGCTGATAGGCACTGTCTTCCTAATAACAATAAAAAATGCGGTTGCAAACCCGTCTGCCAAGCGTGCCAGAGGTCGATAACGATAACGTTTATGGTGGTGGGAAAAAGGAATCCAACACAATACAATCAATTCGAATTAAAGACAAAGAATGGCGATTTTTATGCAATTTGCCTAATATCTCTTTTATACAGTAAGAGCCACTTTTAGCTATATTATGCAGCATGAAGGTCTTGAGCATCGATAAATTTCTCAAGGAACACCAGACTTATACATGAGCATGATTCTTTGCTGTTTCGTATGATATTGGGAATCATTGTTATCTTTTTTATATATTATTATATAGATATAGATTATTGGAAACCTTTTTTCTGGAAAAGAGGCATTCCATCTGAGTCAAATGGGTCAGCCCTACCGAGGTGGGACCACGCTCTCATAAAAACAAAAGGAAGTCAGCGTAAAACAAAGGAAAAATGTTCGTCTGGTGAGCGAGAGGCATTCCCCGCCTCAATACTCATGGGTGACAACGCATCTACATTTTGTTTCTTGATCAAGGTTTGTTGTAAATGTTTATGGTCGGTAGCTTCCATTTACTATCAGTAGGTCTGTGTGCTCGTTTGTCACCCTTATTTTATAAAATCATAATTTTTAAATTAACAATATCTCTGTACGCGAAACAGACACTACAGTCAAACAATTGAAAAGTTTATATAAATGAAGAACATATAAATAATAAATATTGACATTAGTCTGGTATTCACATCTATCTGCACTCCGAGCAACAATTATATACATTTTATAAGGTTTATTTATTAAGGCGTCCACCGCACATATCGTTAGTACGTAATAACGAATAACATACGTGAAGGCAAGTTGTACTGGCTTGCAGGAACTGTGAAGACTGTGGAAGACGGATTCTCAGGGGTGAATGGTAGGGGTTCTTAGGGATAAAGACGAAGGCTTGAAGGTGTAGTTTCCGAAAGCTGTTGGTTGCGTGTTCACATCACGTCGGGGTCACCACACTGTAGCTGTGGAAGAAAAAAGGGAAATCTCTTGTCAGGGGAGTGGCCTAATCTCCGTGTGATAACTCGGATCTATTCTATATATACTATTTACTTCGGAACTTTGATAGCGCGATTTAGGCTTCGATGTGTTTCGCTTGTGGTGCGACGACAACGCCGCCAAATACGTATACTGTTAATAGTAGCATGTCGGTGTTGCGAACTCATGTTTAATTACAAAAAAAAAGGAATTAATTGTAATTACGTCTGTTTATTTCTCGCCAGACTTCACTGTTTTCTATGTTATGTCATAGATTTAATTAACACGACTGCTGCATACCTCATTCACATTCAACACAAATCAAATTCGCCCACGTTTAAAAAAAAAACTGTATAATTACAAAAAAGTTATTGCATAAAAACGCAATGAAACCGCCATGTTTTATTCATAGCGTGTGCGCGCATTGTATTCAAATGTTAGTAAACTTTCGCCAATTACAATCGCTGGCTAGTGCTTTCGCAGGCAAAGTCTGGCTGTTGAACTAGTGCGAGCTTTCGAAATATGGTTGCAATGATATAGGTTTCCGATTTTGGTATTACAATAGAAAGTTGTGTCACACCTCCTGTGACTAATGTGACAATGAGTGGAACACAATAATGGTTTTAATAAAAGAAAGTTAAATGCAATTCAGATATTTTTTATTTCACTATCACAAGGATACACAACAACAAGACAACTAATTCACAGCGACGGTCTAAGCACTCGTTTTTTATTCATAAATTTAAAGTAACTAACAAATGATTTCCTACATTTACGCGAACACTACAAATTGATTAAATTTACTTTTACGGATATTATCGCGTTTAATTTAAATTATTTTTAATTCCAGACGTTTCGGATGCTTATCAGCACCCATGGTTCTGGAGGACTGGGGTGACTGACGTCTTTAAATTATTATTTATGGTCCGATCAACGCAGAACGAATTTACTGAACTGAGGTGACTGACGTCCCGATTGTGATGACGGTATGTTGCACCGATTTTTGATCATATCCTAGGCGACCCCAACCATTACATCAGATTTGATAGACCACAAATCCTCGCGAAAGAACATCTATTCCTACCAAGGATGATAAGTGAGGCAATTGAAATTAAAAATAACACCCTAATTTCAATAGAGAAAGAAGCTGGGTACTACCGCCTGCTTGGGACTCTGTAATTAATAAATTTAAAAATAAACGCAAGCATACTACTGCAAGACTTTAAACCACAGTAAGGTCATTCTGCGTAGATCGGAGCATAAATAGTAATAATAAAAATGCTGAAGGTACTCCGAGTTAACTTTGACATCGTGACGTCAGGCACCTCAGTCCCCCGTGACCATGGGGGCTGGAAAGCACCCGAAACGTCGGGAGTTAAAAATAATTTAAGTTAAACGCGATAATATCCGTAAAAGTAGTTTTAATCAATGTGACTAACAAAGTTATAGCCCTGAAAGTTAGAGGTTTGTGCAGTCTGTGGACACCTGCAGCCATCTTGAAACAAAGAAGTCCGCAGACGCGTTGTTACCTCTAAAGGGACTAAAATGAAATACCTCGAAGCCTGTAAGTATATTGATGATCGTAATTAATATTATGTTAAATAATTTTATATTATGCAAGAATATCGCAATCGCGCAACCACCGTGCAGCTGCGGTTCGGAAAATTCTACTCTGTATATTATTATATATATTCCTAGGTAAATACTTTACTACTCTTATTTACGTGATAGAGCCGTACTGCAGCTATATTGTGGTTGCAGCACGAATTGGTCGGCTCGAGCGAGGAAGGACCACGCTCTCACAGAATACCAGCGTAAAAGACGGCTTAATGCCGAGGAGGACCTTTCTACTGGAAACGAGGCATTCCATCTCAGTCCTCAGGGGTGACAATTTATCTGCATTTTGTTTATTGGAGATAAATGTGGTAGTCTATGGGCCACAGCATCCACTTACAATCATTGGACTGTGTGCTCGTTTGTCACCCTTAATCTATAAAAAAACGCGGTAGTAGCTTCTCTTCCGCCTCTAGGCTGTGCCGTCCAGGTACTAGTCTCTTACGTGTTTCTGTCGCCAAATAGCTGAGCTTTCACAGCTTTGTTCTGGTTTGAAAGATAAAGAGGGCCAGGTAAAAATACAGGCTGTGATGCATTCAATTTCATTCCTTAGAGATGACAGCGTATCTATTACCTTTCATGCTGCAGCCACTTACCATCAGGTGGACTGTTAGTTACTTTGTCATTTCAGTATTCAGACATGGAACAATTACTTGTAATCATATAAATAACAATTAAACAATATGGTGATAACGTGAGAGAAACCAATTTTCACACACCTACTCCAACACACACAACCCATAATATTCATTTCATCCCATGGGTGTCGTAAGATGTGACTGTGGCATAAACCGAAAATATCTGTTGCTTTCCAATTAATGGCGGTATGGCCATCACTTTTATGCCGGGAGTAAAATACCCAACTCAGCGACGGGGAGTAAATTTAATGGATCGAGACGTCGGGTATGGCCACAGAAATCGTAATAAGTGGGTATGGCAATCGTCAACCAAGCGTGACTATAGTAACGGAAATTCTTATTATAACAGCACGCATCCAGTAGTGAACTTTAACATTGAATCAATTACTTTATAAAGCAGCTATTTGTATTTTGGATAGTAGGTTATGTAAAGTAGATACAGTTGATTATTCCGCCATTTGGGTATTAGAATACATTCTACATTTTTATGAAATTTTATTTAGTAGTTAATTAATGGAAATATCAGGATTGTAAACATATTAGCCACTAAAAAATTTTGCGATCTTCAAAAATGTATACCTATGTTATTGTAATCAAAAGTAAATTTTCGACGTTTCTCTTTTGTGCATCTTTGGTTATTGACAAATGGCAACACTGAAGCTTGTATTTAAGGCGGCCGTTTCTTTCGATAACGGGCATTACCAATTACGCGCCATTGTCATGCCGAGATGAGACGTATTATTAAAGCTTTTAATTGTCAACAAAAAACGCCTGAACACGTCGGGTACGGGTTTCGAAAAGTCAAACGCTAGGCTGTCAGTTTGCCCGGCGCCGCCGTCTTTTTGTCGCCTTCAGTCCCAATGCCGTCGCTGTGTCGCCAGTTTTAAAATTCCCTTAACGTATGGTTTAAGTTATGAACAAACAGTTGTGAGTATATCATCATCATTACAGCCCTTCACAAGTCCACTGCTGAACATAGGCCTCCCCCAAGTAATGCCACAAAGCACGGTCCTGAGCCACCTGCATGAGTATAAGCATACTCGTTATACTCTCTACTACGCTTGTGCTGTCTATAATTCTGGCTGAATAAATTCTTTAAAAAAAACAATTAAAAAATTAAGACAATATCCACCAACTTGTAAAAACAAGCTATTTGTTCGGATGGACAAAGATCTAGAGAGCATCTTACGGTGAAAGATTAATTCGTAAACAATGAATCTAAACTTCACAGTACGATAATGTCTCGGAGTGTAAGGAAAGTGCGACAATAGTAGCCGAGCTCATCAACACGACTGCCCAGCGCGATACATTCTTAGGAAGGCCTGTATTCAATAATGGAATTTATAATGCTGTTCACGTGGTAGTTTCGTAGAGCCTGAAATGATCTACGATAGTGACGGTTATTTTATGATTTAGACATACTTTTAGCCATCAAGAAATTTCTTTTAACACTTTTTATTTTAGATTTAAAAATAAAAAGGAGATAATGTTTTATAACCGCAGCAGCAGTAACAAACATTGAAATATTTGCCTAAAATCATATCATTCTATATCGCTAATCGTTCATCTCTTGTTTGGACAAAATGTACACAGGATGTTCGTACGTCACCGCCCGCCGTGAAAAGCTATACGCATTTCTTCCCGCGTTCACATATGGTTATAATGACTTAAAGTGATTTAATAATTAATGTTATTAATGCAATTAATAACCTTAATAAAAAGGAAAGTTTTGCCTTATTGTTGTCTAAAAAATGACAAACAATATTATTCTAAGCAATTTATTTAAGGTATGAAAAATAAAATAATAATATAATTATGATTTTTAGTCGAATTATGGAGTTTTTGTTGACGTTCCATTTAATACATTCCATTCGAAGCACATATTTTATATGCGGAAAAGGAAACTTTAACGTTCTTGATAACGGGTTGAAGCACGACAGACCCTTAAATGGGAATCACTCAAAACTTCGGGACAATAAAGTTTACTCGATGAGTTGGGCGTTCTCTTGGCCGAAACAGTTGAATCGGATACAGTTAAGTTATGCTGATAAAAAGTAGCTAAATTTATTTAAGTACCGTCACCAGGAAACGTTCAACACCTTAACAAAATAATAATCGCATTCATTTAGTTTTAAATCAATTATAATATAAAGCAAAACAAAAACGAATTTTAAAAAGGATTAAATAGCTGAAAATTTTTAAATAACCTTTTAAAAAACCGTCAAGTGAACTCTTCACTCAAAATTATTTTGTCAATAAATGTGAAAAAGTTAAGCCTATATACTTCCTCTCATTTCTGAGAGTGTTTTAGGGCAAGAAAATGTCCGCCGAACTGCTCTAATGCGTGTTGGCAAACTTCTTGTGTCTTTGAAATATTTTTTTTATTTGTCAGACATGCAGGTTTCCTCACGATTTTTTCCTTCACCGCTGAGCACGTGGTAATTCAACACTTAAAATTGCAATTAACCATTTCATTGATGCCGTCGGGGATCGAAACCGTGTTGCTCGCGTACTGTGAAATTTACAGCGGGCGCTTAGCCTCTAAGCTACCATGGCTCATAAGTATCGACAATTGTTCAATTTACGATATAACCTAAATAAATGTAACAACAAAATATATTATACGTCTATAAATGGTACTTCAAAGAGCTTTCAATTCACTTAAAATGAGCCTTTTGAATGAAAGGTATCTGTAAGTCGTTACAGAAGGCGGCGTTTTTGAGTCTACGACGACTGAGGCTGTAGTTACTCAGGAGTCTGTCCTCTTCGCAACATACTAGGTGCACAGATGACACCACTGTTGTAGAGAAATACCAACCGAATGCTCTGGACTATCAGGATCAAATCCATTCCGAATGAGCTTCCGTTTGAGCCAATGAATTTCACACTACTTGTAGTTTTGGAATGGGGCATATTTTTATGAATTTCAACGCTTTCAAAAAAACAAGCATGTCTCTTCACCACAAAAAGGAGCCAGCTTATCTTTGGTCCTTGTTTCCGAAAAGTACCACTGGAATATACCGACCGCTTTTTACGTGTTATTGGGAGTGTAATTACCCCGAATCTGAACTTCAGATTGTTCATTGAGTTCAAGGCTATATAATATAGTGTCCATGCCAAGTTGCGTCGGTACTTCACATCTGCTTAATCTATATAAAGCGCAAATCCAGTCATGCATGGAGTATTGCTGCCATATATAGGAGCTCTCGCGCTTCCACCAGCAAATATGTAACTAGACGTGCGGCCCATTTCCAAACTTTCGTCGTCGACTTACCATGCAGTCGAACCAAACGATTTGCTGTACGCATGACAAGCAGTTCCTCATAGAGTGAATCAGCAATAGAGCGGATTAAGTTGTCAGTATCCGTGTTTCTATCCGATTAGAATGTAGGGGTCTTCAAGGCAAGAAGAAATAAGCTTTTGTTAAGCTAAGTCAGTGAACTTTATCTTCTTGGGCTGCCTTACTAGTACATTTACCATTTTCGGCACTTACCATCAGGTGTGTTAGTAATCAAGCAATGACTTAGCATAATTGAAAAAAGAGTAAAACGGATTTTATCGCGTTTAATTAACTATTTTAACTTAATTTTAATTCCGACATTTCGGGCGCTTTACAGCACCCATGGTCACGGGGGGGGGGGGGGGGATGAGATTTTTGACGTCCCAATGTCATAGTTAGTCCGGTTACCTGCAGTTTTTGAATATTAATGTTTGGTCCGATCTACGCAGAACGAGCTTACAGTATCTTGAAGTCTTGCAGTGGTAGGTATGCTTGGGCTTGGGTTTAATTTTGTTAATTACAGGATCCCAAGCAGATGGTAGCACCCATTCATCTTCTCTATTGAAATTAGGGTGTGTTTTAATTTCAATAGCTTCGCGTATCGCCCTTCCTCATCCATGGTAAGAATTGGTATTCTTTTGCGAGGATTTGTAATTTATCAAATATGATGTAATGGTGGGGACGATCTTGAATATGTTCGCACACTGCAGACTTCCCGGAGTATCGGTGCTTCACGTCAGCTATATGTTCTTTCACACGGGTTTTTATAGACCTTTTTGTTTGTCGTTTGTAAGAGAGACCACATTCACAATCTAGCTTGTACACTCCTGCATCTTGTAGAGGAATATTACATATAATGTACGGTAGTACAGCAGGCATACGCTCGACTGTGGCCGGCTTTACTCGATCTCTAATATTCATAAAATGAGGGTAGCTAATGATGCTAACTATGACAATGGGACATCAAACATCTCAGTCCCCACCGTGACCATGGGTGCTGTAAAGCACCCGAAATGTCGGGAATTAAAAAATAAGTTAAAATAGTTAATCAAACGCGATAAAATCCGTAAATATAGTTTTGTACCCGGTTGACCGAGCTTTGCTGGGTATTTTTCACTCGGTTTTTTTAATTCGTGTGTTTTGGAAATTATATTTAGATACAAATTACATACTGATGAAATACGAATAATATTTTTTGATCTTACCGACATAATAGAAAAAAACTGAACTGGTTATTTGAATAAAAAATCATGAATGCAATTAGTTTAATTTAAATTTTCGTGTTTTTAAAGAATACTAAAAATGGGGTCCAAAAAATTGATTTTCTCAAAAAAGAAAGGAACTTGCAAAAAAATTAAAAAAGTCCGTCGGTCGGTCTGGGCTCGAACTATGGTATTACGACTTTGTGACCGCCCAATATACCAATTAAGCTATTTGTAACCATTAATAAACTGTCAAAATATACCTTCTTATTCTAACGATATTGTAGCAGTTTTTCATTGCCTAAAAACACGGACATAAAAGACATTTTCTAAAAATAAATCCTAGCTAGATCGATTTATTGCCCCCGAAACTCCCTGCATACAAAATTTTATGAAAATCGTTGGAGCCGTTTCCGAGATTCATATTATATATATATATATATATATATATATATATATATATATATATATATATATATATATATATATATATATATATATATATATATGTAAGAATTGCTCGTTTAAAGGTATAGGATTCAATGCGTAGTGTTCGCGAAAATTTAAGTAAACATTATACAAAAATAGTGTAAACCCTTGAGTCGAAAACTTAAGTTGATTTCGAATGACACGTCTGTTTTTAAGTTATGGTATATTATAAATACGCCGCATTTATATCATATAGGTGATAGGTGTCAGACGATTTTTCCAGTCAGATACCAAGGTACAGGTCCGAACGCCTACATTTCCGATGACGTTTTTAATTTTAATATTACACAAATTATGTAATGTCCGACAAAGTATCTTTCACATATTTTTATCGTCTTATTCTTCAGTAGGTTCATCCTTATACTTCAATTTAGTTTGGTTCAAGAAGTTCACCAAGAAACAAACAAACACGAAAAACACAATCCTCCTTCTGAACCAGTCGGGTAAAAAGGAGTATAATTCTCTTTTTGAAAACAAAATTAACACCAATGATTAAAACCTGTGTTTCTACAGGCTGGGCCAGAATAAAGTTCACTTTTCTTTGGCAAATAGATCGTCATACGTGGGAAGTAGCGGGGTGCGCAGGATGTGATCGGGTCATGCGTCTTACGCAATTTTGGTCGCCATGAGTCAGTTCACGGGGGAGCAGCGCGCGTTCGCGGTTCAACATAGAGAATTTATATAGTCTTTGCGGTTCAAGCGTTTTACGGAAATGGTCATTCTTACATTATTGTGCGGCGTATGTTCAGAGATAAATTCAATTTACGAAGTATCCGGCAGTGTCCTAGTACTAAGTTGCTAAAACAATGGCTGAAGAGGTTCCAAGAAACTGGTTCGACGCTACCAATGAGACGTCAAGGTCGCCCCCGTACTTTACGCACGGAGCAAGCGATTCAGGAGGTTATTCGATCTGTCCAAGAAAATGCGGAACTCTCTACGCGACGACGTTCAGCGACTTTGGGGATTTCGCGAAGCAGCTTAAGACAAATTTTGAGACAAGATTTGAAGCTTCATTCTTATAAGATCCAGTTGGTGCAAGAACTTTCCCATGATGACCATACAAAAAGCGTCATTTTCCACCTTGATGTTAGAGCGGTTTTCCAACTTCGGGAACATCCTTTTCACGGACGAAGCCCACTTTCACCTGAACGGATTTGTCAACAAGCAGAATTGCCATTTCTGGAGTGCTGAACAGCCTTTGCGCAAGCATCAAAAGCCACTCCACTGCCAAAAAGTGACTGTTTGGGCTGCCATTTCAGCTAAAGCGCTGATTGGGCCTTATTTCTTTGAAAATTCTCGAGGTCACACAGTAACCGTTAATACAGACCGTTATGTGGAAATGCTTCATAAGTTTTTAAGGCCAGGCCTTGCTGGGCTGCAAGAGTACAACTCCCTGACCTGGTTCCAGTAGGATGGGGCCACCTGCCACACGTCTAATACCAGCATGGAGGTCGTACAGGAGCTGTTCCCCGTTAAAGTCATCTCAAAGAGAGGTAACATCGAGTGGCCACCACGAAGCCCAGACTTGTCCCCACCGGATTTCTTTTTGTGGGGATTTCTCAAGAATAAGGTCCATTCCAATAAACCGAGAACAATTACTGCCATAAAAGCGAACATTCGAGCAGAAATGGCGGCCATATCGACAGCAACGTGCCGGCGTGTTTTTGAAAATTTAAAGTCCCGCTTAGAAGAGTGTTTGCGGCGAGACGGGGAACACCTAGACGATGTTATTTTCAAGAAGTAAATTAAATTAATGTTAATTTAAGATACTTTTTGAATAAACTCTCTAAGTATTATCAGTCTTTTTTTATATTGGTTTCAAAAGTGAACTTTATTCTGGCCCACCCTGTATATCGATGCGAAAAGTGGGAGGTAACAGATAATGTTACAGAACAAATCCAAGTTTTTGTCAATTGATGTTTACGCAAAATACAGGGTATATGGTATCCATAGATTTGGTGGTGGGCCGTTTTTAGTGAAGACAATTAGAATAACTTGGAGCGAGGTGAAGCGTGGGGCTCAAGTTTGATCTAAATTGAAAGCCACTGTGAATAACATCAGCTTCACCTAGGGAACATAGGCTACCAAGACTACCAAAGATTCACCATCGTCATCATCATTAAATCCTTTCACAAGTCCACTGCTGAACATAGGCCTCCCTCAAGGAATGCCATAAAGCACGAAGGTTAAAAAAGTTGAAGATATTAAAAATGCCCCTATTATTATTATTAGTTTTATTTCAATGAATAACCGCTGTATTTGCTGATGATACAAAGAAATATTTTCGCCAAAAACTGCATTGAATTCAATGCACACGTCTTTCAGTAAAACAAAACGCGTATTCAAGAGTCCATCCACAAAAAAAGAAAATAATCCAAAGCGAGACTGTTCAATGGACAAGCGAAAAAGAAATATGGCGAATTTCCCGTTGTAGTGCGTTTTAAATTTTTAAGGAGCTGAATGAAAAATACATAAACATTTTCTTCGTCGATTCCCAGCGCAATAATATCGATTATTTGTGCAAGTTAACTACAGTTGTGTTTAAATGTGAGCTGGTTTACTGTTTTAGGAGCAATAAATACTACTTAATAATGCATAAAAAGAAATCAATATGAATAAAGCGAACATTTAGCTACTAAAATAAACGAAAGAAAATAGTTAATGTGTATGGCAATCCATATAAGCTAGTTCAGACACGAAATAGACTATGACAAAAAAACTGGAAACAAAAATCGATCCAGAATATTTCAAGACGTAAAGGATGGTACTCGTTTCCAAAGGCGTTTCGCTGAATAAAATATGTAGTTATTGAGTTTAACTTAAATGTCATAGGACCGTAAAAAGATCTGCGAAGGTAATTCCAATTCGTTCTATAAATATACATACATTGTGCTATTTTAAAGTTAAACTATTCGATGTTTTATTGAATGATCATTAAACAATGATATAATTAATGTAAATTTAAAAGAGTTCAATAAAGAATCAACAATTCTTTAATTAATGCGTCGTGTTACAATGAAAGTCTCATAAATGAATGAATTGAAATAATTGCACTGAATAGGATAGTTATTAAAAAGTTAATTTTATTTATTACTGTTTCGTAGGAATAACACTGCAACCGAATTTAAGGGGAAATATAATCTCAAATGGCTTCGCAAGATCCTCCGTTATGCCGAAAGTATTGCAGCATTAATTTTGAAATAAATATATGGTAAAGTTGAGGATTAATGTTAAGGATTATGTTAGACGAAAATACGATTTCGTAAAATTTTCTCGATAGAAAAAAAATCGAAAGTTACCTCCAAACTGAACAATAAACCGCTGTTATTCATAAAATACTTTAAATAAGATCATGAAACTTTGCATACTAACTGAACTAACTATAAAGCAGTGCTTATGTTATTTACTTTTTTTTAAATACCATTATTTTCATTGTAAAAAGAAATTAACTAAACTATCAGCGCGTAAGCTTGATCCCTTTCGCCCCGTTAGTATCGCTCCGGCTTTTAAAGGGAGAAGTTGAGTCGCTTACGATCAGAATACACATTACACAACAGGACGACGTAAAATTAAAATGGGAAATAACCGTTATAAAAATAAGAAGCGACTGGGTTGGCATTAAGAAACAGGCATAAATATGATAAACCTAATGAAAAAAGTATCTAATGACCTATCTACTTACAGTATTAGTGATTATAAACATGTCGGTACATAGCATACGACGCGCGGGGAAGTGGGGGCGAAATTAGAATTTGAGCTGACTTACTCTATCCTCTTAACTAAAAGTAAAATTCGTAAAGTCCTTATAGTTACTTATACTATATACCTATCCTATATAGCTACCTATACTATATACCTATACTAACCTCACCTAACATGATTCTTATATTTAAAAAAATATGAAAAAATAAATTAGATCAATTCGGAAAGAAAATTAAAAGTTAAAAGCTGATGAGAGTTTATAAAGCCCCACAAATTGATTTTCCCCGACGCTAATGGACACAAAACGTGCATTGAATTATGTATAGTGTGCAGCTGATGAGGAAAAACTCTTGTTGGTTGGTTGAGTTGGTTACTGAGCGGCAGTTCGGTTTTTCATTAACGCAGTTTTTTCATTTCGGATTAATCACTTAATTGAAAACATTAGGAGGAATACTATAAATAAAATTTTCTTTATAGGCTTCTTAGCTAATATGTATTTTAAGAGTCTAAAAGTCACCATGTACATAAAGTCGACGATATGATACGACCTTTCTGTGGACTAATTTACCACCGGCGATTTTTCCGGACCTATACGATCTGGGGACCTTCTAGAAAAGAGCTTACTCCTTTCTAAAGGGCCATCAACGAACTTGCAATTCGCCTAGTGTTGCGGTTAGTCATGGGCTGCGGTAGTCACTAACATCAGGTGGTATGCTCGTTTGCCCCCTCTTCTATAAAAATAAGTCAGTAAAGAAGATATCCGCAGAAGAACAAGAGTAACTGACAAAGCTAAGCGGAACAGTAAAATGACGTGGTAATAAACCGGCTCGGCTCGAAGAGGCGACAACCGATGAGGAAGATAGTTTCTTGAGTGGCAGCCTCGTACTGGCTAGAGCAGTTTTGGTCTCCCCACTAGATAGAGAGACGACCTGATGACATATGCATTCGGATGCAGGTGGTTCAGGACCGTACTTTGTGCCAATAAATGGGGAGACCCAAGATCAGTAGTCACCCCGTGGACTGTAGAAGTTGCAAATTCTTTTCTATTGGGTACCGTAATATGCGGCTTTGGGAAGCGCCGGGATATTGTGTTTGGTATTCCTCAGGTGGCGTTAAAAGCATCTAATATTTATACCAAACCTGAAATACCTAGGCAGGCGATAGTAAGTAACGTCACAGGTGCGAGACGCGTGTTACTGTGACCGTATAACTAATTGTTAAGCAATTACGATGTCCCAAATATGGGAGAGGGCCTTATCCAGTAGTTGAAGGAAGAAAATAATTGTGACTAACTGACACTCACAATTATCATTGTTGTGATCACTGAAATTAGGGTTTACGTTCCGTTCTCTTTTTTTGCCTTCTTATTTCATTTTTATAACACACACACACACACACACACACATATATATTTCTACATTTTTCTATAAGGAACTAGCTAAAGTAGTTGAGGTTTTTTTTTCTAGAATGATATTTAATATAAAGACTGTCAGTTAAACTGTCTATAGACTTGTCGAGAATCTCTAATGTCATTATGTTCGCGATAACAAATTTTTTTGTTGACAATGGAAGTGATATTATATTTATCGCATAAAATAAGTTTATTATTACGATATGTGGTATCCCAACAAGAGAATCCTGTGAGTCAATATTTAAAAATCTGTTTATCTATGTGTGTACGCGTATACAACAAAATATCCGACGAAATTAAACATTACATAATAATAATAATACATTTAAAATAAGACTACTATTGGCTTTAAAATTTTACGACATTAATGAATTTTTGACATTGTATGCTACATTCTGACATTGTAATTTAAAAATATTGTAAAAATATGATTTAAATAAATATGTTTAATTGTTTAATGATTAAGATCATATAGGTTATTTTCACTGATTAACGTTTTTTATGTAATCATCATTAAAATAGCAAAACATGTGTGGAAAATAAAACTAAAACATCTGTATATTTAGCACGTTTTATGCGAATAAAGATTATTTTTGTGAACGTATTATAAATATTTAACTAGTTGACAAAAATCATGATGATATTCAGAAATGTGATGCCTTCATGGACCCATTTCTTAATAACCGGGAAGAGAACAGAAATAACAATTAGGTCCAGCTGCGTACACAAGAGAGCATGCGAAATTGCGTCGGGACAATTTGTCATCTATCATAGTGGTCGTATAATTGACATCGGTCGGTTCTTCGCCTTTGACTGCACTTTGAATAAATTATACTACAAATGGAGCCGTGGTAGCTCAGATGGTTAACGCTCGTTGTAAATTTCATAGTAGGCGAGCGATCGGTGTTTGATCCCCGCCGGCACCAATAAAACTGTTAATTGCAATCTTAAGTGCTAATTTACCACGTGCTCGGCGCTGAAGGAAAACATCGTGAGGAAACTTGCATGTCTGAGAAATACAAGAAAAAATGTTTCGAAGACATTTGAAGTTCGCCAACACGCATTGGGACAGCGCGGTGGATATTTCCTTGCCCTAAAATCCTCTCAGAATGAGAGGATTCCTGTGCCCAGCAGTGGGACGTATATAGGCTGTAACTATAACCATACGATACTACAAATGTCGTTACAGAGGTACTTAGTATTTTTAAATACGCTTTTAAAATAACGCCAAAAATTTATTGACGTGAGTTAGAAGTTATATAAAAAAATCACGTTTACTTTGCTAATTTTACTTACGTTATTTAAGTCGATCTTTGTTCCTATCAAATCTATCAATATATACGGCTCCGTGACGCAGTGGCTTAGTAATGAGTTACGGCGCTAAAAGCCGCGGGTTCGAATCCCGCTCGGAACAATTTGCATGGCCTACAAACAATTGTTCCAGGTGGAGCTGTTTGTCCTCGTGCAATTTATGTATATAAACTGCCTCCATGATACAGCAGAAAATCCTAGAGTGGAGGCAACGTTTCAAATAAAATAAAATATTTAATTACTGCTACCAGCAATGTTTCCGGACTGATATGATTAAGGAGCTTCAAGAACGGAGTTTACTTTTTAATAGCCTGGCAACAAGATTCATTGGCGGCGATGGTCACTTACCATCAGCTCAACCACATGCTCGTTTGCTGTATCTTGGAAAAAAAAAGACAGGTTTGAAGAGGTCTAAGTTACTGATTCAATTGAAGTTATCTTTATAAAAGTTTTATAACAATCGCAAATGAATAAAATAAAATATAAAAAAGTGCTATACGCTCTTAATTCAAGTATTTTATTGCGTTATAATTTAATCTACTCGAGAGAAGTACTCAATATATAGCGTGATCTGTTACGTGCGCATTCCAAAGGATTTGAGAACACTTATAAATTTATTAGGATAATCCTCTTATGATGTACGTGGACACGGGGTCGGTTGGACTCTGCGGTTTAAAACTCTACATACATTATACAGTCTGATTCCCTTATGCGCAGTGACTTATGACTAGGTATGTTAGTAACATTATATTAATGTTTAAGTGATACAGGGTGTTCCTTTTTTAACTTTAATTTGCATAAAATAACAAGAAACATATTTGGAGTGATTAATATTTTGCCGTGTTGTTGCAATGTAAGGAAATCAACGACCCCTTATAATCTCATGGATGCCATAAAAGAAGACATATCGAAACAGAAACAGGAAAAGAGCAGAATTTTCTTTTTGATAATAGCTCGTAATAAAAAAAAGACTGCTGTAGTACTTGCTGGCAAGTACAGCCGTCTATGAAAAATATCCCTCTTTATCAGCAGAAAATTTTTGATGAGATGTAATGATATTATCTTCTTTACATGAGTTGAAGCACGGTAAATACTCGGCCCTAGTGCAGTACAGATCTCTGCCAGCACTAGTGAAATTGTTAATTGCAATTTAGTACTGATTTACCACGTACTTTTAACAAAAATTTCGAGAAAATGTTAACTCGGTTAGTTCATGTCAGCAGTGTGGTGCTCAAATAGCTGGTTTGTATCCTATGTGCTCAGCAGTAGGATATTTGTACGCCTTTCTTTTTTATACCGACTTGTCGTTATTATATATCATCTTAACAATTTTTATTATGTTTTTGTTGTAGATCTTCGATTGCGAAATAGCTACACGTGAAGACGGCGTTGGTGATCAAGTGATCGCCAATCCATCTGGAATCCGGAAAAGACTACATCGAATTGTGAACTATTTATAGACTGTTTTGATCATGTACTTTTTTGCTGATATAATGGCTTTCAAAATTTTATACATTTAGTCACTAAACAATAAATTTTATATCATTATTTCTTAGAAAGCATACACAAGCTGTTATTGAATATTAAAATATCTTTAGGTAAGCCATGTGGTAACTAAGTAAGAAAATTTATCAATCCAATAAATGGCGTAAGAGACAATTATTGTATATGCCACATATATCTTATATATGTCTAATACCTAGGTCAGCGATAACAAGCAGCGTCAAAGGTGTGCGTTCTTCAATTCTTTAGACAATTAAGGCAAATACTCAACAAACCACGTTTACCACGTGCTCGGCGGTGAAGGAAAACATCGTGAGGAAACCTGCATGTCTGAGGAATAAGAAAAAAAATATTTCGATGACATGTGAAGTTCGTCAACACGCATGTGGGCAGCGCGGCGGACACTTCCGTGCCCTAAACCCTCTCAGAAATGAGGGGAGGCGTGAGCCCAGCGGTGGGACGTATATAGGCTGTAACTTTACTTTACTTTACTCAACAAACATCTGGAAAAGCCCATGTCTAGTGTAATTAAAAAAATTACGTAAATAAATTTTGAAGCATGTAATTTTGTTTTTACTATCAAAAAAATATTTTATTCGGAACACACTGTATACACGCATTAAATAGAGGTGTGACATCAAAAATATTTTTTTATGGGACTTAAAAATGGAAGCCCATTAAAAGTCTCAGTAGCCAGTGTATGAAAGGTTATTTGTCGGCAACGTAATCTGCTATTGTTGGTTGTCTTTTTCTAGATAAAATAATTTAATCTTATAAGTAAAATATATTTGATCTTTTTTAGCTGGGGTAACTTCATTTTGTTGTAACAATATTTTAAAGTAGTTTAAGTTTTATGTCCAGTTCATATAACTTAATGCTATGATTTATTTATGTCCAAGTGACATTTTTAGGCTTGTATCTGAAATGATTTAGAGATTTTCTGAAAAATATTGCTAAACATTCTCTTAAAGAGAAAACCTTTAAAGTTTAAAGTAAAATATATTATAGGGAGATAAGATGATGTAGTTTTTAACAGCGGTACCATAAGAATGAAAATAATATAAACTACATTGACTAGCACTAACAATTAATGAAATCCATAATCCCAACCAATCCCGTGAGTGTCGGAAAGAAAGGTTCCATTCAAGCGAAACACATTCCGTTTCAATCATACAATTTAATCCTATCTTTCGCTGATATTAAATACCTATTCGGTAGGAGGTGGAAGGAGAGGAATATTACGACTCGGCAGAGGCTGGGGGGAGCCATAGACTAGACGTGTCGCTTAGTTCAGGAGACTGGACTGCCTCCATGGCTTTCGTGTACTTGGTGAAAGTGGGGGTTCTGTCGCGGGCGGAGTTGGAGACCGTGAAGTAAGGCGCGTCTAAGTAGAGGCGCGGAGAAAGTATTCTGGTTTGTCTTACCTGTGAAGAAGAAGGAGGAGTTGTTTTACATCTATGGGTCATCTACTTAGCATCAGGTTAACTGTCCTCATTTGTTATATTTAATTATATAAACAAAAATAATGTCTACTTACTTTTTAAAATTAATCCTTCATAAAATCAATATCAGCTTCTCTTTCATCTTCGTTATTGAATTAATAAATTGCCTTGCCAGTGATGTATCTACCAATGTGTCTTAATGGCTTGTTTGTGACTTCGATAAAATCTTTCCACACCTAATTATAATAATTCACGTGTGAACAAGGCCACGGTTTACGTGTTTTTTTACGAGTAAGTTATCGATCTTATTGATTAAGATTCGTCTCTCACGAGATGAGACATTTTATTTATTAAAACTAAAAACGAATTGATAACGAATTTTTGTACACAAACAAATTTTTTAAGTGTTTGTTTGTGATTAACAACTTCTTAATAATAACTATTACATATAAGGAACCCAACTGCAATGATCTTTTGTTAATATAGTTATTATATTAATATAATAATTAATATAATATAAAAGAATTATACGTGGTAGAGCCATGCTGCAGTTATATTAGTAGTATAGTTGTAGCACGAATGGGTCGGCTCGACCGGGGAAGGACCACGCTCTCACAGAATACCAGCGTGAAATAGTAGCTTAATGCTGCTGTATTTTGTATGGTGAGTGTAGAGAACCGGAAACCCTTTTTACTGGAAACGAGGCATTCCATCTTAGTCCTCACGGGTGACAACGCATCTGCATTTTAATTCGTAATTGAGGATAGATGTAGATATCTATGAGCCACAGCAACCACTTACCATCAGGTGGACTGTGTGCTCGTTTGTCACCCTATCCTATAAAAAAAATATAATTTTTCAGTTCTCCCGTGACCATTTATATTGCAAAGCACTCGAAACGTCTGGAGATAAAAATTAAATTAAACGCGTTACAGACAAGTTTGTGATTAGTTGCATAGTTTTTGGATTGCCATTTAAATAATTGTGCCATATGAATAAAGAAACTGACCCTTGCTCTGTGCTAAGGCTGAGACATTCCAGCTAATTATTAGTGATTTGAGTATATAGCGTCGTGGACGACGGGCCTTAAGTTCACTGTAGTTTCCAACCAGAAGCGCGTATCTAAAACGGCACATGCGAGCAATATATATATATATATATATATATATATATATATATATATATATATATTGTTAGGTTTTGCCACGTGTGTACCACTACCGTAATACAATAAGCTTGGTGAAGCTGCAGCAGTTCATTAGTAATCAGAGTTAGTGACTAGTTTTTTTTGACGTGACAACGTCTTATAAATTGGTTTGCCGGGTGACACTTCAAGAAACTGCGTTACGCTCCGCTCACGTTATGCGCTCACAATGAGAGCGAGTGAGAGGCACGCGTCCCTTCCACTCGGGCATGGTTAGCCCGCCTAAGAACGAGAGAGACAGACATAAAAAGTGTTATTTCATCCTTCTTCCTACTATACGAATGAATATTCACATTAAAATTATTTTACCACTCAAAGTCGTTGTCACGTAAAACTTTCGCCCGTATACCGACTTTACAGGCAACCAATTTTTTTTTTTATAGGAGAAGGGTACCAAACGAGTATACGGTTCACCTGATGTTAATTGACTACCGCCGCCCATGAACTACTGCAACATCAGGGGAATTGTAGGTGCGTGGCCTGCCTTTTAAAAAGGAGTAGAGACTCTTTTCTTGACGGTCCCTAAGTCGTATCGGTCTGAGAAATTCGTACTCGTAATTTTTTAGCATAGGTTTCATCGTAAGTGACGGGCCTAAAAACGCAATAGTTATTGTCGATAGTCAAGTAAACGAATTTTTAAGTGACTAATGACAATCCATCAGTTTGAAATTTGTGATTTCTCCAATTTCTTCCTATATCTTAATGCGAAAAGTTGGTTGCAGTACATCTTTACTCGTTAATTGTATTTGTTTTGTATTACTCTGTCGCTTTCATATTTTCCTTTTTCCCCTACTAGATGGAGTGACGACATGGTAAGAGATGTAGGAAGTCGATGGGAGCAGGTGAACTTAAAGATGTGGTTTGTAAAGGCTGTAATGCTAACAATAATGATGTCTCTTCGACATTGCACCCATTAGGTGGATATACGTTGTTGTTCTATTATGTTTGTCATTATATAATATTTTCTTCAAATTAACACCCAAAAATATTCTTAACTAAATAAAATAAAATCGAAAATAATTAAAGTCCCCTGCTGCGTTTACCACACTCGCGGCTTAATACGGGCTTACCTGCAACAACAAAGAACATAATTAGAATTTGCACGAAATAGCACAATGGAAAGTATTGTTTATTCCATAAGGTTTAATATTGCTTGACACTTTTGAAATTGATACCTGAGTAATCATGCCATAAATCCATCACTAGTCTAGAAGGTGCAATAAAACAAACTTTTTTTTAAGTTGTTCTCCAAGCAGCATCGGATTTAATTTAATCTGCTTTAACAATTACGCCCCTATCCAATTACAAAGATATTATCTTTTAAAAAAAGCGGGTTACAACTATTGTTTGTTCGAAAGTATTTAAGTAACCCTTTTCGGAGCAGATGCGTGAGCCAATGGAGCGGACAGGAACAAATTTAACGTATTACCAATCGTTTGTTCAATAAAAGTTTTTGAAGTTATTTAGATTTTTCATTCTTCATTCATTTTCTTGTCTAAAGTCCAATGCTGACCGCAGGTCTCCCATATAGATTGTATAGAGGAGATATTTGCTGTGGCTGCCACGCTGGGAGGGGCCTGCGAGCCTGGAGGGGGGAGGGGGTTGAAAGTCGTAGTTTCTAATCTTTTTAAGTTGTTCTCAGGAAGATTATTTTTTTTTCTTTTTAGAAGAGGGGCAAATGAGCATACGGTTCACCTGATGTTAAGTGACTACCGCCGACCTTGAACACCAAAGGAATTGCAGTTACTTTGCCGGCCCTTTAGAAAGGAGTAAGCTCTTATCTTGAAGGTCTCCAGGTCGTATCGATCCGGAAAAATCGCCACTGGTGAACTATTCCACAGAAAGGTCGTACGCGGAAGAAACTATAAGATAATACTAAAATAAGCGAGTTAAAAAGGATACCGATACGTTATTAAGTTTACTAATTATGTGCCCTTTTGTTTTTCTGTCGTATAGTTAGTAAAAAATATGATATATTGATTTGACCCTAATTACGCAAGAGAAAATCCAAACCACAACATGCTACTTTTGATATACTGACTATTGAAATATACAGTGGTATTTCGTATTTATATTTTATATTTATGACTAGCCACGCGACTTCGCCCACGTGTAATATACGGTTTTAATTTTTTTGCACGGTACCTTAGCTTTAAAAAAAATTAAAGTATCCTAAGTTACTCCTTATAATATCAGCTATCTGCCAGTGAAAGTCCCATTAAAATAAACAGCCAGAACAAACAAAAAGACAGACAAAATAATTTAAAACTGTGTTTTGTTATTAGTACTGTATATTGCTTCATATTATGCATTTACATAGTTAAAAGCTGTTATTTTGAGATTATAAGCAGACACTTTAATTTTATTTATTTATATAGATTTTATGTGGATTTTATGAGGACTGGCATATATAATACATTTTTAGTTTGGTTCGACGGCTTCGTGACAAAGTGGCTTAGCAATAAGTTGCAGCCTTAAGGGCCTCGGCTTCGAATCCCGCATGGAAAAAGTATTTGTATGGCTCACAAATAACTGTTTCGGGTCTGGATGTTTGTCCTTGTGAAATTTATTAATGTAAACTGTAAATTAGTAAACAAAATGAAAAAAATTTAAGATGAAAGTAAATTTTTTAAGCGTTTTTTTAGATCCTTTTTCCCATAGTTCCGTGATTCCGTCCATCAAACTGGAACACAATTGGAGGTGCATTCTTGCTTAAGTATTAGGTAAGGAGAAAGCAACTAATCGAGGCGAAATTATAAACTGTTTTCATTGTTGCTGTTTAAAAAAAATATTATCTTGTAATTTTTTTATAGGATTAGGGTGACAAACGAGCACACAGTCCATCTAATGGTAAGTGGTTGCTGAGGTCCATAGACATCTACATCTATCCTCGACTACGAATCAAAATGCTGATGCGTTGTCAGCCGTGAGGATTAAGATGGAATGCCCCGTTTCCAGTAAAAAGGATCTCCAATTCTCGACACGTACCTTACGAAACACAACAGCGTAGAGCCGCTATTTTACGCTGGTATTATATGAGAGCGTGGTCCTTCCCCTGTCGAGCCGACCCATTCGTGCTACAACTACACTATTAATATAGCTGCAGCATGGCTTTACCAGGTAAAATTTGATTTAGGTCTGAGATTTTTTTCTTTTTGCGTTCCCCTATCAGTTTTAACTACTTTCATAGCACTAGGTGGATCCTTAGGGTAGATAGTTTTTACAATATTTGTTAAAAAATATAAAACCCTTTACACATTCACGTTCGGGACAAAGGTCAACTGTTAAAAAAGCAACCCGCTCGTCAGATCATCAAATAATATAATAGCATATTGTTTTCTACGTATTGTGAATCCCACGAACGGATGCGATCCCATTGTCCGTCTGTCTATTCAATATTTTAATATTTCATTCAATTTACAACCCCTTGTTTATTTTTCAACCATGCTAATGGCTTTTCGTTCCTGTGAACAACAAATAGCGTGTTTTTTAACTGTATTCAAATTATAAATGGTAAATTTAGTTTACTTTAAGCCCCTATCGTGTAATATGAACTGTTTAAATAATTCTGTTACGATTTTTTTTAAATTTATCTTGGCAAATATTTACTGTTTCAGAAACGGCACTTTAATATTATGTAAAAGAGAACTTAGTATGTACTATGTAAAGGTATTGAGCTAGAACAAATAAAGAGAAATATAAAGCTTTCCCTTCTTCTATAAAACTGACTGTGCGATTTAGCGGTTGACGTTTGCATGTTGATTATTGGGTTTTATATTGGAATCTCACGCGTGAATATTTAATATCTTTACTTTGATTGTTTCGATGTTTTTGTTCCCCCGAGACAAAATGAATGGCATCAAATTGTCTTTCTTGCTCTTATCTTATAGCATAGGCGTTAAAACTAAATATAAAATAATTTAAATTTTAAAACAAATAAAACCGACTTTTAAAAACTAAAACGAATTAAATAATTGTCACATACTATAATAGCTTTTAAAGTCGGGGCTTACATTTTTCGATACACTGTCTTAGCAGCAACTTCAAAAATATTATGTGAATTTATTTTATTTTAGCTGAACTATTTTACTTCTAAACATGAGTCTCTGAGAGATGACTACATATTTGTGCCATTTGCTGTAGAGACTATCGGTCCGTGGTGTCCACGTGCGGTGAAGTTCCTAAGGGAACTCTATCCACGTCTGGTCGTTGCTGCTGGTTAAAAGGGGGCTGGTTCTTTTATAGCTCAAAGGGGGTAAGAAGCCTTTCAACGAGGAATCACGGACAGCGTTCTTGACACCACGAGGAGTAGGACTGTATGATAACTAAGTTATTATTTTTATTTTTATTATTTTACTCCTATAACTGGACTAAGTAATAACTTCATATTATGGTGGAACCATGATTGATGCCTATTCAATAAAAAAGAAACATTTTAAATCGGTTCACAGCTTGAAAATTCAAGTAGCATTCAAAATATTAAAAAAAATATTGTCGAACTGAAAAGTCTCATCTTTTTTAAAGCTGTTGGCTAAAAAGTCATACTACACGCTAAGAGGAACCTAAACTCCTGATGCCAGTACTCATAAACTTGTTAAGACTAGTTCATATGCTGATTTACCTTACTGAAGGAATAAAAAACAGGAACCTATGTGTGTGAAGTAAAATTAAAAAATGTCTAGAAAAAAAGAAAGTTGGGTGATTTCGAAATTGGAACAGTGTCCTTAATTCTTTTTCGGTCTTTCAATAATAGCAAGAGGCTTGTGCTATGCAGTAGAATCAAATGTATTTTTATTATATATTATATTGCTTTTCATAGATTGTATAAAGAAAAAAAACATAAAAACCTAATGTGGTATATTGTAGCCATGTGGTAGCGGCACAATAGAATTCGTCACATCATTTCATTCCGTATGTTTCGTTAAAAGTAGCTGTAGGAAGGGCCATGTTGTTCATGAGCGGCGGTAGACACTTAGCCGCGTGCTCGTTTGGCCCCTCTCTTATAAAAAAAAAGATCTCACGAATGACCTCAAGGATGTATGCGTAAAATGAGCATGCTGGCGATGCGATGAGGAGCAATATCAAATATGCGAATTTACCTAGGACATCGTCAAGTACGCGTGGCGATTATGGATGATCCTTTCTTTCGTAGGCTGATAAAGATGATGAATAAGAAGATAGTGGCTCAATAATTAAATACATGCATAGTGTGACGGTGTGCATGTACATGTCGAACCACATCTAAAGGTCGACCGCACTCGTGATTTACAAGAACTACTGCTTTTTGTCAGTCTGGGTTGGTACAACCGTCTTTTCTATTTCTGCTACCAAACAGCAGTTCACTTAATGCTGTGTTCCTGTTTCAAATGCTCACATTTCTGGAACTGAGGTAATCATCTTAGTGCTCTGTGCCCGCCGAAAACAACTCAATTCTAACCCTCTTTGAAGTTGGTATGTGCCGGAGAAATCAATTACCTTCAGTAATTTTTTTATAAATTCCTATTTATAATATATATATATATATATATATATATATATATATATATATATATATATATATGAGTCGATTTCAAAAATATTGTACGTAACACAAAATAAACACAATGGAATTTGCTACACAAAAAAGATATGTTACACAAAATCATTTATAAAGCCGTGTTCATATGGGATACTTAGAAAGTAAAATCACCATTATTCATTTTTAAATACTTTTCCGGATTGTCTACGGGAGAGAGATGGGGGAGGGAAGCACCACGCCACTCAACATAGCACAGTCGAGGGCAGCCCGGTCGACGGAGTTAATTAATAAACATTAATATGTGATATTTCTTTCACTATTTACTAAATGTGCGTTTTTTTGTGTAGTTTAACAAAAAAAATATAAACTTCGTTTAACCCCTCAATCCCAACAAAAATCCCATGCAGTCACATGCGCCCGGCAAATCCCGAGCGGTTGCTTGCGACCGCACCCACCAGCAGCATTTAAAACCATTAAAGCTTATATTTAGAGACTACTTTTCTATGAAGAAGATTAGCATTATAAAATCTATATAAAATTCTCTATATAAAAGTCAGGTTTTACTTCATTACAAAAAACTATAATTACATTTTGATAACAAAAACAAAACACACCAAGCGAATGTCGGCTCGGAAAATCACAATTATTTCAATACATATTACTTGAAATTATTTATGTAAAAAGATAAATTATATTCACAAAAATACTTTCATTGTTACAATTTTGTAATAAAATACTATACTACAACACCAATAAAACACTAGAAAAATGCAAAAATCAACACAATAACATTCACGCGAAAATGGCATACGAAATGAACGTAGATTATAAACAAATATTCATAGGATAACTTGACTTTGTATTGCACTAGAGGATAGGAAATTTCATATTGGTTCTATAATGTCAAACTTATTCATGGAAAGGAGTCTCTAAATATAAGTTTATGGTTTAAAGTGCTGTGGGTGTGCGCAGTCGAATCCAACCGTTTGGATTTTGATGAAATAGCGCCGCGGTCGGATTCGACCGCTTGGGGACTGAAGAGTTAATGCTTTGCAAAAAAGTTATAAACGGTTATGTTGCGTTTATGATCACATTTAAAGTCATAAAACTATAAGAAATCTTCAGACATTTTTCATATTTTTTTATAAATCCGCCATAAAAACGAATATTTTCCAAAAATTTTTCGAAATCGGACGATTTTTCGAGTTTCTAGAGCCAAAAAACGAGGGGACCGAGAAAGTATAAAATTACCTTGAGAAAGTACCTAAACGAACGAAAGAAGGCAAAAGCGAAGACAAAAACATAATCCTTTAAAGCAAAAACAGAAAGAAAAACTTGCACTACGTTTGTATAAAGAGGTCGTGCTTACCCCTTCGCCAGTAAATAATATATAACGTAAATTGCAAAAATTAAAATCTAAGAGCAACAGAAATTATTAACAGATGTCGATGTCGTCTTACGAATTCATTAACTTTTTTTATGTATCCCGCTGAAACAAATAAATTGAGCCAAATAAGTTTTTTTTTACCCCGTATTTTTTACTTATTCTATAACCTGTGCGGGCGTGCGCACAACAACTCACCAACATTTTAAGGTAACCCGATTAATGGTATAGAAGCGCATACCGGAACAAACATACAAACATAATTTTTATATACATAAAAAACAATGTGTACAGAGCTTAAGGTTTGTTTTTTGTGTAACGTAACATAATGTCACTCAAAAGTAATAAAAATACTTGTGACAAAAGTAACAAAAAATTCTACGAAAAAAAGTATAACGAATTTTACAAATCGAACTGTAACAAATGTTAGATGTTTAAATTATTTATCACAGTAAGAAAGATAATAATGCAAAACACTAAACTTAACAGAATTATTTGCGTCGCTTGGTGGGGAAGTTTTTACTGGCGATATTCGTGTGAGACGCTCACAGTGTGACTGACACTAAAATAAGATGACTGCCACATTTTCTTGTAAATTTGGTAGTAGATCAAATGTTGCCAGACTTAAGAAAGTTACTAGAGCGTTCCAAATATCTATATTAAGGCCATAGCACCGTCACATAATCGTCGTTACACAAAATACCGAATTATGGGACAACATTTTGAATTTAAATTTAACAAGGAAATCACTTTTAAATAAAATTACAAATTGTTTTATTATACAACGGTAACCCTGCCTAAATATATTTGATGAAGTTTTTTTCGTTAGCTCTGCAAATAATAGAGTTATGTCACTATGATCAACTAATTCGGCGAGGTGGATATCACATTTTTGTATGGGGAAAATTACCCTCATAAACGTTATTTTTTGTGTATCCATGAACAAATTAAAGTAGATAAAAAATTATTTATAATAAGTAGATAACTTAAGCTTGATACAAACATATTTGATTTGTAAATTCAACTAACGCTAAGTTTTTTTATAGCCGTTTAAAAACCGAGGACAGTTTGTTTACAAATGTACAATTTTTTTGATATATATAAATATATGAAGTACATGAGGGTAATAAGGTCACCTTAAGCTTTGCCACCCTATAAAACCAAAATAAGAGGAGGAGAGATACAACAAGCCAATATCGTATACTATAACTAATACATTAATAAAAAATATAAAACAATATTTGATAATAATTAGGAACACTTCGAAAATCAACTTAATAAAAACTAACCACAATACACAATGCTAAAAGCAACTGTAATATTTACTATAATGTCAATTTTTAAAATGGTGTCGATAAAGCAGCGTCCTTTTTACCCGTTATTATTTGATTGACTGATGAAGAGCTATCGTACCATATAGCCTTCTATGCAAATAAGGCTGTAGTTTTTGAGTTATGAGAAAGACCAAATTAACCGGATGACCGTATTACCCACACGTACTACTTACATTATATATATATATATATATATATATATATATATATATATATATATATATAATAACTTACGGCCCACCTAATTGTAAATGGCAACTATAGTCCCTGGACACCTGCTGCCAACTTCAAACAAAGGCTACAGATACGTTATATTTTCTAGGTGCAGGCACTGCTATTTGTCTATACGGCAGTAGGTAAGAGTGGAATCTACCCAGATGGACTCCTAAATAGAAAATGGAGTCACCAGGTAGACTGTTAGTTCACTTGTCACTTTAATGTATAAAAACTCGATTTTATAAACCTAAGTAATTTCTTACAATATCTAAACAATTTGAAGCAATTTAATTGATTTACCATCGTACGTAGCGTTTTCCCCAGTTTCAATTATATTAACATTGAGAACGTTGATTGATTAAATGGTTTAAAATAAATTTTAAGGGGAACGTTTTACTGTTAATCGGGTATTATTACAGAGTTTAAAGGCACATTAATATAGGCTTTATGAGTTTGAGTGTCAAAAGAAACTAATTTTCATAGCCACCAATATAGCCGTTCCCAAGATCGCTTATGAACATAGGAGTTCCCAAGGAATACCACAAAACATGGTTCTAAGTCACATGTCTTCTTTACATGGACCTCTTCCGTATTTGCGTGTATTACCAGGTCTTCACTCCATTTATTGCTGGGCTACCCCACAGTTTGCATACTGGTACGAGGCTGCCACTTGATAAACTTTTTCCCTATTTATTTTTCAAGTTATATGGCCGATCTATTGCCATTTAACATTACTGATCCGTTGGGTTATGTCGGTTAACATCGTTTTACTTCGGAAAGTCTCATATCGGAGTCATCGCTCAGAGAAACTCCGAGCATAACCCTCTACATAGCTCGCTAAGCGACTTTGATCTACTTTATTCAGATCTACTTCATATAGACTTACACTGCTAGCAGTGCAGGCCTACATCTCAGATCCATATGTATTCAATGAAAACACTCACTATTTGCACACTCTCGATATCAAGTTTTGAGGTATACGTGACAGGAAGATGTGTCGTAATCTCCCAAATGCCGTCAAGCCAAATTGAAGCCTTCATTACATTGACCTCATTTTCCTTTTTTTGCGCAGTTAATCATTAATAGATAAATAGAAATAAAACATGAACTTGTTAATTCGTTACTACAAAATACAAAGTACCTCAATAACAACATTGATTACTTTTCGTCAAGAAGCAATAAAATTTTGAAAGAAAGACCAAAATTGGGAAAAGATATACCCATGATAAAGATCCATTCACAATTAAGGAATTTTCATCAGCATCAGGCTCATCGGGGAATGACTGATAAATGTACGTTAAAAAATCTTATCAAAAGGCAGTAATCGAGTGAGTAAGTCCCTGGACCAAACTTCTCGGATATCGCATTCAGGCCAATCGAGATATGAGTACGTACGTTTATAAACTTCGCCGACAAATTAATGTGCTATACAGAGATGCGTAATTGCCCCTCTCGCACCTGTTAGGGTTGCTGCCATGTACTCTGTGGTTACCAAGTAAAAATATTTTTTTTATTTATTACCCATAATATATTCTTCAATTAGTAATACACATTAAACATAGCGCAAAACACTGAGGTTTAGTTACTGTGCTTGAGTTCGCTGTGCGATCTGCTATCCAAAGAATTCACTAGAAACATTTGTTTTATATATATTTTTTTATTAATACAGTTTGATTGTATTGTAAAATTCTTTTGATTTTTTTGAAATTTATCAATATTGTAGTAGTTATAAAAGGGATGGATTTGGTTAGAGGTTTAAAGTTGTCGTAAGGTTTAGTGTTTCAATATAGCTTAATCCACTTTGGACACACATTATGGCTTAGTTCACAAGTCCACAGCTGAACATAGGCGTTCGCCAAGGAACATTGCATTTATTGACATTCTGACGAAGAAAGGTTCTCGAGTGGCAGCCACGTACGTTGTTAGTGTGCAACCGTCAACTAGATGCAGTGACGATCCGGTAATACCTATTAATAAATGATTGACAATATTTAACACAGATATTTTTAGTGAGATTGACTTTAATCATTACATGTATATATTTAAATTTTTAATCATGAATCCTCATTTCAGAGACTGGTGGTGGGGAAGGGTTTTTACCGCTGCGAGTGTATGGTAAAATCTTCAAAGTATTGCGTACCTGTAGATTATGGATTTTCTCCTGTATCGTAGAGGTAGTTTACATAAATAAATTGAACATTAAATTATATCCAAATCCAATCTGATCAATTATATAAGCCATACAAATACTTCTTACGTGCGGCATTCATACTCACGGGCCCGCGGTCTTCACCATCATAACTTAATGCGAAACCGTCAAGGAGCCGTCAAACACTGCACCTTTATTACGATATAATTTTTATGTTTGTTGTTACAAATATACGTTTTATTTTTAGAAGGAAAACAAAACTATATTAAAGAGAAACAGACAACCCTGGAACGATCAGTGGAGGTTTAAAGAACCTTATCCCCCATCGCTCTCACTCGTGCTTTCGTTTAAGATAAAGTCCAGTTTTACTTTATTGTTCCTCTTATTTGGGTTAAGAATTTATACCTATATGATCGAACATGTGATAATTGATCGAATCAGGTGCACGCGGAAATGTTTTTTGACTTGTGTTACTTTTTGAGCAGTGATGTAATTTTATATCGATATTTCGATCTTTATCTTTTTAAAGTGTAAAGTATAAATGGCCTACTTAGGTACAATCTTTAAATAAAAATATGAAATGGGGGAAATTTCGATATATGGTGTACTGTTAAATTTAAAAGTAAGTTAACAGTTTCCTAATCTTACAAAAACTAAAACATTTCGAAAAAATACCATGCATTCGAAACAAATAATTTGCATCTTATTTTGTAAGGCGGTTTGTCATCCTTCAGATTACAATGTGGGTATTTTTAAGATAAGAGTTAACATGCTTTTGTCTAGCTAAGGCTTCGGTTACATCACAATTAAAAATCATACGCTATAGTAAACGAGCTAAAAATCTGGCCTAAAATATGTAAAAAATTAATAAAATGCCGCCTACTATATACCTAAGTACGATCGGAGATTCGGGTGAAGTGTTGAAAACTCTTGTTTTTGTAAACTGGACGCTTTGTTGAGATGACTAGTATTATATTACTATTATAATGAAAATTATATTTAGAATCAGAGTTTTGAATGGCAGTAAATAACGTCCTACGGAATCTTGAGATAAGTAATTAATTGAAATATTAGCGTGTGTAATATCCGAATACTTTTGTCCGTAGAAGTCGTAAGAGGCGACAGAGGGTAAAAAATCAGTAGATGGGCAGCAGCATCTTCCTTATAACAAATAAAAAACTATGAAGTTGCCAAGATATCTATAATCTAATCTAAATCTATAATCTATAGTGGAGGCCTATGTTCAGCAGTGGACTTTTGATGGGCTCTAACGGTAACGGTATGCGCAGTAATTTCGGGAAATGAAGTATAAAAAAACCTTGTGAATAATTTTGAATATCACAGTAACAAAAAATATCTCGAGATCCAGATAAGAAGTGGCAGTAGTCTAATGGCAGGGCGCGGATCGCGAACTCAAAAGGACGTGGGTTCGAATCCGCCATTGGCTACTGTCGTGAACCACTCATAACACAGGCGTTTCAAGCTTATCAGGAGTGGTTAAAAGGAATATTAGTAATGTTAATAAATAAGATTACTAATATAAAAAAAGTACTGAAGCAGTGCTGCGATCTGACTACTCCACAGCTCTCTCAGAAATGAGAAAGTACACCTAAATGTAACTGTGTGGTTCTTACACTGCAGCTAAATTGTGGTTGTAGCACGAATGGGTCGGCTCGATCGGGGTAGAGCCACGCTCTCGTAGAATGTCAGCGTAAAATAGCACCTTAATGCTGCTGTGTTACGTATAGTGAATGTAGAGAAACGGAGTAGACAATCTGCAATTTGATTATTAATCGAAGATGATGATATATGTGGGCCACAGCATCCAATTACCATCAGGTGGACTGCGTGCTCATTTGTCACCCGTCTTCTATAAAAAATATTGTCGAATGTAGTTGTAAATTAATGACATTTATTTCATCGATATGGTATCGATATTTAAATTTAAGAAACACTTATCAACAATACAAATTGTGAATAATTTCGTTCATACCATTCTGCGTCGCATTGATTGTCAAGTTTTTTGAAAGACCGATTTAATGAATTGTGGACAATTTGAAAATCCTGTCATGTTTTGTTGTCATTATGTTTCTTTGCAGCAGGTGCAACATTTCGCCATTCCAAAAACGAACTGTTACATACCTTACATCTCTGTGCAGATGTCAAAAAATATAAAGAACGTATTCAGCATACAGATGAGGTATCTCAGGTTGAACTTGAATACGTACTAGCGAAATTTACATATGAGTCGCAAGTAAGGCAGATAAAATCAATGAAAACACAAAATGGCAAAAAACATTTGAATGGTTTAAGAGAATTATAGTGATATCAGATGCTTAAATAACTGTGATGGACTGGACAATACGCCCGAAGATCTTCAGGGACATGTTTAAAGGTACTTTTGAAGTAACTGACGGTTTAAATCGTGATACTAAATCTTTGTTTTTATTGTATTTATTTTAAAATATTTAGAGAATGTGTGAAATTGGTTTGGAATTCCTAGTCAATCATTAAATGTTAACATTAAGTTACAGCCTATATACGTCCCACTGCTGGGCACAGTCACATAAGTTTTAGGGCAAGGAAGTGTCCGCCACGCTGCCCCAATGCGTGTTGGCGAACTTCACATGTCTTCGAAATATTTTTTTATTTCTCAGTCATGCAGGTTTCCTCACGATGTGTTCCTTCACCGCCGAGCGCGTGGTAAATTAGCACTTAAAATTGCAATTAACAATTTCATTGGTGCCGGCGGGGATCGAACCCGGGTTGCTCGCGTACAGCGAAATTTACAGCGAGCGCTACCCATCTGAGCTACCACGGCTAATCATTAAATTTACTTGCACTCATATTGAGTGATGAACCAGAGTCTGGACTCATCTTATTGAAAAAATCCGTCTAAAAATTACCGCTGTGCACTAATAATGCGAGGATGTCGGCCCTGAGCTTACAAGTAGGCTTGACAACCATCCGTGGGAGCCAGGAGGTTCCATTTCTAGAAACATAGCGGATACGTCCCGCGAAAGAAGTGTGCGGTACGTCAATTGTCCCTATTTATCCATTTTTCACTTATCTTGCGACCGAAGTATCTAGAAATGAACGCATGTTTTGTTTTATTTATTGGATTGAAGATGCGCGGGATTCTCACTTAGCGGAAATGCCTAGACTTAATTTAATAATTATCTAAATGTGTTTCATTTTAAGACAGAATTACAGGTCAAAATGAACATTGAGTAAGGATATTTACAATTTCGTACTAAACGATAAAAATGTACTAAACTGTGAACAATTACAAAAATTATAGCAAATACGAATATTTGTCGCTATTTTTAATATTATATACTTCTGCAGCTTGATCCCGCTTTTTTAGCCCGTATTTATACTGAACATTTTCCCCAAGTTCGTACGTTGGCTTAGGCTATGTATACCTTATACAGGAAAGTATCCCAAAAAGCACTTGAAAGAAGAGATGAAAAGGTTTTGTTTTTTAGTCTATTGCTAGATTACTTTAAAAATATTATATTTTGTAAATTATCATTGTAAGAACAGTATTTCGAATACAATGATTAGCACTTATTGTTAATTACACTACTATCGCATTCATCCAAACATTTGGATGAATGCTTGAATAAATGAATGATTTGTCCCACACAATAAAATATACAAAGAAGTTATAGCAAAAAATAATAATAATAATAATATTATACTCAAAAACATTGGGTTCCAGCATCGGAAAGGAATCTGACTCGGCATGTAACAGTGTTGCCACAGCCGGCTATTATGTCGGTACCTCATATGTACTGAAGGTAACGAGCAGTTGTCGAACATATTTCTGTTATAACTTATAGTAAATAATGAAATGAGTTCAAATTTCGGATTATAATTAATATAATAATTTACTTTGACTATTTACTTACAATTTATAAAATTAATAAGCACAAAATAAGAATGATAATAAGACAAACAGGCAATATAACGTACACATACAATAGGCACTCATATAAGCTTTATTGGAATACTTATAATAAAAAAATATATTAAGTTATATTTTTTAAGAAAATGATTTTGACATTAAGTGAAATTTCTATTACTGATGTACTCGAAAACAAAACTTATTTTTACTTATAAAAGGTAAAGAATCAATAATGTAAACAACTCCCGAGTATTGCATGATTTGTTTTTAAAACGAATAATAAAGAAAATAAATGACGTTATTATAATGCAGATTTAATTGACTTTCATCTAATAAATCGTTAAACGTCAGATGCTTTAGTAATTTAAAATTTACCGTATCGTCATCACGATAGAGTAACATTTGGTATGCATGGATTATGTAAATATTTTGATCCTATATTGTTTAATTAAAACTGGTTTTTACGGATTTTATCGCGTATATTAACTTTTTTATATTTCCCACGTTTCAAGCACTTTACAGCACCCATGGTCACGGGGGGGACTGAGGTGTTCGACGTCCCAATATCATAGTTAACCGCGGGTAACTCCAGATTAAAATTATTAATATTTGTTCTGATCTACGCAGTATGAATTTATAGTGTCTTAAAGTCTTGCAGTTTTATGCTTGAAAGAAGATGGCTGGTTGCTGCCATCTGCTTGGAAGCCTATAATTAATTAAATTAAATCCTATATGGATTCTGTGTCACGAATAGGTAACCAATGATTTTCCAATTATTAGTATTTGATATTAATTCTTTACGCCACTGACAAACTATAATCTATGCACTAATAATTTGCTGATTCATTTTCTATTCAGAGTCCTTTGTCGGTGAATTTATTTTATTTTGATGCCATGAAGTTTCTTTTTAAGAATTGTTTGAATTCGTTTCAACTTCTTTAGCAGTTATTTATACAATAATGCGCTTTTGCCTCCTTGTGAGTTAACTCTGGAATCGAAAAAAAATATCGAAATACTCGTCGAAGGACATAGGCATATATAGACAATAGGTTGCTTTTTCTTAGGTATAATTAAATTCGAAGAACTGAGGCTTTGGTATGTATTGCACCTTGCCGGACTATTACCAAGTATAGCTTTTTTGTATCTATTAAAAGTACAATGTTGTCGACGGTATCGAGATATCCTAATATAGAATCAAAATAAAAGTTAATCGTGTTTAAACTGAAAGTTCACACGAGTTTTATTGTTACTGGCGCTTAAGTAAAGGGAGGACGCGGGAAAATGGGTTGGTAATAATAAAGTAAATCTGAACAGCAAGGAATATAATTTTGAATTACTTAAGTAAACAAGAAGTGTTTTTTTAAAAATATGTAATAATTGTTAGTGCAAAAACAATGCCGGATACTCACATGTGCGTATATTCGGTGCAAAGGTTTATGCATACTCAAACAGTGTGTGAGATGTTGATCTGCCAAAATATAAAAATATTATGCCTTACACGAATGCACATAGACCCATCCATTAAATCATCTTAAAAGGCGTCTCTTACTGTTAGAATTTTTAAAAATTACTGAGAGAAATATAATAATATTAATGACTCATTTTGTAGAAGCAGCAGAAATGCACGTACTAGTCCCTATATTAGTATATTATATAAACATACTATGTTAAAACAACGTATAAGTTATTTATATATATTCTATATATGAATAAGTGTTAGACAGCGCCTATGTGTGTACTCGCGCGCTTTGATGTGAAACAAAAACATGATATAACTCGGCATACAGCAAATTTTATCAAAATTATGTAAAGCTAGACATATAATGCAGAACCTTTGAATTTAATGAACAACACATGTGGGTGACCAGCATTAAAGTTCGTCTTCACCATTGCACTGTAAAACACATGGGATTGAGAAGTCGAATATACGAAGCCATCAATATGGAACCAGTAGTTTTAAAAACAGTGGAGGTAACTCTTTAACCGCTTTAAGTTTGTATTATGTCCAACCGGAAAGTGTCAATTATAGATGCGTTCGAACTCGGTAATTATTGTTCGATGCGGGCAACGAATATCTAAGTAATGTATAATTTAATTTAGTAAAAGAACATTCCCACACTTTGTGTTCTGGATCAGATCAGATCTTAGTCATGAGTATAAAAGCATGAGTTTTGTTTTCTTTAATCAACATTTTTATAGACTTTGAAAATGTTGATTAAAGAAATGTAATAATGTATATAATATAATAATAATGTTTGAACTATGGTATACTTATAAATTAAAAAAATATTTATTAAATTAATAAATTTGATATAAATATTGAAATAAATTAATGACAATTCGATACGTAACATTTATAATTGACATTATATTTACTGATAATATAAGAATATTATTATTTGACATTGAGCTATAATAATACTTATTTTTATCTCATTGGCAATTTATTTTTCTGACACTATTGCATAATTAGTTAATCATCAAATCAACTGAGTAATGTTAAAAAATTTTATGTTGTTAAAATTCGATAAGTATTGTTGTATAAGTTACTATTAATATTCGCACACCACTGACGTAGAATATGTAGAACAAACTATACTCGAAAATCATTGTACAACCATATTCTTGCAAATAAAGATTATTATTATTATTATTATTTGAATTTTGGCTTAAGGAATTGTATTTTGTATAATATACATTTTTTTAATATACATTTAAATTTATATAAACTAATCACTGTGGCACGGTAATTACAGAAGACTTTAAAGTGTTAATTAATAAGGAGAATTATATAAAGAGGTGTTATATACCGTTACCATTATTACCGTGTGTATATGTACCATTATTATCGTGTGAGGATGACCCCAAATGTCATTCTCACACGATAATAATGGCCCTGATAGTTCAAAAGCAAAGCTCAGGCACTGGTTACCGGCTCATGATGGAATATCCTTTCAAAAACGCTGAACCAGATTACTAAGAATTTGTGATTGGGAGAAACATTAAAATGGCGAAGATATTGACTTTCCGCATACCAATTCTCTGACGAACGTTGTGATTACACACAAATCTTCTAAGCTGGTACATTTTTGCAAATGCATATGTCCAGAAATAGACTTAAAATACTCTTTATGTGATGTAACTGATTGAGATGCATATAGTGACAGCGTAAAAATCTATCATCACTTCTGTCTCGTGGGTGTCCTATATCACTCTAGTGATAAACTTTTACTCGATGCAGGGACTGTAAATAGTCGATTGACTCGAAAACTCGTGTACAACTAGAATGACATACATACATAACTTAACCCGAGTGGCTCGAGTCACAAAATTCTACTCGAGTCGCATCTTTATCTTACGGTCAATGCAGTGTCTGTCTACAGTTAGTCAAATTTTTTTATAGCTTTCTATAAATAAACGGAAATATAACTATTTGGCTTTCATAATGATTTCTTAAATTTACGTGAACACTAAACATTGAATAAAACTATATTTACAGATTTTATCGCGTTTAATTAACTTATTTTAATTTATTCTTAATTCCCGATGTTTCGGGTGCTCCCATGGTCACAGGGAGGGACTGAGATGTTTGACGTCCCAATGTCATAGTTAGCCCGGCTTCCTTCAGTTTTTGGATATTAATTTTTGGTCCAATCTAGTACGAGCTTGCTTACTTACTTAGTTTTGTTTTACGCCAAATATAAAAAATTCAGACCGGCAACGGGCGGTATTGTCAAAAGTATGAGACGTTTGACAGTGCGTTTGCCAATGCCAAATGTGGTGATTTAGGGATATGCCTAAATCGTCACATTTGGCATTTAATCCCTGAATCTAAAGAGGTCAACTCGTATGTTCAGTAGTGGACTTAATGCGCAGGTGAACCAGAAGAAAATAAAGAGGAATTTCATGAATATTAGTGATCACACTCTGCTTAAAGTTTGATTGCTATTATGTATGTGTTTACATATTACACGAAGTTTCAAACATCTGATCCGTTCCATTAGTATGCAAATGTGATTTCATTGGAATCGATTCTCTCTCAGGGAGAATTTACTAAGCCTCGTTATCCGAGTCTGCTGTAGCTTTGATGAATTCCTATGGTGAATTTATAACTGCGTCAGCTTTGAACTTTAGATTAGCTTCTGATAGTTTTCATCTGCTTTGACTGGTATACCGTTATAGTCTTTTAAAGTCGACTGCTGAACATAGGCCTCCCCCATAAATTGACAAATACACTTGGACATAGTTGCCACGCTTGGCAAGGGGGTTGGCGACCGCAATTGTGATTTATAGTCCTTATTAAGAAGACGCTGCCGCTATCTCTTGGTCGCTGGTGCATCGCCTCTTTCTGCTTTATTTATTTGTACTCCATAATATCACTCTGTAAGTGTTGCAAGAGACAACGGAAGGAAATAAAGAATGAGATGGGCAGCAGTATCTTCATGATAACAACTTAAAATAAAAAAAAACTACTCTTGGCAATCTGCCCGCCGAGCGTGGAAACTTTGGCAAGCGTCCCCTTATGAGGAAATCAGTGGGGTAGTTCTAATTAAGTTTAGCAATGAAGTTTTATAAGCAGTGGATGAATGAATAAATATTTTTATGCCAAGGGAGTAGCCCCACTGCTGGGCACAGACCTCCTCTCATTTCTGAGAGGGTTTTAGGGCAAGGAAGTGTCCGTCGCGCTACCCCAATGCGTGTTGTGAAATTCAAATGTCTTCAATTTTTTTTATTTTTCAGACATTCAGGTTTACTCACGATATTTTCCAAGTAACAAAAACTTGTTCACTTTTGCACATAAAGACACCCATATTGGTGTTTTACCCAACGTAATAAAACATATTTGCAACGTAAAATACTAGGTGGTTATACCATCATCTAATAAAAGTGATGACGTATTTATGGATTTTAGAGATGTGCTGATAGATTTCCAAAACGTTTTACTTTTTATTTTGGATATTAAAGAATTACTATTTATACTTTCAACTATAATACTAAATTTTGGCTTAATAATCATGAAACCAACACTGTTATCCAGAATTTTTTAAAGGGTCAGTCAGCATTTTGAAATAATATTTCATTTAAAAAAACAGTCCTTATATGAATCATAAGCAATATTGACATAGGGTGTATCTGAAAAAGTAAAGAGCCAAAAGATATACCTACAGACAATTCAGTCTAAGAAGAGAAAGTACGGTATACGTTGCCAAAATGGCCAGTTAGGCGATTTCAAAATATTTAAGAAGCCCAATTAATGTTGTAAAACTTATTATGGCAATTACTAAAATAGTATGGATTAATACTCGACCTCAATATAATCAAATAAAATCATTAAACAGCACGTTGTTAAGTTAATAAAGTTAAATAACTTAAGAAGTGGCCCTATTTTAAGGGATACAGACGCTAAAGCAATTTGTTTACACAAAACACATCTAGTATTCACAGGCAAACATAATTTTGCAGGCAATATTCTTTCTTAGACCTTAAAGATTAAGCCATAGTGTTTACTATATCATGTTGCAAGGAACTGGACTGGTATCATCAACCTAATTTGAACGTGGTCCGCTTTGACGGGCTTTCCTTTGATGTCGACTTAGTAGAGCGCTACTGGTAGGTACTGGATATTACATTTCGAAGTTGTAAAGTATATCTTATTACCTTATTTTAAGATACATGTAGCGTTTGGTGGTCAAGTGGAGTGTAGTGATAGTTATATGGGTTTATTATTGGCATCCACTGTAAGAGGTTATATTTATATTTCACTTTTTATATCAGCATAATGAAATGCATTGATCCGGATGCAGTGGTTGTAATTCAGATCTCTTTATGAGGGCACATCCTTCATTCCTAGACGTTCCTAGAAGTTCCGCATTATTTAAATTTAACAACTTTTTAATTAAAGCTTTATCTTCAATCTTTTCGTAGCCAGAATTCTATCTCAATTTTCGTTCGATTGTATTCATTCGTTTCTAAATTTTTTCGTATTAAATATTAAAATAAAGCTCACATTTTCTTATATCTCAGACGTGCAGGTTTTCTTCTCTATGATGTTTTCCTCTACCGTCAAACACGTGGTGAATCAGTATTTATATATAATTAACAATATTAAAGGTGCCGGTGCAAATCGAACATTGGTTGCTCAGGTACCACGAAAGTTTTGGCGAACGCTTATACCTAAAGTACCACGGCATTTCATAAATTTAAAAGGAAAAATATAAGATTCAAGATGAAAAGCAGGATTTATCACTGCTCGTAAACGATACTCGTATATATTTTGAATAGAGCTTTGTATGAGCATTCTCTAGTTGACTACTGAGTCAACTAGAGAATGAAGTTGACAGGTTTTTTCCAACCCAAAATATTTATTTTTATAGAATAAGGGTGACAAACGAGCGCACAGTCCACCTGATGGTAAGTGGATGCTGTGGCCCATAGACATCTACATTTAACCTAGATTAAGAACCAAAATGCGTCTGCATTTTGGTTCTTAATTGTCACCCTGAGGACTAAGATGGAATGCCTCGATTACAGTAAGACAGGTCTCCGGTTCTCTACACTCTCCATACGAAATACAGCGGCATTAAGCTGCTATTTTACGCTGGTATTCTGTGATAGCGTGGTCCTTCCCCGGTCGAGCCGACCCATTCATACACACAACCATAATATAGCTACAGCGTGGTTCTACCACGTATAATGATGATGACGGTGTGACCGTTTTGATTACAGCAGGTTCGTACTCTCCAACGACTACACAGCCCGAATAGACGCCTAATGTATGTACTTCTGCATCAAACCTGTCTGTCAAAAGTCTGAGGTAAGCGGTACGGGGGAGGCGGGTTGAAATGCACGCTAATTGCTTAAAAGCAAGGTTGCGACACTTGCTAATAAGCAAATAGTGTTGGAAACTTTAACTAATTTGAACCAAGTCTACTTAATCAGTACCAGAATTATATTCTACTATAAATTAGTACAAAATAAAAACAAAAAAAAGTTTATTTAAGTAGGTATCGTCTTTAGTAAAATACCTATAATTTTTTGTTTTAAAGAAATTTTTTATTAAAACAAGCTTTCTTTACAATATTGAAATAATAATAAAATCCTATAAAAATAAAATAGCAACAGTTATTTAAACTGTCAAGTTTACTTCCGTTTCCAACTTGTCTTAACATGGCGTCTTAGCAGTAAAAAGAGTGGACTCCCGCCTATTAAAAATGATATCAATTTTATTATGAATTATTTTTAAAAAGTTTTTAATAATTTGATTTAATTATTAAATCATTTATTTCAAATATGGATTAACATACATTCACTAAAAACATTCAGCTTACACCTATGTCGCTTAAAGTATAAGTCTGTAAAACATTCACGATAACATGCATAATATTTACAAATACCAATATTATAGTTTAATTGGTACAGCACTAGTTACACGTGCCGGTATTTAAAGAAAAGTGTAGCAACAATGAACTGGATTGAAAAGAAAGGAATGCATAGCCCGAAAATATCCGAAAATGTCCGAATAAATCAACGCGACTTGCTTGTGACAAATATAGGTTGAGCTCTGATTTAATTTTATTTAATGAATTTGCAAATTAAAATTCACTTATCTAGTAAAAGTGATGCCATTTTTTTTTTTTGAAATTACACATTTGGTTACTATTTCAGCACTATTTTATTGTACAAGGAACCATGTTGCACGTCTGTTGTTTTTTATTTTGTCGAAAATTCACGAGTTACATGCAAGATGTTCACGGGTCAAGGAAATTGTCGCTACTGAAGTAGATCGCGCGATCGTTTTCTTAAGTAAGACGTATTTGTCTGACGTGTTGACAGAAAGTATTCGCCTTTCGTGAGGCGTCTATTACATCAGGTAGAATGCGACTGGTGCGACGACCGAAGTGTTATAAAAACATCAAAAAATGACAGAGCATTCAACAAAAAATATTTAGGGAAAATTTGAAAATTTACATAACATAAACACTCACGCCTGTCACCCAGAGGGGTAGGCAGAGACTACAGACTTCCATTTAGCACGATCCTGACATACCTTTCTCGCCTCTTCCACATCCATATACCTACGCATACATGCTCGTCGGTTAAGGGTACTCTTAATTTGGCCCATTTTTAGTATATCGCCAATTTGGTCGACAAACTTCCGCCTAGGATGTCCCTTTACGACTCTTCCATTCACTTCTGCAACATATATTTGCTTTGTCAGTCTTTCCGTATTCATTCTTTCTACATGACCAAACCACCGAAGCATTCCTTTCTTAATCCTGGTCACCGCATCATCATAGTTTTACTAAATCAAATTTGAAAATTTGAAATAGTAAAACTATTAATACACTTCTGCCGTAAAGTAGACGAGATTTTCTTTAATTTGACACCTAGCGTTTTCAACGAACTTCCCAAAAAACAATAAAACTATAATATAATATTTTATATTAGTGTCTTTTTTGAGTTTTATGTAATAACCAATTCAACGGCGTGAAACAGAAACGAGTATAACGCCGGGTTAGATTTTGTAACAATAGCTATTTTGATGAATGATCACAATATGCTACATTCACTGCGGGTTTGTTATTATGCGTCCTAATGTACTCGCTGTCACGATAATCCTTGGACAACGTGAGTAATTGAGTAATATTAATTATATAAAAACCTCGTATAATTGTGTGGGTGGCGCCCATGTTCAGCAGAATTTTCGCATGTCTTCATGATGGCTCATATTATCAGTTTGTGTGAAATGGCAAAATTAAAGGGCGCACTCTTCTTCCAAAAAAATATATCCTAGTTGGGCTATTTACTATAAATGGGAACACGAAAACTACGTGAAAACTGATTGTTTTGCGAGATCACGTAATAACAAATTCTGGAATACGGGACGTTCTGTAGGAGTAAGGAACTAATTAACTTGGTGTAAAAATACCAATGGTTTTCTAACGTTAAGTGCCGGTTCTAGCCTAGTAAATTTTACAGCGTCAACAGTTTTAAGTTAATACACGTTTTATGGTATGAGCTAAGGTAAACTAAGCAGTATTTATCAGCCAGTGCCCAATTAGCTTAAATTACAAGTTATGCAGCGACCCCGGGTTCGATTCGTACCCGGGGTCGCTGCATATGTACCCGTACCGCAAAAAATTAAATTGCAACACTGGTAAAATATGTTTTCTATAATAAAGGTGAAAATTCTGAAGATGAATGCAACGACGAGGCAGTGCGGTAAACTCATCTCTGCTCCAAACCTTTTTAGAATTGAGAGAAGGTCTATGTATTTGTTTGTTTTTAATATGAAATATTTATTTTAATTTATCCTTCTTTTTACTTTATCTTTCAAGTAAAAACTTAAAAGTTAAATTAAATCTTTTTCTAAGTGTCTTTTAAATCTGCCCCGCTTACGCAATCGTTAGTAGCTGGCACGAATACTACATTTTATTGCATTGAGGCCAATGTCACAAGGTGAAACCGAACTGTGATGAAACAAATGAGAGTCGGAATAATGATCGTATAATGAACTTCCCACATAGTTCACGATTTATTTAAAATATTTGTAGTTGTAAGGTTATATGTGATATAATTTAAACATCATCATTACATACCATCACAAATCCACGGTTCGAGTCCAAAAAGTCGGCTGATTTTTTTTATAGTATAAGGGTGATACGAGCATACAGTTCATCTGATGGTAAGTGGATGCTGTAGTCCATAGACATCTACATTTATACTCGATTAAGAATAAAAACGCAGATGCGTTGTCACCCTTAAAGACTAAGATGGAATGCCTCACCATACGAAACACAGCAGCGTTATGCTGCTATTTTACGCTGGTATTCTGCGAGAGCGTTCCCCGGTCGAGTCGACCCATTTCTACTAATACGTTATATAGCTGCAGCTTGACTCTATCACGTTGTCTCAATGCATATTACGGTTCCCATATGCATTGACTCTTTCTGTCCTAAAATCATTTCACGAATTAGCTGCTATTTTACGCTGATATTCTGTGAGATCACTATATTCTATCCGGTCATGTCAGATTGCCGTCCCACGGGACAATGAGAAGGGAATAAAGAGTGCACCTGTGCTTGCATAAACACTCGTGCGTGCACTATAATCCTGTCATGAACCGATGGCTAGTCTGTATTGAGCATAGAATACTATAATACTCAATAGAATGGCTGTCAACCTTATTTTGTACAACGATAGGCGTCGCCGTGAGCACACATACAAGCAATACCGTCGTATTATCACTCCTACAAACCCGATTCCCTGTGTTGACAGACATATTTTAATATATATTTATTTGTAAATAGCGTGCAATTTGGCATTTTCTAAATAATTCGGATTCGGAAACGATTGTAACGTCAAAACACATCTCGTGTTGACATTTATACGTGTGAATTGACGTATTAGTGACATTTTAGTGGCTACACCGGCTACACCGGCTCCGCCCAATCCCCCGTTCTATTATGTATGTATTATAGTACTATTCTATGGTATTGAGACTGGCCGCTTTGACCAAATTTCGGTCTTGAGGACTTTATAGTATTCGCCTTGTAAGACAAATCATTTGCCAACCGGAGACTGTAGTTATCTCGAAATTTAACATTCCTGTAGGTGAGCTGAATTCCTGATCCAAATCTAATTGTGCTAACAACTAAGTTGCCAGGAAAAAAACAGCGTAACAGAATTAAGCACGCCGTTCCTACAAATAATTTTAATGAATTCCGTTAAGTCGAAACTAATTTCTAAGCTATCTTTGTTTAGCAACACAGATTCTGTTAGACAATGGGCCCGTGGGCGTCCCGAAGGGTCACGATCTATTATTGCTGCGCACGCTTTAGGAGCCGAGCGGCTTAGGTTTTGAAACGACTTAATGCTCTTGTAATTTCCTAACTTCATTGTAATCGGTTGTTTGGATGCGAACTTTGGTGTAACTAATTTTCTATTGAATTTGGATACAAAATTAATTCACATTACCTAATATTGGAATAATAATGGTTGTTTTTGGAATAGACTTTTTGAGATATTCAACACGGCAACTGTGTAAGAGAAAACTTCACTGCTAATAAAGTAATATCTTAGCTTCCTTGGGATGTAGGAGTTTGACAAGTTTGTTTCTGTATATTAGTACTCCATTTAGTGCTGTGACGTCAGAGTCAATTAGAAACACTTTTAGCAGAATTGTACACAAATATAATTGCACTGATGGTTGATGACTGTTGACTTTTCTATAACAACCACGCTTGGCAGGTAAATTGGTGATGGTACCACTTGCTACTTTGGTGCTACTTCCCGTTCCCAGACTATTTTGCGCTTGGCTGAAACATATTATTATACCGCCAATTAGCGAAAACCATGAGAGCTTTTTGGCATTTCTTTGGCATTTCTCTTAGTAACCTTTTATGATATCCATAGGACAAAGTGGAACTAATGGTAAGAACAATTATATTAAAAATTAAAGTCGAAAGTAATTATAAAAACAACCTATAGTCTTCACGGTTGCGGTCTCACTTATGGTATATGATTAACTCTTACTTAATCTGGTACAAATTATCTTTATACCCATCTATTTCCATTATCATTAATCGAAGATAGATAGAGCAACTTTAAGCGTATCATAATTGACTTCGTATGAGAGTGATAATTTTTTACGCATTGTTTAGGACCTAAACCTACGCAGTATTAGCACTGACGCTACAGGCAAATATTTATTGCAACTTCCTAGATTTCATAAAAAAAGAAAGCAAATAAAAATTAACTGTTTTGTGCACAACCTCTCGCTGTCTTGACAAATTCATCACACCAAACTAAAATGTAAAAAATCACTCGGCTGTATTTCGTACTGAGAGATCAAAATGCTACACCAATTTGCATGTGCTTAATAAAATCATTTTATAATCAGAGAACTAATAAAACTGCCATGAGTCGGCTGTGCGAGAGAATCAATTATAGAACCATCTCGTATAATTGAAACCAACGGGAAACAACGTCAAACGTGTGGAACGTCTGAAAGTACGATCGAATACTAACTAAATTCGTAGTAATGACGATTTTTTTATAGAATAAGGGTGACAAACAAACACACAGTTTATTTGATGGTAAGTGGATGCAGTGGCCCATGAAATTAAAATGCAGATACCTTGTCATCCCGAGTACTACGATGGTATGCCTCTTTTCTAATTCAGTCGAACACAGCAGCTTCAAGCTCCTATTCTGTGAAAGCCTTTCTTTCGTCGGTCGAGCCGACCCATTAGTAATACAACTATATTATAGCTGAAGTCTGGCTTTATCATGTACAAAAATCTTGCCAATTGCGGAAAATCTCATCATCTTCATCATCATTACAGCCCTTCACAAGTCTACTGCTGAACATAAGCCTCCCCCAAGGTATGCCAAAAAGCACGGTCCTGAGCCATTTGCATCCATCGACTTCCTGCATGTCTTACCAGGTCGTCACTCCATCTAGTGGGGGGTCGCCCTACACTACGCCTACCGGTACGAGGCTACCACTCGAGAACCTTTTTTCTTGAAAAAATAAAAATCTCATAATATCCAGCAATCATCACTGGCTAATTTCATAAGTAGAATATAAAAAACCGGCCAAGAGCGTGTCGGGCCACGCTCAGTGTAGGGTTCCGTAGTTTCCCATCCGTCACAATAAGTGTTCCCATTTATGAGTTTAAAAGTGGGTATCCATTATGATCGCGCTCCAGCAGCGCTCCGAGCTCCTGCAACTGCGCCCGATAGTGGGTACGTGCGCGAACTTGGAGCGTGCAACATTGCACGCTCCGCGGCAGGCGCTCCGACTTTCCATCCAAGTTCAAAATGATTTTCCTAGAAATTCATTATAAAGTTCTACTTTTCAGATTTTTTTCATATTTTCTAAACTTATGGTTCAAAAGTTAGAGGGGTGGGGGGGGGGCATTGTTTTTTACTTTTGGAGCGATTATTTCCGAAATTATTGACATTATCAAAAAATGATTTTAGTAAACCCCTATTCATTTTTAAATACCTTTCCAACAATATATCACACGTTAGGGTTGAAATTAAAAAAAAAATCACTTCCCACTTTACATATAGGGGGGCTACGCTAATAAAACATTTTTTTCCAATTTTTATTTTACCACATATTGGTACCAAATTTCAGCTTTCTAGTGCTAACGGTCACAGAGATTAAGCGAGGACGGACAGACGGACAGACTGACATGGCGAAACTATAAGGGTTCCTAGTTGACTACGGAACCCTAAAAACAGAACATAACAATAAAAATATTACAACATTTGAATGGGTACCTTAAATCATAGTTAAGTTAACTTTTACAAAGAATAGCATTAAATAACTGACGCAGTCCCCAACAAGAAAAATGAGGTTTGTATTGAAATTATCAATTTTCAATTTTTATGGTTATTTATGTGATCGCTGGTGAAAGGGGTCATCGTAATAAAACCTGCAAGTATGAAAAATAAAATATTCGAAATATTTTATTTTTCATATTTGCATGTGAAATCCGCCACAAGCACCGAAGCATCTCGTTGGACTTATTGCACCTTATTCGTCTCAGAACATTTTAATTTATAGTGTTTATACGAGTATTTGGCGATGGAATTGTAAAATTATTAAGATTCCATCGTCTCGCACCTTTTAGCCAGCTAATTTTTAAAAGGTTGCAATAAAATGAAAGTTTCTTAGAGCTTTCCTCTTTATTAGTCTTCAAGAAACAAGCACATACGTACAAACTTTCTTTTAATAGGAATAAATCAATCGCGCCTTATGTAGCCTACCTTATCTATGACAATAATTTTTTATCTGTGGTCCGTAGACATTTTGATTTTTTAATTCACTCAAACATATAACCTTTAAAAAGTCCATGGTTGAACAAAGAGTTACTCCATAGATTACCTCATAGAGGAGAGATATTATGCCATAACTGCTAAGCATGGTAGGCAGATTGGCAACCGCAGTTTTTTTTTATTATTTTTAAGTGTTATCAGGAAGTTACTGCTGGGCATCTCAGTCTTCAGGGATGACGACACTTCTGTATTTTGATTCTTGATCGAGGATTGATGTAGGTATCTATAAGCCTCAGCGTCCACTTACCATCAGGTGGTACCACTCTTAACACAAGTTTACCTAGTAGAGCTATGCTGCGGCTATATTGTGATTGCAGCAAGAATAGGTCGGCTCGACCGGGGTAGAACAACGCTCTCACAAAATATTGCTGTGTATCGTATGGTGAATGTAGAGAACCGGAGACCCTTTTACTGAAAACAAGGCATTCCATCTCGGTCCTCAGGCCTGGCAACGCATCTGCATTTTGATTCTTAATAGAAGATAAATGTAAATGTCTATGGACCACAGCATCCACTTACAATCAGGCGGACTGTGTACTCGTTTATCACCCTTCATCATTCTCTAAACCATTTCCCATTATCTGGGGTCGGCGCACTCGTTTGTCACCCTTATTCTATAAAAAAGCTGTTCAAGCTTACTTGGCGTGTTTAAGGGAGTACGAGTATTAACAATTCTAATAGAATTACTAGTTATTTTTATAACTTATGCGGCAAATGATTTTACCTGATGGTAAGTGGCTACTGCAGGCCATGGACACTTACAGCCACTTTCAAACGACGAAGGTTACAGATGCGTTGTCACTTCTGTGGACTAACATGGATTACTTCACAGCCTGATTACACTGGCTCTCTATATACTTATACCTTTCAGACCAGGACACAAGGCAGTAGAAGCAGGTAACCTATGCAAATAGACTATAAAGCAAAAAATAAGTCCTAATCCTACCACCTACTAGACCCTTTTTACTGGAAACGAGGCATTCCATCTTAGTTCTCACGGGTGACAACGCATCCGCATTTTGATTTGTAATCGAGGCTAGATGTAGATGTCTATGGGCCGCAGCGACCACTTACCATCAGGTGGACTGTGTGCTCGTTTGTCACCTTATCCTATAAAAAAAACCTAGGATTAGTTTTCTTTAAAAGGATGCAGTAGTCACTTCTAATCTGGTGGACTGTAAGTTCATTTGTCACATATTTATACTGGGTAATCTTTTATACCGTCTGGAAAAAAATAGGATGTAACATGTGAATGGAGTAGAATACTATGGTACTTATATTTTATAAAAATAAAAACAAAACTTTTGTATTAAGCGTTTGAAAAAAATTTTTTCAATGACTACTTTGCCCCTTGAGCCTGTGACCCTACGAAGTGACAAGGTCAAAGATGCCCACTAAATTTATTGTTTTATAGCCGGTCGTAAATTAGGGTGGATATGACTTTAATTCAAATTTTTTGTTTTTATTTTTTGTAAAATATCAGTGCCATAGGCTTCTACTACGTTCACATGTTAACATCGTTTTTTTCCAGGCGGTAAAAAGGTCATTCAGTATATATAATACCTACTTCTGTCCGGGTGTATGTGACTGAACTCCTCCTAAATGACAAATTTCGTTGAAATGTTGTGTTTGATTAAGTTGATTCGAAAATGCTTTAGATTCACATTTGGACCCGGTAGGGCGCGCTGTTGTCTAAGATCCAGAAATGACCCGTGCGAAGGCAGAGCGGATCGCGGGTATTATTATAAAATATTCTGATTTAAATCCCCAAAACGCTCGAGTGCAGTTCCCCGGTCTTAACGTATTCTCAATATTATATAAGGAATAATATATGTACAAGGAAAACATTAGTCATGATGTACAGCGATGAATTTGTTTAATCAACCATCAAAATGCTAAAATCTCGACCATAAATACTTCATCAATTTCTACCGATAAACTTAAGGTAACAGCTGGCAATTGACATTTAATTTACTACTGCATTGTATTATTAAACATATTGAAACCTATAATCGAGAAATTTATTCAACGAACATATTCATGTATACGATTGTGCGTCCATCCGTCCGTCAGTGTGAATCCGTTTCCTCGACACGATCTCATGCGTAATGCATATCATATTGCATCTTGTATTCGTACGCATGACGTATCGCGTATCTCTTTTCCGTGTCTGTAGATAGATTTCCCAGGTAAAATGAAATGTAGAAATTACTGGCAGTGTAATTGAAAATATAGATAGAGCCGCGGTAGCTCATAGATAATTTCTGAGTTACAAATTTCACAGTACGCGAGTAATTCGAGCTCAGTCCCAGCCCAACCACCTGCTCGGCGGTGAAGGCATCGTGGAGATCGATTCAATAAATGCTTCATCAAGTAGTCACTCATAACTAGTGCAAGGTCTCTCTATACTGCGAAGATTTTACTTCAGAATACACCTCGAGCGGTCGTAACAATTAACATAATGAAATTTTACTCTATCCGGAAAAAACTATTTATTTTTCTTTAGAAATCGAAATATAATTTTTATCATTTAATATAGATAAATAACACACATTGAAAATCATTATTAAGTTTCATTTAAGACTGGTTTGGAAATAACCTTTCAAATCATATTAGAAATAACTTGGTAGCGATCAGCTTATCCTTATGGGTTATTTACATTCAGAAATTTCTTAATTATAATAACTTTATTTATACAACCTATGTTTAATTTTACTCTGGATTTGACCGACTTTATATATTTTCTGGGATTTTCTTGTAATAACGTATGAATCAATTACCGTCTCTGTTCCTGGTATTTACATAATGAATTTTATTTATTCCCATTTAAAGCTACGAGGGTTACATCACTCGAGTCAGTATCTTTATCCCAAATCGATGATGCGTTAACCTCTTACAGATTAGTAACCTTCTGTGGTAAATTAACTGTTTTATTACATCCATTAACATGTTTGCGCCTACGCCCTTTACTTTACTAGCTGTTGACAAAGTGAAAATTTAAGTGTATATTAATAATGCCCACGCTACCACCTATAGAGAAAAAGTGAGATTTTTATACCCGTAATGGATAAAATTATAATTTTACAAAATAAATTTTGGTACGATTCGGTCTGAACTTTTGAATTTCTTATTTGATGACTATTATAATTTCGATGATTATTTTAGTTCATTAAAAAAAAACGAAAATCAATTCTACAGTCCACCCGATGGTACTCGTAAGTGGTAACTGCAGTACATAAACACCTGCAACTTACTTAAAATTAAAAAGGCTACAAAAGTGTTGTCACCTTTGACAACTAACACGGAAATTATGCATTATATATTTATATTTACAAGGTAGTCACGCTGCAGCTATATTATGGTTGTAACTAGATCGGCTCTACCGGGGTAGGACCACGGTCTTACAGAATACCAGCGTTTTAACGCATGGTATTCTGTAAATGCCAATAATAGTCAATAAAAGGTAAATAAAAAAGGTCAATAGTAGCTTAATGCTGCTGTGTTTCGTATGGTGCGTGTAGATAACCGGAGACCCGTTTTACCGGAAACGAGGCATTCCATCTCAATCCTCAAGGGTGACAACACATCTGCGTTTTGATTCTTAATTGAGGATAAATGTAGATGTATATGGGCCACAGCATCAGGTGGACTGTGTCCTCGCTTGTCACCCTTATTCTATAAAAAACACAGGGTCTCTATACCCTTTGGATTGGAACAAATACTTAAGTGCGCGCACTTCTATTGGACTCCTAGGGCACATAGTACCTAGTACGTGTTTTTTAAAACACTAACTAAATCAAAAGTTCTTGTTACATTAAAACCCATAGAACGTTATGTATGTTATGTATCAACGTTATGTACTCGCGCAAGTGTTCTGTCTCCTTGATCACACGGTCTTTCTCGTCTTTAAAATTACAAGTTAAGGCACGTGAGTAAATGTTAACAGTTCAGTAGAAAACTTAGAATGCGATGATGTATTTAAACTATTGAATTATACACTACGTTCTCTATTACAGTCATTCTGTCTATTTGAGACGAAGTGAGCCGTCGGTGAGACATAATGACGGTAATTTGTGGCGGTCGGTGAAATGCCGCTTACCAAGAAATCGTTTTAGGTAGAAGAAAATTACATCTCACTTTCACACATTGATTTGCTTCCAAAGATTTAAACCTTGATACCGGTCTTTTATTGCTGATATGAATCAACTAAAATTGTTTGCTTATATTAGTTATAGTGTATAAAATAAAATCGGTATTGGGATTAGACATGGGATGAGTACTCGGTTTGGATTCGGTACTCGGCGGATTCGGCCTTTTTTAGAGTTCGGCCGAACACCGAGTATTAACGGCCGAGTATCGAGTACTCGGCCTTAATTATATTCCAGGGAAAAATAAAGACAAATAGCCATTTTTTATCATTATTATTATATTAGATACATTAAAACATCAGGAACGTGAGAAACAGCAGAAATATTGGGAACGTACATAACAATCTATTTGGTCCTTACATAATATGGAATTAGCGTTTTGTCGTAGTGATCACTTTGATCTGAAATACCTCCTCTTTGGTTAAGAATTATAAATTCAAATTTATAAATTCATTTAGCTGGTACAATTGAGTTTTGAAAACAGTCATTGATTTGTTTTTTTCTCATTATTTTTTTTCCTTGACGTCGCTTATTACTGCATAATGGAAAACATGAAATATCGGTATATTTACGAATACGATTCCACCGTGGCATCAGTGCTGCAGAAAAAACTCGAAGGATCAGTAATGAGTACGGCGCTGGTGTCGCAAAAGAAAGCACGGTACGTTTTTGGTTTCAACCTTTTCGTTCTGGAAATTTCGACCTTCAGAACCAACCCCGCGGACAGTCGGAGACCAAAGTGGAAAATGAAGAATTAAAGGCTATTGTGGAAGCGGATCCATCACAAAGCACTTCAGAGATAGCTGCAGGCTTCGGGGTAAGTGATTAAACCGTATTAATCCACCTGAAGCAAATCGGGAAAGTAAAAAAAACTTGAACGATGGGTACCTCATGAATTGAGTGACAACTCGTTCCATTAATCACTAATCGTTTCTTGTCTAATTGGGATTATAATACTTTGGTTCGAATTTTACGATAAAATAACATATTTAAGTTAATGATTTTTTTATATTTAGGCGAACATTACACATTTTAATAAAACTAGTTTTTAAGGATTTCATCGCGTATATTAACTTATTTTATATTCCCGACGTTTCGAGCACTTTACAGCACCCACATAGTCAGTCACAAGGGAGACTGAGGTGTTCGACGTCCCAATGTCGTAGTTAACCAAAATTATCTATCTCCAGACTAAAATTATTATTTTTGGTTCCGATCTAACAAATAATAAGTTCATAATGCGTAGATCGAAACAAAAGTTCATAATTTTAGTCAGGAGGTAGCCGTGGTTAGCTATGACATTGGAACTTCGAACACCTTAGTCCCCCCATGACCATGGGTGCTGTGAAGGACACGAAACGTCGGGAATATAAAACAAGTTCATATACGCGATAAAATCCGTAAAAACTAGTATTATTTAAAGGTTTAAGTTACTTATAACATTTAAAGTCTAGATGATCGGACACTTTTTTCTATCTGAAAGTTCGTTTACCGAGGTACCATTCTCTTATCTATTTCTGACACTAAATAACGGAACCTGCATTGCTGTATTTCGGTTTGATAAGTAAAAAGGGCCGGTATAATTACAGGCTGGGTAACATTCCATCTTAGTCCTCAGAGGTGACAACACATCTTTTGCCTTCCTTGTTTGAAGTTGGCTGGCGGTGTTCATGTACCATAAGGTTGACTGTAAGTGGTTTTTTTACTTGGGGAATGGAATTAACTATGGTATAGTTGCAAGTGTGGAATTAACTGTGGTATAGTGTAGCCGAGGTAGCTCAGATGGCTAGCATTCGCTTCAAATTTCATGGTACGCGAGCAAAAACCGGGTTTGATTCCCGCCAGTACCAATGAAATTGTTAATTGCAATTTTAAGTTCTGATTTACCACGTGCTCGGTGGTGAAGGAAAACAACGAGAGGAAACCTGTATGTCAGAGAAATAAGAAAAAAAATATTTCGAAGACATGTGAAGTTCGCCAATACGCATTGCACAATACGCATGCACGCGGGGCAGCGTGGCTGACAATTCCTTGCCCTAAAACCTTCTCAGAAATGAGCGGACGCCTGTGCCCAGGAGTGGGACGTATATAGGCTGTAGCTTTAACTTTAACTTGTAGTTGTAAAGACTTAAAACAAAACTGATAAGTTTAAGGTAAGACGACCGTCACAGGTAAGAATCTTTTAAAAATTATTTAACTTAATTATTATAAATGAAAAATGGCGTCCTAAGTTGAACGGGAGAGGCTGTTCTGTTCATTATAACGGCCTGAAATAATTAAAGAGTAATTTTCGCGATGTAATTTTATTTCACTGTATAATTACAGTTAATTATATTTAAGTGGCATCTGGTCCGCATCTTAATTTTATTGATTTCAGGTTTTATCACTTTGTTGTTGTTTGTGGTGTTTAGTATATATACGAGTATATTTGCGTTTAGTATATCTATTTAATAGGATATGAATCAAATAGTTATCACAGAGAAAAAATTATAAGTCTTTTCATTATAGATTGATGATTTTTTACCGTATGTAAAAATTAGGGTGTAACATGTGATCGGAATAAAAGCCTATGGCACTGATATTTTATATATTTTTTTTTATTTTACATTAACATATTATGAAATTGATCTATCAATAAATACTACTATTTGGGTATGTATTATTTTAATTTCGATAGTTTTTAATTGATTTATAAATTTTGTTTAATAATTTCGTTGTTATTTTTAGCACCGAAAGTTTATTTAAAATTAGTAGTATTTATTGATAGAACAATTTCATAATATTTTAACGTAAAATTAAAAAAAATTGTAATTTACCGGTGCCATAGGCTTCTATTCCTTTCACCTTGTACACCCTATTATTTTCCAGACAAAAAAAACACAGGCCAGTTGACAACTAAAGTTTTTTATTATTTTGAATTAATTATTCTCTCCCTCTTTCGACACCCACGGGATGACATTATGGGATAAAAGATTTTTTGTGCAGATTGTTTCTACACGAATGTTATAGGTATTATAATAAATTCATTACTTCGCATAAACTATCCATGATATGCAGTATGTATTGTGTCTAAGTGTACTTACCCACACTTCGCCTGATCTACCCACAGTCCCATATCCAATGAAAGTCTAATACGTTGAGATGTGAGTGGGCTTGCATATTAACAGAGAAACAGGACAAAATATATCTATTCACTACGTACATACTTGTATGTTATAATCGTTATAATAAAAGTAAATGTAACTTCCCCTTATCATAAAAGTAAAAGTAACATACGTCCCACAGCTGGGCGCACACCTCTATTCATTTCCGAGAGGATTTTTGAGTGGTAGAAAATAAACCATGCTGCTTCAATATGACTTGACTTGTGTTAGCGACATGAAGGTTTCCAAATGATGTTTTTGCTTTCACCATTGGGTGGTAAATCTTCTCACTTCAACTAGCAGTTACTAATTTTATACGAACGTGTTAGTGACTTGCGGGTTTTCAAATTATGTTTTCCTTCACCATTGAGCACGTGGTAAATTAGAACTTTAAATTGTTTTAACAATTATCTAATTAGTGCAAGCAGGGATTGGGCTTTCACTGCTTTTCTTCTTCCGCTTCCCCTATATCACCCCACCAGTTTTACTGTCTCTTAACGTCTTAACAATTTATATTCGTGCTCAAATATTGGCTCAAACCTACGATTATTATTATTGATTGATTGATTAGTAGTAGTAGTCAGATCGTCTAACAAAAATACTGACTTGACTGGTTGGTCCAGTAATCGTAAGTGTGATAGCTGATCACGGTTTCGAATTCCGGGTTGGACCAAAATAAGCTAGAGTACGAGAGAGAGAGAGAGAGAGAGAGATAGAGAGAGAGAGAGAGGGAGAGAATGTACCCGTGTTTGCACATACACGCACTATAATCCTGTGCAGATGGTTCTCCATTGACACTGACTGCCGTAATTGAAATTCGGTCTGGATGATCATTATTATTCTCTTACACAAAAGTAACCGTGTAAAAAGAACATAACACATTTACGATACGTAAGTTCAAGAAGTTATTCTTTTTTAAATAAGTCATGTATGTACTCATTATGATTAGAACGTGTTTAGTTGACCGCGAAAAGGCTATTGTAAAGTTACAGCCTATATATACGTCTCACTGCTGGCTACAGGCCTCCTCTCATTTATAAGAGGGAGAAGTCTGCCGCGCTGCCGCAATGCGTGTTGGCGAACTTCACATTATTCGAAATGTGGACTGGATGGGAAAGGACTATACTCTTACATACTCGTAATACCAGAATTAAATAACAACATAAAACTGGTGTGCTTCTTTTAGCGAGTGACTGTAACTGTATTTTTAGTACTAACGAGAAATTCTATGTATGCTTTGATTCTTATGATAACGAAATATGAAGGTATGGCTTACAGTATCCAATTACCATGTCACTGTGTGCTCGTTTGTCATTTTGCCAATTTTTTTTGTAAGTCTGTAATTATACGCCGTATAAGGCTTCAGTTATATTACGGTTGTAACACGGAAGGGTCAGCTCGACCGGGGTAGCTCCACGCTCTCACAGAATACCAGCGTTAAATAGAAGCTTAATGCTGCTGTGTTTCGTATGGTGAGTTTACAGAATCTGAGAACCTTTTTACTAGAAACGAGGCATTCCAGTTTAGTCATCAGGGCTAACAATGAATGCATTTGCATTTAGATTTTTAATCGACCATAAATGTAGATGTTCATGGGCTACAGCATCCACTTACCATCAAGTGGACTTTATACTCGTTGGTATCCCTTATTCTATAAAAAAAGTTTTACCGATGCAGACCCAGTTACACATATGCTTATTAGTCTCCACATTTTACCCAAGGTGACTAGTATAATAAATACTGTCGAACTGCTATTTTAAAATGTACCTGAAACAAATAAAATTATTATAATTAATACGATATTTATGAATTATTTATTATATTTTATTACAAAGACTATATCGTTTCCCCTATATATTTTTAATTTTACACAAAATGGGTCTACCAAACCTTTCGTGGGTAATGAGGCCTGAGGTGAATATAGAGTATAATATAGTAATGATACGTAGCTAGAAGGTCGAATCTAAAAACTTTATTGCAAATTTTTTATTTTATCTTATAACAATTTGATAAAAAATGTGAATGTTGAGTTTATTCGTAGGTCATTAAATTTATAATTAAATATGAATTATTACACACCTAATTAATATCTTATATTTAATTAGGTATAATCAATCTGTTTCGCAACGGATACTTATTACCAGTTTAATTATGGCATATTATATTGCAGTGTCGTTGCTCACGCAGGTGGCTTAGGAGAGTGCTTTGTGGCAATCTTTGGAGAAGGCCTATGTTCAGCAGTGAACTTGTGAAGGTCTGCAATGATGATGACGATGATATTGCAGTGTGGTAACGGCTTAAGAAAGTCCGTAACCATGGGTTAATAATGGGATACCCATGGGTGTCGTAATAGTTAACTATGGAGAAGGTCAGACAAACCATATGGCCAGAAATGGATGGCGTTATACACCATTCCATACCATACTAATTTATTTAATATCATCATCACAGTCTTACAATATTGTTGTACTTGCACGAATACGAGATATCAAATAAAACTAATTTTACGGATTTTGGCCAGCCGTGGGATGTATACAGCCTATACGTCCCACGGCTGGGCACGGGCCTACCCTCATTTCTGAGAGGGTTTTAAGGAAAAGAAGTCTCCGCCGCGCTGCCCCAATGCGTGTTGGCAAACACCATATGTTTTCGAAAAAAAAATTCATATTTATCAGACAAGCAGGGTTCCTCACTATGTTTTCCTTCTCCGCCTAGCACGTTGTAAATCAATACTTAAAATTGCAATTAGCAGTTTCATTGGTGCCGGCGGGGTCGAACCCGGGTTGCTCGCGTACTGTGAAATTTACAGCGAGCGCTAACCATCTGAGCTACGATGGCTTTTTGCTGTCTTAATTGTTTAATGTAATTAACATGTTTGAATACCCTACGTATTGGTCCTTTATAGCACCTATTAATTATTATTGGGGGAGACTGAGGTGTTTGTGTTGTTAGCCCTGGCTACCTTCAGTTCTTATATTATTATTATATTATTTGAATATTAGTTCTCGGTCTGATTCGTGTGAAATTAATTATAGTCAATCATAACAACCTGTCAAAATCCACTGTTGAACATAGGCCGCCACTATAGATTGCCTCGTAGGAGGGATATGTACCATATTCGTTACACTTGGCAAGAATTATCAGGAAGATGCAGCTGCCAATCCTCTTTTGTCTTTTCTTGTCTTGTCGCCGCTTACAACAGCCACGGGATGAAATGAATGATGACATTTATGCTCGATTAAGAATCTAAACGCAGATGCTATGTAACCCCCGAGGACTAAGATGAAATGTATCGTTACCAGTAAAAAAGGGTTCTCCGGTTCTCTACACACACCGTACGAAACAGCAGTATTAAGCTGCTATTTTGCGCTGGTATTTTATGAGTGCGTGGTCCCTCTCTCGTCAAACCGATCCATTTTTAGTGATTCTTCTCCTAGGAGGTCTAAGGGCCTCGAGGTAACCCTCTTTACCCGGGCGTCTTCGCAGGGGGATATGGCTCCCCCGGTACTTGTTGCTTCCACGCAGCTTGTTGGTAGGGATGTAGCGCACTTCACGCCATCAAGTTAGGTGGCCGGAAAAAGCTCACTCGTCTCCGGCGGCTCCCTCGCCGGGCGGTGAGCGTAGAAGTTCACGTGGGAGTGGCCGCCCATCAGGTGGGTGCGCATGTAAAGGTGCCAGATTTTGCAGGTGAGGGTGTGGCCCGTTATCTGCGCGGTCGAACAACCGTCTCGCAGTATGGACCACAAATTCATGTATAGACTCGATCTTAAGTTCCCTGGCTATGAGGTCATTTCTCACATAGCATCAACGGAGGCTAACCATCGGCGCGGGAGAGGATTATAGTGCCCAAGTGTATGCGCAAGCACAGGTGCACTCTCTATTCCCTCACTCTCATAATCCGATGGGACGGTAAACCGACACGACCGGAGAGAGATCAGGCGCTGGACCAACGGCTTTACGTGCTTTCCGAGGCGCGGGGGTGAGACACTACCAACTTCCTGACTCCGGGCAACTGAAAATTTCTTGATGGAAAAACTCAATAATTAATTTTTAGCCCGACCCGGGATTCGAACTCAGGACCTCATGATCAGAAGTCTCATTACTACGACCACTAGACCAACGAGGCAGTCATAGGGAGTTAATTAAATTATATGGTACATTCACTGCCTCTTTGGTTTAGTGGTTGAAAGCACGACTACTGACTACTGATTATGGGTTCGAATGACGGGTCCGACTTAAACAGTAGCAGCCCGGAGTTAGAGAGGCCGTTGGTACTGCGCTTGATCTATTCGGTCGTGACAGATTTGATCCATTAGAATATGACAGTAGAGAATAAAGAGTATACCTGTGTTAAACCTTATGGTAAGTGGGTTCTATAGCCCATAGACATTTACGTCTACCATCGATTAAGAATATAAATGCAAATACGTTGTCACCCCTAAGGACTACGATGGAATGCCCCGTTACCAGGAAAAATGGTCTCCGGTTCTCCACACTTACCATAATACGAAACACAGTAGCATTAAGCTGCTATTTTACGCTGGTATTCTGTGAGAGCGTGCTCCTTAACCGATCGAGCCGACTCATTCGTTCTACAATCATATAGCTGCAGCATGGTTATACATAACATACATAAACACTCACGCCTGTCACCCAGAGGGGTAGGCAGAGACGACAGACTTCCATTTAGCACGATCCTGACATACCTCTCTCACCTCTTCCAAATCCATATACCTACACATGTATGTTCGTCGGTTAAGGGTACTCTTAATTTGGCCCATTTTTAGTATATCGCCACATGTGGTTATACCACGTATTAAATCTGGCATTCCAAATTAAGGTCACTTATAATGGAATTTAAAATAGACATCCGTGAGATAATTTTCTTTTCTAATAATTCAGTAAGTAAATATCAAATTTACAATAGACGGAAGTGCAATACTCTTTGCATTGAACGACTCCTGGAACACGAATTTAAATCTCTATCTAACAGCTGTACCCAACCTAATTTCCGATGCAACGCACCCATAAAATTGTCACCAAAAAAGGTTGGAGCAATCAAAAGCTCATCACGTATGTTCGTGGTACCGTCGGAGGCGGTTTTGGAATAGCAATGAGCACGTGTCTCGGACGTCTAACGGTAAATCCGTTACATTATTGATGCATCGGCGAGTAAACCCGGCTTTTTTGAATATTTATTGTTTTGATTAACTTGTTTACAAACCGGTGTACATGTTAGTGCAGACCTAGTTCGCTCTTTCACAGTGCAGTGGGAAATCGTTTTTCTAGTTCAATGGTTTAGCGTGGTGTGTATGCTCAAAATATTCTCATGATAATGATTTAATAACACATAGTGTTTTATAGATACATATGTATCTGTGACAAGGAATGGTTGGACTGAGCAAGCTTAATGTCATCCAGGAATTTATGGAGAGGGCTATGCTCTTAATTATTTTATATGTGGTAAAGCCACACTGCAGCTATATTATGGTTGTAGGACGAATGGGTCGGTTTGACCGGGGAAGGACAACGTTCTCACAAAATACCAGCGTAAAATAAGTGCCTGATACTGCTGTGGTTCGTATGGTGAGTGTAGAGATACGGAGACCCTTTTTTACTAGAAACGAGGCATTTCACCTTAGTCCTAAAGACAACGCGTCTGCGTTTTGATTCTTAGTCTAAATGTAGATGTCTATGGGCCACAGCATCCACTTACGATCAGGTGAATTGTGTGCTTGTTTGTGACTATTCTATAAAAAAATTTTACTGAATGATAAAATTCGTAGTACCAGAATAATCAATAGAGCTCAACGGATGAGTAAACTGATGTGGTAATGGGCCGTCAATATACCTCAGAGAACCGACGACCGTTGGAAAAGAAAAGTTTATTAGATGGTGCGACGAGCTGGTAAAATAAGTAAGGTGAAGCAGCTTAGAACCGCGTTATGTGGCATAACTTGGTACGGGCCTATGTTCAGTATTGGAATGATGACTGTAACGTTGATGATAATGGCTTTGGCTTAGGTGCGTAATCATTGTTTTGAATGGTCGACACATTCGTGCTTCAACCATTGTACAATTCAAGCATGGCTTAATAAAGAAACAAAACGTAAGCGTATGCTTCAAGCAATTTATTTGCTGTCACTGTCACAACTGTGGAATGGTTTATAGCCTGTTATAAATATGCTGCCTTTCTTACTTTTCAAACCATAATCCAGGAGTGGACACAATACTCTTTTGCGGCAGGTATAGGTCAGAGGATGGCACCAACACATATGGACACAGGCAACTCGGTAGCGCTGTCGCTAAGCATTGACCTACAAATAACTATTTGGGGTCTGGGTGTTTATCTCTCAGCAATTATAATATGTTTAAAATGCTTCCAAGCAAAGAAGAAAATCCTAGACGTAACTCTTTTTAAAGAAAAATAAAAAGGAAATGACCACCACCACATGTAAATTACTTTCTCACACATCTCTTCTAATGTAAAAACACGTTTATTTTTAAAGAAAAAATAGGTAGATCTATCAGACTAGCCTCGTGTAAAGCCATGATAAAATGTCAAGCGTTGGTAAAGATGGTCTGGAAGTAAAAGTTATTCAAAAACTAAAAGGTCACAAGTCAATCGATTTTTTAATTAAGTGTGATTGATGAAAATCGTTAAAATGACAAAACTTAAAAAAGAACTCCTTCCTAAATAAATTGCATACAATGTTTATAATCAAAAGTATACCAGTGCTTTTTTTATAGATTATTAGTGACAAACGATTCCACAGTCCACCTGACAAGTTCACACAAAACACAGCAGCATTGAGTTGCTATTTTACGCTGCTATTCTGTAAAAGCGTGGTCCTTCCCCCGTCGAGCTGACCCATTCATGCTACAGTCAAAATATAGCAGCAGTAAGATTCTTCCGCGTGTATTTAATTTTCTTTAATTAGTCCATGACGATCCCCATTAGAACAGACTGGAGATTGATTATATTTCCGCCCCATGCATTGTAAATGCATCCATTAAGGCAACGTGCACGCGAGCGTACTGACACCACAATGCCCAATGCGCCACGCTTCACAACCAGAGTTCGGTTGCGCTCGAGCGCTTGTAATTATCCGCTTTACTGCCGTTTATTGCACAGTTTGTCGGTTAAAGTGAGCCTGAGAATAACGCAAATTGTTTGCTGCGAAGCTAATTACCTCTATTTATGTAAACGATCAGTACTGGTGTGTTGATTTGTTTACAAGGAAAAAGTTTTTCGATTCCATAACAACCGGCACTGAAGTGAGCTTTGAAAAATGGCAAAGACCTTTGACTGCGTATTACTCGTGTCGATATAAAATAAAGCTTTTGGGGCAAGTTCTGAATGCTGAAACTTTTCCAAAATATCATAATTTTCTAATAACGGGACGTTTCCGAGTGCGTCTTCACTCTTAGTCGTTTTGTAACTATTTCAAGCCAATGATTAACTAGGCTAGCAAGCCTTCCTACCATTATTAACTATTATGAATTTCCGTGGGCCTTCACTACTGGCTGTATGAGGAAGCTCGAGGTCGCTCAGCGAGCTATGGAGAGGGATATGCTCAAGGTTTCTCTGCGTGATAAACTTATGAAAATATCCGCAGTGGAACCAGAGCAACTGACATAGCCTTTTTTTTATAGGATAGGGTGACAAACGAGCACACAGTCCACCTGATGGTAAGTGGTTGCTGTGGCCCATAGACATCTACATCTATCCTCGATTACGAATCAAAATGCAGACGCGTTGTCACCCGTGAGGACTAAGATGGAATGCCTCGTTTCCAGTAAAAAGGGTCTCCGGTTCTCTACACTCACCATACGAAATACAGCAGCATTAAGCTACTATTTCACGCTGGTATTCTGTGAGAGCGTGGTCCTTCCCCGGTCGAGCCGACCCATTCGTGCTACAACTATACTACTAATATAACTGCAGCATGGCTTTAGTGAGCTGAAGCGGCAATGAGCTGGCCGGATAGCTCGAAGAACCGACAACCGTTTTTAAAAAAATATTAACAATGCTATAAACGTTACTAATATTCCTATTAACCACTCGTGGTAAGCTTAAATTGCTTGTGTTAAGTGGTTCACGCCAGTAGCCAAATGGCGGATTCGAACCTACGACCCTTTTGAGTTCGCGGTCCGCGCCCTGCCATTAGGCTACGGTCACTTTACCGTTAAAGATAAAAGGTTCTAGAGTGGAAGCCTCGTACCGGTAGGCGAAGTATAGTGCAAACCCCCCCCCCACTAGATGGAGTGACAACCTGGTAAGGCATGTTGGAAGTCGATGGATGTAGGCTCAGCACCGTGTTATGTGGCATTCCTTGGGGGAGGCCTATGCTCAGCAGTGAACTTGTGATGATGATGATGAATTCCCTATAATATCGCGTTATTTGCTGTAGCCCCCACTATACGAATAAGTCGATTTGCTATAGTTACTACACTTTGACTCCACAGTGTTGTTACCAACTGTAATAAAAAAACTGCTACAATATAAGAAGGTAAATTTTGACAGACTACTAACGATCGTAATAGCTAAGGTGGGATGTCGGTCGGGCGTGATATCGGAGTTCCGTGGTTCGCGTCCCGTCTTGGGTCCGATTTTTTTCCTTGTTTTTTCAAATTCCCTTCTTTTGTGAGAAAATCTATTATTTCGAGCCCTTTTTTTAGTAATTTTTAAAAATAAGAAAAATTTTAATTAAACTAATTGCACTCATGATTTTCATTTAAATAACCAGTTCAGTTTTTTCTATTATGTCAATAAGATCAAAAAATATTATTCATGTAATTTGTATCTAAATGTAACTTAAAAAAAAACGAGCAAAGCTCGGTCATCCGGGTACTGATGATTAATGTAGGCACTACTATAGTAGTAACTAATTAAATGCTTGTATTTAGTTTCACCTATGTTATGTAATTAGTAAATCTATTTTAATATAATATGAGACCGAATTACAGCTGAAGGTGACGCGTACAAAGAACGATTATGTTTGGTTCGACGCTGTATTGTCTGACTTGTTTCCGCTCTGTAATTAACCTATTAGAGAAAGCATTAGTTAGTTATATACTGTAATTATAATATATTATAGTAATCCTCGACGTTTATATCTATAATATGCAATTACTTTCATTATTATTTTAGCGAACAATCCTTTAAGAAAACTCTTAAAATTCTAGGTTTCTCTAAGATACAAAATAAAGGTTTTTATTATCGTCGATTTGTATTAAGGCACATTTTCCCTGCCATTTGAGAGGCGTGGTTTTATGCGTGGTAGTGTCATCATGTCATTACTGGTGGTATAGTTGTAACACGAATGAATCTCGAGCGGTAAAGGAGCACGCTCTCACAGAATACCAGCGTAAATTAGTAGCTTAATGCTGCTGTGTTTCATATGGTGAGTGTAGAGAACCGGAGACCCTTTTTACTGGAAACGAGGCATTCCACCTTAGTCCTCATGGGTGATAACGCATCTGCATTTTGATTCGTAATCTAAGATAGATGTAGATGCTTATGGGCCACAGCAACCACTTATCATCAGATGGACTGTCTGCTCGTTTGTCACCTTATCCTATAAAAAAGACCAATGTCTGATGCGGGCTGATAGAGAAGGAGAATTAAAAGAAAAAGACAGTTTTATTTTTCTATAGTCGTTATCATAATTACCACCAGGAACTAAACAGTTCACGATCAGACAAAGACCTTTTTTAAACTGGAAGTTTATTATTTTGTCGCCGCAACTCTGAGCCTACTTCGCATAAGTATTTGCTTTTGTTTTGAGATCTCTATTCTATCATCTACCGAATATCACTAAATTTTTCATCATCATTCTAGTCCACTGATGAACATAGATTTCAAAGCACGATCCTTAGTCACATCATCACATACATCTCTTAAGCCGGCTCCCCCCTCATACTTCGCTTACTAGAACGAGGCTCCCACTTGAGGACATTTCTTCCTTACGCCGCGAAAAATGTAAATAGAACAATACATATAATAAATTTAATATCATTAATTGATACATAAATTGACCAAAATATCAATTAGAAAAGTTCATTGTTCACGATCAGGGGCTAGAGTAATGCCTCAGCTATTTGTGGGACAGGAAGTGATCCATTGTAAGCGAACAATTTATGCAAATAGACATTACATGGTGGGTTAAGTAAGAAGCGTATGTATGATATTAATTGAATATTAATTAACATTTTGCGTACCTTTCTCATTCATAAAAATAACAATAACTTTTATATAATAAAATACTAAGTTCTCATATGTAAATTATAAAAAATTCATGTTTCCAGTTAGTAATCTTATATTGATCATAACTTAAAGAATCGCCGAGATGTTTAACACATAGCCATCTGTGACATAGCCTAAGGTTAAAAGAGCAGGATATGAAACGAAAATACAAAACATAATATTCCCATTTCCATTTCTATAATATAACTTATAATTGGATTTATTATTTTACAAGCTAGGTCACCGTGAAGTGAAAGTATAAGAATATACACTACCCCATTTCGTCTCGTAGGTGTCATTAGAGGTTCTGTCACCTCGGAAACGAACCTGGGAACAGGTAGTAGCATCTTGCTAATAACAATTTTTGTCACCTTGCCTGCCAAGAGTAGCACTAACTATGGCAAACGATTATATCAGGGGGAATCCCTATGATGCAATCAAATTGGGTGGCATTGGACTGCACATTGGTTCCGCAGCATACTTTTGATAGTCTGTAAAAACCTTGGATTGAGAGTTTCTTCTTTTTTATGCTAGAACGGGTAGCAAACAAGCACAAATATTTATGATATAAGACAGGTGACAAACTAGCACAAAAAATTTAAATTGTAGAACAGAAAAAAGGCATAATCTTGTCACTTGCACCAAGCACAAAGTAATGATATTTTGATCGATGTATAATTTATGTCGATATATAAGAAAATCAATTACAATAATGAGCAAAACATAATATAAGCTGAATGTACCAGATGTCTTTTCTACTATGTTTGGTTCATGCTTCAAATCTTTAGGTTCTTATAAGTTAGTGAAATCTAAATTTAACTTTACGTGAAGTATAGATGAATCAAATTTCTTTAACCCGTAGCAGTGCTTTTAAATTATCATTTAACTAGATTAATGGTTTATTAGTTGGTTTTTTCTACTCAGTTTGCGGTTCGCCAATAATTTAAACTTGAATTGAGAACGGGTCAACGTCTTACAAGAATTACGCCTAATGTAGTGGCGACTGGACGTGAAGGTACGTAGCTTTGTAATGAAGAATTTACTTTAATTATTCCTTATATTTATTAACTTCAACACTACACATTAGTTAAAGCTACTTTTAGGGATTTTATCAAATTTAATTTACTTAGTTTTTAATTCCCGACTACCAAGGATGATACGTAAAGCTATTGAAATTAAAAACATCCTGATTTCGATAGCGAAGCGGGCTAAGTACCGCCGCCACCTGCTTGGGGTCCTGTTATTAATAAAATTAAAATTAAACCCAAGCATACCACTGCAAACTTCAAGACACAAGAAAGTTCATTATGCGTAGATTGGACCATAAATAATAATAATTAAAAGTTGAAGGTACTCCGGGTTAACACTGATATCATAACGCCAGTCACCTCAGTCCCCCATGACCATGGGTGGGTGCTGGAAAGCACCTGAATTATTAATCATATAATTTACCTTTTTAAAGATAGATTTTTAAAATGTTTTGCCATACAACGGCACCATAAGAGCATCCACTATCTCATACCATTTTGTGGGGGTACTAGGATTTATCTGATAACAAGTCAAAATAAGAACACCAGGCCTATTAAGCCTGACAACTATGGCAAATATGAGGAATTGACAATTACGTGGTAGAGCCACGCTGCAGCTATATTATTGTTGTAGCACGAATGTATTGGCTCGACCAAATGTCAGCGTAAAATTGTCGCTGTGTTTAAATTGTGAGTGTAGAGAACCGGAGACCCTTTTTACTAGACGAGGCATTCCATCGTAGTTCTTAGGGGTGACAACGCAAATTTTGATTCTTAATCGATGACAAATGAACTCTATGTGTCTATGGAACGTAGCATCTACTTACCATCAGATGAACTATATATCCGTTGGTCACCCGTAATTCTATAAAAATTAGAGCCTACTTTCGTTGTAGCTGCAGTCCAGTCAATTGCCAAAGTTCGTGAAAAAATCTTATACTAATCGTGACGTAGCACCGCATCCAAGGCTAAAATAGAAAATAAAATGTGTACGTACAGACAATTTTCTGTATGTGCTCAGATTGATCGATATGTTATAATAAGCGTGAACTCAAAGCGGCATCTCATTTATATTATCACTGCGTAATCCAGATTGAATCTCGTCTTCATGCCAACACGTCATTGTTCTAAAGCAATATATGTTTAGACTATTCAATGTTGAAACTTTAAGCTTTCTATAGGTAAATATTCTATTCATTGGTGTCGCTTAAATCCGATAAGCACGAGTGGGTCGTAGAATAACCTAGTGACTAGTAAATTTATTTTAGTGATAACTTTGAAAATCGAAATGATATAAAATTTTAGTATAAATTGAAATCACAAACCTGCTCAATGAACTTGGTTGTTTTCACATAACATCATCATCGTCATCGTTACAGTCGTCAACAGGTCCACTGCTGAATATAGCCCCCTCACTCAAGGAAAGCTACGAAGCACGTTCCTGAGCCACCTGCATCCATCGAATTCCCGCTTTTCGTCACTCCATTTAGTGGGGGCCACCCTACATATCCTTTACCGTTACAGCCTACTGAAGTCCACTGCTGAACATATGCCTCTCCCGGAGATTGCCTCAAAGGGGGGATATTTGCCATAGTTGCCACGGGTTGGCTAAAGCCGTTTACTATTTTTAGTCGTTATTAGGAAAACGCTGCTAACCATCTGCTGATTTGTTTCCCTCTGTCGCCTTACAATACCCACATTATGATACAATGAACAAGAAAACTGGTGATTCAATTGCACAATTTCTCGCGAAGCTTCCTTCGTAAGAAGCGATTTGTGTCAAACCCGATCGAAGGCCTTCGTTATGTCAAAATTAACGGCCAATGTCTCCCCCTCGGACTCTACTGCCTCCGCCCATTTATGAGTTAGGTAGCCCAGAAGATCACCAGCCGAGCGATCGCGACGGAAACCGTACCGGCAGTCACTAATTAGCTGGCGATCCCTAAGATACCGCATGATCTGGCTGTTAATAATGGATTCCAAATTTATCCGTCCGTCCGGAACTCCGTCCTTCTATATAGTAATATACTATATAGAAGGACGGAGTATATTCTATATAGAAATATGAGTCTATTACATTTTATATATATATATATATATATATATATATATATATATATATATATATATATATATATATATATATATATATATATATATATATATATAAGACTCATCTCGTTTTTAAGTACAGGCCTGAACTCCGTCCTTGTGACCCTAAATCGTTAAATCGTTCAATCTATTTCTACTTATCCCTCATACAATACTTTTAATTGAGATGTGGTATATCAGGGCGAGTCTGCCACTACCTACATGTTGAAGTATAGGAAACTAGATTTCCGGTCCAGCGCGGATGCTTGAACAAAATGGTTAATGCGATTTCATTCACAGTCTCCACATCGTGGTTAAAGCCTCACTAGATGGCACATAATGGACATAACGTAACAGATTACGCAGCATGCAAATTTAATTTATCATCGCTCGCCTTGATTGTAACTGCCTTTTGATGGAGTTTTAATTTGATCTGGTTACGAACATAGAATCTTAAAAACGAAAAAGTGGTAAAATTCAAAATTTTGTACAATGAACTTGAATAATAATAAAATGAGAACATCATCAATGTATTCGAAGTCAATTAAATACGCATTATTATGAATATCTCAAGAACTACTGATCAGATCTTGATAAAAATTATGTGGGACCACAAGAAAAGTACCAGATTTCAAATAAAAAAGAATTATCAAAATCGGTTCACACAGAGAAAAGTTATGAGGTAAGAAAAAAACAATCAAATTGAGTACCTCCTCCTTTTCGAAGTCGTTTAAAAATGACAGACTTATTTGTCTAACCCTTATCCAATACCTTTAAACGAGCAATTCTTGTTTAATATATATATATATATATATATATATATATATATATATATATATATATATATATATATATATATATATATATATATATATATATATATATATATTTATAATTGACTGAAAGATGTTTTTATTCCTTAAAAGATTATTTGAGCTACAAACTTACATTTTAAATTAATTGACATTTGAAATATTTTCTGAATTATGTTTTTAGCAAAGAGTATTCAAATCACTACGTTTTAGTTATAAGCTTACATGTATTTTGATATATTAATATTCCATGCATAGACTTAGATTACACTGGTATAATTCCATTGTACTTTTGATATTATTATTTATAATTCACGTCTGTTAAAATAATTCATTGTATGACATTATGCTTTATTATCCGTGTTATTTGATTTGATTTAATGAATAATGAGATGATGTTTTAAGTTCCATAATTTTAATAATATTGTAAGCCTTATCTAGGCAGGTTGTGGTGATACTTAATTATTTTTATAGTGTTAAATCTCTTAAACCTACAACTAGCACAATAAATGACTTATTCTATTCTATTCTATTCTATATATATATATATATATATATATATATATATATATATATATATATATATATATATATATAATCGGAATCTCGGAAACGGCTCTAACGATTTTCATGAAATTTAGTATGCAGGTGGTTTCGGGGGCAATAAATCGATCTAGCTCTTTTATCCATGTTTTTGGGAAATTAAAAACTGTTACAATATCATTAGAATACGAAAGTAAATTTTGAGAAAAAAGGTTATAACAGCTCAAACGGGATAACGGGCGGTGCTGAAATCATAGAACGCCGGTTCGAGGCCAAATGTCTCCAGTCTGACTCTTTTTTCCTTTTTATTCCTTCTTTTGTGAGAAAATATATTATTTGGATCCCTTTTTTTAGTATGTTTTTTTAAACACGAAAAATAATGATCGAGAAGATCGAAAAATTTTATTCATATTTCATCAGTTTGTAATTAGTATCTAAATAACAAAAAACACGATTACCAACAAAATGGTACAGTATCTGGCTGAGCTTTGCTCGGTCATCAAGGCACTTTATATAATACATACATTTTATCTATTTAGAAGTCTATCTTACTTATAAATGTGACGCCTCCGTGGCGCAGTGTCTTAGCACGGAACAAATATGGCCTAGTTTGTTTCCGGGCTGGATGTTAGTCTTTGTAAAATTTATTAATAATTAAATATATAACAAAAATTTAAATTTTAAACAATTTTGATACTTCATTCAGATATTAAACTTTATAAATATTTCAAACATCTATCGCCCTGCAAATGCGTGCTTATTTCCACGTGATTTACCACTACTGATCAAAGGGTCCACATTGTTCACTAAATGGAAACAAAGTTACACCTAATTTTAATGATAGGTAACATTTGTGCTACTGTTTCTGAACATATTTTAACTAAGTGATAAGGTTTACTACTAGTTTGAGTAGCGCCGTAAGTGGAAAATGCGTTTCTAATTTTTTTGTTATTGTAAATATCAAATAATTCCGTCGATAGAGTATCCAAGTGAGAGATGAAAACCTTTCTTATCCCGCTTGCATCGCTATTTTAATATATTTCATATTTTTTATTCTATGGTATCCAGCCTGAAAATTACGGAATCCAATGAATTCATCAACTTCAAGGCTTTCAAGCTTGCAAGGATGATATAGCTTTCATAAATTATAGTTTAACATAAAAAACAACAACAAATACGTTTATAGTTTTAACGGTTCGGCACCGCAGTGGCTGAGCGTTTGTATTTAGCGCTGGGGACCGTGGGTTTTTTTTATGTGAGGGGGCAAACTAGGATATGGCTCACCTATGTATATGTGTATGGTAAGTGACTACCATCGTCCATGAACAACTGCAACACCAGGGGATTTCAGATGCGTTGCCGGAATTCAAACAAAGAGTAGGCTCTTTTATTAAAAGTCCCTAAGTGGTATCGGTCGGGAAAAATTGCTGGTGGTAGTCGTACCACAAGTAAGTTGTACGAGATAGTAAACTTCTTGTAAATTGCACAGTAGTGGACCGTCAATCATCCAGACGGTATGGATTGAGTTTTTTCGCGATGTGGGAGTTTGTAAATTGAGTTAGTCTAAACAATTTCTCAGATCACTCCTCGTGGTAGATGCGATAATATACGCAAAAAGATGCGGGAAGCCCATAGGAAAGAAGCTACGAAATAAGCGCTTTGTGCCAAACCCGATCGAAGGCCTTCACTATTTCCAAATTACTACTAAGGTGGTTGTGTGTTAGGTAAACAAGAAGATCAGCAGCTGAGCGACCCCGACGAAACCGTACTGGCGCTTACTAATAAGCTGGTGCTCTCATGATTCTCGAAAATAATAGAATCTATTATTAACTGCCATAAGAAGGGATTCCATTATTTTCGAGGACAAGGACGTAATGACGATAGGCTTGTAGTTAAACGGATTAAAGCGGTTACCCTATTAATTTGGGACTACGCCTAGGGAGTGGGAGTACCGGAAAAGACGCGTTAGGACCGATGCCAACTCTGGAGCACACGTAGTCAGCACAATTGGGCGGATTCCGTCAGGCCCACTTGACTTGCCTTCACTCACCATACGTAACGCAACATCATTATGCTGCTATTTCGTGCTGGTGTTCCGTGCGTGAGTGGTTACTGCCCGTTCGAGCCGTCATTTGTACTGTAGCTACAGCAGCACTTTTACAAGCATATAAACTTTCCATTTATGTTCGCTTTCCAGTTAGAAAATGGACACGTTTCTAATGAGTTGACTTGTTACAATGCCCACAACAAAAAATGCTAAATTGTTGCGCCCACACGTCACATACAATAATTGCAGGACCGGACTTTCGATTTGTATTGAATGATCTATGAATACGAACGAGCTAGTCAATCGTAATCCGGCCAATGTCAATACATAAATTGTATTCATGTCCTGCGGGTATTTGTGCGTCTAATCAAATCGATGTAAATCTTTGGAGATTTGTTTTTACTGTTATTAGGGCTGCCAACTTCTTAGAAAATTTTAAAGACGTAAAGCAAGCACATTCTTTATCTTTCTCTTTTCCATGTTTAATTTTTTTTATTAGCATAAGGTGACAAACGAGCACACAGTCCACCTGATGGTAATTGTTTGCTGCGGCCCATAGATATCTACATCTATCGTCGATTACAAATCAAAATGCAGATGCGTTGTCACCCGTGAGGACTAAGATGGAATGCCTTATTTCCAGTAAAAAGGGTCTCCAGTTCTCTACACTCACCATACGAAACACAGCAGCATTAAGCTACTATTTCACGCTGGTATTCTGTGAGAGCGTGGTCCTTCCCCGGTTGAGCCGACCCATTCGTGCTACAACTATACTTCTAATATAATTTGTTACAGTTTATTAAAAATCCATTGTATAATATAAGCATCTTCATCATCATACTTTCGAAGTATTTCTGGTAGAAATAATATTTGCCATAGTTTCCACACTTGGCAGGGTTAGCAACCGCAGTTTTAGATTATCATGGAGTTGTTATAAGGACGATGCTACTGCCCATTTTATGATTCAGTTTCCCTCTAGTGCTGATTGCCGGCCTAGATATTTGACGCCAAGTATAAACGAGATGGTATACTAATCACACCTAAGCGGCGAACGGATTCAAGGGCGGTACAGGGAATCACTATGTCAATATATCGCAAAATTATTTTAATTTAATTTTAAATCCAGTAACTCATGGCTAAAGGGACAACGACTACTCAGCTAAGTAGTTTTCAATTAAAGTAATTACAACATGTAACATACAAGTACTTTCCAATGAGAAAAAATACATAATGAATTAAACAGAATCTGTTCTCGAGCAAAACAAACCTCAAATGGCTTTGGAATCGTTACTTTAAATCGTAAATTTAAATACAAAACAATGGCGTGCGATTAGTGAGAACAGCGGCCGTAGGGATCGCTTACAGCGAAATAAATCTTTCACATCGTAAAAAATCGATTCGTTTGTCGTTGAGTTTGATTAAAATATTTTTTAAACGTTTGTAATATATATACGATCGGTCTGGCTTCACTATCAAATTCGTCTTTGTTACTAATCTAAAATTGCTTTATTTAAAAAGACTTATTTCTTACATAATTAATTTAAAAAAAAAAACACAATAATTGCTTGTGTAGCTTCGCACATAGCACGCAGCACACAGTCCACATGTTGGTAAGTGAATGTTGAGGCCCATCGACATCTACGTTTATCCTCGATTAAGAATCAAAACGCAGATGCGTTATCACCCCTGAGGACTAAGATGGAATGCATCATTTCCAGTAAAAAAGGGTCTTCGGATCTCTACACTCACCATAATATACTACGTACTACGTCTTCGGATCTCTACAATCACCATAAATGTGAGAGCGTGTTCCATCCCCGGTCGAGCTGACCCACTCGTGCTACAACCATAATATAGCTGCAGCGTAGCTCTATCACGTACAAAAGTAGTTGTTAAACACAGTTCTTTTTTAAAGTTGTTATTAGAAAGATTCTGCGGCACATATCCTGGTTTAATTCCCTCAGGCGCCCCCTTGCGACACTCACGGGATGTTATGGAATAGTGGATGCTAAAATATAATATAACATCACAATTTTTAAAGATAGTTTTAATGGTTTTAATGGTTTTGACTAAACTAATACAGCAGAAAACAAGCGAACGCAGTCGGGTACAAAAGCGAGTCTTGTATATAAGTAACCACTTTTACTTTTATATCGAAGCCGTACCGAGTTGTACGTTTGTGTACTTGGATTGGATTGCAGGGGTCATAAATTTAGTTGTTGGTAATCAGCGTAATTCGCTCGTAACGACCTCGAAGTTACAAAGACCGGTTTACGCACGCATATTAAAGTTTCTTAGATGTATCTAGTAATATAAAACTTTGTTTACAAAAAGTTGTTGGATTAAATGCAGCAAAATTTTATCAATGCTTAAAAAATAACATGCCTACTTGTTGTCTACCTATCGAATTTCAAATGGACAAGTCTGACCCATAATAAATATTTATAGGCCATACAAGCACTATTTTGGTACGGGATTTGTACCCACCAACTGCCACTGCGTGTCCAAACAATAGATAATACACAATTTTCATACTTCAATATTCATACTGACTTATGAGCATAATAGTTGGCAACATAAAAATATGGGAAAAATCGAAATACTTTGTACGTATAATCGATATGGCGTCTGATATTGACGGTGTAACTTCTGAACGACTTGACCCGATTGATGTTATATTCACACATGACTACGCTAGGATTCGATAGATGGCTCTGTACTATAATTACTCATATTTACTATATGATAAGTTAGTCAAGCATCAGAAAAATCATACGTAGAGTTATTAATAAATTGCACGTCTTAAGGGGATATAGTAAGTCAGTTCAAATTCTAATTTCGTCCCCACTTGCCCGCGCGTCGTATGCTATGTACCGACATGTTTGTAATCACTAATACTGTAAGTAGAAAGGTCGTTAGACACTTATTTCATTAGGTTTATCATATTTACGCCTGTTTCTCAACGCCAAGTCAGTCACTTCTTATTTTTATTACGGTTACTTCCCATTTTAATTTTACGTCGTCCTGTTGCGTAATGTATATTCTGATCGTAAGCGACACAACCTCCTCCTTTAAAGGCCGAAGCGAAGTGACCGTGCGGCAGGAATCACGCTTCAAGAGGCCGATAGTTTAGGTAATTTCTTTTTACAGTGAAAATAATGGTATTTAAAAAAAAGTAAATAACATAAGCACTGCTTTATAGTTAGTTCAGTTAGTATGCAAAGTTTCATGATCTTATTTAAAGTATTTTATGAATAACAGCGGTTTATTGTTTATTTTGGAGGTAACTTTGGATTTTTTTTCCTATCGAGAAAATTTTACGAAATCGTGTTGTCGTCTAACATAATCCTTAACATTAATCTTCAACTTTACCATATATTTATTTCAAAATTAATGCTGCAATACTTTCGGCACAACGAAGGATCTTGCTAAGCCATTTGAGATTATATTTCCCTTTAAGCGCAAAGCGCGTATGTATGTTCTACTAATAGAGCCCAAAAATTAAGGATTCAACGTTTTGTCGCATGAAATCATATCTAACAATCATATTGAACATATATAAATGATATAGAAAGCACGTTGTCAGAAAGATAAATAATTGTTGAACTTATTATTTTTTTGAATTAATTAAGTGATATTTTTATATTTAAAAAAGTGGTTTTAGTGATTTATGGTCTAAATTTATCAAGTCTGCCTGGAGGGTAACACGATAACTTTTGAAAATATCAATTGTTCAATTTAATTTTATATTTACACTGTTTAAATTCTGGGGTTGAAATAATCGCGCCATCCATAGAAAAGGGACTGAATAATACCTTTGATAGGTCGGACAAGTAACTAAGAAAATGTTTAATATTAAATCAGCTCATCTTTTTGATAGCAAAATTTTAGATATATTTTTGTGCGTTCGTTTTCGTAGAATTTCCTACGGTAGCTTCTTTTTAATACAAACTGTTGCAGATATTTCCTGGCATATTCTAATAATAACTATTATTTTACATAGTAGTATTAGTTTACATAGTAGAACCTTGCTACAACTACATATATTATGATTACAGTACGGATTGGTCAGCTCGACCTGGGCAGGGCCACTCCATCACAGAATACCAGCGTTAAATAGCAACTTAATGCTGTTGTGTTTCGTTAGGTGAGTATAGAGAGTCGGATATCCGTTTTACTGGAATCGAAGCATTCCATCTTAGTTCTCAGGGGTGACAACGTACCTGCATTTTGATTCTTTTAATCAAGGATAAATGTACTGTACTGACGCATAGCTAAGAAGTTCAAATTAACCCTGCACATTTAATTCCATGAGTTCTCGAATTGGGTTTTTCTTACAATGTTTTCCTCTTTGTGGAGGACATATTTCGTGTCTTTCTGTTGTATGACAATCTGGATTTCTTCAACACAAAAATAAATAGGTTACGCTAAGACAGTGCGGTTGGGATTGTGGTCAAGTTTGTATTAAGGAGAAATGTGACCCAATCCAACAACTTAACTGGGCTTACCAATGCCCTACAACAAGGTTCTTCTAATTTTTTAGCTGATGGACCACATTGGCTCCTCTTCTTAGTCCCGAGGACCAAGACTTAAGCAGCTGTAAGTATCATACCAAAGTACTATAGTTTTTATAACACAAAATATTTGCTACGTGAATAGTTCTTTGATTCTGCTCGCAAGTGAACGCCATTAAGTATTTCATTTTTAAAAGTAAAATAAATAATAAGGAGTTTAAATTAAACTAATGTAATAATTTATTTTATATTATTGATGTTTCGAGCACTTTACAGCACCTATGGTCACGGGGAGGGGACTGAGGTGTTCGACTTCCCAATGTCATAGTTAACCACGGCTACCTGCGGATTAAAATTATTAATTTTTGATCCGATCTACGAAGTATGAACTCATGTTCATACTTCGTTTGTCACCCTTATTCTTTTGGAATCGTAGTATCTTGAAGTCCTGCAGTTGTATTTCGCGAATATAAAATAAGTTAATATACAATATACATAGAATCCATAAAAACTAGTTTTATTTAAATGTGTAGTGTAGTGTATAAAAAATCAAGAAAATTGTTGTGGTTTTACATTTTTTTAATTTGATGTATATTATTTGCCTATTCCAATAATCTGTAAGCGAAAAATTGTTTCTCAATTTTATTCACGTACAGTCATGACTGTGGTAGTGAGTTCACTGCAATAATTATTTCACAATTTTATCTCCCGCTCGATTATTTTATTTATAGTCCACCACTAGACATTCCCAGTGTGCGCCGAAGAAGGGTTAGAATAGTGATGGGTATCAAAATTTTTTTTGTAAGTGACCCGCCCTGACTTCGTCTAGATAGAATCAAGTAAAAAATATTTTGTAACATAATAGCATTATTACATAAAAAATAATAGCATTATTAAGATTTAACATTTATTAAACAACTCTTCGTATATTTAAAACCTTTGGAATGTATGTTTTGATAAAATATTTTTTTACTGATTTCAAATTATTGTTAGTAAAATGTGAAATAGTTTTTATGCAATGCCAAATTTACATTTTAATAACTAAATAGGCACATTTTTTTAAATTAATTTGAATCATGGTAATAAAAAGTTTTAAAGACGTTTAATATTGAATGGTAATATGCTGGCAATATTTTTGTCTTTTCGATATTGAAATGATTATACACTTATAATTATTTCGATATTGTAAATATTATCGATATCCATGACAGATCGTCCCTATTGCAGTGTATGCGGGTTGCGCGTGGAAGTTCTGATATTATCTATTTTTATCTGCACACGGCATGCAACCGTTGCCACATATGAACAGAAACGAAACCCTTTTGTTATAAAACGGTCTTATTATAAATTGCTTCTATGTAACTAAAATTTTATTTATTTATTATTTATTTAATGACATCTACCAGTCTGGTCAAAAACTCCCCCAAGATGCGCTTCTTATCCCGATCTGCTGTTTCACGCATCCAGTAGTTGCCGGCCACCTTGCGCAGATCGTCACCCCAACTAGCCAGAGAGCATCCCCCACCGTATTGGGGGATGCTCTTAAGTCATGTTAAGAGCGTTCTTCACTCTATGACATGTCTTCTCCAATTGTTATCGCAGATGTGACCAGTTCATCGCACTTCAGTTTGCAAATACGGATGGCTATGTCAGTGAGCTTCTTAAACAACCTAACTTAGTCTATTTCCGACAAAGCTTGCTAACTTGATTGATATTTTCAAATAAATCTTCTTTGTGTTTTTTTATCAGCCTGCAGCGGTCCAACGATGGAATGGATATCACCCTTAGTAGGAAATATCGTTACACCATCATCATCTGTCACATCCCATAGCGGATTTACAATCGTAATATCAGAAAAGATTTCCATACGTGGTAGAGTCACGCTGCAGCTATAATATGGTTGTAGCGCGAATGGGTCGGCTCGACCGGGGAAGGACAACGCTCTCACAGAATACCGGCGTAAATAGCAGCTTAATACTACTGTGTTTCGCATGGTGAGTATAGGAGACCCGGAGACTCTTTTTTACTGAAAACGAAGGCATTCCATATTAGTCCTCATGGGTGACAACGTATCAGCGTTTAGAATCTTATTCGAGGATAAATGTAGATGTCTATGGGCCACAGCATCCACTTATCGCTGGATTAATCCCAGCCGCCAAATTTCGTGAACGCACTACACGGCAAACGTCCCGATACCATCCACACCATCTGGATGCTTGGCGGTCCACCACTGTACGTTTCACAAGGAGTTTTCTTCCACGTACAACCTCACTGTGGAATAGTTTACCACCGGCGATTTTTCCGGACCGATACCACCTGGGGACCTTCAAGAAAAGAGCTTACTCCTTTCTAAAGGGCCGGCAACGCACCCGCAATTCTCCTGGTGTTGCGGTTGATCATGGGCGGCGGTAGTCACTTAACATCAGGTGAGCCGCATGCTCGTTTGCCCCCTCTTCTATAAAAAAAAAACTTACCATTAGGTGGACCGTGTACTCGTTTGTCACCTTTATTGTATAAAAAAATATTATTATAATTTTCCATCCATTCATTACAACCTATAAAAATCCACTGCTGAACATAGGCATCTGCCTGCCATGTTTGGCAATTATGGATTTTCCCATAATGGCCAAACTTGGCTAGCGAGTTGGCAAACGCAGTTTTTTATAATTTTAAGTTGTTATCAGGAAGATGCTGCTGCCCATCCTCTGGCTTTTTTCCCTTTAACACCTCTTATGATACCACGGGTAAATATGCATTCATTTCGTACTCTTATCTCCGCGCCCGAAACAAATCAGATTGCATGCGTTGTTATCATCATTTTCCCGCCTTTATGCCAATTCAATAGGGTAAGGCGCAGCATGTTGTCTTCCACACAGCCCTATCAGCTGTCATCTCAGTATTTACTCCCTATCAGTCATATCTTTCACAAAATCCATCCCATGTCCATGTTTTTCGCTAATGTAACGAATGGCTGACTGGCTGATATTAAACCCTTTTTGGGAATGCTTTAGTTTCGCTGTTTGCTTGTTTAATACAAAGAAAACACTGCAGACACTCCATTTGGTAAATCCCTTATTTGCCATTTACGACATTTATCGAGAAAAGATGGGATGGTGCTTTTTTGGATCTGGTACCACGGGCAAGCACGCTATCTATATTATGATGACTTCTTACAACAATAATCATTATGTAATAAGTAATAACATATATTACACATTCAAAATAGCTTAAGATACGTGCGGAATGCAAGTGGGGCAACGTATATAGTCTCCATAAAGTACAAAAATGAAATTGGGTTGAACTAGACTTAATATCACCGAGGGAAAATTAAAAGAAAAAACAAACTTTAAGGGGAAATATAACGTCAAATGGCTTAGCAAGATCCTTCGTTATGCCGAAAATATTGCAGCATTAATTTTGAAATAAACATATGGTAAAGTTGAGGATTAATGTTAGTGATTATGTTAGACGAAAACACGATTTCGTAAAATTTTCTCGATAGAAAAAAAATCCAAAGTTACCTCCAAAATAAACAATAAACTGCTGTTATTCATAAAATACTTTAAATAAGATCATGAAACTTTGCATACTAACTGAACTAACTATAAAGCAGTGCTTATGTTATTTACTTTTTTTAAAATACCATTATTTTCACTGTAAAAAGAAATTACCTAAACTATCGGCGTCTTGAGCTCCTGTCCTTCCGTTAGTATCGCTTAGGCTTTTGAAGGGAGAAGTTGTGTCGCTTACGATCAGAATATACATTACGCAACAGTACGACGTAAAATTAAAATGGGAAATAACCGTGATAAAAATAAGAAGCGACTGGCTTGGCTTTAAGAAACAGGCATAAATATGATAAACTTAATGAAATAAGTGTCTAACGACCTTTCTACTTACAGTATTAGTGATTACAAATATTTCGGTACATAGCATACGACGCGCGGGGAAGTGGGGGCGAAATTAGAATTTGAGCTGACTTACTCTAACCTCGTTGAGGTAACATGCAAGACAAAACTTACAACTGTTAATATTTCTGATATTTCTTTAGAAACTGCATAAAGTATTAGTCTTACTACAGGGAGCGGGGGAAGACTAAAAGTTTTCCTTTTTTACGTATTCTTCATTATTACCGTTTTGAATACACTAATGCAAAAATCTTTATAATCATATAAAAGTATATTTTATCGTTATATCAGTAACTATACATATCAGTCTTATACGTGGTAGAGCCACGCTTCAGCTATATTATGGTTATAGCATGAACAGGTCAGCTCGACCGGGGAAGGACCACGCTCTCACAGAATACCAGCGTAAAATGGCAGCTAATACTGCTGTGTTTAGTGTGGTGAGTGTAGAGATCCGGAGACCCTTTTTTACTGGAAACGAGGAATTCCATGTTAGTCCTTATGGGTGACAATGCATCTGCGTTTTAATTCTTAATCGAGGATAAATGTAGATATCTATGGGCCATAGCATCCACTTACCGTCGGGTGAACTGTGTGCTCGTTTGTCACCCTTATTCTATATAAAAAAATATTTTAAAAGTAGGACAAACAAATTCTTCATAAAAACCGTTTTGTTTTTTTCTTTTCGGTAGGAAACTATGTTAATTAGATAATTCGGATAATTTAGAACCAAAAACTAAAACATTTGCGCTCTCATATGTCTAAAATACGCGGCTCATGGCTAAAATCGTGGTGTCACGTTGCAGTCATTTTGCCTTAAAGTGATAGAGACAGTACGAGTCTTATCTTTTCATCTTAAATTTGAGCAGCATTTGAGTGTTTGGCAATAGTCTGCCATTCTGACTGCTCTGATATGGGGTTATAATTAAAATATATAGCATACTGATTTCTTACATTTTTAACAAAAGATGAAAGCTTTAATCAACAAGTTAAATGAGATGTCATATATTAATTAAAGTCGGCCATATTGCAGCGAACATAACGATGCTGTAGAAAGTGCTTGGCTTCATAGAATTGCAGGCCAAGGGGAATTAGAGTCGCCATAAACTTCAATTAAAATTAATGAGCTCGGACCCATATACAAATGGCCGCTTCCTATTACAATGTTACCTCTATTGTCGCCCTTTTCAATTAATAGCGAAATGATGTGAGTACATGATCGTACTAATTAGTCGAGAAGTGGTCGTTAAAAAGCGTGTCGTTGACCCCTTTAGTTTTATCAGTTGTGAGTGGCGTCTACATAATTGGTAAAAGTTATTTCTACCAGTTAAAAATATTTTTATATTATTCACTTATTTTCTTTATTTTTTATAGAGGTAACGTTAAGAAACGAGGGCATTCTACGTAATAGTAAATTGATACTGTGGTTGTGTGTGTATAATTGAATTAGTGTGTGTGACACTTATATTATCGATTGAGAATAGAAATGCAGATGCATCATTATCCCTGAGGAAAATCCTCGGTACCAGAAACAGCTTCTTATTTTTAAATAAAACACTATTTTATCGCGTTTTATTAAATATTTAACTTATTTTTAAAACCCGACGTTTCTTTAGCTCATTATTAGCTTTTGGCAGTGTTAATGCTGGCAGTGTTAATGCACATCCTTCGTTATGCCGAAAATATTGCAGCATTAATTTTGAAATAAACATATGGTAAAGTTGAGGATTAATGTTAGTGATTATGTTAGACGAAAACACGATTTCGTAAAATTTTCTCGATAGAAAAAAAATCCAAAGTTACCTCCAAAATAAACAATAAACTGCTGTTATTCATAAAATACTTTAAATAAGATCATGAAACTTTGCATACTAACTGAACTAACTATAAAGCAGTGCTTATGTTATTTACTTTTTTTAAAATACCATTATTTTCACTGTAAAAAGAAATTACCTAAACTATCGGCGTCTTGAGCTCCTGTCCTTCCGTTAGTATCGCTTAGGCTTTTGAAGGGAGAAGTTGTGTCGCTTACGATCAGAATATACATTACGCAACAGTACGACGTAAAATTAAAATGGGAAATAACCGTGATAAAAATAAGAAGCGACTGGCTTGGCTTTAAGAAACAGGCATAAATATGATAAACTTAATGAAATAAGTGTCTAACGACCTTTCTACTTACAGTATTAGTGATTACAAATATTTCGGTACATAGCATACGACGCGCGGGGAAGTGGGGGCGAAATTAGAATTTGAGCTGACTTACTCTAACCTCGTTGAGGTAACATGCAAGACAAAACTTACAACTGTTAACATTTCTGATATTTCTTTAGAAACTGCATAAAGTATTAGTCTTACTACAGGGAGCGGGGGAAGACTAAAAGTTTTCCTTTTTTACGTATTCTTCATTATTACCGTTTTGAATACACTAATGCAAAAATCTTTATAATCATATAAAAGTATATTTTATCGTTATATCAGTAACTATACATATCAGTCTTATACGTGGTAGAGCCACGCTTCAGCTATATTATGGTTATAGCATGAACAGGTCAGCTCGACCGGGGAAGGACCACGCTCTCACAGAATACCAGCGTAAAATGGCAGCTAATACTGCTGTGTTTAGTGTGGTGAGTGTAGAGATCCGGAGACCCTTTTTTACTGGAAACGAGGAATTCCATGTTAGTCCTTATGGGTGACAATGCATCTGCGTTTTAATTCTTAATCGAGGATAAATGTAGATATCTATGGGCCACAGCATCCACTTACCGTCGGGTGAACTGTGTGCTCGTTTGTCACCCTTATTCTATATAAAAAAATATTTTAAAAGTAGGACAAACAAATTCTTCATAAAAACCGTTTTGTTTTTCTTTTCGGTAGGAAACTATGTTAATTAGATAATTCGGATAATTTAGAACCAAAAACTAAAACATTTGCGCTCTCATATGTCTAAAATACGCGGCTCATGGCTAAAATCGTGGTGTCACGTTGCAGTCATTTTGCCTTAAAGTGATAGAGACAGTACGAGTCTTATCTTTTCATCTTAAATTTGAGCAGCATTTGAGTGTTTGGCAATAGTCTGCCATTCTGACTGCTCTGATATGGGGTTATAATTAAAATATATAGCATACTGATTTCTTACATTTTTAACAAAAGATGAAAGCTTTAATCAACAAGTTAAATGAGATGTCATATATTAATTAAAGTCGGCCATATTGCAGCGAACATAACGATGCTGTAGAAAGTGCTTGGCTTCATAGAATTGCAGGCCAAGGGGAATTAGAGTCGCCATAAACTTCAATTAAAATTAATGAGCTCGGACCCATATACAAATGGCCGCTTCCTATTACAATGTTACCTCTATTGTCGCCCTTTTCAATTAATAGCGAAATGATGTGAGTACATGATCGTACTAATTAGTCGAGAAGTGGTCGTTAAAAAGCGTGTCGTTGACCCCTTTAGTTTTATCAGTTGTGAGTGGCGTCTACATAATTGGTAAAAGTTATTTCTACCAGTTAAAAATATTTTTATATTATTCACTTATTTTCTTTATTTTTATAGAGGTAACGTTAAGAAACGAGGGCATTCTACGTAATAGTAAATTGATACTGTGGTTGTGTGTGTATAATTGAATTAGTGTGTGTGACACTTATATTATCGATTGAGAATAGAAATGCAGATGCATCATTATCCCTGAGGAAAATCCTCGGTACCAGAAACAGCTTCTTATTTTTAAATAAAACACTATTTTATCGCGTTTTATTAAATATTTAACTTATTTTTAAAACCCGACGTTTCTTTAGCTTATTATTAGCTTTTACAGAAATAGGAAATTTTAAACACTTTTTCATAAATTTTAACTATTTAAAAAAATGAAAGAACCATCGGTCTGATTGCACGTTTTCCCATGCTAGTTAAAAGCTATCACGGCCTCTTCTGGCTCAGTAAATATCAAATCTCATGCCAAATCTTTGATTTTTTCAAGAAATCGCGTTGGGCGAGGTCTGGACTACGAGCGCTAAGTTTTCGGAAGCCAAAAATTACTTCTTTTGTTCATGGTATGCTTTTCTATAGAATAAGAGTGGCAAACGAGCTCATAGTCCACCTAATGGTAAGTGGATGCTCTGGCCCCTAGACATCAACATGATGATGCGTTGTCACCCCCGAGGACTAAGATGGAATGCCTCGTTTCCAGTAAGAAAGTGTCTCCGGATCTCTAAACTCACCATACGAAACACAGCTATATTAAGCTGATATTTTACAATGGTATTATGTGAGAGCATAGTCTTTCCCCGGTCGAGCCGACCCATTCGTGCTACAACCATAGCTATAGTATAGTATAGTACAGCTGCGGCGTTGATCAACCACGTTTAGTTTTTTAACTTTTAAATGGTGATGTATTTTTTTTAATTTTACCTTATTTAATTAGCTTCATTATTTCCAATCATTGTCTACCAAACAATCAAATCGTGGCCACGATCAAATTCTGCGTACCTACTAGCGCTTTACAACGCTTAAATGAGGAAATCAAAAGCATTGACGGCGGGAGAGAACTTTTAAAATCATAGAAAATCATCGCCCTAAAATCTTTAGCGCTGGTTCCGATATATAACAGTGATAAAATACAATTGACACGTGACTCTCCACCAAAAAAGATTTTAATCAATATATGCATTTCTTTTGTTTCAAAGAATTTGACATTCGAAATTCAAACATTTTATGAGCGGCCAGGAGCGCAAAACTTTCAGTCTGTTCTATGTATTACACTCTAGTATTCTGTAAGAGCGTAGTCCTTGCCCGGAATCCCTGAACCCTCCATCTGGCCCATTTGTGCTGCAACCGTAATTTTATTAATAGAATAAGGATGAAAAATGTGCAAACAGTCCACCATATGGTAGGTTGATGCTTTGGCTTATAGACATCTACATCTATCCTCAATAAAAAATGAAAATGCAGAGGCTTTGTCACCCGTGAGGGCTAAGATAGAATGCCTCGGTTTTAGTAAACAAGGTAAGTATAGTTGCAACGTGGCTCAACCGGGTGTAAAATAGTTATGTATCAAATATGGCCGTAGTCTGGTGTTTTGCAGTGACAACCAAGCTCAATACAATTTTTTTTTATAAACTACTAACAACATTTCTAGAAGTTATTTTAATTTATACCTTAATAATTATGTAATGAATTTCTTACAAACATAACGTACGTGTGTATGTCAAGTCAGTACTCAAGGTGTGTATATAGATGTGAAACATATTGTAGAGAAATATTTTTATAATGTAGTATTAATATATAAAACAATAGAATTAAGTTACTTATCAAGCTATTTTATTTTGGGAAATATGTGTAGATTAGCGTTTTCATCTGCATCGCATTTCATATATAACACTGTCAATAACACATATCGATGAATTAACCCCTACTTCTCTTTGAAGCACACAAGCGTTTCCTGCTAATAATTTCGAAGGTAAAAAATTTATACGCCAGTACACTTCAATCTAAGAAACACCGTCCATTGAAGTGCCTGATAATGTCGATGGCAGCTATTAACGGCTATAATTGCAAGCACATAGTTCGCGTGAGTTCTGTATTTAATCCGGTCTACTGGCGGAAGACACGTAGAATAATACGCGTTCCCACAATCTGATGTGAAATCGCGCGTTGACTTACAGAATGCTGCTCGTATCACTTTCATGCCGACATCAGTTTAACTACTGTCGATTGTGGAGGCATATGGCTTAAATCAATCAATTTCACCGCAGTTATTCACGGTTTAAGCGCTTTATATAGTAAGGTATGCAGGATCTCGGAAACTCGAAGTAATTTTGTCGTAAGGCGAGTTAAACGATGTTTGTGTATGACACAAATACTTTCATTTTTGTACACTTGTTAGATTTGGTATTAATTTTATAGTGTAAATTAAGACAAGCATTTATTTTTTCTAATTTTCGTACTATTTTTTTTAATAGAGGGATGTTGAGATAATTGTGAAAATAATAAATCAAACTGTATGTATTGAGTGACCAGGTTCAAGTTACTAAACTAATTTTTTTTGATAATTTTATGAATGAAAACTAATTCCTTCTAGTTCAAACAAATGAACAGTAAAATAAAACCCCAAATTGCCAACAAAATGATACAAATAATAAATTCAAGAATATTTACACTGAGCAAACTTTCAAATCAACTAGTATTAATAAATCATAACAATATATAAAACAAATATCCATTGCGAACATACAAACTATCTTTGAATTTTATCTTGATAACGATAGCGATAACACAGTGAAAATATCATCGCCTAAAGGTGAATTGATTGCCAATAGATACCCAACTGTCTGGTGCGTCGTTATCGATACAGCAGGGTCACTTCACTGGCTCTATTGCAGTGTACTAAGGATTGATTGATCTCGATTGAGATCGGCGTCTCAACGTCTATCGTTTAAATTCGTTGACAAGTTATTTTCTATCGTGCTTATTTATTCTAAGTAAAAGTAGAATTGCATCGTATTGTTTAGAAATGATCCAACCCACAACTGTTCAAAATGATGATCATTTCAAAGTATGACAGACTTTTGAAAAATAACAATTAATTCCAAAATCTACATTCAATTTTCTTTAAAATGATGCACATAACATGATCACAGAAATCGTAATCATTATCATCATTATTACAGCCTTTCACAAGTCCACTGCCGGACATAGGACTCCCCCAAGTAATGCCACAAAGCATGGTCCTGAGCCACCTGCATCCATCGACTTCTTGTATGTCTTACTGGGTCGTTACTCCATTTAGTGGGGGGTCGCCCTACACTACGCCTATCGGTACGAGGCTGCCACTCGAGAACCTTTTTCCCCATCGGTTATCGGTTTTTCGAGGTATATGGCCGGCCCATTGCCACTTCAGCTTACTGATCCGTTGGGCTATGTCGGTTACTCTGGTTCGACTGCAGATATCCTCATTTTTCAGTTTATCACGCTGAGAAACTCCGAGCATAGCCCATATACCTCAATCTCTGAAAACTAGAATGTACAACCAGTGCGTGTTGCCAGTGACAACTTACGGATCTGAGGCGTGGTCCTTCATTGCTGGCCGTATGAGGGCGCTCAAGGTCACTCAGTGAAATCGTAATAATAGGATATTATTACAGTTTCTGTGAGCGTGATGTAATAGGTCTTCTGAAACACGAAAAAGGCATTATCTTCTAAATCCGAATAGAATGTTTTTTTAGGTTGAAACACATCTGCACAACATGGTCCAATTAATATTTATACTTTACGTCATCTTTTATGTATTACAAAAATGCTAACACCCAGTACACTAGTGGTACCCTAATAGTTTGGGATTTGCATGATTTGTTAACAGATTAGTAAGCTGAAGTGGCAATGGGCCGGCCATGTCGCCCAGCTGTGGACTTGTGAAGGGCTGTAATGATGATGATTTGCTAACTATTAATAAAATATTCAACTGATTGATCGTATTACAATCCGTGCTTTATTGGAATAAAAATTGTGACGGTTGTGTCGTGTGAATATATTTTACTACTAGCTCTGCCCGCGACTTCGTCCGCATAGAATAATATTAGTAATTTATTATTATACTTTCCTATTTGAATCAGACTTTGTTCACAATGTCATGGGTTTTAATTTTTTTGCGAGGATCCCTAATTCTTTTTCTAAAATAAAAAAGTCCAAGTTATTTATTACAACATCAGCTATCTGCCAGTGGAAGTACCGTCAAATAATCGGCTAAACCGTTTCGGAGATTAGCAGGAACAAACAGACAGATAAAAATTTCATAAATTGTGTTTTGTTATGTTACGTGTATACTTTCATATGCAGTTAGTAAATAGCTGTTACTTTGACATAACAAACATACACTTCAACTTTGTTTATTTGCATAGATTAAGTTTGAAGTAAGTGAGTAATAACGAATTTTATTTTTAAAAAAAAACGATTGTATAATTAAATCTAAGCTGCAGTTATAAGAATGTCTCTCTTCCTTCATAATAGTCCGAAACTATGGCAGTTTTCACACAAATCCACTTTATATTAAGCTCATTCATAGCAAAATAATGCAGGTAAAACTATTAAAAAATAGCTATCTAGAGACGATTTTGCATTGCGTGCTTAAAAGCAAGTTGTAAAGATACAAATAGTATAAATTATCATTAAAAAAGATTCTGTTTTATTTAGGGAGGTATCTCTGTAACTCGATTCGGACTGTTTTATGTTGCTTTTGTATTATGAAACAGAACGGCGTATCGTTATGCTTAGTTTTTATTTTTAATTTATTTATATTCTGTTTCGTTTCGAATGCAGTTATTTTTCAAGAATACGATTGCGTATGAACCAATTTTATTTTTTTTTCATTTACTGCGACAAACAAATATGCAGTCCTCCTGAATTAAGACAAGAAGGTACAGGTGAGTCGTCAGGACAGGTTGTAACCCCTGAAAACCAAGATGGAATGCCTCACTACCTGTGAAGAAGTCTGAAGGTGAAGTATTATTATTTAGTTTGCCATACTACATTTTTAGAGCGAAATTCGAGCACTAAGTTACATCCCAATGCAAGTTATGGACGTGGTCCATAGACACCTTCATCTTATATCGATAAGAAATCAAAATTTAGATACATTGCATTGTTACCCCAGAGCATTATGGGTGGATAAAAACGCCTCATTTTCATTAAAATAGTTTCCAAAATTTTATTTAAAAAAATCAATCAAATGTAACACGAACTAAACTGCCTGTACTATAGGTAAGAAAATTAGCCTTATTTTAAAATGTATCTACAATATGTAATTTTCAACGATAATCCACTCTACAGTAGTAGCGTCTGCACGAACAGATAACCGTCTGATATCGGGAAGCGATGCTGTCGACATCTATTCAATAGACTATCACATATATATCGTAGGTTATTGCGAGTTTATTGAGGTTAGAGCTTGGTATCTCGATTCGTTGATAATAAGTTGCAATCAGTGATAGTAAAAAGGTCGCAATGCATTTGTTTACTATTCAGATATAACAATCAAATATTTGAATCTAACGGAATTTATTTATTCAAAAATCGAATGGATACTAATCTTAGAATATTGTATCTTGGACTGATTTATAAATTATCAGATAAAAGTTAAAGTAAATATAGAAAGAAAACCAAATAAACAAATTAAACATAACAATTGTATGAGTAGAATTGTTCGATTGTTACACATCTATGTTAAGTCTAATTAATTTGATAAATAATTTTTATCTAATGACAGACACATTAGTTTTTATTTATTAAAATCTAGTAGATATACGCCTAAACGCTCAGTATTGTGTATTTTTTATTTAAAAAGTCATGACTTACTCATCATCATTAACGCTAATTATAAGTCCACTGCTCAAAATAGAATCAAACGTTAAAACTAAAGGTTTATCTATAAGGACACACTATTGAGGATATCGAGTACAGCGTAGAGATTCTCCAGTGATTCTGACAAACTACTATTTTGCTAGAAAATATAGGTTAATTCATTATACCTAATTCAACTTTTTTTAAATAATTAATTTAAAAGAAAGTTTATCGTAATTAAAATTATTCGTTCGTATAACGTATTATTAATAGTTATAATAATAAAATAATTATTTACGTATTAATAATAATTATAATTGAATGTTTTGTAAAATATTTAGTTTAAAATATGTACCTTCAATTATAATTATTGTTCTTTAAAATTAATTTAATTTTATATTAAAGTTAAAAGTTATAGCCTATATTCGTCCCTCTTCTCCTCAGGCATCCTTTTATTTCAGAAAAATACCTTATGTCGGCGTAAGATTTTGGTGTCAAGGAAGCAATCATGTAACATCAGACTTAGAGTACGTTTGATGTAGTGTTGTGTTATTATTGCATAAATTAAAGTTTGAGCAGTGAAGACTGATTAAATTTGAAATTGTTCAGCGAAGAGTAACGTCCTGCCGGTAGTAATAAGCTGCTTAGGAACAATGATGGAGCTAGATAATTGGCTGAGAATTATCGCGGTTCCATAACTCCACACCATGCCTTTGTCTTTGGTATAAGTTACAGAAGTAGTGTATGATAATGGAAATTTAAGACGAGCGTGAAAATTTATAAGATTGTTTTGATCGCTTATATAAAAATAAAAGTGCAGTGGTGAAAATATAAAAAGAACTCTTTGATGGTAAGGATATATTGATTTTAAAATATTCTTTTTTGTTTCTTTTTTGTCTATATCATAAAATATATTGATATATTATTAATAAAAATATGTATAAGACATTTTGATATTTATGTACTTGTCAAAATTTATGAGAATGGGTTTTTGTACAAAGGTGTACTAATAGTTAAATAATGCTCAAGTTCTTTAATTCACTAATGGTGCCCTTTTCTTAAACTAAGATAAATATTATTGTATATATAGTATAGTATATTAAGCAATGATATAGTTTGACAGAAAATAAAGCAGTTATTAGGATAAGAATGTTCACTTTAAACCTGTATAGATTCCTTTTCGTGATAACACCATTGATATATGAACATGAAAGTTGGTTTTGGAAATCGTCACGCACGAAGTAACAGATTTTTTCATATAAATAATACAGATAGCATTATCACTTTCTTCATGTCACGTACTCCAAAACGACATTTAGAACTTCTCCGGCTTATCTTGAAATCTTACGCTACCGTTGTATGCTTAAACCAAGCACTAACTTGCTGTTATCGCTCGTTCCGGCAGGTCGTGTGAGTATGGCGTAGTGTGACCAGGCTGATGTTTGTTAAGAATATTTTCTCAATGATGTTAAAAAAGATAAATTATGAATCTCCATGAATAACTTAAAAAGTACACCATCTGTAGTTGACAAAATCAACTTATACTAGATAGATAAAACTTTATTGCGCGCCAAAAAATCATAGTTTTTAACAAAAAGGAGAGAAAGAAATGTGGTACAATGGGCGGTCCTATCGCTAAGAGCTATCTCTTCCACACAACCTTTGGATGGACAGGATTTCAAGAAAACAACAAAAACATGTGTATGGTTTATAACAACAATAACATTATTTTTATTATAAACCATAAAATAGAAATAAAAATGCATAATATATAATGGTACATAAGTACACAGATAATATAAATACAATATATATATATATATATATATATATATATATATATATATATATATATATATATATATATATATATATATATATATATATATATATATATATATATTGTAAGTATAAATACAGAAAAATACAAAGATATATTTTAAAACTATTACATATAATATAAACGTGCCGTACATACAAACAAATACCTAGTGTAACTAGATAAAGGTACAATAATAGTAATATAATAACCATTTCCTTTTTTTAATTGATACGACCTGGGGACCTTCAAGAAAAGAGCTTACTCATTTTTAAAGGGCCGGTAACGCACCTGCAATTCCCCTGGTGTTGCGGTTGATCATGGGCGGCGGTAGTCACTTAACATCAGGTAAGCCGCATGCTCGTTTGCCCCCTCTTCTATAAAAAAAAAATCTTTGTGATGATGTTAACAATTTCTTTATTATTAATGGAGAAATTAACTATCAAATTTTATGTACTGTTACCGTTAGCGTTACCGCCTATCATTAGTCCACTGCGGAACATAGATGTCTCCCATAAATTTAGTGGCGGTGTAAGAATATCCACTACCTCATATCATCCCGAGGGTGTAGTAAAGGGCGACAGGGGCAAACGAACCAGGAGATAGCGTCTTCCTACTTGACTAAAAAAATGCGATTGCCAACCCGCCTGTGGCAACTATAACAAATATCTCCTTCTATGTGACAATCTATGGGGGAGGTCTATGTTCGTGTTCATGATACAGATTGTACTGTTTTATCGTCTGCAAAAAAATAGTGTGTAACAGGTGAACGAAATAGAAGCCTATGGCACTGATGATTTACAATTTATCTGCTATTACATTAACATATTATGAAATTAAACTATCAATAAATACCACTAATTTGAGATAAACTTTCGGTAATAAAATAATAAAAACAAAATTTTTGAACTAAATAAATAAATCAATTAAAAACTATCGAAATTGAAATAATACCCACTCAATTAGTAGTATTTTTATTGCTTGTTCAATTTAATAATATGTTTATGTAAAATAAATTAAAAATTGTAGCATATCGATGGCATAGGCTTCTATTTCGTTCACCTGTTACACTCTATTTTTTCCAGACGGTAAAAAATCAGCATGTATAATACCTAGTTGAAGTACTAACTCCTAGGCCTAAAAGATGCCCTCTCACCTATTCTTGTCGTCAAATCGAAGTGCTTGCACTGCTGGGTTCCGATCCAAATTGTATAGAGGTAGTAAAATTAGGCATTCCATCTTAGCCTAGAGTTGATTACTAGATTCCACTTTAGTCTAATTAAAAAAAATCAATATTATTTCATAAAAATTACTGTAAACATTAAATACGTGGTCACTCTAACATCACCCTTCTGATCTGCTTATCTACGGTATCTCCACATCGTTCGTTAGGCGGTAAAAGTTGATCGCAATCTCGCGTGCGGCGATGATTTGTGGCGACCGTGATGCAAACTTTCCATTGTTTTAAGACGGTTGTGACAAAGTTTAACAATTTACACTAATGTTTAACATAATATTATTTGACGGATATAATTTTTTATATGGATATAATAGTTAACTGCAATTTTAAGTGCTGATTTGGTAAATCTCTCGTCGCTGAAGGTGAAGGAAGGAAGGTGAAGGCTCGACGGTGAAGGAAAACATCGTGAGGAAAAACCTGCGTGTCTGAGAAATAAAAAATAAATATTTCGAAGACATTTTAAGTACGCCAATACGCATTGGGGCAGCGCAGCGGACACTTCCTTGCCCTGAAACCTCCTCAGGAATGAGGGGAGGCCTCTGCCCAGCAGTGGGAAGTATATAGGCTGTAACTTTAACTTTTTTAATATTTATAATAGTTTTACCACCCAGGTGGAGGTGATGTAAGTCCATGACTCCTTTTTATCGTGTGGCTATTCAATAAATTTACTTCGAATTAGACTCAAAATTTGTTATGTCGACTTATGAAGCCTACTCGCCAACTCGTAAGCATCTTTTGTAGTGTAAAGGTTTCGAGAGTTAGTGTAATTAAGCCTATATCATTACGTGTTTACAGTAGAAAGATTTGAGTGGCTGAGTCGGTAAAAGACGCCATAGACGGTAGTTTTTAGTTTATCTACTAAGAACTAACTCGAAAATAAGTCAAATTAGTGTAGGTACACTTAACCGACGAGCACATATTATGCATAGATATATGGATTTGAAAGGAACGAAAGAGGTGTGTCGAGGTCGTACCAAATGAAAACTAGGAAGAATTCGCCAAAGTATGCGAGCAAACACGAGTTCGATCTTCGCTAGCGTCTATACTTTTTTAACATGGTAGGTTCTTATTTACTATGTTCTCGGTGATGATGGAAATATTGTGAAGAACCCTGCATGTCTGATGAAGAAAATATTTCGAGGATATTAACTTATATTATATTAAGTAACTAGTAGTGTTTTCAGTAGGGTAACTAGTATTTTCAGGTTCATCATTCGGTAAGTAAAGTGATTTTTATGTGTTTTAATTATGTTAATATTTGTTTATACGTGGTAGAGCCATGCTGCAGTTATATTAGTAGTATAGTTGTAGCACGAATGGGTCGGCTCGACCGGGGAAGGACCACGCTCTTACAGAATACCAGCGTGAAATAGTAGCTTAATGCTGCTGTATTTCGTATGGTGAGTGTAGAGAACCGGAGACCCTTTTTACTGGAAACGAGGCATTCCATGTTAGTCCTCACGGGTGACAACGCATCTGCATTTTGATTCGTAATCGAGGATAGATGTAGATGTCTATGGGCCACAGCAACCACTTACCATCAGGTGGACTGTGTGCTCATTTGTCACCCTATCCTATAAAAAAAAATTTTGTACTGGAAACGAAGCATTCCTTAGTCCTTAGAGGTGACATCGCACCTGCATTTTGAGCATAAATGTAGATGTCTATGGGCCACAGCATCCACTAACCATCAGGTGGATACTTGCTTGTCACCTTTATTCTATTAAAAAAGACTTTCATAATTCATGAAACTAATTTTAAAGAAATTCGTAATGAACACATTCAAAAAAGGATTGAAGGGATTAAAGGATTGAAGCTTATCCCGAAAAACTTTCTATGTATAAAGTCTCTAGTTAACGACCAAGTGATGACACATACTCGTAGCACTAAAAACGTACACAGTAAAGTAAGATAGTGAGGCTATAAATTTAAAAGTCAGCCAATATTTACCGTTCGTATAAATAAATCACTATTATAGTTGCGTAGGGTTTACAAGCAATTCGATTAAAATTCAAGCCCTGGAGGGGCAATGTCGAAAACCTGATCAATATCTTGCGTGATAATAATTTAACAACTCGTGATGTACTTAGTATTGTCTCTTTTGATTTCCAACTGGTGATATAACAATACGACATTGATAACAATGATCGATATCGATAAATAATACAGATTCTATCTTGCCAGTTAAAAGCTTCGGCACATGAGCGTCGCTTTCTATTGTTTGCGGAGCTGGAGCTTATGGCAGTTTACTTTTATTTTCTCTTGACGTCAATTATTGCACACGAGATATAAAATTGTTTTTCTAGACAATAAATTGTTTTTCTTCTTCTTTATGGGTTTAGCCCTATTAACAGTAATATCTTTGGGAATATAATGTAAGTTTGGAGTACGCATGTCGTGCGTAGGAGCGATATCATCATTTTACATTAACGATTAGGGACACTAAAGTTTGTGTTATTCCTCTATTTCCCCTCATAACACATTGCAATGTGTATTGCGTGTGTTGACCACTCTTACTTAACTGAGTATTGTTGATGACGTTGCTAGTATATTTTAATTAAATAACATATGTCGGTTTCATTTAGAATTTTATTTAATTAACTAACACATGTCGGTTTTATTTAGAATTTGTTTCGTTTTATTTATTTATTAATTACCAAAACAATTATTTTATTTATTTATTTATTTACCATATTACAAATCATTACAAGAAAAAAAAGAACTATGCTAAAAAGTCGCATACAAAAAACCACTAAGGTTTGTGCTGACGCGACCTGAGTCGACATTATATTAATGTACAATTAATAATTAAATACGTTTGTAAGAAAAGAAAACCTGACAAAAAGAAAGCATTTACAACCTAATAGGACCTGAGCAAACGCATAAGCACTGTTTTAAGTATTACCATTATAAGTTATCCAAAAAGTACAATTTAAGTTTTTTTAATGTTTTTTATATTTAATTTGTCGCGGAATTCTGGGGGTAGGTTGTTTATAAGTCTTGGAACAATGTAACCTGCCGTTCGTTCCCCGTACATGTTGTTTGCACGGCTCGTCTGCAGCTTGCGGCTGTTTTCGGCGCGCGTACACACGGGGTGCTTGATTTCTAATATTAAGTCTTCATTGAAAAAGTGTTTTTTTAGTAGTAAATATTTGACTTGCGTATGAACTGGTAATATATTACAGTGCTTGAAGAGCATACTATCATCATTATGAAATTGACGTCGAATTTTGTCTGTTGCAATGTTTTTACGGATTATTATCTGGAGGTTATATATTTTGTTTAAATAAGTATTATATGTACGACCATAGCTACCTAAACCATACTGTATATACGATTCTAACCTAAAACTTGTAAGATAATAACATATACACAAGACTTAGTTAAGTCTAGGGAGGTTTATGTATCATGTAAGTATTATTTTGTTACGTAACTCATTTGAAAATGTATATTGCTACGTTAATATACTACCAAATAAGGAGGTGCACTAGTTTCTAATATTATAAGTCAACATTCTGTCCTCCTAACCGCTATCGGCAACAACTCGACTTCCATATAATGTATGTATGAACTGTGCAGGAGCACTAGGATGTAATCTCATACACACACATTGGGACACTTCACACTTAGACTTGAAAGTAACCATTTGCATTTTTTTTAACTTATTATAAGCCAGTGTTTGACCACGATTCCGCCTGCTGGTAAGTTGTGAAGAAGTCCTGGATGGTAAATCGCACTGTCTCAGCGCAACTAAAGCCTATTAACACTTGCCTTGAAGACACCCAGGTTGTATTCAAAGGGCAAGAGAAAAATGATTGCACAACTTTTTGTCCCCGCTTGGATTTAAAACCAGTACATACACTTTAGACATAACTCATTTCTTTTTTTTTATGGAAGAGGGGGCAAACGAGCATGCGGCTCACCTGATGTTAAGTGACTACCGCCGCCCATGATCAACCACAACACCAGGAGAATTGCGGGTGCGTTACCGGCCCTTTAGAAAGGAGTAAGCTCTTTTCTTGAAGGTCCCCAGGTCGTATCGGTCCGGAAAAATGGCCGGTGGTAAACTATTCCACAGAGAGGTTGTACGTGGAAGAAAACTCCTTGTGAAACGTACAGTGGTGGACCGCCAAGCATCCAGATGGTGTGGATGGTATCGGGACGTTTGCCGTGTAGTGCGTTCACGAAATTTGGCGGCTGGGATTAATCCGAACAATTCCTCAGAGCACTCCCCGTGATAGATGCGATAAAATACGCAAAGAGATGCAACATCTCTTCGCAGCGCCAGTGAATCGAGCCGATCGGAAAGCACTCGGTCGTCGACGATTCGAGCCGCTCTGCGCTGGATGCGGTCAAGTGGAAGGAGCTGGTACTGGGGAGCCCCAGCCCAGAGATTTGAACAGTATTCCATGTGCGGCCGAACCTGCGCCTTGTAAAGTTGCAGGCGGTGTGCCGGCATGAAATACTGTCCCGCTCTGCTGAGCACGCCAAGCTTTTTAGAGGCCAATTTGGCCTTCCCTTCCAAGTGACCACGAAACTGCACGTCACTCGATATGTCGACGCCGAGGATTCCGATACTGGCTGAGGCAACAAGGGGAGTGCCTTGAAACTGAGGGGATACGACAAAGGGGTTCTTTTTAGCGGTTAACGCGCAAACTTGTGTCTTCTGGGGGTTAAACTGGACTAGGTTTAATCGTCCCCAATCCGAGACAAGTTTGTCCCGGCACTCGGAGACGTTTTCCCGAGAAATATTGGCTCGGCCGGTGTAAAGAGCATCACCAGTGCTGTCATCCGCATAGCAATGAACGTTACGGGTATGCAACATATCATTGATATGCAGAAGAAACAGCGTTGGCGACAGCACGCAGCCCTGTGGAACACCAGCATTAATAGGCTTGCAATCGGAGCTTGCACCGTCTATAACGACCTTGATGTTCCGATCTGCAAGAAAGTTGGTGATCCAATCGCACAATTTCTCGGGAAGCCCATAGGAAGGGAGCTTCGAAAGAAGCGCTTTGTGCCAAACCCGATCGAAGGTAGGAACCCTTGAACTCTACTGCCTCCGCCCATCTGTGAGTGAGGTAGACCAGAAGATCACCAGCTGACCGACCACGGCGAAAACCGTATTGGCGGTCACTAATCAGCTGGTGATCCTCAAGGTACCTCATGAGCTGGCAGTTTACAATGGACTCCATTGTTTTGGAGAACAAGGAGGTGATGGCGATTGGCCGGTAGTTGGACGGGTCTGAGCGGTCGCCTTTTTTAGGGATCGGGTGGACGAAAGCCGTCTTCCATGATTTTGGGTCTACGCCTAGGGAGTAGGAGTACCGGAAAAGACCGGTGCCAACTCTGGAGCGCACGTCCTCAGCACAATTGGAGGGATTCCGTCAGGCCCACTCGACTTGTGGATGTCCAGGGAGAGAAGTGCTTTGCGAAACGAGCGCTGTGTGAACTGCACTTCCGGCATGGAGCAGTTACACCGCGGGATGGTCGGCGGCGTACTCCCCCCGTCATCGAGAGTCGAGTTAGACGCAAAGAAAGAGCCTAGAAGATCGGCTTTCTCCTTTGCAGTATGGGCCAGTGAGTCGTCCTCCCTGTGCAGAGATGGAAGAGATGGCTGACAGAAATTCCCCTGGACAGCCTTGGCGAGAGACCAGAATGCACGGGTTCCAGAAGGAAGGCGAACTAGTTTCTCGCCAATTCTGCCTATGTGCTCTGACTTTGCCTTGGCAATGATACTTTTGAAGGACCTGGAGCCGGAATTATACTTCTTTTTTAGAGCGCTGGTGTTTACATTCCGGGACGCTGATGCATCAACCCAGGCTTGGTAGCGCTCCTGCTTATAGCATGATGCTATTTTACAGGAGCGACCAAACCATGGCTGAGATTTGCCTCCAATGGGCACCACAGAGGAAGGAATGAAAAGTTCCATACCCTGAAGTACCACATCAGTAACAGAATCCGCAACAATGTTGGGATCATCCGGCGAGAAGCAAACCCGCCCCCAAGGGTAGGATGCAAAAAAAGACCGCATCACATCCCAATCGGCTGACCTATAGTGCCAAACACGATTTTATAGGATAAGGTGACAAACGGGCACACAGTCCACCTAATGGTAAGTGGTTGCTGTGGCCCATAGACATCTACATCAATCTTCGATTATAAATCAAAATGCAGATACGTTGTCACCCGTGAGGACTAAGATGGAATGTCTCGATTCCAGTAAAAAGAGTCTCCAGTTCTCTACACTCATCATAAGAAACACAGCAGCATTAAACTACTATTTAACGCTGTTATTCTGTGAGAGCGTAGTCCTTCCCCGGTCGAGCCCACCTATTCATGTTATAACTATACAACGCATATAACTGCAGCATAGCTCTACCACGTATAAATGTTTTATTATTTATACTACTGCTGGGCACATGCCTTCTCTCCATTTTGGCGTAAAGACAATTCCACTGGACTGTTTCTTGTTCGAGCCATGCAGTATTCCTCGCGTCAATTTTTACCACCGACTTGTAAATTATCAGAATTTTTTGGTGATTATAGTTAATAATTATAATAAGTTCTTTATTTCCAAGAGGTTGTACATCAAGATATTCGCTTAACATTTAATAAAGCTACATTGGTACATATACCTGAAAACATAGCATCTGTAGCCGAACTAGGAGACCTGTGCATCAGCTGTCAGCGCCATATCCCCATCGTTAATTTATAAAAATATTAGGATGCAAGCAAAAATTAAAGTTACAATGAAATTAATTGGATCGCATATTTTGTTTATATCTCAGAATATATTACTAATTTATTTTAAAATACTTGTCTCATCATTTGCCAAAGACCCTGTAGTGAGCAATGAATGAATACCCCGTTGTCACTAATGCCGGGTTTCTATATTTAAAAAAGGTTCGTTTTCGTTTACGAGCCGTTTTGCAGTAAATACATGAAACATAAAGTGCATAAAAACCTCCTTTTTAAGACAAAATCACAGTTTCCTAAGTTGCTAAATAAATAGTTTGTATTATAAACTGTTTTCACATGCATATCGTATGTAATAAAACGGAGCTATACGGAGAATGAAACGTTTCTTGTATATAGGAATCGAGCATAAGTCACAAACAGCTTTTATTTGTCTTAACTAAGCAATATGTTGTTTCAGTTTAAGCCACCCTACATATTTATATTGTAATTTTTGTGGCAAGTATATATTTTACTTATTACACTTTAGTTTACTCTAACAATTTCGTAATTAAGCTGAGCTACCACGGATTTTTAAATACACTTTATTTATACATAAGGCGGTGTATCAAGCAATATTTCCAACGCAATGTAAATCTTTCAATCTTTATCTAAACAAATTACAAAAATCTTAATTAGTTTAAAAAGTATATTTTGCGATAACACACGGCTTTTAAGTCGACGACAGCTTAATTAAGGAACCGCTAGATTACCTTGCCTTTTCCTTTCATGTGCGTCTTGCATAATTTTCCTTTTCAAACTGAATGGAATTATGAAAACTGTTAATTTAAATCCTTTACGTTGTGGATGGGTTAATATAATTTGTTAACACGAAAAAGTTTTGTTAAATTTGTTTTTTTTTTGTCATATAGGAGACTCCCTAATTAATACAATTTTACTCCTTTTTTCAATAATACTATCATAAATCTATACACAAAAATAAAACAATTCGTAAACAGGGACATAAATTATTTATTTTATTACCGTTCGTGGATTCATCGTTAAAGTATGACGTCAGATCACATTATGTAATTACAATGCCATCTGACATCAAGTACAAATGCTCAACTGAATAGTCGACTGATTTGACACCGCAAATTTAAGTGGTTTCAAATATATTTAAATATAAACCGATTTTAAGTAAAATCTGAAAGAAGCAAGAATAGTTATATATATATATATATATATATATATATATATATATATATATATATATATATATATATATATATATATATATATATATATATATATATATAATCTTTATATCATATTAAAATGCACTTGCAGTAATGAAGAAAATTAAGAACATTTTCTTATTTGTGAACCTGAAAGCCAGTCCCAATTAACTATAGCATTTTGATGGATGGCTTATTAGATTTGCTTATTAACGTGGCCTTTGACAACTGGTATTTCCATCATCAAGGCCTTTATGGAGGCAGCTTCTATTGCAATAAGGTTGATGGTATATAATTATTGAGAGCTATGATAGTAATACATTGGATTGCACAATTGCATACTTATTTGTCAAAATTAGTCGATTGCTTTAATTGTCATTATGAACACAATCGAATACAATATTAGGGTTATGTTAAATCTTTACTTTTAAATTTATTATTTAGGTTTAAACGTGGTAGAGCCCTGCCGCAGCTATATTAGTACTATAGTTGTAGCACTAATGGGCGGCTCGACCGGGGAAGGACTACGCTCTCACAGAATAACAGCGTAAAATAGTAGCTTAATGCTGCTGTGTTTCCTATGGTGAGTGTAAAGTATTACATCTAAGTCCTCACGGGTTACAACGCATCTGCATTCTGAGAATGGATGTAGATGTTTATGGGCCACAGCAACCACTTACCATCAGGTTGACTGTGTGCTCGTTTGTCACCCTATCTTATAAAAAAAAGGTGAATTACTGATCTATTCAAGCGTTTGATGTTCTTGTAGTAATATTTGATGTTTATTAAGCTCAAACATCCTATTAATGATTTTCAACATTTTCTTCCCAACGGTTGTCGGTTCTTCGGGCTATATGGCCGGCCCATTACCACTTCAATTTACTAATCCGTTGGGCTACGTTGGTTATTCTGGTTCTACTGTTGATATCCTTATTTCTAACTATCACGAGAAAAACCTTGAACAAAGGCCTCTAATTAGCTCGCTGAGCGACATTGAGCTACCTCTTTCGACCAAGAGTAGAAGATCAGATAGTTCCTCGAGTGGCAACCTCATACCGGTAAGCAAAGTGTAGAGCAGCCCCCACTCGATGGAGTGGCAACCTGGCAAGAGATGCATGGATGCAGCTGGCTCAATACCCTGTTTTGTGATATTCCTTGGGGCAGGCCTATATTCAACCTTGAGCTTGTGAAGGGCTGTAATAATGCTAATGATGGACATTTCTTCACGAAATTTCATAATATTTTCAAGAAAAATCTATTATCTAAGCAAAAAATCAAAACATTACCATAAAATCATTTAAAAACATTGTTTGTAACCAAATTGTGGTGAAACAACAGGCATTTAAGTAGTTTGCAAAGAAATACTTTACTTCTTCAATGTAAGAGCACGTGCCGTGCTAAAAGCCTAGGTTTTAAGTTAAGGCACATAAACAAACACTACGAGTAACCCTCAGGCGCGGGCGGACGTGGAAAAACTAAAAGTGCTGTCGGTACCGTTTTATTTGCCGTATGCAACTGGTGGCCTCGCCAAGTCAACATTACTGCAAGGATTTAGTGATGTTTAAAATGTTTGTCGATACCGATAAATAATAACGAGAAAAACAGGCAGCTCTATTCAGTGCGCAATATTGATACTTTCTATTGAGAAAATTATATAGTCAATGAATAAATTAAAGTCTTTCATATAAATTTTACGATTGTTGTTAACGGCAACAAATGAAATTTAACTAGTCAATCAATTGAAAAATATAAATTGTTAAATCACCAAATCTAATTTTTACGTAACAAGCAATTAACAGCGAAGTAATGAAGACGGGGGCAATAGAAATCCTTTGCAAATAAAGAAATAATTTTAAAAATAATTAAGAGTCGATGACTCGGCACTAATAAACATTTCACAATACGTTGACAAAGAGTAGAAACGAATGGCGCGAATACTACTCTTCCTTTATATAAATATCGAATCCATTTTTAAATCAAAAGCAAAAGAGAATACGATATTTGAAATGACGTGTGAAATATTGCGAAATTGCCGTACAACAAAATTAACATTTGTATTTGCAAAAAGACAACAAAACCAGTAAGCGGAACAAAACTAGTTTTCGGAGCTGCCGATATAATTTTGCTGAGATGCTTCCGAGAATCACGGCATGACTTCGCCAGTACGTCAAGAGCACTTGAGAGTAAAAAAGCGACTTAATGAACATTGATTATAGGGGAAAAAAAATCAGAGCACACATTCATTGAGCGCGTTGAGGCTTACGTGTGAACTAGACACGAAGTCAGTCGAATGACCTCTAACTTATATTCTGGCTCACGATACTTATATAATGGATTGGACATATGGTAGAATTAATAATACATTTTGTAGCATATTTTTAGTTGTTTAATAATTCAGTGCTTGATTAGCGTGGCATGCCTGGGTTAAAATTACCAAGAATATGTGAAAGTAACTAAGGTATGTAGTGATTAAAATACGTTCATATAAATGTGGCTCACCTCGTTTCAGTACTATATTGCTTGACCTAGTTTTACAATATTCACTATTTACTTGGATGAGCATTAAATTAAACCGTGGAACTGGCAGAAATAGCAAGAAAATGTGGGTAGTTTGCCCGACTTTTACTATACCCATGCTAGTAACCTTTACTCGAAAGCTGGCTGTTTCTAGATGTTTATAATGATTTTCAAATTATGACGATGATGAAAAATATTAGATAGGTTTATTTTAATTATTTTCGAGTTCAGTTCCTAAATGAAAGGATACCTATACTCTACTGAGCGATGTAAGCTTTTATTTCTTCATTTATGACGGCCTATCAAAGTCCCCTTCTGAACACGGGTGTCTCCATATATTACCTTGTAAGGGAGAAATTCGCCATAGAACAGTCTGCAGTTTGTCATGCTTTAGTAATTATTAGGAACATGCCGCAGTTCATATCCGGTTTTGATTCCCTATTTCCCCTGTTACACACACAGGTTTGAAATAGAGTCGTTTTTAAAGTACTTCATAGAAAGAGAAATTTCTACGAAGTGCTTTAAAACCATCGAAGAGCGGGGAAATAAACTACTCCCTTAATATTAACTCAAATAATGAGAGAAAAAGAGAGAGAGAGAAAGATCGAGACAGAGAAATCATATTAACTGTTGAGTTTTTGCACACTAGATGCTTCTTTACAGAAAATCTGTGACTTTGTTTGCGAAAGCTACGTAAAGAAAGTCAATGTTTGCCCCTTTTATGGATATTTTGTTCGTGTTAGCATTTGATTAAGTACTATGTGTATGTTTTTATAATGGGATCAGTAAGCATATTGGGGCAGTGTAACGGATATTTTCTGGCCCTAAAACCTTCTCAGATATTAGAGGAGGACTGTGCCCACAAGTGGGACATATATATAGGTTGTAACTTCTGTAACCATATTACAAGGGAAACTCTAATGATATTTATTGATTAATTAATAAAGGAAAAACTGGACTGGACTGGAAGGAAACACACACTGGAGCACACAGTCCACCTGATGGTAAGTGGATGCTGTGGCCCATAGACACATTTATCCTCAATTAAGAATTAAAATGCAAATACAGTGTCACGCCTAATGACTAAGATGGAAGAATGCCTCGTTTCCAGTAAAAAGGTTCTTTGTTTCTATAAACTCACCATTCGAACACACAGCAGCTTATTACGCTGATATTTTACGCTGGTATTCTGTGTATGCGTGGTCCTACCCGGTCGAGAAGACCTATTCGTGCTACTACTATAATATAGCTGCAGCGTGGCGCTACCACGTACAAAAAGATGATGATAGATGAAGATGATAGACGCTAGAGAGATATAGTGTACAACAATACCATACTAGTTCTAATATAATCTAGTATATTATATCATTTTATAACACGTATTTATTGTTTTAACTCGTGCTCAAACTACTTGTTTCAGTGCTTCTCGAGAAAAAATTTCCATAACGGCAGCGTCAGTATTTTAACGAAATTGAAATTTGCTTATAAATGAAAGTCATTTATTTACATAACATTCAAATATACAATATTTATAAACATAACAAAAAATTAAAATAAATATCATATAGTACTACTCCACACGGTATAGATGGTCGTAGATAAAGTTTTTTTCAGGAACTTCACCGCACGTTGACCCCACAGACCGATAGTCTTCACAAATACGCATGTTCTAATTATATGCTCTTCATTTCGACTCGCGTGTTATTCACGGGACTTCTTTAATGAAACATACTGTAGGTTTAAACCTGGGAATGATTACATACTACTATTTGGAATATGGATGGTAGTTATAGTTAGTAGTTTAACGAGTAAGTGAGATAGCAGTCAATTTTATATTCATTTTATATACCACTATACATGTATGGTAGCAGAGCCCTTTTCAACGTTATATATAGGAAAAATTATGTAATAAAATAGCAATGTAAGTAAAAGTCGATAATTTTCATGTAACAGCACTAGACTTATTTCCATTAGACGGTTGCAAAAACCACAAGATCTACGCGTCATGCAGTCTACGGTCCGCCGCTCTTACAAAATAAGCAAAACTTCGCTTATAAGTAGACTAAACAAATTTAAACTTTATTTTAACGTATTGAAAGTTCAAATGGATGAAATTATAGTTTTATCTGAGAAAATTGCGATTAATCAGCATGAAATCGTGCAAAAGGATCGTGGATAAAGTACATATGAGTGATATGAGCTGATAAGAGATAAAGACTTGGCAAATGGCAAAGAATGACAAATTTTATGTAAGTTGACTTTTCGTGGGATGATTTTAAGTATGTACATAAACTATCACGCATGTCGCCAAGAATGGTAGGCAGACACTACAAACTTCCATTTGGCACGATCTTGACACACCTCTCGGGCTTCTTTCACATCTACACGTTAGCGCATACATGCTCGTCAATTATAATCACTCTTAATTTCACCTATCTTCAATATGTCACCATTTATGGTGGATAAGCATCGCGATGATAAGTGGATGCTGTGGCCTATAGACATTTACATTTTTCCTCAATTAAAAATCAAAATTTGTGTAATATACTCGCATAATACTTAATATAATATATTACACTACTTAACACACACATTCGCCATATTATCCACTTTTAACATTAATTGTTCAGAATACTTACGTACCTTTGTTTAAGTCAGCTGCGGTCATTCATATTTCTGTTTGTTTCTTTCAATACTCGATTAAAAACGTTTTTGTAGAGATTCCTAAATTGTACATACCTGAAACAAATAAACAGTAGAAATTATTTTAACTTATTTAGAAAAAGATTCTGTTAATAAAAATTTGGTCACAATAAATAACGTGAATTGTGTGACAGGCATGTTTTCAATGCAAGACGTCTTTCAAAAGAAAAACAGGCCTTGTTTTGCTTAGTTTTGTTAAACATCTGACTTTAACACTTTAAAGACATTAAAAATCTTCAACCAACTAATATAGTAATAGCTAAGCAAACAAAGAACCAAATACGGATAAAAACTATTTTACTCTTCAATCTTAGAGATTACTCGTATAACTCGAAAACAAAATAAATATTAACAGTAATAGAAACATTAATCCTTGTGTTCGTAAAATTGAGATGCACACTACAGATATCATACTACAATATAGTAGTGGTAGAAGACGGATTGCCAATTACAGTATTTCACCATTAGAGCTGATTTCCCGTAGCTGTTCGTAGTATTTTGATCTGGTATGATGCGAGATGCTTATTTATTACTGGAGACCATGTGACCTTTTTGGTATTTCCTAATACCCGTATTCGCATCTTACAACACCCATATTACAATATTGAGACTCTTTCACCGTCATCATTATTATCATCAGTACCCAAAATAATAATAAGATATAACAGTTTAACGCAGTGGAAGCAATGGAGCCGTGGTAGCTCAGGCGGCTTAGCGCTTGCTGTAAATTTCACAGCACATTAGCGACCCGGGTTCGCTTCCCGCCTGCACTATTGCAATTTAGATTTGATTCTTTTGATTTTGATTTTATTTGATAAATTGGATTGATTATATTGCAAGGCATGTCTGAGAAATAAAAAAAAATATTTCGAAGACATGTGAAGTCTGGCAGCGCGGCGGACATTTCCTTGCCCTAAAACCTTCTGAAAAGTGAAAGGAGGCACAGCAGGCACGTACGTAGGAGGCGGTAATTTTAACTTTTAACTTTTTACTTTGTGGTCCACAGGGGACCACAAAGTACGGTCCTGAGCCACTATACACTGTCATACACATAGCAATTATTTAATAAGTTGTTATTATAATTATTCCTAATAGTATTATTACGTTCATAAGCTAAATATATACTACTAAGCGACATTCAATTGATTCAATTGATCATTAATTTCCTATACACATTTCCGGCCCTAATTTTACTTGGTAGAACCATGCTGCAGTTATATAAGTAATATACTTGCAGCACGAATGGGTTGGCTCGACCGGGGAAGGACCACGCTCCAGCGTAAAATAGTGGCTTAATGCTGCTGTGTTTCGTATGGTGAGTGTAGAGAACCGGAGACACTTTTTACTGGAAATGAGGTATTCTATCTTAGTCCTCACGGATGACAACGCATCTGCATTTTGATTCTTAATCGAGGATATATGTAGGTGTCTATGGGCCACAGCAACCACTTATCATCAGGTGGACTGTGTGCTCGTTTGTCACCCTATCCTATAAAAAAAGAATAGTAGGATGCTGTTAATACCAGGATTAAGACGACTTCTATTCTGTCTTGTTGTCTTGTGAAAGGAAAAGGGAGATCCCGCCAGGCAAGGTGTCCTGCCTGGGGAGCGACTGATGCTCCGAGTCATACTCGTAGTTGGGAGCTATTTTATATATATTGTTTTAGTTCGGAGATTTGATAGCACGATTTAGGCTTCGATGTGTTTCGCTTGTGGCGCGACGACAGCGCCTCCACAGTCTGTTTGGGTAGGTACTAGGGTTTGGGAATTCCCGACAATTTTTAGTTCCCGGGACTCGAGACAGTCTACTGTCAAAGTCCCGGGAAATTCCCGGGACTTCGACTTTTAAGTAAAACATTTTTAAGAGAACTTCTTTGAGTCTTTTTTGAAGAATTTTAAATTCAGTAAATTTCTGGTGAAACGTATTGAAAAAGGCATTTTTTGTTAAAAATTAACAATTAATGTTATTAAGAAAAATATAATTTATCTTAATAACTTTAACGTTATTTTAGTCTTAATAATTGCATTGTTCGTTTCTTTTAATCAGACAGATTCACTTTTAACCAGTTAAATCTTATAGTTTTAAAACGAACCTAGTTAAAAATCATACTATCATGATCATACTAATTCTTAATAGCATTACTATTATGCAAAGACTTTATGTAATAATTCTAGAATCTAATTTGGTCATTATAACAACATTGTTAATTCAGATTTGTTTCATAATTAAATAATCTGAATAAAAATAATAAAACAGACTTATAAATCAGACTTTCAAATAATCAACTAACACATTAATTAGACTTCTTTGCTTGTTTAATAAAATAGGCTTTTAAAAAAATCAGAGCGTCAACAGCTTTGTTCGATAATTTGTTTCTGATTTTTGTAATAATGCCACCGGACAAGGAGAACACACACTCTCGTTTTCAACAGATGTCGGTTTGATTGTGTTTAAGGCTTTATACAGTAGTTCCAAACTTTTTGTACGTTTTCCAGTTACTTCAAACTACTGAAACTCCTTTTATAATTTAACTAACAGATGGCGCTAGGCTCTTTCAATTATTTGAAAATAAAAATGATGATAACATAACATTTTCGACAATCTTATCTCGTCTCGAGTCTCGACCCGAAATTCTCGGGACTCGAGACAACTAAAATTACGAAAAGTCCCAAACCATAGTAGGTCCACTCTTACTTATTTCTGCTGCCAATCATTGCTTGAACTGCTGAATTCCGTTATGAAGTATTTTAATACGTGGTAGAGCCATGCTGCAGTTATATTAGTAGTATAGTTTTAGCACGAATGGGTTGGCTCGACCGGGGAAGGACCACGCTCCAGCGTAAAATAGTGGCTTAATGCTGCTGTGTTTCGTATGGTGAGTGTAGAGAACCGGAGACACTTTTTACTGGAAATGAGGCATTCTATCTTAGTCCTCACGGATGACAACGCATCTGCATTTTGATTCTTAATCGAGGATATATGTAGGTGTCTATGGGCCACAGCAACCACTTACCATCAGGTGAACTGTGTGCTCGTTTGTCACCCTATCTTATAAAAAAAATTAAGGTTATAGAGAGCAAGTACAATTACAGGTTGTGAGGTATTCCATCTTGATCCTCTGAGGTTTGTTTTTGTACCCTTTTTCGTTTCAAGCTGGTTGCAGATATCCATGGGTTATAGTAGCCAAGTACCATCAGGTAGGCTGTAAGCACGAAGGTCCCTTCAGTTTCATAAAAAAAAATAAGTGCGGCTGCACGCCCACTTCACTGCACTCTTAAAAAGAGCGGGTGATTAATTTATATTTAAAAACATTTTTGTATATTTTTTAGTTTTGTCACTTAGATTAACGAAAATAAATAAATTAAAAAGCAAGCTTTTCTATAAAGTACTAACGCTTACAGCCCTCTTTTAGACTGTCGAGGCAATTAAAATTCTGTCCTATCTTTTTATGACAGGCTTAAGTCTCCCTACAAACAGCGATTACTGTTGGTGGTTTTTGATGTGTTGTTGGTTGGTTTAACCTTTTTAATAAAATATAATAAGGCTTATTGTGTTTGCTTTTAAAATATTATAAACTAAAATAAATTTATTTTTAAATGACACATATTTTATCGACGACATTAATCTTAACAACGCGGGTTATCGTATATTACACTTTAAGAGCACTGTAAATATGTACGTTAATTACGTAGTTATTAACAACAACATCGAGAGGTCTCGTTCATTCATATTTGCTATTGCTAGGGTTAACAACTCTAAAACTTTAAATAAAATTTATTACGTGTTACTACAACGAAGCGATAGAGATAGAATTTTCTGAAAACGTAAATGACTTATAATTCGACAGTAGCCTAATGGCAGGGTGCGAAGTGCGAACCGCGAACTCAAAAAGGTCGCGGGTTCGAATCCGCCATTCGACTACTGGCGTGAACCACTCGTAACACAAGCAATTTAAGTTTACCACGAGTGGTTAAGGGGAATATTAGTAATGTTTATAGCATTATTAATATTCTTATAAAAAATTATTTCCTTAACAAAAGAAATCAGTGGTATTGGAGAGATTTATAGGTGGTACTACCATGTACGATGTGTTATGTGGTAATATGTGTAGGACGAGGACACTGTGTTAACATAAATAAAAAAGAAATAAATATTAATATAATATATGTTTGGCATCCCCAGCTATCACTGATAACGAAAAGTTGTTACTAATTTAAGCATGTTTTCTGATGGAAACATGTTTAATTTACACGGTAGTTATCTGTCTTAAGTGCGAATATATTCGTTATTCACATACTCGTATAATTGATAAAAAGTTCGTACGATCCGAACTACTTTTAAAAATTCTGTAAAGCAAAAATTATAGTCAGTTAATTTTTAAAAAGAATTTGACTGACTAACAATTCCCGGTCTTGGGTACGATACCTGGTCATTGGTATATTAGGTACAATGTAATATTCATGCATTAAACGAATAATTATAACAGATGTACCTAAAAATAAATCAATTAATTGAGCTCGCCTAGGAGTATACCTATAACTGCATAACGGTCACATCGAATACAAGGTAACGATATAAGGGAGTGTATAAATAGGTCAAGTATTCATTATATGGATTATGTATAGATGATAGTATGTAAAGTATAGTATGTACTTAGTGTGAAAAACACTCTTTATATAGTAACATTAAAGGTGGCTTTTATGTAGCAATTTTACTGCGATATGTTTTTAAAACAATAGCTATAACAAATGATGGAATCAATTTAAAAGATTAGTTTAAATTATAAGGTGCAGGACATACGATCAATTACGAATTTCAGGATAGTATAATTCCGCTTCAAGAAATATATTTTGTTGATAAAGAAATAATTAGCCATACATCACTTTGCGCATACTTAATCAGGTATCACAGGTAAAATTCGTTAAGGAACCTATGTACGAATACAATATACGAGTATATATTATTTTTGTGTACTTATGAAGATTATAAAACGAGAAATCAGCCAGCTTTATTTTAGTCTGTGTATACTGATTTTGTTTGTTCACGTTGTTTTCGTTCAACAAAATGGAAAAGTGGGTTGGCAAGATGCGGTATTGCCGCTTGCCAAGCGTGGCTACTATGGCAAATATGAAGCAATCTCACATAGATTGCCTTATAGGGGGAATATTTGGAGGCCTATGTTCAGCAGTGGACTTTAATAGGCTAAAACTATAACCGTTTTATTTCAAACGTGAATACATGAAAATCGTATTAATATATTTTTGTGGTTTTGGCATCGGAGCATATTCATGACGCAACGAAATTAAAGGCAACCTGATCTTAAAAATATCACAGATCTTGGACTGATATAGAAACAATAAAATATGATTGTAGTCAAGTGTAAAACAACGTCTGACTGTCTAGAGCATCAAATTCAAGCACGAGTCGCCTGGGGCTAGGTAGAAGTAATTATCTGAGGCATATTGCCAGACCTGTCCGTCAAGTCTAGTAGTCGAGAGTTTGAAATGCAGTGCTCGTAGTGATTCAGTTTTCTTTGTCTTAAACTCAGTCAACTTAATAAAAATTAGAGATTTTTTATGATTGTAATGTAATGTTTAATGTTTTTTTTATAGATTATGGGTGACAAACACAGTCCCCCTAATAGTGAGTGCATGCTGTGGCTCATAAATATCTATATTTATCCGCAATTAAGAAATAAAATGAAGATGCGTTGCCACATCTGAGGACTGGGATGGAACGCCTCTTTCCAGTAAAGAGGGTCTGCAGTTCTCTACACTCACCACTCGAAACACAACAGCATTAAGCTGCTATTTTACGCTGGTATTCCGTGAGAACGTGGTCCCAACCCGATCGAGCGAACCCATTCGTACTACAAGCATAAACGTTCTTTTTTTTAATATAAAAGAACTATAAAGAAAACTTTTAGCCATTCTGCAAAAACCATTCACGGTTTAGTTACTGGTGATCTAAGGACTATAAATTACTAATGGTACTAATGGTAAATTTATAGATTTGTTACCAAATTACAGTCAGTATAAATGTCAACACAATCAATCGTTTCCAATTTTCGTGTCAAGCGTCCCTGCATGCAAATTATCAAAAAAATGGCAAATTGTGCAATAATTACGTGTCGAAAGAACAGCGGGAAATGGAATTTAAATTAAGGAGACATATTCTACAACCAGTAAGTCGAAGGAAGCTATTTATATTTTGTGAATATTAGAAACAAAAATAAAAATAAAGCATTTATGTGTCAAAAACATTAATCACAAGTCTAAACTATGTTTGTAGTAGTGATACCTAACTTATAATAGGACGTAATTGCTTGTATGTGTGCTCTCAGCGACGCCAATCTCCTATAAAGTAAGGTTGACAGCCATTCTATTGTGTAGTATTCTACGTGTAACAAAATTAATATTATCGAAATTTTAAATTTGTCAGCTGTCAATTTTCTTTTGTAAAACATTATTTATTAACTCGTGTGATAAACGCGTAATAAACATTTGAAATACATTAGTAGCTGACACAATTTTGAAACACACGTGACAACCTTCAAGTGCTGCATGTCAGCATGCATGAACTTTGTTTTAAGCTTCACCTTTCACTTTCAGTACAGCATTGTGTTGGCTAACCGTAATTATCTAATCTCGATCACTAATCTAGACAATGCCAATATTCATCCATATTGTGACCACTACCACTGTTACTCTTTCTTTTCTCGAAATTAACCGAAAAGTGATTAGAAATCGACTGCAGTCATCACTGTGCGTAAATGCGGAAATAGAATAAGATATTTTCGATTATGATAAAATATTGCTGTCTTGAAATGGTAAGATCGGTTTTCACTGCATGTATCATGCTTTATTGAGTCATATAATGCAATGCGGAAATCTGTCTTCAGTAAAATTAATTTGATTCAAGTTCTAGACTCTGTCGAGTTATGCTAAGATAGAAAATTTTCTCAATAACGCAAAATTATATGATTTTATGAAATATTATCCCATAGTTTTATTTGGATCGTTGTTTGTATATATTTTAAATTAGTAATAGAACTTAACTTAATTAAATTAACCAATCTTATGATTAGTTGGAAAAGACGAAGTCCTCGATAGTAACAACATAATATTTCGATTCATAATCGAGGATGAAGCGTTCATGGGTCACTGTGACATCATACTTAGAAGTGGATTTGAGTCTCATACGTCACTCATATTAAAAAAATTTCACTTATTCGTCGGTTAAGATATCGATTTTCAAACGTGAATTCGTGATAGGAACAGATATTGATCACAATACAATTCAGTAAATAATTGTTATCAATTGAAAACAAATCTTTGACTACTTTGAATACTTTTGTTATAAACTAATGTATCTATGGTTTCGTTAGGTACTACTTTTTTTCATTAAAAAGGAAGTGACAATTGAACTTACTTGATGATTAGTGGCAACTTCAGCCCATGTACACCCGCAGCCAACTTCAAGCAAAAGAGATTGCAGATACATTGTCACCTTTGAGGACAGCGATAAAATTGAGCCCTACAGCCTATCAAAATTCCATTGCTTAACATAAGCCTTCCTGAGGGATTGCCTCATAGCCTCATATTTGCTATAGTTGCCTCACTTGGAAGGTGGGTATGCTACCGCAGTTTATTTTAATGAAAATTGAATGAAGTAGAGTACCCGTAAACATAAGAAATCATTAGTCTTTCTCTTTTTTAGAAGTGATAAGGAAGACGTTTCTACCATATTCCAGGTTTGTTTTCTTCTGTGGCCGCTTATGACACCCACGGTATAATATGGGGTAGTGGATATTCTCACAACACCAATACACGGTCAATAAATAATACACCAACTCTAAACATCATTCATATCGGAGCACATTAGTACAGATACTGTTTCGTCTGTCACATACATCTAGGCAGAAAGGGATATATCCAGACGTGGTAGAGCCACGCTTATTTTCCACGCAGCGAAATTATGGTTGTATCACGGACGGGTTGGCCCGACCGGGGAAGGACCACGCTCTCACAGAATACCAGCGTAAAATAGCAGTTTAACGCTACTGTGTTTCGTATGGTGAATGTAGACAACAGCTCTATTTACTGGAAACGAGGCATTCCGTCTTAGTCCTCACGGATAAAAACGCATCAAAATTTGATTCGTGACCGATGATTGATGCAGATGTCTATGAGCCGCAGCAACCACTTATCATCAGGTGTACTGAGTGCTCGTTCGTCACCGTTATTCTATAAAAAATAGTATTACCCAGTAAAAAAACACTATTACTAATCTATATGTAAAAAAATCAGTGTTGTAATGTTTTTTCTTTTGTAATTGTAAGCTAGTTTCACCATAGCAAGGTCACACATGTAATACTAGCGGGAATAATTTATATTTTACGTTCACTTATTATGAACGAATATTTTTTGCCGCTAAAATAATTTTGACAAGTAAAAGTTAAACTTATTATAAAAGAAATATCGGTCAATAACATAAATAGTTTTTAAATAAACCAAGGGGTTAGTGGGAAAAGAACAACCAATATAGTTCAAATGATGTTTAAGCTGAAAAGGCCTATCATAAGTGTCCATATTTTATAGCTTCATCGGAGACTAGCCATCGGCGCAGGACAGGATTATAGTGCCCAAGTGTATGCTCAAGCACAGATGCACTCTCTATTCCCCCAATCTCAATCCGATGAGTCAGTAATCCGACACGACCGGAGAGAGATCAGATTCAGCATCCACAGTTTAACATGCTTTCCGAGGAACTGGGGTAAAAAAATCACCAATTTCCTGACTCCGGGCTGCTACTGTAAATTTCTTGACAGAAAAAGTTAATAACAAAAATAGTTACTTTTCTAATTTAAACGATCCATTTCTATTATTTATGTTTAGTTGAAAATTTCAGAATTTTTGTTCCTATACGTTATTTATTCTTCTTTAACAAGAAATATGAAGCATGATTGTTAAAATGCCGACTACGAACAATCCATCGACTAGTTATGGAAACGGTTCCAACGTTTCCATTAATGATTCAACGGCAGGTCGGTACGACCATTAATGATGTAATGAATTAAAGATAAGTGTGTGCCGGTCAGTTCCCCGCAGATTGAGTAATCACAAGGGCTGTCACACACAAAGTATAGAAAAATGAAATAAGCTCCCAGGGTGCTTCACCTTATCGTAATAACATATAATAAAAATGTAATGTAAAAACGACTTTAATAAGTACACAATAGTGCTAAGACAAAGTGCATCGCAGAATCAAAGTCCCAACATCAGAAAATAACAGAAAAATATTTCATTCTTTTTTAGTTTGCTATTACGCCTATCAAGGGCGGCGCTTGTGAAAACTCTTCCCTGCGACGGGAGAGGCTGGTGTTGAGCATAGAATAAGTGTGAAAAAGAGAAGGAACAATTATGTTTCTTTACTTGCTTTACGTTAAAAAATGGGTAATATAATTTTTTGTCTTGCCAGCCTTTGATAACTTTGTTTTTAACAGAACTGACTGTATGGTCATTTATATACAGGCCTATCACTTCCATAATTTAAGACGATATATTACCGCTTTTCAGATACTGGCGCTTTTTGAAAATAATTTAATATCCAATTGATATTCGTATTAAACGAAATATTTCTAATGTTATAATTGTACTATTTTAAATATGTTTAATTTCATCGATTATATTTTCAATCTTTGACAAAAAACGGTGTACATTTTGTAGGCATTTGAGACATTTTTTAATATGTGAGGTTTTTCATATTATTTCATTTTATTCTTATCTACGTTCATAATTTCAAATTTCTAGCTAATTTCTAGCTAATCGGGAAGTTAGAAAATCAACATTTTTATATGATAGGGTGACAAACGAGCACACAGTCCACCTGATGGTAAGTGGTTGCTGCGGCCCATAGACATCTACATCAATCCTTGATTACAAATCAGAATGCAGATGCGTTGTTACCCGTGTGGACTAAGATGGAATACCTCGTTTCCAGTAAAAAGGGTCTCCGGTTCGCTACACTCACCATACGAAACACAGCAGCATTAAGCTACTATTTTGCGCTGGTATTCTGTGAATGCGTGGTCCTTCCCCGGTCGAGCCGACCCATTCACAACAACTATACTACTAATATAACTGCAGCATGGCTCTACGATGTATAAAAATTTCAATGTTTACGTCGGTAATTGAAAATTACTAAATCCAACGCAAACAGATACGCGAAAGCGAGTTAATAAAACGTGGTAATAAAATACAATAAATTCAAAATTAAATATAAACTGTCAGTAGCGAAAGTTAAATTGTCGACAGAAAAAAACTACAGTAAAACAGTGTCAAGAGGCCCACACGCATTCAAACTACTTGACACGGCATGGTGTTTGGTAGCGATGCCACACCATTGCTCGTTCCAATTTGTTTGATTGATTGACGGACAAATAGACTGATATTGTGATTGATCCCATTTTAATAATTTTGTCAGATCTAGTTCAAAGCCGGTTGAAGTTATTGAAAATATTGTCAAACAAAATGTGGTTTAAAATTTGATTTTTTTTTTTTTTTTTAATTTATTATCCATAATTTTGTTACATTATCCAGTACAATACTAGCATATAAACCTCTCGGGGTTTATCTACGCTAGAGAGTCTTCTTATATAAACAAAGATGTATTAATATTAAATCACATTATTCTGACAGAAGTACCTACTACAATAAGTACGGTTGATTTAACAAATATGATTTAAGTTTCTACTATACTTTAAATTAAGATATACTTGCAAATTCAAGATTATTGAAGTCACAATTTTAATGATCTCATCATCATCAGCCACTCTGCAGCTATGTTACAGTTGAAGCACGAATGGGTCGGCTCGACCAGGGCAGGCCCACACTCTCACAGAAAACCAGCGTAAAATAGCAGCTTAATGCTGTTGTGTATCGTATGGAGTTTATATATATGTATATCGTACCGTATCGCATGGTGAGTTTAGAGAACTGGAGACCCTTTTTACTGGAAACGAGGCATTGCATCATAGTCCTATGGGTTACAGCATCTACTTACCAGCAGGTGAACTGTGTGCTCCTTTGACACCCTTATTCTATAAAAAATATGTTTTAAACACAAATTATTTAGAAAATATGTGTGATACAAACATTAGATATTTAAAGTTAAAATATTACAGATAATATTTACGTATCCTTTTCACTTTTGCCATTATTTTAACCAATACTTGGTTTCATGGCTTTAAATTAAATTAGACTTTAAGTTTGTTTTTTTTTGTCATGCGCTTAAGGGACATAAGAATATGCAATCCTTTTTTAATTTTAAATTTTAACGCACATGACGATGAACTGGATGAGAAATTGTCTACAGTTCATGGAACTTGATGAGCAGCAGTGTTACCAGCAGTGTGATAATATCGGTCGGTTTTGTGTTTACTGCCTACCCAGAGTGAGGAGTACGTCCAAGATGTATTCATCTTCGGAAATTTCTATGTTTATCTGTGGAATGTGGACTAAGCCTTAAGTATACGTAAAAGGTGTAATTTAAATCTATATAAAAATAGATGAAGAGAAAGAGAGAGAGAGAGAGAGAGAGAGAGATCGTTTAATTTATAACTGCAACAAAGGCGCCCTTGTATTTTTGGTAGATTTTAGAACACCTACCACTTACAATATTAAGTATCCTAAACATAGAATATTAATAAAAATTAAAAACAATTAATAATAATAATATTAGATTTGAGCATTTTCACTCCACCTTAACATGATAAAAGTGGTAAAATCTATCAAATATACAGACGATCTCTAATAGGACTTCAGACCGAGTGTGTCTCGTTTGATACCATACTATTTATGTCGCTAAGCAGATTTGTACCCACTGCTGAGCTTCAGTAACTCGTAAAGGTAAGAAGGACAATATAATTGGAGGCTCATTGCTGAATTTCATTATTTAAAGTTGTTTCCAGATGTTTATGGGCTGCAGTGGAATCTTACCATCCGACAGTTTATTATTACACTATATTCTTTTATTTATTTAATATTTATTGTTAATTCTTATTGGCATTCTCCGCCAATCAACCCGTGGTGTTATGTTTTTTGGGAGCAGGTACATACAAACTGTGGTATATATAATATATGTTATAAACGATAATAAAATGCATACATTAAAATTTCAAATAATAAAACATCTCAATATATCATCACTCTATTATAAAAAAAAAATATTTTAGTAGAATTTAAAATATTAAGAAATAAAAATAAAAACTATAAAAAAAATAAGTTTCCAATTATTTGAGCTTGATTTAAAAATTTAAACATTTTTTATCTACATATTATATTTTTCACCAAAGCAGTAAAATTATTCATAGTCTATCAAACTATCAATCAATAATTTTTTGCCCAAACTATAGCAAACAAAATTATTAATTTAATAACTACTGGACATTTTAAAACAAATTTAAGCATTACAAACAAATCTGAGTTGTAAATCATTCGTCTTTGAATAAACTTCACTAGACAACAAATGCGTTAAATCGATACGCAAGTAAGGAGCGATCGATTTACCGATCAAAGCCAGAGAAACGATTTAAAACGAAACGCGTTTATTTCGAGATAAAATTAGATCAAAGGCGGAATTCTGATGGATTATCAGTGTATTTAATCGTTTATCTTATAGGAATTTCGTCTCTAAGTTTATGTTCAACTAAAATGTCTATCTTTTAAGCTTTTGGCATTTCTAGGTATGTATTTCATATGTCATTCGTAACTTGTAATTACGAATATTTCATCACCATCAAACTCATTTCTCAGCACTTGCTTCCGGTTAGTTGCTGTGATCGCTGTTTACCGACATTTGCCTACCTATATTTGCCAGAATAAAGTTGCCAGATTGGCACCTTTAAGTTAAATATTACTTTTAATAGAATAAGGGTGTATATATGTGGGTATATATATATATATATATATATATATATATATATATATATATATATATATATATATATATATATATATATATATATATATATATATATATATATATGTACTTTAATTTTTGTGTATATTGTATAAAAGGCATGTTTACGCTTTTTTATATTTATTAATTTGCTTGCAAAAGATTGCAAAAAATTAACGCAACTAATGATTTTCAACAAAACCTTATTAACATTGTAACTTTATCATTTGCTTCATATAGAAAAAAGCAAAAGACGTAACACTGGCACATAAGTCCATACAAAAACCCAGATACTAGTGATGAGAAGCAGTATTGCAATGACATTGACTTTACGCCCTTATAGAGTACGTAAGCCATCCTTTGCTTAAAGATGTATTTTAGGGAAAGCCCATTTACAGAAATAGACTTGATGTGATGAAATTTATCAATTATATTTTTGCTTATACACTTGACGACGCTCCTTAAAATTCGCGAAGTAAGTATAATCGATGTATATTAATAGATTCTGATTTGCATAACAGAGTACATACAGACGATTTGAAAGTTTCACTGCTTTGAAAGAGGCGTGAAGTATCATTCAACATTGCAACGATAGTTTTAACATCTGGTTTTATGATGTTTTTAGAATTTTATGAACAACAATTTCGAGGCCATAGATTTCGCTTTCGTTTATTACGTGCATAAATCATTATGTGGATGAATTCTCAAGCGATTAGAATTCTATAAGGGTTTAGGTAAAAATCATCATGTTATTTATTTATTTATTTATTTACTCTTTATTGTAAACCAAAATACAAAACATCAAGAACAGTTAAATCTAAAATATAATATGTACAATAGGCGGTCTTATCACTCTGAAAGTGATTTCTTCCAGACAACCTTTGCATAGAGAACTGATGCCAACAAAAGTCAAAATAGAGGGGGCGTACAAAATAATAATAAAAATACATACAAATAAAGATAAGTGAAAATTATATGTAATATATCATATAATAGAATAAATGAAAAGAGTACGAGAAAGGAAAAGTAATTTATCTAATAGCGTTCTAAGTAATACATTTTAATAAGACTATTGAAAGAGTGAAGAGATTTAGCACGACGAATATGGAGAGGTATAGAGTTCCACAATCGCACAGCAGCTAAGGTAAAAGATTTTTTAAAATAGGAAGAAGAGTGCAAAGGTGTAGAGAGAGGAAGATTAACGGAGGTTCGAAGGGACCGATTATGCGTAAGGGAAAGATACTGGAAACGGTTTTTTATATAATGAGGAGTGGAAGGATTAAACAGCACACTATACAACGCGGAGAGAATGAGAGTATTCCTACGAAGGCGGATCGGGAGCCATTTGAGCTGTTTGCTAAATTCGGAGATGTCATCATATTTGCGAAGACCAAATATAAATTTAATGCATAAATTTTGAATGCACTCAAGCTTATTAAGCTGCTCTTCGGTAATGTCAAGATAGCAAATATCGGTATAGTCAAGGATAGGCGGAAGTAGAGACTGGGCGAGCGTAACTTTAGTTGCTGTGGGAAGAAAATTACGTAATCTACGTAAAGAGCTTAACGCAGCAAACATTTTTCTACCGACCTCATTAACCTGTGAGGTGCAAGACATACATGAGTCTAGATACATGTTATGTTATGTATATACTTTTTTGTACACCACAAAGTACTGATTACAGGAAAAAAACTTAAAAGATATGGACAATAAGGCGGTCTTATTGATAAAGACGACTTTCTCGTTGGTCTAGTGGTTGTAATAGTGTGACTGCTGATCATGAGGTCCTGGGTTCGAATCCCGGGGGTCCTGGGTTCGAATCCCGGGTCGTGCCAAAAATCAATTATTGGGTTTTTCCGTCAAGAAATTCTCAGTAGCTGCCCGGAGTTAGTGAGTTGGCCGTTTCTCATCCTCGTGTCTCGGAAAGCCCGTAAAGCCGTTGGTCCTGTGCCTGATCTTTCTCCGGTCGTGTCGGTTTACCGTCCCATCGGATTATGAGAGTGAGGGAATAGAGAATGCACCTGTGCTTGCGCATACATTTGGGCACTATAATCCTGTCCTGCGCTGATGGCTAGTCTCCGTTGAGGCTAGCCGCCGTGACCGAAATTTGGTCTGGAGGATATTATTATTAGTCAAAAATAGTGGTTTCTTCCAGACAACCTTAAGGGGAAAAATTAACTACTGGACAGTGGGAGGTGGTGTATATTATAATGAACATACATATTAATACCTAAATATACTAAACCAATATTATTATACCTAAAATAACACAATAATATATACAAAATATAAATAAATAGATTATGATCATCACAGTCCATCACAAGTACATTGTTGAACAAATTCCTTCGTCACAGATTGACACAAAGTACGGAGCCGAGTCACCAGCCATAAATTCCGCGTCTCAAGTATGTCTCTAGTATATTATTATAGATTACTCGCTTAAAACTTTAAAACTACTAAATAGTTTTATGACGTTTTCAACGTCGCTGAGATTTAGTAAATAATACAAGCATTTTTAATCGATTTAAAAAGGAGGCGGTACTCAATTCGACTGTATTTTTTTAATGTGTGTTACCTCAGAACCTTTTTCTAGGTAAACCAATAAATATGATTCTTTTTTTATTTGAAAGTTGATGCTTTTCATGTGGTCCTATATAAATTTGATCAAAATCTGACCAGTAGTTTTTGAGTTATCTTTAATAGCGCGTATTTAATTGACTTCAATGACATTGATGATGATTTAATTTTATTTATTTTGAAGTCGGTTATACAATTTCTTTTATTTTACCACGGTTATTTAGGTAATCATTATTTTGCCAACTTATCATATATTAATAGCTATATACTATCAGATTCTTCATACTTACGCAAAACATGTGGATTTTTGCTCATCTATCATCCTCCCACACAGTTCTTGTCAATATGAATTGCCACCCAAAAGCCATAGCTAATATTTTGGTAAAAAGTGTTACTGCTTTAACCATATTTCTAAGATCATATAAAAATAACTTGTTTATACTTTTATTAACTGTATCGAAACTAATATACATTTCATCTCATTTTCAAACACATATATATATATATATATATATATATATATATATATATATTTATTTTGCAATATCCGTCCAGCCGCATTCTATTTCCAAACTTTTACGAGCGGCCTCTTCCGATGAACATTGCGACACTTGCTGTACAAGTGGTTAGTTTCTAATGCTAAACTTGTGTACGCTGTGAGTAATCGATTATCGAATAAATAGCTCGCTTTCGGATTATCTATTTTGTTTTGTCATTTAAAACATGTGATGACAGCTTTTCACGCAACAATATTAATATATTTGATTACGTTTAGTTTATTGTTTCAATGGTTGTTATTGTCGATTTCACTATTTAGTTGATTTAATAAATCAACTGCTTTGTCATTTTTAAATTAAGAAATATTTACTGCATGCAGGATCAATTTTCTGATTAATGTACCGAAATACGAACTATTTAGAAAACAAATGGTACAGGGTAGTTTAATACACAATCATCCCAAAGCCATTGTAAATATTAGACCGTCATTTCGAAGTCATTTAACAAAACCAACATTGAAGTTAATTAAGTTCCCGGGCTCATTTTCATTTTCGATTCACAAGAAATAAAGATAGGCATTGACATTGTTTAAATACACATAGGTGACATTGTTTTAAAGCTGGTCATTCTATAGGTGCTCTATTTTTTATTGTAGAAGAAATATTAAAAACTAAAAATGCTAAAAATTATAACAAAGTAAAATTTCTTTAAATTTAGGTTATCAGTCGTTGAATATTATACTTTAGAAAATTTTATTTAGATCAAAAATAAGTTTTCCTTTGCATTTTAGGCGTTTATATAAACAGCAAGGAAGAAAAGACAAAACCACACGTAGAGAGGAGGAAACGCGGGATAAATTTCTCACAGATAGCAGCGAGTTTAGTGAGACTGCGCGTTGTGAAATAGGAAATGACGACTGTAATACTAGAAGCGACAACGATACCCGTGAGTGTACAACTACGCCCGAGGAGTAAGTAACTAGTGAGAAATTACGTTGGACGGCTGGATTCTCCCACAGCAACGCATTTATCAGATAATGCTTTTAGTATTTGATGGAGACAAAATATGTGTAACTTGGATTTTCAAAAAGGTTTCTTTACATCTGCAAAGTATTCTATAATCTATTAAACGTATAAAATAGTTAAGCTACGCGTATACTATTATTTGTACTATAATTGAATTGAAATATATTCATAATCGAAATTAATCCAAGTGGCCGTCTTAAGTAGTAATTCGCGGCTACTCAATATGTCACTGAAAAAAAGGCTATATAACATAATTACGTTTCATTAAAATAATTTAGACATTCTTGTTAATAAGAAATTAGTTTAATTTTTTAAGTATAGACGTAATCTTTATTTATGATAACATATTTGTGGCTGCTATTTCGATGCACTTCTTTATTAAAACTGACATATATATATATATATATATATATATATATATATATATATATATATATATATATATATATATATATATATATATAGAACTACATCGTGAATTGAAAGAAATGACACCTCTTATCGAAATCCGTTTAACTTGTTAACGTAATATTTTGCCTTTCTATTGTGTATTGAGAAGAAAATAAACTAGTTATTTGATGGTGTTTATCTACCTAATATGACATCTAAATGATAGTACCATAGAATAAACAGGAAGTGTGCAGCCTTTAAATTGGATAAAATTATTTTTTTAATTTTATTAAGCGTATATAGTACGTGCAAGTAGTAAAATTAAAAAAAATGTACAATCGGCTTCAATATAACCCAATCAATGTATTCTAATTTGAAGTCAATTCAATACGTATTATTTAAGGATAACTCAAAAACTACTAGTGAAATCTCGATCAATTTATTATGGAACTACAAGAGAAGCACCAGTTTTCAAATGAAAAACGAATCACTAATATATATATATATATATATATATATATATATATATATATATATATATATATATATATATATATATATATATATATATAAAATCGGTTAACCCAGAAAATGTGCTGAGGTAACACACTCAAAAAAAAACATACAGTCGAATTGAGTACCTCCCCCTTTTTGAAGTCGGTTGAAAACGTAGTATACAATTTATTGATATATTTTAAATTTTCGTAGTAACTAATATTTAAATAAACAAATTATTGTAGTTTATCCTCTCAGAAGTGAGGTGAGAGAATGTCCGTGCCAAGCAGTGGGACGTATTAAGGGGATATAGTAAGTCAGCTCAAATTTTATTTTCGCCCCCACTTCCCCGCGCGTCGTATGCTATGTACCGACATGTTTATAATCAGTAATACTGTAAGTAGTTAGGTCGTTAGATACTTATTTCATTAGGTTTATCATATTTATGCCTGTTTCATAACGCCAACCCAGTCGCTTCTTATTTTTATTACGGTTATTTTCCGTTTTAATTTTACGTCGTCCTGTTGCGTAATGTGTATTCTGATCGTAAGCGACACAACTTATCCCTTCCAAGGCCTAAGCGATACTAACGGGGCGACAGGAATCAAGCTTCAAGACGCCGATAGTTTAGGTAATTTCTTTTTACGGTGAAAATAATGGTATTTAAAAAACAGTAAATAACATAAGCACTGCTTTATAGTTAGTTCAGTTAGTATGCAAAGTTTCATGATCTTATTTAAAGTATATTATGAATAACAGCGGTTTATTGTTCAATTTGAAGGTAACTTTGGATTTTTTTTCTATCGCGAAAATTTTACGGAATCGTGTTTTCGTCTAACATAGTCCTTAACATTTATCCTCAACTTTACCATATATTAATTTCAAAATTAATGATAGAATACTTTCGGCATAACGGGGTATCTTGCTAAGCCATTTGAGGTTATATTTCCCCTTAAGACTGTAACTTTGTTTAGTTTTACTTCTATCCACAATATAATTAATTATAATAATATGTCTATAAAAATATGTACTGAATTTGTTATACGACCATGATCTAGTCGAATTTCAGTTTGAGTCAACATCATGTGGAAAATCTGGTCAGCTTATTTTATAAATGTTAATTAGGTGCCCAATGCCTCAAGCTCAAATTCTATGTGGCATTGGTTACGTAAGCAAATTCTAATACTAATAAAATAAGCTAATATAATCTAGATCAACATCTGAAATAAACATCTAATTCATTAGCTTATTAAATGCCGAAGACTGACTCTGGGGTAATGGTTCAGAGGTTTGAATGTTACTGTGTTTGCGCTAACACTTTCTGCATTAATATATACGACTAGCGAGCCCCGGCTTTGCACATGTTATTTTTCAATCTGGACAACAGCGCCACCCAGCGGTTTCAGTTGAGTTTTTAAATCATCCACCCAATTGATTAAACACAAAAATTCTATGTTTTTCGGATATATATAATTTTCGGACAAACAGACAGACAGACAAAAAATTAAAAATGTTTATTCATGTCTCAATATGCAAAAAACCCGGAGCTCAATATAAGGCAGTTATTACAATATCTCACAGACGCTTCAATTTTATTTATGTGCATAGACATATCCATTATATTTCTATAAAGATACGTATTGGGACCCAGCTATTGGCCGGCTATCTCGTCGATCGTATTTGACGTGAAAATGATTTCGTTACGATCTCTCATACAGATTGCATTGTATATTTTATCGCGGCGGGTTCAAGAGCGAGATGTCAGGGTCAGTAATATGCTTACCATTATTGTAAAAGGCCAAGTTTACAAACGTTTTGATCGTTATGAAATGTTTAGCGGTGTGAAGATATGAATCACTGGTGCGGAGATAGATCGGTAAAATGATCTGTGATTTTGAATACTGATAAAAAGTGTATAACGTTACATTACTTTTAATATATTTTTTTTATGGGAATTGTGTGACAAACGAGCACACAGTCCACCTGATGGTAAGTGGTTGCTGTGGCCCATAGACATCTACATCTATCCTCGATTACGAATCAAAATGCAGATGCGTTGTCACCCGTGAGGACTAAGATGGAATGCCTCGTTTCCAGTAAAAAGGGTCTCCGGTTCTCTACACTCACCATACGAAATACAGCAGCATTAAGCTACTATTTCACACTGGTATTCTGTGAGAGCGTGGTCCTTCCCCGGTCGAGCCGACCCATTCGTGCTACAACTATACTACTAATATAACTGCAGCATGGCTCTACCACGTATATATTGCAGGAAAAACTCGGTTAATATTCGTAAGATGTTTTTCTAGCCAGTTTGACCGAGTATCTCAATCGATCATTGTAATGTGTAAATATATAATATATATTATTGGTTTTAACAAGAAATATTATAATGATCCAGTAGTGTGTATTCACAGTTTAGTATAGTGGCGGTTAGAATATCCACTACCCACATAGTTCCATAAGGACGTAACAAGCGAAAGAGGGAATCAAAGCAAGATATGAGTAGCAGCATCTTCTTTATAATAATTAAAAAATAAAAACTGCGATTGTCAACTCGACTGCGTGGCACAAGACAACAAGTGGCGACAAGCGTGGCAACTATGGCAAATATCCCTCCCATTGAGGTAATCAATGGTGGAGGCCTATGTTCAGCAGTGGACTTTAATAGGCTGTTAGGATAAAGGAATGTAGTTTTTCTAGGTAGACATAATAGTGATAACATACCTTGATTAAGCGACCAATTCGAAATAGACACTCGGTGAGTCTGCACCTTATTAGAAACACCACGCATTCGAAAAAACTGGTTTGCTTTGTCGTTTATGATGTGTGCAGCAAAAGAGTGGAATACAATGTGACTTTCTTTATGGTAAGTGTAAATAGTCCACATAAATCTAAATAATAAGGTAAATTATTTCGATTTCTGTGGGATAGTCCTTCGTTACTTCATTGCGTTTTACAATTTTTGGCATCTTTGCTTTTCTTTTTTCTTTTTTATTTACAAAATAAAACTATCTCCACACAGACAGTTTACAAACATGAATTGCACAAAGACAAACATCCAGAATCGGAACAGTTATTTGCACGGCATACAAATATATGTTCCGTGTGGTATTCGAACCCGAGACTGTCAGCGCCGCAATTCAAGTTAAGCTACTGCACCACAGAGCCTTCAAATTCTTCGTCAAATAATATCTTTTTCATTATCGGGTGGGACAGTAGTCAAGTTCTGGCTTATAATATTTAAAAAAAAATTTTTTTTCTAAGCTGACCTGAGCGTAGAGGCTATTGTTTATCAAAATTGTACTATTTTGCATGTATGATATGCGGTAGAGGATCCTCTTATGTACCCATTACAGAGCGAGCTACATTATTGAGATAATGTGGGGAACTTTCCAGCATCCATGGTCACGGGGGACCGTGGGTTGGTTGGCTGGAAAGCACACAAAACCTCGGGTATTAAAATAATGCAAATTAAATACGATAAAATCCGTAAAAGTAGTTTTATTCAATCTGTAGCGTTCGCGTAAATATAAGAAATCATTATTGAGGTATGTAAAAAGTGGTAAAATTAAAAGTTTTGTACAACCGACTTCAATATAAATAAAATGAGAACATCATCAATGTATTCAATTAAATACGCATTATTAAGGATAACTCAAAAGATACTAGTCAGATCTTGATCAAATCTATATGGGAACACACGAGAAGTACCAGCTTTCAAATAAAAAAGAATCATGAAAATAGGTTCACCCAGAAGAAAATTCTAATACACACATAATAAAAACGTACAGTCGAATTGAATACTTCCTTTTTTTAGAAGTCGATTAAAAATGCATGTATTACATAACATTACAAAAATATTATGTAATAACATAAATTTTTTTATGGTAGAGCGATACCGCTGCTATATTATGGCTGCAGCACGAATGGGTCGGCTCGACCGGGGTAGGACCACTCTCTTACAAAATACTTACTTACTTATCTTCACGCACAATCCCTAACGGGGTAGCCAGAGAGAACAGATCGCCAAGTGTCACGATCCTTACATACCTCTTTCGCTTCTTTCAGGTTCATTAACTTCTTCATACATGCGCGTCTAGGTATCCAAATACTCTTGACCCTTCCCTCTTCGAGCAATTTGCTCACATGGTCTTCGAAAGTTAGTCTCGGTCTAACTCGACACCTTTTAATATTTACTTTCGCTCTATATATTTTCTTCACCATTCGGTCTTCACTCATTCGTTCAACGTGCCCAAACCATTTGAGTACGCCCCTATCAATTTTCGTGATAAGGTCATCTTTCAATCCTGCCATATGGCGAATCTCTTCGTTTCGCTTTCGGTCGGCTATGGTAACGCCACACATTTTACGAAGAGATCGCATCTCCACTGCATTCAACTTGCTTTTATGCTTCTTCTGGCATACCCAGGTTTCGCTGCCGTATAACAAAGTCGGTACTAACACTGCGTTATGTATTGCAAGGCGTGCACTCTTCACCACGCCTTGCCTTTTGACTAATGCATTTAGGGCACCATTGACTTTGTTTCACATCTAAATCACATCTTCTATCCCGGCTGAAAGCACTCCCCAAGTATACAATTTCATTTACCTGTTCTAGACATTCCTGATTTACCCATATTTCACATTTCGTTCTCTCTTCGTCCTTTTCAAATACCAGAACCTTAGTTTTATTAGCATTCAAACGGAGACCTTTAATTTCTCATTCCTCTTTCATACACGTGACTAATGCCTGCAGTTCTGCTTCTGATGGTACAATAAGCACTGCATCATCAGCATACAGCAGACAATTAACTTTAATGTCACCCAATTTCATAAATATACTAAATACCACCATATACCAGCGTGAATAGCAGCTTAATGCTGCAGTGTGTAGTACGGTGAGTGAAAAGAACCGAATACCCTTTCTACTGGTAACGAGGTATTCCATCTTAGTCCTTAAGGGTGACGACGTATCTGTGTTTTGATTCTTAATCGAGGATAAATTTAAATGTCTATTGACGGTAACATTCACTTACCATCAAGTGGATTGCTACGCGTTTGTTACATTTTTTAACAAAAAAAAATATTTGCATGGATTTGTATTATAATGTCGTCGCTATTCAGCGAGCCCTTTTTTAGAGATGTGTAAAAAATGTAAGAAACATAACATGATGTGACACATTTGTAAATTTAATTTTGATTTCTTATTCAACCAATTTCATTTTCATTAACAAGTCAAAACAAGATTAACTTATGTTCAAGTTATCCGAAGCGCACTGGGTGATTATTAAAAAACAGAAATATATATAAAGTGAATATACGAGCCTCATATATCACTAAAACATTACACAAGTAGCAATGTAATTTCACTGTTTCCATTTGCAAAGATATATTAGCTCTTACTGCTGAATAACTTAAAACACTTTTCATGTAATTGAGAACTGAACCAGGTGCAAGTGCATCGGTGCCGATTGTACAGACTCTTGAGTTATCATACCTACCTCATTTGCATTGCTTAATAACTTAATTTTGACTGTTTCATATGGCTTATGGAAAGGACCCCACACACCGTAGTTTTCGGTTTTATTCACATTGACTGGATTCTTGTATAATGTCGTATGATATAAAGATTTTTGAATATTTTGAAGCCAAAATTTCACGATCCGTGTACAAGGTTTTATAACAAAATAATAATAGAAATCGATGAAGTTATATTACTTTAATATATAATTCTAATGCTATATCAACTTATGTACTTTCCGTTCATAGCATTTTATTTAAGTCACGAACTTATTCGATCAACAATAGCAACATTGTTGATCGAATAATTACGAATAATTAGATTTTACAGAGATCTTTCTTATAACCACACCAACGATTTGCCCCAGTTTTATTCGCATCAGCATCACCTATCGGGTTAAATAATAGCGAAGAAGCATCCAAGTGACCCTATAAGTATTCCATATAAATTTCACTAAAATCGGTCAAGCCGCTTACTGTTACCGTTACAGCCTATTAAAGCCCATTGCTGAACATAGGCCTCCCCATAGATTGCCTCATAGGCTGGGATATTTGCCATAGTACCATGCTTGGCAAGCTGGTTGGCAAACGCAGTTTTTTATTTTTAGTCGTTATAAGGAAGACGCTGCTGCTTATCTCCCAATTTATTTCCCTGTACCGCCTCTTCCGACACCCACGAGATGATATTCTTACACCGCCACAAGGTACAAAGCCATGTTTGTCCTATATTTGATGGTTATTCGAGAGGTACATCTTATGATTTATTTTCTTGACTTTTGTTGATGTTATTATGTTGGTACAATTTCACGCGCTGTATATTGTTAATAATTAAGTATTTAATTTGTATCCTGTTATATATTATATAACAATTTTATTAATCATTTATTATATAAGTACTTATATATGTTTTTTTCATAGAGTTCACGTATATTGATAGTTCTTGCGGAAGTACGCGGTAGCTGGTTGCAGAGGTGAAGACGAATGTAATTCAGGGGCCAATAGAAAATCAGCGTTAGGTTTTCAAACTGACGTCATGCTGAATTGGTTCCTATAATAGAGATTATATAGGTCTTTGGTCCCTATCTTTTGTCATCGCCCTGAGGCACTAATATTAAGAATATATATTTCTTTTTTCTTATTTAAATTGGCTGTTTGTTCGTTCTTGAAATAATTTTTTTTTACTTTGTTTCAATATGCTTTTGAAATATTTTGGTGCCTTGTGTGTGTCAAAAATAAATATATTTTCTTTCTTTTTTTCTTTGTATGAGGAGAAGAATTATACACAGGAATTTTATATATTAATATTAAGCCAAAAGACCTAGAAATATATAATATGAGTTTTCGCCGCTCAGAAGTTAAACATTAGCCCTAAAATTTCACGTTACACAAAAACCCCGAATTGATCCCCGCTGGTACCAATAAAATTGTTAATTGCAAATTTAATCACGTGCTCGTCGGATCATCGTGAGAAAACCATTGTCTGATACAATAAAAAAAAACGTTTTGGGGACATGTGAAGTCTGCGGCCACGTAGTGAAGCAGCTTGTGTTCTAAAACCCGCTCAGAAATGAAAGAAGGTCTGTGCTCAGTAGTAGGAGTTACATAATCTAAAAGTTTATATTATTCAAAGCCTGACTTATTGCCATCAATAAGACAAGACTGCCTCGTTGGTCTAGTGGTTGTAGTAGTGCGACTGTTGATCATGAGGCTCTGGGTTCGAATCCCGGGTCGGGCCAAAAAAAATTATTGAAATTTTCTGTCAAGAAATTCTCAGTAGTTGCCCGGAGTCAGATAGTTGGCGGTGTCTCACCCCCGTGCCTCGGAAAGTACGTAAAGCCGTTGGTCCTGCGCCTGATCTCTCTCCGGTCGTGTCGGTTTACCGTCCTATCGGATTATGAAAGTGAGGGAATAGAGAGTGCACCTGTGCTTGCGCATACACTTGGGAACTGTAATCCTGTCCTACGCCGACGGCTAGCCTCCGTTGAGGCAGGCCGCTAAGGCCGAAATTCGGTGTGGATGTGGAGGACATTATTATTACTATTATTATTATTCCAAGTAGTATAATTTTATGTCAAATAATTCTCTAACAAGTAAACAGCTGAATAACAAAAAATGTCAACGAAGCCTGATCTTGAGCAACTAACTCTCAGCACAAATCTGATCTACTAATTTTTGAAAAAAAAAAAGCCTACTAAAAAAATAATGATGTATATATGTATATATATATATATATATATATATATATATATATATATATGTGTGTGTATATATATATATATATATATACACAATACCCCCACCCCCCACACCCCCCTGTGAGGCTGTGAACATAGACAATCTATGGAGAAAGCCTATGTTCAATAGTGAACTGTGGGGAATATATCTCAATAAGTGAATGAATGAATGCATTAAATAGCTGTTATGGTAAATTACTAAGTTACAGTTGATGTGAAAAGGCCCTACGAATTATCTGCTGACCTCGTATTCCTTTGTTTTTCCAGTTTGGTGTTGACCATTTTTGTTGTCGGATTAATGTGACATGAAAGCGAAAATGGAGAAAGCTCAACATTAAATTTTGTCAACAATGAAACGCATAAGTTTTATAATATTAATAAAGTAGCTTTGTTAAACGTAGATACTAAAGAGGTTATAAAATTTCAAGCGAAAGCATTGTTGCGTATGTTTCTCCTACTGTAAGAATTCTTATGTCCTATTACATTTAACCTTCAGGCTATGCATAGTACTAAAATAAAAAATAGTTAAGCTAATTCGAAGTAAATTAATAATACATATAAAATATTGAATGTGATCCGTGACTATGATAATTTAGGAGCATTTGTCTTTCAACTTCAGTCGACTCCTACGCAGAAAATATCTATTTCAAGCTCTAACCTTATGTTTAAAAATAGCACTAAATTTAAAAGCCCCATGATTTTCTTTGGTATTGTTTACTTACATAGAAAACTATTATAAAAAAGTTTTCTTTTATCGGTCAGATTTAATTAAAAATTAATTCGATGACAAAAACGCACCTCGTAAACTCCGAAGTCGTCGCAATCACCGACAAGATAAATTGAAATAAAATTGCTTTTAATCGATGTTATTAACCTGGTATAAGGTAATTACAAACTGAACTGTATAACATGTGTCAATCATTAACGATTTCGATTGGCTCCACCTCAATTCTTCAATTTAATTTATAACTTGAGACCTGCAAACATAATTAAGAGAAAAACCAGTACGCATAGCGGGCATAACTTTAGAGGTATGTGCAGCAATCTAACATGTCTCTTACATATATATATATATATATATATATATATATATATATATATATATATATACACACGCTAGAGATATGTATATACTGGATAACATTTTTTATCGTCTGGAAAAATAGGGTGTAACATGTGAACGGGGGAGAAGCCTATGGTACTGATATTTTAGAAAAAATAAAAACAAAAATTTTGATTAAATAAACACATTAATTAAAAACTACCGAAATTTAAACCATATCCATCCTAGCCTGTGACCCCGCGAAGAGAAAAGGCCAAAGATGTATATTTTCGTTCGTAAAGAAGGATGTATATGATTTGAATTTCGATAGATTTTAATTAATTTATTTAATTAATTTTTTTGGTTTTTAATTTTTTGTAAAATATCAGTGCCATAGGCTTCTACTCCGTTCACATGTTGCACACTTTTTTTAGGCGGTAAAAATGGTCACCCGTATAAGTATATGAGTGTATAATTTCCGTTATGCGCAGTGTATGATAATACTGAGTAGAAGAAGTGACGTAGTGTTGCGACATGCAGGGAGACGATGGATGTAAGGTCTGCGTGCTGAAAGTGCAAGGTGTTCAGCAGTAAACTTATTATTATGATGGATACACGCGTCTTAGAATATGCTGAATGACATAATTTTCTGTTATATTTTTCCTCTTAAAGTTAATAGTATTCCAAATACTATTTGCTAAAATATTATGTAGGCTACTCGAATGTCACAGGAACTAAAACAGTAACAGTATCCCTATATAAGTAAGCAAGATGATATTGTGGTCCGAATTAAGAAAGAAATGCCTCGGTGGTTCAGACATGTATTGTAGAAATAATGAATGAGGAAAGAGTGACAAAGTTAATGCTTCACAAGTGTGTGATATAGCCGGCAAGGGACGCCCTAGAGAAAGGTTATTTTCCAAATTGGCGATATATTAATAATGGTAAATATGTATTCTTCCACATCTATGTTGCTTTTCGTTTTCTCTTTTTTTGTAACTACGACTTATTTAGAATAGTTAATACTGCGCGTCTCTTCCTATCAACGGAACAAAAGTTTTTAAAATATTTCTTTACTTCGCTTCGTGATTATAATTAAATGCATTATACGTAGATTTTTTATTCGTGATAGAATCATATAGTTGTCGTATTATAGCTCCAGCATAAATAAATAGTTATATATAATATAGTAACGCATGCACGCTCAATGGATCGTTTGTTTTTTACCCTTACCTACTTAGATAAAAATAAGATCAAGATGTTGACATGTGATATAAAGAAAGTACCAATATTACATTTTCTCGGAATATGATTTACGGGTTACCACTATTGAAATAACTTTTGAAAATACAAACTCATTAATATAAATTTTATTATGTTGATATTCGATCTTGTCGGTGAATTTTATAATTACTTCGCAATATGCACATTAAAATTAATTTTTATTATATTAGCTAAAACATAATCAACATGTTTTATTTCCGCAAGGTGGCGCCTGAATATTATTAATGTTTAATTTCGTCTCATAAAACGTGTTATTTATCACTTTATAATGAACTCCATTGGCGCATATATATCTAGATTTAAATTTAAATTTTAATTTTAAATAACATATTGGACAAACTACTTTTATGTAAAACGAAAGTGTGATATTTCAAAGAAATCAAGATATACAAATAGCTAACGGTATAGTTTCACTTATCCGTATCTTAATTTTTTTTATAGGAGAAGGGTGACAAACGAGCTCACAGTCCACCTGATGGTAAGTAGTTGCTGTGGCATATACAGATCTAAATCTATCCTCGATTATGAATCAAAATGAAAATGCGTTGTCATCCGTGAGGACTAAGATGGAATGCCTCCTTTCCAGTAAAAAGGGTCTCAGGTTGTGTCTACACGCACCATACGAAACACAGCAGCCTTAAGCTGCTATTTTACGCTGGTATTCTGTGAGAGCGTAGTCCTTCCCCGGTGGAGCCGACCCATTCCTACTACAACTATACTACTAATATAGCTGCAGTATGGCTCTACCACTTTAAAAAAATAAGTGTGTAAGAAGGCCTGGGGAATGACCAAAGTAGCAATCACCATCTTGCAGGTTTTATACGTGGTAAAACCACGGTTATGGTTGTGGTACGAATGGGTCGGCTCGGCGGGGACAGAACTACGCCATCACGGAATACCATATGTAAAATAACAGCTTATTGCTTCTCTGTTAGGTATGGTGAGTGTAAAGTACCGGAGACCCTCATTTGATTTGATGATTGTCTCATTTAATATATATTGAAGTCGGTTGTACAAAAATTTTAAATTTACCACATGTTTCAATATGATCTTGAAATATTTTACACAAATAAAGATATGATCACAGAAACAAGGCATTCCATCTTAGTCCTGAGGGCTGACAAAACATCTGCATTTTACCTCCTAAGGGGGTAATCCGTGATTTTGATTCTTAATCTAAGATACAGGTAGATATCAATAGGTCATAGCATCCTCTTACCATCAGATGGACTGTGTACTCGTTTGTCACCTTTATTATACAATAATACAGGTTTTCTCACGATGCTTTCCTTTATGGACGAGCACGTGCTAAATCAGGACTTAACTTAACTGAACTCGAACTGGTCGCGTAATAGTAAATACATATGAATCGAGCGCTTATCCTACAAAAGTTACTACGGTTCTAATATGTATGTCAAGAGATTTATCAGATTTAGCACATCCTGCTGTTATCTTTTTAATGATAAGCGCCTATTCGCAATAACTATCATCTGAGCAGCATATATTGTAATGTTTGTTGCGATATTTAGCCAACTGTGTAGTTTTTTTTTTAATTTATTTACCAACATTTACCATTAGATGGACTGTGTGCTCGTTTGTCACCATATCCTATAAAAAAAACGTTCAACGGTGGGATTTTGATTGGCTTTACAATGAATGAATTAATGTATCTTTTTCTTTTTTTTTAAATCTCCGCTCGCCATGAGCTTCAACATGTGTATATACGAAATATTGATGACACCCATGGGACAAAACGGGACAAAGATTTCTCTTAAGCCTATACCATAATGCTTATGTATGTTAAATATAAATATATGTTAAATATATAATATGTTAAATAGTTATTCAGCGAGGAAACACAGAAAGCGTTCTTGGCACTATACCACGGGGAGCAGGTCTTTTTGACCATTAAAATTTTTAGTTTTAGATTTTCTATATTATAGTTTCTTCTTTTATATTGTATGTAATTAGTTTTAATCGTAAATATTGTAAATATTAAGAAAATTATTAACTGTATTTAAATCTATATATAATGTAATATATTTGTTAATTTTTTTTTTTTTAATTGGATAGGGTGACAAACGAGCACACAGTCCACCTGATGGTAAGTGGTTACTGTGGCCCATAGATATCTACATCTATCCTCGATTACGAATCAAAATGCAGATACGTTGTCACCCGTGAGGACTAAGATGGAATGCCTCGTTTCCAGTAAAAAGGGTCTCCGGTTCTCTACACTCACCATACGAAATACAGCAGCATTAAGCTACTATTTCACGCTGGTATTCTGTGAGAGCGTGTTCCTTCCCCGGTCGAGCCGACCCATTCGTGCTACAACTATACTACTAATATAACTGCAGCATGGCTCTACCACGTATAAATTTAAAAAAAATTATTTGAATATATTATCAACTTCACAATAAATTAAACCTGAAGTTTCCATTAATATCTTTGCGGGCCCAATCAAACATAATAACGATATTTATTTCGTTAATTATAAGGTATGTATAAGATAACCCTCGGGCTGTCTTTTTACATGGAGGTACCGTCAAAGGTGACATGCACAAGTATTCCAGGAAAGAGATCGTCGGATTAAGTAATACATATTATAAAAAGAAACCGTTTCAGATTTATCAGTTAATATCTGCACTTGTCCGATTTTTTCAAATAAAAAAATAAAAGTAAATTAAAAAAGAAGTTAAATCAGATCACCAGCATATCTATGAAAAAGTTTCTATTTTGTTTTCATATCTGATATAACTTAAAAAAATAGTCGCTGATGTCGATACTAGTAAAGTAATTACAGGAGCAAATTTGAAATTTATCCAAAAATATTATAAATGATCTCAAGTTAACCACGCATATTGAACTAATGGTGGTTTATAAATATGCTCACCAAGAAGTATGTAACATTCATTTATTTCTCCCCAATCATATGTTGTAAATGTGTGAAAAATAAATGTATTTATTGTAATTAATGGTACTTAAATAAATAATTTTTGCTTGGACAAGTTTACAATTACACGCGCCTTTTTTTAAGTATCACCCTAATTTTACTTGGCACATTACAAACCAGTCACATATCGCCCGCCACGAGCACCATATACCAAATTGTTTCCGCGAAGTGACCCGCTAATTATGTTCTCAACGGTCTAGTGATGGGTAGTAAATTTATATCATAGTCTAGAAAGTCTAAATCAATTATATATGATTTTTTTTTATAAAAAAGTGGGACGTTAATCTTATCCAAATGCCAAGCTAAACTGTACGCGATACATCTATATAAAACATACGCCTAATCTCATATATTTATTATCTTAATAAATGCCTATAATTATATGCCCGTGTCATGGGTTCGCTTTTTCTGAACATGGCTAAATAATCAGAGGTAAATTTGGTTCCGAACACTATAGCCAATTATTTTATGTTGCAAAATTACTGGGTTCAATTAAGAAAACAATCTTATACATCTATAGATAAGTTTTGCGATCGCTAAGGCACGCAAGATGATGATGTAAGATGGCATCAAAAACGTCAAGGTTTCTCTAATTATGAATTGTGCTGCTGACCTTAAATTATACTGTTATCCTTGAACTTTTGTAAACGTATTGTTTATCTTTAAAATGCTATTGACAATTTTAAGTAGTATAGAAGAAGATACACATTCACATTTGACTTTAATTTTATCCTTTACCTACTTACGTACTCGCAATGAGGTTTTAATAAATTCGGTACTGGTTTTAAAAACTTTATACTTTATAATAAATACGCGAGTAAGTATGTATTTAATTATTATAAAATACATCGAAATAAATTAAAATTAGAACCCATTATTTATAATCTCACTGCAAGCATTGTACGTGTCAGTTATGAAAAAACCAGTAAAACCTACAATCACAAATAAATACCCATACCAATGGCTATCGGCGAGACCAAAAAATTATTATTAAAATATTTCAATTATAACTTATTATCAATAAATTTATATAAAAACAGTAAAATTCAAACGTCATTTTAAGGTTTGCACATCACTAAATCTTATGCGAAATAAGCGTCTGATATGCGATAAGGAGACGATTAGTACTCGAGTAAGCGCTTTCTCTGGAAATATTTAGCTCAGAATTGTTCTCGAGATGATGTCAATGATTCACTGAAATGAGAGACGTTAACAACTTCCTTAATAAGACGTGTTGACAAATTCACTCAATGTAACAGAATTAACGACCCAGCGTTGAAAATACTACATGATGATTTGAACACTGTGCCGAAACATTCGATTCCTTATCAAAATATTTAATACAGTTAAAAGTATAACGTATATTAAATGTTTGTTTAGTTATTAAATGTTTTCGTATTAATTATTGAATATTTTTTTGAGGTAAACATACAATGATAAACATAAAGATTATAAAACGTGTAGTTAAAAGCACCGAACAGTAATTTCAACAAAATTTAAATCTTAGTACTTACCAGGCACAACCAGAACACAATAAACTACATAGAATTAAAGCAAAACGCATAAGTTTATGGTTTTAAATTTTCGAAACATAACAAGAAAACAAAAAGATTACAAGAAAACAAGAAAACAAAACAAGTAACTTTGACAAGCTCGGGTAATAAATATTTAAAAAACATATTCTTAGTTCGAGGTAATCATAAAGGAGAACTAGATCAGTTAGACAAATATTATATCTGAGAAACAAGAAATAATGACACACTTAAAACTGGAGATATATACCGTCGACTTTGAGTATTATTAAAAACATACCCATTCAGCTTTTTTAAATTAAATTAAGTAGCCATAAAATTTTAAGATAGCAGCATTATAAATATACAGGTCGTTTAATAATTGTAATACTCAAAATATTTTTACAATATCTGACACTGGAATTGTTAAGTTCTTCTTTTACAGCAGCTCGCTGCGATCCTTTATGTCTTTATTTATACTTTGTTCTTTCAACACGTGAATTGATTGCAAGTTTATGACGGAGTCATAAACTTACCAGCACGTACCAGATCGTGATATGAAAGCAATGTAAAAATTGCAATGACTCCGCAAACAAATTTAATTGAAATATCAAGCTAACGTGGACTAATTTCACTTCACGTCACTATAAAGGGTTAATATATTTCGCCCGTGACATGTTGTCAATCAATTTGAATAAAGATTAAAATCTTGTTTCATGTAACATGTACTTTTGAATAAGGTATAAAGTTCGAATAAAAAATTATTGATTTTATTTAACCGTTCAACGATGATGATAATGTTCAATTATTTTATTACTTTGCTGATTTTAATACTTTAACAGCAGCATACTGAATACTCATTCACAAGGAGCAACTTAATGCCTTTTTATACAAGAAACAGGGATATATACATTTTTTTTACAATTTGATGACTAAATTACAACGTACATGCGGCAAACAAAGACAACAGGATATCTGCATGACTGAAAAATTTAAATAATTCGAGGAAATAAGGAACTGAAATGAGTAAATAAATATTCATACGTGGTGGAGCCACACTGCAGTTATAATATGGTTGTAACACGAAGGGGTCGGCTCGACCTGGGAAGGGCCACGCTCTCACAGAATACCAGCGTAAAATAGCAGCTTAATGCTGATGTATTTCGTATGGTGAGTGTGGAGAACTGAAGATCCATTTTACTGGAAACTAGGCATTACATCTTAGTCTTTAGGGGTGATAACAATTCTGCATTTTGATTCGTAAGTGATTTCTTAATCCTTATAAAACTGTAGATATGTGGTCGCAGCATCCATTTATCATCAGATGGATTGTGTGATCGTTTTTCACAACTATATTAAAAAATAACGAAAAAAATCATCGACCGACATGAGCTAAGCAGTCAGAGGCGAGGTCCGTACTCCCCCACTCGGACAGTGGTTAGATAGCCCAAAAAGCTACCACATAGGCCTAATGATGGTTGGAGACAATACCAAATCATAAACCATCATTATCATCATCCTCATCACCGTGCCTTCCCCTTTTTAATCACCCTAAATCAGATGAAGCTGTAAGAGCCGTATAGGCTAACAGCACCAACATCACAGAAAAAAGATGACAAAACAATTTTAATATTTTTGTCTGTCTGTTTATTTCCGGCTAATCTCTAAAATGGCTGGACCGATTTTGATGGGACTTTCATAGGCAGATAGTTAATGTTATATGGAGTATCTTAGGGTACTTTATTTTAGAAAACCAATTAGAATTCCGCGCAAAACAATTAAAACCATGAAACCCAAAGGTAATAAATTCCACGCGGCCGAATTCTCGGTGACCAGCCAGTTTTAAAAAAAAATCACAAGCATTTTATTTATTCAATCCGCTGCTATAAGAATTAATAACCGGTATTATAGCTTTTTAAAGTTATAAAATGAACATTTAATAATCGATACGTAATAGTTAGAGGATAAATATTTTATGGATCATAATTAAATGGGAGGTACTCAATTGCTATAAAGCTTATGCTAATTCAGCCATTACCTAATCTACAAGAACATCAAAACTAGTTAAATGCAATCTGCAAGACATAAAATAATTACAGGTTAAGAAAAATATTACTTTTTATAGACGAAGGGGCAAACGAGGATGCGGCTAACCTGATGGTAAGTGACTACTGCCGCTAATGAATACCCACTATATTAGAGGAGTTGCAGGTACGTTACTGGACTTATAGAAACAAAGGGGCGCATTTCTTGATGATCTCTGAGGTGCTGATGATGATGTCTGTTGATAATGTTTCTCTGATCATCCAAGGTGCTGAAGATAATGTCTTCTTGGCCGAATATGATGATGGTGACAATTTTACACATTCGAATGCCATCAATTAGCCCCAAGACGTCGTGTTAATACAACAACTAGTAAGTAAGCACGCGTAAGTAATGCGATCCTTTGCGAAAAAAATGGAGGGATGATATTTTAATATCAATATCTAATCTAAAATCTTATTAACATGTCAGGATAAACTTACGACAAATATATCATCATTGACAAATAAATACACCAAAATCCTTCTAACCCTCTCTAACAACTGAACAAATGCCTTTCCAAGGATGCGCCAGCTGGCATACATCAGACAATCTTCAAAAACAGTACTTTGAATATAACTGCTCTATCTGGCAACCCATACCAAAGTGCAAAGTTACATCTGGGGGCACGGCAGTGCAATTCAGGCCATTTTCGATCCCCCCATAACTTCGTTGTGGATAAAACTAGGAGCCTAAATTTTCAGAAACCAAGCAGGCATTGTATAAAAATGGTATATATATTTAAAATTTCATTCGATTTGAACCAGTAGTTTAAGAATTATAACTAGTCAAAGTTTCTTAATTTTGTCACTCACTGACTGACTTACAGATTACAGAAAGCGCCCGAAACGTCGGGAATTAAAAATAAAAGTAAAAATAAACGCGATAAAATACGTAAAAGTAGTTTTAATCATGACTTACAGATCATCAAAACTCTAAGGCACTTCTAGTAGACATAGAAGCTTCAAATTTAGAATACAATTATTGTTTAGTGTATAAATTAAGGAAAAACTAAAATATTTATCAATTTCTAACAACATCTTTTAATGATAATATCAACAAACAAACAAACTATCTCACAAGTAATCAGATTGTTTAGTGCGATTGCCAAGTCAATATATTTATTTAATACATAAAAGATTTTTAAGATTGATATGGTCACAGTAAAATGTTGTTAGGTTAGCTAATTACGTAATAACTTAAAACAGAAGGACCGAATAAGTTAACCGACTTGATATTAACATAGATCTCACAACTTTTTACGGTAGAACTGAGTTCCGAGACTTGTTTTTTTTTTACAAGTTATGTTTTTGATGGAATTAATTTATCGGTAGGGTCTCAGTTCACAATGTTACAAGTAGTTCGATAGCTGTCATGGTGGTCGATATACTCTTTGTTCATTTATACTATAACGAATAATTTATATCAATTTAGTGCAACCGAAAGTAAAACATCTAACGTAATATTTTTAAAAGGACGGTACTATAACGCGATCTGTTATGAAATTAAACTATTGCATGTATTTCGTTTTTATAATGAAACAATTTGACATGATAGTAATATCAACTATATCAGATTTGTTACAATTACACATATTGGCATTAGATCGCGCAATCGTAAACCTTAATTCCCATAATTAAAGTTGAAAATAGATAGCCACGCACATTAAAAAATATTTCAAGTATAGTCAATACGAAACCGTCATCGTTCATTGCCAGTATAAAGACATACTATCACATAGGTAACGTGTCAAGGCGAGTTGGCACGTTGGCCAATAGCATGTACTGTCTTTGAAGTGAACGTTGCCAAACAGAATACCTACTATATGATACTTGATCATTGTATCAATTAATCAAAATCTAATAGATACTTAAAAGCTTTTAATGAATTGCGTCTTTTTTAATAATTTACACAGCCACCTGATGTAAGTATCTGCTGTGGCCCATAGAAATCTACATCTACCCTCGATAATACAGTTTAGTTGTGATCCTTGAAGATTAAGATGAAATGACTCGTTTCCGTTTTATAACGAAGTCACTAAGTGAAAAAAGTGATTAATATAACACCTTAATATAATTCGGACGTCCAAAAACAGGCAGGTGCACTAAATTTGTTCTAAAAATACAATTCTGATTAATATCGTAGATAAGGTTGCCAACTTTTTGTACGAGAAATAAAGTATATTAGGGTCCGTTACGGCCTATTAAAGTCCACTGATGAACACAGGTCTCCCCATGGATTGCGTTATTGGGGGGATATTTACCACAGTTGCCAAGCTTGGCAAGTGGGTTGGCAACTGCAGTTTTTTACTTTTGGTCATAATTAGGAAGACCCTGCTTTAGAACCCTGCTGCACATGTTCTGATTTATTTCCCTCTGTTGTCTTACAACTAACTCTATCACCCCCGGGATGTCATAGGGTAGTAGATATTTTTACACCGCCACTACACGATAAATACTATAAATACTAAGGTCTATGTTAACGGCTATTTTAAGGCTGGGAAGCTGAAATTAAAAGTATTTTAGAAAACGAAAGAGTATATTTTTTGAAGTCTTGAAAACATATTTTTCGAGCTACTTGCACAATTTTAATAATTTATTATCGTTTTTCGTTAGCCTCTCTACAATTTAAGTGTAATTTAAAATAAACGATGAGATAATTTTTCATTAAATTAATAAAAAATTCATGTTTTATGACTCCGGATAGCAACGATGATAATAACAGCATTTTGTATATATTTTAATTAGAACAGTACTAAGGAGCGAAATAAAGTATAATACTGTTTTTAACAGTATGGTTGGTAGCACAAGTCGTAGACGATATTACACGTATTGAATTCAAACGGTTTGCTTCGTTTTTCGTAATACGACAAAAGAGTGGCACAATTTGCCAGCGTCTGTCTTTTCGTCCGATTACAATTTAGGTGTCTTCAAGGCATGAGGAAATAGGCTTTTGTTATGTTAAGTATGCGATTTACCATATGGGGATATATTATGTTAGTGGCACGAATGGATCGGCTTGACCAGGGAAGGACCACGCTCTCACTAAATACGAGCGTAAAATAGCAGCTTAATGCTGCTGTGTTTCGTATGGTGAGTGTAGATAACTGGAGACCCGTTTTACTGGAATCGAGGCATTCCATCTTAGTTCTCAAGAGTGACAACGACGACAAGGTTAATTGAAGATGTATTTGGGCCACAGCGTCAACTTGCCATCAAGTGGCCTATGTGATTTGGTTGTCACTTGTCCTATTAAAAAAAGTAACAATAGTTAAATTGTTTCATTATAGCCTATAAAATCCCACTGATAAACATAAGCTTCCTCAATGAATTTTATCTCATAGGGGGATTTTGCCATAGTTACCACGCTCGGCTAATACTGTTGGGCTTCGTATGGTGAGTGTAGAGATCTGGAGACCCTTTTTTTACAGGAATCTAGGCATTCCATCTTAGTCCTCAGGGGTGACAACGCATCTACGTTTTGATTCTTAATTGAGGATAAATGTAAATATGTATAAGCCACAGCATCCACTTATCATCAGGTGGACTGTGTGCTCGTTTGTCGCCCTTATACTTAAAAAAAAAACACCAGATGGAATTGTAGTAAATCACTGGTTTATAATAATTTAATAAAAATCTGGTAACTTAATACTTATTTAATATACTGGTATGAGAAATCATTTGAATTTTTTATTTTTTCGAGGAACGAATCTTACCTGACTTGTTACTATAAGTTTTTCCATATAAATACTTATTCATCTGTATTCCATTGGAATCGTAGGTTCTATTCTTTACAAGTAATACGGGTCATGTCTTTAAATAGCTTTAGTAATAACGCTTTGTCAGCCATTTTATTCGCCTTTTATTTATATAACTAATGACTACATTTCAAAAAGGTTTCATAGAGACATGAGGTCATGTAAATGATTCGAGTGTTCTTTTTTTTTTTGTTTTTTCTATATAAGTTGCGCGATACCTTCGCAGATTGTGAACTTATTTTCATAATTCTTTTTTTATTAAGTAGGTTTTACCTCAATGGGATCACCATTAAAGTCCGCCTTTGAAGGAGAAATTCTGCCCCCAAGTGAGGAAAATAGGGGAAAATGTTTCATATTGGACTATTGTTTAAAGGATTTCATAAAGAACCAATTTTAATGATTTTTTTTAAATAGATTATATTTTAAGAGTGGTTCCACATAAATTTATAGAAAAATTCCTCCCCTAAGGGTTGCAAATAAATAACTTTTTTTAGCAAATTAAAGTCGGTTTTTACTTTATGTCAAAAGTTATAATTATTTTACCGGAAAATATTAATCGCGGATTGTTAAGACCGATAATCGATCGTAGAGACATAATCATTTTTTTATTTTCTAAAATTTATTCTTGATATATTTTTAAATACAGTTTTGAGTAATTTATCTGATCGTTTAATTGTAATAAAAATAACATTTATATTCATTTAACTCTCTTAAATTTTATACTTTGATTGATTTACAATTACCATTGCAGCCTTTCAAAAGAATACTCAAAAGAATAGGTATCACCAATAGATTTGTAAGGTTTACAAACAATACAATTTGTTTAGTCGGTCAATGCTTAAGTTGACGGACCCTCAACCATGGAATTACTTATCATTAAGCACCTTTTTATGGTATTAACGTGAGTTCCTACGCAAAATAACTTAAGAAGGTAGTACGTACGCCTACAAAGTTAACCTCACAAACAAGCGATTCATACATTTGAGTGTGGTGTGGGTGGACATCAGAATTAGAACACACTAAAGCCCTTTCGTCCTCAAAGATCAGAAGTAAAGGTCAAATTACATACATATATACGTTTGTATTGCGTTTAACGAGCGACATTTGTCATGTTCATTTTTGTTGAGTACAAAATATTTGACGGTTTTTGTGACAAAGTGCTTCAATTACTCGATGTGTATCTAAAAATTGTACATTTACAATTGTACATTTATATGTTAAATTCGTTGGAATTTTATTTGTTTCTTTTTTTTAACAGTCAAGATACTAATGTACAGGTTTTTTTTTTTCAAAGAGTAACCAAATTTTAAATTTAGGTATAAATATACAAATAATAATATACCGTTATTGCAGTTTTTGAAAATACGAGTAAATAAGGCTACTTCTACTTTTATTTGAAATTATACCAAATTGAATGTCATTTATGAGCAACAACATTTTTCAAACCTTATGAAAGTGTAAAATTATGCATTACCACGCATTTTGAATGTAAGTTATAAAAATAACAGAATGTTTGAGATTGTTTTTAATTAATTTTTCTACACCATTTGCTTATATTACTTTTTCAGAACCTGCTCTGCAAATTTGGCTGATTATTGCAAAATAACTCTGTATACGAGTACAAGTGTTTGAAATTCAACTGTAATTCCATAAATTTTTAAGTTTGGATATGAAGCAACTTTAAACATTAAACACAGAAATTATCTCACGTAAAATAATAAATACACGTTTTGGCTCGACATACACTCCAGACACAAAATCCCACGAAACTAAGCGGTAATTATTTGTTGGAAATATTTTAAAACTCTTTGGCTACACTCTCTACTTTGTACGACTGTTTGATAACAAACGTAAGCAAACCGCAGACTTACATGTGTTTAACATTGGTATTAAAGTAATCTATATTTAATTTAATATAATTTAATATATTTGCAACACATATTATAAATAAATTTTACCTTATCTTTCTGAACTCATTCTCCATATTATAATTTTTAACGCTATTTTGCTTTTATCCTTAAAAAGTGGTACAAAGTTTTCTCTTTATGTATTAATATAAAGATTATATATAGATATTGTATCTTAACTTTAATTGGACGATATTTTTGCCAGTCTGTGGTGTATTAATATTATAAAAAAACATGTTGATCGATCCTCATCAGATATTAAATAATGGTTGAGTGTTGCATAACATCTTTATGGAAATTTTATGACGTTGACGAATATATATATATATATATATATATATATATATATATATATATATATATATATATATATATATATATATATATATATATATATATGTGGGATAATTTAGCAATGAGTAGTTTGTTTTTATTGTTTGTTGTAGAATATTGACCTCCTTGGATTATTGAACTGAAAATAAAATTGTAAGATGTCACTTTAGAAAAATGTCATTGTAATCAAGATAGTAAGATGTAATGTATTTTTTGTGATTTAATGAAAATAAAAGAAGCAGTATAAAAGTGAGTGTTTCGTCTCAAATTCTTGAAATATCACCACAACTTTGGGGGCTCGTCCGGGATCGTCCAAAATTTGAGGCGAGACGAAGACTAAAGATTCGAAGATTTATTACAACATTTTGGAATTTGGATATGAAAATTTATTTTAAGGACTGAAAACTTAATGAGTTCAAATAAGCTGTCATTTTGCACGACTAGAAAAAGAAAGACTAATAGTGGTTTGACAACCACAATGCCGCCGAAGAAAGATGTAAAAGAAAGTGAAGATGAAGGGCAGGAGTTAGATATACAGATTTCATTTAAAGACTTGGAGAAGTCAATGAACATTTTTACCGGAGATGACACCTATCCTATTGAGACATTTATTGATGAATTTGAAGATACTGCCGAAATTATGAAGTGGACTAAAGTCGAGAAGCTGGTCTATGCAAAGAGACTTTTAGACGGTACTGCCAAGCTATTTTTACGATCTTTGGGAAGAGTAAAGGACTACGCGAGTTTGAAAAAGTCACTTAAGGAAGAATTTGGTCCCAAGATTAATAGCGCAATCATACATAAGAAACTTGCATCGCGTAAGATGAAGAACGATGAAACTTACCAACAATATTTCCTGTCTATGAAAGAATTAGCACTTCATGGCAAGGTTGAAGACGCTGCGCTGATTGAGTATGTCATTGATGGTATTCGTGATCTAGAGACCAATAAAGTTATTTTATATGGCGCTACAGACATAAAGGATTTTCGCAGGAAGTTAGAAATCTACAGTGCTTTTAGAACGAAGGTGCCTAACAAATCGGCACAGTCTGGCCAATCACATGGGCATCATTCAACCCGTAAGATGACTCATGTAAAAAGATGTTACAACTGTGGCGAACTGGATCATCAATCGCCCACCTGTCCAAAGGGAGTCAAATGCTTTAAATGCAATGAATTTGGTCACAAATCAACTGAATGTATAAGCAAACCTAAGAAGACGCTGAAAATTAGAAATAAAAGTGAAGAAGAGAAAGTACCCTACAAAAAGATAAAGATTAATGGTAAAGAATTTGTTACCTTAATAGATACTGGAAGTGATATTAACCTCATAACAAAATCAGAATTCGAGAAGGTTAAAGAGGGAATTAAAGATTATAAAACAGAATCAACGTGTATAACAGGAATAGCCGAAAAACAAATTCTTACTGAAGGAATGTTTACAGCCAATGTTCAAATTGACAATTACTACACAGATGTCAAGTTTCATGTTGTAAAAGACAACGAGATACCGGTAACTTTACTCATTGGAAATCCTATCTTTAAAGATTTCGACGTGTGTTTCACTCCTGAAGGTGTCTTTATACAAAAGATTATGCATCTTACACTTTTAATGGAGGAAAAGGATAATGAACAAGAATATGATATAGGAGATTCTAAATACGCGGAAAAGATTCGTAAGATGTGTGAAGAGTACAGACCTAATGAAAAGAAGAAAGAAAGTAACGTTGAATTGAAAATAATACTTACCGATGAAGAACCAGTTTTTCAGAATCCCCGACGTTTGTCACCCTTAGAAATGAATGCCGTGAATATGCAAGTAAAAGAATGGTTAGACAAAGGAATAATCAAACCTAGCAAATCTGATATCGCCTGTCCTGTAGTTCTGGCTGATAAAAAAGATGGGTCACGTAGAATGTGTATAGATTATCGACGATTAAATAAAAAGGTAATTAAAGAAAGATTTCCCCTACCTATAATAGAAGACCAGATAGACAAGTTGAAGGAGGCCAAAATGTTCACGTCCCTTGATCTTAAGAACGGCTTTTTACATGTGAAAGTACACAAAGGTAGTCAAAAGTACACTTCATTCGTAACACCCCAAGGCCAGTACGAATTTCAAAGAATGCCTTATGGATTATGTACAGCGCCATCTGTGTTTCAAAGATTTATTAACGATATCTTCAGCAATCTAATTACCGATGGGACACTGCTAGTGTACCTTGATGATTTAATCATACCCTCGATAACAGAAGAAGAAGGAATAAGTAAGCTAGAGAAAGTATTTAAAAGAAGCGAAGAATTCAGTCTAGAGTTTAATTGGAAGAAATGCCATTTTTTAAAGAGGGAAATCCAATATCTTGGATACATTATTTGTGACAACGAAGTAAGACCGTCTCCAGAAAAGATTAAAGCTGTAGCGAATTTCAAGAAACCAAACAATATAAAAACTGTGCAGTCTTTCCTTGGGCGGACAGGGTATTTCAGAAAGTTTATAAAAAACTATTCCCTGATTGTAAAACCGATGACGGATTTGTTAAAGAAAGATGCTGTATTCAATTTTGATGAAAGGTGTGAGAAAGCTTTTATAGAATTGAAACAAATATTGTGTAACTCACCAGTTCTCCGAATATTCAATCCAGATTTAGAGACAGAATTACACACCGACGCAAGTACTGACGGTTATGTAGCTGTTCTTCTACAAAAAAGCCCTAAAGACAATCAATTTCACCCCGTGCACTATATGAGTAAAAAAACAACTCCAGCTGAAAGAAAATACCATAGTTATTACTTAGAAATTTTAGCTATTGTTGCTGCCATAAAGAAGTTCCGAGTTTACCTTCTTGGGATAAAATTTAAAATAGTTACAGATTGCTCTGCTCTTACTATGACACTACAAAAAAAAGGACTTACCACCTAGAGTCGCTCGTTGGGCCCTGCTTCTAGAAGAATACGACTACAAGATCGAACACAGACCAGGAACACGAATGAGACACGCCGACGCACTGAGCAGATATTCTATCTGTATGATACTTACTGAAACTACAGCTCGTTTAAAGAAAGCACAGAATGAAGACGACTATGTGAGACTGATTAAGAGAATTTTAGAAACAGAAAAATACAAGGATTATATCATACAGAACGAAATACTATATAAAGAGAAAGATGGCAGTAAATTGATTGTTGTGCCTAAGAAAATGCAGTATGAGATAATCAGGAAAAATCACGAAAAAGGACATTTTGGAATTTTAAAAACTGAAGAACTGATTAATAGGGAATATTTCATTGAAAATTTAACTGAAAAAATAAAAAAAGTCATAAGTAATTGTATTGAATGCATTCTCATGTCGCACAAAAGAGGTAAAAAAGAAGGATTCCTACACCCGATAGACAAAGGTAATGTCCCACTGTCGACATACCATGTGGATAATCTAGGACCAATGACTTCGACTCACAAGAGTTACAAATACATCCTTACCGTCGTGGATGCTTATACGAAATTTACATGGATTTATCCTGTTAAGACTTTAACCACGGAAGAGACTTTAGAGAAACTAAGACTACAACAACAAACCTTTGGAGCACCTGAAAGAATTTTTACTGATCGAAACGCTGCTTTTACTTCAAGAGACTTCCAGGAGTATTGTAAGAGTGAGAATATAACGCACTATACAATTACCACCGGACAACCCAGAGGAAACGGCCAAGTTGAGCGCATCCATCAGATTATCATAGCCGTGTTGAGCAAACTAAGTGCTGATGACCCGACTAAATGGTATCGCCGTGTGTCCAAAGTACAACGATGTTTGAATGGAACATACCAAAGAAGTATAAGAATGACACCATTTGAACTGCTTTTTGGCACTAAAATGAGAGATAAAGATGATGAACTTCAGAAATTAATAGAAGAAGAAAGCATACAGAATTTTAACAAGAAAAGAGAAGAACTTAGAAAGAAGGCCAAAGAATCTATACAGAAAGTACAAGAAGAAAAAAAGCGAAGGGCAGCAATACCCTTTAATATTGGAGATTTGGTAGCCATAAAAAAGACACAGTTCTCACAAGGGAGTAAATTATGTCCTAAGTACTTAGGACCCTATGAAGTTGTTAAATGCAATTCAAACGATCGTTATGTTGTAAAGAAGATTGGTATCAGCGAAGGCCCGATTAATACAACCACCTCAGCTGATCTCATGAAGCCGTGGATTTCGCCGGAAGACGATTCATCTGGGTCAGATGAATGATCAGGACGGCCGTGTGGGATAATTTAGCAATGAGTAGTTTGTTTTTATTGTTTGTTGTAGAATATTGACCTCCTTGGATTATTGAACTGAAAATAAAATTGTAAGATGTCACTTTAGAAAAATGTCATTGTAATCAAGATAGTAAGATGTAATGTATTTTTTGTGATTTAATGAAAATAAAAGAAGCAGTATAAAAGTGAGTGTTTCGTCTCAAATTCTTGAAATATCACCACACACACACATATATATATATATATATATATATATATATATATATATATATATATATATATATATATTATTGCATACTTTACGCCATTGCCAGCTAACGACTTATAATACTGACTAAAATCAACAGATCAACGGATTTTTAAGTCTACTTCGGGACATTGACCTTTCTAAGACTTTGTGACTTTTGTCTCCATCCGCAAACCACTGCGTACCTACATAAGGGTGGGTAGTAGACTTCACAAGCGCAAACTCCGTTCCCTCTTAGTGGTAGTACTCTATCTAGTATACCGCATCATATGAGTAAAATTTTATCATCAGTCGGTCGCCTGAAGTCCGTAGTAGTTAGCATTTATAAACAATATTGCAAGTCTTCCTTATACAATGTCTCAGTCAAACACGAACTTTTTTAACAGGTAATTATTTGTGGGTGCATTTGGCAGAAAAAAGCGCTAGCAAGCGCTTACAAGCGCTGAAATAGTTTTCGGCCAGGACACGATTGCTACTTCAGTAGCGCTGACACAATCCGCCATTTTGCTTGTTTATTTTGTTTTGAAGTAAAGTTTATAAGTTGTTTTGTGCAAAATTAGTTTAAAGTAATATAATGACATGAATAAAGATATACATGTTATTAAAAATTCATGATTGGTAAGTTTTTAATATGAACACTTTACAAACATATATTTAAATTAGGTTAGGTTCCCCGGTTAAAGCTAACTTCGTGTCCTGGAGGAAAATAGCTACTTACGATTTGACAGCGCTTACCGCTTACGATCGCTATTTTGCTTACAAGCGCTTGTTAGCGCTTTTTTCTGCCAAACGCACCCATTGTGTTATTAATGTGGTTTCATTGACTTTCCATTCATTTTACACTCACTACGTTCGAAACGTTCAGTGACGTTTACTTACGAATGAATCAGTCATTAAACAATCTGTGAATCAAGTAGCAATGTAGAATCAACGCTGAGTGTAAATAAATGAATGATAAAGAGAAGTTCAGGTAAAATTGAAAGTGACTTAACGTTTACTATAACTGAATGTTTATTCTGTGCTATTTGTATATTTAACTTTTGAGAAATAAAAGTACATAACATATATTATCTTAGTTGATTAATTTTTGACATGTTTAATATTAGTTTTATACTTTTTATTTAGATTCGAAGATGTTTATCTGTTAAGTGGAGTGAAATTTATTTTGTATAGTGGCCCGAAAATAGAATGGGACCGGAAAAAGTCAACTTATGAGTCTAAAATAACAGTACATACAACGATACTAAGCTTTGTGTGGTGTATAAAATCTTATTAATCGTATTTTATTATCGAAATTCATGAGCATGGGTACGAGAGTTGTTGGATCGCTATAAACATCGGCCGTTAGTTGATTTCTTTATAGCATAGAAGTAAGATGTCAAAACAGAATACAGTGTCGTAGAGGCGACAGAGAGAAAGTGAAACAGATAATAAGCAGTAGCATCTTCCTGACAACAACTCAAAATAATAAAAAACTGCGGTTGCCAACCCGCCTGCCAACCGTGCCAACTATGGCAAACCCCCCCCCCATGAGGCAATTTATGAGGGAGGCTTATGTTCAGCAGTGGAGTTTTATAGGATGTAATGGAATGTTAATGGATGTTACGTGGATACTGTTGCCTATGGACACCTATACCTCACCTTCCACGTGTCTCCTTTTAAGATAATATGAAATGCATCGTTACCAGTAAAACGCTTCTCCGGTATTCTTCACTTACTATAGGGAACACAGCAGAAATATCTTGCTATTTCATCCTCGTATCCTGTTCGAGCATGGTCCTTTTGCGATCGAGTCGACCCATTCGCGCAGCGCGGCTCTTATATCACGTAAGAACATTTAGGCAATAAATCATTTGCTCTCTGTCACTGATATTTACAAAATTTTACTTACAAAATGATAATGAAAACTTCTTATTTAGTGACATGATGAATGACTTAAGATTAGTCATACGGATTAGCCAATACGCGATAGAAATCTCACAGAAAGCTGCAGATCAGTCACCACCAGATGGGACTGTCTTACATACTCAATTTTCATTTTTTCAATTCATCACAGCCTATCAAAAGACACAGCTGGATACATCCCTCTGCCATACATGACTTCGTAGAAGGAATATTTGCCATTTTGCTGCAGTATTTTATTATTTTCAATAGTAATTAGACATCCCCGTGGGTGGTTGGTGGTGATATGATAACGACGACAACGACGCCGTACTACAAAATTTATGTTGTTACCAGCGAGGCTTCGCTTGGGTAGGATATATTATTGAGACGTTAATTTTTTATCGATCTATGATTTTCCCTGTATCTTTTTTAAAGGATAAGGGTGACAAACGAGCACACAGTCCACCTGATGGTAAGTGGATGCTGTAGCCCATAGACATCTACAATTATCCTCGATTACGAATCAAAATGCAGATGCGTTGTCACCTCTGAGGACTAATATGGAATACCTCGTTTCCAGTAAAAAAGGTTCTCCGGATCTCTACACTCACCATACGAAACACAGCGATACTAAGCTGCTATTTTACGCTGGTATTCTCTGAGAGCGTGATAATTCCCAGGTCGAGCCGACCCATTCGTGATACAATTATTATATAGATGCAGCGTGGCTTTACATAAATTGTACAGGAACAAACATCCAGATCCATCGAGACCAGCATCAATTATTTGTATGTAATACAAGCACTTGTATGCTGGATTCAAGGCCCCGACCCCGCACTACCGCAGCCAAACCCTTAGTGACCGAACTGTTAAGTAACGGCGAACGAAAATGTGTACAAAAATATTGTCATTTTTCATCAATCATGAAAGAATATTGATACGAGCTTCTTGACTGAAAATATTGTTTTTTATTAGGAATTTATTGGAATTTAGGGCAAAGAAATATGCGCCGTGCTGCAACAGTTGCCAGCACACAAATCGGCGGAATCCATATTTCTTCAAAAAAATATCTCAAACATGCAGGTTTCAAAACAATAATTGAAGTTAACAATTTCATTGTACGTGGGGATCAAATGGGTTGCTCGCTTACTATGTAATTTGTGGCGAACGCTTAACCATTGAACTACCACGGCTCCATGTATATAAGATCGAACAAATTTTAAAGTATTCTTGTTACTTGCGGAATTCATTTATAATCATGTCGTAATCCCCATGTTATATGGCGTGTTAAATTTCCAGTATGAAGACAATATTGTGCAAAAGCATGTCCCACTATTACTTCACTGTTGAGTTTCAACAATTTTATACAAATTACTAATAAGAGAAAGCATTCATGGTGAAGAAAACATACAAGTGAATTCCCATTTATTTCACACAATCGGTAAAGCGTCAAGAGTTAAACCAGATGTTGCGCGAGTACCAATTACATCAGACAAGTTGTTTGTATCGAGAGGGACATGTTGAAACGTCTATTGATACGAATATGGAGTTGGTCCATATAGGTAAAGGGCTAAACAGCGTTTATGGCACATACAACGTGAACGGAGGCGTTTAACGCGATTATGTCTTTGAATGCATTTGGTATTTATCTTGTTATCTTAAGTATGAAATTAAAAAGAGCCACGTAGCAGTTATAGATCTTTGATATAGCTTGTTAAAGAGAAAATCTTTAACAGCATTAGTCGCATTTGAGTCAATTTGTCCAATATACAATTTTGTCAGTCTGTAAAAGATCAGCAGTAAACACAATATTCGATAAAATATTAGTGATTAGCCCCTTTTGATATAAAGGACTATTAAAGACCATTTTAATAATTATGAAATCCTCTAAGTAAAGGCGGTAGGATCAAAGATTTAATATTTATTATACTTTGTTCAAACATTTTTTTATTTCAGTTTAATTCAAAATTTCTTGTATACTTGTACCTGTATATTGTATATATATATATATATATATATATATATATATATATATATATATATATATATATATATATATATATATATATATATATCATCGGGATCTCGGAACGGCTCCAACGATTTTCATAAAATTTAGTGTCCAGAGAGTTTCGGGGATAATAAATCGATCTAGCTAGGATTTATTTTTAGAAAATGTCTTTTTGTCCGTGTTTTTAGGCAATGAAAAACTGCTACAATATCGTTAGAATAAGAAGGTAAATTTTGACAGATTGTTAATGATTATAAATAGCTTAATTGGTATAATGGGCGGTCACAGAATCGTAAAACCCCGGTTCGAGCCCAGACCGACCGACTTTTTTAATTTTTTTTTCAAGTTCCTTTCTTTTTTGAGAAAATCTATTTTTTCGAGCCCTTTTTTTAGTATTTTTTAAAACACGAAAATTTAAATTAAAATAATTGCACTCATGATTTTTTATTCAAACAACCAGTTCCCTTTTTTCTGTTATGTCGCTAAGATCGAAAAATATTATTTATATTTCATCAGTATGTAATTTGTTTCTAAATATAATTTCCAAAACACACGAATTAAAAAAAATCGAGCGAAAAATACCGAGCAAAGCTCGGTCAACCGGGTACTATATATATATAATATATATATATATATATATATATATATATATATATATATATATATATATATATATATAGTTTCGGAAAGGACTTCAACGATTTGGATACAAGTTCGTATTTAGGTAATGTTTTACTTGCCTAGTTTATCCAGATAGCCTCTACTTTGAAGTAAGCAGATTTTGTATACATGTTTATATGAATATATGTAATTAATTTCTCGCATACGGCTCTAACGATTTGATCGTTTGAGTTGTTGAACGCTATTTTAACCGACTTCAAAAAAGAGTAGGTACTCAATTCGATTGTATGTTTTTTTTACTGTACGTTTGTGTTACCTCAGAACTTTTTTACAGGAGAACCAATTTTGATGACTTTTTTGAATTTGAAATCTGGTGCTTTTCGTGTGGTACCATACCACTATACAATACCAATACCATACCATACCAATAGTTAATTCGATCAAGAGTTATTTTTAACAATTACTATTTGATTGACTTCGAATACATTGATGATGTTCTCCTTTTATTATTGAGGTCGGTTGTACAAATTTTTTAATATTACCACTTGTTAGCCTTGTATTCAAATGGTGCATAACTTTTAATTAAAAGCAAGGAGAAGCCAGCTAGGCTACAAGGTTTGCGGTTTGACAGTATGTATACCAAAGCAGTTGTATTTAATTGGGTTTATTTAACTTATTCTAATCGTAATATATCAAATAATTAGCCATTGCCCTTAAACACTCGAACAAACAAAGTTCGATCCCCGCCTGCTCTAATCAAATTGTAAATTTCAATATAAGTGCTGATTTAGCTCGTTAAATGTCTGTAGATTTAAACTATTCTTTTTTGAAAAAATTTAACCTTTTTTCACCTTTTACCTTTTTTCGCCTTTTAATATCTATTCTTTGACAGCATACTTTACAAAGTTTAATATTCGTATACAAAGATGTAATTCAAAGGAGTCATAAAATGCTTTAAAAGGTATTCGCTTATGTCCAAAGAATATAATAACGTATTTGACGACCAAAATCAATATATTTCAATGAGTAGTATCTAAAACGGCATGAACAATGGATCATTTAGGCTTCCGTAACCAACAGGCACAAGTGATAGCGGTAAGTGATTACTTTTTATTTTATATTTTAAGAAATGTTAAATCCAAAGAAGTATTTTCCCCTGTAGCGTGGGGGCAGTTTACAAACATAAATTTTACAAGGATAAACATCTAGACCCGGATCAAATATTTCTAGGCCATACAAATGCTTGTTCCATGCTGGATGCGATCGCAATTTTTTTGATTTATTTTTGCTACTTGATATTATAGAAAAATTAAACAAATATCTCACATGTTGAGATGATTGTTGGGGTTTATTGGTGTATCCACTATGATTAAATAGGTAATCTAAATTAATGAAATCTATAAAATCCTAAAAACTTCAAATAAGAACGGAACCTGGCAGGATAAGAAAACAGAAACATCAGTGGTAAAATCCTACCTAATTCTGAAACGAATCTCATGTGATAAGATCGTCGGCCTCTTTGAACTGCGCATAAGTCTTTTTAAAAATGCACCATCAAGCATTGATTTCTTGATAAAATTAAAGATATTAACAATTTCGAGAATTTTTTATTAATTGCTAGCTACGCCTATTATAAAATTGACGATCATTTTTTTAAGTATATTTATTAGCAGTGCTGTTTACACTAATAATACTTTCCTTAAGCACCCCAAATAAGCAAATACGCATGTGATAGAAGTAATTCACATCACACAACTTTTGGGATTCGCGATCATCATCTGTATTTTGAGGATAAGGATGTATAAAAATAAGTTTGAGTACTGGCACAATAAAATTATTATAGGAACACGATAAATAAAGATTTTTTTTATAAAAACTCTTTTTGAACCGATTGTAACCCATCATATGAATTAAAATAAGTAAAATAAAATATCTTTGAATTTGAAGTTGTGTAGCAAGTTATTGGGCGTATATATTATATATGTAGAGAATAAAAATAGACTTGAGTATCTTTACTTGTATGGTTATTTTATTCATCTAGTACCTAGAATTATAACTAGACATTTTAGATGAGATTTTTACCATTAATTACTCGCCACAGCTTCTTCTTCTTCTCTAGCTTCTTCCCTAATGCCTGTTCAAGGTGACTACAATAAAAAATTGATAAAATTTAAACCATAAACGCTTCCACTTGTAACTTAGGATTTAATGAAGCATGTGCACAAACCACAAATTGCGGTCTACACTTGGTTGTTACAATGGACAAAGCAATAATTGCTTCCTGGGTGACGGCAGCGTTGCAACGAAGGGGGATGGAATATTGGACATGAAATAAAACAAAAACCCACGACATTACGTTACGAACTTGCGGTTATAAAGCATTGTAACGGTTTTTTACTTATACATACACATTTTTGCGATAGATATATATACTTAAACTGATGTGGTTTTTTTTCTTTACACGTTATGTGGCAAATGATAATGAAAATGGGCCGGTCGTGGTACCGAAACCTATAGTAGAGGTAACATTTTAGAATAGCAACTTTATAAATTACAGGAAAAAGTGAATTTTCGCATGACCTTGCAAGGAGTCGATGGCTCCAACTGACTTTGGGACGTTCTTTGTAGTATGCTATGGGGATGGGAGAAACATGTGTAACTATGTTAAACAATCAACTTGAGATGAGAATTTACTATTTAAATGAGATTAGTTTTTACGGATTTTGTCGCGTATATTAACTTATTTTATATTTCCAACGTTTCGAGTACTTTACAGTACCCATGATCACGAAGGGTGCTGTGCTCGAAACGTCCATTTCATGGTGTCCATGCACTGAAGTAACCTCTTACCATTATTTAAACTTTAAGCTTGTTTGTCATATTTTTACATTTCATATTATGAAGAAATGTGTTGAAAATGCTTATAAAATTTATCATAAAATAGCATTGCAATTGTTATATTATTGAACCGAAAACCTCATTGCTAACTTTACAATTCATGACAACGAATCTTGTTTCCTTGAAAATAGGAACATCCAGCGCTTTCACAAAATATTTGCTTAAAACTGCACAAGCTTCAAGTTTCTATTAAAACAAACAGTACTAACTAAGCCTTAATACATTATTGTATGTACGTAACCTATACACAACCAAGAGAAAATTATATGAGTTTTCATGTATTACTGTACCCTGACTGTCACATTCTAACAAAGTTCATTACGTCGCCTATTCGTATTTCTTCAGTGCGCATAGATTATAATTTCTACAGATCTGCCACTTTTCTACAGACTTGTATATTTTTAGCTCAGAAGTAAATAACCAAGGTTTGGTCATGTAGAAAGAATGAATGAGGAAAAAGTGATGAAGCAAATATATGTTGCAGAAGTGAAAGACAGAGTCGGAAAAGGACGTCCTAGGCCAAAGTTTATCGACCAAATTGGCGATAGGTATATTTAAAAATGGGCCAAATTAGGATATGGAGCAGGCCAAAGAGGTGTGTCAGGATCGTGCCAAATGGAAGTCTGTAGTCTCTGTCTACCCCTCTGGGTGACAGGTGTGAGTATTTATGTTATGTTATGTTATGTAAATGACCATTGGTGGCGTTTGCAATAAACAGTTCAAGTTGCAGTTTAAAGATTTTTATACTTATTTTAAAACTGGGAAACACAACCAACATAAGTCATCTTTTATAGATTTTAATAAAAAGTGTAACTAAATAAAACTTACGTTTAAGTTTATTATTTCATTCATATTAAGGTAAATAATAACAAGACATATAAAAAATAGAGCCATGGTAGCTTTTCTTTTATAGGATAGTGTGACAAACGAGCACACAGTCCACCTGATCGTAAGTGGTTGCTGCGGCCCATAGGCATCTACATCTATCCTCGATTATAAATCAAAATGCAGATGCGTTGTTACCCGTAAGGACTAAGATGAAATGCCTCGTTTCCTGTAAAAAGCGTCTCCGGTTCTCTACACTCACCATACGGAACACAGCAGCATTGAGCTACTATTTTATGCTGGTATTCCGTGAGATCGTGGTCCTTCCCCAGTCGAGCCGACACATTTGTGATACAACTATACTACTAATACCTATATCTGCAGCATAGCTCTACCACGTATAGAAAATCAGGTGCAGCAACCCGGGTTCGATCCCCACCGGCGCCAATGAAATTGTTATTTGTAATAATTTTCAGTACTGATTTGCTACGTGATCGGCGGTGAAGGAAAACATCGTGAGGAAACCTGCATGTTTAAGAAATAAGAAAAAAAAATCCAAAGTTATGTAGAGTTCGCCAACACGCATTGGGGCAGTGCGGCGGACATTTCCTTGTCGTAAAACCCTCTCGGACATAAGAGGAGGCGTGTGCCCAGCAGTAGGACGTATATAAGCTGTTACTTTACTGATATAAAAAATCATTGAGATCTGTATTTTACTAAGTTAGCCCGCCCTCCATTCACTTCCGTCGCAGCTTAAACTAAAGGATTGTGCTATTGGATTATAAGTTTTTAGGCAGCTTAATCTATGGCAGTCTGAATCATTTTCGTGAAAATTACAGCTTATATTAAATTAAGCCGGGTCTCGCGCCACCCTTATTGATTCAGTCGCAAATCTGAATTTTCACAGATACACACACTTGCGTCTGATTTTTAAACTAGATTAAACATTAAACTAGACCTACATTAAGTGTATGAATTATTCATTGTTATATATTATACTTATAAAAATTATATTATTTTAATTGAGATCAGTTTTGAAAGATTTAAAGAATATATTTCTACGACTACCCACCTAACTACCAGGTGACAGAATTCTTTCCACTTATGAGTCAAAGTGGATAGTTGCCACCCTCAATAAAATACAAGATTGAATGTCTGAACTGTTGACATGATGTCGACAATGAAATATCATCTTCTAAAAAGTAATAAAGGTATATGTTTTATAATCTCTTACTTATTTATTAAGCTTAATTTTAACCAGTCTGCTGTTAAATCATTTATATTTTAGTAACATGCATAATCCTGTGTCTGTGAACACGTACATCGCCCCCTTACTCCATCTAATTTGATAGACCAAAAATCCTCGGTAAAGAACAACGATTACTTCCAAGGATGATTCGCGAAGCTATTGAAATCAAAAACATCCCAATTTCAATAGATAGTATGAAAGATAGCTGGGCGCTACCATCCGCTTGGTATCCTATAATTATTAAAATTAAATCCCAACCCAAGCATACAACTGCAAAACTTCAAGATACTATAACTTCATACTGTGTAGATCTGAACAAAAATTAATAATTTTAATCTGTGGGTAACCGTTAACTATGTTATCGAGACGTCGAACACCTCAGTTTACAGCACTTACAGCACCCATGGTGCACCCACGGCGACCATGGGTTGGACGACAGACGTTTTCTCGAGAAATATTGGCACGGTCGATGTACAGAAATTATATGTTTTTACTAAATGTTAACTTACAGAGCATCAGCAGTGTTGTCATCCGCATAGCAATGAGTGTTACCGGTTTGAAATATAATATCATTGATATTGTGACGGTCCGTCACTATTAATAATTAATTTCTATATAAGGGGGCGTCAAAAAATAATGTTAAAAGATATATATGAAACAATAAAATCACATTAATAAGCACAAAGTTAAAATAAATACATTTCAGGCATTAAGTATTATAGTAATTTAAATGTAAAGTGCTTGAAACGTCGCGTCGGAAATATAAAATAGTTAATATACGCAAGAAAATCCGTAATAACTAGTTTTATTTAAATACATACTCCTATATATTGTCATAGATACAAGTCCACAGACAAAAACAAACACCCAGATAAATCTGTGAATATCTTATGGCAGACTTAAAGCAGTCCCGTTGCTTGGGTGCTCAAATATGGAATACTATATCCGATTGGGTTGTGGAGGTGACGTTTGTATGGAAATCTATACAGTTCATCTAGCATAAAGGTGTGTGACCATTAGTTTTTAAATACAAGAAACTTTTCTAACGAATAGCATCATCCATATATATCATTCCTGATGGTGTGTGTTTTCTAAAAAAGTAAAGGTGACAAACAACAAAAGTAAATTTTTCGGTGATAGTAGTATCAAGCCCTCAGACCTTAGTTATCTATACTATTTCATACAGATAAAAGTTTGTAAAAAATGTTTGAATATTCATTAGAGATTCATCAAAGTTAGTTAAGCATAAACAGCATATAATACATACCACGGCTAAGCACAGGCCTCACCTCATTTGTTGTGTACCTGGGTATATGCTTATAAGTAATGACTTAAGTGGTTTATATTTATGAATCGCTTTCTCGACAGAGAAGAGATTGCGATTGTCAGGATAAGGCCTTTTATTAAATAAAAACGTACAGCTAGTCTCCACTTTGATATGTAAGCACCTTTAACTTATATACGCTAATAGAAAGAAAAAATGGCTGTCTACACCATATTTTAATATACGCGTAGCGCGAATTTTTCAATCTATAAGTACGTGTTGCAAATTCAATTTTACAAACAATATGCGTTCTGCGTTTGACACCATTGTTTTTCTGAACAACAAGACTCGAAAACAAAGCCCGCGCTTTCGATCTATTATATGTTGTTCCAATGGATATACTAAGTAATTTATGGAGGTTTACACATTAATTTAAATAGCTATTACTTCACCGTTACAACCAGGAGTTAGAAAACCGAACTCTATTTATTGTTGGTTACCAAAGCAGAGAATTAGAAGCCAGCAAATCTTGGTCTATCAAGGGCCAGGCTACCAACAGCGAATAATTTCATTGTTGTTATATGAAATTATAATTGTAAACATCATAATGTAATAATAGAAGTATAGTGGTAGAGCCACGCTGCAGCTATATTATGGTTGTAACACGAATAGGTCAGCTCTTCCGGGGAAGGAACACCCTCACAGAATACCAGCGTAAAATAGCAGCTTAATGCTGCTGTATATCTTATGGTGAGTGTAGAGATTCGGAGACCCCTTTTTACCGGAAACAAGGCATTCCAACTTAGTCCTCAGGGGTGACAAAGCATCTGCGTTTTGATTCTTAATCGAGGTTAAATGTATATCTTTGGGCTACAGCATCCACTTACCATCAGGTGGAATGTGTGCTCGTTTGTCACAAAAAATATGTTAACGTATCTAAATAAAAATATATGAAACACTTGATACCTTAGTAGCGCAGTGACATAAATAGACAATTAAGGAAAAATAAATTTATGGGTCTGGATTTCTTATAAAACAACAAACTGTCTACTTCAGTATATAAAAATCTGAAGAAAGGCCACAAATGCACTGTCAACTCTGAGGGCTAATTAAAATTTGTTAATATAATACCTTCACAACACAGATAACTGTTGTAAATGTTACTTTTTAAATAAATAAAAAAATAGAATATTGGTTCACGCTTCTGAGTTCATCGTGGAATAAATCAATGACTGTTCATCGATGTTTATCTTCTTTATATGTAAAGTAAGGGTGTCTGACGAGCATAGTCCCCCTAATGGTAAGTTAAGGCTGTGGCCCGCAAACACCTCCATCTAATCTCAATTAAGAATCAAAATGCAGGTGCGTTATTACCCCTGAATACTAAAATGGAATTCCTCGTCACCATTAATAAAGATATCCGACTCGCTCGCGTCAGTTACATATACGAAGCACTGTAGCGTTATGCTATTGTTTCGTGTAGTCCGTTTTAGTCCTCTACGTTCTAAAAAAGTGTTGATTTTTAATTTATCAGACATATAAGTTAAAATTTCCGAGTCACAACAACAGCCTTGCATACTGGGTCCCATTATGACTCCGAACCATCCCTCACAAACACAAAATTTCATCAGAATCGGTCCAGCCAGTTCCGAGTTTTAGCGAGTCTGCTCGTAAAGGACAGCAATAGATTTTATATATATAGAGATTGTTTTCAATGAGCCTTTTGTTTACTTAATAAAAATTATCAGTGTAACTGACCAATAAAATCAAAACCGGAGCTAAACGTAAGTAAATAGCAGTCAGACGGAATTACCCAACATAATGGACAAGGAAATATAAATGCGATTACTTATAGCGGTAAGGTATCATGATAAGGCGGTCGGTAGCTATAAAATATCCTTGAATTCTTGCATAAAACATGTCTGCCTTCATGAATATAGTTCGGGACAACAACAAATTGTGGGTAACGTGCTCTCTAAGCAGTGCTGTTACATGGCAGGTACATTTGGTTGAAACTCCTCTACTACGAGTATGTACATAATCTCGTATATTTTATATTTATTATGTTTAATATTTAACACAGATATTTCAAATAATATAAACACAAAATTTTTATTAAAATTCTCTATACATGAGTTAGCTTTTTTAACATTTGTCGTTTAGTTTCGTTGTCGATTATAAGAGATCTGTTTTATAATACGAGTATCTTCAAAAAGTTGGGGTAGTCTCCTTGCACTAAAAATACTATATTTAAATATCAATCTAGATAAGTCTGTAAAAAGTTTGCTTATGCTTATTAGATTAGAGAAACACAAAACTCTGAAATTAGTCAAAACTAATGAGGGTGGGACTTAACAAATTACCTGAATAATTGTGCTAATTTTTTCTCATGATTACCTATATCATTAACTAGCAATGTTTTCGTAATTGGTGTGAGATAACATAACATGCGTCTTATACTTAATTACAAGATCTAATCAAGGAGTATTAATAGATCCCCTAGATCGAATTTCGTCACGGCAACCAGTCTCCACGGAAAACTGACCATCTACGTAGGACCAAATTATAGTGCACAATTCTAAGCGCAAGTACAGATGCACTCTCTATTATATAAAAACACGAGACCGCAGAAGAATCAGCCGCAGAACCGACGGCTATATGTACAGGAGGTAAGGGGTTTCCGACGGAAGAGGTGAAATACAGACGTTTCCCTGACTCCGGGTGTATACTGTGAGTTTCTCGATAGAATAACTTAATAGCTGATATTTCCTTGACTTGAGATTCGAACTTTGTACCGCAAGATCAGCAGTCCTGCTTACAATCGCTAGACTAAGCGCACGGAGATCATAGCGTAAGATAAAGTTTTAAAATGGCGAACATTTAGACACTCTCTAATTAAAAATGAAAATTCAGATGCGCGCGCTTACTCAGAGGAATAAGATATAACTGCTTCTTATTAGAAAAAAAAAGTTCCAATTCTCGTCACTAGCAGTAAGAAATACCGTTAGTATTATAATATACTATTTTACGCTGGCGTTATGAGAGAGTTATTCTCCGATGAAGCTAACATCTACGTGGTAGAGCCATGCTGCAGCAATATTATGGTTGTAGCATGATAAGATCGGCGTAACCGAGTAAAAATCACGCTCTTACGGAATACCAGCGAGAAATACCAGGTCGATGCTGCTGTATACTATATGGTGAGTAAGAGAACCGGAGAATTTTTTTACTGGAAACGAGGTGTTCCATCGTAGGCTTCAAAGGTGACAACCCATCTGCATTTTTAGGGGGATAGATGCTGATGTCTATAGACCACAGCATCCCCTTACTATTAGACGGACTGAGTGGTTATTTTTTTATTTGCCTTTTGAGTTTGCAATCCGCACTCTGCGTTAGGCTAAGATCGCTTTAAGCCCATCGTCACCCAATTATTCTATAAATAAAATAAGAAAATACGCCGGAATTAATGGCGTAATACTACCATGAGAAAGAGCTATTTTAAATTAAAGCTTGTCTCTGTATTCCTTAATAATATTAACTAAATACATTTATTCAGTTTGGACACGTATACACTAATACAGCGTAACATATCTTAAACTTCACTCCTATAAATCAAAACTTCGTACACTCCGTCGAAATAAAGTTAACACTGTCAACTCAATATGGAAAGACAAGTCCTAGATTGAGTAAAGTTTCATAATATAGACGCTGTTAAGGACACTTAAAGCTAACGTTCTCCGTAAAACCAAACTATATTTATCTAATGATAACGTATTAGCATATACGACTAAAAGCAAAGTTAAACTAAGCGACCCTTAGCAGGGCAGCATCATCGTCCTGATAAGAACTTAAAAAAAATGATGCGGCTGTCTACCTGCCAGCCAAACATGGCCAACTATGGCAAATATTCCCAATAAGGCAATCAATTGAGGAGGCCTTTTACTAGTAACTTTGTTGAGTTGTATTGATGATCATTAAGCGTCGCTTTGCCTGGTACAGGCGTTGCGTTTTCACAATTGTAATTTAGTTTATTATTATTTTCATTTCTAGGTTTTCTTTTTTTAACATAACTTTAAAGTGACACCAGTAACAGAAGAAGAAGTGGCCTCATAAGAAGTGGCTAGTCAAGAAAGTTTTTTGATCTATTTATATTTAATTGTAAGTACATATATTCTTACAATAACAATCAGTCAAACTGTGTCAGTATGTTGGCAGCAATCTCGTGGATACTATATTTATGTAGGTACTTATTTATTAGCCCTTTTATAATTGATGATTAATTAATAGCAAATAAAATATTATTCGAGATATTCGATACGTTCCTATAGGTATGTAACCGATTTTAAAATAAACCTTTCACACAGAGGATTCGACAGAGACTTCAGACTTCCATTTGGCTCGATCCTGACACACCTCTCTCGCCTTCTTGACGTCCACAAGGTAACTAAATTAGATTGGTAATGAAAACATCTTCAGGTTTTCTTACAATCTATCTATTATATTACATTTACATCTAATCGAAATTTGAATTTTATAATGCAATTACTAATTAAATAAAATTCTTCCGGCAAAAGGTGACTATTAAGAATTTAAGGACACTAAAGAAATAAAGATAATTAACTATAATATCAAAATTTAATGAAACTCAACTGAAAATGTAGCGAACTTCAATAAGTACGTTGTACAGTTAGCAATATTTTACAAAGTGGCACCCACGCTATAAGCCGAGAAACACCCATATCATGCTCACTACTAAGAACGGAATACATTACGTTTGTGATTTTAACGATTTGCACCGCAGTAAATTGTCCGTTTTATGCCCATGTAGTAATATAATAAAGTTACTGCATAGAAAGAAATAGGAAATATGTTTTACTTGAAGCCAGCTGAAGTCAATGTAGAGCAATATCTATGTAATAACATATTTTATGATAAGGGATTGGACAAGACTTTGACAAGATCATAGGTAACTTAGTGCGCTTTGTTTTTTTTTTTGACCTCGAGTTTTTTTCGTACGAGTAGATTCTCTCTCCAGGGCAAAGGATTCCTCTTCCTCTTATTTTTGAGGGGTTTGTAGAGAAGGGAAGTGTCTACCAAGTTGGACCAATGCAGACTTGACATTTCTTCGAAGTGTTTTTTTTTTAATTTCTCGGACATGATGTTCTCCTTCACCGCTGAGCTCGTGGTAAATCAGCACCCAAAACGCTAGCATTAAGCCCCGGAGCTACCCCGCCTTTCATTTATTACACGCTCCATAGTGAATGATAACACTGCGAGAACATTCGAATGAAATGCAAAATATATAAAAATCAATGTTTCGCGGAATGGTGCTTGCTACGCGACGCACTAACTGTTCCATGTCAACAATGGGAGGAGTCCTGTGACCAGAATTTGGGACGTACATAGGCTCTTACGTAACGTCAAATTACGTTTAATGCGATAAAATCATTAAATTTATTATTTTTAGTCTATTTTAATATCAGTTTACGAAGTTTTCATAACGAGTTGTGAGAATACAAATTGTTACTTTGTAAGTCTGTATTGTTGTATACCTTCGGTCTTATTGTATCAGCTTTACATCGAGGCCGAGTATGTTATTATATAAACTTGTGGCACTGTAATTTTCCCTACATAGTTGATAGTTCCAGTAATATTTGGAGTTTGACACAATGGTTGAAATCAACCAGGAAAACATACGAAAGAAAACATCAAAGTTCGAGAGCGACACACTTATTACAGTTGTTTTATATGAGAAAGAATACAATTTTAAGTGTCAAAGTGATGAGAAAAGCCCGTGGAAAGTTATGGTAATTTTGTTCCTAGTATAACAACAAATTTAAATTAGTGTTGTCACCGCCGTTATCGACAAAATATTAATTTTGTCGCCCGCAGTTAGATGGCGCAATTTTAATAGGTCAAAGGTGAACACAGTGTAAAGAAAATTAATTGTCGTCAAATATTAAATGTATCTGTAAAAGGTTTCAATAACATGGAATAATTGGTTCGCCCAACTCGATTTAATTCACAAATTAATGAAAATTTTGTAACGTAAATTGTTTGCGTCGTCAATTTGAAGCGATCAAAAGATATTTCAATTTGAAATATCTATTTCTAAATATATTTGTTACCCGTTTCAATTTTTTAACAGGTTTACGCACAATTAAATGTGTATTATATAAGCATTAAAATTTAAAAATAATTCAACTTAAAAATAAATTAAATTATGATGTATTTTAACTTTCTTATTACAAATTCTTTAATAAGGACAATTGCAATAAGTGACCGTGTGGTGACAGTGTAAGAATATCCACTACCCCATATCGGTCTGTGGGTGTCGCAAGAGGCGGCAAAGGGAAATTGATATAACACTTTCCTCATAACAACTCATAATAGTAAAAATTCAAAAAAACTGCGATTGCCAACATGCCTGCCAAACGTGGTAACTATGTCAAAATCCTCCCTATGAAGCAATTTATAGGGGAGGCTTATGTTAAGCAGTGAACTTTTATAGGATGTAATGGATGGTTAAAAATAACAACAGAGAAAATTATCACTCCTTTCTTTCAATGAACGGCTTAGTTCTAGATTATAAATGCTCCATATTAACTATAGTTGCTACCCTATAAATAATTAATAGTGTAAAACAAATATTGGACTTATAGCCATCAGTTAAGGGAATCATTACTTTAAAAATTACTATTATTATTATTAACAACTAAAGACAAAATTTAAAAGAGGTGATTTCCATTATTTTTTAAAGACGGTTTATGTTTTAAGATGAATCTACATCTACTTCATTTGAATTTATTCAATGATTTTTTAGTTATAAAACTGATTTTTAAGGACAATTCTATTATATATGTGTTAAAAAGGTTACAGCGTTTATAAAGTTCCACAGTTGGAAGCAGGCCTCCTCTCATTTTTACAAGTGTTATGGAGCAATTTTTCCGCGTGCTTTTCCCCTGCGAATGTGTGTTAATTAAGATGAATAAGAAGTCAGTTAGGTTTATTGATACAAAAAGAAATATTTTAATTAACTTTATTTTAAGAACTTTATTCATATATTACAATATAAAAATAAAACCAATAAACAATTTTTCTCCTAAATAAAAGTTTTATTTTCACATACTAAACCAATCAAAACAGATGCGAGAAACTTATCGATGCACTTTAATAGACATCACTATAAAAGATTGCTTTGTGCCGCTGCCCACACGCGGGTAACGCACAACGGTTCGACCTCCCAGCGATTTAATTTGTTCGACAAAACGATAGCATGTTGATGTGCATATTGAAATACATGTTAGTGATGTGCGTGTACATTGTCAGCAGACACGCCTCGGTGATCCTTTCAACGGCTGGAGACAAAGAGCCCAAGAAAACACGCAGACGTATAGACACTGTCATTGTTCTTGCGTCGAATTGGGTTAATTTTGTAGTCCTACGTTTTCGAAGTACTTTACTCTTTGTGGTTTGAGTTTAGAAATTATTTCTATGAAATGAGTGCACTAACCTGAAAAATTGTAGGTTCTATCTTTGAATTCTCGTTGCCATCTAAATAATATTCTCCAAACCGAATTTAGGTTAAGGCGGTCGGTTCTAGCGGAGGCAGACGAGTTAACTGGGTAGTAGTACTATTTCGAAGGACAGGATAATAGTGCAGTAATGTGTTCGCAAGCACATGCATGCACACTCTCTTCACTATCATAGTCTGATGTGACAGCAATCCGACACAATCGGATTGCTTCTGAATATGCCACGTTAGCCGTGGAAGCTCAGGGGCTAAGCGCTCGTTGTAAAAACAGTACACGAGCAACCCACGTTCGATCCCCGCCGGCACCAATGAAATTGTAAATTGCAATTTTATGTGCTAATTTACTACGTAATAGGCGGTAAAGTAAAACATTGTGAGGAAACCTGCATGTTTGAGAAATAAGAAAAAATTATTCGAAGACGTGAGAAGTCTGCCGTCACGCATTGGCGTATGAGAGGGGGCCTGTGTCCAGCAGTGGGACGGGAATAGGCCGAAATTTCAACTTCATGTCACACTAGGCAGGCGATTTGCTGAACACAGTACCACAAGGTCCATTAACGGTCGGCTTTTTGTAGTTCGTTGATGAATAATTTTATAGTTCGTTGATGAATAATTTTATTTCAAACTGGTGTATACGATTGTTCTGCTTTTTGTTGATTTTTTCGTCACTCGTCTGCCTAACCTATTTATATTAAGTTATACACATAACAATATTTATATTGCCTAGTCTACTTAGTACCCAAAACGGAGATTTATCTAACTATAATTTTATTTAATGGCTTTGATTGATTTTCTAACCAGTTCTTCAAGTCAATTGCCAGTTACGCTTACCAATAAACAAAACGGTTATATGCAAAAACATATCAATCAGCTCAAAGTTGAATAGTGCTAATTTCATACTGCATATTACAGCTACAACTGGGTTTAGGTCAACAAAAAGCATACGCTTTTTATCATCGGCACTGCCTTTATATTATCGCTGCCGCGTTAAACAAATAACGCACATCGATCACTTTAAGTTTCGCAACCATAAGCAGATGGTCCATGACCAACCGTAGAGGGCAGCTGCCAACTTTATCAACGTTGCCGAGTAATCATACTATCCGACTTACGACTCTACACATGTTAATAACGTATTGCAGAAAATAACATCTGCTGTAAATCGCAACACGTTATAAATTTAATTTTAAAGTTCAAAAGATTATAGGTTCTTATTTATATCAAGTACGTATGTATCGATATAAAATTGTAGGCTGTGTGCTGATGATACTACGATAGAAGATTCCTATCTGAATGAACATTCCAGTTTACAAAAATTCTATTCATCGCTTTCGACTATAAGGTAAAAAACAAACAGCGATGTAAAAGACCGCTCTATCAAAAGGTATTAATTGGGAAGGCAGATGGTTCCCTTTACCCACGTGCCTGTGGCGCCTCGGGCTTACTCATTATGTATTCTTACGTAAAGCATTGTACAAATACTTTTAAAACTAAGCCCAAACCGTTGTACAATAAAGCACACATTCCATTGTCGATAGATTGTACTTAAAACTATTATTAAGAATGTGGATGCGACTAAAGAAAGATCAGGACAGCAGGATATAAAAGCAAGGCACGTTTAATTTTTTTTCTTCCAAGGCCGTGTCGTTTTCTGTAAGATTGAAGGTGTGAAATGTGGGTCAATTGATACGATGGCCTAAAGACCCACCCGCAGGCAGATGTTTTTGGAGAATAATAATCTTGTAGCTTACCGTTGAATTTTCAACTTACCTGAAAAAAAACATTGATTAATATCTTATTTTAATGATTACAGAAACGTTTTAAATAAAATGGTGATCACTCTATTATATATTATAACTTATTTTTTCGTTTATTCATTACAGATATTATGTGCCATAGATATTACCCCCGCCCCATTTTATTGTATTTAGCATAGTTCCCATACTTGGCAGGCCACTTGACAACCGCATTTTTTTATTAATTTGAGTTATTATCATGAAGGTGCTGCCATCAATATCCTGTTTCATTTCTCTCTTTCGTCTCTTCCATATCCATGGGATGATATCAGTAGTGGTTCTCCCACGCTGCTACCACACGGTGAGTAAGAATTATTATCTCTTTAATAAAAGTTAATCTCATTTTAAAAATTAAAGTGAAAGTGATACATGATTGGTATTAATGTTTAAAAAAAATATTATGTTAAGTTGCATTCCGTTTACAATCACAGGAAATTAGTCAGTTAATACAAAAAGTTATAAATTGCTTTTAATTAGGAGAAACTACGAATTCTATATACGGTAGTCCAGCCTATTACCGATAAACTGCATAAAGCTGTCACTGCTTTCCAACGAGTTCAGCTGTTTGTTGAAATATATGTACCGCCTGTTGGCTCAGGTTTTCGATTATCTCGGTCGTCATTCAATTATCCTGATCCAGTTTTTAATACGACGTAGCATTTGTCAATGCCACTTTTACGGTAGTCGATACCTATCTATATATAAATTATATCGATAGTAGCTTTAATTTTTGATCATCATTGACCTCTGTGTTGGTCGAAATTTAATGATAGCTAGCGGTCAATCATCACGGAGTCTTGGGAGTCGTGGTGTTCAGATTAGTGGTGACGAGCATAGTGCATGCATTTGAGGGAGGGTGAGAGGTGCTCTTTAAACTAGGTAAGACACATCATTTTATTTTATTACGCGGTTATTAATTAATTATTTTTTTAAATGTTTTAAATAGTTATATGAAAATGAGCTTTACATTAAATACTATTAAAATAACAACTAAATAAAATTATGTTATGTTTATTTCTCTTTAATTATATATTTAAAAAAAAAACTTAAACGAATCCTTAAATAACTATTACGAAATTATTTCAATTTATTTATTATAAACGAAAATAATTTATGTATTACGACATATTTAATAGTTCCAGTTTAAAAACAAAAAAGCCAAAAAGTAAAAGTCGTATCCGTTAGTTTCTAACAAATGTAATCCGGTAATGTAGGAAGGAAGACTATATCCGTCCAGGAAACATGAGTGAGAGAGATGGATGTATTAAGCAAGTTGATTGAAAAGGGATAGAATAGTGTTTGAAGGAGCAATATGTTAGACAGCAAGGAAACAGTGTTCTGACTTGTTGCTTCCAAAGAGTTCGTTGTTTTTTTTATACTTCTAAAGGCGTTATTGCCCTGAAGACAGTACACGAGTAAAAAAGTAACATATTATACATCTTTTAAAGGGGAATTAGTTTCTTATTTAATGCAGTAGATAAATCGAAGTTTTTATAACCAATTTTTATGATGCCTAGAGGAATCGAACCTTGACCTTTTAAATCGTACTTAGAATTTTATTGTTTATAATAATGCTGTCTTTTATTAATAACAATAGTCTTTAGAAATTTTAGGTTGGAAGTAGATATAGTTTAATGTATGAAATACTATTTTATAAATCAGCAGATTAAATAAGCAGTATAATAATAAAAAAATCTAAAGATGGAAAAGATGCAAAAAATTTAAAGTTATTATTATCAGCGAAATAACAACATATTTTACGACGTGGTTAACTGTTTTATTGCTATGATAATAATGAAGAACGGCAGTGATGAATGAGTAGATTTCTTTCAGACCCTGAACGAGAATTTTACGTAATGTCTTAATTTACAATTAAATTAAAATAATGGGTGCGTTTGGCAGAAAAAAGCGCTAGCAAGCGCTTGTAAGCAAAATGGCGATCGTAAGCGGAGGGTGACGCGAGCACACAGTCCACCTGATGGTAAGTGGTTACTGAAGCCCATAGACATCTTCATCTATCTTCAATTACGAATCAAAATGCAGATGCGTTGTCATTCGTAAGGACTGAGTTGAAAAGGAGATCCCTTCTCACCATACGAAACACAGCAGCGTTAAGCTGCTATTTTACGCTGGTATTCTGTGAGAGCGTAGTCCTTTCCCGTTCGGACCGGCTCATTCGTGCTATAGCTATAGTATAGCTGCAGCATGGATCTATATATCTGCAGCATGGCTTGTCGCAACTTCATTTTTTTAATTTATAAGTGTATTAAAAGTCCACAGCTGAACATAACTTTCCCCACAGTTGGTCACAAAATGGCTATACCTGCAATAGATGCCACGCTTATCTGGCAGTTTGGCAACCGTAGTTCTTTTATAATTTTGAGTTGTTATTGGGAAGAGTGACCGACATATCCCAACGGATTAGTAAGCTGAAGTGGCAGTGGCCGGCCATATAGTTCGAAGAATCGACAACCGTTGGGGAAAAAAGGTTCTCGAGTGGCAGCCTCGTACCGGTAGACGAAGTGTAGGGCGACCCCTCATTAGATGGAGTAACGACCTGGTAAGACGTGCAGGAAGTCGATGGATGCAGGTGGCTCAGAACCGTGCTTTGTGGCATAACTTGGGAGGCCTATGTTCAGCAGTGGACTTGTGAATGGCTGTAATAATGACGATGGTGATGATTAGGAAGATGCTACTGCCTATCTTTCGGTCCAGTTTCACGGGATGATATGGAGTAGTGATTCTATTACGTCGCTAATACACGGCACTAAATAAGAATAACTAAGAATGTTTGAATAAATATTATTACCTCATCCTTATCTGTTTGCTGTTCTTTCTGAGCTAGCGGGTTAACAGGAGGACATTTAAAACCTATTGTACCAGAATCAGAACTTTTTTCTTTCATTTTTCCTTCCCTTCGTTCTTAATTATTATTATATTTTGTTAATACTTTACTACCAATTCTAAAGTGACATGGTGACGAAAAGGAGTGCTCACGGTGGGTTGCAACTTAATAATGATTTTTTCGATGTTGTTTTGCACAAGAAGTCTGCACTACAGTGGACTACGCTACGCACATAACAATATTTTTTCTTTTTTTTTACCAAATATTACAGTTAAAGATAAATTTGTTAAAAATAGTTAGAATCACAGTAACAAGAACCTAGCAGATAGCTTACATTATATAATAACTATAGATGTAGCACAGATGCATCATGTCTTCAAATGTATATTTAAACATAGTTAATAATTTGAATTTTATAAAATAAATACCGTAATAATTAAAAATCACATGAAATATTAGATTCGACACAATTTACGATGTTGATCAATCATCAAACATGCCACCGAAAGTAAGTGATAAAAATATCGTAATCGGAATTAGCAAGGAACATGAGCCGCGTTTTGTCAAACGCTATTCAAAAGTTCGTTGATATCGCGCTTTATGTGGGACAAACATCAGTTATACAAATTGATTGCGTGTCCAAAGAGATTGAATATATTAATGTCTAAATAACTAATTTTGATTCTAGTAATAAATAGACGTCGGCGATCGGTCACAGGCACATTAACTACGTGAAAGTTTATTGTATAATTGGACGATTGGTACAAACATTTGAATTAGATGAGAACTTATTTTAAAACATTGTAAATTTTTTTCTTTGGCGGCCAGTAACAGTTCCCCCTGGACATAGACCGTTCCTAAAGTAAGGACGATTTGCAATAATCATGCTTGAAAGAAGGTTTTATTAAATGCACCTATATATATATATGTTCGTCTTTTTACTGTTTATTCATCGCCAGCTTTTTTAAGGCGACTTTCTAAGATGTTTTCCTATAATATTCAAAAGTTTTACAGTCGCCATTTACAACTTACTATCATTATGCCATAAAGTGTCCATAGCTAGAAAAAGGAATTTCCTGTGCTACTATCACTAGTAAAATTCTTTTTGGATATTACAAAATACTTGTTTTATGATACCAGTATAATTTCTTTGAAGATTTTTTCTGTCATATCGTATTTCACTTTAACGACACCTATATTATGGAAAGTGATAATGGATTCTCTTACGCTGGCACCAGAAGGTAAATAAATAAAAATTAATTATTATTATTATGGAACATGCTGGCCATATTTTATTAATTGTGATTCACTAATACTGTACACCTGCTGTGCCCCGGCCGCTTCTTCTGATAGAGAGTAATGATTGTATTAGTCAAAATATTAACATAAAATTTATTGAGTAATTATTCGTAATTAGTTACATTTTATTTGCTAATAACAGAAATAATGTAAACCCATTTGTTACGAAAGTACTAAACTATTAACAGTAAAATGTTTCGAATACAAAATTTATTGTTACCACAATGCTAGGTTAAACCAAACGATAAATTCGGTATAAAACTGTAAATAGCTATTGCAGTCAATGGAGACCTGTAATCACCTTCAAAAAAGAAGGTTACAGGTGCGTCGGTCAGATGCGACTAAGATGGAATGCTTCACAGCATACTGGCTCTTCTAACCTTCAGACCGAAATAGCAGTGCAAGTATTTACTACTATTGGGTGACTGACATAGGTAAGAGTGTGGGAGGTAGACAGATACTGTGGTAGAGCCACGCTGCAGCTATATTATGGTTGCAGCACGAATGGGTCGGCTTGACCAGGAAAGAACCACGCTCTCACAGAATACTAGCGTCACCCCGGCAATACATGTTGGCCAAGTCTGAGTCAACGTGAGCGTAGGCAAATTGATACAAGGCGAGTGCTACAGTCTACACGTTGGTCAAGTTTGAAAGGGACCAATGCTAAGGCAAATGTTCACGCGATTAGTGGAGCTATCTAAATGTTGGCCGTTAATTAGTCGTCATTGAGAATTGGTATGATATGGACAACGTAAAAGTTATTGCAGCTTCTGCTATTTATTAAATAAGTGTATATAATTATTATGTCAGTGTACTCCGCAGTAAAGTTAAAAAACTTAAAGATGTCCTTGGGAGTATAGTGAAATTGTCGAAATTATTTTAAAGTTGCAACTTAATGAAATCAATATCTCACCAGTACGGACGCCAAGCTGTAACTGACATGGGCGACTAACATGTGGACGCGACTAGCCGAGTGCAGGCGAACGCCTTTGACTTGTGCGGAAAAATCGACACTGTCCCGTGGTGTCGAGTCGTAGCGAGCAATCCCGAGTCCCGGCAAGGCACGCCAAACGAACCGTATACACGTTGGCGTTTGCATGCACTCGGCCAACTAGACGAGCGTCGACGAGCAATGGCGAGGCTGGACAAATGGACTGTCTATACGTTGGTGCTCGCCTTCGCTCGGCCAACGTGGTATAGCCGGCTTCCAATAGTAGCTCAATGCTGATGTGTTTCGTATGTTGAGTGTAGAGAACCGGAGATCCTTTTTACTGGAAACGGAGCATTCCATCTTAGTACCCGAGGGTGGCAACGCATCTGCATTGTGATACTTTATTGAGGATAGATGTAAATGTCTATGGACCACAGCATCCACTTACCATCAGGTGGTAGAGCCATGCTGCAGTTATATTAGTAGTATAGTTGTAGCACGAATGGGTCGGCTCGACCGGGGAAGGACCACGCTCTCACAGAATACCAGCGTGAAATAGTAGCTTAATGCTGCTGTATTTCGTATGGTGAGTGTAGAGAACCGGAGACCCTTTTTACTGGAAAAGAGGCATTCCATCTTAGTCCTCACGGGTGACAACGCGTCTGCATTTTGATTCGTAATCGAGGATAGATGTAGATGTCTATGGGCCGCAGCAACCGCTTACCATCAGGTGGACTGTGTGCCCGTTTGTCACCCTATCCTATAAAAAAAAAAAAAGGTGGACTGTGTGCTCGTTTGCCACCCTTATTCTATAAAAAAGACTCCTAGATAGAGAAAAAGTCTTACCGCTTAGTTGTATGTTTCGTCTTTTAAATTCTTCTCTTGCTTGTTTATCAACTTTCTAATTGCTAGGAAGCATTTTATTTGCATTCCTTTTTCATTTCTTTTAACATGTTTAAATAATAATGTTCTATCAATGATATGACGGCTCCGCGGCGAAATGGGCTGCCGGTTTGAAATTGATTTGCGGGATTGACGCGTGGAACAAGTTTTTGTACAGGCTACAAATAATTTTTTAATAGGGGAAAACTCTGTGGAAAAAAACCTGCGTTGTTCAATAGCCTGGTACTCTACAAAAGGGTCAACAATAAGTTAAATTATTTCCAGGGTATGATTTATCTCAAAATAGTTTATACCGTTAAAGCTAATACCGCTGCCTAAAATAATAATAAAAAAGTAAACTTTGAAAAAATTGAAAACAGTCGAATTTCAAACAAACATTTTATTTCAAACAATGACTTTCTTGAAATAAATTGGGCACCCCGCCCAAATGACCAAAATCTGATGGTAAGCGGTTACTATAGCCCATGGACAAACGCAACTTAATTGAGTGACAATTCTATCCTGAGGACTGATAAATGCCTCACAGCCTTTCATTAAACTGACTGCCTTAACGGAAGACTTTAAGGTAGCATAGCAATGGCATCCCCTTTTATTTTCTGCCTCGTGATAGAAGTGCGTAAGAGATTATAGTACCAATCAACAAAACAACATATTAACACTCTTAGCAAAAGAATTCATAAATTAATATATATTTTTAAAACTATTAGGCATGTTATGGATCCAGATATATTAAAACGAGTTTACTTAGCTTTATGTCAGTCTATTATAACATACTGCATATCAACGTGGGGTGGTGCCTCTAAAACGGTGTTACAAAAGATAGAAATCTCTCAACGTGCTATACTCAAAGTTGCAACATTTAAACCTTTTCTTTATCCTACGTCACAGCTTTATGATAACTGTCAGGTCCTTACAGTAAGACAACTGTTTATATTAACGATCATTCAGAAACAACATAACTTATTAGTATACAACCGATCGAACTTAAATAAACGCAGGAAATTTTCCGTAGATACAACTAATTTTAAAACAACTTTTATAAGAAAATTCTTTGCATTTTTGGAACCACACTTAAATAATAAACTAAATAAAACATTGGACATTTACCACCTAAATAAAATAAATTGTAAAAAAACTGTACATAATTACCTACAAAAATTAACTTATAATGAAACTAAAAACCTGCTTAGTATTCAGACTTAAAATAAATTCTTACATAACTGTCACCTGTAATACTACCCGTATAAAATCATAATAACCAGACACACACACACACACACACACACAAACACACACACGCACGTGTGCAAACACACACACACACACACACACACACACACACACACACACACACACACACACACACACACACACACACACGACACATATTTTACTCGCTCCTCTCCCATAACTGCTCACACACATTAGACTCTTAACACAATTACTTCTTACAGTCATACATTACACATCCTATGAGAGAGGAACGGCATTAGTAGTATAATTTATTATTTTGTTTGTACCTTGGTATTAGTAATAAGTGGTAACATAGTATATAAACATAATATGTGATACAATTAATTTCATTGTACTTAGGTTATATTAGCGGAATGTACAAATTTTTAGATAGAATTTGATTATTTAACTTTTGCTTGCATCCTAATATTTCGATAAATTAACGGTGGGGATATGGCGCTGACAGCTGATGCACAGGTCTCCTAGTTCGGCTGCAGATGCTATGTTTTCAAGTATATGTACTAATGTAGCTTTATTAAATAATGTTATGCAAATATCGTGATGTACAACCTCTTGGAAATAAAGAACTTATTATTATTATTATTATTATTATTATTATAATCAGAATTTAGTTCTTAGGCACAAAAAGAGCCTACGAATTTTAAAAAGGTTTGTTATATTATAAAATAGTTCTGTAGTGTAGTGTCTTTTTTTCATTTCGTGTGTGAATTCTGTATCCTATATCACCCCGTGAGTGTTGAGAGAAGACAGAGGGAAATGAAAAAGAAAATGGACGGCGGCTTCTTTCCGATTTCAATTCAAAATAATAAATAGCTACGGCTGCTAGGCGTGGCAACTATGGCAAATATCTCCTCTAGAAGGTATTCAATGTAAGATGTCAAGCAGTGGACTTTTGATACGATGTAATTAAATAAAATGAACGAGATTTCTTTAAGGAAAAGACGGGAAAAAGCTTTGAGTTTTGCGCTTGGTATAAACGCAAAGACAAGCACTTATACTGGCTGATTTTTTTTACCGTCTGGAAAAAAAATAGGGTCTAACAGGTGAACGGAATGGAAGCCTACGGCAGTGATATTTTACATTTATTTTTATTTTACATAAACATATTATTTATTTATTTATAAACTTACACTTAACACCTTAAGCTAAAGGGTACATAGGGCGGACTTAATGCCATGTGGCATTCTCTGCCAGTCAACCCTGGGTGGCAAGGATAATTGTTGGCAGGTGCGACCATTATACGTAAATAAGTGCTTATACATTAAAATATACATATATGCAAATTACATACATACACATTACATTTAAATATACACACATATAGTATCAATATACGTACAATAATACATATATATATATATATATATATATATATATATATATATATATATATAATATATATATATATATATATATATATATATATATATATATATATATATATATATATATATATATATATATATATATATATATATATATATATATATATATATACATATACCTATATATAATATAATGTTTGAATAATATATAATGAAATAAATATTTGAAGTAAAAAAGAAGAAAAGAAAGACAAAATTAAGGAAAAATAATGTTTAACTCAAACATTATGTTGTTATTTTTTTTGAACTGGTAGTTTATTTCAAATTATTACTATTTATTGATAGATCAATTTCATAATATGTTAATGAAAAATAAAAATAAATTGTAAAATATCACCGCCAAAGGCTTCCATTCCGTTCACCTGTTACACACTATTCTTTACAGACGGTAAAAAAAATCAGCCAGTATATGTGCCTGACTTTGCGTTTATACCAAGATCATAGATCGTCATAGAGTATAGAGTCATAGAGCAATTTCATATTATGTTAATATAAAATAAAAATATTGTAAATTATCAGTACCATAGGTCGCCATTCCATTCACCTGTTACACTTTTTTTCCAGATGGTGAAATAATTACCCAGTGTATTGCAAAATAATTTCTCTTGAGTAGTTGATGGTTGAGCTGATACAACCTATACACACACACATATATATATATATATATATATATATATATATATAATGATATGACAAGAAATAGACGTAATAGACGTAACGACTTAAATGAGAAACGTAAACGATAATAAACATACCTTAAAATAATTAGTTTTAAAATTATTCAGTTTTGTATACACGGTAAAATATACATTTTTGTATAGTTAATGCAGTGGCAACACAAAATCTACACGTAATGTGATATTCTCAACATTTGGACCCCCGATGAGATTACTATCGGTCCTGCTGTGACGCTCTGCTTGTGTCCTCTTATGAAACTTGTACAAAAGAGTTTCACGAAAATAACAAAATATTAAATACACTGAACAATTGCAACAGCTGCTATGTATAGTAAGAAGTAAGTGAAGTGTAATTTTTTTAACGTATTCGAGGTATTTTAGTTATTTTAGTAATCCGGATTGAAAACGAATCTGGGTTTGGTTTTTAGTCGACTTTTGTAAAGGATAAGGGTGACAATTGACAAACGAGCACACAGTTCACCAGATGGTAAGTTGATGCCTTGACCCGTAGTTATCTGCATCTATACTCAATTAAGAATCAAAATGCAGATGTGTTGTTAGCCCTGAGGACTAAGATGGAATGCCTTGTTTCTGTGATCATATCTTTACTTGTGTAAAATATTTCAAGAGCTTATGAAACAAGTGGTAAAATTATTTTTTATACCACCGACTTCAATATAAATTAAATGAGACAATCATTTGTGTATTCGAAGTCAATTAAATACGCTTCATTAAGGATAACTCAAAACTACTGGTCAGATCTTGATTAAATTCATATTATCACCATACGAGAAGCACCAGCTTTCAAATAAAAAATATAATTATCCAAATCGGTTCACGCAGAGAAAAGTTATAAGGTAAAACACACATTAAAAAAATTACAGCCGAATTGAATACCTCCTCCTTCTTGAGGTCGGTTAAAAATAACAAACATGCTTGATGTATTTTTGATTGATTGGTTCTTTCATTTCTTCTGAGTCCACAGCTGTATATGAGCCTTCAATATTGTAGGTAGGGTTCGCCATATCGCCATATCGCCATATCGCCATAATCGCGATGTTTGTCAGGCGGATTGAGAATCGAAGTACTAGACATCTAGCACCTTTGACGCTTCTCCCCGTTGCCTGTTTTTTGTTGTAAATGGTTCAATTATTCAATATCATTACTAATATCACAACGCGTATACTCACCGTTGTCATCAACTATTGTAACGCTACTAAATAGCTTCGGACAGTGGCTTTTTAATATAATTGTTTTATTAATTACTAACGATCACAGCCATCTAACAATAATAAGAGTACAATAGAAAATTGCTGGTAAATTAATGTCGTACGTATTTCATATTATGAAGCCTGTGTTACACACAGTCGTAAAGGTGGAAGAGTAATTTGAAATCATTTTATTGGAAATAATTTACCTTCGCTTTTCCAGAACTAAATAAAAGATGTTTTTATAAAAGAAAAACAAGTAATTGAAAGAAGGATGTCGATATCATTAGGATTTAACTTTCCAAGTTCCTTTTACATATCACTTCACAAATTTATTACTGAAAATAAATCTCTCATAAAGATCTTTCTATAAAAGGTGGTCCCTTGCTATTTCTGCAAGATATACGACTGGTTATGTGAACGCTGTATATTGAAACATCGTTTTGATGCGATTTTACTTAGAAAAAAGTTTACTTAAGATTTTTATTTCATTCAATAACTCTAAGAGGTACCTAAAATAATTGCTTTCCGTACTGTACGTAGTGATTAATACGGTACTTACTTTATTTTATAATCGCATTAATATTTCCAGTGACCTTGATTCACACGTTTGAAACTATTATTTATAATTATTAAGCCCAAATATATAACAAGAATAGCAAATAAATTTAATTGGAATGAATTGAATTAAATTGTGAGAAGGATTCTCTATAATCGCCGTTCGTCATGTTTCCCAGACAGATAAGCGAACGCGGAAACAGACATCTAGCACCTTTGATGCTGTTCCGCGTTTCCAGCCTGGGTATTTTTACTCCAGCTTTAACGACTTAATAACACCGCCATCTGTTGAAAGCCATAAAAAACTTTTATCATTTTCCGTAATCACCTCTTAAGACACATGTGGTATATTTTACTTAAACAAATTCCAACAATGCTTAGCTTAAAGAGACTATTTATTGCTATTTTAAAATATTTGTCCTTCATTAACACATACACTATAACGCGTCTGTAACCCAATATCACTGTGCATGGTATCTAGTAGACACCTTCTGAGCACCATAATACCTACCGTAGTGTTGTAATGGTATACTTAGAGCAATCATTACCTACACGTGGTAGAGCCATGCTGCAGTTTTATTAGATGTATAGTTGTAGCACGAATGGGTCGGCTCGACCGCGGAAGGACCACGCTCTCACAGAATACCAGCGTGAAATAGTAGCTTAATGCTGCTGTATTTCGTATGGTGAGTGTAGAGAACCGGAGACACATTTACTGGAAACGAGGCATTCCATTAAGATGAAAAATAAAAGCAGATGCGTTGTCACCCGTGAGGACTAAGGTCCTCACGGGTAACAACGCATCTGCATTTTGATTCGTAATCGAGGATAGATGTAGATGTCTATGGGCCACAGCAACCACTTACCATCAGGTGGACTGTGTGCTCGTTTGTCACCCTATCCTATAAAAAAAAACTTAACGCCTTGCACTAGACGGTTAATAAGTCATTTCATTTATTGTATAAACAAAGCACCATTTATTACATCCTTTTAAAAATCCAAGTAAACTAAATCAGGTGACAATGGTGCTGTATTTCATCAAGTTGATATTTGTTAAAGAATGATAATAGTAATGTTCTCTAGACGAAATTTCGATCAGACTTTCGGCCGGACTTAAAAAAAAGACTAGCCGCTTGCGCAATAGATAGAATTATACTGCACGAGAGTGTAAGCAAGCACAGGTGCAGTCTTTATTCCCTCATTTCCATAGTTTTTTTTTTAATTGGATAGGGTGACAAACGAGCACACAGTCCACCTGATGGTAAGTGGTTGCTGTGACCCATAGACATCTACATCTATCCTCGACTACAAATCAAAATGCAGGTACGTTATCACCCGTGAGGAATAAGATGGAATGCCTCGTTTTCAGTAAAAAGGGTCTCCGGTTCTCTACACTCACACACAAAACACAGCAGTATTAAGCTACTATTTTACGCTGGTAATCTGTGAGAGCGTGATCCTTCCCCGGCCGAGCTGACCCATTCGTGCTACAACTATACTACCAATATAACTGCAGCATGGCTCTATCACGTACAGTCCGATGGGATGGCAATCCGCTTAGACCAGAGAGAGATCAGGAGCATTAACGTGCTTTCTGAGGACGGATCAGGCGCATCACCAACGGCTTTATTAGCTTTCCAAAGTACCAGGATGAAACACTGCCAACTTTCTGATTCCGAGCTACTGAGAGTTTTTTGACAGAAACACTCAATAACTTTTTAACTCAATAACGATTTCGCCATAATCTGCAATCGCACTTACGACTACTCTAGTACGCAAAATTTAAAACGTTTCTTTTTTGCGAAATTATATACCGAATGAGTGTGTGAGCCATAATCTAAGGCTTCAAAGGAGGGAGACAAGCACACGTCTTTCTTCTTTTCTCCTTGATGATGATTGATATTATTGGTACCGTAAACTTTAATTATCGAACGAAACAATCGTACGGTGAGTGTAGAGAGCCAGAGACCCTTTTTACTGGAAACGAGGCATTCCATCTTATTCCTCACGGGTGACAACGCATCTGCATTTTGATTCGTAATTGAGGATAAATGTAGATGTCTATGGACCACAGCAACCACTTACCATCACGTGGACTGTGTGCTCGCTTGTCGCCCTGTCCTATAAAAAATATACATATATGCACCAAAGCCACGTTGTTGTTTGTAAATGATTTTAAATGCATATGTGTGCGTGTCGACGTTTTGTCAAAGAATATATATATACACTACGTGAAAAGAAACGACACTTAAGCATGTGTGCACGTAAAATCGCTTGCGGCTATCTGTGGGTGTAATATTGTGCGCGGGGGCCTTGAGAGGCGCGCGGGGCGTGGAACGGGCAGTCGCCGGCTGCCCTGGCCGAGGGCTAGTAGTAATGATGGGTTAATAGTTTAATACCGATATTTGTCAGTATTAGACAAATATTACTTTCTTAATACGACGGTTATACATATTACTATTCTATCTATATCTAATATATATATATATATATATATATATATATATATATATATATATATATATATATATATATATATATATATATATATATATATATATATATATAATTTTATATATATAAAAGTAATCGAAAAATTCAAAAACACATAAGAGTAAACTAATTTTTAAAGGATAGTGGGTAATACTGATTATTGCGTACTGAAATACTAAGTGTTGGTTAATTATTTATGATTACCATTAACTGTCGTGTGTATTTGGTTTTGTCGGAAGTTTTAATATTCCTCGTTTGTAAAAACATTTAATTAAAGTTGATTTAAAATTGAATGTATCTTTCACTACCCAAATACATAAGTTTACATAATATATAACATAAACCTACTATGTATCTTTTTTGGTAAAAGTCTGTAATATTCCACTTCGGTTTGATATCAACCCTAGCGTTACACGCTTCGACTCAAGGTCACCGGCGCTTAAGGGGAAATATAATGTCAAATGGCTTAGCAAGATCCTTCGTTATGCCGAAAATATTGCAGAATTAATTTTGAAATAAATATGTGGTAAAGTTAAGGATTAATGTTAAGGATTGTGTTAGACGAAAACACGATTTCATAAAATTTTATCGATAGAAAAAAGATCCAAAGTTACCTCCAAAATAAACAATAAACCGCTGTTATTCATAAAATACTTTAAATAGGATCATGAAACTTTGCATACTAACTGAACTAACTATAAAGCAGTGGTAATAATGGTATTTAAAAAAAAAGTAAATAACATAAGTTATTTACTTTTTTTACTGTAAAAAGAAATTACCTAAACTATCGGCCTTTTGAAGCGTGATTCTTGCAGCACGGTCACTACGCCTCGGCCTTTGGACGGGGAGGTTGTGTCGCTTACGATCAGAATATACATTACGCAACAGTACGACGTAAAATTAAAATGGGAAATAACCGTGATAAAAATAAGAAGCGACTGGCTTGGCGTTAAGAAACAGGCATAAATATGATAAACCTAATGAAATAAGTGTCTAACGACCTTTCTACTTGCAGTATTAGTGATTACAAACATGTCGGTACATAGCATACGACGCGCGGGCAAGTGGGGACGAAATTAGAATTTGAGCTGACTTACTCTATCCTCTTAAGCTCTCACGTACAGGAGTGTCACCGCTGTGGTTTTGTGGCAGCGTAAGAAAATCCACTACCACGTGGGTGTCGAAAGAACTTAGGGAAGGAAACATAAACAAGAGATAGGTAGCCGTAACTCCCCGATAACAAGACGAATTAATTTAAACCATGCTTGCTGACCCACCCGGCAAGCTTGGCAACTGTGTCAAATACCTCTTCTATAAGGCAGTATTTGTGGGAGACCACATGTTTAGCAGTGGACTTTTGATAGGCTGTATTTAAGATATACATGAATGAATCCGTGAGTGTGTGAGTGAGGGTGTGTTCATACAAAAATTTAAGCAGGGTCAATAAAAATACGTAAGCGTCACTTAAAATATACGCATCGCTTAGTCCATCCAAATTTGTTGGTCTGGGCCATTACTAAGGACAATTTAATACAAACCGAATGCCCTACCCTGCCGATTGCTCCCTACTCAGGTATTAATCTTGGGTTTCGCAGGAGAGAAGATCTTACCCTACAGTCATGGGGCATTGCCTGGGCATTGGCTTGGTTTCCATCAATAATACCTACACCCGAAATATACATATGTACCACATATATTCCATTTTTCGTAAGTTTAGACCATATATTAATTATTTGTAATTTGAAAATAATACTTATGTATACTTCATGAAACTAAGTGGCGGTGAACAACCTGGACCACGTCCGGAGTGACACTTAGATAAGTTGATCGTTAGGTGGCCGTAGAACATACATTAGTTGCAACGCACCTATGAATCAGTGCAATAACTACCCAATATTTCAAATAGGTACATTTGTCAGTTATAAAATGACAATACTTGTAAATAGATCTCGAAAACATTGATGATTTCTTAAAATTTTCATCGTAAACTTACACAAATTAAGACAGAAAGCTTTATTGATTTCGTACCTAACTATTAAGGGGAAATATAATGTCAAATGGCTTAACAAGATCCTTCGTTATGCCGAAAATATTGCAGCATTAATTTTGAAATAAATATATGGTAAAGTTGAGGATTAATGTTAGTGATTATATTAGACGAAAACACGATTTCATAAAATTTTCTCGATAGAAAAAAATCCAAAGTTACCTCCAAAATAAACAATAAACCGCTGTTATTCATAAAATACTTTAAATAAGATCATGAAACTTTGCATACTAACTGAAATAACTATAAAGCAGTGCTTATGTTATTTACTTTTTTAAAAATACCATTATTTTTACTGTAAAAAGAAATTACCTAAACTATTGGCCTTTTGAAGCGTGATTCTCGCAGCACGGTCACTACGCCTCGGCCTTTGGACGGGGAGGTTGTGTCGCTTACGATCAGAATACACATTACGCAACAGTACGACGTAAAATTAAAATGGGAAATAACCGTGATAAAAATAAGAAGCGGCTGGCTTGGCGTTAAGAAACAGGCATAAATATGATAAACCTAATGAAATAAGTGTCTAACGACCTTTCTACTTACAGTATTAGTGATTACAAACATATCGGTACATAGCATACGACGCGCGGGGAAGTGGGGGCGAAATTAGAATTTGAGCTGACTTACTCTTCCCTCTTAATTGTAACTTGGAGATAAACACGTATTTCTTTTGACTTTTGTTCTTACTGAAAGTGTGAAAACTATTTTATCACATTCCAAACTTCAGACACAATAGTAAATATGTGTAATATGTTTGTATAAGTATTAAAGCGTTACTATAATATGTATATTTAGCCGGCTTGTCTTTTTACTACTAATAATATTATACGCCAGGACTCGATCACTATTCACTTGTCAAAGGCCTTTTCACTCTTGCCTCGAAAACACTTACATAGTAATATAGTATAGAATGACATATGCTAGCAAATTATGCAATAGACAGTAGATACATTTTCTTTCCGACACAGAACACAGTACGCTTAATACGGTATTAATATTATACATAGAGCTTATTTATAACTGCTATATCTATTTTAGTATTCAGTGCTGTGAGTGTAATTGTGCTGCGGTGTCGGAAATTAGTCTTCAGTCAGCGAAAGCTAAGGATAGCTTTCGATTAGATTTTCAGTTTGTGTGACTTACAGCCGATAAAACAGTTTACAGGTGTACGATTAAACATTGTAGAACAGAGTGATATTCCGGAGTGATTTAATAATTATATATCTTTAATAGTTTTACTACTAAAAAAATGTGTGACAAATCCTATACTATTAAACGAGCAATTCTTGTATATATATATATATATATATATATATATATATATATATATATATATATATATATATATATATATATATATATATATCGGGATCTCGGAAACAGCTCCAACGATTTTCATAAAATTTAGTGTCCAGGGAGTTTCGGGGATAATAAATCGATCTAGCTAGGATTTATTTTTAGAAAATGTCTTTTTGTCCGTGTTTTTAGGCAATGAAAAACTGCTACAATACTGTTATATTAAGGTAAATTTTCCCTTCTTTTTTGAGAAAATCTATCACTTCGAGCCCTTTTTAGGGTTCCGTAGTCAACTAGAAACCCTACAATATCGTTAGAATAAGAAGGTGAATTTTGACAGATTGTTAATGATTATAAATAGCTTAATTGGTATAATGGGCGGTCTCAGAATCGTAAAACCCCGGTTCGGGCCCAGACCGACCGGCCGACTTTTTTAAATTTTTTTTCAAGTTCCTTTCTTTTTTGAGAAAATCTATTTTTTCGAGCCCTTTTTTTAGTATTTTTTAAAACACGAAAATTGAAATTAAAATAATTGCACTCATGATTTTTTATTCAAATAACCAGTTCCGTTTTTTCTGTTATGTCGCTAAGATCGAAAAATATTATTTATATTTCATCAGTATGTACATAATTTGTATCTAAATATAATTTCCAAAACATAAGAATTAAAAAATAACCGAGCGAAAAATACCGAGCAAAGCTCGGTCAACCGGGTACTAAAAGAAAATATTTCTAAGACATTTGTGAAGATCGCTACCACGCATTGCGGCAGCATGGCGGACACTTCCTTGCCCTAATACTCTCTCAGAAATGTGGGACGTATACGTACCACTGCTAGGCTGTAACTTTACCATAAATCAAAATGTTATACATAAAATTTATATATATACATAAAATGTTATGTATATATATATATATCCGTATATATACAAAGACATACAAAGACATAGCCATATAGATTAGTGAGCTGCAACGGGCCGGAACCGACAACCGATGGGGAAAAAAGTTTCTCGAGTGGCAGCCTTCTGCCGGCAGGCCTAGTATTGGACGACCCCCCACCAGATGGAGTGACGACCTGGTATGATATGCAGGAAGTCGATGGATGCAGGTGGCTCTGGATCGTGCTTTGCTTTGTGGCATTCCTTGAGGGAGGCCTATGTTCAGCAGTGGACTTGTGAAGAGCTGTAATGATGATGATGATGATATGAAAAGTTTAATAAATAAACACATTTATTTTCGCTTTTTCAATGAAAAACTTCAACTGAAAGAGTAATGGGCAATATGGATAATGATTCTCCACTCCTATGCTATACTTATGCATTGTAAACATTCATCTTATCATAATTCATCATTCTTATTAAATTATGGCATTACGGAAAGAACTCCGATCTTCAATATTAGTAAAGCAACAGTTTAAAAACAAAATATAAATACTTTCAAAGCAATTAATTGGTCTCTTATATTGGTTCAGTGACACAACTTAATACGTTATAAACTACAAAACATAAACACAAGCGGCTTCTAATTCGGGAACGCACCGACCACACATGGTGACACTGATCGACGTCAAAAACCGTCTTATTTCTGTTCAAAAGTAACGGTCACCAGATTGTTTCAATAGACTTGTCTATTTAAATCAAATAAACATTTACGTGAGTTTAGCCATGTTTATTTAGACCCATATTAGGGAAGGGAATGTTTTTACTTAAGAGACCATATTTGGGGAATAATTTAGTTCAAATTCTATTTATTTACGCAACCGGCTTACACTCGAGCTTTGAAGCTATTGGAATATTCTACGTGTTACGAATATTCGCAATTTTATTAGTTTAGACTTTATAGAGGTCATAAGTAATTATAATATATATGAACTTAAAACATGCAATTTAAAGTTTGTTTACAGCGTCACTTTTGTTTGACCGTTATCTGAAATATTTGAGTAAGAGTTTATGGATTTACTGCCGTTATATCTGAATAAATATGCAATTTATAAAGACTTTACTTATACAAGTGTCAATAAAAAGTAGCGGAACAATTTTCTTTCAATTTTTTTATAGGATAGGGTGACAAACGAGCACACAGTCCACCTGATGGTGATTGCTGTGGCCCATAGACATCCACATATATCCTCGATTACGAATCAAAATGCAGATGCACTGTCACCCGTAAGGACTAAGATGGAATGCCTCATTTCCAGTAAAAAGGGTCTGCGGTTCTCTACACTCACCATAGGAAACACAGCAACATTAAGCTACTATTTTACGCTTGTATTCTGTGAGAGCGTGGTCCTTCCCCGGTCGAGCCGACCCATTCGTGCTACAACTATACTACTGATATAACTTTCTTATATTGACACGAATTCTTGATATTGAATAAAGCTGAGGGAGAAAGTCACCCCCGTAGTCATGGCTGCTGTAAAGCACCGAAAATGTCGAGAATAAAAAAGTTAAATTAAACGCGATAAAAATCGTAAAAGTAGTTTCATTCAATGGCATGCGATTATATTATTATAAACTACTATAAATTATGGGTATATCTGCTTTGGAATACGATTGGGTAGAGCAACATACTGCTACCCATTTCTGTAACCGAGCACCAGATTGTCATTATTATTCCGCTATATACTAGTCTGAATACTTTGGAGACCCTTATGTTAGACATATGCAAGTTTTTTGCAGGTGTCTATGTCCTTTATGCTGCTAAATATTTTAATAGTGCAGCTTTAATACTATCTCCTATTTATATTTAGTCGTGGTCTTTTACTACAGGCAGTGTGAAGAGGTCCAAAGTCGATCTGCGAGCGCTGGATAGGGCTGTAAAATCCAGAATAGATTAACGGATCAAAAAGCAGAAGTGGCAATGGAGAAGAAAAGAAAAGAGTGGAAATTTTTCAAGTGACAATTTCGTAGGATGGAGTTAGGTAGGATTTGTTTTAATTGTCACTTTTGTGCAGCTTCTAGTCGCCGGTCTAGGAGTTTTGTAGTTTTGATATAAATGTGAGATCCGTCGAAAGCCATAAGTTCTTCGTTGCCTTTTTGTAAGTCATCCCATACGTGTCGTGTTACGAGTCTTCATAAAGTCGTAAAAGGATGAGATGTGGTAGTGGTTTCTCCCATGTCGCTAATTCACGGCATAAAGTAATAATCGATAAGTTTTGTCTGTATAATATTGCCCCAAGACCATCTCAGAAATAAGAGAAGGCCTTTGCCCAGCAGTGGGACCTATATAGGCTGTAAATTTAAAGCCGGCCTAGCACTTTTCAACTTTTGACTAGCGGGGACCACTTGTAAACTGCCTTAAAAATAAATTATTTTTTTTTCAATTTACATTATTGTCCTATTTCTCAACATGATGTTATAATTAATTGCTTTTACAAATAAAAAAATCTGTAAAGTCTGAAAGCTGTTTAAAATTGCGTGAAAGTATGCACGCGTGTCAAACAATGGTCCTTGTTCAGAATTGAATCAGAAAGACTGTGTTACAATTTTTTTAAACCGACAAACTTATTACGAACATGTGCTACAGTTTCCTGGTATCCAGTGAGCACTGTATGTAGGTCGACGTTTTGATGTCTAATGATTCAAGCTGCGGGTGCCGGGTGTATATCCGCAGGATTTCATGGTATGTGTAACAAATGTAGCAAATTGAATGTGTTTGTGTGAACGTCATACTGTCAGATCTGAAAGTTTGCTTCGGATTTATGAAGGTAAGATTATTTTAGACAGTAAATAGATGGTCATTTTTGAGAACTGTAAAATTTGAATTGTGTCATAGGTACTTGATTTTAAGTACTTGTGAAATTATAGAAAAATAATGTTAGTATGATCAGATCTAATCTATGAATTACAGCGTTTGAATAAATTCATTGCACCCAGAATTTATAACAAATTAAAAAGCATTTAAATAAAATAAATTAAGCAAAGTTTTGTTTACTAAGTTCTCTCTAAAAAGTAATTATTAAGTACTTGTTGATTTCTTCTAAATGTACATTATTGTTATTGTATACACTGTGTGACTGTCACTGTTTTTAAATCTTTTTATATATGTGTTAATAAATTGTACTTGAATTGTAAGTGATGGTGCGTAATAAATAAATAATTGAAATTGTAATTTTAATTTTAACGGTACCTTAAGCTTTGTCGCCCTATAAAACCAAAACTAGGAGAAGGAAAGAGACAAATAACACAAATTTGTATGCTATTACTAATATATCTAAAAAGAAAACAAACAAGCTTTGGCAATAATTAGGAACACTTCGAAAAATCAACTTAAAAATACTAACTACACTACACAATACTAAAATCGACTAAAATGTCAACTGTCAAAATGGCGTCGATAAAGCAGCGGCCTTTTGACCCTTTATTAATTGGTTGACTGATGAAGAGCTATCGTATCACAAAGCCATCTATGCAAACAAGGCTGTAGTTTTTGAGATATAAAGAAGTGACCATATTATCCGGATGAGCATATTACCCTCACGTACTATAGTTTTAAGAGCGTGAACTGGCCGGCAAACTGATTGTAGTTTGGCGGTATAATTTGAGTATTTAATGTAAGCGTTATGTGATATAAGGTCCATTAAATTTATTTTTTATAAATTTGTTTGAATTAATAAATAAATGAACAAAAAATCTGCTATTGCTGTCATAGAGTGATTAAATGTAACTTTTTTTAATGTTTAACGTAAAATGACAACACACATAGATCATGAGCCGTGATGATCCTAGTAAGAACAAGTCACATTCATGACATCATCGTATTACCACCGGGTCTTAACATGTCTGCAAATTTTCAAGTTTTTCGGACGTCTTGAATGTGTCTCCATTTAAAACAGTTTTTCACAGTTTCCTCGTTTAAAAAAATACTAACAACGCTATTAACATTATTAGTACTCCTGCTAATTGCTCCATGCTTATGTCAAGATGCTATGTTCGTTCACCACAGTAGTCGAATAATTGGTTCGAACCTAAGACTTTCTGAGCTTGCAGTTCACACCCAAACATTAGGCTGCTGTTGCTTCAAACCTACTTCTACTGTACTCCGCTACAGCTACTGCGCTTGCAAATCATACTTTTCTCTTATCACACTATTTCTTATCCTATGATTGAAAATTGCGCCTTCAGTACTTCAAAACCATAATTACAACAAACTAGAACTACATAAAAAAAATTATAAGTTATACGTTGTGATTATAAAAACGTTATGGTAAAGCCTTTATGCGTACTCCTGGTCACCTGGTCACTAGCCTCCTGTCATTTCTGAAAGATCTTAAGAGCAAGAATGAAAGACTGAGAGAAGAGAGATTGATTGATAGAGGCATTTATTTTTTAATTTACAACAGGAAAATTTACAGCTTTTAATTAATACTAAATGTTATATAATTTAATTCACAAAGTAAGCCGATTAAAAGTTTTCATAGATGAGTAATAGGTTTGGGTAAATACATGCAATATATATATATATATATATATATATATATATATATATATATATATATATATATATATAAGTAAATATAATTTACACATTAATGTTGATTAGATTTAAGAGTTCGAGAGTAAATTGCTACTGAATTTAGATGTTATCAATTTACAAATAGTGGTAGCACTAGTAGAAAAAAGGTCAGCCTTATCACAGTCCTTAGAAAATATATTAAATGAGTAACTTTTTTCAATTTTTCAGATAAACGGGTTTTCTCATATTTTCCCTCACCACCAAGGATATGGTAAATCAGTACTTATAATTTCAATTAACAAATTCTTTAGTGCCAGCGGGCATTGAACCCAGGTCGCTCGTGTAGGTACTCCGAAATTTTGCTGCGAACACTTAGCACCTAAGCTTCCACACTTCAATGGTATTTGTGATGAAAACTTATTCCTTGATAATCTAAGGTACGTTTAGTCTATGCAGCAACTTAATTAGTTTTAGTTTATCCTTTGAGTCGAGCTAGATCCATGTTTCTCCCTTTTTGTCCTGTCAGAACGATTATAGCCCACACGGGCGCAACCGCGGAGCAAAAGGCTTTTTGTCCGTTGAGACGGGAACTAATTGCTTCGCCACCCATCTCCATAAAGGTTATAGGTAAATAATACGGGATAATTCACATCTTTTCTCGGTTGACAAGAATTTATAAATATAATAATTTCGAGATTTCGTATTTGTATAGCCTTTCTTTCGATTTCTCAGTAAAATACTTACCTACTTTTTCCTAAAGTGACTAGACTTTCATTTCACTAGTCTTATGTAACCCTAATACTGCACTAGAATTTAGTTTTCAAAAGCTTGCCTCAGTACGAATTCATCACAATCCCAGTCAAAATTATGAAAATAGACGTCCCCACCGCTCTTAGCGCCACATCCATCGTCTTGCTACATGTCTTACGAAGTCGTCACTCCATTTTTTTTATAGAAGAGGGGGCAAACGACCATGCGGCTCACTTGATGGTAAGTGACTACGGCCGCCCATGAACAACCGCAACACCAGGGGAATTGCAGGTGCGTTGCCGGCATTTTAGAAAGGAGTAAGATCTTTTGTCTCTAAGTCATATCGGTTCGGAAAAGTCACCAGTGGTAAACAATTCCACAGAGATGTTGTACACTAGGAAGAAAACTCCTAGTGAAACGCACAGTGGTGGACCGCCGAGCATCCAGATGGTGAGGATGGTATCGGGAATTTAGACGCGATGTGCGTTCGTGAAATTTGGCGGCTGGAACTAATCTGAACAATTCCCCAGAACACTCTCCACGGTAGATACGATAGAAAACGCAAATGGATGCAGCATCCCTACGCAGCGCCTCTGAATCGAGCCGATCAGAAAGTTTTGAGTCTACACTGCTCTTACAGGCACGGCACTATGCGAGAGGCTAAAGCCGTCTGGAATGGCTGATCCGATTGAAATGAAACTACATACAAATAGAGAGCAACATAAGTGATGATCTAGGCTAGAAGTAAACCGAAAAATTAAGACAATTTCGTTCGTTGTTATTAATGATTATCTTAAAAAATCTAAATGATCACAAAATGACATTACAAGATACAACCAAGGCGAATAATTGCTAGTTTAAAATATACTCGTATAGCAGCATGGGCTAATTTGCTATCAAAGCCTTAACAAGATTTTCATTACTGTAATAAGTATAATGTTAAGTGCCACTGGTGTGTCTGAACTACAAAGAAACTATCCGTAACCGGAAGACGAAAGTATATATGCATCGCCTTGGTAGCAAACCTGAATGCGCTGTCTATGGGCTGCCCATTCGACCTCCGCGGGCTAACTTATTTTATTAGCGGAACGCCCACATTTCCACATATGAGGCTATTAATTGAGCCATATACAGAACAAACACTGATTACCAGCTATTTCTGTAGCCGATATAAAGCGGTTAATGTTAAACAACTTTTAACAAAGTCTCTTAACAACTATTTTATGAGGAGTCGTTTACGAGTCTGGTGTCTCGCTTCGCTTTTTTCTCGTTCACTAATTTCATTTTGTAGAACCTGTATGGTTAAGTTGTTGGGGATAATGGGAAGATAATAAATGCCTTATATTTTCACAAAACACACGTTTGCTTTTAGTGACTGTGAAATTAATATTACATTTTCAATTTTTTCCCCCGTGAATGATACAATGTTGGGATAATTGAGATGGGAAGTTTAAAAAAATTGCCTAAACTCATCCGAAGGCGGGCAGAAAAAATTTAATAAAAATAAATTACTTTTGCTAACTGATTCGTAAAGCTATGTTGTAGATTACCGTCCAAAATCCATAGAAACAGTTTTATTCAATGTGTATTGTTTTTTTTTATTTATATGTAGAAACGGGGCAAACGTACATGCTCATTATTTTTTACGTGGTAGAGCCACGCTGCAGCTATAATATGGTTGTAGCACGAATGGGTCGGCTAGACCGGGAAAGGACCACGCTCTCACAGAATACCAGGCTGAAATAGCAGCTTGCGGTGCCGTGTTTCGTATAGTGAGTGTAGAGAACCGGAGACCATTTTTACTTGAAACGAGGCATTCCATCTTAGTCCTCACGGGTGGTAAAGTATCTGCATTTTGATTCGTTATTGAGGATAGATGTAGATGTCTATGGGCCACAGCAACCACTTACCATCAGGTGGAATGTGTGCTCATTTGCCACCCTTATTCTATAAAAAAATACGGCTCAGTTAATATTCGTGTTATATTAGAAATTATTAAGCATAAATAAAACTACTAACTTTTACCGCAATCTGATAAACGTTGCAGCGCATAAAATACGGACAAACAGACGTATGTTTTATATATTAAGAAGATTAACCTTTCCTTGGCGTACAATAAAGAGCATTTTATTACAAATGTAAATTATCAGTTATCACTTAGTTTCTATTGCTGAAATAAAAAAGCTCGTTTACCCGTATTGGCTATTGCCAACTGCAATGCGGCTGATTACGTGCACTTATTGATCTAACTATTCTACTGTTGTAGGGACCTACAAATAGTTGGTAGCTCAGTGGTTAACGCTCGCTGTAAATATAACAGAACGCGAGTAACCCGGGTTCGATCCCTGCCGGCACCAATGAAATTGTTAATTGCAATTTTAAGTGCTGATTTACCACGTGCTCGGCGGTGAAGGAAAACATCGTGAGGAAACCTGCATGTCTGAGGAATACGAAAAAAAAATATTTCGAAGACATGTGAAGTTCGTCAACACGCATTTGGGCAGCGCGGCGGACACTTCCTTGCCCTAAAAACCCTCTCAGAAATGAGGGGAGGCCTGAGCCCAGCAGTGGGACGTATATAGGCTGTAACTTTACTTTTTACTTTTACAAAAAGTTGTGACATAGTCGGCCCGATAGCGTAGTGGCTAAGACCGATATACAGAGACAATCACAAGTTATATCTTAAAATAAAACGGAATACTACTACAATAACTACTGGCATTTTTTCCTGTGTCATGGAGGCAGTTTACATTTATAAATTGGACAAAAACAAACATCCACACTCGGAACAGTTGTTATTTGTAGGACGTTTGTACGGCATATATTATACAACCATAATACAACTGCGGCATGGCACTACCTCGTTAGGAATTCCGCAACTACCGTGAACTGTAATTAACTCAATCAATAAAAAAAACATTTGAAGTTTACTTGGAGGCGTTAACTGGAGATATTTCAATATAATTGCAGGCTTTAAAGAAAATATGTTGAAGTGACGAGCGCACTAATAGTCAAACTTATGGTGATCGATGGTTTTATTCGCCTTTCGGTTATACTCGACTCCACCGAGTCAGTAATACATATTGGGGTGACGTATACGCTTTTACAACAAAATCCCAGAAAATATACAGAATTTGTCATACACAAAGATCAAAAATGTTATTAAACCAAGTTTGTATAAAAGGGTTATTATAATATTAAGGAATTTATGGATGATATTAACCCCTGGGAAAGGTGATCGCTACCAAGCTATTTCTAATTTGTTTTGTGTTGTTAATTCTAAAAAAAAAATATTTGAAAAAAAGTACCGCTGGGTTTCTTGCTGGTTATTCTAGGACAGAGGTTTTTCTTGCGAACCAGTTGGTGAATTAAAAAAGTGACTTTCAATAGGTATTGTTTATAATCTATATTGGATAAAAAAGTTCTTATTAATTTTTCTTATTTTTGTATATATATATATATATATATATATATATATATATATATATATATATATATATATATATATATATATATATATATATATATATATATATATATATATATATATAATTAAAAGTCAAAACGTTTATTTTAATTGAACAATATAAAAATATTGAATATAAACAGGAAAGGGAGTTTACGTACCCAACACGACTAGCTAGAACACCTAAGCTGTATGTTCCAAATGTCAAAAATTATTATGGAAAACGTGAAAGACGATGGATAACGCCCGTACTTATTAACCAACTACCTAATGATTTAATGAAGAACATAAAGGGTAAAAATAACTTAAAAATACTCTGAGAAAGCATTACTTGTCTCTATGCCCATAGTTGTAAACGTATACAGGTAAAAAAAAAACAATATTATCTTCTTTTAACATTTTTCTTTTATGCTCTTTAGGCAGTTAATAAGTTTTGTTTATTTTATTTTAAAACATAACATAACATGACATAAACACTCACGCCTGTCACCCAGAGGGGTAGGTAGAGACTACAGACTCCCATTTGGCACGATCCTGACACACCTCTCTCGCCTACGCATACATGCTCGTCGGTTAAGGGTACTCCAAATTTGGCCCATTTTCAAAATATCGCCAATTTGGTCGATAAACTTTTTTCTAGGGCGTCCCTTCCCGACTCGGCCGTTCACATCTGCCATATAAATATTTTGCTTTGTCACTCTTTCCTCATTCATTCTTTCTACGTGACCAAACCACCGAAGCATTCCTTTCTTAATCCTGGTCACAATATCATCTTGCATACCACATTTATCTCTTATCACGCAATTTCTCACCCTGTCATTCAGATTCAACCCCAGCATATTCCTTAAAGACCGCATTTCTACAGCATTTATTCTACTTTCGTGCTTCTTCTGCCACACCCAGCTTTCACTACCATACATTAAAGTAGGTACTAACACAGCATCATGAATTACCTACGTGCCTGTTTTGACACGTTCTGGTTCTTCATAATAGAGTGTAGTGCCCCATTCACTCTATTCCCTGCATTTACTCGTCGTTCTTTATCCCTATCATATCTGCCATCCCTGCTAAATACACATCCCAAATACACAAACTCATCCACTTGCTCAATTAACTCTCCTTCTATTCTTATTTCACATACCGTTTTGCTTTCTTCTCTTTCAAAAACCATCACCTTCGTCTTAGTTGCGTTCACTTTCATTCCCCTTTCTTTTAATTCCCAGTTCATTAATGTAACCATCATTTTTTTTCTTTTTTGTGCTATATAAGTTTGTATGAGTAGTACATGAACATGTGCCATCCACTAGAGCTGCTGCCGACAAACTGTGTTCACAGTTTGGCAGATTGTGTTTTTATCTTTGGTACAGTATAGCAAAAAACTATTCAAAATAATAAAATTGCGTAAAGATAATTATTGTACTTAAACCAAAACTACTCTCTGGGTGTACGTACCCGTATTCCGTTATATCTACTTCTAACTTTGGAATTACTCCTCGGTCTTGGATGCGGTTTCCTTTGTGAACCTAGAGACTCTGATTGACATTAAAGATATAATATAAGCATATAAGCAGAAAGTTCATACAATGTGAGAGGAGATGGTAGCAAAAGGTTATCAACATATAATCTAATACATAGTAAAATTTTAGTTTTTAATAATATTATACCACAGTATAAAGATTGGCAGATAAAAGACCCAGTCCAATGGAGCAACTAAACGTAAGTTAAATGTAAGTACACTACATCTGGGATGTTAAAAAATTCTGTGAAATTAATTAAAATTAGTGAGTGCTTACAAATTCAAGAAGTGATATCATCATAATAACAGCCCTTCAGAAGTCCACTGCTTAACGTAGACCTCCCAAGGAACGTTTTAAAGTACGGTTCTGAGCCACCTGCATCTATTGACTTCCTGCATGTCTTACTTACCAGGTCGTCACTCTTTCTAGTGGGGGGGGGGGGGGGCTGCCCTGCGCTTTGTGTACCGGTACGAGGCTGCCACTCGTGAAACTTTTGCCCCATCGGTTATCGGTTCTTCGAGCTATTACTTCCGCTTACTAATCCATTAGGCTATGTCGTTTACTCTGGTTCTACTGCGGATATCCTCACTTCTAAGTCCTTCCTTCCTCGTACGGACACCAGTGAAGAATCATATCAATTCCAATTGAGAAGATGTGTCGTAATCTTCCGAGTAAGAAGAAGAAGAAAAATCTGTCAAGTTGAATTTGGAAACGCAAACAAAATTATTGCGCTTAATTTGGTTTAGCAATTAGCCTTGTGCCTGTATTGATGATTGATTAGTTTAATATGATAAAATATTTCGTGTATTGTGTAGTTAAATTACTATCGAAATTACTTTATATAGTATTCGCAGAAAATAAAAATTTAATCCTTGAATCGGAAATTAATATTAGGACACACGATAAAACAAGATCAAGGTTATCAAGGCTCGATGAATTGGTCTCAAAACAAGAGTTGCGTCTTGATGCACCAGTAGGAGTGGCTTAACTAAGGGAAAAAGAAAATTCTCTTGAGACAAAACAAGCTTCGTTAAGAGAAAGAAAAACCAATCTAGCACATAATTTACTATTTTCTGTATCTCTTACATCTAAGGTTGTACAGGAATGTGTCGGCTCGAACCTGTAAAATAGCAGCTCAATGCTGCTGTGTTTCATATAGTAAGTGTAGAGAACTGGAGATCTTTTACTGGAAACGAATTATTCCATCTTAGTTATTGGGTGACAACGCATCTGCATTTTGATTCTTAATCGAGAATGGATGTAGCTAACTCTAGGACACATCATTAACTTATTGGTTATTGGATTGTTTGGTCGTTGCACTTTATTACTCTAAAAAAAGTTACATAGTAAATTTTTAAACTTTCTAGTAAACGATTAAACTGAGAAACTAAAATGTCGTTGACACGATCCTATAAAAAAAAAGATAAAAGTTTTAACGTCGGAACGAAAAAGCTAATTATTCTTAGCCCACTAAAGACCTTTACAAATTTCTCTCTAAAAAACAAAAGCCAATTCGTTACATTCTGCTACAAATTCACGATTTCAGTGAAACAAAAGTAGAACTGGCCTCTTACCCTTTGCATGCCAAATAAGTTGCGCCATAGACGCTGTAATGAAGCCACAAGCCAGCGGTCAAGCAACGGCATCACGTTCAATAAAGAAAATACGGGACAAAGAAGTGTCTTCGATCGTTCGATGCTTATGAGCTTGTGACATATAATAAACAAAGGCTTGTTGAGATAAAAACAAAGTTAGTATTGAAATCAAAGTTTTGAAAGCGTGAACAAAATCTAATAGACTTGGCATATTTATGGAAGGAATTATATTCATTTTATAGTATAAATAAGTAAGCGTATATTATTTACTAATAATCTACAATATAAAAATACAATATAATATAATTTTGGAATTTCAGATTTATTGCAAGAACCATTATTAAAATAGTTATAAGGCTAACCAAAGGATAACCTTAAAGGAATTTTAAAATTACAAATATACATACACACTATATTTTATATATTTAGGGTTATATAAGTCCTTTCACAATGGGCTGATGAAGCCGCTTTCCCTCATCGAAATATATTACTAGCGTATAGTAATACCTCAATGCTTCCACTAGCTTGGGGAAGAACGGTTCTCGAGTGGCAGCCTCATATCGATAAGCAGAGTGAAGGGCGACCCCCCACTAGATGGAGTATGTTCGACCTGTAAGACATTCAGGTGGACGAAAGCTGCAGGAACATGTTTTGTTACATTCCTTTGACGAGGCCTGCCTTCTACGGCGGACTTGTAAAGGGTTGGAATGATGATTGTGATAACGAAAGCTTTTAATGATTATACGTATTTTTTCAGCTTTGTTACTAATTTGCGTCTCTGGAACTTGTAAGAACGTTGCAGTAGGTAGGTAAAATAATTTTTGTAAGAGTTGTTCATACACACAATGCTGGGGAGACCTATTGTGGCCGTGGAAGGAAAAAGGGGGAGATCTCCCGCCGGGCAAGGTGTTCTGCCCGGGGAGCGGCCAACACTCCGTGTGATAGTTCGGAGATGTTCTATATATACTGTTTATGATTCGGAATGTTGATAGCGTGATTTAGGCTTCGGTGTATTTCGCTTGACGCGTGACTACAGCGCCGCCACATTATTATTGATCGCGGTACTGAGCCAGCTCATCATAATGTAGCCATCTACCATTTTAATACTTACTATTTTGATTAGACAAATTTATTATTCTGCTATTTTCTTGCTTCTATGAACTTACATAATTTATTTAAATATTGTTAGTTCTGTATAGTTCTAATGGTGACGTAAGAATATCCGCTACCCTGTAACGACCGGTGGGCGTCGTAAGTTACAACAGAAACAGGAGATGGGCAGTAGCATCTTCCCCATTACAACTGCGGTGGCTAACCTGCCAGCCGAGCGTGGCAACTATGGCAAAATCCCCCTATGAGATAAAATTCATTGAGAAAGCTTATGTTTGTCAGTGGACTTTTATAGGCTATAATGAAACAATTTAACTATTGTTAATTTTTTATAGGATAAGGGTGACAAACGAGAACACATTCCACCCGATGGCAAGTGGATGCTGTGGCCCAAAACATCTACATTTAACCTGGATTAAGAACCAAAATGCAGATGCGTTTTCACCCTTGAGGACTAAGATGGAATGCCGCAATTCCAGTAAAACGGGTCTCCGGTTCTCTACACTCACTATACGAAACACAGCAGCATTAAGCTGCTACTTTACGTTGGTATTCTGTGAGAACGTGGTCCTTCCCCAGTCGAGCCGACCCATTCATGCTATAACCGTGATATAGTTGTAGCAAGGCTCTACCACGTAAAAAAGTAGTAAGAACTATTTTAATCTCATATTCCTCACTTCTTTCACAACTGCTTCTTCTATGCAAGGTTTGTACAATTGGTGTTTTGTGCAGATTGATTTCTTAATATTTTTGTCTCCAAAATAAAATGAAAATATGCAAACAAATTAAATGGAAATCCAATATTTATAATAGCATTCCTTCAATAATTATTTGTTATTCCTTACATTTTTCAGCGTCGATTTAAGCAAAACATTTGCAGTTCAACGACACTAAGTAATAACATCAAGATCATAATCTTACTTATTATAGATACCAATTATTACACAATAATAATGCGAGATGAACCAAACGCGAAACAAAATAAAGCTTCTATTTTTACTTCCATATTCTAGATGTTATCCGAACGTCGATATCTACGAGTATTTCACTCTTTGTTCTATTATGCTCGATATTCGGACAAAGGAGGTTCTATTAAAAATGTACTGTCAATAGCAAAAAACGGTGTTACGTAATCCGTGATAAAGAGGTCCCGTTATTCGTAGGCACTGAGGCTGCGTAAACCGATGGTATGACGATTGCACGCTATTAGAGTTCTTCACACTATAATTGCTTGTCTTAAATTTTGTTCATTAATTGCTTTAAGTTTTTAATTTTAAACAATAAAATTTCTACAGAACATATAACTTATTATTAATAGATGTAGCTATTTTAATTCAGTTCAGTAGATACACTAACCCATATCTTTTTTATTCAAATACATTGTGTGAATTTTTACTTTTATAACTGAAGCAAAAAGTACTTACTTTTACCACAAAGTTACGCGTCAAATATTGACCCTTATAGAACATAATATAAAAATATGGACTTTTGAATATATTTTTACCAGCGCTCCGCTTCGGTTTTGGCTGAGTAGGATCTGTTAATGTGGCAATATTTAAATTTGAGAAAGTCAAAGACCATTTATTTTGTCAAATTTTCGTTACCTCATTTTTCAATATCATTCAGGTTTCATGTCATTTTATTTAAATGTATAGATATAATGTTTCTTACTCAACCCTCATAAATGGCCAAAAAGATTTGGATGGGTTTTGCAAATCAAAATTCACCCACGGAAAATTAGTATCTCTGTTGCCACCCGGGCGGAGTCGCGGGCAGAAGTTAGTTACTGATAAACAAGGCAATTTATTTTCACAAAGAGCCTTATTCCATCAGGACGGGGATCTTTATGTTATTCATAGTTTTCCATATCAATGCATCATATCGTGTGAACGGCCCTAACCCGACCGGCCTCACCCGTTGGGCAACCAAACGCGTCGCGATCGCAACAATGCACTTTGACGCGCACAGTTACACGAGAAAAATGAATGTCAACGGCGTGCGACCTTAGTGCACGGCCGTCGCTATTTGTATAGTCACAGCGGCGTGGAAGATACAGATGAGTCAATATTAGTAAATAAAGTGCTTTTATAATTAGACCAGATTTCAGAAGGATTGGTGAAAAAAAGAGAATTTAGTAAGATAATGATTTTTTTTGGTAGTTGACCCACGCTGCAACAATATTAGTTATATAGTTGTAGCACGAATGGGTCCGCTCGGCCGGGGAAGAACCACGCTCGGACAGAATACCAGCATAAAATTGCGGCTTAGTGCTGCTGTGTTTCGTATGGTGAGTATAGAGAACCCTTAGACCCTTATTAATGCAAAAGGGGAATGCCATCTTAGTCCTCAACTGCTGACAATGCGCCTGCATTTTGATTCGCAAATGAGGATAGATGTAGATGTCTATGGGCCATAGAAACCATTTACCATCAGGTGGACTGTGTGCTCGCTCGTCACCTTTATGCTATAAAAAAGTTCTGATTAACAATTTTAAGTAGTTTCAGGCTGGTCTGATAGCACTTATCCTACTTTTGCGAAATGCCATATGAAGCTAAGATATATACGCAGATAGTAATAACACTAGACTGTTTGTTTTACATTGCGAGGGGGGGGGGGAATGCTTTTACTTATTTTTCGACTTCGGAAACCGTTTAAAATAGTATATTTTATTATATCATTCTTATCTAAATAAAACAATAAAATTAAAAAAAATGCTACACCAATTCATAACAGTTTTACGAGTGCTGTCGGCTTATTACAAAACATAGTTTGTTAATAGTTTAAAGAGGTTTAAGTAAGAGTCTTTGTCTAGGAAGAAGTTCCTCAACTATGGCGCTACTGTCTTCGCGAAATCGCTCTGAAATTCCATACTATACACAGACATTTTCAACGGAACTCACTGATATGACATTGGCAGAATTATTTTTAGTTAAAGTTACAGCCTATATAAGTTCAACAGATGGAAACAGATCTCTTATTACTTCTTAGAGAGTTTTAGGGCAAGGAAGTGTCTGCCGCGCTGCCCCACTGCTTGTTGGCGGACTTCACATGTGTTTGAAATATATCTTTTACATTCAGGTTTCCTCACAATATTTTCCTTCACAGCCGAGCACGTGGACACGAGAGTAACGAAAAAAATAAGAAGAAGAAACCGGACTTCTTTATTGAAACAGACTCTAGTTTAAACACGAGACTAAAAATATACTTTTTGTAATAAGACACATCGTATTTAGTTACGGACTAAACTTTAAAACAGCTATAAACATTTAGATTTGTACAACGAAGGTATTATTATTTTTGCAAGTAACCTATCTATACTTTTCGTATTACTATTGAATACAAATCCGTATATACGCACCAATACGAAGTACAATAGCGCGGCCCACATGCTCGATAGAATTCGGCCAGGTTGATAAACTTGGATTTGACCTTAGAACTGGCATATGGCGAAACACAGCCCCGTTCGGGTATTTTAGTGTGTTGGTTGCGCAATACGTAACTCGGTTTTAAGGTTTTTGATTGAAATGTTTGTTAAAGATCGGCAGCATTGTTATTTGTTGTTTTTGTTTTTTCAAGTATAGTCTTCGGTTTATGATAACATTTTTTATTACTAACATATTTATGTATAAAATCGTCATCCTCAAAACGTAACACACACACACATGCACGCACGCACGCACACACAAACAATAGGATTTTTAGTGTATTTTATTTATAACCTGTGATGCATAATCTTCAGAGACGATAACGCATCTGCAACCATCTTTCTTTGTAGTTGACTGCAGGTATTAATGGACTGCAGTAGCCACTTACCATCAAGTGGACTGCAATTTCGTTTATCACTTATTCCGCGCACTTATTTAAAAAATACACTTATTCCTCGCGGGATTCGAACTTGCGGCCTCGTAGTACCGCCAAATGCTTATAGCGTAGTAGCTACCGAACTGTCAATATGCTGCAACAACGAGCTGGATACATAATATTATATCGAGTATATCTACTATATAAAAAGTTACAGCCATTGCATTCCACAGCTATTCCTCTGATTGCTTATGTAGTTTGAAGTAGGGAAGGATCCACCACGTTGACTCCATTATATAAATGTAGGAGCCAATATGAAAATGTCAGAAAGGACAGACTGAATGGTATAATATGCAGCGAACCGTTCGTTAAAATAGAACATCGACTGCATAATAAAATGACCCGGTCGTCAAAATGCACTTCAACTAAGCACTGTATTAAGTTTTGCGAGCGTCATATTAGTATTGTTACCATAAACTTCGAGCTATGACGTCATAAAGGAACAAACAGACATTATTTGGATTTACGGCATGCACTCATCAATAAATCATCCTCGATTTGGGGCAGTCGCATTAAAATAATTTAAGAAAATATGTTTTCATATTTCGAAAGAAACAATTTACTCATTTTATTATTATTAAAAACATCTTAGTTTGCGAACCTCAGCGAATCGCCTTCTTACCTACGAGTATTTCTGCCGGCCAAACAGCTATGAAAGCACTACCGTGTTCTGATATGAATTAACAAGTTGGAAAAATTAAAAATTTTGTACCCACCGACTTCAATATAAATAAAATGAGAACATCATCAATGTAGCCGAAGTCGATTAAAGACGCATTATTAAGGATAACCCAAAAACTACAGATCTTGATCAAATTTATATGGGCGACCACATGAGAAGTAAGTTCACTTTTGAGGTAACACACATAAAAAATACAGTTGAATTAGGTAAATCCTCCTTTTTAAAAGTTGGTTAAGAAATTATAAAACGGTTGTGAAACAGTTCTTTCTCATTTTAAGGGTAATAACGCACCCGTGTCGCTTTCTTTTTTAAAGTTGGATGTAGGTATTCGTCGGATGCAGCAGTCACTGACCATAAGTTGGAAGATGAGCTTGTTTGTCACTTAGTTAAAATAACTGCTTAAACAACTAAATTACTTTTTCTAAGTTAACTTTGTTAGACTACATGTTTGTATGTATAGGTACTTATCGACAGGTTTTGTAATACTTTGACTGTGTAGTATTTTAGATCAGACGTTTAGTGGCTGTGTAATATAATTTATGTTACATTACCCCCATTTAATTCTGTCGATGTTGTAAGAGGCGATTAAGTCAAAGATTTTATGGCTTCCGATAGATAACGGTAGAACCACCTTGTTTACGCTAGACGTAAAATACCAAGAGCAGTGTCGGAGATGCGAGATTTTCAGCTTTGCGGTGCAATCAACCTTCCAGGCGTGGTTATTGAGAAAAATACTCCTTAGAAAAGGAAAGCCGCGTATCCAGTAGTAGACTTTAAAGCCTGATAAAATAAAGAAGAAAAATATTGATCGCTATAATATCTTATTATTCATAAGCCACTTTAAACGCAATTATTTTTGCTTACCTTTTGTCCCACGCTGTTTTAAATCAATTTTGAAACAAAATGTATTTTACAGAACATCAAAAAATGATCTATCGACTGAACCCCTTAGTGAGATGGATGCATCCTAGAAGAGTCAATTAAATCCCTTAAATATACAGGGTTGGATAAAAGCCAAGGCCTTCAACAATGTATGTCTAAGGCCTCTTGTCTCTTTTTTCCACTTGCTAAATCACAAATAATCGTATACCCAAAGACACCTATAAAGATGATGGTTCAACTTTACCTTAAGATTAACCACTACATGTGTATTACAAAACCTATAAACGTATTAATTGGAACGTACAATTATGTTTATATATTCTGAAGTATTCCCATGTATATTATTATTGCCCATATTTAGTAATACCAAAACATTGTTTTAAAACATGTCTAAACTGAATTCAAAGCAATACACGTTCACACGATATTCAATAAAAAAGACAAGCTAAACAAAGTTATTTCAAACGGACGATAGAGCAGTGTTTAGAAATAATGCAAGCAACGTTAATATTTTCCTTAACGATAGCGAACTATACAAAAAACCACATTATTTCTAATTAATACTGTATTTTAGAAACTTAGTTTTTAAGAGTTAAATGCAGTATAATATATCTTTACATGATCTAACTGAAAAAAAAAGAACTAATCCGTATTCTGTGGGAAGAGTGATTTCTGACAATTATATATATATATATATATATATATATATATATATATATATATATATATATATATATATATATATATATATATAATTATATAAACACTCACGCCTGTCACCCAGAGGGGTAGGCAGAGACTACGGACTTCCATTTGGCACGATCCTGACATACCTCTTTCGCCTCTTTTACATCCATATATCTACGCATACATGCTCGTCGGTTAAGGGTACTTCTAACGTGGCCCATTTTCAAAATATCGCCAATTTGGTCGATAAACTTTTTCCTAGGGCGTCCCTTCCCGACTCGGCCGTTCACATCCGCCATATAAATTTGCTTTGTCACCCTTTCCTCATTCATTCTTTCCACATGACCAAACCACCGAAGCATTCCTTTCTTAATCCTGGTCACAACATCATCTTGCATACCACATTTATCTCTTATCACGCAATTTCTCACCCTGTCATTCAGATTCAACCCTAGCATATTCCTTAAAGACCGCATTTCTACAGCATTTATTCTACTTTCGTGCTTCTTCTGCCACACCCAGCTTTCACTACCATACATTAAAGTAGGGACTAACACAGCATTATGAATTACCATACGTGCCTGTTTTGACACATTCTGGTTCTTCATAATAGAGTGTAGTGCCCCATTCACTCATTTCTGACAAATAAGGCAAAATGAGCAATTTAAATACGTCAGATCTAAAAATTAAGATGACCGCATGCGATGCGTGGGAACCACGGCAAATATTCAAACTTACGTCAGCGCAGAAGTGCATCAAAAACCAAACATAATCTATAGAAATTTAAGAGTAATAGAAACTATTTTGCTTGATGTTCTAGCCTTATGTAATTGGAAAATACTGCAAAAAATCTATTGATCAAAAATTCATATACAAGAAAGCCTTTTTTATATATATAAGAGGGCATGCGGCTCACCTGATGGTAAGTGACTACCGCCGCCTATGAATATGTGCAACACCAAGGTAATCGCAGATGCGTCTCTTTCAAAAAGCTCTTTTCTTATAGGCTCTAAGTTGTATCAGTCCAGAAAATTCACTTTAATTATGGACGTGTGTTATTTTGATTATTCAATGATTATCCAATAAAAAGCTCTTTTCTTATAGGCCCTAAGTTGTATCAGTCCAGAAAATTCACTTTAATTATGGACGTGTTTTATTTTGATTATTCAATGATTATTCAATGATTATTCAATAAAAAGCTCTTTTCTTATAGGCCCTAAGTTGTATCAGTCCAGAAAATTCGCTTTTATTTTGGACGCCTATTATTGTGATTATTTCTTATTTCGCAGACTCAGAATGTTTATCAGTGCCTACTTTATTACGCATTTTGTTGTATGCAAACACTTTACACATACAGTAGTGGAATGACTCACATGTTACACTGTCAGTCACTGAAGTAGTTACAAATGTGTACTTATATATAACTCAAAGCATTGGAATGTAAATGTTTGTGATTGACCTTTTAAGGCGAAGTGTTTAATGTGAAAAGTAACAATACTTTATAACAAATCAAAGTAAAACCAAACCGTAGAACATTAAATTAACAACCAAATAAATTAAAGTTTTATCTCATAACGAGTTTTTTTTAGATCCGCCTCTAATTTTCGCGTCTCTTTTCGCTGTCTGGGTTTCCTTTGGAGGATAAAAAGATAATTTGAAACAAAAATTTGAGATCATTATGTGAGCGAATCATTGCATCATTTTTAAAATATATAATTAATTCTTTTGTGATTCTTTTATTTAACATTTATAATTTCATTTAACTTCTTTCGGAATAAATGCTAAAAAAAAATCTGTGTTATACCTTACACCGTATCGACAAACATATGCCTACAAATAAATTGATAAAAATCATCAACAAAAGTAGAAAATAGGGAATATGGAATATAAATACATTAATTTAAGCATTATTGTCATATTTTTTTGTAAAAGTGTAAAAAAAAGGTAATATCATTTATTGTTAACAGTCACAGAGGAAGCGTGATGTTTGCAAGGAACACTGAATGTACCTAGCTCAGTGCTTGACGGTTTCAAAGATCTTGTTATATTATAATTGCCCATTATATAGTATTTCTCTTTGCGATAGGAGGTACTCATATCTAGCAGGGGAGTTTTACGGGCAGATGGTGATGAAGACAAAGAAGTTATTGTAACAAATGCACATGCAAATGCACATTGAATGCAGATTGCTAGGGGCCGTATTTTAGGTATTTTTGACTTAGACCTATGTTCAACAGTAAACTTGTGAAGGGCTGTGATGATGATAATGATTGTGATGATGATAATGATGATATAGACTGGCTCGTTTTCCACCAGTTTCTTTATCATCTTACGAAAAACATACGGCTTTTGCCTGACTTTCGTTGACATGTATACTCTATTATTTTTAAAATGGCATACATTAGAATTAAAATTACGTAGAAAGCGTTTCATAAATATTAGGACACAATTTATTTTCTAAGCGTCACCCATAACAGAGCGAAAACAAAGGGACCGTCCACATATCACGTAAAAGTTGAATGTATCATTTTTATTACCTCTTATACCAGGAAATCTCAGAACCAGTATCGGCTGGTCCTTAAGAGACCATGCTTTGACTTAAAATTCAAGGCCCGCACGCATTCCTTGACACGCTTTGTCGGCCGATATGAAGACCTCCGGTGTTCTTCACTACGGAACTTTCATCTAGCGCTTAGTTTATTGAAATAGAAATGTAACGAAATATTAAGCATAGTTAATTTAGCTAATAAATTAAAAAAATAAAGCTGGTATAAAACTTAAACATAAATTATTACCTGCAAAAGTAGTCGAAATCCAATAAACTTAATAATAGCAGAGGTAGCTTAGCGGTTAGGTGTTGTCTCCAAAATGTCAACGCGAATAATGTTTGGTTGGTTCTCATCTGCACCGCCGAAAACTCTTGATAAATATCAAACAGAAATTTTTAAGTGCTGATTTACCAATGTATTTTCGACGAAATTTAAAAAATATGTTTCAAAGTTTGCCAACTCGCATTAGGCATCGACCTTACGAGTACAATAGCTTTTATCCGTGACTTCATCCACATAGAACCTTAACAAAATAATCTGCAGATTTTAAATAGTGTAATGTTTTTTTATAGGGTAGGGTGACAAACAAGCACACAGTCCACCTGATGGTAAGTGGTTGCTGCGGCCCATAGACATCTACATCTATCCTCGATTACAAATCAAAATGCAGATGCGTTGTCACCCGTGAGGACTACGATGGAATGCCTCGTTTCCAGTAAAAAGAGTCTCCGGTTCTCTACACTTACCATACGAAACACAGCAGCATTAAACTACTATTTTAAGCTGGTATTCTGTGAGAGCGTAGTCCTTCCCCGGTCGAGTAGTATATTAGTAGTATAGTTGTAGCACGAATGGGTCGGCCATTTGTGCTACAACTATACTACTAATATAACTGCAGCATGGCTCTACCACGTATAATAATTAAAAGAATTATTATATTTTTATAGTAACATTTTTCACAATGTATGTAGTAGTTTTTTTTACTATTATCTCAAAAACATTAACCTTGTCAGGTTTCAATTTTAAAAACAGTTAAATAGAAATGAGTTATTATTTTATATATTACAGACAAGAAACTTAAACCACATGTATGTATGTGTAGGTTAAGAGAAATTTCTTTATGCTTTTTACCTTACATTACAGTTTAAGTTATTTATTTATCTCAGCTCGGAGAAAAATCCACCACTCCAACATTTAATATTCTCTCTCAAAGACTTTCCTCCTTGTGTTAAACTGCAAATAGAAATATCGGTGGTATATTCTCAGCATAAAGTTGGAGTACAAAATGTACTTAGGCTGTCAAAGAAACTCGAGAAGGAAATCTTGTTATTTGAACGTCTCGTACTGTACGACATTATATAATTGAAGTTATAATGTGGCTTTTCTTTTGAAATTGTATGCCGACTGACTGAAATAAAGTTGATTTCAAAATATAATACGTACGAATGACGTCATTCATTCGTCACAGTACGTCAAAGTTCATCGTTGAACAAAGGCCTCCCTATGTATTTCCTCATAAGGCGGTAGCTGCCATAGTTGCAACGCTTTATAAAAAAGTTTGTGTTTTTTTATTTTGTTGTTATTATTAGTAATACGTTGCTGTCAATTTTCTGGTTTGTTTCCCTTTGTCGCGCTTTAGGGCGCGTACGGTTCATAATTTTTTATTAGATATATTATTTGATTTTTAGATTATTAATAAAAAATATGTTTTTTTTATTAATATAGAATAAAGGTGATAAACGAGCCAACAGTCCACCTGATGGTAAGTGGATATTGTAGCCCATATACATCTTTCCACAATTACGAATAAAAATGCAGATGTGTTGTCACCCCTAGGGACTGCGATAGAATGCCTACTTTTCCTGTAAAAAGCTTCTCCGGTTCTCCACACTCACCATACGAAACGTGGTCCTTCTCCGATCGAGCCGACATCCGTGCTACAACCTAACTGCAATATACCTTCAGCATGGCTCTACCACACACAAACACCACAATCAATAGTTATAAAATACAGAACATTGAAGTTAATCAGTTGTATAGTAATTACTTCTTTATAGTATAGTGTTAAAGAGAATAATCTATAATCTTTTTATTATTTTATATATAATTTTGTTATTTAATTGATTTAAGTTCTGTAATTTCAATTTTAGATCTGAGTTTTAGATTGAGAACATTTTAAACATTATTCGAGTGACAAAGTGACCTTCCGCCTAACGATATGAGGCCGCAAATACGCTATCACCCCTGAAGAAGAATATAAAATGACTAATAGCCTGTTATTATATTGACTGTGAGTTGATCACCCTACTAATTCACGGACGAGACAGATAGAGGAAATTCTACATTGGTCAAACTCAATTTCATAAACTGGTTATTTGGAGGGTATTCGGTTAGATCGCCTCTATGGATATATGGATATGGATATTCAGCACATATTCAGCCAAACTTCACTCTAATTTGTTATCCATTCCATTTACTACAGTCTATAAAATTCCACTGATCATAGGCATCCCTAATAGATTGCGTTATATGGGAAAGAACCCACGCTCTCGTAAATCTCTAAGTGAAAAAAATTCTTGTTTATGGAGAGTGTAGAGAAACAGAGACCCTTTTTACTGGAAGTGAGGCGTTCCATCTTTATCGTTAAATATTATAACGCATCTGTATTTCTTCATCGAGTATAAATGTAGATGTCTATGGGCCAAAGCATCTACATACCATCAGAAGGACTGTGTGCTCGTTTTTAACCCTTATTCTATAAAAAATGTTAGATATTTATGATAGGCATAAAATACCCAGACCGGTGATGGGGAATTGCGCCAAAAATACGAGACGACCCGTCAAGTTTTACCACGACATTTTGCCGTATTTGTCAAGCAAGCGGGTTAAAACTAAAGTCTTTTTATTATTTTAATTATCAGGGATACCCGGTTAATATTAAGGGGTAGTACATGCTCCTACTCGCAACTACACGATACCATTATGTTATACGTAAATTATTTCGTGTCTTTTTAACGGCTTTAACGCATTGTTTAAAAAGCGATGATCTCTTATGGGTACTGCATTAGTCTATTCTAAAAAAAAACATTCGATAAAAAAGTAGAAAACAAAAACGTAGACAGCGTGCGGTGCTTAAAAAACAAAACAATGACATAGAATTGCATTCACAAGTCCGCTCAGTGTGGCGAATACTCAAAATGCCATTTAGTTTTTTTTTATTATTTTTCATAAAACCGAACATACTAAAACTAAAACAAAATAAATTTTTTCGGCACAAAGGGAAAAGCATACAACTGAAGATTTTCGTTTTTTTTTAATTGTTTGTCAAGCCATAATATCAGCGTATTTGAACGAAACTGTCATTTTAAATATACAACCTGCAAATACAGATTCGTATTGTGCATTTAAAACAACGAAACACGTGTTCATGTAAATATTAACAACCGAACAGAGGGTCAAAAAGTGGCGTCGGTCGTCGCCCGCCAATTGACTTACGTGTCACGTAGCGCGCGGAGGTGAAAAGTGGGCTGGACTACGCTACTGAGTTCCGTTCACCTGCATTCTGATATTAGATCGAAGACTGACAAGCTCGGTTAAACCTTAGATACTCTAGTTATATTCTTGGACTATTTATCATTATTAACCTATCTAGTCCACAGCTCAAGATAGGCTTTTCCTATAGACCGTATCATATGTGGAATATTTCGATATTTGATATTCGCTTGGTAGGTGTGCTGGTAACCGCAGTTTTTTATTATTTTGAGTTAGTAGCAGGAAGATGCTGCTACCTACATCCTGCTTTATTTCCCTCTGTCGCCTTTTACGGCTCCCACGGGATGATATAGGATAATGGATTCCCTTGAACCCACTACCTGACCATTTCACAAATAATGGCTCAAATGTTATATCTTCTTAACGAACTCTAAGTTCAACTGATTGTAAATAGCCACTATTCCTCCTCCACATATTAATATCTATAATGTCCTCCAGACCGAATTTCGGTCACGTCGGCCAGCCTTAATGGAATCTAGTCATCGGCGGAGGACCAGCATTATAGTGCCCAAGTGTATGCGCAAGCACAGGTGCACTCTCTATTCCCTCACTCTCATAATCCGATGGGTCGGAAATTCGACACGACTGGAGAGAGATCAGGCACAGGAACGGCTTTACGTGCTTTCCAAAGCACCGCCATCATCCTGACTCCGGCCAGCTACTGAGAATTTCTTAACGGAGAAACTCAATGACTGATTTTTGGCCCCATCAGGGGATTTGAACCCAGTACCTCTTGATCAGCAGTCGCACTACAACAACCACTAGACCAACGAGGCAGTCAAAATAATATCTATAAACTCTACATAAAGAATTAGAAATATGATATCTTCATAAGAAGAATAAGAAGGTAAGTAAATTCTGTAAGAATCCTGGTTACGATATCACCGAACATAGCAACTTTAACATAAAGTGACAAAAATTAGATAAGAAGATGACTGGTGATACTAAGATGGATTTAAGCAGAAAAGCCATACAATAAGAATTTCACAAAATTTTGGTTAATGCCATTAGATTTATACATAGATAGAGGTTTCTGGTTCGAATTTCGCTTGAGGCAAACGTCTTGAAAACGCACACATCTTTCTTTTAAATTTCTTTTAATCTTTTTTATAGAAAAGAGGGTACACGAGCATAAATGTTCATAATAATAGAAAAAATGATAGAAATCGAAGCAGACAAAAACGTTAAATAAAAAAAGAATGACAAGAAAAGAGACACTCATTTAGGACTTGTATCGACATTTCTCAATCGTCAAAAGTTTCGTAATTATAATTGTAAAGTAGTTATTTAACATTCGGCTGCTAAGCATAGAACTCATCTCATAAAGATAAGGTAATTAGTGGAAATAATCCACCTGTCTGCCCCGCTGTGTTGACAACAGAATAATGATCTCAGAATATTGAAGACGACATTAATTTATAGAGCATTTTTCTATAGAAATAAGGTTGACGAACGAACACGGTGAACTGTCCACCTGAAGTTATATTATGGTTGTAGCATGAATAGGTTGGCTCGAGTGGGATAGGATCACGCTCTCACAGAATATAAGAGTAAAATAGCAGCTTGATACTGCTGTTTTTCGTATGGTGTGTGTACAGAACCAGAGACTCTTTATGCTGAAAACGGGGCATTCCATATTAGCACTCAGGGGTGACAACGCATTTGCATTTTGATTCTTAATCGAGGATAAATTTAGATGTCTATGTGCCACAGAAATCACTTACCCCAAGTGGACGGTGTATTCGTTTGGTACCTTAATTTATAAATAGGTGGAATAACCGTACTCCTTACAGCAACTAACGGATCCTAATAGTTCCGGGTTCAAAATTTGTTGCAAGGCTGATAAATAAAGCAGAAAAACTGATATATTAAGTCACGTAACCCAGTCATTACTGATTGCAATTTTTGATACAGTTATTCTACGTTGTGCGAGGTTTCAATGTTCCGCAAATTGTTTACAATCTACGGGCACGCGACTGTTAAGTATTTATGGTGTTATACAGCTTTGTGTTAAGTTAGTAACTACAAAAATATTTTTTATATTTATTCAAAATATTTTGAAGGCAAAGCTTACGACTAAATTCATTCCGAAATGATAAAGTTAACGATACGAATCACTTAAAAATTTGCGTCCACAAAATATACACATACATAAACTTTCACGCATGTCACCCGGAGACTGACATGACACTTTTTAAAATAACTATTACTTATGTGTAATTGACGCCTCGCAAAAATCCGGGTAACAGCAAATTTTTGATTCAAAATTAAACTTTAATTGGAGGATCTATCAATCGGAATAGCCGTTAAAATTCAAAGAAAAACGTTAGTAGCCCAATGGTTAAGGGTGCGGAATATAAAGTTAGAAAGTAGTAGTAGTGCGTTCGAATCCGCCGTTTGACTACTGTCGTGAAATACTAACACGAGCGTTTTAAGCTTACTTGGAGTGGTAAACGGGAACGAATTTTTTTTATAAAATTGAAGTGAAACAACCAAGAACAAACGTACCTACTGTTCACCTGGTGGTAAGTGGTTACTGAAGTCCTTGGACACCTAGAAACAACTCTAAATAAAGAAGGTTATAGATGCGTTATCACATTATTTCTTTATTATTATTTTTACTATCCTTATTTCTTTCTTATTATTTTCATTAATCTTTAGTCTTAGACATAAAAATCAGCGGTAGGACTATGATACTAACAGATTCATACAATATGTTCTCGGATAGCATATTATATGTAAGCAACTAATAAATGACCATTCTGTCCAATAAGTTCGCCTACCTGAACGGTTTAGACCAACGCGTCGATAAATCTGTAATGAATGGAAAGACAAGCGGTCGGCCCACCCGTCAACATTCGTGAACAGATGCGAGTAAATGCAGTGACGTCAGTGGCCACGCTTTGTGCATTCATCACAGAGGCCGACGGCACAGATACGGATTCACACACACATGGACAGTTTTTATACGTAATTCAAGTACCCAATGTTACGGCGTATGTTTCAGTAATAAAAATTATAAATTGTGTAATTTTCAAATTTCTTAGCAATGTTTTAAAATAATTTTGAACATCATTCAAAAAAGAGTAGGTTTCTAATACGATTGTAGGTTTTTTGTATGTATATTTACACGATTTATGTTCGTTAGTTGTGAACTGACTAATTATTATTTATTTTTAAATAGGTTATATACACCCCTAAAGGGTGGGCCCATATATATTAGGGAAAAATTGCCCATAAAATAATAGAAATCAGGAGATGAAATTTTTCATGTAAATTAGTGAGAAAACATTGAGATTTTGGTATACCTACACTTAAAAGCGAAAAAAATTAACGTAATTATACTAGAAGGAATGGAACTGGAATAGATTTAGTCGTCCCCAATCCGAGACTTAGTTCAACAAAGTCTCGACTTCAAACACAAATTCGTTCCGGTACTCACGGTCGGTGAAAACGCGTCAGTTCTGGCGTCTTAAGTAATGAAAAATTCCATTCTGATTTCAGTTTCTGAAATCGGGGTTTTTATTCCTCGATACAGTTGATACATCTTTTCAGTACTTTATGATGTAATTTTTATTTTTTCGAAGTCCACTTTTACATTTTATTGAAACTAATCTAAGTAAGTTTATAGTTGTCTTAGATTATTGATAGGTATTCGCGGTCTGAGCTCGCGAAGACCTATCAATAATCTAAGTTTAATTGTGTTCAAATTTGCTGTTGGTAGAAAACCCATTCAAATCAAAAAGCCTTTGTTTTAAATGTTGTATTTACCTGGAATAAATTCGGGTTTATTATTCCACCATGACTCAATATTTATTGTAATTGTATTGTTATTTTCAATTTAACTAACATAATAGCACAGCATATAACTAGCACACAATAAGCAATACCCACGATAGTGTTGCATATAAATGTGAGAATTTAGCCGATAATTAAATGCAGACCGCTAAATTCTAAACATAATTGTTTATATTATTGTTTGAGGAATATATATATATATATATATATATATATATATATATATATATATATATATATAAATGTACGCCAAATTGTATATATACATACATACTAAATATAATCTGCTTTTTTGTTTTGTTATCTGTATATTTGTTTGTGGTGTACAATAAAGTATATTCATTTCGCGTGTGTAAGACCTATTAATGTGTCCTTTAAGATATCCTATTAAAAAAAACAATTTAATATAACAGCTTTTTTTAAATCTACTAATTTTTCGGACAAAATATAACCTAGACAACTTAGCATTGCTCTTGATATGTTTCAAAAGTTTTATTACAGTCGATCCAGCCAGTCCGAATATTTTTGATTGTATACCGAATGTTAACGCGGACAAATAGACAGACAAACATTTTTAAAATGGTTAATATGTTTTCAGGCCCCTCCGCTCAATATAAAACAGTTATTTCGATTTTACAGACAGACACTTCATTTTTTTAAATATAAAAATTAATGATGTTTGTCCATCAGATAGCGCTAAAACTTTGTCAAGTTATTGCTTGCACTTGCGCGGAGATCGTAGGCATAGTATGATTAACTTTCAGTAGGTTGTTATCTTACCATTATGTGGTTGTCCCTCCTTAAATTGATCTATCAATAAATACTACTAATTTAGATAGTTTTTAATTAATTTATTTATTTAGCTCAAAAATTTTGTTGTTATTTTTTAAATTTTCATATCGTACCAAAAAATTTACTTGAAAGTCATATATCATTCAATTCCAATGAATTTATAATTATTCTTGATGGAAGAATCTAACCCTTCCAAATTTAAAACGATATTTCCATAATTGTTTCTTCTGCGCCAGCAATGCGAAGCATATGGCTACTGTAATTCTATTGTTTAAGTGTAAAATATACTGAGTGATTTTTTACCGTCTGTAAAAATTGGGTGTAACAGGTGAACGGAACGGCCTATGGCAGTGATATTTTACAATTTATTTTAATTTTGTATTAACATAAGTATTATAAAATTGATCTATCAATAAATACTACTAATTTCGGTAGTTTTTAATTGATTTATTTATTTAGCTCAAAAATGTTGTTGTTATTTTTTAGTACCGAAAGTTTATTTCAAATTAGTAGTATTTGTTGATAGATCAATTTCATAATATGGTAATGTCAAATAAAAAAAATGTTAAATACCAGTGTCATTAGGCTTCTATTCCGTTCACTTGTTACACCCTATTTTTTACAGACGGTAAAAAAAGCACCCAGTATATTTTACACTTAAACAATAGAATTACAGTAATCATAACCTTCGTCCTTCATGTCTTGACATAGTGTTCCCTGCATTTATTCTGTCAATTCCCATATTCGAGCATAGTCAATAAGTAGTACTTACTCTTTAAAATTGTGGTAATATCTATGTACTCTCAAATTACTTCAATGCTGTTCATTGCATATTTTTGCATATCGGATAATCACAACATACTATCGTACAGACGCGCTTCGAATACACAGCTATTCCCACATGAATAGTGTTACAACTGTATTCAAATAGTCCAGATTAAATTTTTTTGTTGATCGATCCGTTTAAACTTAGTTTCGGTTTACTTTAGTTTCAGCGTCTATATTCTAATGGTTCAACGTACAGACTGCAAAACTAAAAATTCGTGGGTTCTAATCCATCATTCAAATACTTCTTTGTAAGGCATAAAGTCGTTCCTAGCACGATAATTTTAGGTTAGTTTGGGGGGGGGGGGGTAGTAGTAGATTAACTGGCATTAAATTAAACCAACACGGTTCATTCCTGCTCAAAAACTCTTTTAAATCTTCACAGCCCTAGGCTCTAAGGCACTGTGCTAAGCGTATGTAAATATGTATACTTTCTAGTGTAGGTTAGGAACTTTATTTTTTTTTAATTTTTAGTGAAAATAGAAATAAAACAATGCCGTAGAGCCAACGTTCCGAAAAAAGTCTCTGACCACATTATCACATAAGGTGGGCGTTAAATTTGGAAGCCAGATGGCGATATTACGAAACCAACTTGTTATTGTTTTAGCTGCATTTTGTTTTTCAATGCATTTAGGCAACGGCTAAGTAGAGAGAAACGTAAATAATGACTGTCCATCCATTTCTGTCTGTGTCACACGGGAACAATGTAGACATTATACAAAACGTCAGTGAAAAATGTTTTAGTTTACCGTTTTGAATTGAATAAAATTGAATTTTAATAACAAGTCAGTCATAATTTAACCTTTTCTATGGCACTTTAGTATAAACGTTAAAACAAAAAACGTTACAACGTACAAACGTACAAAACGTTAAAATGAAAAGTTCTTTGAGCATAAAGAAAATTTATAACATGACCTTTACATAAAAAATGCGTGTAATTTAATTTTTCTAAAACAAACTGCAGTTGTCAACTCGCCTCAACTCGTCTGGCTAGTGGCGACTGGCGACTATGCAAAACACAGAAGGCATTGCGAATACAAGCCAATATAAAAGAGATGAAGGGAGGGGAGGGGGCTATGAGCAGCAGACTTTGATAGGCTATTATAATGGATGAATGAATGAAATGTAAAAAAAAAGAAAAATGTTGTTTTTTTTTTTTGAATTACTTCGATACCCTTGTTTTGATCAATTCTATGATCTAATCAGCTGTTCTACTCAAAAAACGACGTCGATTGCTGCAAACCGCATCAAAATCGCTTTTTTTATAAAAGAGGGGGAAAACGAGCATGCGGCTCCCCTGATGGTAAGTTACTACCGCCGCCCATGAACAACCGCAACACCAGGGCATTGCAGGTGCGTTGCCAGCCTTTTAGAAAGGAGTAAGCTCTTTTCTTGAAGGTCCCTAAGTCGTACCGGTTCGGGAAAATCACCGGTTGTAAACAATTCCACAGAGAAGTACGAGGAAGAAAACTCCTAATAAAACGCACAGTGGTAGACCGCCAAGCACCCAGATGGTGAGGATGGTATCTTCAATTTTGACGCGATGTGCGTTCATAAAATTTGGCGGTTGGGATTAATCCGAACAGTTCCTCAGAGCACTCCCGTGGTAATAGAAAATGCAAAGGGATGCAACATCCTTACGCAGCGTCAGAGAATCGAGCCGATCAGAAATAACTCGGTGGATGCGGTCAAGTGAAAGCTGGTACTGGGGTGTCCCGGCCCAGAGATGAGAGTAGTATTCCATGTGAGGTCGAATTTCTGCTTTGTAAAGTTGCAAGCGAAGTGCCGGCATGAAATAATGTCTCGCTTTGCTGAGCACGCCAAGCTTTTTAGAGGTCAATTTGGCTTTCTCTCCAAGTTACCACGAAACTGCACACTATTTAATATGTCAACGCCGAGGACTCTGATGCTAGATAAGGCAGCAAGGAGAGTGCCTTGAAACTGAGGATATACGACAAAGTGGTTCTTTCTAGCGGTAAACGCGCAAGCTTGTGTCTTCTGGGGATTTAACTGGACTAGATTTAGTCGGCCCTAATCCGAGACTTTCATTCGTTCGTTCGAGACTTTGTTCGCTTGATTCGTTCGAGAGATTTCGTTGTTAAAAAAATCTCGAAAAAGTGTTTTTTTTTTTTCATTTCTTTACATTGTTTACAATGGCATTTGATGATAGAACTAGTCTACCTACTGATGGATAACTAGACTGTTACAGAAGAGTGTGGTAATGCGATGGTCAATACACTGCCAAGCATGACGATAGTAAACACAGCATCTTGTAGGTAATATACGCGTTATCAAATTTTAAATAGTATAATGGTCACATTTTTTAACGCTAAACCTTGAGTTTAAAACAGCGAGTTTTTGTTTCAATAAAATATTCTAAAAATTGCGTTCGGAAAAAATATCACCCGTGGAAATGATTCAATTATAAATCCAATTCAATTTGATATGAAAGTTTTCAATAAAAATATGAATTTCATTTTTTACGGCAACGAAAAACGTCCAACTAAATAACAAGCAAGAGTAAAATTTCGAATACGGTGTGATTCAACCCCACATCGCAACAGCGAAATGAATATGAGAAACAGTGTTCCAATTTTCAGTGGTTCAGCATAAAAAATATTTTTATAGGTCAGTAAGGTTACTTTATTATTATTATTACAATCTATGTATGTTGTATTTTAAATGTAATGTCATGAGACTAATAAAAAATATCATCATTATCATCATCAACATCTTATCAAAATCCACATCTAAACATAGGTCTCCGCCAAAATTGCCTTATAGGCGGGATATTTGCGATAGTTGCCACGCTTGGCAGAAATTATTGACAAAAACCTAGTAACTGATTCCCGACCGACCTGGGAATCAAACCCTGGACTTCATGGTCTACAATCGCGCTTCCAACCATTAGACCAAAGAGGTAGTCAAACAAATATAAGCAAGCAGCGTTTAAAATACCGAGTAAAAATATGCTGCAAAAAAATAAGTACATTAATTATTTTGTTAAAAATTGTCAAAATATTTATAACCTAATGTAAAATACTATCCTAATATATTATATTATTGATGTGTTAATGCTTTTAGACTGATAGTAGGATACTAAAGTCATGTTTTTATTATCTTTATTATTTACTTTAGGATATTTTATTTCGTTAATAATATTGTTATTCATAGCTATGGAAGAGCGAAGTCACCTATTACAGGCACTATTTTGCTTACTAGGTGACTTCGATCACTGATCATATAATGTAACATTAATTTTTGACGAAATAAATAATTTATATATTATTATTACCTAATGTTTAAATCCTTTATCAAGATTTATCCAGATCTAAATCGATCTAAAGCTAATAAATCTCATAGTGCGTGTACAGCAACAACGCAAACGAGAAACTTTGCATGCGATCTGTAACGGTCGGGGTTGCCCACCACAATAAACTGAGAATAAACGAAGCAATAAATCAAAGTGCAATTCCAAGGGCACTGTTGCCACTTGACGGTCATAAAACGTAATTGAATAATACCTTCTGCTTCGGCAAACCACGTGTATCGTTGTAACGATAATATTAAGAAGAAAAAAGTGTTATACTGTTTAGATCACTAAATGTTCAGAGATGGCATTCAAATAACATTTTACGTGGTAGAGCCATGCTGCAGCTATATTATAGTTGCAGCACAAATAGGTCGGCCAAACCGGATTAGGACCACGCTCTAACAGAATATCAGCGTAAAATAGCAGCTTAACGCTGCTGTGCTTCGTATGGTGAGTGTTAAGAAGCGGAGACCCTTTTTACTGGAAACGAGGCGATCTCAGACCTCAGGGGTGACAACGCATTTGCACTTTGATTCGTAACTGAAGATAAATGAAGATGTCTGTGGGCCACAGCATCCACTTACCATCAGGTAGACTATGTGCTCGTTTGTCACTCTCATTCTGTAAAAAAATACATATTATAATATAACATGATTGATGATGATGAATTGCGAACTTACTGACACATTTATTAGAATTAAAGTTATGTTCATACTAATTTCTTTCTATACGTAGTCCCTTTTTAGTAATTTTAAGTTGATTGAACGCAGTGCCGATACTGTTACATTTGTTACGCTAATCTTTATCACCAGTTGAGTTCGCCATCTTTGGATAAGTTTTCCTCAATTAGCCGGTTCGGTGGTTAAAACCTAAGCAAGTTGCACCGTGTACAGATAAATATGACATTTTCAGAAATATTCCAAATTTCTTCTTCCACCATGTAAATTATGTAATAAGCTATAAAAAGTAGAAATAAAATGCTTACGAAGATATGCCAGTTTTTCAAATAGAATAGGATAGAATATTTGTATTCAATACTGATTATTAATTAATACTATTATACGCGGTTTAGCCATTCTGCAGCTATATTATGGCTATAACAGCAAATGTTGGCTCGACCGAAGAAGAACTACGCTCTCATAAAACACCAGCGTAAAATAGCAGCATAATGCTGCGGTATTTCGTACATAAAAAACCGGAGACCCTTTTTACTGGAAACGAGGTATTCTATCTTAGTCTTCAGGGGCATCTTTTGATTCTCAATCGAGGATGAATGTAATGTCATGTGTGAGCCATAGCATCCACTTACAACTAGCTGGATCATACTCCCATTTGTTGTCATTATAAAGCATGCCATAGAAACAACCAACCAACCAGCATGGTAGCGATCACCTCATTACCGTGGGTTAAGTATATTTATCCATTGAATTTTTTATTTTATTCATTAATGAATGTGTATCATTGTGTAAATATAAGAAATCATTGTATTTAATCATGCATTCCTCATTATTATAATAACCCTTTTTATACAGTTTTTTAAGTAATTATTTCAGCCTACATATGAGTACATCTCACTTTTGGGCACAGGTTTGTAATCTCTGTGAGGATTTTAGAGCAATAACGTGTTTACCCAATACGTGTATCTTCTAAATGTTTGTTTTGAATTCTCAGGCATGCAGCTCACGATATTTTTCTTCACCACCGAGCACGTGGAATATCAGCACATAAAATTGTAACTAACAATTTCATTGTGGCGCACTTAGAATTAATTCAAGAGAATTACCGCTGCTTACTTAAATTTATTTAATATTGTATAATAATATTGCACAATATTAAATTTGTACATGTATTTCAACGCATCATAAATATCGTAAATCTCCCACCACTTATTGTCAGCCATTACTCAATTTTCCCGTCAAAGTCATTACTCATTCTGAAATCTTTTATGGTGCAAGGCATTGGGTTGTACATAAATTTTATTGAGCTAATTTGGCGCTTTGTTGAACCCGTTATAGCGCAGCATTGTTTACGGCGAACGTGAATAAATAGCCAAGTTACTATGAGGTTTTACTTATCATATGAGTGGAGTTTAACTAAATTTTTGGTAATTTTTGCTTCTTAAGCCTTTCTGTGAAAAGAAGCACAAACACACTTCACGCATCAACGCTCGATCACTTGCTCGCATGCACCCATGTACATACGCATTACGCAAACATGGCGAAAGCCTATCTTTTACATTTACCTAAATGTAGTTTTAGAAGGAAAAGATGGGCTTTTGCTACACTTGTTATAAAAAGATCATTTAATTACTTTTTCAAATTATGATGTAATTCGCATGCAGATCCCGAAATTCAAGCTGTGCTGAGTTTTGGTATCCCTGTTAAATATAAAAATAGTTGTGTTGTAGTTAACTTTACAAATAACAAATAAATAAATATTATCGTTGGCGCGTCTGTTATAAATCCTGTTGCTTAAGACGACTTGACCGACTGAGTTTGTATTCACATAATATATTTGTTTTGTCGCGACGATGGTGGCGTTACATTGAGACATGTTAATAGACTACAATTACAGATATTTATGACAAATCTCGAATGGAAGCAAACAATTTTTTGTTGTTTTTATATATTTTTTTTTGGTTTCCGTCGGAGGGTACATCCCCACCGACAGGAGTATATTGTCAGTTTCCACAGTTTTGTTCACTTTTTGAACAATGTTTTACTTATTTCTATGACACCTGGAGAAGGTTACACGTTTCTGCTATTTGATATCTACATATTGCGTAGGTACGCCTTCTCTTGATATTAAAATAATTTGTTGAGAGTGTAAAATATTCTAATAAAATTATCATTTAATTAACATACAGGTGATGACAATACAAAAGGAAAGAATAAAATGAATTAAGAACTAGAAACAAAGATTAATCTTGACTCTAAGCAAAAATATAATATAATCACGTTTTATACCCATCTAGTAATTTAATCAAACAAATGTTTTAATGCATCGATTTTTTCTACTATTTTTTCTTACAACCACAAGTTGGCATCCATATAGTGAGACTAAGTTCCGAATTATAAAAATCCTTTAAAAATATATAACATAACAAATAAAACGTATGGTGATCATAGGCTAAAATCATTCTACTACTGGACGTCGGCCTCTTTTAATAAATATGAATAAAAATTAAAAACCCTATCGAGTCAGGTTGCGGCTACATTGAGCTTATACAATTACTATTACTGATTTTACACACTTCAAGGCAAAAACCGCTTTGTGCCTTATAAAATTAGTCTTTTTTTATAGGATAAGACGACTAACGAGCACCTAGTCCATCTGATGGTAAGTGGTTGCTGTGGCCAATAGACGTCTACATCTATCCTCGGTTACAAATCAAAATGCAGATGCATTGTCATCCGTGAGGACTAAGATGGAATCCCTCGTTTCCAGTAAAAGGGTCTCCAGTTCTCTACACTCGTACGAAACATAGCAGCATTAAGCTGCTATTTCACGCTGGTATTATGTGAGAGCGTGGTGTTTTTCAGTGGAGCAGATTTTCGTGCAACCATAATATGGCTGCAGCACGGTTCTAACAAGAATCACGAATTAATCACATCTTTTTTTCAATTTTAACGACATCGGAACTGTTTCTAATCTAGGAAGATTTTGATGACGGATTTTCTTTCGAGGGCCCCAAACTAACTATTGCATAATATATTCATAATTATATACATCGACAATCAATATTAACTTTCATCCGCGGTCAATAACTTCAATGTATTTAATACCTGTCATAATTCTTTCTAAGTAGACGCGGCGCATGCGCACAAAGTGTCACATTTCATAATCGTAACGACAGCTTTACCTGGCATAATGACGTTCATCTTTATGTCGCGGTAAATAATAATTGTTTACCTTCGCAAGAGTTGTAAGTGCAGTGTCTGTAATTTGTTTGCGGCCAATTTTATCGCGAATAAACTCGTGAATCGTTTAAGGGCAAAGCGACATTTTAAATTTGTTTTCGACATTCGTTAGTGCAATAAAGTATTATGAGTCGCCCGCAGCTTCCTTTTAGAAATCTTGATGGTGTATGATGGGTGTTTGGGAGTGAAGACCTGATGAAACATGCAGGGAGTCGATAGATGCAGGTAGCTCGGGATCATGCTTTGTTTTTGAGCGGGAACGGGGGTGGGGGAGGGCTATGTAAGACAGTGGACTTGTAATAGGCTGTAATGGTGATGATGAATGCAATACATTTTCATCCAGTGGGTGTGGTAGGCACTGTAAAAAATCGTGGGCTCCGATAGATTTTGCTTACAAAAAGTTACCACATACCAGTAATGTATTCTGTATAGTAAAGGCGATTTTCTACGTGGTAGGGCCATGCTGCAGTTATATTAGTAGAACAGTTGTAGCACGAATGGGTCGGCTCGACCGGGGAAGGACCACGCTCTCACATAATACCAGCGTAAAATAGTAGCTTAATGCTGCTGTGTTTCGTATGGTGAGTGTAGATAATCAGAGACCCTTTTTATTGGAAACGAGGCATTCCATCGTAGTAGCAGTTTGATCGCTGTACTTATTCTTGTTTCCTGCAGAATTGAAACCTTTGGCCCCGTAACGCCGGTAAAACGTTTTGAATATATTTGCTATTTAACAAAGCAATGTGAGTATATTTGAATATGTTATACATTAATAATACAGTGAAGTAACAGTCCTTGTATTATATATTGTATTAATCTAAAAACATTATCGGCATATGATACTAAATAATGGTTACTAATACGAACTTATATGTATTATAGTTAGTGCTACACTAGAGTTCAAATGTACCGCGTACATTAAAAAACACAGACATTCCCCATACATACGTGCATACATTTTTTCTCAGACATCTATATTTATCTCCGATTAAAGATCAAATGTAGATGCGTTATCACCCATAAGAACTAAGAAGAAAAAAGGGGTTTCTACAATCTAACACTCATCCTACGAAACACAGCATCATTAAGAGCATGGCCCTTCCCCCGTCGAGTCGACCGATTTGTGTTGGAATCGTAATACAACTGCACTGTGACTCTACCGCGTTAAACATAACATACATAAAAGTACCTACTTTTTAACAAATCGACATAACATGTGACAAACACGTTTCAAATATTAATATAATATTAATGTCTATATTTGACTCTATCTTTACACAATTGTGATGCAACACGTAGATTATAAGTTGCTAGAGACTTTATAATTAAATTTTACACACGAATTTAAGATGTTCGGAAATATAATGATTTCTTATATTTACGCGAACACTACACATGATTAAAACTACTTTTACGGATTTTTTATCGCGTTTATTTTTACTTTTTATTTTTAATTCCCGACGTTTCGGGCGCTTTCCAGCACCCATGGTCACGTTAAAGTGAAGGTGCTCCGGGTTTAACAATGACATCGGGACGTCAGTCATCTCAGTCCCCCGTGACCATGGGTGCTGGAAAGCGCCCGAAACGTCGGGAATTAAAAATAAAAAGTAAAAATAAACGCGATAAAACCCGTAAAAGTAGTTTAATCATGTTCGGAAATAATTATATATGTATTTTTTTAGCTTTCTTATTTATATCCTTTTTTATTTTATTCATCTGGGCAATTTCCCAAAAAAAGGCAAATGGCACGTGTTTTAAAGGATACTTATTTATTTAAAGAAAAACGTATTGTCGTGAATATACGAATATGTATGAATGAACAGAATGTCACTTTTTATTTATTGATAATTAATAATTATGTTTTCACAATCTATAATGACGCCTGCAAGTAATAATTACAATCATAATCTTTCAACTGCGCTGAACATAATATGTATCACTGTTGCAAATATAGATGCAGTAAGTTGTCCTGATATATCTGTGTCCGTTAAATCTTCTCTGAGCGATGGAACGCTTAAACGATAAAAATTTAGATGTTACTGTATCCAAGTTAAAAAAAAAATAAACCAAAATAAACAGAAACAAAAAATAAGTTCCAAGAACCGCGACTTGTTGGTCCGATACACCGATTACAAATCACGTTGTCGTTGAATTTACAAGAATGTGGTATCTAGTTTAAAATGACGGAATTGAAAATTGAAGGTTACATATATCCAATTGTAAGTTATAAATTATAATAATTATATTTAATCAAAAATATGTAAAATAAAACTTAATTTTGACAGTAATTTACGTCGTATCTACTCTGTGGACTGTACCCGAACGTGATAATGATAAAGTGACCTTTGCTGCTCCCTTTAAGTTATTGTTCTACAGTAGGCCGGCTCGGGGCTTACTACTGTCGACAATAAATCGATTAGAATACTTTCTTTTAAGTATCTCGTTTAAAACAAACTAACGAAATGGTAAATTCTCTTTTAGCATTTCTCTGTTAATGGTTGGGTATAGTTTTCTGGTTTTATTGAATACTACACGAAAATACTTTGGATAATATATGAAATTATGTAGTAGCATTATATTTTTAAGATTTGATTTGTAATCACACAGCGTTTAGCACAGCTATACATAACGTTTGATGCCTTTTTTAACTATTTTAATGTCATATAAAATGACTGTCCAGTAGACGAGTAGGATTACCATACAATACTATTTCAATGTAAATTTTGTATTTGTTAAGGACCAGGAATTTATGAAGTTCAACATTTTTATGAACCAGCGATTAATTTTCTGTTTAGAGAATTATAGATGTGGCGTAAAACGGAATAGATAGGCCGTCACCTATTATTTTATATCGTTAGTCATGAAATTACTCTGGTCCGTCCCATAGTTTCGTCACTGGCATCAAAAAAGCTTGGTGTGATCGGTAGATCTAGACGGTATTTCGTACCGGCCCACCGTTTGCAGCTTTATAAAGCGCAGGTTTGGCTCATATGAAACATGTTATTCTGTTTTCATCTCTGGACCGGGGCACCCCAGTATCGGCACCTTCCACTTGATCAAGTTCTCTCCAATCGATTTCATCCACTGGCCTTGCGAAGAGACGTTGCATCTCTATACATCTGCTACTGCACGTACCACGGGAAGTTCTCATAGGAATTGTTGGAATTAATTGCAGCTGCTGAATTTCACCATCGTGCATTGCGCCAGAAGTCGATATTTTATCCTAATCATTTTGATTGCTGGTGGTCACTACCGTGTGATTTACGCATAATTATTTTCCTCGCCTCGCAAGTGCCTACTCCTTTCTTAAATACCGGCAACGCCCCTGCAATTTGTTCACATGTTCATGGGCAACGGTGATCATTTACTGTCAGGTGAGCTGTATACTCGTTTGCCTCCATTTTATAAAAAAATAGCCATTTACATCACCAACGGAACGAAATGGCTTTTGGATTATTGTACCGCCACCAGACTGCGGCATAATTACTAAAGACAATAATTGAAACCACTAACAAAATTTTGTTCCAGACATTTTAAAGATATATTTCATTATCTTTTAAGTAATATTATTACTGCAAGTAGTATTTACGTGGTCAGGTTGAAAATGATGTTAATATTTCGACATCGGGGTCAGGCAAGTGACGTAAAAATATTTACTTAAAACATTTTTCTATAGAATAAGGGTGACAAACGAGCACACAGTCCACCTGATGGTAAGTGGTTGCTGTGGCCCATAGACATCTACATCTATCCTCGATTACGAATCAAAATGCAGATGCGTTGTCACCCGTGAGGACTAAGATGGAATGCCTCATTTACAGTAAAAAGGGTCTCCGGTTCTCTACACTCACCGTATGAAACACAGCAGCATTAAGTTACTATTTTACGCTGGTATTCTGTGAGAGCGTGGTCCTTCGCCGGCCGACCCATGCGTGTTACAACTATATTACTAATATCTCTGCAGCATGGCTCTACCACGTATGAATCATCACCATTATCATTATTTCAACTCAATATAAGACCATCGCTCCCTTGGTCCTATAAATTGTAACTCAAGATGGATCTAAGCCTGCATCCACAGCCTATATGCATTATCATCAGGTCACCACTCTGGGGGTAATCCATCTCTGCTCCTGCCAATACGAGGCTGACACTTGAGAGCTATGTGGCCAGCCCATAACTACTTCAGCCTACTGACTTATTTACTGTAAACTAATAAAAAGAAAAATACAAAAATACCTATGATACTTCTACTTTTACAAATCCAAAAATAGATGAGATTAAACACACAGTGTTAATTATAGACGACTAACTTAAGTAAGTTATTGGAATCGACAAACCAAGCAATGGGCGGAGTGTAACGTAAATTACAAAGCAACATTGTTGCAAGACGTAGCTTCCAATTATTATTTACCGAGCTGAGATGAAAGTTGTCTATATGATATCTAACGCATATCTAGCATTTACGCGCCTGCAATCACAGCGGGAGCATTCACGGGCTAGGTGTTCCCTGTGGTCGCAAACTTTGTATGTGGAATTCTAAATAAATCATTCAATAGAAAATATAGGGACAAATCTACTTTATACTGGCAATTATAGGTTTATGTTCTTTTGTGAAAATTGTATTCAATCCATAATGAACTACCCTGCGTCACCGCATATTTTAAGTTAGAAGTTATATGTAGCTGAGCCATGCTGCATTGGTATCTATTAACCGTTATGGGCGGCATGAATGGATCCGCTCGTACAGGAAAGGACCGTACTCAAATGGATTATCAACGTAAGAAGTATAATGCTGCTGTGTTTCCTATTGTCAGTGTAAAGAAGAAAGGTGTTGGTAACATGACGTTCCATCTCATCAAGCATTTTAATTTATAATGGATAGATGTGGTTGTAGCTTTGATTTGATAAGTCTTAGATAAATATATGTTACTTTTTATATAAATGGAACTCATTTAAACATGTATTAAGTAAATATTTTTACGTCACTTGCCTTTGGGGTGGCAAACGAGCACACAGTCACCTGATTGTAAATGGCCCATAGACATCTACATCTATCCTCAATAACAAATCAAAATGCAGATGCGTTGTCACCCGTGAGGACTAAGATGGAATGCATCGTTTCCAGTATAAAGGGTCTCCAGTTCTCTACCCTCACCAAAAATCACCTGACTAGCCTCATCCCGATGATGAAATATCAAAATCAATCTCAATCTGAGTACGTAATCACTACTTGCATTAATTATATTTATTTAGCTTTAAAGCATGTAATGAAAATATTAAAGTCAACTTCAGTCTGTATTTATTACTTTACTATTAGTATATATATATATATATATATATATATATATATATATATATATATATATATATATATATATATATATATATATATATATATAGATAGATATATATAACTATATTAGTAGAAGTACCCGGTTGACCGAGCTTTGCTCGGTATTTTTCGCTCGGTTTTTTTTTAATTCGTGTGTTTTGGAAATTATATTTAGATACAAATTACATACTGATGAAATATGAATAATATTTTTTGATCTTAGCGACATAATAGAAAAAACTGAACTGGTTATTTAAATAAAAAATCATGAGTGCAATTAGTTTAATTTAAATTTTCGTGTTTTTAAAAAATACGAAAAAAGGGCTCGAAAAAATAGATTTTCTCAAAAAAGAAAGGAACTTGAAAAAAAATTAAAAAAAGTTGGTCGGTCGGTCTGGGCTCGAACCGTGATTTTACGATTCTGTGACCGCCCATTATACCAATTAAGCTATTTATAATCATTGACAATACGTCAAAATTTATCTTCTTATTCTATCGATATTGTAGCAGTTTTTCATTGCCTAAAAACACGGACAAAAAGACATTTTATAAAAATAAATCCTAGCTAGATCGATTTATTATCCCCGAAACTCCCTGGACACTAAATTTTATGAAAATCGTTGGAGCCGTTTCCGAGATCCCGATTATATATATACATATATATATATATATACAAGAATTGCTCGTTTAATAGTATAGGATATATATAGTTTATTACTTTACTATTACTATTATTGTCGCGTTATTGGCGTCGCTTTGCTCACATTCTCTTGAATGTCAACGTAGACAACGAAGCGTTTCTGCTTGAAAAATTACTTTTAAAGACGTCAAATTTGTTTCAGATCTTATTGAAGACTTTTTTATATAGAAATTTAATAAAGCTACAAAACATCTAGGAATTTTTTGTAATTTTATTCATACCTAAAGTAAAAAAGTAACCATCTGTATACGCCCCACAGGACGCATATTTCTGAGGGGGTTATGAAGCAATTAACCCGCCGCGCTACTCCAGTGCTTGTTGATTTTTCATGTTCATGAAATATTTTATTCCTTTGTCTGAGACATGCAGGCTTTCTTACCTTTTTTATGGAAGGAAACACTATTTACACAAGGGTGCAGAGAGCCGCTAAGGCATTCTATCTGAGTCCTTAGAAGTGACAACGATTCTGTAGGAAGCATGTGTCGATGGTCCTCAGTACCCACGAACCATCAGGTCTGATATAATTTTATCTATAATTTCAGTGTTTTAAAGAAACCTCCTTAACATAGTAAAAAGATGATCAAATTGCGTATTTCTAATAATCTATTTAAATGTATTGCAACACGCAAAGCATAATTTATTATTTTCACCTAGTAACATTTCCTTCGATTACACATTTGTAATTAAGATATCTATAACGACTCAGTAGCATAATTTATTATATAGATGCTCTTAAGTGTTATGCCATGTTACATTATGTAACACACTTTTATGACTATTATAGTAAATTTTCACGTAAATTTTTTAAATATTTTGATATGGCGATATCAAAGATATAATTAGTTTCTTTATTTTATATTATTAATTGCTGATTAAACATGTGTTTGAATGTAAAATAATAAATCGTGAGGAAACCCGCAAGAGTAAAATATTTCGACGACTTGTTAAGCCCGCAAATACGCACTGGCGCAGCGCGACGGACTAACCCCTCCAGTATATAAACAGGTTATAAACACTTTACTTTAAATTATTTCTTGACATGCATTCCTTTGTAATCCTAATCAATAAAATTTCGTTACAAATAGAAGCTCTTACTATTAAATTAAGACAGGGCAGGTCAAAGACATCAAATCTAGACATATAGCGTCTAAGCCAGCGAGATGCCGTTAAAGGCCACCGAAGTGATTCGCTCCAATTAGTGACAAGACGTGAAATTGAATCTTCGTCGTGGAACAAAAATTGCTTTCAAACTGGTTATTGTTATGTCTTACAAGAAGTTACAAGTTTTGAAACTATTATGAACTTTGAGGGATCGTGTGGTTTTGTAATCTGCGTACCTGCTTATGAAAGTCTAGGATTTGATTCAATTGAAACCAGTATGCATTGACCAACATAAAATTACTATTTTTCCCATCTGAAAGTCATCGTATTGATCTGTTTACGACATTGCATCTGAAACACCGTCCACTCTTGTCTCATGTTACACGTTGGTTACGAAAAGGTTAAGGACGACTCTATCCAGTGTAGAATTCTGTATATATAGATAGGTAGATAGTTATGGCGGAAGTCTATCTTCAGCTCTGGACTCTACATAAGCTGTAATAATTAAATGAATGAATGATATCACCGTTAAAACCGGTGAGAGGGGAACAGGTGTATAAACAACATTGTAATTTTAAACCTTATGAGGTTCTGTTAAGAATCAATATTATTGTGACTTATCTCGTTACGATCGAAAGTTCACGATTAAGATTAAATAACAGCGATTTTATTGTAGCGATTAAAAACTAAGTTATTCTCGTATTAATAGTTTTATTGGTTGAATAAAAATTAATGCTACATCGTGGAATACTACTTAGCTATACATTTATAATGAATGGTAACAATTTATTGTTTATAGTTATAAAATTATAAACACACTAAAAGTAAGAAAGAAACGTAATAAATATCGAAATGAAATCAACATTTGTACGTAATTTACAGCAATACTTCGGTCGTATGTCACAACGCTGTGAAATTAGCATTTTATTAACATATTTAAGGCCTACAAAAACTTTTATGGCTATTTATTGTTAGTGAAATCCACCTGCTAGCACTACTGATACAAAAATGTTCGCATTTCGATGCCATCGACCCAAATACTTACTGATGTTACAGCACAGCACTCGACGAACAGTGGGTCGATTGTGAATCAACGAGGAAGCGTGTTTTTCGACGATATGGGTCAACTTTAACACGTAGTGCTGATGATGTATCGAAAAATTAACTTAAATATCGATAAATATTTAATGTCATAAATTTTTCAGTAGGTACTAGTAAAACTAAATATCGAAATTTTTTAATTTAAAGACTAAAAATTTAATATGTCAGACTAAAATTATGAGTTATTCGCAACTAGAAAGAACAGCAAACCGAAGTCCGCAGCTGTGTACACTCTGAATGTGACTTGTACCTGTGAACAAACAAATAAAAATCAATTATTACAGATTAAATTATTTTTTAAATATGTGAATAAAGTGATACAGTAAATAATAATAAAGAAATTATGTTTGAACAGCTTAAACATAAAATAATGAACCGGATCTTTCTTTATTTCTGTATATTTCTTCGTATTTATTAGAAATTTTAAGCCTTATATAATGAAGAGGTTATGATATTTTTTTTTAAATTTAATGTAACGGCGGCCACGGAAACTAGTCTTCTGAGCAGGACAGGATTATAGTGCACTAGTGTGTGCAAAAGCGCCGGTTCACCCAATCTCCACTCTCCATACTCTCTTAATCCTAGAGTCCCTAGTCACACTGATAATCTGACTCGAACAGTTAGCCATCTTGCGCAGGACCTACGTGTTTTCCGAAACATGGGGTTAAAGCACCGCCAACTTTCTGACACGGACTGCTATTGACAAAATGTAGACAAAAAACAATTGTAACTGAATTTGGTCCAACTGGTTTCGAACGTGGGTCCACATGAAAAGTAGTCATGCTTACGACCACTATACCAATGGCACAGTACATTTTTGGTATTTGATTATTTCGAGGTGTCACTAAAATAAGGTATTATTATAGATGAAATGGTACAGCACTAATCTTGGCGGATTGCATCACTGACTATCGGTTAAGATTTAGAAGGAGTTACGTCTTTTTACCTAATTTTTCTTTGTATTATCGCTACTACTGTTGCCTTTTCATTGTTCCGTGAACAATGCCAGTATTAGACAGTTTGAGCCGGAAAATTATCAATTGAGGTCGTTAGGTTGCTTTTTGTTTTTCGTCGATGGCTTAGTCACGCTCTAAATGCAACCAAAAATATACAGACCGTATTTTTGTTTAGTTGTTGCAAAATAGGTTATAAATAATCGTAGAAAATAGAAGTTTTGGTAATCTTTATATGAGACAGATAGTGGTAATTTAAATATATATATATATATATATATATATATATATATATATATATATATATATATATATATATATATATATATATATATATATATATATATATAAAGATACATACGTATATTTGACTTTTAGTTAATGTAATATTTTGAGGTATTTAATATTCTACCCTTAAGCTATGTATTTTTTCATTAAAATGTCAAGTAATATGTATTGCATTAAATTATAACATACTAAACATCTCAATAACTTGTTGCAAAGTTTTTAGGTATTTTATTATAATATATAATATTACAATCAGAAAACGTTCATGGTTACGTTTCCTTTATAATTTTATTTCTGTAAACATCATTTTCCTTTGGTCTGCTAACTTTACTTTAGTTGTACGCTAGAGATACTACGTATTTTGAAAATAATTAAAGTAACTATATTAAAATTTTCCGAAAGTGAATATTCTAAAGTCTCTGTTTTAATACATAAGTGATAAAACCTTTAAAGTTCATAAAGGAATTGTAATTTTACATTCATAACGCTCTACGACTGTTGACTATATAACAGACCTTCAAACACGCCATTGAGTCTAGCAACTGTGTTCACATCATTTATGGTATGTTTGTTGTTATTTCATATTTTACGTCATTGTTTGAACAGCGTGGCTGGCTTTAAATCCCATGAGTTCTTTGGTGTTTCTCAGATTTTAACAATTACTATTACGTTAGAAGTACTTACGTACTTGTGCAACACAATGCTCTGTTTTATATTGTGACAATAGTAAAACAATTTTAACTACTATTCATAATCTAGCCACTGGTCCAGCAAACAATCCAATTTCGCTTTGCTCAATATACTTAACGTCTTTGCATGTATTATATTAACAAACATATTTTGGAATGTCTAAATTTTTTTAATAAGCTACTATAATAGTGAACGTTTTAGAAACGCAAAAATCGAAAGTAATACTAAAAAAATACAGTAAAACAAGGAGGCTCGAAATACTGTATTATTTAGTATGCATTGAGAAAGAAAGAAATAAATTTTCATTTTCATTAGTACGTTGAAGAGCAACAGGTCTGAACTGTCTACCGATTGGACAGAAAGGTGCGGATACCAGCGACAGCTTCATATATGTAAACGGCGTGACTATGGACTGACTTCTATGGTAATATTTTTTATTGGAGGCCTATGATCAACAGTAGATTTTTAACGGACTATAGTGATGATGAAGTAGTAATCAAATTAATTATGTAATTGATAAAGCAAACAAATTAAATGAATTCATAACACTTCCAGAAAGGGAAATATAAGTAGAAATTTCCTATGAACCAGAAAATCCCAGGAAAAGCTAAAACCACCTTTTTACCTACCCATTTACTTCCACAGTTGTCCCACAACATAATATAATCTATACAAATAAATGAAATTGAAGTGTTTGTTTGTAATATCAACACAACAGCTTTTTATTAAATGGATATGAAAGTATATATGTTACTTATAACAAAAAAAAAACAATTTTTAAAAGTTATTATTTGTTTGTCTGTTTGTTCCGGCTAATCTCCGAAATTTTGACAATTTTGACGGAACTTTCACTGGCTGATAGCTAATATAGCAGTAACTTAAGCTACTTTTATTTTATAAAATATTTAGGGTTCTGCGTAAAAAAAACAGTTAAAACCCAATAACTCGAATCGTAATAGATTCTACATGGGCGAAGTTGCAAGGAACAGTTAGTAGTTTTTAGTAATACTTTCAAAAAATAAATTCTTTGATTTAATATCTATAGTTTATTTTTTATGTGCCATTTGAAATTAATGAAAGTACAGTTTTAAAAAGAGATTTTTTTAATATATGCGACAAATAAACTTACACTCCAACTGATCGTTATGGCCACTGCAGTTCATAAATTCCTCCAAACCTAATATTTAGCTAATTCTCTAATCTTAGTTTATGTATTTTTTTATTTAATATTTTCTACGTAGTAGTGCCATGCTGCAGCTATATAACCGACCGGGGAAGGACCATGCTCTCACAGAATACCAGGATAAAATAAAAATAAGCTTAATGCTACTGTGTTTCGTACGGTGAGTGTAGAGATCCAGAGACCCTTTTTAACTGGAAACGAGGTATTCCATCTTAGTCCTCAGGGGTGACAATGGATCTGCGTATGAATTCTTAATCGAGAATAGATTTAGATGTCTATGGGCCACAGCATCCATTTACCATTAGGTGGATTGTGTGCTCGTTGTCGTTTGTTGTCACCCTTATTCTAAAAAAAAAATTAAAGACAAAGTTTAGTTAATGTTTTTATAGAATATAATCTGTGACCCGTATAAAGTTCTAACGAGTGGGTGAAATGAACTGTTCAACCGTATCAGGTTATTATCCCATAACCATATAAAATATGATGTTACGTCAAGTATGTTTGTCACCATTGAATATAAAAATTCGTATTCGTAGCATAAAGTAATTAGGGGAGCATGGTATTTTCTTTTCAGTTTAACAATTGTGCAATTATTCGAGCTTTTATTTATGTTATTAAAATATGAAAATGAATTTATTTTATTATTTTAAGTCATTTAATTCTAAATAAGTGTACGTGGAAAAGAAATGGTGCAGCTATATTATGGTTGTAGCACGATTAAAGGCTCGACCGGGAAGGACCACGCTCTCACAGAATACCAGCGTTTAATAGCAGATAAATGCTGGTTTGCTTCGTATTGTTAGTGTAGAGAACTGGAAATCCTTTTTTCTGGATACGAGGCATTAAATTTAAAACTCAGGGGTGACAGCGCATCTGAATTTTGACTCTTATTTGAGACTAGTCTGTGGGCGACAGCATTCACTGCGTGCTCGTTTTTCAACCTTCTATTAAAAAAAAAAACTAAGCGTAAAAACTATTTAAGAAAATTTATCAGTAAATAATAACTTCATGTTAATGTAAGCAATATCATATTTTGATACAGTGTTAAGTTTTAAATGAGTTGTATTACTGAACTTTTGAACTGCAGTCGCATAGCGGTCATAGTATTTGACACTAATAATTTCCACTGATTTTTTAAAATAACCAATGCAATATATTGTTGAAGGTTGTTAAACAATTTAGGAGACTCTTTTAAAGAAAGTCTGGCATTGTAGTCATGTAAAATTCAACCTTCATATATGTTTGAATGAGTTTTTGTCATATGTACGAGATTTAATTTAATTTAAAATTATAAATTAATAATTTAAGGAAAGTAAACTTAATAAAACAATGACATAACAACTCAAAATAATAAAAAATTGCGGTTGCCAACCTGCTTGCCAAGCGTGGCAAGCGTGGCAAAATTCCCCCAAGAAACAAGGGTTACCTATATATGTGAGGGTAGTCTATATTCAGCAATGGACTTATATAGGCTGTACGGGATGAATGTACGATACCAAAGAAAATATACACTTGCCGATACTAAGATCGTCTATACGTCTGCCAAGTGATCATTAAACAAATCCGAAACACAAGGGGAGAGACCCGGGTCCATTATCGGACTCTTAGTTGCTGAGGAAGATTATAAAGAAGAAACATATTAAGAGAAAACAGAGTCGACGTTAGCATAAGTGATTACTGAGGTCAAAAATAAATAAGCATACAACGTGTCATTTCTTCCACTCATACATAAAAGTGCGTAATATGAGCCATCTCAAAATTCCTTACACATGTTTTTAGCAAAAGTCCTCGATATTACTTGTGACATGTATCCTCTACGTGTTGATTCCACTAATAAAATAATGATGCTATTACGTATTACCCAAGGAACAACTAATGCCTTTTCGATCTCTCCAATTACATAACATTATGAGCAGCAAAAATCAGCATAACTTTTTTAAGCTAGGTTTCAGTAAGAGATTCTTTTTAAATTAATCCATTCACTAACTACGTTAGGATAATATATTATGTATAATCGATGGATTGGTGTAGGAACATCCTTAGAAAAAGGCTGCTGCCCATCTCCTCCTGTGTTTCCCTCAGTTGTTTCTTACGACACCCACGGGATGACATAGTGGATATTCTTACACCGCCACTACAATGTACAAATAAAACACATTTTGGAAATTTATCTCAAATATCAAAAATCAGAAACCAGGTTATTTACTAGGACCGTAATGAGCGTAGAATACGTACTAAATATGTATAATTATAAACGGCAGACGCGCAGGCATTGGAACGTGTTGCTTGAATAAATTTTATCGTCTCATATGTCAATTGGCACAAATATTTAGGTCAGTTCAACACGCTTCTCGCCATTTTGATACCATATAGACTGAATGGAGACTTAACTAACTTAAACGTTTGTAAGGTTCGTGTTATAATTACCAGATTAAAGTAGCTAGGTTAGTAAAGATCTGTATATCAAAGTAATTACAAATAATACTTTGGTATAATAATTTCTAATATTTACGTGAACACCACACTTTTAATTAAAACTAGTTTTACAGATTTTATCGCATATATTAACTTTTTATATTCCTGACGTTTTGAGCACTTTACAGCACCCATGGTCACGGGGGGATGAAAAGGTATAGTATACGGGATAAAATCCATAAAACTAAGTTTATTTAAATGTTTAATGTGTTTTAAGATAAACAATAGTCATATCAAGATCAAGATATAAAATTTTAACAATAATATGTTCGTTCAAAAATCAGTTATAGTTCAGCAATGTGACCAAAATAAAAAATGTCTATTAAATTTCCAAAAATATTAATCTATGTAAAAAGAACTTAAAATACGTGGTACGTAAAAAGTAACTGGTATTATTATCTCCAAAGGATATGTATAACATCGAACGTTAAAAAAAATGCTATACGCGGTATCTATACCGTCATATTGGGATAAAATAAAGCCCGTAACGAGGATATCCGCAGAAGTATAAAAGTAACTGACATAATATGATACTTAAGAAAGGTTTATTGGTTATATTTCATTTATTTCAAACAGGTAGTATTAAAATAAATTATCTTAGACATAAAACTCTTAGCAGTCTTTTACCTTTGAATTTGAATAGTACATTACACTATATCAAATAATGTCCAATACAAATTGATAGAAAAACATCAAGTCGCAAACACTATGCCACCAATTGACAAAAGTTAAACGCTTTTCAGTTAACTGTCACTAACTTTTAATATTAACTCTATAGAGCGTAAATTCCTTTGAAATCTTTGCATGGAAGTTTCAATAAGGTTTGTGTTTCTAGTGTAAGTACTTACTTTTATGCGTAAACACATTTAAATTGCAAATGCGTGAAGGCACTTAGGCATGGAGGACCGTTAATAGAAGTCGAGTACTGAATAAAAAGTCAGGGAGTAATTTTGAGTGTTCATAAACATAATATATTTTTGATGTATGTTACTCAATTATTTTCAATAGTCTACTCTCTTTTATTTTATTAGAAATGGACTTGAAACTTTCTTTACACTATGAAGTAAACTATTCTTTTGGTGTAGTTGAATATCACAATTTTTGTAATTATTTATATTTCGTTCATATATTTAAATTGCGTGTTTGGACGGATACCTGCTGTAACATGGCAGTTGGGATTACATAATGGCTATTTTAACATATAAAATTATGACAAAAATTCGCGTAACATTCTATGTAATATTTTCGCAATTGTCGAAGTAATTTACTACTGTTACGTTTCTAATACAGGGTTCAGCTACTAACGAAAGCTAAAAAATCTTAAACATATTAAAATTTCAAATCTAGATAAATGCATAATATTAGTGGACAGTCGAGCTAACAGTATATTGGATGGTTAGTGGCTACTGAGGGACCGCACTATTCAAAGAAGACCGCACATATTATTATGTTGTTATCCCAGGATGAAGATGAAAAACCTAGCCTGTAATTACTGCCTGTCTTTATACTGACCTTAAAAATTATAATAATAATGTCCTCCAGACCGAATTTCGGCCACGGCGGCCTGCCTCAACGGAGGCTAGCCCTAGGCGCGGGACAGGATTATAGTGACCAAGTGTATGCGCAAGCATAGGCGCACTCTCTATTCCCTCACTCTCATAATCCGATGGGACGGTAAAGCGACACGACCGGAGAGACCAGTCCGGCGCAGGACCAACGGCTTTACGTGATTTCCGAGGCACGGGGGTAAGAGGCAGCGCCAACTTCCTGACTCCGGGCAGCTACTGAGAATTTCTTGACGGAAAAACTCAATAATTAATTGTTTGGTCCGACCCGGGATTCAAACCCAGGACCTCATGATCAGCATTCGACTACTATAACCACTACACCAACGAGGCAGTCAATTATTATATTACATAATTTATATATGTAGGTATTTTTACTATTATTTACTTTGTATGTAGTGTTGGAGGGAAAATGAAACAGAGGTATGGTAGGGGTTGTATCTTCCTGATAACAGCTCCAACTAAAAAAGGCACAGATGTCAATCCAGTGGCAACTATGGCAGTATTTGACCTATAAGGCCTTTTCGCCCTATAGAAATTGCCAACCTACGGGGGAGGCCTGTTTTCAGCCTAAATAATTAAATAATACTATCCTATTTAATATTTTTAACAATTAAAAAAAATGAAATCATTTTATAAGTTAAATTTATTATTTCAAAACGATTGTGCTTCTCATAACCGATATCATCGTTAAAAGTTCTATGCTAAAACTGTTTTCTTACAGCACGGTAGATTTGTCAGGTGTGTTGAGGGTTGTAACTTGTCTATCTTAAAAATTACTCCACCTTTTTAGTCTATCCTTTATTACTTTTAAAGTAAGCGATAATTTTGGGCAATCTTGGGCCTCTGTTAGATACTATGTAAACATCAGGTGAACTTTCGCTTACGTCCTCTATAGAAAAAGAGGTGAAAACAATAACTTAGGTATGTAAGAAGTGTTTCTGTCTAGTTTTTTAGGTCAATATGGACTAAACCAATGCAATGAAGCAAAATTAATAAAAAAGTCTTTTACATAGCCGATACATTACTTATGTTTTTATTAATTTATAGGTACCATTTTTGTAAGTTTTTATAGAGAAATTTTTTCTAAATATTTTATTTTAAGCAACCACACAAGAAGCGAAACCGGTCAGTTCAGTAATCAGGTCATATAAAACAGCTTAACATGCGTAATAATGTTCTCAAATTATACATTATTGACGACTTTAGTGATCGTAACTTAAATTCATTGTTTTGGAATTCTAGACATTGTCGAAGCTTATAATATTAACTTAATATTTTACAAAAGTACGAAGAAGTTGTTGTAGGCAAGGGAAATAGTTTTAACTTGTTATTGTACCTTGAAGTACTTAATATCCTTATGTTATATACACCAATTTGAGTTCAAGGGTACAGAAGGGAGTTCAATGTTGTTCATCATTAATTTTCGTTGCTATCTTTTACACAAATAAATTGGAATAAACGTAAATTGTTTTAATAAACTGGCCCATATGTTATTCGGTAAGTGACAGTGCTTCGAGTTTTATGTTCAGAATTATACATGTATATATATATATATATATATATATATATATATATATATATATATATATATATATATATATATACTTTTCATACTTAGCACTGAACTAAATTAAAGCAAATAGATAAAGAACACAGCTTCTCTCGTGATTTTTTTGTTTAAGGATTGACTTGACTAACGTACAAAACTGAAGTGTACTTAAGGATCTCCAAATTATGCAGATACAAAGCACAGTACTTGCGGATTCCTTGAAGTCTCGAATAATAATGATCTCATCAAATAAAAAAAGTAAAATCACTGTCGGTTCTCATTTCACGTGCATATGGTTACTTAGTGCCGTCCGTTGATTGGTATCGGATGATTTATTGGAGTTTACAGTTATATTTGCAAATATAGGTACATACATAAATTTAAACATTATAGATGGCGGCAAATTTAATATTTATGCGACGATTCAAGGTTAACTGCCTAAATAGGAATGCTGTGTGACTAGTTCTTACGTACGTTTTTTGTGTTTTTGTTTTTATATACATTTGCTGTTACACTGCTTGCTGTCTCTGCAATAGCTTTGTCAGGAGCATTAAATTTTTATTGTTTATCTATAATGTGTTAACTTTACAAGGCGGTTGACTAAAGGATTTTTCAATCGTCAGATAAAAGTTAACCATCAAATAAATTATGAATATAAAAGTGGAGCAATTGAACTATTCTATTTATATAGTATTTTTATTTGTTTATGTTGTATTAAGGTACAAAAAAAAATTTTATCTGATAACTTAATAATTAGCCGTAATTTACGAAAATTTGAGATTAGTGAAATATCTTAATATATACAAATTACGTCACCTTGTTTGTCCGCGATCGACTTCTAAACTTCTTAACCGATTTTAAACAAATTTGCACACCGTGTGCAGTTTGGTCCAACTTGAGTGATATGATGATTTTTTGCCCACGAATGACCCACAAATATTTTTTTGCGAATTTAATGATTTTTTATAGGATAAAAGGGTCGTCGAAAAGGGCAGAACAACGTCTGCCTGGCAAGCTAGTTTATTCTAATAAAAATCAATTGATCTCCGTTAATATCACAAAAGCGATTTTGATGAATTTTTGTGAGTATTTGAGTGAATTTCTGGATGTTTTACCCGCTAGATGGCGCTATTGTCGAGATTCAGGCAATCACGCGTGGGAAGCCGGAGCAGATCGCTAGTTACTAAATATTGCTTTCGCTGATATAGATAACATGAAAATTTTACTTTTATATCTTTTTAATAACACAAATGAGCACACAGTCCACCTGATGGTAAGTGGTTGATGTGACCCATAGACATCTTCGTCTATCCTCGATTACGAATTAAAAAGCAAATGCGTTCTCACTCGTGAGGACTAAGATGGAATGCCTCCTTTCCAGAAAAAAAGGGTTTCCGGTTTCTACACTCACCATACGAAGCACAGTAGTATTAAGCTGCTATTTTACGCTGGTATTCTGTGAGAGCGCGGTCCTTCCCCGGTTGAATCGACTCATTCGTGATACAACTGTACTACTAATAAAGCTGCAGCATGCTGAGCCATGGCTCTACCACACACAATATTATAATCTGAAGTAAATCTTATTATCTGAAGTTTTAATCCCTTTGTAAGTAGGTAATATTTAGACAAATGGGCTATTTTTATTTGTTAATAAAGAATATAATAGAAAGCTTCGAATGAGTTATCCATAAAACTAAAAAAACAAACACCTTCATTAAAACAATTTTAGTACATTTTTTAAGAAAATATTTTTGGATAAGCAGATTAAGAAAATAAGCTGAAGTACCAAGGCAACATAAACATGGCGAAATATCGCAAATCAGTTTCACACAGACCATTCTTTAGATGGATCTGAATAACGCCTAGATGTCTACGTACAATCGCGTACATTGATTCGAATACTCGAACGCCTTGAGCGCAGCGCGTGGGCCACATCCTGCAATAGACACGTGCACTTAAGTGATGATTGCATTGCTTCTACGAATTATTTTCGAAATCAAATTACTTAATTATGAAGGTACGAGTATAATTTTCATCTACAACTGCGTAGCCTAATGGTCGCAGTTCCTGCGCTGCTAAGCCAAGAGATTGTATTGACGCAAGCAACATATATCTCTACCATATACGAGTAAGTAGGTCGGGAGAAAAGTTTCTTCGTATTTTGTTTGTAAAAATAAAGAAAAAACTCTTTGGTTCTATTATTTTTATCTGGTTGGTTTTAATATTAATACTTATAGGACATTAAGAAAAATAAAAAAAAAGTAAAAAAAACACTATCCCGCCATTTTTCAGTTATTTCTCTGTTGGCCAAAATGAGTGAATCTATCGAAGAAATTCGATACATTTTGAAGTTTTATTACAAAAAAGGGAAAAATTCGACTCAAGCCAAAAATAATTGTCTATGGACCTAATGTAGTGTCAGTAAGAGTAGCACAAAGTTGATTCAAGCGTCATAGATACAGCTCGCTGTGCCCTCATACGAATAAAGTCGATGCGCTGTTGAAAATATGGAGCAAGATTGGCATATTAGTAGTTACGACATAGCCGAGGAATTGAGGTTTGACTATAAAACAGTTTTGACCCATATAAAAAAGTCTGCTATACAAAGAAGCTCGATATTTGGTTACCACATGAGCTCACTTAAATAAACCTAATGAATCGTGTACTCACACACAATCGTGATTCTCTATTGGAACGTAATGAAACCGAACCATTTTTGAAAATATTGATCTCATCTACGAGAAGAACGTCCAAAGAAAATCATGGTGAAAGGATAGTCAAGCTCCACAGACTGTAGCGAAACCCAGATTAACACACAATAAGGTGATGCTGTGTGTTTTTCTGTGGGATCTAAAGGGCATCGTTTACTACGAGGTTTTACTTCAAAACCATCAATTTTCTCAAAACGATCTCTTCTGCCAACAACTAATGCGACTCAAGCAAGAAATTGAGAGAAAACTTCCGGAATTGATCAACAGAAAAGGAGTGGTCTTTCTAATGCTAGACCACACACATATTTGCCCCACTTAGAAAAAATACCATATAGTCCTAACCTTGCACCCTAAGATTTTCACCTGTTTCGGTCTATTCAGAATTCTTTGGGTACTGTTATTACTTGACGTATTTTTTGATCAAAAATGCTAAGATTTTACAGCAACGGGATTATGTCACTACCTTTAAGATAGCAACAAATTATCGGGAAAAATTGCGCATACATATTACAATTAAATGTCATTAAACTTTGAAAAAAATTGTCTTGAATTTGTATATACAATTCGAAGAAACTTTTTTCCCGTCCTTATATTAGTCTCCGTTCTTAGACCCTCCGAACAAAAGTTTGAACGGTTATAGGTAGATAGTAGTCTGCGTTTGCTCGTATGCACGTACCTACTGTATGATATGTCCTGAGAAATAAAGATGACAAGACCTTATAACGGCTTACAGCCGCAAATCATTAACCTAAACGGACTGACCGTGTAGTCGCGGAATAGGAATATCCACTACCCCATATCGTCACGTGGGTGTCGTAAAAGGCGACAGAAGTTTACAGACCACGAGATCTTTCTAAAACTATGGTTAAAATAAAAATAAAACCGTGGTTGCCAACCCGCTCGACAAGAATGGTAATTATGTCAAATATCACCCTCAACCAAAAAAAAAATTCAAGCATGGTGAACACGATGCAATAATTATAACATTTAAGTTATTACGGTTTAAGCATACATGAGGGTGACCTTGCGTGACGGGTCCTCCACTTCCATTTAATATGATCCAGGAGGGTGACTGGCATATGCGTCATACTTTGGACTCCTTGTTGGGGCAAATCGTGCGCCCTCCTTTCTGCCAAGGAGGGTCGCGTTCGTATACGGCTTAGAGATCTCTAGTCAGATCGTTAAGCCATTTCCTAAAAGGCGGTGTTTAGTGGGTAAAAGTCTCCACATAACCACGCAGCCGGCTGCGTGGTATGCTATGAGCATTCACCGCCTCCCTCCCCCGCTTTCCGGAGGGTTGCCCATAATTGCTTCGGGCGCAAAAAAAAAAAAAAAAAAAGGCAAATCGTTATATGTAACTGATAGATCCTATTTTTTCTTATATCATTTAATTGTGCTTGTATTTAACTCTCGACATTTTGGGTACAATTAAAAAAATAAAAATAGATATAAGTAAACGCGATAAAATCCGTCAAAGTATTCAATGTGTAGATATAGCGACAATATAGCGTAAATATAGCGACAAGCAGAAGTGTCGGCAAGGGACGGCCTAAACCGAAGTATGTATATCGTCCAAATTAGCGATATATTAATGATGCCATACCCTAACAAACGAACATGCATACGTACATATGGAAGTGAAAAAAGCGTAAGATGTGTCATACCAAACGTAAGTCCGTAAACTTTGACCACTCTCTGGGTGAAGGCGTGAATGTTTTTTATAAATTATATTAAAAGCGTATATGTGCATGGTAAAAATAATGTTTAACATATCCTACCGTTTAAATATGTGCGTAAAAATCATAATATAATAAATAAGTTTTTAGTTATGCAATGTAATTGGTTGATAAATGATTGACAGGGATATAAGATAATAATTCCTTAAAAATATTTAAAAACTTTCTCAATGTAATAATTGCGAAAAAATTGCATAAGCTTTAAATACTTAAGATTTTTTATAGGATGAGTGTGACAAATGAGCACACAGTCCACCTGATGATAAGTGGTTGCTGTGGCCCATAGACATCTACATCTATTCTCGATAACGAATCAAAATGCAGATGCATTGTCACCCGTGAGGACTTATACGGAATGCCTCGTTTCCAGTAAAAATGGGTCACCGGTTCTCTACCCTCACCATACGAAACACAACAACGTTGAGCTGCTATTTTACACTGGTATTCTGTGAGAGCGTGATCCTTCCCCGGTCGAGCCGACCCATGCGTGTTACAACTATACTACTAATATAGCTACAGTATGGCTCTACCAAGTAAATTTATAAAGCTAAAACATTATTTACAGAACTTCGATAGCAAGTATTCAACATTGGTCTATTAATATGTCGCTCACAGGCAATTCGATTATAAATTTTGAGAAAATTGTGCTAAACATTAAACGGTTTTAGAAGTTAGGTCAAGGGTTCTTTGACTTTGACAAACGAACTTTTGATGAAATAATGCAAATAAATGTGAACGGCTGTACGATTTCATTTAGCTGTTTTGTGTTTTCGGTACTCCTTTGAATAAATATAGGTACCTACTCATATACAGCGCATTCCTGTAAACGTATAATACTTCTGCGATTGAATTGAAAAATATTGTATTATGTGTAAAAGTTATATAATTTTAGAATGGGAAAGTTCAAATTAAAGTTAATACTACTTAACCATGTGTTACTCTAGATGGTAAAGGCAAACCTGTATATTGTACGTGATAGGGTCACGCTGCAGTACAATATGGTTGTAGCACGAGTGGGTCGGCTCGACCTGGGAATGACCACGAATGGGAATGAAAACGAAACTCTCACAGAATACCTGCGTAAAATAGGATATTAATACTACTGTGTTTCCTATGGTAAGTGTGGAGATCTGGAGACCCTTTTATACTGGAAACGAGGCATTCCATCTCACTCCTCAGAGGTGACAACGCATCTGCGTTTTGATTCTTAATCGAGGATAGATGTAGATGTCTATAGACCACAGCATTCACTTACCATCAGGTGGACTATATATAAGCTTGTGTTTATTACTATTGTAACATTATTCAATAAAAAAGTGTTAAGCATAAGTTACATTTTTGAACAGTTATATAACTAACCAACTAAAACAACAGCTATAGCAATACCAAAAGTCACAAAACATTTTATTCATTACAAAATTCCTATTGTTGTACATAGGGCATGTTATTATGTAAAAGTAGGTTGTGTCCCTGTACTTTATTATATTACTCCATTTAATATTGCAACGATGTAAATAACAACGTAAGAAACTTACTCGATGTATGTACATATTATAATTTATATTTTATTTCAAATACTGACCAGTTGTATGATATTTATAAATAGACCTGTACCAATCTTTCTTTAAGTGATAACAAGTTACATTTAAACAACAAAGTAATACCACAGTATAAATTAACTGTGGTAATACGACAAACTATAATAGCGTCTCTTTCAACGCTTATCTTTTGTATAAATAATTGTTATTATAAAAACGTCTCCAGCAAGTATCGGTAATGAACTCTGATGAGGTTTGAAATAGTATTAATGCAAATTAATGTGGGTATCGAAGACATCTGTGAGTGCTTTCTGTTGTCATGCTAAAATGTGTGTATATTTGTGTCAAGCTAAATTAAAATGAGAATACACAGTTAACTTTATTTCGTAAAATTTTGTTTTATTTATGGTTTTCTTGTGTTTTATAATTTATAAGTGACACTGCGAAAAGAAAAATTGATAAATTAGGAGTCAATACTTAGTCATCTATAACTAACATTTAAGAGCTAGAAACTTAGAAAATGTTTAAATTAAAATTTTATAGTACGTGATCTACCTCGGTCTACGATTTAGTTGACGACACTGAGATTGTTAAATTTACTAATAAGTGCTGATATAATATGTAACGTAATTAACGCACACCCTCAGACACCCCAATTAGTATATTACGTTATCATTAATTAATATTAGTGATAACGTAATATACTAATTATCTAGTAGTAGTAGTAGATATAGTTATCGTAATACATACACTGAGTTTTTAGTTAAACATTTTTATGCACCGATTATTTATCAAATAAGTTATACTAATTCCGAAAGAATGTTGTGGTCACAGTACAAATCCACGAACGCAAAGACTTTAACGTGCTTGAAATAAAGTTTATTTTTATTTATTTTTATTGAATGACAGAATTAGTAATAAAACAAATAAAACTGTATTCTTAAAAGTCTTATTGCCTTAAGTTACGGTCCATTTCAGTTTGCTTTGACTGTACAGATTTAGTGTGACTGTAATTTACGTAGTTTTAATTATTTTTGGGATAAAAAATTACCTATATCAAAAATGATAGGAATCGATTCAGTAAACGATTTTGAACAAGCTACTTTCTCAAAGTGCGTTAATTATATTACGTGTTGTATACCACGATCAGGGAACATATTGTTAGAAAATAAGAAAACTTGCAATTAAGAAGCTAAGAGAGTCCATGACTCAATTCTTTATGTCCGGGTCATAATTATATATTATGTATATTGAAAGTAAATTAATGGCGTGCCTTTGTATTTCTAAAATAATTTTGGAACAGAAAAGAGGTCCTACGCTGTTCGCCTTCACCGCAAAGACCACGGTAAATCATTACCTAAAATTGTAATTAATGAGTTCATTAGTGCAACTGGTGATCAAATTCACGTATTATGGGATTTCAAGTCGATCGTTTATCCTCTGCACTATAACGACTCATGAAACAATCCTCCAAACTCCACTAGAACCACAGAGTAATAGCATATTTAGTCATGTGTTAGAACAGCGCGATGAAACTTTTGTCCTCTACTGCTCTTTCATAAATAGAAGAAACTTATGCCTACGGTGGGCAATGATTTCAAAAGAAAGGATAGGCCCATCTAAATATTTTACTCATAACTTTTTCATGCAAGAAAAAGTAGCGCATCTGTCATAACACAAACGTCATATCATAACACAACGTAACCAGGGTCGGATTTGGTAGTATAATTATCCTAACTGTACCATTATTTCATAGTTTGTAATATATAGTATCGTAATAATACTAAGCGTAAATAGTATCATTTTACCTAAAGACTGACTTGTATTATTATTGGGTCCTTTTACTTTTTAATATTAACCCTACGATATCGAGAATTTCTATATCGTACATGAGTACCACGTTTTTTTTAAAAATAAAATGAGAATTAGCTCCCTTTCTGGTCAATCGGTGCTCGATCGATGCATTTATGTTGCATCCTTGATACAACTATTATGAGGGGCTACCACGATAAAAACTCTATGCTCCCGAAGCAATCGGTTTGATAACAGAATTTCAAAATATTTTATGAATCAGATTTTCAGATTCTATTTAAGCAGATATAATTTCTTTTATACTCTTTTCGTTTTACCCTTATTGAATATAAAATATATTAGGTACCAATATTCAAAATTAAACTTATTCTTAGTTTTTTAGACAAAAATAAAACAGAAATAAAAATAAAACAGGAAACGTCAAAAATGATATAATTTTTTAAAAATAGTATAATTTTATTTTTCATGTACAATATTTTTGAGGGTCTGAATCCAACCCTGGTCTAATATTGGAACGTAACTAAACTAACTGTAAAATAAAACTTTAAAAATGCGTTCATGTAATCATTTAATTGTAACAAAATTAATACAGGGTTATTAACCGATGATGCGATATCCCACGTTCCATTTTTTTTTTAAAAGATAAAGATATTTTATATTGCAAATATGGGTACAGTACATGGAAATTTAGGTAGTGAGTTCAGCCATATTTTACCAGTAGGCATGCAAAATATACAGAAATATAAACTTATCACCTAAACAGCTATAACAAAATAAAATAATAGCACAAAAACAAACATAATTTAAATTTTTTAACATTGTATAGTCTTAATCTCAAAATGAAAAATTTTTTTCAGTCAAGAATTCTACGCTATAGTATGCTTTAACTGTCAAGAAGCTACGAAGCCTTTTTTTAAATATCGATAGCGGCAATTCTTTCCAACTTTTTGGTATTTTATCATATATGACTGGAGCCATACAGTATATACTTTTGCGCATTAGTGCTGTCTTAGCGGATTGATGACATAAAAGGGTATTTGCGCGTCTATTACGTGGAACTACTTGGTCAAGGCGTTTAAAACGTTTCGGATGCAATTTAACAAACACTGCTACTTCTAGTATGTATAAGCAAGGTAATGTCAATATTTTATACTGTTTAAAATATGGCAAGCAACTATCGGTAGTTTTGAGCTTAAACATCGCCCTTATGCATCTTTTTTGAGCCTTAAACGCTGATTCTTTTTCGGTTGAGTTACCCCAAAATATTATTCCATATCGGAGGTGGGATTCTGCTAAGCCGTAGTAAGCAGTGAGGAGTGCATCCGTGTATACTATTGAAGACAAATTATGTAAAGCATACGCGGTTTTACTAATTTTTTTACATAAAGTATTAATGTGTGCTTTCCAGTTAAGATGTTTATCTATTTATAGACCCAGGAACTTTGCAGTTTCAACTTCTTTTACAACATCATTATTGTAGTGTACATTTAGGCTCATGCTAGGAATCCGTTGACTGAAATGGATAATTTTTGTTTTATTTAAGTTTATTTTTAAATTGTTTTCGTCCAACCAGTTTACAACTAATTTTAAGGAGTTATTAATGTCATTTTCATAGGTCTCTACACTTTTACATGGTATTGTCACTGTGGTATCATCCGCAAATAGTGTTACTGGTTGCTCAATGCATTTAGGTAAGTCATTGATGTACAATATAAATATAAAAGGACCCAGCACACTCCCCTGTGGTACTCCAAATTTAACTTCGCGCTTTGACGATCGAAATATCTCTTCCTTCTTATTTGCTATATTAATTTGATTAATTTCAGTTATTTGTATTCTATTCTTTAAGTAAGATTCAATTAGATTAAGAACATTACCTCTAATGCCATAGGCTTCAAGTTTTTCTAAAATAGTAGCGTAATTTACATAATCAAATGCCTTTGTCATGTCGCAAAATATGCCACAGACATGTCTACGTTTATCGATATTGTTAATAATATTGTATATAAAGTCATATATGGCCATATTGATTGTCCTATGTGGTCTAAATCCTTTTTGTTCCTCACATAAAATGTTATATTTTTCAATAAATTTATATATTTCCTTATATATATATTTCTCAAATATTTTTGAAATTACGGGAATAAGTGAGATGAGCCGATAATATTCCATTAGTTCTCTATTTTCCTTCTTAAACAGCGGTTTTATAATTGATGTTTTTAAGGCATCTGGGTAAATACCTGCACTAATACTTAGGTTGATTAGATGACTTAGATGTCCGCATATTTCCATTGATATGTGTTTTAATATTTTTGTAGCAATGCCATCGTATCCGACGCTACTTGTATTATTTAACGACATTATTATTTTGTGAATATCTAATGGAACACTAGGCGGCATGAACAGAGATTTACTGTTGGTGTTTATTTTATAAGATTTATGTTTGTTAGTGATATCTATGTTTGCCTGAATAATATCGATAAAAAAGTTGTTAAATGCTTCAGCGATGCACTGAGGATTTGATAGAGTTTGATCATTTACCTTAATTTTATGAATACTGCGTGAAGGTAAGTTGTATTTTGTTCGTTTAATAATTTGCCAAGTTGTTTTAGACTTATTTTTAGATGCTTTTATTTTTTGGTTATTTTGTGCCTTTTGTGTCAATCTAATAATTTTTTTATATAACTGCGAATAATTTGAAAATAAAATTTTGTTCTTACTGTTAGGATTTAATCTTAGCTGCCACAGAAGTTTTCTTTTCTTTCAACTGCATAATTTAATTCCTTTAGACAACCACTTTGGTTTTTTTATTATGTCTACTTTAATCAATTTAATCGGAAAACATAAGTCGTAAATAAGTCTAAACGTATCGATAAATTTATTATATGCTGCGTTTGGATCATCTGTATCGTATATTTCCGAAAAAGAGATATGTTTTATGTAATCTTTAAATTTTGTTATATTTTCCATATTATAATCCCTTCTAGGCGTATACCAATAGTTTATTGCATATATTTTTTGCACTGGACAGTGCAGCAGTTGTGCTGTATGATCAGACAGCGCAAACTCGAAGACATCAGCCTTAAATGATTTATTAAAATTGTGCGCAAAATTGTCTAAACATGTTAAGCTAGCCATGCGGGTCGGTTGTTTTAATGCCAGTTTCAAGTTATATCTAATTAATAAACATTCAAATGCATTTGTGAGACTATTTTCTTTAAGAACATCTATATTAAAGTCTCCACCAACAACAATGTTTTTATATCGTGAATGCGATATTCCTTGCAAAAGAATTTCTAGTTTATCCAGACAGTAGTTAAGATTGTTCACATTTGGTACTCTATATATACACACGACAATTATATTATAATCGGTAAGCTCAATAGCACAACATTCAAATATACCTGGAGATGATAAACTCGATATTTTAGGTAGATCCTTAAATTGAAGACCGTTTCTCACAAGAATACATGCACCACCCAGCCCAACAGTTGTTTCTGATACCCCTCCTTAATAAAATGTTCCGTAATGCACAGTCCATCTACCAGTATTTTTTTTTTCACATAGCTCATCTAAGCACACGGTAAGTGCGTTAGATTTTTTTATTAGGCCTGCAATATTTTGGTGTAAAATTTTAACATATTTATTACAGAAAAAAGGGTTCATTCCCGGAATCTTTAGTGCTAGAGAGTGAAAGAGGAGATGACTCATACCTCTGTTTCGTGTCACGGAAGTGGTTTGTATTATCTTCGTAACTTAAATCGACAAATTCATTTATCATTAACCTCAAATTAATGAATATATTGGCCATACCGTGATTATTGACACATCCATTTTTCTTCCAAAACATTTTATAATCATATGACAGATACAGGTTAGAATCAAACAAATATGCGTAGTTATGATTATTTACATCCAGATACATTAGACTGTTAAACGTTTCTATTCTTCCGTTAAATATCGCGGAATAATCGTTGAGTTTAAATGTAGGCGCGCATATTATGACATTTGTGTGTTGTATTTTTAAAAGCGTTTCCCGTATGTTAATTGTTAGATTAACATAGTTTGTAGTACGCCGAAAGTCCTCTTCACCAACGAAAATCACGCAATAGTCGTTCATTGTATAGTTTTTTAATTTTAGATCAATGTTATCAATAAGCTTCTTCATCCCACAATTCGGTGTCAAATAATGGCAAATTTGATAATTTGGAAACGTATCTTCTGCGATTGTTAGTATCTTGTTATTGTTATTGCTACTTATGATACATAGTTTGTGTTCCTTGTTATTTGTGCGAATATTCTTATTACTATTAAATGTTTCTACACCATTAAATACTGATTTGTTTTTTGGTTCAACTTCCGTAATGTTACAAGTAGCGCCATCTGTTATAGATAGATTAGAATCTTTGCACTTTTTATTAACGTCATAGTTAGACAACTGAGTACGATCTTTTGAAAATTTCTTTTTAGTTTGGTTTGTTTTGTGTGGTGTATTTTTTAACAACGCCTCTTCCTGATCGGTATTCTCATGTGTTACGGGATCGTTAGTTAATGAGTTTTGATGTGGGTTATTTTGGAAGCTATAAGTTAAACGACGCTTGGTATCTTTACGATTTATACATGTTTTTTTCCTTGTTGAGGATATAGGACTTTTACATATCTGCTTGAGAACTTCTATTTCTTGCCTAAGTTGAGACACTTGTTTCTTTAGTTGAATATTTTCCAAGATAATATTATCGAGCTCATGTTGTGTACTATCTAAATTATATTTAAGGTCACTTATTTCTGACTTTAAGTCTTCGATCACGTTTGTTTTATTTGCAGTTAAGTTTAAACTCCTACTCAATCGGCCCTCGGAAAACGTAGAATCAAACGAATCGCCCTCATTCAAGCTTTCATATGATTTTGTTTTTGTTTGGCATCGACGTCTTAGAGTAACATTACTAGTACTATCCATTTTCTGACGGTAGCGAACGAGAAGCACACAAAGCAGCTATATAATCTTCGGTATTAAATTCCTATCTAAATTATATTTAGTAATATAATAGGTATTTAAGTTTAATTGTCAATTTATTACAAGGAAAAATTCACAAATATCACAAAAAGTCAACAGCGTTGGCAGACAATTGAGCCAATTTGCCGTTAACATATGTGATGAAAATAGGCTTTATAAATAATAAATTGTTCCTCAGATATAAGATGTTCGTTACGTTGTTTGAATTTTTTGCAATTTTTCACCGTCACCGTCACTGTTCTGTTAGAACACAATTAACCTAACACTTTGTTTTGATAATAGCCTATTCTTCCACTTAGATGTGATGATATTTTACAGCACTGGGTTGATTTATTTTTATTGCAAACCGATAATTAATAGTTTTAAAATGAAACAAACGGTCTTTCCACTTTATTTTAAAATTAGTTATTTAAGCACTGCACTTGCATATAACGGTAAGATAACACTATTACTTCACTATTATGCTATTTTATGTCTACTTTACAATGCATTTGTGGCTTAGTTTTGTCTTAGGTATTTTTAGTATTTAAAATACGCGGAGCGATAGGTTAAGCGTGCATCGCCATCTTGCAACTCTTCAAACTTTTAATCTTCGTATCGTATTTTTTGCATTCTTTTACCACGCAGCTTGACATAATATTTATGACAGACAAATCTGTCCTGCGCGCGCACTACTGTCGACCGATTCGCGCTGGCCCTAATATTGCAGTTTACTGGTCACTGGCACTGGTCCGTTTTAGTTGTTCGGATGGCCCGGTCCTTACGCTAGTAATATATAAGTCAATGACGGTGGGATGGTACTAATCTTCTGTTATTTTACTTGATTATCAGATTATTAATTACAATCAGAGTTACACACAATGATGTATAAACTTATAGATACGTTGTCCGCACTCTAAAATGGCAACATGAAATGAAGCCAATTGGCCACATCGCGCTTAGTCACGCACCAACCTGTCGTGCGACGCTACGTTTGTTTTTAATTTATTATATCGTGATTAGTGTGTGTAAACATGTGCAAAACATAAAGAAAACATGCCATCGTGTGTTTTCAGATGATGTACAAATTATACCCCAAAAGTTAAAGACAAAAATGTGTCATTTCATGCGTAACTTCACAAAACTACCTATTTTCATTTCATTTTATTCAACGACGCCGTCTAATGCCGCGCATGCAGCTAGTAGGTAGTCAAGCAACAGGCATCCCGCCGTACGGTATCATATTTTCTTTCTCTTTCTTCACGCGTATAAGTAGTTCTAGTATTTTCGCCGTTTTTAAGCGCCGCGATGTTCGTTCATGACGTGTCTATATACGTCATTAGTTACACAGTATATTACAAACTGAGTTTGTACTGACGCGATTTTCACAAAAAAAAACATATTTTAAACACTGTTTTTTGTCAATGTATCAAAAAGAGTTTGCGTAGTCAAAGAACATGTTGTAAAATATGTTTGACAGTTTATTGTACATTACATATTTTAACTATCTTATGTATTTATAATTACAGGAACAAAATGTCTAAAAACAAATTTGTAGAAATATTGTCAGGTTGAAAGATAAGTTTGAATATCTGTTGAAAATTTTACACAGTTTTTGTGTGTGCCAACGCCACCATCAACAAAAAATGTTATGTAATTTTTTTATGCGATTTGTTTCAAACGTTACGTGTTGGATGTTTCTCAGTGCAAACGTACTGTTACAGGAGCTATTTGCTGTCCGAGCAGATTTAGTAGAGTTGCTACGCTTAGCTGGTGGATTGGCATCCGCAATTTTTAGTTATTTTGGGATGTTTTCAAAAAAATGCTGCTGATCATTTTCTTCTGTACATATTTTTGCATTAAACTCACTAATCAAACCATACAAAATCATCCTTATATTCTTCGATTAGGTTTAAAAAACGCGGAAGTTTTGTATTCTCGTGTACGGCAAAGGAATTTCCCATGCAGCCTGCTTTAAGCATGTTATTAACATTCAGTAACAATTTTTGAAGGCCGTGATTCCTGAAACCGATCACGCTATTGCGGAAAACCCGAAAATCCTGTTGAACACGCTCACTTACTATGTTCAACAAAACACACGCACGCGCACACTTACACAAAGATGACCACATACATATGAGTACAGACTATCCCTCAATGATTCATTCACATCTTGCGCCTGCGCGCGGAATAACATCGTAATTACCGATTGAGCAACGCTATTCGCATATTGAATTTAACATTAGCACGTTAGGAAACTGTCGACAACCTCGCGCCGACCGGACGGAGTCAACGCGTTGAGAATATTATTGTAAGCATAATAATTTGTGATCAGTTTTGGCGATTGTGTGTGGCAATATTGCTATGAACAACACTTCTGTGTAGTGAGAAAATTACTAGTAGTCGCCTAGTGGTCCAAATTCCACCGCAATTGATTTAATTTTCAAGTTTGTAAGTAAGCGAGCTGTATTTTACTTTTGCGTTAAAACTAAAATAGGTATCTCATATAATAATTTCCTCCAGACCGAATTCCGGCCACGGCGGTCTGCCTCAACGGAGGCTAGCCATCAGCGCAGGACAGGATAATAGTGCCCAAGCGTATGCGCAAGCACATATGCACTCTCTATTTCCTCATTCTCATAATCCGATGGGACGGTAAACCGACACAACCGGAGAGAGATCAGGCGCGGGACCAACGGCTTTACATACTTTCCGAGGCACGGATGTAAGACATCGCTAACTTCCTGAATCCGGGAAGCTACTAAAAACTTCTTGACGGAAAAACTCAATAATTGATTTTTTGGCCCGACCCGGATTCGAACCCAGGACTTCATGATCAGTAGTGGCACTACTACAACCACTAGACTAATGAGGCAGTCTATCTCATATCAAAAGTTTAAAATAAACGTTTTTTTTTTGCCTTGACATACACTCCACAGTCTATTGCAAAAGAAAGGAACATTTGGATTGACACAAAATTAAGTATTCAACATTTAAAAAATTCTTTGCCGACAATCGTTACTGTGTGCGACTGTTTGATTACAGACTATAATGTGTTTGACATTGGCAATATGAACGTAAACAATGGATATTTTATTTTTCTAATGTATTTGTGACACAAACCATATATACTTTTAAGTTTCTTGCAGTCTTTCTCCATATAATATACCTATAATTAGCTGAGGCTAAGCTTGTGCCGTTTTATGTTTCAAAGTATTAAACATTATGAATGTAAATTCTAGCAATATATCCTGAAAGAGTTAGGTCGGCTATCATGACAAAACGCAGGTAGGTATTTTTGGCGGGTAACATTGCGATATTGCGTAATCACAGTGTCTATTTACTTTTACGTTATTTGTCAAACAGACCGAGGTTAATCCAACCAAATTAACAAATGCAATCATTGCGGCCTTAAACACACGTTACATACATGATATTACTTGAATTAAACTAAACGGCGACTGGAAATTTTGCTGCGAATGTGGCTTTGCGCTGGTACGAATTGATAATAATGTCTGATTTTTGAGTACATAATATTTATTGAATAAAACTGATTTTACGAATTTTATCGTGTTTAATTCTACTTATTTTTAATTTCCAACGTTCCGGGTGCTTTGCAGCACCCATGATCATGTAGGGACAGAGCTAATTGACGTTCCGATGTCTAAATTTATTATTTATGGACTTTAAAATAAATAAAACTTAAAAAAGAAATGACAGGATGCTAGTGTCCAGGACAGGAACATGTATTATACTGTAAATTTAGTTTATTTTTAAAGAAGGGCCGTAGAGTTTGTGAATTTAATAAAAATAAGAAATAGCACGTCCATTTTTCTTGATATTTAATTATTGTCTACGTCTATGTTAAGCTGTATAAATATGAACCTTGAGCTTGATATTGACAGTCATGAATTTAAGTTTTGGAAACAATAAAAATTATAACATAATATTTTAAAATGATTATAGGATAGGGTGACAAACGAGTACACAGTGCACCTGATGGTAAGTGGTTGCTGTGGCCCATAGACATCTACATCTATCCTCGATTACGAATCAAAATGCAGATTCATTGTCACAATATGGAATGCCCCGTTTCCAGTAAAGAGGGTCTCCGGTTCTCTACTCTCACCATACGAAACACAGCAGCATTAAGCTACTATTTTACGCTGGTATTCTCTGAGAGCGTGGTACTTCCCCGGTCGAGCCGACCCATTCGTGCTACTACTAATATAACTGCAGCATGGCTCTACCATGTATAAGATGAAAATATTGTGTATGTGTGTTTTTAAGATAAAATATTAGATTTACCATATATTTATTAGTAATATAATTATATGTCTATGTGTATGTCTAATATATATCATTATAAGTCTATGGCTTGCAAAACTGGCTGATAATAATGAGAAATACAGTTCAGAAAAATTGACATGCAAGAAACATTAAAATAACAACACTATTAAAATACATGTGTTGCTGTTGTTTGCGATGACACTTGGTGACGTTAAGCTAGGGCTGCCAGCTGTTTGGGTTTCCCCAGATCTCAGACTTTAGAGGCGTCTGGGGACCGTCCGGTAAGCGTTTACAAATAGTGTCCGTATTTTAGCCGGAATCTTTTTATGTTCAGGGAACACCCGATTAATTGAATATTACAATGATAATGAATAAATCCAAACACACGTTTACCTGAACATAGTACGTAAACATAAACTTAATATCGTCACGGTGTAGATCTAGCATAGGTACCTACGCTTAATTTGCATTGAATATTGAGGCTACCTTTTCTTGTACGAGAGAAAATCCTGCTAAACCCTACAGTGTTGTAAACAATTTTTTCAAGGATATCCTGGGGAAAACTCAGTTTGAACCCTATGCCCGAGGTTTAGGATTAGAAGGAAAATTTTATTTTTTGTCGGGTATGGCAATTCATATGATGGCAACCCTACGTCAAACACATGTTAAACGTTGCAATTATTTCCTTTTAGATGTGACAATGGCTTCTTCACTAAGAGGACCATGTGTTGGTCACATTGTGCTTAAGGCGGATGTTAACATTTTGAACAACATACATTTAGTATTATGTTTGGTGCCTATATATTAAAGTTTTAGGTTATAACTTTATTAAATACAAGAATAAAAGAATATTTTAAGCATTAAGCTATTTCTATCAATACATTTTTAATCAATTTTCGTGTTTATCAATTTGCATTTTAATGTTTTGAGAAGATATTAAGTAAACTCAAAATTTTAGCCTAGGAAATGCCTACCTATTTACAATTTCTGCATGATATATTGGAGTGGAATATTGATGCAGAGAAGACGGAGCACGACGACGACAAATCAAAACGATTGATACTTATCCAATACAAATAAAATCCAATAGTATTTCGAATCCTTCGAATCGAAATTAAGTGAGCGTGAAGGAAAGTTTCATATTTCCACATACTTCCTAAAAATTTACTTGTTACAAAGAAAAACTTCTCTTGCCTATCTCTTTTTCAATTAAATGCATTCGTATTCCTTACAGTAAAATGTTTAAAAACCTCGGGTTTCCTCGCAGTTTGATGAGGTGAGGAGAAAAATTTTAAAAGTTAAGCTCCTTACGTATATTATGTACTTTTATTTTCACATTCACTTTCCATCCCTGACTATGCTAATATTTGCTGTCTTAACCTTACCGAGGAACAGCTTCAAATGGGCGTTTTTTCATGTTTTGTTATTAAGGAGACACTACAGGCCATCTCCTAGTTTATTTTCCTCTTTCGCCTGTTACGAAACCACGATACGATATGTAGTTGATATTTATGCTCCGCGATTTTACGGTCTATGGCAATGCGCTTATGGAACTCTTTATCTCTTTACATCCGTCGTGCTAACTTGGTACCAGCAAACTTACTCATGGAGTACAACATTTTGGTTCACTCATAAAATACTAAATTTTAGGGCATGGCAAGCTTATGTTTTCAGCTTCAAACGCTTCAAGTTTTAGTCTGCAGAGAATTTATTACAGTTATTAATTATTATTTGCTTTTAATCACAAAATAGTTCCATTCAAATCCCCATCTTTTATTCAATCTAATCAATATTCAGTCTAATGCAACCAGTGGAAAGAACAGTCAAATAAAGTACATGCATGCCAACAGACCTAATATTTATAAGATGTATTACTTAGCATATACTCGTAAGTGACGAAGTAAGTACATTTATTAGTAGAACCGTGTCATAACTATGTAGTTAAATATACATTGTTTTTGTATATTTACGATCTTATATCATTTTTGTATATTTTTTCTGTATTGCTCCGCCGATGTATTAAATTTCTTTCCACGGATTGACTCGTAAAGGGTACACTCCTCTCTCTTGATAAAGAGAATTCAACAAAGAATACACAAATAAATAAAAAAATAAAACAGTTTCCTCATCATTTTAACCAGACTTTTGCATAAAGAAAGTCACAGTGTTCTAATATAGCTATAATCGTATAAACTACATTAGATATTCATAATTTCTAACAATAGTGATGTTTCAATCACAATGTGAATGTATATAATACAGTAGTGTAATTAAGACATTCTACCGCAAGTAATAAACCGATCTTAATTAAATTAATATTTGAACGCGTAGTAACAAAGCTCTGTGGTCGTCATTTACACGCATGTCATGCTAGCTATATTTCATGTACATCTACTATGGACGTTTATGAATTTATACGTGGTAGTGTAGAGCTGCAGCTATATTACGGCTGTAGCATGAATGGGTTGTCTCGGCCGGGGAAGGGCCACGCCCTCACAGAATACCAGCGTAAAATAGCAGCTTAATACTGCTGTGTTTCGTATGGTGAGTGTATAGATCCGGAGACCCTTTTTTACTGAAAACGAGGCATTCTATCTTAGTCAGGGGTGACAACACATTTGCGTTTTGATTCTTAATCGAGGATAAATATAGATGTCTAAGGACTCAGGTGGACTGTAGGCTCGTTTATCACCCTTATTCTATAAAAAAAAACTTATATCGTTCTATAGGTGTAGTAAAAGACTAAAGTGAAAAAAAAACAGTAGATATGCAGCAGCATCTTCCAAATAACAACTAAATGACATGAACACTCACGTCCGTCACCCAGAGGGGCGGGCAGAGACTACAGACTTCCATTTGACACGATCCTGACACCCCTTTCTCGCCTCTTTTACATCCATATACCCACGCATACATGCTCGTCGGTTAAGGGTACTCCTAATTTGGCCCATTTTCAATAAATCGCTAATTATACAAAAAATTAAATAAAAAACACATACGTGGCTAATATGACAAACATCCCCCTATGAGGCAATATGCAGGGTTATTTTTCATAGATAAAATCATCACAAACCAGAAGCCAAATTTTAAACTTAAATTCTAGCTTGTATTTTATTTGAAATTATCCCTGATTGAATGTAAATTACGGGCAACAACGTTTTTGCCTTATGGATGTGAACTTTTGTAAGTTTTTTTGTACTGTCGGATGTTATTTAATAACTATATTTTGTAAAAATAAATAAATAAAATAAATAAATTCAAAATGAGTTACCACACATTTGGAATTCAAAAGGTAAAAAGGAGAGAATGTTTGAGATTTTTTTAATGAATTTCTCTCACAATTTGCCTATTTTACTTATTCTGAACCTTCTCTGCACATTTGACCGGTTATTGCGAAATAACCCTGTATAGGAGAGCCCTATTTTCAGCACTGAAAGTGAATTAGAGAGAAAGAAGACCTTTTCATATAACATTTATAAGGCAAGCTTCTAAACTAAACGTACAATAGCTGTATAATAATTATAATTCATTATTCGCCCGCATCGATGGTGAATAGGATAAGTAAACAGAAGTTTAAACATGGAGTAGACACAGGGTTGTCACTATTCACCATCTGCGGGGTTCTCCACTCTCATCTACAACTATGAATAAGGCTTATTACATCCAAGTAACGTTCCGGGAAGTCAGCAGTTTGCGATCATATCCTAGATGGCCCCAACCATTACATCAGATTTGATAGACCACAAATCCCCGCGAAAGAACATCGATTCCTACCAAGGATGATACGTGAGGCTATTGAAATTAAAAAACATCCTAATTTCAATAGAGAAGGAGGCTGGGTACTACCACCTGCTTGGGATCCTACAATTAATAAAATTAAAACTAAACCCAAGCATACCACTGCAAGACTTCAAAACACAGTTAGTTCATTCTGCGTAGATCGGACCAAAGACAATAATTAAAAAGCTGAAGGTACTCCGGATTAACTTTGACATCGGGACGTCAGTCACTTCAGTCCCCCGTGACCACGATAAAATCCGTAAAAGTAGTTTTAATCAATGTATAGTGTTCGCGTAAATATAAGAAATCATTACATCCAAGTAAATTATTTTTGGTAGTGTGTAGTTTATTCTCTTACGCCGATTTTTTTATGTTTTGTCCTCTGTTTACGATAATACGACATATCCTAAGGGGCGACAGAGGGCATAAATGAAACTAGAAATGAGCAGCATCGTCTCCCTAATAACAACTCAATACAATAATATTGAAAATAGAAATTTCTGAACTATTGTATTTGAAATAAGGTTATATATTTCGACTGGTTCGACTGGCCTGTTGGTCTAGTGGTTAGTGACCCTGACTGCTATGCCGGAGGTCGTGGGTTCGATTCCCACCCAGGACAAATGTTTGTGTGATGCGCACGATCATTTGTTCTGTGTCTGGGTGTAATTTATCTATAATATTTATGTATTTAGAAATATATAAGTATGTTTATCAGTTGTCTAGTACCCATAACACAAGCTCTGCTTAGCTTGGGACTAGATAGCGTTGTGTGTGATAGTTGTGGAATATTATATTATATCACCTACAGCAATAAATACAAATAAAAATCTGCACCTATTTTTTTTTCTATATCATGTGGTAGTACTGCTTTGTTAAAGAATCATCTTTGCCATCCCTTGCAATAGAATCCATTACCCCATTTCGTCTTCTGGTTGCCGCACGAACCGACAATCGGAAGTGCAAGATCTTACAACTTTCAATAGATGGCGTTACAACCATGGCACACCAGGTGGAAAATCTTTGGAATGGTGCTGGAGAACAGCGTCTAAGGGAGAGAAATGTCTAGTACTGCAATAAAGGCTTATGTTCAGCGGTGGTCATATATAGGCTGATGATGGAGAAAGAGGGGACTCCTTCCCTGTTTGGCATTCTATATATCTTGAGGACCAGTATGACCAAATGTTACGAGGCATTCCATCTTAATCAGTGTACAGGCCGGTGTTACCAGTAACGGAATTGTGTCGTGATTATTCACTACTCGCCGTATGCGGAAGCTTAGGTACACTCAATGAGCTAGGTACGCTCGGAGTTTCTCTGTGTTATAGAACATGTAACGATTTTATTTGCAGCAGAATATATTTTTAGTAAGCTGAAGTGGCAATTAACCGGTTATATAGTTCGACAAACAGATATACGTTCAGGAAAAAAGGTTCTGGATTGGTAGCTTTATACCTCGGCAACCTTATACCTGGCAGCCTTACATCTGGTACCTGGTAGTAAGCTAAGTGTAAGACAGCCACCCACTAGAGGAAGTCACGACCTGATAAAACATGCAGGGAGTCGATGGATGCAGTTAACTTAGGCCTGTGCTTTATGACATTACTCAGGGGAAGCCTTATGTTTAACAGTCGATTAGTAAACTGCTTACGTGGAAAACATTCAACACTTAACTCCGTATAATATTTTCTACGATATTAGTAATGTTACCCAGTTGGCTTTTACAGTTTCGTTGGACTGAACGGTAGTTAGTAGGGGGCTGGAGGGGGAGATGGATTTATCCCAAGTAATACAATTTAGTATAATGCCTCTATTACGATAACTTAATTTATTAATGGTTGATTTATCAATTATCAGTGAAAAGTTATCTATCAAAAAAATTTACTGTAATTTTTAATGTTTTACATTATCCTACGATAACTTTAAATCCACTATACTTCATGTTCATGTATTAAAAAAGTGACAACCATCATTAGTATCGCTGACAAATATGCCACGATTGAAAAATGAACACTAAAATTTATTGTCAAAATATTTTAAAGACCATTTTTTATAAAATACAAGAATACAGCCCTGATTAGGCGCGATCGACGTCGCATTTTAGAGATCAGTGAATTTATTGAGTCACGGCCGCTAACAGGTTCTCTATTACGAAACCAGTTCGACATTGAAATTGCGATTGTCCGAAGTGTTGATATTGCAAATTGTAGTGTTATTTTTCTCTATACTGAATTGGTGATTTATTGTGAATTTGAAACGTGCAGTTATTTCTTACTGACGTAAATGTTTTTATAATAAACTGACAGTGGACTTCGTTATTTATTTTCATTAAAGATATATTTAAGTACGAGAAATTTCTGCCGTAACTAAGAAATTGGAACTGTTCTAAAATAAATCATCGTCATTATTATTATCCTTATTACTACATAAGCCAACGTTGCAGCTGTATTACGGCTGCAGCACTAGGTTGGCCCGACCGTGGAAGGATCCAGCTCCTACAGAATACCACCGTCAAAATTACTATATTTCGTATAAAAGTGACGAGACCTTTTCTAATTTCAAATGGTAATGAGGCATCCCATCTTATCGCTCAAGGACGACAACACGTTTGCATTTTGATTCCTCATTGAGAATAAAATGTAGGTGTCTATAGGTCACAGCATCCGCCTACCATAAAGTGGACTGTGCTGTGTGCTCGATTTGTCATCCTAATTTGTACGAAAAGAGCCTTTCAAAGGCATTCACCAAATTTAGAAGATTTGTCACAATCGCAACGCGTAACGTGAAGGCGGTGACAGCTGTAAGCGCCAGCTGTAAACTCGCTGTAAACAACCTGGATTCGATTCCTGATGGCACTAGACACTTTCATTGCAATTTTGAGTGTTGATTTATTATACGCTCAGTGGTGGATGAATAAACATCGATAAGGATAACCTGCTAGTCTGAACAATAACATATTTCTAGGACGTGTGGATTCCGCCAACATACAATGGGGGATGCTCCACGGAAATGAGAGGAGGCTAATGTGCAGCAATGGGAAGTAGAAAATAGAAAGGCGTAAGAAACAGAAAAATAAGAAAGTGAATATCAATAAGACGTGGAAATAGACTGTAACTTTTCTTTTTAGAACTTAGTTCCATGTTTTAAATACACTAGAAACTATGAACTTCATTATAGAAGTCTTAAGACACCTCGATGGCTTGATCGTACTTAAGCAATAACGTTATGTCCTGAAGCTTCTTTCGGTAGAATTAGAAGACAAATATTTTTCGTCCACACATTTTTATCTGCCAATACTATTTGTAAATCGAATAGAAAGAAATGACTGTCTCGTTGGTATACAACGCGACTACTAATGGCATGGTCCCGGATTCAAAAAAAAAACTCAGTCCAGAAGTTAGCGGTGTTTCACACCCGAGTTTCAGTAGGCACGTAAAATCGTAGTTACTGTACCTGATCTCCTTGCGGTCTTGTCACATTGTAGTCCCATTGGACTATGAGAGAGAGAGGAAATAAAGAGAGCACTCGTGCGCTATAATTCAGTCCTGAACAGTTGGCCATCTGTTCAGTACGGGAATCTGGCCGCGCTGATCGAAATTCGGTATGAATTGTAAGTAATAATTTTTCAAAATCTATTATTCCTTTACTACTTGTTAGAAAAAGCCTCTGCCCTGGAAAATACCAAAACCCAGTGGGACTCTTGCAAAAAAATATTGATTAACAATGTTGTATATATCATTAAATACATTAAACAGCATGACAACCATCCCATCATTTGCAGGGGTTATTTTCAATGGTTTATATTTTAATACATATTATAATAACGCTTGGTATACTAAAAAAAATAACTTTAAAATAGATGTGTATAACGTATGTAATGTTACACACCTTTCTGCGCATGCAGACAATAACTAGTTACTTAATGAGTTCGTTTTTTTTTGCCGAGGCATTGTACTCGGAACAACTCAGGCTCAACAAGGCCACTAATAATATACTTAATAAAATTACACTTGATTTTAATTTATTAATAGTAGTAAATAATCGTGCGGTGGCTTAAATAATATACTCACAATTTGTCGTTGAATAACTAGATTCTAGTCTTTGATTTAGCTGGGTGCACCACATGCAGGGGAGGTTGGCCTTGAGAAAAAAGATTTTCTAAAAGGTTATATATATATATATATATATATATATATATATATATATATATATATATATATATATATATATATACAACGTGTACCAAAATTTAACGATTAACGGGCACCAGAGGGTGGACCTGCTAATGACTACCCGAGAAAAAATAAAAAGAAAAAAAAAATCTAAATCGTTTTTGTAATTACAAAAAAATGAATTTCTTCGAAAATTGATACCCCGATATGGTATTTTTAACTACCATGAGCACATTTTTCATTTTTTTGTTTGTATTTTTTTTGTATCGGCAACCTTAGTAGTACTGCTATTTATCACAACCCTTATAAATCCCAGAATACGTGTAGTTTTTACACAAAAATCAATCAAAATTATTTTTAGCCTATATATATACATACATATATATATATTACTATATAATAATAAACCAATATATATATATATATATATATATATATATATATATATATATATATATATATATACACAATTAATATATGTACAAGTTAATCGTTTAATATAAAAATATTGCTATTGGTTTCGTTTGCAACATTATCAAGAATTTATAAATGTTTACGAAAAGATTTCAACGATTCACTCCTAACGTATCCTTTATACGAATGACTTTTTAAGAAAAAAGAATAGGAGATATAATGTATCAAATACCACTCTAAAGCCAAGTTTGTAGAACTTAGAGTACCATTCAAAGCCATAATGTGTGTTATATCGTGCTTAATTCTGATTTAAAAAAAATTATCAACACACTTATGAAATGCAATAATCGCTAACATTCGCTGGTCTTGACAATAAGTATTACACACAATTTATTTTCCGTTAACGAAGCAAGAGATGAATCTCGTGAATATATTCTTACAATACAGATTCTAAAAGCCTTAAATAATCACCTTGATTATCATTGTTCAAGGATTAGCGTCAGTTCAATACAGGAACCGGTCACGTATTTATGTTAATCATAAGAACACTGAAGTATTACTGTCAGTCCGAACATAATTATCGCATCCCTAAATAGTATAGACGATTTCAAACGTAACTTAATGAAGCAGCTCAAATAAATCTTATTGCAATATGTATAAGGTACATTGCATACAAATCTAACTGCAAATATTTAAACTTGATGAATTATCATGATGCGGCGAAACGTCTGCGGATATCTTGATTCGTAATCCTTTAATTTGAATAAGGAGCATTATTCTTATCATTTTTTTGCCGAGTCGAGTGATACAGAAGTTGTTTTGATCAAGAGGTCTTAGTCACTTCATATTTTTTTTATTTAAGAAAACCATATCCGTATTGGGTATAGGTTTAAATGTGTAAGCTTTTATAACTACCAAAGTACCTACCTAAATTAAAAAAAATTGGCATAAAGCGGTTTAGAAATTATTTTTTCCTCATCTGCACCCACTTCTCAGAAATTAACTGGTTAATGTATTTGAGTCAGAGTTTTATTGCTGTTTTATATATTTTATGCAAATATAATGTTAATGTCCCTCAGACTGAATTTCCTTTCCGGCGGCCAGTCACAACTGAGACATATACTTTGCGCAGGACTGAATTATAGCGTTGAGTTTGTGCGCAAGCACAGGTTGTCACCAATAGGACTGTGGTAGGGTGACCACCGACCAGAGAGAGATCAGGCGGCACAGCCATATAATACCGCCGTTTCCTTACCTCGACTAAGGGAACTGCTGATTCAAGCTGAGAATTTATTGACATACTAATAATAAATAAATTATTTATTCTGGACCAAACCCTTAATACATTTTTCACACCCATCACCGAACTGCGTGACAGTTTGTCGGCGGGATTAGCGCTAATCTTAATACATTTTTCAAATACGTAAGTATAATCTAATGAAAATAAAACAGTGTAAATAAAGTAAGTTAAAAAAATTTCAAACAGGTATTAAACTATTATTTAGAATTACAAATATTTAACCGTCGCACCTACAGTGCGCACTCCTGATCGGTTGTCACTAGTTAAGTGATTATGGGTAAATCATAACAATGTATAACTCGTTAGCATTGTACTTGTCAATAGTTATATTATTTAATAATTAACACAATTAAAACAACGACAAATTAGTGGGAGTTTTGACATCTTCCAACAACTTCGTTACGGATAACAGTTTTTAATTTATTTTTTAGTGTTTGTTTACTTATTTCAGTATAATTTCTCCCAGGCAATCGTGATCATTAAAAGTGTAGGGCTCGAATACTTGTTGGCTCTGAAAGGAACCAGGGCCGCATGATCAGCATTCGCACTAACGATTACTAAACCAAAAATGCAGCTTAAGCCGGACACTTCAAAATTCCTTAAAATGTTTATAAAAAATAAAATGTGACAAAGGAGCACCTGTTATTAAGTGGATTCCGTAGCACATAGACTCCTCTATGTATCACGATTACTAATCAAAATTCAGACCAACCCAGAAGATTAAGACGGTATACTTCTTTACCAGCAAAATAGTCTCCAGTTATGCCACTGCCCCTCTCCTGTTTTATTTTCCCTCAATCGTCTCTTACGAAAAACACGGGACACTATCGTTAAGTAAAAATAAAGAGTACAATTAATAAACGATGACTTCATTGCAGCATGTAATCACCAACACATTCATTACTTTATTTGTGCAACTAAAACATGTAACACGTTTATAGTAAACGTTACTACGTTTTCGCCCTCGACAGAATCAACCGGTTCCTGCAGAGAACGAGAAGCGAGGGCCATATTACTGTGACATAATGGTATGAAACCGTGTCATGATGGCATATCATCTCACGAAACTGAAACAGGAGATTTAAAGCGGAATCTTCCAAATAAAAAACTCTAAATAATAAAAATCTGCAATTAGCAACCCGCCTGCCAAACATGGCAACTATGGCAACATCCCCCTCTATGAGGCAATCCATGGGAAAAGCTTATGTTCAGCTGTGAACTTTTATGGACTGCAATGTTATGGCTCCTGGACACAAATACTTCTGATTTTTTTATTTGTATATACACTTGTACTTACTCCACAAAACAAACCTACAAATCGCAAAAATAAAGATGGAGTGTTAAAAAGTGAGATAATACATTGGGTGTCCTTTTGAAAGCAAAGAATTTTTATAAGAAAATTAAAAGCCGACTTCAAAGAACTAAAAAAAAATTGGTTGACCCTGCAGGTCATCCCTGGAACTTCCCGCTAATTTCAAATTTAAAGCGCTCCAAATTTGACCAAATTATGTTGCAAAATCTCGAAGTTATGTTAAAATAAAACCGGCCAAGAACGTGTCGGGCCACGCTCAGTGTAGGGTTCAATAAGTGTTCCCACTTATGAGTTTGTACAAAAACTGTTGTTTCCATCCGAGTTCAAAATGACTTTCCTAGAAAGTCATTATAAAGTTCTACTTTTCAGATTTTTTTCATATTTTCTAAACTTATGGTTCAAAAGTTAGAGGGGGGGGGGGGAGGACACATTGTTTCTTACTTTTGGAGCGATTATTTCCGAAATTATTGGCATTATCAAAAATGATTTTAGTAAACCCCTCTTCATTTTAAATACCTTTCCAACAATATATCACACGTTAGGGTTGAAATTAATATATAATATAATCATATTATCATATATCATATTAATATATAAATTAATATATAATATATAATTAATATATATAATTATAGGGCCTTTGTGCATCGGACGCGGGGGCGTCTGTTGCACAGACGTAATTGGAGGCCGTGGAGGAAGGCGCGCCATGTGTTCTGGTGCGCCTTACCTGGGAAGGAGAACGGGGAGGAATTTTCCTCTCCCGAGGAGGTGCTGCCATGGGGCGGCAGGCGCTAGTAGGGCCACGGATGTGTGCGAAAGCGTTCCCGTAGCCCTGCCAATATGCGACAAAGGTGGAACACCATGGGGTTTTAGTCGGTGCGAATCCGACATAACACGTCCTTGCCCCCGCGAGGCGGGTATGCGTAGGCATTTCCCCATGAAAAAAAAAGGGTTGAAATTAAAAAAAATCACTTCCCACTTTACATATAGGAGGGCTACCCTAATAAAATATTTTTTTTCCAATTATTATTTTACCACTTTGTCGGCGTGATTTATACACTTATTGGTACCAAATTTTAGTGCTAACGGTCACAGAGATTAAGCGAGGACGGACAGATGGACAGACAGACATGGCGAAACTATAAGAGTTCCTAGTTGACTACGGAACCCTAAAAACGTTTTTTCAAATTCTTTCTCCTTCAATATCTCACGAACGAATTAACCGATTTTTATTTTCGAAACGGCATTCAACGTTATTTTTTGAGGTTAAGAGCTTGAAATCGACCGGTAAAGCCGTTTATTATTTATTTCAATAAAACAGTTTTTCAAAATTTTTATTTTTGAGATTTCTCAAAATCTACGCGTCCGAATCAGTTGATATTATCACCAAATCTATTCCACATTGATATCTTTAGAACGCCGCAAACCCCATAGCTTGCTAGGATCTCAAAACGTCGAGATCTGATGAAAACTCGATTTTCGAAATTTGGGGTGAAACCAATAACTTCCCTATTATTGAAAATTTTCAATTTTCTTAGCGGGAAGTTAAAAAACATATGTGTCAGACGCGGTAGAAGCACCCTCAGAAAAGGAGACGGAGATAATAGGAAACATACTATAAAAGTAAAAACTTACAGCCTATAGACGTCCCACTGCTGGGCACAGGCCTCCCCTCATTTCTGAGAGGGTTTTGGGGCAGGGAAGTGTCCGCCGCGCTGCCCCAATGCGTGTTGGCAAACTTCACATGTCTTCGAAATATTTTATTCTTATTCCTCAGACATGCAGGTTTCCTCACGATGTTTTCCTTCACCGCCGAGCACGTGGTAAATCGGCACTTTAAATTGCAATTAACAATTTCATTGGTGCCGGCGGGGATTGAATCCTGGTTACTCGCGTCCTGTTATATTTACAGCGAGCGTTAACCATCTGAGCTACCACGGCTCTTAATAGGAAACACTATACTAACAGGAAACATAGTATACTGCATTCTATTTCATTCTCTCGCTTTCCCCCGCTGGCTAATCCCCATATGTTTGTCTCTTTTTAGTGTCGATTTTTCATTTAATCGAGTTTCCAATTACAACGATTTTAAAGAAGTTTTCACTTCAAAAAATTCCACGCAATAGCTTCTGAAAGCGGTGTTTAGTGTATCGAAGTATACATGTATCAATCATTTATTTATCGTGACCGAATCATTCTAGTACATTTTGTCACGCGTACTGGTACATTCGGATCGATCATTTAAATGGATCATTTCGAGCTCCAGTATCCTACACTAAAAACAATTCATTCAGATCATTCGTGATTCAATTGGTTTACGACTCATTTACAATTCATACCAATCACGAGTTAAAAAGGTTCCGTCAATTGTTTGTGATTAGTTGTACCGGAACATTAAAAAACAGATGAATGAACCATCAATACTTTTAAGTGTGCTAGCTCAAACGAACGAATCATTCATGATTGACACATGTCTATATCGAAGAATTAGTTATGAGTTATACGCAAGAAAACTTAACGGGACTGAGCATTATTTTTTTATTCTTTATTGAATTCCTTAAAACATAAGTATACCAAAAGCGGACTTAATGCCTTGAGGCATTCTCATTATCAAAAACTCAAGCTGTTACAAAGGTGTCGTCTAAATAGATACAATTAAAACTTCATTCCCAATATTTTCCACCATTATGCGACGTAATTAAATGATACCATTCTTGGGATCTAGAATATTTAATAAAAACAAGCTACATACATCGGTTCAGCCGTTTCCAAGAAATCGGTGTTCTTACAAAAAGAAAAACATACGCATCGAATATAAAATCTCCTCCTTTTTTGAAGGTGGTTAAAAATACGGTTAGTAAAGATCCCGATTGTGACCAATACTACCTAAGCCAGTGAATATTTTGCTTAAAGATCTTAATCTTAATTCTTAAAATATTCATAATATTATTTTTAACATTAAGGTTTCTTTTGGCTCTGGAATTTTCGGTCTGGCATATAAACAAATTATCTGTTTTATTTTTAATTCTAAAAGTGGAAACATGTAAATGGCTTAGTTACATTATTTCTTTTTTTAAATAAGAAGTTAAGTAGTAAATAAGTAGTTTTTAACACCGATATGAATCCTGTACATTGATTAAAACTACTTTTACGGATTTTTTTCGCGTTTTATTTATTTAACTCCCCCGTGACCATGGGTGCTGGAAAGCACCCGAAACGTCGGGTATTAAAAATAAAATAAATAAAACTCGAAAAAAAAATCCGTAAAAGTATTTTTAATCACCGATATGAATCCAACATATTTCGCAATTTTTAATTTTAACAACTTGCCCCGTGATAAGTGTTTTTAACGTTGCATACGCCGAGTCAAAAGCTTAAGTCAGATTATATAAGTGCGAAGAAACGGAAGCAGGTTTGTAGGGGACTTTAAGAGAACAGAGACGAAGTGAATTATAAAGGATCTCGTTCAGTGTTGTTTAACATAACAATAAACTTTTACTGCGCATTTGTCAATGACCCTGCTCCTTGAGTAGTTTCCATATTTTCAATATTGTCGAGATATCGCTGAAATATTTTGTCAGCAGAGTATTCTTGGGTTTCATTTTTGTTATGTCGTTAGCAAATAATGCATATTTAGTTACCTATTACTTATTAAATTACCTGGTAAACTATTAGCTAATCTCTACTTTTTTTTAAATTATTGTTACACAAACATTGAGCTATAACTATATCCCATATAATCTATATCCCAAATCAGAAAATAATTTTTAAGACATACAAATTCTTGTTACGTTTGAAATTTAAACCTACGGACCAGCAACGTTGCAGCTAAACGCTACGGTATTGCGCTACCGAGCTGATAATAAAGATAAGGATAACATGTTATCCTAATATTTAAAAAAAAACGTACAAGTTCACACGCGGTGGGAATGAAACCTTCAGAAAAGAAGACCGTTATAATATGAAACACTGTATACTGTATTTTATCTCATTCTCTTGCAGACTAAATCCAGTAGATGTATGGTGTCATTTTTTCGTTTCGTCGAATTTCAAATCATAAATATACCAAAGAAGCTTTCACTTCAAAAATATTTTTTCGAGTTTCCATTACTTTAGCTGACCTCTCTAAGTAATCTTAAAATGCTTGAATTAGGAGTCGTTCACGCTAGTAAAGTAGTTTTTAAGTTTGCAGTCCTTACCACAAAACATTGGGAAACTGTCGCTCATGTATGAATAATATGCTATTTAAATACAATAAATACGACTCGATAGTAGTAGAAAATCAATGAATACAAAGAAGGCTATGATATAAAGGTAATGCAATACCACGTACAACCAGACGAACGTAACCCGGAACACTTAAGTAGACAGTATAAAGGGTTAAAATAAGAGATGAAACGAATATCCGGTAACTATCTGGTATTCGGCCTATCCGGCCTAAAATTACTATCCAGCCGGATACCGGATTTAAGAAAAAGATACACATCAAGTTTAGTTAAGTATTTCATTTATGTCATTTAACAAATTTAATCAGTAATCACAATATATTCATTTTAAAACTTACAAAATTAGTACTCGTACTGCACTAAGGCACAGAATAAATAATAGTAAAGTAAAGTAAAGTAAAGTTACAGCCTATATACGTCCCACTGCTGGGCTCAGGCCTCCCCTCATTTCTGAGAGGGTTTAGGGCAAGGAAGTGTCCGCCGCGCTGCCCAAATGCGTGTTGACGAACTTCACATGTCTTCGAAATATTTTTTTTCTTATTCCTCATACATGCAGGTTTCCTCACGATGTTTTCCTTCACCGCCGAGCACGTGGTAAATCAGCACTTAAAATTGCAATTAACAATTTCATTGGTGCCAGCGGGGATCGAACCCGGGTTACTCGCATTCTGTTATATTTACAGCGAGCGTTAACCACTGAGCTACCACGGCTCAAATAATAGTACTACGTACAAATTATGGTGAATAAATACTAATTTCTCTGCATTGAAAGGTAACAAGCGGTTTTGCCTATCTTCATAAACAAGGTCCCCTTCAGAAAAAAATCTTTCGCTGTACACACTGCTGCAGGGTGCTGAAATGTAGATTTAGGCAAAGTTTGATTAATTTGCGTATTGTGTAGCAATACCTGCCCACCAAATATAAGGGTCACGATCGCGAACAGTTTGCACTGACATTATCTTTCGCTTCTTGTGATGCACCAAACAGCAATGTTCGGCAGAATATCCGGCGGCCGGATATCCGGCGATAACACTTACCGAATATCCGGTATCTGGCCAAACAGCTATCCGTTTCATCTCTAGTTAAAATAACTTAGATGAAACAATCATTATGGCAACACAGGGTAGTACTATGTCAAACTGGAAACTCGAAATAATAACTCGAAAAAAAGTACAGATGAACTAAGTGAAAGGCGAAACATGAGTTTCTTAATTATACCATTTATTAAAGAAACTATCGAGGCAGACTTTTTTAAATAGAATAAGATGACAAACGAGCACACAGTCCACGTGATGGTAAGTGGATGCTGTGGCCCATAGACATCTACATTTACACTCGATTAAGCATCAAAGTGCAGATGCGTTGTTACCCGTAAGGAGTAAGATGGAATACCTCGTTTACACTAAAAAGGTCTACACTTCTATATTCACCATACGAAACACAGCAGCATTTAGCTGCTTTTTTACGCTGGTATTCTGTGAGAGCGTGGTCTTTCCCTGGTCGAGCCGACCCATTTGTGCTACAACTATACTACTAATATAACTGCAGCATGGCTCTACCACATATGTTTCCCCTTGTCGCCTCTTAAGAAACCCATTAGACTATGTGGGTAGTAGATATTCTTACATCGCCACTACAAAGTATATATATGTATGTGTAAGCATTTTAGGCACAATATCGCGAGGATAAGGCAATTTGATATTTTTTTCTTTCGTAAAAATTGTATATTAAATTAATATATAAATACGGAAACAGTAAGTAGGCACTTAAAACAACGTAAAATATAAATGATTCTATAATTAAAAAAATAATTAAATTTAATGATTGATATTAATTAAGTAAACGTATTATATGATAGTGAAATTTCACACATTTAGCGCAAGGTAAAAATAGGATTATCAAAATTTCTCACTTTCTAGCATCCGTGAACAAACATTATTAAATTAAATTCCGTCAATGACGCCACCGTGTTAGCGTGACCCCACTTTCGTTGGACAAACACGGCTTAAAGCGAACAAACGTTTGTTTGAACATAACTTGGTCTAAAATCGAAACGGCTTAAGATTCCTCTCGAATATTAGTGACCTGGTCGACGTCACATGTCATTTTAGTTTTGTTACATTGCATATTTTAACTCAAAAAGCAGATTCGTTGTTTACCTTTTTTATTTTTCTATGCGTGTGAAATTTCTCAAAAACCTCTTCGACGTTTCTGTACCTTGACGTACTTTAGCAGGCTCTGTGTTTTTGGTCATGGAATATAATTCTATAAAAATATCTCCGATTCTCTTGTTATTTTACTATTGTATTTGTTCTAGGAGTAGTACTGAGTTGTTACGACCACTTACCTGATTTACTTCTAATAGCACTAGTATACTGGTGCCTTTACGCAGCAGTTTACCTACTGCTGTGTAAAGGCACCAGTATACTAGTGCTATTAGAGGTTCTGAGGTTAAGGGTCCTTAGTGACGATAAAGCAACTATAACCTCCCTAATTATAAGTTGACCGCAATAGTCCTTTGCCTTTAGGGATACTGTTAGCGTGATTGTACTCTATTTGTGGATTATTATAAGCTATAATTGAATTAAGAAAATATTTCAAACTGATGTACGACAACACGCATTGGGGCAGCGCGGCGGATATTTCCTTGCCCTAAAGCCCTATCGGAAGTGAGATGAGGCCTGTGCCTGTATTGAGGCTGTACTTTTTTTTACAATTTTAGCTATTTTATTAATGATTATGTTGTATATCACCGCATATTTATTAACTAATCATTAATCTTAGTAATTAATGTAACATAAAATAGTTCAATTACATATTTATACAACTCGTTTGTGACATAATAGACACATACGCCCTTCTTCTATACGGTAATGCTGTCATGGGAGAGTTGACAAAAATGGTGGATTTCTATTCTCTCGGACGTGTGAAAATTTCGGTTTTCCTTCACCTTTGTTCTAACATTACGGTATTCTCTAATGAATGAAACTCTTTGTTTGAGAAAGTTATTCTCATGATGTGAAAGGGCAAGAATCAAATGTAAATTGACTTACTGTTACATAAAAAAGTGCGAATGCATTCGTAATACGTACTAATAAAGTAAAAGTTTTAGAGTGACAATTTCTTTAAATTTCAAGTCCCAACCAGCACCGTCCCTTGCCCCCTATCCTATACCCTATTAGTAACTAGAAGAAACTTTGATAGTTAATGATCTACCCTTCACCATAACCCTTTCAGTAATAAGAGGAGGGCTATTCTTAGCGGTGGGATATCTTCTACATGTTGTGAACTCTGGAATTTACTTTCACCTGATTTTTAATATTGTTTTATTAGTCATTCATCAAAGCTTATCTAAAGTCTATTCCTCCCTTTACAGGGGTGATTTCGTCAGAGTCGCCACGCGTGACGGGTTAATGTTACAGTGCAGTGGCTGTGTAAGAATATCCACTACTACCCCTCTTGCCTCACCTGGGATGTTTTGGTGTAACGGAGTGTCTTACGGCACCATCAAATTGCTGCAAATTATGAGTACAAAATATGATTTGTTTCTGAATTAGAGAACCGAATTTAGGACCCATATTCCTGTATGCAACTGGTCTTTATAAAATGTATACGTATATATTAGATAAGAGAAACTTAGACACAGGAACTAGTCATAATAACACAGGCTAAATAACCGCCAACCAGTTCCCAAGAATGCGGTAAGTCGACCTTTGACAAAGTCGACTACCTAAATGAGGTTTTAACACTGTTGTAATGTTTGAACAATAACATTTTAGGCATCCAGTCTAGATGATATTTATCTATGCCATTTCACTTCTGGTATAAATGTGACATTCCGCGATCCAAACTATTTAATTCGATTAACGATATTTTAGTGATTATTAGTTCAGCCGATGATTATCCTAATATTTTTTTATAGAATAAAGGAGGTAAAATCTACCCGATGGTAAGGGGATACTGTGACCCATAGACATCGACATTTATTATCGATTGAATCAAAATGTAGATGCGTTGTCATCCTTGAGGACTAGGATGAAATACCTCGTTTCCAGTAAAAAGGAGACCCTATTATTTTCTTTGACTCTACACTTCGATCACTTGGTATTGTTGATCGAAGGCTCTACCACGTGAAAACAATATATAAAGAAAATGGTATTCTTAAAGAAAAGGGCACAAATGCACCTTATCCATCTGATAGTATGGGATTTCCGTAGCCCATAGGCCCATATTACTTCAACGAAATACTATATAAAAATTGTGTGTAGAAATAGTACAAAATAGTAATATATAAAATTATCCATTGCCAAATCCAAATACTTACTATACTTTATTAACCAATTATTATTTAAAAATGCGTTATTATAGTATCAAAGACTTTATGGTTGATATAAACCCCAGTCAATGAGTTGATAAGCAACAGCCGTTTCCAATATGATTTGTATACTTAAGCGTGTAACGTAATACCTGATTGTAAAGTGTTCTTTTTTATAAAAAGTGTCTCGTTGAGTTGTGTGCTGATTCTTTCCAGGTCAGAAGTATTTCTGAACCAATAAAATAAACATTAGAATGACTTTCAATAATTATTATTTATAATCTATACTGAAAATAAATCTTTCTATTCAAAACTAAATTGGAATGGCTAAATTTACCTCTAAGCGTAGTGTTACAGGTACTAGAAGGTTTAATACCTCCTCTTCTATATCTATCTAATATATATACTCTTTTTCACATGATATTTAAAGTGTATATTTAAGATCATATAGTTTTATTTATGGTGCACCCTACCTATAATTTCTTTGCCTTTTTAGGGTTCCGTAGTCAACTAGGAACCCTTATAGTTTCGCCATGTCTGTCTGTCCGTCTGACCGTCCTCGTTTAATCTCTGTGACCGTTAGCACTAGAAAGCTGAAATTTGGTACCAATATGTGTATCAATCACGCCGACAAAGTGGTAAAATAAAAATTGGAAAAAAATGTTTTATTAGGGTAGCCCCCCTATATGTAAAGTGGGAAGTGATTTTTTTTTTAATTTCAACCCTTACGTGTGATATATTGTTGGAAAGGTATTTAAAAATGAATAGGGGTTTACTAAAATTATTTTTTGATAATGTCAATAATTTCAGAAATAATCGCTCCAAAAGTAAAAAACAATGTGTCCCCCCCCCCCTCTAACTTTTGAACCATAGGTTTAGAAAATATGAAAAAAATCTGAAAGGTAGAACTTTATAAAGACTTTCTAGGAAAATTATTTTGAACCTGGATGGAAACAGTTTTTGTACAAAAAAGACAAAAAGTTGTACAAAATAATTTCTGGACTAAGTTTGTAGTATAATCGTTTAAGCAGGCATTTTTTTTAACTTCGTTTACATATTTTATTATCCTGAACGTATCTTTTTTCAAACAAAAAAAGAATTATTAAAATCGGTTCTCGCAATCCAAAATTACCATCGAAAACTTCTGGCACGTCTATGTATTAATTAGTAACCCAATTCCCCGAGAGATGGCGCTGTAGGTACTTATTACACTGGGTCGGGTATTATCGAATTGTTCGGTTGGTCTCTCCTTGGCATCGCATGTCGCGGAGCGTGCAATGTTGCACGCTCCATGTTCGCGCACGTACCCACTACCGGGAGCAGTTGCAGGAGCGCGGAGCGCTGCTGGAGCGCGAACATAATGGATACCCACCTTTAAACTCATAAGTGGGAACACTTATTGTGACGGACGGGAAACTACGGAACCCTACACTGAGCGTGGCCCGACACGCTCTTGGCGGGTTTTATTTATTTCCTTATTGTCGATTGTCTGGAAGAAATTGCAGTGTAGCAATAAGATCGCCTTTTATTTTTTTCTCTATGTTTTTTATTATGTTGTGTTATTTGATTTCTTTGATGTAAAATAAAGGATATTGTATTGTATCGTATAAAACGTAAAAGAGGGTGCATACATCACCGGCATACATCACCAGTCAATATGAAATTTTATTTGTCGCGGAAACAGACATCTTTGGCCTTTGATGCCACTCCCCGACGCACTTTGGATATTAGACTACAAAGTCTCCGTAATATTTCAGAACATTATAAAGATTTTCCTTAAATAATACACAAAGTGTATTCGCTCTTTGAGTCCGAAAATATACACAAATATTTTTTCACAATAAACATTTTGCCATTAAAAGTAGTTACAACAAAATATTATAAAGTCTATATGAAAATTGATATTTGTATGGAACTGAGGAGATTTACAGTAAAATTTTAATTTATTGTAACATAAAACATAACATAAACACTCACGCCTGTCACCCAGAGGGGTAGGCAGAGACTACAGACTTCCATTTAGCACGATCCTGACACACCTTTCTCGCCTCTTCCACATTCATATACCTACGCATACATGCTCGTCGGTTAAGGGTACTCTTAATTTGGCCCATTTTTAGTATATCGCCAATTTGGTCGACAAACTTCCGCCTAGGACGTCCCTTTCCGACTCTTCCATTCACTTCTGCAACATATATTTGCTTTGTCAGTCTTTCCGCATTCATTCTTTCTACATGACCAACCACCGAAGCATTCCTTTCTTAATCCTGGTCACCGCATCATCTTGCAAACCACACTCTTCTTTTATCACACAGTTTCTCACCCTGTCACTCAGATTCAGCCCTAACATACTCCTTAGCGACCGCATTTCTACCGCATTTATTCTACTCTCGTGCTTCTTCTGCCACACCCAACTTTCACTACCATACGTTAAAGTAGGGACTAATACAGCACTGTGAATTGCCATACGTGCCTTTTTTGACACATGCTGACTTTTCACAATAGAGTGTAGAGCCCCATTTACTTTATTTCCTGCATTCACTCGTCGTTCAATGTCCTTATCATATCTCCCATCCCTGCTGAATACACATCCCAAATATACGAACTCATCCACTTGCTCAATTAACTCTCCTTCTATTCTTATTTCACATACCGTTTTGCTTTCATCTCTTTCAAAAACCATCACTTTCGTCTTACTTGCGTTCACTTTCATTCCCCTTTCTTTTAATGACCTGTTTATTAATGTAACCATCATTTGCAACTCGGCCGCCGACGACGCAAGTATGACTTGATCATCGGCGTACAAAAGGCATTTGATGGTTAACTCACCCATTCTTACCCCGCATTCTTCAACTTTCAAATTTTCCAAACAGCTGTCCATAAATAGGTTGAACAGCCACGGGGAAGCTACACAGCCCTGTCTGACACCTTTATGGATGCCAAACCAGCCCGAGTAGACCCCGTTGATTCTAACACAAGCACTCGAGTCCCTATACAGAGACTTTAATGCCTGTATCAAACCAGCGCTCAACCTAAATACGTTCAGCGTTTGCCATAACACATCCCTGTCCACTCTGTCATATTATATTAATTTATTGTTCTCAGTCAAAAATGAGCCTCGATGACTATTTGGCTTTTCCCATAGTTGCTTTTAACGTCCATTAAGTATCTTATAAAATGGGAAGGCGGATTCCCTTAAAAATTCCTACAAAACAATCAATTCCTTTAAATGGAAACCCTCCTTAAACCAAATCACATCGAATTAAATTTTAATTAGCATTTGTAACGAAGCACAACGAGCATGGATATTAAATTCGCATAATTTAAATACTTACCCATTCAATTTTAACATCTGAGGACGGAATGATCTTGTTTGACCTTGCAATGAAGTCAGCAAGCTACGTGTTAACTTACAATGTTTTAAAAACGATATGTTAATACAACTCGGTATTTGTGTTACGTAGGTAAGTATTTGTTTAATGTTTGTGTACATGATCATTTTTGCTGGTTTTCTTATCAATACCTTCGTGTTCATTTTAGAGCCGGATTTAATCCGAGTATGTCTTTATACGAGTAAGTATAATCATTGGTGTGTTTGTTAGTCATCGTGTAACTTTTGAACTAACGACTGCCTCGTTGGTCTAGTGGTTGTAGTAGTGCGACTGCTGATCATGAGGTCCCGGGTTCGAATCCCGGGTCGGGCAGAAAAAATCAGTTACTGAGTTTTTCCATTAAGAAATTCTCAGTAGCTGCCCGGAGTCAGCGAGTTGGTGGTGTCTCACCCCCGTGCCTCGGAAAGCACGTAAAACCGGTGGTCCTACACCTGATCTCTCTCCGGTTGTGTCGGTTTACCTTCCCATCGGACTATTAGGGTAAGGGTATAGAGTGCACCTGTGCTTGCGCATACACTTGGGCATTATAATGCTGTCCTGCGCCGATGGCTAGTCTCCGTTAGGGCGGACCGCCGTGACCGAAATTCGGTCTGGAGGACATTATTATTAAGATTAAAATCAATCGTGAAAACGAATTACTACAAGCTTACCTATTTGTCATTGTAAAACGCCATTACAAATGGTCAGACCCGGTTGTGAAGTAATCTAGCAATATGTTTTTCGAAAACACCTAACAACTATCTACAAAATGGCCGGTTATCGACTCATTGTTAATCTATACGAAAACAGTAAACGTTATGGTGAAATCGTGATTTCCCATTGCCGCCGAGCTCGTGTCGCCAGTCTTTATAGAAAATATATTCAAACTGCGGTCAAAGGGTATTTCCATAACTGTCTACAACTTTTATGGGTATAACGATTCTGAATAGTGACGGCCGAAACCGGTCTCGCGAACTTGATCTTGCGATTGTAGTCTGAACCGAAATTGAGATCCCGATTAAATCCATAAGGTCAGGGTTCAGGAGTTATAAATTTAAAGCTTACCAAGACGCTTGTTTATGCTGACACTTTAAAAACGTGTACTATCGATTTAGACAAACAGTAGTAATAAATTAAGTATAAATAATATTTTTTGAGAGCCGAAGTAGCTCAGAGGTTAAGCGCTCGCTGTAACACAGTATACGAGTAATCCGGGTTCGTTCAACGTGGACCAATGAAATTGTTAATTGCAGTTTTAAGTTCCGATTTACTACATGCTTAGCGGTGAAGGAAAACATCGAGAGGAAACCTGCATGTCTAAACAAAAAAAATATTTTGACAACAGCACAGTGGACACTTCATTGCCCTAAACCCTCTTAGATATAGGAGGAAGGAGTGGGACGTAGATTATATTAGGATAGGCTTTAACTGGACATTATTTGATGGTATTGTGGGAGATGGCTCGCTTAAGAGGTCTCATGGCTTCCGACAGATGTCGTAACCATGTGTTTAAATCAGACGGACGAAAAGCAATAGATGTACGTAAAATACCAATACTAGAGACGTGGAGTAAGGACAAAGTTGCAAGACTTCTGGTGGATTTCCGTGATAAGCTCAATATCGAACGCAAACAAAAGTCTCTGGCTGTCCGGTGTAATATGCTTGCACGCTGGTTTGCGCGGTGCAGTCCTGTGGCAAAGCAAACCCTGTTCAGTACATACTGTCAATACTTTTATACTTGTCAGCTTTGGTTGAACAGCACTAAAAATGCATGCAGTGGCATCAGAGTGCAGTATAATAATACATTCGTATGAAACTACCTAAATACTGTAGTGGATTGAACATGTTTGCCGACGCCAAGTTGACCGATCATTTCGCGGTTATTAGATCTCGGGTTGCAGTTTTTTGGTCCCGTATCCGCGATTCTAAGAATTAGATCCTCAGGTTGCGGCTGTGAGTGTCCAGAGAATCCCATACTTAAATATTGGCTTGCCGTGCATCGCGACAGTAACTATAAATAGATATTGCGAGCCCCCTGTATGAGCGTGTTTAGTAATAACTTATGAATTCACTTGAATTGCCTTTATTTTATGTATCTTTATAATCATATTTTTATTTTTTTAACATTTAACTATATTTGAGATCGGTAAAAAAAGCCTGAAATAAATTACTTACTCTGCGGTATTCACAGAGTATTCTCATCTGGTTGGCCTGAATAAATATATAAAAGGAAATGATAATCTAGGAGCACCACCTTATGAATTTGAGCCAGGAGCGGTCCATCACGGAGTTCCAGCCGCCTCAGATGACCCGAGAGGCCAACTGGAATTAGCCCGTTTGCAGAAACGACTACAGAAATAATTTCGGGTGGCACACCACTCCAGATGTCGGTCACCTCGTGAGCCAGGTCTAGATATTTTGTTTGCTTATCTGTTTCGGCTTTCACGAGGTTCTCGTTGACTAAACATATCCTTGACTGTGCCCGGTCCATCGGCACAATATCAGGTTTATTCGCAAGAATAGTCCCGTCTGTGATGATGGCCCGGTCCCAGTAGAGCCTGGCGCGATCATTGCCGTATTACAAGTACGGCTTGCAGCAAGTATTTGTAATACGGCAATTTCCGGTCCACGAGACCGTATTTCAGAGCGAGATCCTGGTGAAGAATTCTGGCTACTAGGTTGTGCCTGTGCAAGTACTTAGAGCTAGAAAGCGCCGAACTACCGGATATTATTATTGTTATTATTGGGGTATCTATATAGTTTTCTCATCTGGTTGGGTTCCATAAATATATAATTGTGTATTATTATTATTACTGAAACCGTCGATTCGCCTGCAAAGCGCAGCGATTATGACAAATCCCTTACTAAAATGGAAGAGGTTCTCCAGCAGTGGATTTTATGGGCTGATGATGAAGAAGAAGAATAAGAAGAAACTGTTCTAATAATGTGTAAAACAATAATGTAAAAAGCTAAACAATCGACAAATTATAATCAGTACCCGGTTGACCGAGCTTTGCTCGGTAATTTTCGCTCGGTTTTTTTTTTGATTCGTGTCTTTTGGAAATAATATTTAGATACAAATTACATACTGATGAAATACGAATAATATTTTTTTGATCGTAGCGACATAATAGAAAAAACTGAACTGGTTATTTGATTAAAAAATCATGAGTGCTTAAAAAATCATGAGTGCAATTAGTTTAATTTAAATTTTCGTGTGTTTAAAAAATACTAAAAAAAGGGCTCGAAAAAATAGATTTTCTCAAAAAAGAACTTGAAAAAAAATTTAAAAAAAGTCGGTCGGTCGGTCTGGGCTCGAACCATGGTATTACGATTTTGCGACCGCCCAATATACCATTAAGCTATTTGTAATCATTAATAAGCCGTCAAAATTTACCTTCTTATTCTAACGATATTATAGCAGTTTTTCATTGCCTAAAAACACGGACAAAAAGACATTTTCTAAAAATAAATCCTAGCTAGATCGATTTATTGCCCCTGAAACTCCCTGCACACAAAATTTTATGAAAATCGTTGGAGCCGTTTCCGAGATCCCGATTATATATATATATACATATATACAAGAATTGCTCGTTTAATAGTATAGGATTAATAGTATAGGATAAACGCAAAAGATATTGTAATAGTTGATACTGACATAGTGAAAATTATAATTTAACGTGTTCTTTAATCAACCACCAAATGTTAGTTTTTTTTAAATAAAATTGAAGTAACTAGCAAGCTATCATTCCACCTGATTATCTGAATGCCGATATTGAATCTAGCGACGGCTTGCAACTAAGTTTAATCAAAGAAGGCATCAGATCAGTCACTACTGTGGACTAAGATGCAATGCCTCTGAACCTTTGATTATACTAGCTCTCTCCCTTCAGAATAAAATCACATCGATACATGCACAGCTTCTTGGTGACAGGAACAGGTATAAGGGCAATATCTATGCGGACAGACTTCCAGGCAGAAAATAAATTATACCACCTATTTATGAGAGCTTAGTCTCAAACGGACTCAAAGAACATTTTTAATGGAATAAGGGTGAAAAACGAGTATACAGTCCACCTGATGGTAAGGGGATGCTGTGGCCCACAGACATCTACATCTATCCTCAATTAAGAATCAAAACACGGACGCGATGTCACTCCCGAGGACTAAGATGGGATGCCTCGTTTCCAATAATCTCCGGATCTCTACACCCATCGTACGAAACACAGCAGTATTAAACTGCTATTTTACGCTGATATTCTCTGTGATGTCGATGTCGTTCCCCGGCCGAGCCGACTCATTCGTGCTACAACCATAATAGAGCTGCAGCGTGTTCCTGCTACGTAAGTAACCTGATGATAAGTGGCCAAAACGGCACAGGGCTACCTTTTACTTACAAAACAAAAACAATGAAAGCTGTAGATGTTTTGTCATCCATGAGGACTACACCATTTATAAACAACTATTATATCATATAATTTGAATTCGATAATTATTAAAATAAATTATTTTGATCTTAAATCGAGAATATATGCAGATATCTATTGGCAACACGCGTCACTGAACATCAAGGGAACTTGGTGCTTGTTTGTCATCATTATTTCCGTAAAAAGTAAATGCGAGTGCTTAATGAAAAATTGAAACACTAAGAAAAATATGTATCATATTTTTTTCTTTTCCTTATTTTTTTTATTCATAATCTGATAAAGGTCATCACTAATTTCCAAACAAACTAAACACAGTTCGACCAATACTACAAGTCACCTACAAAACGTTTCAACATTTATTTATGGTTATTATAAATTCCTTATTTCGTATCTAAACAAGTTTCATACAGTGTCCATAGAGTTCGTGAAAATGGTTTCCAGACGTCCTAGATTTCACTATTTCTGACTTTATCACATTCAGGCCAACATGAAACTTTAGTATAAGTAAATCTAAATATGGATAATGGCATGGGTTCAATTTGAGAAAGAACGAGTATAAATTGCTTTCTATTTCTTTTTCACGAAAAAGTTGCCAAAAGAAAACAAAGGCTACATGAGAATACTTTCTTCACAATTAAGCCAATTATACACATACTTCACTTTCTTGCATTGTAAATGATACTTTTATGTCCTTTTAAAAATGTAAACTATGCATAAACGAAAGTTTCAAAACGTGGAGTCCGTAAACGCTTGTTGATAGTTAGTGGTAATTTTCGTAACACCAATCTTTCGAATTTATTTCTTGTTAATAGCGTTAATGGTGGCAATAAACAAGAGATTGTTGTGAACGAACGTTTAAGCAATAATTTGTCAATTATGACCAAAAGTTGGCTTAGAACGACCCAAACGAAAGATAAAAACGGCAATAAGTCAGTGGTACATCCGTCCAGCGTTATTGTTTTAGTGACCTCGTAAAATTTGCGAAGGGGTCAATGCAATTGTACGGGAAGTTAGTGTTTGCCTTCCTGTTTAGTACTTGCTGAAATTCGGGGGATTCGTACATGTTTTGGTCCGCTTTTTCACCAAGTTTTTATTATTTAACTCGTTTTCGAATATATCTGTTCGTGTGGAATTTAGTAGTTGGTTTTAAATTAACTTCCTGAAGAGCTAAGGATTTGAAAATTTGAACGTAGCTCAGAATCGAGTGTGCTTATGATCACACTACTGAAGTAAAACTTCTTGAACTCCATTCATCTTCATCTCACAGAACAACAGCGTAAAACAGTAGCTTAATGCTGCTGTGTTTCGTATGGTGAAAGTAGAGAACCGGAGACCCTTTTTACTGGAAACGAGGCATTCCATTCCATTCTTAGTCCTCACGGGTGACAACGCATCTGCATTTTGATTCGTAATAGAGGATAGATGTATATGTCTATGGACATTATTATATAGCTATTAGCAACCACTTACCATCAGGTGGACTGTGTGCTCGTTTGTCACCCTATAAAAAAATTCTGTATATATATATATATATATATATATATATATATATATATATATATATATATATATATATATATATATATATATATGAAGGGTGACAAACGAGCGCACAGTCCACCTGACGGTAAGTGGATGCTTTGGCCCATAGACATCTATATTTTTAACCTCGCTTAAGGATCAAAATACAGATGCGTTGTCACCCTTGAGGAGTAAGATGAAATGCTCGATTCCAGTAAAACGGGTCTCCGGTTCTCTACACTCAACATACGAAAAACAACAGCATTAAGCTGCTATTTTACGCTGGTATTCTGTTAGAGCGTGGTCCTTCCCCGGTCGAGCCGACCCATTCATGCTACAACTATAATATAGCTGCAGTGTGGCTCTAGCACGTTGAGTTGAATATATATTTATATGTATAATATGTGCATATACATATATAAATTTTCTATAAATATTTATATTTATTATCGGCTTCCTTCCGTAATTTATTATTATTCACCCGAAAATTCACAAAACAAAATTTACAAATTTGATTAATTTAAACTTAGAATATTTAATGTATTGAACAAGATATTAAATTATAAAATTGTTCAAAACGAAATAAAGTTACGAAAATAACTGGCTATGAGAGAAAGAGAGAACGAAAATATGCGCGCGCACTGCTCTCTCTTGCTTATCCCCCACTCAACTCCCGTTTGCCTCGCCCGATCACACTTTTCGTAACGCTTTCGTCACGCGTTCGCCAGCTTACTCTTCAAGTCAAGTGTGCGTGTTCGCCAGCTTACTCTTCAAGTCACACAGTGCACACACGTGCAGAAGTTTTACTTCAAAAAAAAATTAACACAGTTATTGAAAACTTATTTATTATTTACGTTTTATTGGCCAATATTATAAAGTCGCCATAATTTTCGGTTATTTATCAAAATGTAAGTCCATAGAGCATTCTTCATAATTACCCTCAGAGGGGCTTGGGTAATATCCGAGCCGGAACTGTTTTCGAAGTTGAAAGAAAATATCTTAAGGAAACTTCTGAGAATTAAAAATAATATTCTAAGACATGAGAAGTTCCGCAAAACGCACTGGGACAGCTCGATGGATATCTCCTTGTCCTTAAGTACCCTTACATAAGTAAGAGGAGACATATACTCTATAGTATGTATTATAGGAAATCTTAAAGCTGCGGACTAGTTTAATGACCTGTTCTTAAAATGAAACAAGAATATAAATAAGAAGCTGTTTTGTAATTTATAAAAAAATGTTTTAATTATTCAAAGACAACAGTGAATATGATAATCATTGTGTTCACCTAATTAAAAACATCACATTGAATTAAAATATTTTAAATGAACACATTACAATGTAAGTAATGTACAACTAATGCAAATTCAAAATGATCGCCATAAGTTTTAAGATTTTTTAAAACAATAAAACTTCAAATGAGACGGAAAAACATTTCATTTTTTTAAAGCCATTGTATTTTTATAAAAGCTAATTTCATTTTATGACTTGAATTTTGAATACAAAAATTTGTGCATTTAATATTATAAAATAAAAACCGTTTCAAATTATAACAAATTGAAATTAACATTCTAATTTTACGGCAAGATTAGTTCAATGACCTTGTACTACGACTGAATTTCACCTAACCCGCATATTGTAATTACTCTACAAAAACCTCTTATCTTATAGCTAGGAAGGGCAATGAACTCATGATAAATTAAAAAAGACAAAATGCTTTACCGCACTGCTACGTAAGGTCTGCTTCTCAGGAATTATTTGCTGAAACAACAGTCTACGAGAGTCGCTAGGCACCGGTGAAGATAAAATAAACATAATGTGCAAAAAAGAAAAGAAAATGTCTGACCAGAAAGCCTTTGGTACGTAGTTATAATTAAAAATTAAGTACGTTTAACAAATAATATTTTGTTTACTTTCGTAAGAAATATTATGCCTCAGTCATACGTTATATTTAAGAAAAACATCTTGTTACATTACAATTTGTTTTTGACAAAATAAACTTAGCAATTATTAAAATTTGTATAATTTGAAATATTATAACTTAACTGTATAATTTAAATAATACTAGTCTTTTACGGATTTTATCGCGTATATTTAACTATAAATACCCGACGTTTCGAACGCTTTACAGCACCCATGGTTACGGGGGGAGGGGGGGGGGGACTGAGATGTTTAACGTAAATTTACGTTCAGCGTTAAATATACGCGATAAAATCCGTAAAAAAACTACTTTTACTATATGTAGTGTTCGCGTAAATATAAGAAATCATTAACTATATAATGTTTAAAACTAAACCTATTCTTTACTACTTTAATAAACTGGTATCTCTATTTTATTTGTTTTTACTATGTTACCCTGAGACTAATAAATCATCAACAGAGCTAATTAATTTATTTTATTTTTCATAAAAAAAACACGCTTTTTAATCAGCTTTTTCTACACTGATGAGAATCTGAACCTAATTAGCCGTATAAAGCTACAAGCACACTCGCGCGTTCGAGTTCTAAGTAGCCAGTTGCATCTGTTATCATGCGGTCGCATTCCGGCCTGTTCTCGGGCGTGATTGATAACTGCCCTTATGTAACATCAACATGCGGACTAGAGTTAGTCACCCACGCTGCACTTGCCTTGGGCTTGTTTACTTTGCCTTTACGCGGTGTGTTAATTTACTGTCCCTTATGAGCGGTGAACTTTTACATGTAGAACTAATTTATTTTTTTACATGGAACAGCAGGTAAAAAATTAAATTATTACTTGCAGTTTTTTAAAACAACTAGCAAATCGCAAAATACTTAAAAAAGCTTGTCGACTGTTGCATCACAACTTATTGCTCCATCACGTATAAACGAGATCATTTATTAATGTATCATTTATGGCAATGGGATGTAATACTAAAAAATTGTAGAATAATGATTAGGAACACACTTTGAATTTTAAGAAATAAATTATAAATCTATAAAAAGAAGAATACATAAGTTACTTTAATAAGTCATTCCGACCCGACAAATCATGGAAAATTGAGAACACCACACGATTAAAGTTTCTAGCTTGCTTGAATATAATCTAAAGCGTACTTATTATATCTATACCGCCCCATACAGGCGATTTACTCCACAGATGCCACGGCGGGTTGGCAACTGTATTATTAATTATTTTGAGTTATCACGGAGCTACTATTGCCCACCTTCCGTTTCAGTTGCCTCCTGTTACCTTTTACGATATCCAGGGGATGATATAGGGTAGTGGATTCCCTAACGCCACCACTATATCCTATACCTTTAAACGAGCAATTCTTGTATATATATAATCGGAATTTCGGAAACGGCTCCAACGATTTTCATAAACTTTAGTGTCCAGGGGGTTTGGGGGGCAATAAATCCATCTAGCTAGGATTCATTTTTACAAAATGTCGTTTTATCCGTGTTTTAGGCAATGAAAAACTGCTACATTATTGTTAGAATAAGGTAAATTTTCCCTTCTTTTTTGAGAAAATCTATCATTTCCAGCCCTTTTTTAGTATTTTTTTAAAACACGAAAATTTAAATCAAACTAATTGCACTCATGATTTTTTATTCAAATAACCAGTTCAGTTTTTTTCTATTATGTCCGTAAGATCAAAAAATATTATTCATATTTCATCAGTATGTAATTTGTGTCTAAATATAATTTCCAAAACACACGGTTTAAAAGAAATCGGTCAACCAGGTACAAAATATACTTAGGTACATGTATTGCAATTTTAGCTCCACTTATTTTTTATTCGGGTTGTTAGGAGAATTTCTAAGCCATGTTAGCATATTGTCATTATGTCTTTAGTTAGGTTTCTTTAATTACTAAAACGATTAGATCTAGACCTAGGCCCGTTTGTAGGTATTAATAATAATTTAAAGACCATTACACCGAAGCTTAGTTCGCCTTTAGCGCTCTTTAATTGCGCTTAGGTTATACGGTATTACTTTTACTCGCTAAGACGTCTCTTAATGTTTTCACTGGTTTATTAGAGTTCTACATGAAATCATTATTTATGTAATAATTTTGGTTTCATATTTGAATTGTAAATGAACTATGGATAAGGAGTGCAACAAAGCTTTAGTGTGTAATGACTGGGATGCTACGTGCGTAGACACTTAAGCGGCCTCTCATCTCAAGGGTACTCTGTTTTTAGCTGTGGCGGATCAAAGGCGGCTGACCTGAGTAAATGGTGCAAATACTAGTTTCTGTGAGATGACTATATATTTGTACAATGTGCTGTAGAGACTATTGGTCCGTGAGATCCACACGCGGTGAAGTGACTTAAGGAACTTTATCTGCGGCTGTTCGTTGCTATGAGAGACAAGAGGGCTGGTTCTTTACTCGTCTAAAGTTTAAGAATCGCCTATACCACATATATTGAGATTTTAGGCCTTGTGCTTGATCTATTTCCGATCGTGTCGGATTGCCAGCACATCGGACAGTAGGAGTAAGAGAAAAGAGAGCACCGGTGCTTGCGTATACAGTTATGCACTATAATCCTGTTTCTTAGGTTTTTTTTATAGAATCATCATCATCATCATCGTCATTACAGCCCTTCACAAGTCCATTGCTGAACATAGGCCTCCCCCAAGTAATGCCACAAAGCACGGTCCTGAGCCACCTGCATCCATCGACTTCCTGCATATCTTACCAGGTCGCACTCCATCTAGTGGGGGGGTCGCCCTACACTACGCCTACCGGTACGAGGCTGCCACTCAAGAACCTTTCTTCCCCATCGGTTATCGGTTCTTCGAGCTATATGGCCGGCCCATTGCCACTTCAGCTTACTAATCCGTTGGGCTATGTCGGTCACTCTGGTTTTACTGCGGATATCCTCATTTCTGAGTCTATCACGCAGAGAAACTCCGAGCATAGCCATTTTATACATAGAATAAGATTGACAAATTAGGACACAGTCCACCTGATGGTAAATGGATGCTATGGCCCATAGGCATCTATCTATCTTCAATTAAAAATCACAATGCAAATGCGTTGTCACTCCTGAGGACGAAGATGGAAAGTCGCGTTTTAGTAAAGAGGGTTTCCAGTTCTCTACGTTTACCATACGAAACACAGCAGTATTAAACTGCTATTTTACACTGGTAACTGGTCTCTGAGAGCGCTGTTCTACCCTTGTCGAGCCAACCCTTTCATGCTACCACCATAAAATAGCTGCAGCGAGGGTCTACCACGTTTAATCGATATTCTCCGTTGATACTGGCCGCGGCGAAGGAAATTCGGTTAGGAGGACTTTATGATATATTAATTTTTTTTGTATTATGTACCGTAAAATATTATTTTTAAATACAAATAATATTTATTCTAATGATTTAAAATTAATAATATCAGTGAAGGTTTCTTAATAGTTATATATAGCGTCATTTCAGGATGAGCAGAAAGGACGCCAACTATTAAGAAACCTTCACTGATATTATTAATTTTAAATCATTAGAATAAATATTATTTGTCTGAAACTTTTGATTTAATAGAGAATAGAACAATTGGGAAACAAAGTTCATTTGTCAAGATCTGCATCCAAAAATAAAATAATAAGTATTATACCCAAGCGCATTTTAATCTATTTAACACATAAAATGTCCGTAACATGGGAAATACATATGGAATGCTGCAATTTATTTGCAATGCGACCGGAAGCGTGTTAAATGTGTCACAAACGCCACGAAAATTAAATTTCACGAACTAATACAAATACGTGTAGAAAAATCTAACGAAAATTTATGCAGTAGGTACAAACTTCTGAAATGTGTTTATTTATTTAACATACTTCAAAAAAGAGGAGGTACTCAATTCTACTGTTTTTTTTGTTTGTTATCTTAGAATTTTTTTCTAGGCTAACCGATTTTGATGATTCTTTTATTTGAAAGCTGGTGCTTTTTAGAAAGATCAGGATCTGACCAGTAGTTTTTGAGTTATACTTAATAATGCATATTTAATTGACTTTGGACTACATTGATGATTTCTTCATATTATTTTTATTAAAATCAGTTGCGCAATATTAAAAATTTTGTATGAACGATTTAAAAAAGGTTAATAAAGTAATAAAAACGGTTAATAAAGGTTTCCATGAACTGCTACCGCAGTTAACATTTATTAATTTAATTTTTTTTTATTATTTATGGCGTAATGGCCAGTATTACGTAAATTAAATGTACTACAAAAATATAGATCTTTACTGCATCAAAAAAAAGTTCGCGATGTCATATGCCTATTTCTTTCTTACACATAAGCCACAAAAAGATATTTTGTCACAAAAATTATTAAGAATTAGGAAGTAATTTACGATAGTTATTATTTTTATAATATGTTACGCCTGGCATAATTAACCCTTACGAATGAAAGTTACTTCATCATCAAAGCAAATTTGTCATTGAACAACATCAAATGAAATTACATCTACCTGATAGTAAGTGGTTACCGCAGTTCATGGAAACCAGCAGCTAAATCCAAACCAAGAAGGCTACAGATGCATTGTCATCAAATGAAACACCTGAAAGCCTGGTAATTATACTGGGTCTTTATAAGGAAATAGGTAACATGTTACAACCTACCTAAATCTTGGCTTAGAAGGTGTCCTACCACCTAAAATCTGGCAATCAGATTGCCCCTTATACAATATCACTTTATATTAGGTTACAATACATTGTATCATTAACACAAGACAAAGTCGCATAAACGGTCCAAGACAATTGAGCTACCCATTAAACAATAAAATTAATATTCTATGCCAATTGCTCTGAGCCATAAGCAAAACATTGTAACGTATAAATGACTATAACGTGTGTCACCGTGCTAAATAATCACACCATTCAAACAATATTAGTATGCCAAACATAAACGCACGCCTATACACCAGCATACACGCAAGCACGAAGTCACGCGAACGCATCAGTTTATGACCTGTAACACCAAGCTCGTGAAAACGACACCATTGATTAGAATAAAAAATTATACAATATTAACAAATAATGACGCTTGAATTTCAGACCAACTGTGATACTGTAGAGCTATGTAACGTAAGTCACGGCGTAAGAATATCCATAGTTCCGTGGAAGTCGTAGGAGCGACAGAGCTAAACAAATCAGGAGATCGGTAGTAGTGTCTTCTTAAAAACAATGTTAAAAAAATCTGCGGTTGACAACCCGCCTTCCAAGTATGGGAACTATGGCAAAATGAGGCAGTCTTTGGGTGGCCTAGTTCCGCAGTGATAGCCTGTCATGAATGATAATTTAATGAATGATACCAGATGCATTTCGTACGTGATAGAGCCACGCTGCAGTTATATTATGGATGTAGCACGAATGGGTCGGCTCGACCGGGGAAGGACCACTTAAAATAGCAGCTTAATACTGCTGTGTTTCGTATGGTAAGTGTAGAGTTCCGGAGACCCTTTTTTCAGGAAATAAGGCATTCGATCTTAGTCCTTAGGGGTGACAACGCGTCTGCGTTTTTATTCTTAATCAAGGATAAATGAAGATGTCTACGGGCCACAGCATCCGCTTACCATCAGGTAGACTGTGTGCTCGTTTGTCACCCTTATTCTATAAAAAAACATACTATTATGGTGTATTTTTCACAAATTTCAAAATAATCATGGTTCCGGTAAAAAATTGATAGGTTTGTAAAGTACATACAATATTTTCTAGGTGATTTCTACCTCGGTGAAATTCTCCGAATTCTGGCGTAATTCACGAACTATGTAGAAACTTTGTAAAACTTTGAATGGTATAGTACACCGTATGTCGATATTTTCCAAGACCAAGAACCCATCGCAAATAGAGTGCCAGTGCTAAACACTTAAGCGGCCGCGTCACACGTTAATACGCTTAACATTGCTCTATAAGAATGTTATGAGCGTCGTTCACAAGCATAGCTAAGCTATTTTTACGGTCAATCAACCAATCAAACAACGAATCAAAATACAATGACGACAATAGAATTATTAACACGCATCTGTGAACGGTTTATATGTGACGATTTGTTTCTGATTGACATTTTTAATTAAATTCTTGTGTAAATTTTTACCCATTTTAATGTGAACAATTTTGTAAAAAAAATCTTACTTTTATTTTCAATGCTATTTTTAATACAACTTTTCTTACAAAGTCAAGTTACTTTGTTTTGGGGAATATTTGCATATTATCTTTATCACTTTACTATAAGAAAATAATATGTAAGTAGGTATGCATAATGTAAGAAACATTTACACAATGTCTCGCAAAGTGGTTCGAAAATGAATATTGTAAAATCAAATTTATGGAGCTATTCATTATTTAATTAATTATCATCAATCCCTTTTCTCGTATTCATTACGTCATCAATATCACGCCGCATTCTACGCGCATCTGACGTCGAAATGTTAAGAAAATCAAATTTGTTTATATATAAATAAATTTCTGTGAATTTATAGACCCGTTTAGTTCACTGTGAAAAGACGTTTGTAAGTAGATCAAACTTAAAGTATCTGTTTACCATGCATAGTGATGGCTAAGCCCGCAGTCTTCAGTCGTCTGCAGAGCGTGACATCATCGAGAGCGTCACGTCACTGGCCAACACGTGGATTAGGTATTACAACACACCCGTTTCATTTAATTCTCGATGCACTTCAGCAATTGTTCATTGAATATTAAATAGTTATTGATTGCATTTTCGCTTTTTATGTCGACGACATTTAATATTGATAACATAAAGATCTTTTTTGAAATTTGGAACAATCCAGATTTTACATTTAAAAAGACTTTTTGATCGTAAAAAAGAAAAGCGGTCCTGAAAGCGTGTCTGTAAGTTGAAAGTGTTAAAAAATGAAATAAATTCCAAATTTAAATAATATATATACAGGTGAGAAAAATAAACACAGAAATTAAATTGTAAATACACTAGTTGTTACCCGCGGCTTCACCCGCATGGTCACTGGGAAATGAACTATCCATTGCTTTTTGAATTGAAAGAAAACTGAGTTTTATAGATTTGTCAGAGATGCAGCCATCAAAAGGAAACTGTGCAAAATTGATTCGTAAGCCTATTTAAATGTTTTGAAACGCAGCGTATAGGAAACCATGAAAATAGCCTGTTTATTCCAAATGGAAATGGGATATTTTTTTAATTAAAGGAAACTGAGCAAAATTATCCGTCAGGGATGCAGACATTTGGAAAGAAACTGAGCTAAATTTATTCGTCAGAGATACATTTTTCTGAATTGAAAGGAAACTGAGCCAAATAAAAGATCCGTCAGAGATGCAGCCTTTTGAGTGAAAGGAAACTGAGCTTAATAGGTCCGTCAGAGGTGCAGCATTTGGAATTGAAAAGAAACTGAGCTAAATAGGAAATTTTGAATTGAAAGGGAAGATCTGTGGGAATTCTGATTAATTGATTGTGGGAACTTTGGAAAAAAACTAACTGAACACTATTTGAAGACGCTACTGTACACAATGTTATGTTTTTCTTTCTAGCTGAATTTAATTTTGCAACATATTCGATTTTCCTACGGGAACTATACGTTTTTCCGCTGAAAAAAGTAACCTATGTCATTCTACAGCCACCGAACTATCCCGATACAAAAATCATGCCATGCCGACGCTCTGTTGCGAGGTGAAAGAAGGACAAACAAACAAAAAACAGACTTTCGCATTTATAATATTAGTATGGATTTTGTACAAGTAAGATTTTTTATTCTATTCCAAAAGTAGAAGCTACAGCCATTCTGGATCACTTAATATTATAACATTTCTTACTAATTTTATGTACATTTTTTCTATTAATTGTAATACATTCGCGTTGGATATAAATATAAATAGAATTTTTTTCACATGATAGTGACATAACATAGTAAATCCTAACAAATATTGACTCTTTTTGTGATTTAATCACATCTGCATGAAAGAATTTTCACAAATATTCCACAATACATAAAAAACCGTATCCGTAATATAAATAATACCAGAAGTTGAACTAACTGCTGAATCTAACTCACTGGTGAGCCAGTAAATGAACGAAAAGTACGTTGCGGCTATCGGAAAAACAAAGTAAAACCTAAGTTCAGTGTAGGTACCAATCTGCGGAGAATACATAAAGCATATTTGTACGAATTGTTATAACTAATTTTTATGTAAAAGTGTCAGTAGAATGTTGAAAATTGTGATTTTACTCCAAAGAAGATAATATATTTTTGTTACTTGAAAAAATTATGAGTTGCATCTCATGAGAGAAAAATATATTTGGCGCTAAAAGGAAGATTAGATAATAGGTAAGAAAGTTAGGTTAGAATAACCTAAAGAAGCCTAATTAGTCATATTACTAACAGGAATTAATCACGCTTGCTATACTATTCGGACACAAATTCTTACTGTTTTAAAAAAACATCCGAAAATAGCAGTAAAGTAGATACCGCTCGGATTCACAGAATAATAATAAGGATAAGGTATATACATCAACAATAAAACTTAACGATCAAAAATTATTAAAAACCCGACAAAAAAGCAAAAACACAAGAAGGAATCGTAGTCTCAGCTCGTGATTGTAGGTGCCGACTAGAAACTAAGCCACGTGGGTGTAATAACACTGTTACGATTATCAGTAGAATATGAATAAATCTATAACTGTATAGTTACTAAGAGTGAATTATATTCCGTTCATTTTGTTAATAATATTACATAGAATATAGATTTTGGTGTCTTTTTCGAAATAGGATTTTTGGGGTTGGTAAACATTTATCCATTTTTCTAGGTTTAAGAAAGGGATTACTTAAACCTACAAAAATGGATAATTCCTGGTTGGTAGGTCCATTTGGATCGATATTTCCCCACTTTGTCCTGGTTTAAAGTTTAAACAGCCAATTTTGACTGTAAGGATTTTCATCTTAGTGCTCATAGGCGATTACGCATTTCGGGTTTTCTTCCTTAAACCTAGGCATTCGTTGCCTCTTGATTACATATTATGTCAACGGTGCAGTATAAATCATATCATAATACGATCCTATTTTTTTAGGTTTTTATTTTTTTTATTACACTACAAATACACGTGATTTGTCATATTTTATACGTGGTAGAGCCATGCACAATTATATTCTAGTAGTAGCACGAATGGTTCGGCTCAATCGTAGAAGGACCACCTCTCTACCACAGAATACCAGCGTAAAATAGCAGTTTAATTCTGTCGTATTTCGTATGGTGAGTCTAGAGAACTTAAGACCCTTATTACTCGAAACGAGCTATTCCATCTTAGTCCTCAGGCATGACAAAACACATCTGCATTTTGATTCTTTGTCGAGGTCAGATGTAGACTTTTATGGGCCACAGCATCCACTTACCATTCGGTGGATTGAGCGCTCGTTTGTCATCATTTTATTACCATAAAAAATAGTTTTAGCCCAAATAATCCAGCATATTGATTTTTGAATAAAGCATCTTGCAACCTGCTCTCAATAAAGTAAATAAAGTTTGCTATTGGCAACTAAAAAGTCTGTAAAAAGTTAGAATCGATTGTTTAATACTTTACTTAATCTTCGTACAAAAACCTTATTATCGAAAACACCAGACAAGAGATCTAATCACCTGTCACGGGTACTGTATTGTAACCTGATATATCTTAAAACATACAGACTTTTATAATTACACGAGTTTGTTGCGGCATCGTGATTTGTAATACGAGGAGTCGTCGAGATAAATTTTTGTATTTAATAAATATGTTATTATATTTATCACCCGTATTTTTATTTTTACAATCGTCTAGTCTTTTAATATTTGTACTTTTGTAGCAATAACTTAATTGACGTCGAGTCTTTATGTTATATCGCTACTAAACTTTATTTTTATAACTATAACTTGTGACAATACATTCACATTAATTGCTTTAATTTTATCATTGAAAACTTTGACAATAATTACAGTATTTTATTTAAAAAAATCGTCTAAAAAGTCACTATCCAAAAACATAATTTAAGTGAGATTTATCAAATAGTTCACTAAAAGCACCAATTTTAAAATTTTATGATTTTTTTTAAATATTTATATATATATATATATATATATATATATATATATATATATATATATATATATATATATATATATATATGATGGATGATAAATGAGCACATCGCCCGCCTGACGGTAAATCGATGCTGTAGCCAATAGACATCTACATTTATCTTCAATTAAGAATCAAAATACAGATGCATTGTCACCCCTGAGAACTATGATGGAATATCACGGTTCCAGTAACACGGGACTCATGTGCGTGACGTGAGCGTGGTTCTTCCATAGTTAAATCGACCCACCCGTGCTGCAATAAGCTAGCTGCAGCGTGGCAATACCCCGTATTAAATTAACGTAACATTTATACAATATTTTTACTGAACTTTTTTATATATAAGATAATAATTATTCCTTCCCGCAATCAGCGATTTATTATTTCACCAATATTCTATTGATGGAGGAAAATATCGAATGTGAAGCCCTCATATGATAACAAGTGCGCTGAAAGAATTACCTCTAGTTTCACATTTGACGGGATGATTGGCATATTGTGTTGTTTCACGGTTGTGTCGAGTAGATGTTGTGACACGTGCCTCTGACCCTGTATTCCAGGCAACTTCTGATTTTATCTCAGAATCGTTATATCGAACACATGTGGGCAAGGATAAACGATAAAGGAAAGGGTATCGTTTATACTCATATATTAAATTTATCTAGCACTTAGTTATAGCACCGATCATAATGTCAAGATGCAGCTGAAATCGAAATTAACAATGTCATGTTTGCCAGCATCGTCTAAGGACGAAGAAATATATAATCTATTATAAGTAATAGATTATTTATTTCTTGCTTACAGTACTTACTAATTTATTTTACATAGCGGTAAACTACTTCCGAAAGATATTTGTTCAGTTACAAAGTTACATTACGATACGATAAGACATAAGTTCCAAATTTGCGTATGTGTTGTTTGTATATTATGTGTATGTTTATTTGTAAGCTGTACAAATTTTTTAATAACCTTTATATTTTTTAGTCTGGTCGGACAGACGTCTAAGTCAGAGAAAAACAAATTTCCATAGAAGTAGACTGTTAACTGACATCAGAGACAGTCATTTCATTTTCATCCGCGGGCTTAAGTACTTAATGTAAAATATGAGGACTCTTTTCAAAAACAATTTACCGCAAATTCGTAAATACCGTTTGCAGTCTGTCTATTAATATTAATGCTGTCTTTATTATGGAGTTAAATAAACAGGCGTTTCGCCGGTAGGAATCTAGCTCACCTTGGGCATTATTTCCTACTTACTGCGGAACGCTAGTATCGCATCTGTACAATTAAACATTTTGAATTGAGTATAATGAAGTTTGTTTATATTTGTTAGTAGTTTTGTACAGTTTTTAATACATTATTTTTAAATTTTTAAAACTATTTATATCTTCTGAACCTTATTAATATCTGCATCTTTAAAATTAATATATAATCATCCAAAATACCTATCTATTTTGTTCATTAGAAACGATTTCTATTCAATTATTAATCTGATTTATTTAAATACTAAATCATAGTTGTCTATCACAATAGAGTATACCAGCATGTAGTCTTAACTACGTGTTTGAGGTAACCAATACAAAAGTAATAATACATAATAATAAACCTTTCTACTCTGGTGATTTATATTTGTATCTATCAAAATAGTATCGTTACTAATTACAAGTATTAGCAACTAAGTAATTACCTTTCATCAATACAACATTAAAGCATTTCAAAGAAAAACAAATAATAAACCTAAATGGGCTCAAGGATTTGTATTTGTACTTTGCAAAATTTAGTTGAAGTTGAATCTATGGGCTAATATCACATCATATAAGGCTAGGCCACATCCCACATCCTTGTATAACAATTATTTAGAAGGAATTTTCAATTTACTCTCAAAAGACTGCATTCGAATTCTGTCACATAGCACAATACTGGTTTAAGCAACAAAAACTTAATCTCAGAACATACCGTTTTGCAATGAAAGAGCAAACAACTCCTCGTCTTGCAACCATCGCAGCTCGCTAATTATAGACATATCAGCTTCGAAAGACATTAATTTCTCATGATAACTGCATAACAACTGTGCCACCAAAACAACTGTGTATAACACAGCATAACACACAATCGATAATCGGTATCACAACACTAGCACAGAAACCCGCGAAGCGGAACGTCAAAACATTTTTTTGCTACTTCAATTATTCATATTATGAAAAAATTCTCGCGCCATAACAACGTGGGGCGCTCTTGTCCCGTGTCACTTATTTTAACAATGTCGGTACAACTCAAGTGTACGGTCGTCGTTTGGTTTGTTACGAAACGTCAAAATTTTGACAGCTGATGTTTCGATCGTATACGCAGGGTTAACGAACGAGATACGCGCAAACACGACACTAGCGCGCACTGCGCGTCGCCGTAGCACACTGACTGAGTCGAATGACTTGTTGACTTGACCAAACCAAGCGGAGGGCCGACTCGCACGACACGTCCTTAAAACTTTATCGATAACTACTGCTTTATCGATAACACGCCATCACTAAATCCATGCAGCCTCCGCGAATATTTTACGACTGTTTCGAATGTGTGATTTAATAGCCTCTAATTTTGAACCAAAACTTAATGGTTTGTTTATGGTTTCATGAGCAATACAAGAAACATTATAATAAAAAAATTATACATCGATTCGCACCATTAACAAAATTAATATTGATAAGTTATGTTACCTTACCACTTGTAAACACTTGTAAATGTACATGTTTATATAATACTAGTAATCCATCCCGGTTTCGCACGATTTCTGGAACTTGAACAGCGTCACCTATCGAGTTAAATTGTGAATATAAACCATCTAGAGACCTACTCAAACGCCCATTAAACGCAGTTTTTGAGTTTTAACGAGACAGCTTGTATGTAAACATACTTATCGGCTTCTCAGAAGTTGACGGAGTACTTCAACTTCTGTAATCCACTGCTGAATGTTTGTCTTTTCCTGGCGAAGGAACACGCTTGCCTTTATAACACAAACTGCGGAGTTTGTAGCCTTAACACTGATAATAGAAATGCAAAAGCTATACTGGTAGCAGCAAAATGGCGTAGCCCTCTCTGAAAGTCGTAATACGTAGAAAAGGAAGTATAGCAACAATCTTTAAAGGACTTTTTACTGGGCACAGTCCTCCTTCAAATTCATTTCTGATGGGCTAATCGCGGGAGAAAAGTACGCGGGCCGCTTCATACGTTTTGATGAATTCACGAGGCCTCAAAATACTACTTCATTCCTTAAAAATTTAGAAGTGGTAGCTCAGCACCCTGTTATTCACAATTTTAGTAGTAATGGCACCTTGAATGAAGATCAAAATCAGGTTTCTCCAGTTTAATTAAATTTAAAGATTTTTTATAGAATGAGGGTGACAAACTTACCGTATAAATTGTAAATCTTCGTCTATGCTCAATAATAATTAAGAATGGAAAATGTAGAAAAAGATCCGTTATCGCTATGTGGATCCACTGCTACTTGGTGGCAATATTAGGTTAAGGGCTTTGTCACCCCTGAGGACCAAGATAAAATACCTAGTTTCCAGTAAAAAGGCCTCTCCGGTTCTCTAGACTCACTATAAGAAACACAGTTGCAATGATCTTCTATTTTATGATTATAATATGAGAGAGCGTGGTCCTTTCCGGTTGAGCCAATCCGTGCTGCAACCATAACATAGCATTAGTGTCAATTCTGTAGAAGTAAGTAGCATATGCACAGATTTACTTATCTTTTCACAATTCAAAAAGTTTTTATAATGTCGTTTTTGCGCGTTAGAATTCATAGAAATCTTCTAATACTAAACCTAAGCCCACGTAAAGCACTCACGAACCCAAGTTCTTGCATGTATCTTCAGATGTCATTTGTCCTCACTGCAATGAACATCATAAGATTTTCGCCAGTGGTAAGTTCGCGAAAGAAGATCTTTCTGTTGAATGTTAAGCAACGAAACCTCTTTCATAGCTGCCAAACTATTTTTTTCTTTTAGGATTGAGACTTGTGGACTTCTAAGTTCGTCTGTTCGTTGATTACTCGTCGATCGTTGATACTAATCGTTGATTATTTGTATATTGCAGTTTCAATAAAAACTCTTATTACTCCTGCAATTAGTATTTCAATAATATAATATATCCTATAGCAACAGATAATGGGCCCAGACTCGTAACTAGTTCAGGTATAGTAGATCAAAGTTTTTTTCTATCTCTAAAAGACCGTCGTCGCTGGTTTCTTTTTTATAGAATAGGGGTGACTAACGAGCACACACTGGTTGTATGAAGAATTCGATATAATCTTTACGTTTGGCGTTGGATTGGTAATCTAACAGACGTCTCGCAATATTGATGCTGCTCTCCACCGGTCTGGGTACTTTTCGGTCAGTGTATGCGATATGGATCGCATACACCGGCGCTATCTGTTCTCTATGGAATAAAGAAATATTTGTAGCCCTTCCATTCTCGCCCTTTACCCAAACCCAGCGACGAATGGCTTATGGATTCTCTAAAGCTCCCAACACAAATATGTCCAAAAAGCAATAGTCCAACCCCTTCTTTACCACAATTTTTAATATTTATTAAGTTAGGACTTGTTCTTAAAGGATAGTCTTATGCTGGAGATTTGAGTAACTATATTAACTGCATTTGAAGTCTGCAGTCTGTGAACGTGTTCAAGTCGTCCCCACCATTACACCAGAATTGAAAAACCACAAACCCTTGCAAACGAACACCGATTCCTACCAAGGATAATACGCGAGGTTATTGAAATTTAAAAAAATCCTAATTTCAATAGAGTAGATGGGTGCTGCCTTCTGCTTGGGATCCTAAAATTAACAAAATGAAATCCAAACTCAAGCATACCACACAAGACTTCAAAATATTGTAAGTTCGTTCTACGTAGATAGGACTAAAAATTAATATTCGAAAACTGAAGGTCCCCTCGTGAACATGGGTGATGTAAAGCACCCGAAACTCCGGGAATTAAAAAATTCCGTATGTGGTTTTATTCAATGCATTTGAAAAGTTTCTTTTCGTTATACATTGTGTTTTTTTTTTCAATATAATATAATAAAATGATTAATAAACGAGTATGTGGATTATGTTTTTGATGTTGTCCGCTCAGTAAATCTAATAAACATTAATTAATAACAATAGTTATGAATCTCAAGGAAAACGAGACACCCCGAGACAAGATGATATGATAAATTCTCTGTTAATTTCGCCCTTTTCACGTTGTTACTTCAACAAATTAATTTATATCTAGTTCGCTGATCGCTAACTCATCGACCGAATTTAGTTACTATTATAGGTTCTATAATTCCTATCACATTAAAACTAATTTAACACTCCACCGTGATGTGACATTAGAGAATCCACAATTCCATATCACTACTATATACGTGGTAGAGCCACGCTGCAGTTGTATTGTGATTGTAGCATGAATGGATCAGCTCGACCGGTGAAGGACCATGCTCTCACAGAATACCAGCGTGAGTGAAATAGCAGCTTAATGCTGCGGTGTTTCGTATGGTGAGTCTAGAACTTAGTCCTCAAGAGTGATAGCGCATCTGCATTTTGATTCTTAATTGAGGTTAAATGTAGATGTCTATGAGCCACAGCATCCACTTACCATCAGGTGGACTGCGTGCTCGTTTGTCACCCTTATTCTATAAAAAAACATTTACAAACTGTTATATATTCATTCTTACACTTCGAAATCTTTCATAATGTATACTCACGCACCAATTTTACAGACATTTAGATTAAAAAGAGCAACTTAAATATTACAAAATGTGTAACGTGAGATTATTAAGGAAATATATTATGATGTAATAGTTTAAACAGGTCTAAAAGATGCCAGTTATCAGAGTGTTTAATTTTCTCGTCACCACCGGCCTTATCTTTTTTAATTCGTATGACGAAACCTTGTTCTCGACATCGCCCGCCAGTTAGAAACCGTGATTTATTTAACTATTTATTATCTGTATGCAGACGCACAGATAACGTTATTTAAATAAGTACGGTTTAACATCCTCATAACTTTGTTTGCAGTTACTTACCGGACCATTTTAGATAAATGCTATATCTATTTAAGTTGTTTTTTTTTAAATTAAATCAACCAACTCCGATTTCTCCTGCACCTAGTATATCCTGCAAATTCAGATGAGTCTAGTGACCGATTGGTTGAGGAAAATCGTTTCTAAATCTAAGTTTGTGATTGGAAGCTGCATCATCAGTGCAAGTTTATTTACTATTCCACTCACCAATCTCAGTCAGCCCAGTATGGATTTTTTTTTGAGTTGAGCAAGGCGGCCGGTGCATTCTTCTGTCATTTGGACTTGAAGTGATTTTGCGGCTGCATCATCAGTTACCATCGGGTGTGATAGTAGTTGCACACTGGCTTATAGTAATTTATATATATTTTTATATAATATTAGAAATAATCAGCTTAGAAATTTGTCGAGGAAATAGGTGTACTATATATATATATATATATATATATATATATATAAGACGGAAGGACAGCTCTCCGTCGCATTAAGACATACAAAAAGTTTTAAAAGTTTTTCATCATCACAGCCTATAAAAGTCCACTGCGGAACATAGGCCTCCTCCATAGATTGCCCCATATTGGAGATTTTGCCACAGTTGCCACGCCTGGCGAGCGGGTTGTCAACCGCAGGTCTTAATTATTTTGATATGTTATCAAGAAGATGGTGCTGCCCATCACCTGTTTCAGTTTCCCTCTATCACCTCTTACTACACCCACGGGACGATGTGGGGTTGTGGATATTCTTACACCGCCACTACGTTGTTAACGGTTTAAAATGGCTATTTACATCTTAACGGAACATTCTGTTATTTACGTAAAGAAATAACATTCTGTTATTTATTTACATAAATAAACTCCTCAGCTTTAATATGGGGCAGTTATTGATTTTTTGTATAGAAGGTTTTTGTAAAATGATGTTATATTTTTGTTTTAGCTCATTTTGTATATTTAATTTATATAGCTCAATGTTTATATTGTTTTTATTAGTTTGTTTATCTACATATATTTTAATATTATTAGTGTAAGATTCAGTTTAACTTCTTAGCTACCAAGCAGCCGAATTCGGTCATGGCGATATTCCGTCAAATACATAATGTAATGACCGAATTCGGTCGTATCCACCCACAGCAATTTTACCCATAAATGCTTATAGTTAGAGACTACTTTTCTATGACAAAGTTTGGTAATATAGGCTCTATATGAAATTTCCTTCTTTCCAAATCTCTAGTGTAATAAAAAATCAAATATATAATAAAAAATAAATTACCCTATGGTTATTTATTTATAATCTACGTTCGTTTCGTACGCCATTTTCGTGTGGATGTTATTGTGTTTTGTTGTGTTGATTTTTGGATTTTTCTAGTGTTTTATTCTATAATTGGTATGAAAGTTTTTGTGTGAATATAACTTATCTTTTTACATAAATAATTTCGAGTAATATCAATAAATAATAGTGATTTTCACGCTGCCGACATCCGCTTGGTATGTACCCGTTTTTTGTTATCAAAATACAATAAAGTCTTTTTGTAATGAAGTAAAACCTGACTTTTGTTTAGACTACAGGATAGAGAATTTTGTATAGATTTTAGAATGCCTAACTTCTTCATAGAAAATAGTCTTTAAATATATGTCTTAATGGTTTAAAGTGCTGTGGGTGGGTGCACTCGGGATTTGACGGACGCATTGAAAGGTTAATGATATATATATATATATATATATATATATATATATATATATATATATATATATATATATATATATATGATACTTTTGTAGACTTTAAAAACGGAACCCCATCGTAAGAGTACACAATATAAGTTTACAATAATTATGTAAAAAATCATAAAGATGATTTTGGAGCAAGTTGATCGTTATGAATAAAGTACGTACATTCTCGCTCAATGTAGTGGCTACGCTTTAAAGCATCCCCTACAACAGCATCTTCCTGGTTACGACAAAAATTATTAAAATAAACTAGATTTCCCAGACGCGTTTAAAGTTCAACTAAAATTTACTAAAAAGCTGTCAGCCTACATGCCAAGCGTAGCACCTATATCCATATATCTCACTGTATTCAGCGGTGGGCTTGAATGACTGGTGTATAATGTACATTATACTTGTATGTAATATATTTAACAGCTCTTAGATTCCTACTCTTGACCGAAATAAATTTAAAAAGCTCTCTTGGTGGTAGAGTTTATTTTCTTTTGAGCCCTTTCGTAAAGATCTGTACTTCTGCTTATAAGCATAGGCCTCTCCATTTATAGCCTAATATAGCGGAAGGGGTACTTGCCTTAGTTTCCACTCCTGGCAACCGTAATGTTTTTCTTTTTAGTCGCTATTAGGAAGACGCTTCTGCCCATCTCCTGATTTGCTTCCCTCTGTCGCCTATTACGTCACTTACGGAATGATATGAGGTATTGGATATTCTTACATCGCCACCGGGAAACATTTTTCTCTAAAAATTTGATATAATATGCATTCAGGTCGTTAGGCAAGCCGTAAGATGTTTTCCACGTTAAATAACTTTTTAAAGGCGTGTACAACTGAAAACACATTAGAAAGGTACAAATGGTTCCGCAATCGTATTTTGTTTAGAAAGTAAGTAAAATATTTAGACGTGACAAAAATTACAATCGACCGTGACACAGTTTTTAAATTGAAATCACATCACCTCCGCAGCATAAATGCGACATGGCTTCGAGACGCATTGGCCCTTTACAAATCGCTAAATCTATTTACGGTTCTTTTTGGTGCTAATGCTGGTTGTTTGGTATAAGTGAACGGAGAGCAGCGATATATGAATAACTAAATACGTAGATATTATAAACACTTTGTAAACAGTCTCACGTCTCCTGGATATATACAGAGAGGGTTTTAAGGCAATCGCCCAGCTACTGTAGTGCATGTTGGCGAAATTAAATTTCAGTGAAAGATTTTTGTTTTTAATTTATCTTTAATTTTCTACGCTTTTATAATGTACTAGCGACCCATCCCGACTTCGTGTGGGTGATTCTGTATCTAGACAACAGTGCCACTTACCGAGTCCAATTATAGAAATATAGCGATAAAAACCATCCAGATGACGTACCCATAAATAAATCATCAAAATAGGTCGAGCCGTTTAGGAGGCGAAAATTTAGGAACACGCGCACACTGGAAATTTATTTATAAAGATAAAATATATATAATTAAAATAATTTCTTTTTGTATTACCTATATACTTTATTATATTTTAGTAGAGATTAATTAAAATATAATAAAGAAAACAATATAGTACGCATGTCAATTCAAATCATCAATTCAATTTAAATTAAGTTTATTATTATTTATCAGAATATTTTTTTCAAACCAAAAGAAGTAAAAATAAGCGTTATAGTATGTATACGTTGCCGCTTGGTTGCCGCCTAGTCTAGTCTAGTCTCCTCTGCGATTTTCCTTAGTTCGTTGTTGAATAGCGGAGTGCAATAAAACGAAAGCTGGTCTATAGCCGACTTCGATTATTATTTCATCAAATAGGTTATATTTCAGGGATGACCCCACATAAATTTGAAGAAAAAATTAAACAACATTCGGGCTTGTCATACTCTTAAGTACATTCATAATGGTTAGAATTAGACTTAATACGATAACGTAAACAAGAACTATAAAAAATTAAATCATTTTACACCACAGCTTTAGGAGTCGGTGGTAATTACTTCTTATACTACATAATATAAAAAGTATTGAAGACCAAAATGCCTATATTTTGTAGCACTATTAGATTACTTCGAAGCAAGACAGTGAGATTTATCATTTAAGGCTTCACTGTTATTTACCACCAGGTGAGACCACCACTGTCAAGCACTGGCTAACTATGCAGATATTTGGTTTATGATTACAAACGTCTTTTTTTTTCTTATATGTAACTTGTCTCTAAATAAATATAATACTTGGTATTGTAATTGGTATTTCTAAAAATTGTAAAAACCTTGCAAATTTTTTTATTTCAAAGGAATAGTGATAAAATGTTTCTTACTGCAAAATTTAAAACATTATTTATTTCGTCTTCTCATATAAAGTTACCTGTCATGAAGAGGTATGCATAAAATATTCGTCCCTACTTACTACGCAGTACAGGCGGTTTCCTAAGGGAAGAGCTTGTGCTTGCACTAGTAATGCTGCTCTCAATTATCGTTTTTACGTTTTTCTCAGCGATATTTTTATAGAAATCTATGCATCTATGCTTCTAGCATTCTATCAGGCATCTATGGTTTTAGCATTTGAAATAACATAGGGGAAATATAACCTCAAATGGCTTAGCATGATCTTCAGTTATGCCGAAAATATATGGTAAAGTTGAGAATTAATGTTAAGGACTATGTTACACGAAAACACGATTCCGTAAAATTTTCTCGATAGAAAAAATCCAAAGTTACCTCCAAACTGAACAATAAACCGCTGTTATTCATAAAATACTCTAATAAGATCATTAAACTTCGCATACTAACTGAACTAACTATAAAGCAGTGCTTATGTTATTTACTTTTTTTAAATACCATAATTTTCATTGTAAAAAGAAATTACCTAAACTATCGGCGTCTTGAAGCTTGATTCCTGCCGCCCGTTTAGTATCGCTTCGGCTTTTGAAGTTGGAAGTTGTGTCGCTTACGATCAGAATACACATTACGCAACAGGACAACGTAAAATTTAAATGGGAAATAACCGCAATAAAAATAAGAAGCGACTGGGTTGGCGTTAAGAAACAGGCATAAATATGATAAACCTAATGAAATAAGTATCTAACGACCTATCTACTTACAGTATTAGTGATTACAAACATGTCGGTACATAGCATACGACGCGCGGGGAAGTGGGGGCGAAATTAGAATTTGAGCTGACTTACTGTATCCCCTTAAGAAAATAAACATTATGTTAGAAAAGAAAGAAACAAAACGTCTATCTCTTGTACCAATCACCACACAAGCAAACCGTCGCAATCTTACGTCTCGCGGATTTCCTTTTGTGACACGGCGAGCTGATTGCGAGTGGAACAGGCGTTTTGTACTCGTTTCCGACTACCCGCCACCACGTGGGCGTCGCCACTTAACACCTCTTTACAACCTTGACTTGAATATCTTACATCGCGTATTAGTGTAACATTCGTTTTATTTGCATATTTGTCCGAGGTTTGCGAACGCTGGTTTTGGATTCTGTGCGCGCAATATAATTAATTCTTTTTCGTGTTAGAGCCATGCTACAGCTATATTAGCAGTATAGTTGTAGCACGAATGAGTCAGCTCGACCGGGGAAGGACCATTCTCTGACAGAATACAAACATAAAATAGCAGCTTAACACTGCTGTGTTTCGTATGGTGAGTGTAATGAACCGGATACTCTATTTACTGGAAACGAGACATTACATATTAGTCCTCACTAGTGCCAACGCATCTGCATGCAATGCAATCGAAGATAGGTGACCCACAGCAACCACTTGTCATATTTATCCTATAAAAAATAAAGTACCATTTCATCATCATCGTTTCAGCCCTTCACAAGTCCACTGCTGAACATAGGCCTCTCCCAAGTATTATCACAAAGCAAGGTCCTGAGCCATCTTCGTCCATCGACTTTCCACATTTCCTACCAGGCCGTCACTCCACCTAGTGGGCGTTGCCCTATATTTCGCCTACCGGTACGAGGCTGCCACATGGGACCCTTTTTTCCCATCGATTGTCGGTTCTTCGAGCTATATGGCCAGCCCAATACCACTTCAGTTTACTAATCCGTTGATCTATGTCGGTCACTCTGGTTCTACTGAGGATATCCTCATTCCTAAGCTGACCACGCAGATGAAACCCCGAACGTAACCCTCTCTACAACTCGCTGAGCGACTTTGCGTGTCCTCATACGGCCTGCAGTGTAGGACGACGTCTCAGATCCATAAGACATCACTAGCAACGGGTACTAGTTGTACAATCATGTTTTCAGGTTTTGAGGTATACCTGACAAGATTATGTGTCTTAATTTCTCGAACGCTGCCCAGTCGAGTTAAATCCGTCGATTGACCTCTCGGTCGAAGTTGGACTTACCTAATCGGCCTATTTGTCCAAGGTAACCATACTCATCAACAACTTTTAGCTTAGTGCTCCCAACAACTACATAGGTATAGGTGAGACATGGACAATACACATGACCTTTGTTTTGTCCATGTTTATCTTAAGACCTATCTGTTAGGAGACACTATTGAGGTCATTGTGCTAGTGCTTGGGTCCTCCTTCTGCTATAAGGACTATATCGTCGGCAAATTGAAGGTTAGTTATGTATTTGCCATTGATGTTAATACCGTATCCTTTCCAGTTCAGTAGCCTGAAAACGTCTTGAGAGAAAGAGAAAGAGAACTCTTTCTTCCAGAAGCGGCCCCACAGAAAGTGGATCAGGTAGAACCCAACGACGACGATGACTAGACGGTAACTATTCAGTGGTGTCTCAGTGATCGTAAGGGTGGAAACTGTTACGATCACCAAATCGTTAGAGTCACACTGAACCTGAAGTTGGAGAAGTCTCGTCTAATGAAATCAACGCTCCGTCCCCCTCGTGCTCTAATCCAAAGTCCGGAAACCTTACAGCTCGAGTTACAAAACCGTTTTCAGTGCCTAGAAGATTGTAATGCAGTGGACGATATAAATTACAAGCTCGTGGACACTTTCCATGCGGTCAGAGCTAAGTTCTGCAAGACCTGCCGCTGTAAAACACAAAAACTCTCTGATCGCACTCTTAATCTTATGGCTGTTAGACGGGAAATGAAGCTGCAGTTCTCAACAAACATGACAGCATACAGGCAACTGAACACACAGATCTCCAAATGTATGCATGTATTGAACCAGGGCTCCAAAGTCTGTTCCAGAGATCTGTCTGCCAGAAAGAGCCAACTATCAAAGCTGAAGACCGAGTGTAACAGCGTCTTTTCTGGGACACCTACACAACATCATCCTTGGAGCTACACGCAAGTGTGAGTAACGATCCAAGAGCAAGTCCTATCTGACACTATTCCGATGATATCCCGGACGTCAGTCTGGGCAATACATATTAGAATGGCTCTCCAGCGTCTTAAAAACGGCAAGGCCACAGGTAGGGATGGAATTACAGCGGAGCTTTTTGAAGTGGGTGGAAAAGCGGTACTTAAAGTCCTTCAGAAGCTTTCAAATTCTGACCTCCATGGTGGCACTACTCCGGAGGCGTGGAGCAGAAGTGCGGTGGCTTTGTTCTTCAGGAAAACTCTCTTAAAGAACTAAAGACCGATTTCCTTTCCGAACCGCGTCTACGTGCTGTTTTACACATTCATTACGAATCATCTTTCAGGCAGACTCAACGACTTCCAGCCTCCCGAACAAGCCGGTTTCCGAAAAGGCTTAGGTTTAATAGACCACATATACGAGTACACCCTTCGGCAAAAACCCAAGTCCGTTGCCCTTTCCCAAATATCTCTACCCTCAGCTCTCTTGTGAGTTGAAGTCTCCCATTTACACGTATAATGTGTGTTTGGAGGAATGCATGGGTCTAGAAATATCTTCATACATTTCGTTACCTCTTCATCGGTATGTGCCGAGCTTGGGGCGCAAACCTGAATGACCTTTAGCGAATACCGTTTGGTGATTCTGAGTATAAGGTACGCAACCCTGGTCGACAGATTCCTATCTTTACAACGTTGTTAACGAGAGGTTTGTCGATATATCCGTCACCTTCTTGGGACAGATGGTCACCCTACCGGTCATATAAGAAGTTGCCCGATTCCAGGATCACCATGTTCTCTCCCTCTCTTCAGACCTCAGATAATTTTATAATATTCCAGCTCAACTTGTCTATCTCTTCTTCCAGCTCCAGGATCTTTTCGTCAGTCCTCAGGTTGCGTATGTTGTATGTTGCCAGGTCCGTTTAGTGTGAAAGAATTACGTAGTTTCAAAATAGTAATTAAAGTATACAGTTTTATTATTCCGTTAAAGTATTCTTGGTGAAATTATACCTAAGTAAAAATAGATGTATACTGTTGCAGTCACAACTGATAATAAAAAAGATTGTATTATCTATAGTACAGTTTCCTATTCCGTAACCGTTCACTTCACTATTATCTATTCATCTTCCGCCAAGTCGAGCAAAAAAGCGGCACGGCCGTACCATACTTTTCTCAAAGCAATTCAGGCCATTTTCAACTCCCTATAACTTCGTAGTGGATAAAACTATAAGCCTGAATTTCAATTATTAATATTGGATATGAAATCAGTATCCAATTAGGCATTGCACAAACATGGTATATTTCAAATTTCATTTCATTTAAACCAGGAGTTTAAGAATGGTAACCAGTCAAAGTTTCTTAATTTTGACACTCACTGACTGACCGATCATCAAAACTCTTAGGCACTTCTAGCAAACATAGAAACTTTAAATTTAGCATACAATAAGGGTTGAGTATATAAATTAAGAAAAAACTAAAATATCTTTTAATTTCGGTCTAGTTTTCTAGATACACTAACTGCATAAATAACTTTGTAACATCATATAAATATATAGATTTACAAAGTTACATTTGCAGTGAATGAATCAGTGTAACTAATATATGTATAGGAAAGGTAGAAAAGTAGGCCTATCTTTTCTACAAAAAGAAGTGAGATACCATCAAAAACATAACTTGTAAAAAAACCAAGTCTCGCATCTCAGTTCATCTACCGTAAAAAGTTGTGAGATCCATGTAATACCAAGTTATATTATTCAGACCCTACTCAACGCAATCTAATTTAATATAATATGTATTACTTGTGAGATACATTGTGTTTCCAAATCAATCTATATATTCAAAACATGAAAGATGTTTAACATTGCTATCACTATAAAATGTTGTTAGATTAGCTAATTACGTAATAACTTAAAACAGAAGGACCCTTAAGTAGGGACTGAATAAATTAACAGACTTGATATTTACATGGATCTCACAACTTTTACGGTAGAAGAATTGAGTTGCGATTTCTTATATCTATGTTGGCGAGACTTGGTATTTTACAAGTTATGTTTTTGATGGTACTTTTTTTTATAGAATAAGATGACAAACGAGCACACAGTCCACCTGATGGTAAGTGGTTGCTGCGGCCCATAGACATCTACATCTATCTTCCATTACAAATCAAAATGCAGATGCGTTGTCACCCGTGAGGACTGAGATGGAATGCCTCATTTTCAGTAAAAAGGGTCTCCGGTTCTCTACAATCATCATACGAAATACAGCAGCATTAAGCTACTATTTCACGCTGGTATTCTGTGAGAGCGTGGTCCTTCCCCGGTCGAGCCGACCCATTCGTGCTACAACTATACTACTAATATAATTGCAGCATGGCTCTACCACGTAAAAAACTTAATTATCTTATTGTCAATTTGCTTACTGTGAGAACGTATCTCAGTCAAAATTAATCTTAAAGTTACATTACTTCCACGTTCTATTACAATCCAACATAAACTTTCCGATTAACTCCCTGTGGTAGCGGTGTAGTAGGGATTTAGCTACTCCGTATCAAACAGCGGGTGTCGTAAAAGACGACAGCAGAAGGAAACAGGAGATGGGCTTCAGCACTTTCCTGATAATAACTCGAGATAATAAAAAACTGTGGCTAGTAACACAGTTGTTAGGCCTTGTAACTAACTATGGTAATTATAGGGGGTATTATGAGAAAATCTATGAGGATGAACTACATTCAGCAGTAGACTTTTAACAGAAACGACGATAACGAACTCTTTAATAACGAAAAACACTACATAGCATAGATATGTGTTTTTGGTTGGCCCACGTTTTAATACGTACAATAAAACACTCTGTATAAAGTATTAGCCTAAAACTATAAAACTAAACATCTTGAGCATCTGTGAGCTTTTGCTTGGGTAAGATGTTGTGGCCCTTATATGGCACAACTATATCTATCCACAATAAACAATCAAGATATATTGTCATCTCAGAGAACTAAGATCTTCTGCTGTTTTCCTTCTGTCACCTCTTGCAACACCTACAAGACGATGTCGGGTAGTGGTGTTTGTTATATCTTATTAAGTATTTAATAAATTAAACAATTAATTAAAGTGTAAGCCAATCTTAAAATTATACACATATATCTCTTTCATCAATTAATATTATAGTCTCTTTATTTTGGTGAAGTAGCTTTATTTTTAGCTTAAAGTAGCTTTATTGCCTAAATAATAGTATATGTAGTTGGTGTTTTGAATGTTAAGTTTATATAATCGAATTCAGGATATAAAATGTCTTTCAGTTGTATCTCAGAGGGAAATATAATAAGCAATAAAACACTATTCGATGAACTTTCATTTTAAAATTCTTCCCGCTTTCTAAATGTTAACATCAAGTTAACCTTAAGAAATCCTTTTAGTATATCGATTCATTCAATTAAAATCAAGCTCGTAACTTTACGTTCACGATTTACGTTCAGTAATATGAGTAGATTAAAGATACCGTAAAATACTGCATTAAATGAAAATAATGGCGTTGCATTATTATTTCTTAAAGTAGGATAAACGGTGTAGTAATGTAAAAACATCTGAAAATCTCTCGCTGAAAAAATTGGGTCTTATGTTAATGACGTAATAATTATAATTTAAGTAGTTATATAAATTAAGCAAATCGTTCCCTATTTCGGCGGAATGAACGACCGGAAAAGAAACATAGATTTAAATACAGGTGTACTGTATAAACAAAATTGATTTGTCTGAATAATTTCTTATATTTACGCAAACACATTTAAATAATACTAGTTTTTTAAAGGGTGACAAACGAGCACTCAGTGCACCCGATAGTAAGTGGCTGCTGCGGCCCATAGACATCTACATCTATCCTCGATTACAAATCAAAATGCAGATGCGTTGTCACCCGTGAGGACTTAGATGGAATGCCTCATTTCAAGTAAAACGGATCTGCGGTTCTCTACACTCACCATACAAAACACAGCAGCATTAAGCTACTATTTTACGCTGTTACTGTGAGAGCGTGGTCCTTCCCCGGTCGAGCCGGACCCTACTACTCATATAACTGCAGCATGGCTCTACCACGTATAAGGATATTTGCATGACTTTAAGACATGAATATCCATAGTTACATTTTTGTCTGTCCGTCGGGACTAATATGTGGAGCGGTCGAACTGATTGTTATTAAACTTTACGAACGGATAGAGAGCAATGCCAGGAGTGATCTAAGTTATATTTTATACGAAACGTTTGGAGAACTTTTGTAAATTTATATTTGAAAATTATTATTTCAAATATTTCAGATATTATTATATAATAATATTTGAAATTATTATTATTATATAATTATATTAGACTCATACACACTCTTTTCATAGCAGCGCATTCCGTCCATGTGTTAAAACGCATGTCAACGCAAACGAGACCAATTTATTTACGGTTGCTATTTTTTTTTAATTTTATAAATATAATTATAATTTTTAAAAGAAAACTGTTAAAGTTTCCATATTTAATATGTTATGATAACTTTCGTCAAATTACTTAGTTTTTACTATTGTACTTACTATACTATTGTATTCATTATTTGTACGTAGAGGTTCCCTGCGTGACGTAAAGAATCTCTACTCACACCTGTGGCGAAAAGCCCCCGAAAAGGGGTTTTAGCCTCCGGCACGACGAGATCACGACAGGAGAATACTTCTTCCTGCTTTCCATGTGCTTCGCCAGTTGTCATCAGCTTGAAGTGTGCGCAATTCAGCTGCCATCCAGTCACTGCAACGTTGTTTGGATCGACCAACTAGACGTGAGCCAGTCGGTCGACGCAAATATGCTCAGTTTATATACCGATCCTCTTCCATCGATTCTACATATCGGAACCACACATTAAATTCACAATTCGCAAGCTATTAGCGTCCTAATTATCAGTTTTTATGATTCCATGCTGCACTTAAAAACGGCAGTGCCCGCAGTCAGACTTGCTAATTCAATTTACTACGTTGTTTCTGCTGTTTGCCACGTAGTTTAGTATTTTAAGTGTAAAACTGGAATCATCTAATTAGTAACGAGTACTGTCCGCCCAAGTAGTTTGTTGGTTTCCGAAATAACGGATATCATCAAAATTCAGAAAAGCGTCGAGAATTTTTAATGAGTCAAATGTGTCCGCATTCAGAATTTTTCAAACCTTCAAAATTTCATAACTCCGAAAATAATAACTTTATCGTAAAAATTTATGAGACCTTTTTATTTGTATTTTATCAAATAATATAAAAAAACATATATTTTATATTTTTACGCGAACATTATCCGATACATACAAACCTATATTTAAACGGTGAATCTCCCCACAAACCTTCGCAGTTAGCTACAGTGGCAAATATTTATTACAGAGAGCACGAGGGATCTGTGACAGTAAACACCTGGCCGCCGGGCTTCAGCATGTAAAGCAGGTTCTGCACGACAACAAGCTTCGGGTCCTGCGCCTACGGTCCAGTGACCGAGTGAAGCCGGCCACAGTCGAGCATGTTACTACCATATGCTAGAGGTGTCACAGACAAGATTGGCTACATCTTGAAGCGAGCTTCTAATAGAACATTCTACAAGCCGCCGAAGAAGATTAGTTAGTTGTTACCATCCGTCAAGTGTCATATTCCTCTACAAGATGCAGGAGTGTACAAGCTTGATTGCGAATGTGGTCTCTCATATATAGGGCAAACAAAAAAATCAATTAGAACCCGCATAAAAAGAACACAAATCTGACGTTCAGGAAGTCTGCAGTTTGTGATCATATCCTAGACGGCCCCAACCATTACATCAGATTTGATAGACCACCAAGGATTCTACGTGATTCCTACCAAGGATGATACGTGAGGCTATTAAATTTAAAAAACATCCTAATTTCAATAGAGAAGGATGCTGGGCACTACCACCTGTGATTAAAAAAATTAAGACTAAACCCCACTGCAAGACTTCAAGACACAGTAAGTTCATTCTGAGCAGATCGGACCATAAATAATCATAATTAAAAAGCTGAAGGCTCCGGGTTAACATTGACATCGGGACGTCAGTCAACTCAGTCCCCCGTTACCATGGAGCTGGAAAGCACCCGAAACATCGGCTATTGAAAATAAAATAAATTAAACGTGATAAAATTCGTAAGAAAAGTTATTTTAATCAATATTAATAATTTTCAATTTAAATTCCGTTTTACTTTATTTGATATATTATATTATTTTAAAAATGGCAAATCATTTTAGTAAGTATTTATTTTATTTTGAAATTTTAGTAGTGGTGAGATATATATTGTGCAAGGTTTATGTTTTATTAAGAATACACACATTGGCTTTTATAATCATTTGCCCATTCTCACAACGCTGGGTGATATACTCTCGTACAGACGACACTGGTCCATTGGTGGACCACTGACACGGACACACCGCGAAGGCTTTTTCTATAATAAGTAGTATGCGTCACGCACAGAAAGGCTATTTATATTGTCCTTCAAACAAAAAGATTGCCATTTTCATTTCATCTCTGTCACCTGCGCGTTTGTTCGCAAGGACTCCGTCATCGATTTTTATCGAGTTCCAGATGGTTGTATTATTAGCTATTATAGCCGATCGTTATCAGATGAATTACGCTTCACTCACATAATATCTTTTTATATAAGCAAAAATAATTACTGGTCTCTTTGAATATCATTTCAAAAAATAAAAATTGATTATGTATTAAGTAAGCGTTAATGGTAGTCGACCTACCATGCCGCAATAAAAAATAATTGATTTAATTCACAGCATGTAACTTCCATCGAAATGAAGTTTACGCCTCATCGAATTCAAATGTAAATTGTAAATAATATTCATTCTATTCTCGAATATATCGCTCGGAAACATAACACGCATTGCGTGAATTAAATACTGCCAGTTTTGTTAGATCTTTATGATACACAAGAATGTAATGATGGCTATTTAATGTTAGAGACTTGTAAATTCTGGTTATTTTATTTAAATAGGGTTGAACTTTAACACTCAAACAATTTACACTAGTGTAATAAATGATAAAATAAAAATAAAAATTCTAAAAGTTGAAGACCGACCCTCAAGCAAGCACCTTTAGAGCCTCTTATCTTGACTCACCTGAATAAGTAGAAGAAGAAAAATCTTTGGGATCGAAGATCGATATTACGAGTATTCATGTAGCATGATATTTAAAACAAACTTTCAGCTCCTGACCTATTGAACTATTGATAGATATACAAATTTAGCAAATGTTAATGGAAAGAATAACAGTCAGATTGAAATAAGTTGATCACACTAAATTATTTTTATTCGAATAATCATTTTTATAGGCCTGCGGCATTCTCGTGATTTTTGGCTACTATCGCATAAATTCATTAAACGAATTATTTAAGAATGTGAAATTGATGTGAATGACCTGTGAAAACAGTCTCATAATGTTGCTGTATTGCATATGGTGAGTGTAAAGCATCGTAGGTATTTTACTGGTAATATCATCCCAGGTATCCCATTAAGTCCTAAGGGTTTACAACGCATCTGTTATTTTGATTGTTAATCGAGGATAAATATACATGTCTATGGCCCACAGTATTCATTTACCATCAGGTGGACTCTATGTTTGTTTGTCAATCTTACTTACGATATGGAAACTCCTATTACTAATTATTATAATATTATAAGATAATAGATACTCAATTCACTTACCAGATAAACGACTTTTTTCTATAGAAATAGTGATTCCCTCACTCTACCTCTCGGTAGAGAATAAAAATATTAGGTGCTCGTATATGGGGAAATATAAATCACGGCCTCTAACTCTAGCTCTCAACGAAACATGGAGGGGATAGCTGCCAATGCTATGTCAGTACGGGGGATGAAATACGACTGCAGAGCCAATCAGCGCGTGAGAACGATACGCACAGCCAATCATTCGCAATAATTCGCAATACGGCCAATTTTGTACAAAAACGGTCAACGCTAGATTTTCTTGCCGCGAGTTGTACCAATAAAGAACGTCATGACGCCTGTATTTAATGGTCAAATAAAAACTTTATTTTCATATTTAAAGTAAAAGAAATTTATTGCATGAAACTAATTTCACGCGTTAATTATAAAGTCCATATTCATAATCTGTTATTATTAAGTACTAACCAGAGTAACCGGCTTGTCTAACGGATCAGTTTGTGAAAAAGCAATGAGCCGGTCATATAGTTCGAAGAACCGACAGCCACTGCTTCGTACCGGTAAGCAAAGTGTAAGTTGATCGCTACATAATATGATGACCTGGTAAGAGGTACAGCGGATGCATGTGGCTTGGGACCGTGCTTTGTGGCATACACAGGGGAGGTCTTGTTCAGCAGTCGACTTGTGAAGGGCTGTAATGATGATGATTAATACATAACATACATACATAAACACTCATGCCTGTCACCCAGAGGGGTAGGTAGAGACTACAGACTTCCATTCGGCACGATCCTGACACACCTCTCTCGTATCCTTCACATCCATATACCTACGTATATATGCTCGTCGGTTAAGGGTACTCCTAATTCGGCCCGTTTTCAATAAATCGTTAATTTGGCCGATAAATTTTCACCTAGGACGTCTCTTTCCGACTCTGCCATTCACTTCTGCAACATAAATTTTCTTTGTCACTCTTCCCTCATTCATTCTTTCCACATGACCAAACCACCGAAGCATTCCTTTCTTAATTCTGGTCACAACATCATCTTGCAAACCACACTCTTCTCTTATCACGCAATTACTCACCCTGTCATTCAGATTCAGCCCTAACATACTCCTTAACGACGGCATTTCTACTGCATTTATTCTACTCTCGTGCTTCTTCTGCCACACCCAACTTTCAATATCATACGTTAAAGTAGGGACCAACACAGCATTGTGAATTGCCATACGTGCCTTTTTTGACACATTTTGACTCTTTACAATAGAGTGTAGGGTCCCATTTACTCTATTTCCTGCGTTCACTCGTCGTTCTTTATTCTTATCATATCTCCCATCCCTACTAAATACGCAACCCAAATATACAAACTCATTTACTTGCTCGATCAACTCCCCTTCTTAATTATGTTAATTATAAAGATTAAGTAGTATACTAATTACTCTATACAATTTGTAGCGCAATTAGTATGTGTGCAGCGTATGTAGCGTGTAGTAATTTGTTAATAACCTAGCTGTTCCTCAGGACTTCGTCCGCGTGGAATTCATTACGATTGGATTTTGTGGACAGACAAACAGACAAAAATATAAAAAAATTGTTTTTGTTATAAGTACCGTATATACTTTTTTGTTTCGTATATACTTTCTTTGTTTCGTATGGTGAGTGTTAAAAACCGGAGACACTTTTTACTAGAAAAGAGGCATTCCGTATTATTCCTCACGGGTGACAACGCATTTGCATTTTGATTTCAGCAACCACTTACCATCAGGTGGACTGTGTGCTCGTTTGTCAACCTGTCCTATAAAAAAAATACTTTCACATGTATTTACTAAAAAGCTGTTATTTTGAAATTAAAAACCCATACTTTAATTTTATTTATTTGCATATGAATGGGGTGTACAATACTCAATAATCATAGCAACAATTGAGGCAAGTGTTAATATAAGTTCACAAATAAAAAAATTCCTTCTTCATCATTAGTCGGTAAGAGTCCAATGCTGGACATGTTCCACTCCCGTTGTAGGGAGGATTTACCTTAATCGTCATGCTCCTCTTAAAACCACCTGTAAAGATAACAGTAACAGCAGCTGCTACGTGTCGCCTATCTTTGTATTTTACGTCTGGAGTAAACAAGATGGTTTTACTATCATTGAAAATTATGCAAAAATATATATACTCTGTAGCGCAGTGGTTTAGCATACAGTTGCGGCACAGAGGGCCGTGGGTTTGCATCCCGCACGGAACAAATAACAGTGTTTTTATTTGGTTTCCTCCAGACCTCCAGAGGTTACACCACCTCTAAAGGGACTGTATTATCCAATTTTACCATTTTTTCTCAAAATTACACAATAATACTTATCTTATTATATAAGCACAAGTAAAGTGATACAATATACAAATTAAATACAGGAACAAATTTGTATGTGTATATACGAGTATATCAATAAGGTTTACAAACAGTTGTTCCGGATCTGGGAATTTGTCCTTTTCCAATTTATATATGTAACGAAACAGGAGAAAATATTAGTGTGTGGGGGGGGGGGGACGTTTTAAGATAAAAATATAAAAATATATTCTCTCTTTACACTTTTTCGAGACACGTACGTATCCATTATAAATAAAACAGATCGAAGTAAATTTATGGGCATAAATTTCACGGGCTTTTACTTTCTTTACTTCACCGCCTTTTTCGATATAGAAAGTTAAGTAAATTTCAAATTTGAACGTTGAAACTAATTCAATCCTAGTAAAAGAGAAAGCCGATATTACCAAGGAGAACAATATATTATTATTATGTTCTTAGATGTGTGGGTGTTTCAATGTACTGACTTCAATCTTTTGGGTGATGACTATATAGACTGTTGAATAAAACATTAAGTGTTCAAATTAAAAAAAAATTGTGATCATATTTTTCAAATTTTCTATTTAAGAAAAAAACAATAATAACCAACATTAGAAATAACATCGTGGAAGAAGCGTTTTACAAGCCTAAATTGCACGTACAGACACACCAAACAAATACTTATCTCGTGAGGTATGGTTCCGTAGTACCACGACTACAAGGTATTACGTCCCAAGGACGTCGCAAGAGGCAACAGAAGAAAAAAACAGAGATGAGCATCTTTCTAATAACAACCTGAAAAATATAAAACTGTGGTTGCGAATCCGCTTGCCACGCATGGCGACCATGAAAAATAGAGGGGATCTCTATGAGGGAATTTATAGGGGAGGTCTGTGTTTATCAGTAAACTTTATAAGCTGTAATGTACACGGCATATGTATGATAGATGTTAGTAATATTATGTAATTTAGAATAATTTAATCACACATTGAAATAAATGTATTAAAAAAATTTGATTAGTATTTTAGTTTTTTCTATTTCTTTACTTCATGTAACGAAAGCTCTTTTTAAAGAGTTCTGTATTTAATTTTTAATAAACTGTTATAGTTCTACGTACACAGGCTACATAGCGTAGTGACTAGGTAGGTATATGGTATTATTGCGATGGTCTGGGGTTTTTTTTCTAGGGTCTATATTTAAACCCGGACCCTCAGCACCTCAACAAAACGCTTAACTTCTGCGCTACTGTGCCATGGCAGAACAAAAGTACATATACATAATATTTTCTAAGCGTTTTTTGTTTTACAAGAAAAAACAATCACACAGTTTACTTGATGGTAAGTGTAAGTAATGATGTGACCAATAAATACCTAAATTTATCCATTGAAAATGATGCAAAATACGGATGCTTTGTCATCCTGATTTACTAGATGGGGTACCTCAATGGGAATAAAAAGGAGCCGAACCATCGGGGTTCGGTACCTTGTTTCTACACCATTGGTCGCTAATATTTTCGGAAAATAAATAGTCTTTTTGTTTATATTTTTCACAATAGAGTACGTTAGGGTAATATGGTCATCCGATCAATATGGTCACTGTCTTATAACTCAAAAACTACTGTCTTGTTTTCATAGATGGCTTTGTGATACGATAGCTTTTCATCGGTCAATCAAATAACAAAGGGTCAAAATGGGCGCTGCTTTATCGACGCCATTTTGGCAGCTGATATTATAGTAAATATTTTAATCGCTTTTAGTATTGCGTAGTGTAGTTAGTTTTTTAAGATGATTTTTCGAAGTGTTCATAATATTTGCCAAGGCTTGTTTGCTATTTTTTTCTTAATATATTAGTTATAGTATACGACTTTGTGGTTTTGTCTCTGTCCTTCTCCTAGTTTTGGGTTTATAGGGCGGCAAAGCTGATAGTGACCATATTACCCCCATGTCTTCGATCAATAATGTTCGAAGCCCCATGTACTTACGCAGTTAAACGATTGAAACCACCTTCATAGTCTTGAGCACAACTAAAATGGAGTTACATAAACATTTAATAAATAAATGTTACTGTTGGCGACGCGCCTATAAGAATATTTCAGTTTATTAAGTCAACCGACGACGAATAACTTTTCAAAGACTCATTGTCCAATTAAAATGTTCTGATAAGAAAATGCTTAGTTAAATCTTAAAGAAATGTCGAATTAATGATATGAAGGTCTTGGGTTCGACTCCCAGGCCGGACTAGTTTACTGTTTTCTAAGTAATATCTTTCAATAAATTCATATAGGGAATTTTATGATATAAATTACGTTACCGGATTTGTTCCCCGGTTGAAATCGTCTTTCCAACGATGTAAATTCAAAGGAATATTAAAGTGAAGTTAGAGATCGGATTTGTTCCCCGGTCGAGATGATCACTCTGTGCACAAACAGAATTAACGGAAGTTAATTGCATAAGTATTGTCTTGTATAAGTATGATATGTTTTGTACGAAAACAAATGCCTATTTGTTATGATTGATTAATGAAAACATTCACTTGTATTGTTATCCGATAAGAAACATGATAACTGATAAGAATCTTATCAGAGATAGTTTCCTACTGTTTGAAAATTATGTAGAAGCACTTACTTATTTAATATTGTTAAAATTAAGTGTATTTCAGACTTTCATTTTTTCTGATAGCCGAGAGCCGTGCAAAGTTAGTTGTTCAAATAGTGTGAGTTCACGGAAGCACGCTGACCACGCCCCTAGGAGGCCAAATATGTAAAAATTTAAAATGTTTGTAATTTCAGCAATTTATGTAAAAATGACTTGTAAAACATTTCAGGTTGATTGTACGTGCTAAAAAGGTGAATTCTGTGTTATTTTTATGTGAAAATTCCTGTGTATAAGTGAAATAATGATAGTTTTGTATAAGAAATTTAAAAGTGTTTTAAATAGTGAAATAAATAGAGAAAATGCAAATTAAACTATTGTATTAGTTAACATATGTATAAATTCAAGTGGGAAACATTGTTTTAACTTTCTGTGTTAAATATTTAAGAAGTTTGGATTTTGGATTTGTGATTAAAATAGGCATGTTTTGTTTTATAAATTAAAGGATTTTTGTGATACGAAAAAATAATATATATCATGGTGTAGATATTGTTTTGTGCTATCTAAATAGATAACTTGTATTTATGTATGATTTATGTGAATAAAGAAATTAAGTGAAACGTGAGAGAGTAATAGTACAAATTCATGTTATTAAGTTGCGCAGGCACGCGAATGGCGCGGCTCACTTTCGCGTATAGCTCTGGGGGTAGCTTAGTGAACGGGTTTTATTGCAATTCGTTCGTGGAAATAGTTCGGGGAAATAGTTCGAGATATTAGTTTGGAAAAATAAGAAAATCCTTCGGGAAAAGTGAAAAACCAGCAGTCAAGAAGAAAAAGTGTAGGGAAGTGATAGGGAAAAGTGATTACTCTCTCACGGAACGGTTTGAAGATAATTGCTGTTTTATTCCCAAGTAATTCATCCCTAAAGTTATACAGTCCACATCGAAGAATTAAGGCGTCGGGACCGGGACGACTTCGGAAGACCCGTAATCCCCGTCTGAACCTACTTGCTGAAAAAGAACGAGGTTATCGCCCTAGTGTGTTACTCCGTTGCGGAGATCACATACGTTGTTCCCGAACCCAACGTAGGCGTTATAGGAGGCCGGATCGAGAGAAGCCTCGATTCCTCCCTTCTGTTTCTTAATCGAAAGTCGAGTTCCGCTTGGTTCTTTTTCAGTTACTCTGGTGGGAATCTAGGTTGGCTACGTTTTAACGTATGATGTTTCGTTTCGTTGTATAGTGTGAAATTATCATTATCGATTACAATTTGATATCTCTTTGATATCAATATCTATGGTTATGTAATATGACCATGATGAACAAACATAACGCAATTGCGGAGTTATTTAGTTAGTGAAATCAAACAAGTAGTACCAGCTTTTCTATGTATTTTTGTGTGTCTATTGCAGTCCAGCACTACCTCGGTGGTATAGTAGTTGTAGTAGTGCGACTACTGATCATGAGGTCCCTGGTTTGGACTTCGAGTCGGGCCAAAAATATCTATTAATAACTATATATAATATATAGTTATTGAGTTTTTCCATTAAGAAATTCTCAGTAGCTGCCCGGAGTCAGGAAGTTGTCGGTGTCTCACTCGCGTGCCTCGTAAAGCACGTAAAGCCGTTGGTCCTGCGCCTGATCTCTCTCCGGTCGTGTAGGCTTACCGTCCCATCGGACCACCAGAATAAGGGAATAAAGAGTGCAACTGCGCTTGCGCATACACTTGGGCACTATAATCCCGTCCTGCGCCATTGACTAGTCTCCGTTGAGGCTGGCCGCCGTGACCGAAATTCTGTCTGGAGGACATTAATATTACTGCAGTCTAGGGACATCTGCAGCCTACTTTAAACAAAGAAGTATACGATTAGTTGCTTCGATTGATAAATACTTTACAGCTTGGTATTATGCTGGCTCTCTATAGCATTCAGACCCGAACACGGCTATTTGACGGCAGGAATATGGAAGAGGTACCGCTCTCGCATATTTCTGCCCTTCTGAAACAGAAACAGAAACTCTTTTATTCAATATAGATTATAAATGCTACTTATTTATTGTCACTTTTTCTTTTTAGTTTACCACTGGTCCTGAAAAAAAATTAACCGGCGAGAAACCCATCGGGATTAAAAAAACAACTTAAAATCATGTATGTTACAATTAACAACACAAAACAAATTAGAAATAGCTTGGTAGCGATCACCTTCTGTTTACCTAGATGCACTCCTATTCAGAAAAAAGAATCCCACCACAAGTATAATATATTGATTAAATATATAATAATAATAATAATAATTTCTTTATTTGACACTTAGAATTTCATACAACATCATTGAGCCCTGACTCCCAAACTAGGATACCCTGTATTTCAAGAAAGTTAAGAGCCCAGTCTTTCAGAGCAAAACAGAAAAATTGCGTTCTGGTGACACATCTACACCCTCCCTGCCCCGCCACTTCATGTACCGCCACCGCAGTTATCTTTCTGGCCGTAGCGTGGAAAGTTGCTCTACGAAGATTTTCCAGTATCAATTTATCTAATATACAGGATTATTGATAATTAGCTAACAAATTTTCACATACAGATTTTCTACCTCGTATCTATTTTTGTTCCATGCTTTTATTACAAAATTCGTTACACAAAAAAAATATATTTTAAGTTTGTATAATTTTTGTTGTTTTGTTGAAAAGGTTTCTAAAAGATAATCATCTAGAACCTGTATAACATGTACTCGTATTATTGATTATTCAAATGAATCTGGCAAGTGCTAGAATGAGTCGTGCACTGAGGGTTTCGTAATAAGTCGATGACACTATCGAAAATCCGTCAAGTACGTCAAGTAGTTCTAAATACTAAAATAGATTAAAAAAAACTCAAAATAATTTCTATATAAGTACAAACAGTCCACTATCACACATATTTATAGTTTCTCATTAAAGTATAATGTAACTTTGTATAGCATTTACCTATATGCATGAATTACTATTCTTGTACAGCAGCATCGACGGACGACTTAGCGCTTTTTTTTAATTTATTCGCAATGGCTTGAATGATGTATGGAGGGTCTTTGATTGGCATCGAGCGTTCCATGCGAGAATCAATTAGCTCAGGAAGCTAAAGAGGAAGAAAAATGACGTCCAATTTTTTTTAGATTTTGACGTTTCTGTGATCAGCATGACAATTTGCGAACATTGCGCTAAGTCTCCTATTTGACGTCCGTATATTGGACGTCGTAAGCAGTTTGACGCCACATTATATCCAAAATTGGCCATAGTGGGCGTACAATAAATTACGGGATGCTGAGGATATTACATAATAGTTTACTTGTAGTCTACGTGTATTACTGAATAGTTTTCGTATCTAAAAATGTCATTAACTCGACATCAGCAGCTACCGGTAACAAGGAAATCTCTAGTTGAAAATCAAAAAGACGAATTTTTTTTTTTTTTATAGAATAGGGTGACAAACGAGCACACAGTCCACCTGATGGTAAGTGGTTGCTGCGGCCCATAGACATCTACATCTATCTTCCATTGCAAATCAAAATGCAGATGCGTTGTCACCCATGAGGACTGAGATGGAATCCCTCATTTCCAGTAAAAAGGGTCTCCGGTTCTCTACACTCACCATACGAAATACAGCAGCATTAAGCAACTATTTCACGCTGGTATTCTGTGAGAGCGTGGTCCTTCCCCGGTCGAGCCGACCCATTCGTACTACAACTATACTACTAATATAACTGCAGCATGGCTCTACCACGTAAAAAAATTTTCCTTATGACACTTAAAAATTAAATTAAAAAAGTATTTCTATAAAAACATAATGTACTTTTTTTTAAAAAAAGGACATTAACCACTCGTGGTAAGCTTAAATTGCTTGTGTTACGAGTGGTTCACGCCAGTAGTCGAATGGTGGATTCGAACCCACGACCTTTTTGAGTTCGCGGTCCGCTCCCTGCCATTAGGCTACTGTCGCTTGTAAACAAAACATCATGTGCAATCCAAAAATGTATAATACTTCTATATTTCCTTGAAGAACTTACATAATATGTAGGTTAGGTACCTAATTATATACCTAATATTTAACCAAGTGCTCACACATATGCACGTTGTTAACTATTTTACTATGAAACACAAAAAAACTTACCTTTGAATTCTATTTCTGTTCATTGCTTCAACGTTTGATTTCAATTTTCGTTTTCTGGTACAAGCATATTTTTTACGTTTATGGTCCATATCGAAATTAAAAGTTATAAAACAAATACAAAATGATTTATAAACCCTTAAAGAATTATATGCAAAAAATAATAAAGTAGAGAAACTTTCAATTCGTAACAATGCGCAACCAAGATTAGGGAAAGAGAGAGAAAGAGGAATGTTAGAGCGAGAGGAAGTGCAAAAATTTGGCACAGACAAGACGTCTGAACGCTACAGCCGCTCAGCGGCTACTAAGGAATATTGCCCGCAATTATTGTTTATAAAGTCAATATTTTATAGGTCGATCGAAATAATTATTAATTTTGAAATAAAGTGGTTTAAATTATTATTTTTTAATATTTGTCTAATTAAACACCTGCCCTTGAGAAAAAAATAATTATAGCATAAATATTTTCAGCTATTGCTATGAAACAAATAGTTTTTTATGAGGCGAAAACAGCGAAATTTAACGAAATTGAGACCTCTTATTTAAGACAATGAAAGATATTTAGAAAAAAAGAAACAGCGCATTTTGGAGATGAAGATGTTTAGCTATTAACGCGCTGAATAGATTTCGCCTTTTTATTATCGATTGCCTTATAATGGTACACGAACAAAGCTCGAAATTGCGTTGGGTGCGAGAGAGCTCTATTTACCGTTTGATTTATCTAACATAGACCACATAGATGAACCAAAAAAAAAAAAAAATTTAGCCATTACTTATAATCTGGGTATTTATGATTTATCAAAATATTTTACTCTGAAACAATAATTTGCTGTAAAAAAAGAAATCAAAGTGGCGCTAATGATTCGATGTGAGTCAACTTTAAAAGACTGTAGCCTTAAGTCAGTTCCTTCCCATTCAGTAACTCTTTGTGTCAAAATACATTAGAGAAATGTTGATATATATTTAATACACAGTTAACACTATATACATGTGTGTGTGTGTGTGTGTGTGTGCGTGCGTGCGTGCGTGCGTGCGTGCGTGTTTGCGTGCGTGCGTGCGTGCGTGCGTGCGTGCGTGCGTGTTTGCGTGCGTGCGTGCGTGCGTGCGTGCGTGCGTGCGTGCGTGCGTGCGTTCGTGCGTGCGTGCGTGTGTGCGTGTGTGTGTGTGTGTGTGAGTGTGAGTGTGAGTGTATGTATGTGAGTGAGTAGCGTGTTTGTTGCACTGCACATAAAGTTATTCATATGGAGCTATTAAATTTTCGCATTTATCATAGTCACATTCTTTAAGCCAATAATATATAACATACTTTTAAATTTATGATTTAAAGCCTTTCTTGTGCACACTGTTTTATTTAGAATATTATATAACTTGGGAGCTACGTAATTATAATTCCTTTTGCCGAATATGGATTTAACTTTGGGGATATTTATACGTACAGTTCTTTTCGAATTTAGTATTTGCCGAACACTACATCTATGAAAGCGTCTAAGACATTGTTATATGAATAATTTGCGAACACTTAGTACATCAGTTAACTTATATACCATTTCTGTCAAATATACATCATATAACGATAGTAATTTAATAATAATATAAATGTGGTATCGAGCAATGCTATAATTAAAACAATTATTTATGGTATAGAAACTTGATCCCCAAAATAATAATTGTTGCAGTTACAAAACGAAAAGAATGGTGTTGATATAACTTTTTATTACATATTTACATTACAGCGTTTGTGCCAATCAATCGATCATTGCGTGAAAATGTGATCGGATTTCGACAGGAAATCGAGTCGACACGGCGCGTGCGCGAAAGTAAACCCAACATGACTCACAAGGATTCCTTGTTCCAAGTCAGAGGACAGTCGCGACAGATATTCGAAATTCGTGTATGGACTTTACAAGTTTTATAATATTGTATTACATAAACACTAATACACACTTAAAAACGATGGATATGAACATTTTTAATGATAGCATCAGATAATTCATTATGCACCAGCCCGCATGCATTGCTCGATCGTTATTCACCCTTACAACGCTGTGTGGGTTTAGTGAGCACATAGCCGATAACACTGGTAACGTTACGTCTTATATATTGCTAGCTTGTGGAATTTAAATGTTTTGGTATTGAAGAACTTTCTACTATTACTGGTGGATGGGTTAGTATCAACCGCATACAGGTAAGGTTGAATTAGGAAAACAGTTTCTATGTACGCAGTATTTTTATTTATTCTGCGGTATAGAGTTTTAAAAGTCTGCTATAATTTTTTTAATTTCTTTTCCCATTAATGACCTTTTGTTAAACTCTTTATGTTATGTGTGTAATATTATAATTCATAATTCTTTATGAATTATAATATTACACATGTCACAAAGTATAAAGTTGGAACAATATATTTACAGAACATGTGACACCCTGTACGAGCGTAGCATATTAAAACAGAGTTTAAATTTTAATTAATTCATTTTCATTTCATTCAAATTACAGTATTTATAGTACACAATATATAAATGATATTATAAAATGTCAGACTAAATAATACTTACGCATTTATATATACATTACATATATTAACTGATCATTCGTCATTTATATTATGTAAAAAAAAGTTTAAAAATTTTGATGAAAAATACTGTATAATGTCAAATATGTAAATAGACATAAAGAAAATTGTCAAATAATTAAAATTGATTTATAATTTATTATTAAAATATTCATTCAAACTGTAATATGTTTTTACTCTCAGTTAGGTTCTCTGCTGGGAAAAATGCTGTATTTTTCAAAAAAATTATATATTTTACTACAAATTATTTTCTCAAAAATTGTTGAAATTAGAGACAGTAATGCTGGGCGATAACGATGGGGGCGATAATTGGATACAGCAGTTTTATCGCCCTTTTTAAAAATAGGTTTTATCACGGCTAATTTTAGATTTTCGGGAAAAACGCCATCCCTATACGATTGATTTACAAAAAAAGTTAATGGCTTTAGAAACTCATCTACGCAATATATGAGCAGAGTAGCTGTAGCTATAGGTAAAATAATAATTATAAATTGTCGTTTCTTAATCAGGAAAGAAGAAAATTTATGTCGTTTCATTTTTGCAAGTTAGCCTTAAGAGATTTCTACAATTGTTAATCTTGGATAATATTTATCTCGTCGCTTAAGCTTCTGACTTAACAGTGTGTCGTCAATACTGCGTTCATTACTTTAACACTGGGGATAGGGTTACAGTAAACGAATAAAAAAACCGACACTTCCGTACGACTGCCGTATTCTGATCGAGTGACCACAGCGACCACATGTTCTTGTCCTTATTTAATCTCATATGTTTGAGTGAAATAGTAATATAGCATAAATACGACTTATGCATTGAAATTAACAGAATAAGGCGCTAAAGATGGTATTTTTAAACAAGGGTCCCTATGTACTGACACTCGATAGGGAAAGAGGGGAGAGGAATAAAAATACAAAGAGTAGATATCAAAATATTGCAGGTTATTTTAGATACTAGAACTTTAAATAATTAAAAAGTCATTGAAAACATTTAGTTTAAGTACGACGGTTTAAGGTACGATTGTTCGACGTTTTAATTATTGTTTATGAAAAGCTATTTTGAATATATATTACTAGGTGATAGGATTTATTTTTTACCGAGGAGTCCTTCTGGGTAGACATCACCGTCACCATATTCTTCATATCTCTCACCAAATAGAAGAGCTTGCACCGCTGTGTCTGAAGGGTACTGAAAGCCAGTAAGGTACGTAAGAGTAACATGGTCACCTTAAGTTTTGCCGCCCTATAAAACCAAATCTAGGAAGAGGGCAGAGGCAAAAACACAAAATCATATACTATAACTAATATATTAAGAAAAAAAATAGCAAACAAGCTTTGCCAACACTTCGAAAAATCAGTTTAAAAAACCGACTACATCACACAATACTAAAATCGACTAAAATATTAACTATAACGTCAACAGTTAAAATGGCGTCGATAACGCGGCGATCTTTTGACCCTTTATTATTTGATTGACTGATGCTGTAGTTTTTGACTGTAGGTTCGCTCATTACTTCAGTTTTATAAAAAAAGCCTATAAAGCGTTTCATTGAAATTTTGTTGGTTTAATTTTTGTATTGTTGAGATAAAAAATAAATTGCAATAAATCCTCAAGAAGTCTAATATTGCGATTGCCATTATGTTTACATAAGGGAGGAACCAAGCAAGCGGTTCACCGCCGGTTCATGATTACGTCCGGTTAGTGACTACCGCCGCCTATGAAGAACTGCAACACCATAGAAATTGCTGGTGCGTTGCCGGCATATAAATACGTCTCTTCTCTTGATGGTACCTAAGTAGTATCAGTCCGAGAAAAATCGTTGGTGGTAGCAGATTTCTCAAAAAAGTTGTACGAGAAAGAAACATCTGGTGAAAAACATAGTGGTGCACCGCCAATCATCCAAATGATATGAATGGTATCGCGACTTATGTCGCGATGTGCGATGGTGAAATATAATGGCTCGAATTAGTCTGAACAATTCCTCTGAGCACTCTCCGTGGTTAAACGTGATAGATTATGACAAATCCTAATCACTTTGGAAGAACTGGATTGCTTACAAGGTGATAAGGAAGGAGAATCAATCTACTAAAATTAATAAATCAATTTCATGATTTCTTAAACAAGACTGAAATAAATTTTTAAGTACACAACTATACTCCATACCTTCCCTTTTCTCATATGTTTGCAACGAATGTTCTTTGATATCTAATTACCATCAATGCGAAATATAAAATAAAATAAAAAAAATCTTTCGTCCTTCGAGTTCCAATACCCTCACTGTGTGACTCACGCGAGTCTTCTTACAAGCATACTCTTATTATTTTTGTATTCGACCTTACATTAATGTCAAGGTTTCGAGTAATACAAAGGATCCTTTTATCACTTTTACTTTTACTTTATATTTTTAATGATTGTTGGAAGATAAATGCGAAATAAGAAGGGTGGTGTGTCCACTTTCCTGGCGAGGGGCGTATCCGTGTTGGTAGAATCCACATATCCATTTTTGTATTATCAGCAGAAATGCTGAGTGCGTTCGTGTTAGTTTAGTTTAAGAGTTAAGAAAGCCAGTACTGAGGTTGTCAACACAAAGGTTGTCAACATAAACAAACGAGCACACATTCCACCAGGTGTTAAATGGTTGCTGTGGCATATAGATCTACATCTATCCTCATTTACGAATCAAAATGCAGATGCGTTATCACCCCTGAGGACTAATATGGAATGCCTCGTTTCCAATAAAATGGGTCTCCGGTTTTCTATACTTACCATACGAAACACAGCGTTAAGATGCTGTTTTACGCTGGTATTCTATTAGAGCGTTGTACTTTCCCGGTCGAAACGACCCATTCGTGCTACAACTATACCAGTAATATAGCAGCACCATGGCTCTGCCACGTAAAATAATAATTATACTGCGTTTCTTCGAAGCTTAGTTCTTAACACATCTGAGAATTTCTTTCTTTGGTATTTTTGCTAAGTAACACTAGCAGTGCCTAGACTAGTCATCAGACTCATGGCTCTTTTCACTTATGTTGGTTGCATTAGTATCTCTCTGCTGCCTCTTACATCTTCAGGTCGGGAATTGTGGATAATTTTTCACAACTACTATAATCCAAAATATGAGCAGTAATGTCTTCCTAATAACAGCTATAATATAAATAAAATCGGCCAAGGGCGAGTCGGACCCGAGCATGAAGGGTTACCGTACAATAGTAAAAAAACGTTGCCTGCTTTAATATTTATTTTAATTATTTGTTGTTATGACGGCAACAGAGATACACATTCAATGTGAGATCATTTTAGTTGTCTACCTATTACGAATTATGAGATACAGCTCACTGACAGACAGACAGACTGACAGACGGACAGAAGGACGGACAGACGGATGGACAGCGGAGGCTTAGTAATAGTGTCCCATTGGTAGGCCTCTTAATTTATTTTAATTTTTATTGTTCAGATGGCAACAGAAATACACATTCAATATGTGAGAATTCCAATTGTATTACGTACTATGAGATACAGCTCACTGACAGACAGGCAGACAGACAGACAGACAGACGGACGGACGGACGAACGGACAGCGGAGGCTCAGCAATATGGTCCCGTTGGTAGGCCTTTGGGTACGGAAACCTAAAAACTACATGCCAACCGTGGAAACTGTGGCAAATAAATCGAACGTGTTTTATTATTTGAAGTGTTATTTCATAGGTCTACGAAAGTCCTTCCGCATTTAACAACAACACGGTAAGAAAATAAAATTTGTTACATAAAAACACCTTCTCCTACCTTCCCGCGACCGTTCATCTTTATTCGGTACATACATTTTGATTTATTTTATAACTACCGTCATACTCGTGATACTAATGTCTATTATAGTATTTTACTAAAAGTCGATTTATTTTACCAAATCATGAAATAAATATTAAGCAATTTTTTTATGTGCGACTTGCTAAGAAGTCTCTGTTCCTTATGAGGAAATCTACAAAAATACTGAATGAATTTTAATTTGAAATTCATGATGAAATTTAAAAAATAAACGATTGTTACACTTAGCTACGTAAGTTAGTTCTTAAGCCATTTTGTTAAATACAGTGTAATCAAACGTTGGTAAACCATAATAACAAAAAAATAATGAATATTCAGTTGTATTAATGTAGAATCCCGATTGTGTAAACTATACCCTATGGTGTGAACTGCTAGCTCGTTAGACACTCTACTATTATTATAAAAAGCAGTATCATTTTGCATGTAGCTGTGGTAGTTCAGGGGCTCAGCGTTCACTGTAAAGTTCACAACACGCAAGCAACCTGGTGTGAATCCCGCCGGCATCAATGAAATTGTTAATTGCAATTTTAAGTGCTAATTTACCACTTGCTCGTCAGTAATGGATTACATCCTGCGGAAACCTGTATGTCTGACGAGTGGAACATTACGATGACATATGAAATCCGCCAATATTTACTGAAATAGCTTATTTCTCTTTAATTAATACTTATTTCTCCGTAACTTCAGAAATGAGAGAAGGCCTGTGCTCAGCCGTGGGAAGCATATAGGCTGTAACTACACTATTTTACTTTTCCGAAAATAATAAACAATCTCATTTAAAATAAGTAAGTATACTTTTGGCCTTAGGTATCAAACTTCATTATTATTATTTCCTGATTATCAAATCTTCATTGTCCAGAAATAGAATATGATTATACAAAAACAATAGCAGAACTATATGACTGGCTCATTAGCACCTCTATTGTTTGCGAGTGTGTTATTTTTCGCATACAAATGGAGTAAATTTTCCTTTTTTATAGAGCCATGGTTGCTGAGCGGCTAAGCGATCGCTTTAAATTTAACAGTTTTCGAGTAACCTGGGTTCAATCTCCGCCGATAACAATGAAATTGTTAATTGCAATTTTATATACTGAAAACCTCATGCTCCTCGGTGAAGCAAAACGCCATGAGAAAACCTCATGAGTCAGAAATTAAGATAAATCAAAGATATATGAAGTCCGTCAACAAGTATTGGGACAGAATGCCTTTCCCTAAACCCTCTTAGAAATGAAATGAGGTGTTTGCCCAGAAGTGAGACGTTTATGACCTGCCACTTCACTTCAACGTATATGTGAATACGTTGCAACACTTGCCTATACTCGTAGTTACAACTAAACCTGACCAAGTTAGCGAGAAATGAATGGATGCTGAAAGGTACCATTACTACTGTAAGGATATAACGTTATTAATATAAATGTATGAAACAGTGTACCATTCAACTCTACCTTATAGCAGTGGTGTAAAACAATTCATCACCCCTTCGCCATCCCCTTGTTTTCATGGCTTTTGATAATGGGTGATCTCGAAAGTGTTCTTCGAAGTTCGAAGGCGACTTCTTTCGCATATACGTCAAAAACCCGCTCTTTAGTAATAGTGATATTTGGACAAGTAGTTCGATTATCGAAAAACGTACTATATATATATATATATATATATATATATATATATATATATATATATATATATATAAAACAATGCTCAAAGATTCATCAATTTTATAGAACAATTCTGCATGTTTTTTTTTGTAAAATATAACCTAGACCAACCCAGGCATTGTTATCCGTCTATTTCTAAAGTTTAATAACAATCGATTCCGCCGTTCTGAAGAAGTCAAGTCCGGGCTACAGACAGGCATACAAACAATTTAAAATTAGTTGTTTATGTCTTAATTACTTGCAAATAATGCCCTGAGCTTAATTAGTTTGATAAAATTATTTTGATGTTACAATCAGGCTATTCAATTTATTATTTGTATTAGATATTTTTGTACGTGGTATAGCCAAGCTGCAGCTTTATATTATGGTTGTAGCACGAATGAGTCGGCTCGACCGGGGAAGTACCACGCTCTCACAGAATACCAGCGTAAAAAAGCAGCTTAATACTGCTGTTTCGTATGGTGAGTGTAGAGATCCGGAGACCCTTTTTACTGGAAACGAGGCATTCCATCTAAGTACTCATGGGTGACAAAACCACCCGTGAGGACTGAGATGGATTGCCTCGTTTCCAGTAAAAAGGGTCTATGGTTCTCTACACTCACCATACGAAACACAGCAGCATTAAGCTACTATTTGACGCTGGTATTCTGTGAGAGCGTGGTTCTTCCCCGGTCGGACCGACCCATTAGTGCTACAACTATACTACTAATATAACTGCAGCATGGCTCTACCACGTATAAACCTGATCACCTGATAGTAAGTTACGATCATCGAAAGTAGTAAGCTCTTTTCTTGAAAGTACCTAACTAAAATAATCATAGGTAAGTTGTACCCATTACTATTTTACTCAAATAAAAGAATGTCATGTGAAATAAAAACACACTCCCCAATTTCAAGTTTTATGTTTGTCACTCTCATGTCAAGTACATGTTTGATAACATCAACGTTAATTATTTTTTGTAGCCCGTATTATGTATTCATTTTAACTGTAGAAACATTGCGAGCAAAAATAAAAATAAAAACTTTTTCGACCCTATGTTTTTAGGTTTTGTTTTCTATTTTTGAACATTATGAACTAAACCTGTATCATGAAGGCGTATTACATACATTGATATCAAATAGACAAACATCTAAACCCGAAACAGTTTAGGCTATGCACATATTTGTTCCGTGGAGGATTAGAACCCGCTGTCCTCAACAAATACAGTCAAACACTTGGCCAAAGTTCTATCGTGGTGTTTCAGCGTTTAAACTCATTATATGTAATGAGTTTTTGTGTAAGTTAGTCACCGCATTGGTTTTATTTTCGTTTAAATAGAGAGTTTAAAAATTTAACACAGAAATAAGTGAGGCTATTATAGGCTCTCTCTGTCTTGGTTCAAGAATTCTCTACTGAGGGTAATTTCCCCTAGCCATTTTTTTAAATAAATATATCTATTTAAATTAATTTTAAATTACCAGTTTTAAATACTATTATTTTATAGTTTTATTTAGATGCTATGTATTTTTTTTAATTTCCATCAAATAATGAATTCTTATATTTACCCGAACACAACACATTTATTTGTGATCATGTCCTAGACGGCCCCAACCATTACATTAGATTTGATAGACCACAAATCCTCACGAAAGAACATCGATTTCTACCAAGGATGATACATGAAGCTATTAAAATAAAAAAAACATCCTAATTCCAATAGAGAAGGAGGCTGGGTACTACCACCTGCTTGGGCTGCTATAATTAATAAAATTAAAACTAGGCCGATGCATAGCACTGCAAGACTTCAAGACACAGTAAGTTCATTCTGCGTAGATCGGACCATAAATAATGATTAAAAAGTTAAAGGTACTCCGGGTTAATACTGCCATCGGGACGTCAGTCACCTCAGTTCCCCGTAACCACGGGTGCTGGAAAGCACTTGAAACGTCGGGAATTAAAAATTAAATAAATTAAACGCGATAAAATCCGTAAGAAAAATAATTTTAATCAATTATTAAAGCTTCTGCTTAGCTGTTTGATTTATAACAAGAGAAAACATACATTAGTAATTTTATTATTCGCAAACCGGATTTCAGCTAATAATTCAACATTATCAAAGACTATTCATTAAAACATCGAAACGAATAAAACCGATATATCATTCACAGAATTGCCACACCTCATGACCAAGTGAACCTTTTTGCGTTTATCGCGAACCTCACTTTTTGCAATAAATCAATATCCTTTTAGCGAAAGAAAACAATTTAAAAACTTACATTCACGATAATAGTATTTATTTTGCTTGTGACGTAAAGGAAATTGTTTATTGTAATTTGAAGACGGTAGTGAAATTAGTTATATGTAAGTATATGAAAATTTATTTATTGTATAGAATAAAACATAAACAATTTTTTTGCGTGGTAAACCACGCCGCAGTTACATTTGGGTTGTAGCACGAACGGGTCGGCTCGACCGGGCCAGGACCACGCTCTCATAGAATACCAGCGTAAAATAGCAGCCTAATGCTGCTGTGTTTCGTATGGTGACTTTAGCGAACCGGAGAAACTTTTTAATGGCAACGAGGCATTCTATCTTAGTCCTCGAGGGTGACAATATATCTTGATTCTTTATTGAGTATAAATGTAGTAGAGCAACATTATCCACTGACTACCAAGTGTTCTCGTTTATCGTTTGTATTCTATAAAAAATATATTAAAAATACAGTTGTTCGAATAAAATAGTTCAATTATTGATTCACTTTTACATTCAGGTTATAATTTATTCGATGGAGATCTTTTATCTGAAAAATGGAAAACATATTCTTCATTGTCTTTATTTCGTAAATATATTAAACATTTTAATCATATAATTCTTCCAGAGCTCTAGGCAGCAGATTTTGGAGAACGTTATTAGAAAAAAACGCAGGTTCTAACATTAAAATGATGCCAGAAAAATCTTAAATATATAAAATGAGCTCTTGCTAAATACGCACACAATGTCAAATTCCTGAATAATTAATGATTATTTAGGTTATGTAAAGAGTATTCAATTGTAAATTGATAGGATGATGTGATTACCTTTAAGTGATTGTTCATTTAGAAATAAGACTACCGTAAATCTTCTTAAAAGATGTAATAATGTATCAATCGTTTGAAATCCTAATAAATAAATAAATAAAATGGATTTAATTAAAATATAACGAACTAGCATTTAACGTTCTGATAGTGAAGATAATAATTTGCGCAGATATATACTTGAATAGATATAAAAACACATATTGTTTTATTATTTTTAAAATAATGTACAAAGACTTTTATCGGTTTTATATTTTTTAAGATAATTACAAAAATGAGGCACGGTTTTTGCTCTAGCAACTCCGGGCGACATCAACCCATTCTACACCACTGTCACAGACATTAAATATCAGGAGGTAATTAAGGACTTTGTTTTTTTGTTCTAACATAACTTTAATTACTTTATCGATTTCTCGAAAACCACACAAGTATTCACGCCCCTATGTTAGTTACATGCAATTAGTGTGTTTGTTTGTTTTGTTTGTACGCTATTGTTAACTTTTAGCGATAACTTTATTACTTAATTAACTATTTTGTGTAAATATACTAAACAAGTTCGAATGTATAAAGTAACATGACTGCATGTTACGTTATTACAAACATCAGTAACTTATTAATTTATCAGTAACTTATTTCTTATTAATTTTGGAAAAGATAATGAGAAATCTCCTTTAATGGAACTAGCTGTAGGTTTGTAAGAGGCTCTTTTAGCTTCACCTAAACTCTCTTAAGTGGAGGGCACGTCTGCAGCCGAACTACAATCGGAAACGAACCACGGAGGGGAAAAGAAAAAGTTCACTGGGCCTTTTAGTGGGGCAGCGAGGAAAAGGTACCGGAGGCTGATAGCAGCTGAGATAGGAGTTGAAGTGGCCCTCTCTCTCCGCCAGAAGCCCTGGGACGAAATTCCTCTGCCCAAGCCTCCTCCAGTTAAGAAGGCGAAAAAACGCAGTCGGTCTGAGGAAGAGTCCCCCAAAGACCAGCCCAGGAACTCTGTGAAGCTGGCAACGGGGGAGAAGAAGCTCAGCTTCAGTGCCGTAGCTGGCTCCGCGCGTATAGGAATTCGCAATTCGAGTCCTATGAGTGTGGAGCAGATGCGGCTGGTCCACCGGGCACTAACAAAGGCCATCGCTAAGACGGCCTGTGGGGCGCAACCGGGAATGGGTCCAAAATTTTCGGGTTCTACCCACATGGTTGGATTCTGGTAACGTGCCTGAATAAGGCAAGCCAGGACTGGATTGTGGGTGAAATCGGAAAACTGAAGCCACAGCCGGAGGCAGAGCTTTCGGCAATACCCGAGGGCGAACTGCCTAAGCCTCAACTGGGCATTACCTACTTGCCCCGCAGCGAAGCCGTCTTTCTAGAGGAGGCACTGTGCTGTTGAGGGCACAAAATGAAGGGCTCCATACTGAGATCTGGAGAATCCTACACCGTAGAGACGAGGAGAATGGGACGTTCTCTGGACGACCCATCGGCGGCAGGTAGGTGGCAGAGTCGTCCTTGGCTTTAAGATGATAACTTTTAAAGTCAGGGGAGGCTCTGACGCGGCAATGGAGCCCGAACTGCCCCAACTCCAATCCCCCCAGCCCTCCACCTCTCGGGGTGAGGCTGGAACGCCACCGGTGAGAATGACGAAGACCCAAGGCGCAGATTTCGCCTCGGTCCGGCGGCCTCCACTGGTGTCGTCCAGGCCTGGTGGGAGGGAAGGTGGAAGCGGCTTGACGAAAGGTAAGGCGGGGGTCAAGTGCGCAGGTACAGAACGTCCTCGTCCTCAACAGGCGGAAAAGACCCCTGGCCCCCCCCCCCCACGCCCATAAATGGCTAAACCCAAGGGTAAGACGAGGGTCCTCCAAGAAAATCTTCACTATGGAGCAGCTGCTTCTGCCGTGGAGGAGGTTTGCTCTACAGAGGACAACATTGACCTCGCCCGTATACAAGAGCCTTGGGTGGCCAATGATCGAGTTCTGGGATTGGAGGCTGCCAGTAACATTCTTGTCAATACTAAAGGCAGTAGACCCAGAGCCCGTATAATTTATAATAAAAATATTGAACTTTTAGCTGTTCCAGAGTACTGCAATGATGACCTGGTTACAGCCTTCATAAATCTCAAGGGATTTACAGGGGCCAGAGTAATCTTTTGCTCAGCCTATCTTCCCGGCAAGAACGCAGATCCTACCATCGAATTAGAGCGAGTGGCGGAGTTCGCCCGAAAACACAACGCCCAACTTGTGGTGGGTTGTGATGCTAATGCTCACCACACAGCATGGGGAAGCACCAACATCAACGAAAGAGGTGAGTTATTTTATGATTTTCTCATCTCCAACCGCCTGGTAAGCCTAAACTTAGGTTGTACACCAACCTTTGTAACGCGTGCTAGGTAAGAAGTGTTAGACATAATCTTTGCTACCAATAACATGTCCAGGCGGATAAATGGCTGGCATGTTAGTAGCGAAAACTCGATGTCTGATCACAAGCACATTAAGTTTGTGATTGGAGCATCACCAACCTTTGAAACCGTTACTTTGAGGCATCTAAAAGCGACCTCCTGAGATATCTACAGAGATAGCCTAAGGAGGAATTTGGAAACGTTTCCTAAAAGCATCAAAACGGTTGAAGGTCTGGAGTTAGCGACTGAGACAGGAACCGCAGGTATCCGCGAAGCCTTCGAGGACAGTTGTCCCGTCAAAACCAAGACCTCAACACGAAAAGTTCCTTGGTGGAATTCTAAGCTTAAAGAACTTAGGGAAAAGACCAGGAAACTATTTAATAGTAGGGCTAAGAAAACCAAAGAGTGGGATTGAAATAATACTAGTTTTAGCGGAATTTATCGCGTAAAATCCGCGTCCGTTAAAACTAGTATTATTTCAATGTGTAGTGTTCGCGTAAATATAAGAAATCATTACAAAGAGTGGGATGTTTATAGTGCAGCCCTAACTGAATATAATAAATAAATTAGGAAAGCCAAGAGAGCATCGTGAAGGAAGCTATGCGAGGAAGTTGAGTCTTTGCCTCGCAGTGCAAGACTACACAAAATGCTATCGAAAGCTAAACCTAATCAGATCTGGCTTCTTAAAAAGCCGGATGGTAACTCCACTAATAGTGAAACAGAGACGTTGGAGTTACTAGCGTCAACCCATTTCTCAGAGTCACAAAAGACTTCAGCCTTGAATTCTTTCAGAGCCTTACGAAGGCCTTTCAATGAGGAGTGGTGTAGTGCTGCAAAGATAATAAGGCCAAACCTGGTGCATTGAGCTGTTGACTCCTTTAAACCATTTAAATTAAGCGGGGAGGATGGAATAATTCCCATTCAACTACAGAGGGGTATCAACATCGTTCTTCCTTATCTGGTGAAAATCTTCAGAGCAAGTTTTGCATGGGGATATATTCCAGAACGATGGACAATTGTCAAGGTTCTATTTATCCCTAAGGCTGGTAGAAAGGACTACGCTTTACCAAAGTTCTTTAGACCTATAAGCCTATCTTCCTTTCTCCTTAAGACATTGGAAAAGGTTATAGATAGCTATATAAGGGATGTAGCTCTAGCTACAAATGTATGGGACATTACAACCAGCGTGCTTACCGCAGAGGCAAATCTACGGAGACAACCCTGATCAGTGTCAGTGACAGGGTCGAAAAAGCACTGGAGGATAAAGAAATAGCTTTTTGTGCCTTTCTAGATATTGAGGGTGCCTTCGACAGTAGCCCCACATCACTGCTGATTGGGGACCTGACGTCTAAAAATGTTGACCCCACAACCATCAGATGGGTGAAGTCGATGCTCTCAAACAGAAAGGCAAAAATAGCGCTGTTTCAAACTTCGATTGAAGTTGCAACTACAAGAGGCTGCCCACAAGGAGGTGTTTTGTCACCCCTTCTTTGAACTTTTGCGGTTGATCAACTATTGTACAAAATGGCAGACCTACGCATTGACACATTGGGTTATGCTGATGACCTTGTGATCATTGCGAGTGGCTTTTGCCAAAGTACTTTATCGTCAATAATACAAAGAGCCCTAAACACCATAAATAACAGGTGTAGGGATAACAGTTTATCAGTTAATGCTGATAAAACTGTTAAAATACCCCTTACCAAAAAGAGACGGTTGGACAAATTAGTCAAACCAAAACTTAAGGGTAAAAAAGTACCATTTTCCACGGAAGTTAAGTACTTGGGCGTAACAATCGACCAAAAACTAACGTGGAACTCTCACCTTAGCAACGTATGCCATAAGGCAAAAATTGCTTTAGGTACGTGCAGTCGTTTGGTCGGGAACAATTGGGGCTTGCGTCCTAGTATGGTCCTATGGCTGTACAGCAGCACAGTGAGGCCGATTCTCACCTACGCCTCTATTGTCTGGTGTAGCAAGGCCAACCAAAAGACGACTGCGGACAGACTAAATAGTCTACAAAGCACTGCCTGCTTAATGGCAACTGGAGCTATGCGATCTTCGCCTGGAGCGGCTCTTAATACACTTCTATGCCTAACGCCCCTTGATCTCTATCTAGACAAGGAGGCGAGAGCTAGTTTATATAGGATTAACGCGCATGGCGGTCTGAGCTTGCTCTCCTACAGATCCATGCTCGACTCAATTAAGGAATCACCGGTCTTATGCATGATCTCAGATATCATGCGTCCACTACACACTTTTGATAAAATGTATATAGTGGAATTACCCTCCAGAGAAGACAGGTTATCTGTGAGATCGGTAGCCTCATATGGTATACCGATGGGTCTAAAATGGGCCTCGACATAGGCTTTGGAATTTACGGGGAGCGCTCCAAATTCAAACTTAGTATGAATTTGGATTGATACACCTCTATCTTCCGGGCAGAAATTTTCGCCATACTTCGGTGTGCTGAAATCAATCTGCAAAAACACTACGTCAACCATATAATTTACATAAACTCTGGTAGTCAAGCAGCACTGCTAACGCTGAGGTCAAGCTTAGTGAACTCAAAGCTAGTTGGAGACTGCGTGAACCATTTAAACGCCTTGGGATATAACAACAGGGTGGTTTTAAGATGGGTTTCGGGTCACGAGGGTATTGTAGGCAACGAATTTGCCGACAAACTTGCACGGGAGGGCTCAAAGTGCACACAATTTGGATCTGAGCCATTGTGTGGAATCTCAAGAAGCCTAGCCCGATTGACCCTTGAAACTCTTTATCACAATAAATCACTTAAGATCTGGTCTGATACACAAGGCTTAAAACATTCTAAAACCTTAATGCGGGCTTTTGATCGTAAATTCGCCAAAGCCCTGGGATTAAGTAAAAATAAATTGCGCATTCTGGCAAGACCCTGAACTGGCAACTGTTGTCTTAAAAAGCACATGTCCATCCTGGGACTAAGCAACTCAAAGATGTGTCGGTTCTGTTCCATAACGGAAAAAACGGACCCTTAATGCGCAAACGTAACACTTATTCGGGAAACTATGTACTCCGCCCAGAAGAAGTGAAATTGCTCACGGCTAAGCTACTCCTTCTATTCATTGAAGACATAGGGCTTAGTCGTGAACTATAGCCATAGCAGCGATCACAATAGATTTTATAGGTCGCAGTGTATCGAGTATCGGTCTCTTTCCCTAGACCTGCATAGCTGCTCGCATATAATATATATATATATATATATATATATATATATATATATATATATATATATATATTTATTATATGCGAGTTTCTAGCTAAGTCTAGTCTAGTCTACGGCTAATGTTAAATTCATAGAGTAATTACATACATACGTAGTTAAATTCTTAGTATTCTGTAGTCAAAAAGTCACACAGAGTAAATATTATCGCCAAAGGATTTCAAAATGATACTAATAAATAAATACTGATATATTAACCGAATGAGCTGTAAATTTTGTGAAATATCAAATAATATTTCGTTTTCAAAAGTGTGTACTTCAAGGCAAAAAGTAAGTGTGCACTTTAAAGTAAAATACAGCTTGCTCAATATACAAACAAATAAAATATAATATATAAATATAAAAACAAAAAAAAAATTGTGAATTACGGTCGAATTTCGACGTCCAGGCAATCACTAATTGTAATAATTTGCGATTTGTTTGCACACATCACTTGTACGCATATTCAATTTTTATAATTTTTTTTCGTAAAAATTGCATATAAGTAGACTAACTGAGGTTTTAAAAAGGTTAAAAAGTATTATTACGTCGCTTTGATTAATGCCGACCAGGGCTAGAGGCTGCTGAACATATGCCTCCCGCATAATGCATTATGGGCCTTGGCATGTCGTTGCCACGCTTGCCAGGTGGTTTGGCAACCAAATGTTTTTATTATTTTGAACTGTTATCAGGAACATACTGACTATTTCCTGCCTCTCACCACACCCACGGTATGATATGTGGGGGTGGCGCACTACACGGCAATTTATATCTGATGTAGATATTAGTTTATTTAACTGAGTTTGATTATTTATATGGCTTTCGAGAGACGCCATTTGCGTAATAACAATTACTTTATAACCATTACGTTCTTGTATCACCATCATCATCATCATCATTACAGCCCTTCACAAGTCCACTGCTGAACATAGTGGAACTTTGTGGCATTCCTTGAGGGATTCATTGTTCAGCGCGTTCTTGTATGTAAGACCTTAAATACTCAGACAGGTGACGGTTTACTACATCATAAGCCAAACTTCGGATACTGCAACTGCCAATTCACTTGCTAATAATGCGGATAAGACTTATTCTTTCATTAACAGCTCAGGTCTAGCAGTGAACTGTTATGGGATTATGAAGAAGAAGAGTTAAAACTTACTTTTCGTCTCAATACAATCAGGACGTCTTCGAGGCAAGAGTGAATAGTTGGTAATTTTGTTACTTCAAGGCAGTTCCATTCACCATCTTGGGCTTTATCATTACTTACGCACTATCTTCGTAGAGTAGATAACCATACTGTATTGCCGAGTGTTTCGTTTTTCTTACTTGATCGAAATATTCTAGACTAGCTCCCCGCGACTTCTTCCGCGTGTAATTAGTTACGATTGGATTTAATGGTTTTTGGAGCGGCACCATATTTACATATTTTGCTAAAATAAAAGCAGCAAAGTTACTCCTTATACTATCAGCTATCTGCCAGTGAAAGTCTTGTCAAAATTGGTCCAGCCATTTCAGAGATTAGCCGGAACAAACAGACAGATAGGCAGACAAACAAAAACTTTAAAAATTATTATTTTCTTATATGTACTATACATATACATATTACATATAAATAAATAAAATAGCCTTTATTTCTACTACAATACAAACTTGACTATGATTAATTTAGGTAATAATAGTAAAGAACAGTTAATACGTTTTGTACGTATATTTATGTATGTATATATACATAGTTAATGTTCTATAATAATGCCTCTGCGGTGTAGGCTTCTCCTAAACCTTTCCACATATCTTTTTCCCGAGCCACTCGCATCCATAGGGGTCCACATCTCTGATTAAAAATATCTCTTCACCTTTTACTTGGTTTCCCTTTTTTTCTTTTTCTATCTCTTGGTGTTCATTCTGTTAAACGTTTGGTATATCTGCTATTATTCATTCTACAGATGTGTCCTGCCCAGTGCCATTTCAGTAGTCTTGAATAAAATTGAATAAAACTACTATTTACGGATTTTATCGCGTTTAATTACTTTAATTTATTTTTATTATTATCCCGACGTTTCAGGTGCTTTACAGTACCCATGGTCACGGGGGGGACTGAGATGTTTGACGTCCCAATGTCATAGTTAGTCCGGCTACCTTCAGTTTATTTTAATATTAATTTTTGGTCCGATTTACGCAAAACGAGCTTATAGTATCATGAAGTCTTGCAGTGGTATGCTTGGGTTTGGGTTTAATTTTGTTAATTATAGGATCCCAAGCAGATGGTAGCACCCAACCATCTTCTCTATTGAAATTTGGATGTTTTTTAATTTCAATAGCCTCGCGTATCATCCTTGGTAGGAATCGGTGTTCTTTTGCGAGAATTTGTGGTTTATCAAATCTAATGTAATGGTGGGGACGATATTGAACATGTTCGCAGACTGCAGACTTCCCGGAGCGTCGGTGCTTCACATCAGCTATATGTTCCTTCACGCGGGTTTTTATAGATCTCTTTGTTTGACCTATGTAAGAGAGACCACATTCACAATCTAGCTTGTACACACCTGCATCTTGTAGAGGAATATTACATTTGATGGATGGTAAAAATTGACTGATCTTCTTCAGCGGCTTGTAGTAGGTCTTAATGGACGCTCGCTTCAAGATGTAGCCAATCTTGTCTATATTGTATATATTCAAATACAAATGTATAAAGCTGTTTTAAATTACAAACAGGCACTTATATTTAACAGTATTGAGACAAATTCTATAAACGTGTAGACAAGTCGTGGGCTTCTCTTGTAAAAAAATAACTAACTATTTAATGCATCGAAGAACCGCTGTAATAAATACAAATTGCCAAAGTTACACAATGAACGTTACGCCCTCTTTCGCTTGATATACGAAGCCTACAATCTTAATGCAGTTATTAATGCTAATACAAGTTACTTTCACATCAGCAGTAAACTACAAAGTTATAATTTGTGATCCCGTACGCGTAACTATGTAAGCTGGTAATGCAATTAACCTTTTGTCATCAATAACGCATAGAAAGTAAATTCTGCCATGTATTATAAGGATGTAAAATACGTTAAGAGTAGGCAGAGCCTTAATTGGAATATGTCTTCGTAGGTACTATTTTTTTTTGAATAAGTACACAGTTCACGTGGCGGTAAGTAAATGCGGTAGCTTATGAACATTTAGAAGTATTCTCGATTAACAATCAAAATTTAGATGTGTAGTCACTAGTCACTCGTGAAGACTAAGATAGAATCTCTCGTTGTTAGTCCGGTGCCTCCGGTTCTTTACACTTACCATACGAAGCACAGCAGCATTTCTATTTCACATGGTATTCTGCGACAACGAGGTCCTTCCCTGGTCAAGGTATTTTGGTATCTGTGATGCAAGCATAATATAGCAGACTTCAATATGGCACTATCCTGACACACCTCTTTCGCCTCGTACACACCCATATATCTACGCATACACACTCGGCGGTTAAGGGTACTCTTAATCTGGCCCATTTTCAATATAACGTTAATTAGGTCGATAAACCTTCATCTAGGGCGTCCTTTCACCGTTCTCATCTGCATAATAAATTTGTATTGTCACTTTCTTCGTTCATTTTATCTACATCACCAAACCACTGAAGCATTTATTTCTTAATCCTGGTCACAACATCATCTTGCAAACCACACTTTTAGCACACAATTTTTTATTCCGTCATTCGGATTCAATCCTAGCATACTCCTTAACTACCGCATTTCTACAGCGCTTATTCTACTCTCGTGTTTCTTCATCTCTGTTAATTAAACAACAAAATAATACAATACCTACTACCAATAGCAAAAACATTTTCACTAATTTCTTACATTCCTCGATCGGGCATTGACTTTCAATATACACCGTGCTGTCTAGAAATATATCAATTACTTCATAAATAATTATACGAACCATTAATAAGACAGCCCGGGGCTTTTTTAAAATGCAATTCAGTGATGTCTATCTCGTATCTCTATTACGGGAATTTTCAATTAATAATGTTTTTAATTGTAAAGTTAAGTAACATTCTTTTTTGAAACGGTTATGAGGTAATTAATCCGCCGAGCTACTCGAGTGCGTGTTAGGGGAGTTCGCATATCTTCGAAATATGTTTTATTGATCAGCAGGTATTTTACGATGTTTCCAATTACATATTGGTAGTAAATTTCAATTATAATAATTTCATTCGTTCTGGCGGGAATTTATGAGCTGCCGTACTATGAAATTTACTCCGAAAGCTTAGCGCAAAAACTGTCGCAGCTTTAAATACGGCACAGCAGGGCTTTAATAATTTCATTATTAATTTGGGCTAGCTGATTTATTTTGAGCACTATAGTTGAGACAGGAAGTCCATTGTGCTATCCCCAACTAAAAACAAACAACTAAAAAACTTCCCAAGAGTGTCGTAATTTGTGACCAAGGGAAATGCCAGAGAGACGTGAAATAAAATGGGTCTTTGGTTCTCTACACTCACCTTACGAGAAACGGCATTAACCTACTATTTTACGCTAGTATTCTGTTAGAGTGTGGTCCTTCTTCGGGCAAGCCGACCCATTTGTGCTATAAACATGGGTCGGCCATCCGTGCTAAAACTGCAGTATAACTGCAGCATGGCTCTACCACGTTTGAAATAAGAAAATTGAATAATAAACTCTTCCATTTATACGAAATTACAAAATACCAAATATCATTTCGTCCTTACGCGCGTAAATTTTTTCTCCTACTGAAGTATCCTGCCTTTGCCGCTAAATGTGCAAGTCTGAGCGTAAAAAAGAAAATCCTTTGTTTTCCTGCGAAAGTAATTTTACTGAACTTCATATAAAAAGGAAACTTTATTACGTTTGACAGGTATTTTTGTTATTTTAATGTGAATATGCACGTACGGTTGAAATATTAGTGGTAAGGGGGTAGGTGTTTACTGAAGGAAAGTGGATGCTATTTTACATTAGAGTGGCATTGCTATTTTATACACATTTCTCTGTAATTGTGCAGATTTTCTGTTTGCTATAAAGATTAGTTTGTGACTCAGACTTTTATAAATAAATTTCTCAGAAAAAAATTAAAAGGTTAATATTTTACTCAATTTTACCATCTCCATGTTCAACGCTAGCACAACCGACCACTACAAATACAACGGTTGTATATTAAGCTTACTTGAAATTAGTTACGATAAAATTGTTAAATTTAAAAGCATGCTTGAAAACTTTCCCAGAAATTAGAGGAAGCCTGTGCCCAGGTTATCTTTACTAAATTTAATAATGTGATAAATTGATTTGGTCTGGTCCTATAAGCGTCTCTGCCGTGAACAACAGTAGTTTTAATAATGTTTGATAGTCAGATGTAACTCATCGCCTTTTATTATGAAATTACGCTCAATTAGGTACTATATGTATATGAGTCGCACATGAGAAGCAATTTTATTTATTCTGGGCTTTATTTAATTTAGAATATTATTTAAATTATTTTCCCGGCGTTCACATTATACGACAAATTATATTATACGAAAAAAAATCGAAAGAAAATGTCTTGTAAACTAGGATTTTTTAATAAATATTATAAATACATATATATTTTGTATTAATAAAATTTTGTGTACGGTCCTATATTAAGCATAATCATTAATCACAGTATAGTAAGTCATATCATATAATAGACTGTGGTATGGTGCTAAGTTTTACATACTAAGCCTATGTCACACGATGGCGACACTGAAAGCTTTTAGAACTGGTCACTTGTAAACAATATGATAAAAAAATAATTCAAATTTGGAAAATGGAACTCTTTCCCAATATTAGTGTATGCATTTTATTAATTTGTCATTTGTTTAAGATTTGGCGGCAAACTGAAAATTGTCTGTGTCACGCTCACGCCAGTATGAATTTAACGCGAGAAAATTGTCGTACAATGATTTTTTATGACTTTCGATGTCATTAAGTCAACAAGAAACTTATGATAGACATTGATTGGCCTTTCACAATAAAGCCCCATCACGTGCCACTGTTCACAATTAGTTTAATGAGTTTAAACGTGGTCGCACTAATCTCAGTGATGATCTATGTAAAGGACGGCCTTCTACGGCGATGACTAAAGATAACATCAGTGTTGAGCGGATAAAGACTGACAAAAGAGCGACTTATCACCAGATTTGGACAAGCTAAGGCATCGGCATGAGTCAAGCACAAAATTCTCCATGAACAATTAGCGGTAAGGAAGCTTTGTTCTCGGTGGATACCTCATAATTTGACAGAGGCCCAAAAACTCGGTCGTGTTAATCGGTGTTTTAAAATAGTTCAAAGATTTAACGGAGGTGACTCAAATGCTGTGTTCGACATACTTACGTGTGACGAAAGCTGTATTTATTGTTATGATGGGTTTTTCCTTCCGAAGAGTAGCCAACTATAGTGAAGAGAGATCGAAGCGTGGGAAAAAAGATAGTGACCTCGTTCTTCGAAAGAAAGGAAAAGAAAAAGAAAAAAGCAATTGTTTTAGAGGATCCAAAAACAGTTACTGCAGAGTGGTATACTAAAAATTGTTTGCCACTTGTCTTAGAAAATGTTCTAGAGAAACAACCACGCAGTAGGATTCTCCTTCAACACGACAACGCCCCGTCGCACACCGCGAAGCAAACAATCGACTACTTGGCGACGTCAGACGTGGAATTACTGGGTCACCCGCCCTATAGCCCTGACCTCGCACCTTGCGATTTTTATTTATTTACGAAAATAAAATAAAAACTTCGAGGAAAACGTTTTATGGACGCCGACAAAGCAGTGGCTGCGTTTCAAAATGCCCTAAGGACGAGTGGGCAAAGTACTTTTCTCAGTGGTTCCATCGGATGCAGCGAGGTATTGATGTAAATGGACACTATTTTGAAAATATATAATAAAACTGATAACTTGCCAGTTTGTTCAGTTTTGGATTTTCTAAGAATTTTCGGTGTCATCCTCGTACGTCAAGCATGGTATGCATCTTTTTTTATAAAATGAGGTGACAAATGAGCACACAGCACACTCGTTGTTTAGTGGATGCTGTCGCCCATAGACATATACATTTTTTTTCGGATTATGTGTCAAAATGCAGATGTGTTGTCACAACAGAGGACTGAGATAGAATGTCCCGTTTCATGTAAAATAGGCCTCCGCTAACCAGGTGCTTAAGTATTATTAAATGCGGGTTACCAACTATTATTGCAGAAATATCTCACATAATATTGGAAGACTCGTTAAAACTATTTTAAAGTTTTAGAAACTACAGTTAACATTTTTCGCAATTTAAAAATAGACTGGTTATCACGTTAAGCGCTACATTTGACATATCCTTACATATTTGACACTTGAAACATTTTAAGAAATAGGAACGAAGTACATTAGAAAAAAAACATGAAATGGAAGCAAATTTCAATGATAATGTTCTACAATGAGCCCCTCATTTTATGGTTATTCATGTTTGTATTAGAGCGCGTATCAATTTCACTATGTTAGCGTCATCAAATTTGAAGTGTTAAGTTGCTAAATAGCATTGTAGGCTGCATAGCCCAAGTTTTTAACATTCACTTTGTGAGTAATTTAATAACACATTAAATAATGATACAATTTTCAAACAAAGCTAATATTTAAGTGACTTCAAATAAAGTAGAAGATTTTTTGTATGAATGTTACGCGATTAATTGCAGATATCGATCGATTTTGAGAAATTAATCATTAAATAGGCCATATTTACTTCAAAGGTGGTCCTAATTCGACTCGGATTCGATTTCGATTCCAAATTGAAATTTGAAGAAAAACTTCAGCCAATAAATGTATATGATTTAGTTACATTAAATATGCTAAAATATAAGATATAATGCTAAAAAAGTAAATTATAATACGACGGCTCCGTGGTGCTGTGCCTTAGTAATGAGGAGTTATGAAGATGAGAGCCTTGGGTTTGTATACCGCACGAAACAAGTATTTGTCTACAAATAATTGTTGCCGGTCTGAATATTTTTTCTTGTGTAATTTATGTATATAAACTGCCTCGATGATACAAAAGAAAAGAGTAGTGTGGAGTAACGTTTGAAAAATGTTAAAGCCGACTTCAAAGAACTAAAAAGTATAGAAATTTCATCTTCTGAAGTCGGTGTTACGAGACAGTGAGTAGAATAATTAAAGCCCGGCTTTCAGAATTTGAAAACATTTTCTTATTTTAAATTCTTTGATTTCAGTTTTTACTTTTTCTCGTAAATATAAGAAATAATTACTAAATATTTATTTTTAATACTTATTTCTTATATTCACGCGAACACTACAGATTTTTGTGTAGATCGGACCAAATTAATATTAAAAAATTGAAGATAGGCGTGCTAACTATGAGATTGGGACGTCAAACATGTGAAACGTTCGGAACTAAAAAAAAAATATTTATCTTCACGCACAATCCCTAACGGGGTAGCCAGAGAGAACAGATCGCCAATTGTCACAATCCTTACATACCTCTTTCGCTTCTTTCAGGTTCATTATCTTCTTCAAACATGCACGTATAGGTATCCGAGTACTCTTGACCTTCAACTCTTCGAGTAATTTGCTCACATGGTCTTCGAAAGTTAGTCTGGGTCTACCTCGGCACCTTTTAATATTTACTTTCGCGCTATATATTTTCTTCACCATTCGGCCTTCACTCATTCGCTCAACGTGCCCAAACCATCGGAGTCCATCCATTTTTGTGATAAGGTCATCTTTCAATCTCCTGCCATATATATAATAATCCTGCCATATTGCGAATCACTTCGTTTCGCTTTCGGTCGGCTATGGTAACGCCGCACATTTTACGAAGAGATCGCATCTCCACTGCATTCAACTTGCTTTTACGCTTCTTCTGGCATACCCAGGTTTCGCTGCCATATAACAAAGTCGGTACCAACACTGCGTTATGAATAAGGAAATTAAAAATAAGGTGATAAAATCCGTATAAATAGTTTTATTCGATTTATTTTTAAGCTTTAATAAATTTACTTTAAGTAGACTAAGGTATATCAAAATTCCAATGTGTAAATAGTGACTTTTAAAGTCCGTGCTAAGGCAAAGTTTATCGAAGTTTTAAAGCGCCGACATTTAAAGATATTTCATTATAAGGATATTATTTTCTTATGATTAAGGCTAATTTTTCACTAAGTCTAAATTAAATGCTATATTTGAACAGTTTCCTTAAAAAAGCGTTTCTTTTTTCTACGTATGGCCTACAATATCTTTGTCAACTGTGGACGGATTTAGATTATTCTTTTTTGAGTAAAACTATTATTTACGGATTTTATCGCGTTTAACTACTACTTTACTTATTTTTAATATCCCGACGTTTCGGGTGCTTTACGGCACCCATGGTAACGGGGAGGGGGGGGGCTGAGATGTTTAACCCAATGTCATAGTTAGTCCGGCTAGCTTCAGTTTTTGAATATTAATTTTTGATCGGATTTACGCAAAACAAGCTTATGGTATCATGAATTCTTGCAGTGGTATGCTTGGGTTTGGGTTTAATTTTGTTAATTATAGGATCCTAAGCGGATGGCAGCGCTCATCCATCTTCTCTATTGAAATTTAGATGTTTTTTAATTTCAATAGACTCGCGTATCATCCTTGGTGGGAATCGGTGTTCTTTTAAGAGGATTTGTTGTTTATCAAATCTTATGTAATGGTGGGGACGATCTTGAACATGTTCGCAGACTGCAGACTTCGCGAAGCGTCGTTGCTTCACGTCAGCTAATTATATATTCCTTCACGCGGGTTTTTATAGATCTTTTTGTTTGACCTATGTAAGAGAGACCACATTCACAATCTAGCTTGTATGATTATAGTAACGATTATTTGAATGTATTATATGAAAAAATAGGTTATATTGCAGAGGAGGTACCAATTTAAAGTATTTATTATTTGGAACCATATCAATATGGGGAAAATCTTCTACTCCTAACGGTGACAAAATATGGTACGAAGTTTTTAATCTATTAAATTATGTGAAAATATTTTTATTTGTCTTAGTTTTTTGAATCCAATTTAATTTTTTTTAAAAATATTTTTATACCTAAAGCTAATTTTTCACTAACTCAAAATGAAATGCCACATTTGAACACTTTCCTTATAAAAAGTGTTTCTTTTTGTGCGTATCTGTGACCTGGTGCTAAAAGGGCCAAAGCACAGATTAATAAATAGTTTACCAAGCCAAAGTACGTTTTTATTAAACAGCACAGTACTGTATAGTAGGCACATAATATTTTATTTTATTAAACACTATGGAAGTACACATTACATTGACCCTTTAGCATAAACTAATTTCATATTTTTCAATAATATGGTTTTAAAATCTAATTTATTAAAAAACATACTTTGGCCTTTTTAGTACCAGGTCACAGCGTATGGCCTATAATATCTTTGTCAACTGTGAACCGATTTTGACTATTCCTTTTCCATTAAATAGGTTATAAGTATTGCGGAGGAGGTCCAAATTTGTTTAGAACCATATAAATATGGGGAAAATATTCTATTCCTAACGATGACAAAATAGGGGATGAAGTTTTTAATCTATTAAATGATGTGGAAATATTTTTATTCATCTTAGTTTTTGGAATTCGATTTTATTTAGTTTTTAAATATTTGTTAGTGTTGTTACCTGAACTTACTGTTAAAGTATTTTTGTCTCTAATACTGATTACATATTTTTAATAAAGATAGTTTATAAATACCGACGTTACCAGCAACCGAATAAAACAAAGTAACGTATACTTTCACTAAACATAAAATGTTTATATAGGAGTTAACTAACTAACTGTGCTTTCCGCTTTCAGAATGAAACTTCAATAATTACAGCTATCTAATAACAACTCCTAGTTCAATGTTTTGTACTATAGTTAATGAAACACAGCTGCATTTTCTTATACCGTGCTTCTTGCAAATAAAGCTTTATAATTTATGGTAATACTATTCATCTATCGTAATATTATTTACATATTTCTCACCGTATCCCTTATATATAGTATGTCGGTTATATGGAAAATAATTACCTAAAAAACTTCCTACAAGTATGGGTTAGCCGGACTAACAATGACATTGGGTTAAACATCTCAGCCCCCCCCCCCTCCCCCGTTACCATGGGTGCCGTAAAGCACCCGAAACGTCGGGATATTAAAAATAAGTAAAGTAGTAATTAAACAATATAATAAAGTATCAAATAAATTATTTATTAATATATAATTATTATTACTCAGTTGTGATAACGCATCAGCATTTTGATCTCTAATTGAGAAGATATATATATATATATATATATATATATATATCTTGGGGCCACAGCAGCCAATAAAGGGGGTTGTGTGCCTTTTGACAGCCCTAATTATATTTAATAAAATCTTACAAGCGAATTAATATATATCTTGTAAGTTATCTTAAGAATCATGCACAGTATATTATAAAATTAAAGTTTTAATTATTTCCAGTTATAACCATAATATGATCTCATATATAAAATTCAATACGTGCAGGAGGGTACAGCAGTAGTACATAGGACCAGCTTCTTGGAAAACCTTTTGTTTACCAGTGGAGTCATAAGAAGTTTTAAAGATAATTATAAAGTTGCATATTTATTGACTAATTAAAATAAACTTTAAACTTCTTACATCTGGGCCTAGGGCTCCTCTCATTTCTAAGGTTCTGAGGCGGGAAAAACTCCACCATGGTAAGTAATAACGTTTATGTAAAATGTTCCTATTCTTGTCAAGGGTAACATTATAGGCGCAAATTAAACTTGGATTTTTCACGAATATTGCACTTCGATTGTAAATCAAACTCGACAAAAACTTTGACTGTGAGCTAAAATTATATGGTTATCATTTATTTTATACTAGCTGCTTGCGTGCCAATGCCATTTTTTTTTCACCCAAAAACTTTGTAAATATTAATCGTAGTCAGCTGCATGTTATAGAAATGCATAGAAAACGAACAAAAAATTTTTATTTTTGAAGATAAATAGTAGAACACGACTTTAATTTTCGATGATCCATTATATTAAAGATGTTGCATGTCGTTATAATTATATAATTGTTGTTATTATAGTTAATAGTAATAATATAATTTTAAGGAACATAAATTACCACGTAAAATGTCACAAATATAACGGTTTATTTTATTTAACTTAATGAATATTATTTTTTTCTTATTATATTTATTTTATTGACCAAATAGCTACCAATCTAAACAAAAAATCCGCTCGCGTTTGAAGAGCACCTCCCGCTTCCCTCAATTGCGTGCACTATCCCCGTCACCATTAATCCTAACACCACTACTCACAACACCACTATACCAGGAAAGGCACACCACTGATGACAATACAAAATTATTTCTGTCAGACACCTAAATGAACGCGCACACAATAACTCACAATAGTTTAATCGTAATCGGGTAATTCGTATGAGAACGTATGGAAAACAAACCACTAAACAAATATTCATATTTGATTAATGAAATTAAAAGTAAATGCCAACGAAAAAGAAAGGCGTTAATTTTAATTTTATACGCGTTATCTAATAGCGAAATTGAGAGTTACAATAATTTATGGAACTTCTTTCCAAAGTTCCGCTTTGCGCTGGTGAAGTCCCTGCACGCCTCAATTTATGAATTGTTGTCGTTATTAATTACTACAAGATACACATGATTAATTTAATCGGGCTTAAATTAAATTAATTAAGTTCGTGAGTGGTCAATCAGTTGTCATTAAGTATAGAAAGTTTTAAGACGTGTTTACACGGTCTCAACATATTACTATTTTACGTCTAGCGTAACTAACCTTTAAGGTATACTTCAAACATCGAAATTCCATCCTCATCATCTTGATGGTTGGCTGTCCACTGCCGTGCGATTTACACGGAATTTTCTGCCTCGCACGAAATTATCATGTAAGTTATGGTAGATTATAATATGAAAACTTAAATATAGTAAGTAAATATTAGTGGTAGAGGTAAAGGAAACATTAGAAACCAAAAGACGCCAAAAGTTTAGTGTACTCATACCTGCTATATTACGCACTAAATGATTTGATTTTGTGTTGGTTGTGACAGAATACCAGCTGTGACCTCAAATCACGATATAGCTGAGTTGCTGATCAATTTGTTTCATTGTTTTTGTTTACGTATGGCTTTTCTGCTATGATTGTGATAACCTGCAATAGAGTTGTGTTAAAAATATATGCACAGATACAAATAAAGATCTCTTCATTGTTATAAGAGCTATTAACTTATAGCTTTGCTTTTTATCATTTAATGTTACAGGATAAGAGAAATAAAGGAAGCGTAAAACTAGTGTGTACTCCACTTTACATCGATTTCGCGAGGGAAACTAATTATTTATGTTTTTAGTGACCCGTCCGGAAGAAGTTATCAATGCATTTGTTTTATCTTTTTCGGCGTATAGATTTGACACTAGAATTCCACCGGCTAGTCAGGAGGAATAATAAAAGTTGTTGTGAGAACAACACAAGCAAGATATCGAGGCTTAAACTTACGCTACAACTTAATTTAACTTAGTTTACAGCACCTGTGAATCCCTGCAAAATATTGTTAGAAATATAAACTTAAATTTAGAAAATTTTATATATTACAGTTTTAAGGGCAAGTTGAACACTGTAAAGCATTTCGTTGATACAAGAACAGTTTGCCTTATCACTACAATATTTTATCGTAGTTTTTTTAAAGCATTTAAAGACACATCCGTGACAGTGGCCTCAATAACATTCTAATTGACCCCAAGTTTTCTTCGAAGAAGGAGTCAGTCATACGATTATTTGATAAGAAATGGGAGAGTTAATTGCTTTTAATTATGATAACTATGATCAGGTCTGACGGCCATTGAATGGAAATTAGTTATTTTTTGTTAAAATTACTTCAATATATTGATTTAATACTTTTGAAAACCCGTTTTTAACGTCAGAAGAGAATAGTAATATAATATAGGTTAATATAATACAGGTGACTAGAAATCACCGATCACTAATACTGCATCCTATTATCGTACTACTAATATCGTAGGTATTATCGTAATGTTGATCCATGTTTTAGGCTGTGTCAAATAAACTAATAGATTATTACATAAAATTGCCGTTCTGCAGTACTGGCCATTTTAAATGAAAATAAGTTGTGTTTGGTTAAGAATTTTAATTTCAAATTAATTTCATTTTAAAAACATGGAACTCTATTTTTAAAATTAGTCATTTATTTATTGATTCGCGTTATGTTTTATCGTATTTGTATCTTTTCCGACACAATGGATACGTTAAAAGATCGAGTTATTATGAAAAATGAATAACGTCGTGGCAGAAACACGCCACAAGCGGCATGCAACATCAACGACATTTACAGAAAACAAACGCACCTCCTGTTCTTGGTTTGCCCGCTTCCGTTCCAAAAATTTCGACCTAAAAAGTGAACCCCGTGGTCGTCTGAAAACTTTAATCGAACATGACGAACTAAAGGCGATTATGGAAGCTGATGATACTCTGAATTTAAAAGATAAAAAGGACTGAATGTTTGAGATTTTTTTTATTAATTTTTATTCACCATATGCTCATATTACCTATTCTGAACTTTCTCCGCAAATTTGGCCGGTTACTGCAAAATAGTCCCCGTATTACGCGTTTTCACGGTGTAGTTGTAACACTGCAAAGGGCTGCCGGCACAAATGGAGAAGACCAACACCCTCACAGAGTACAAACGGAAAATGGCAGCATATTGTACTGTTTCGTATGGTATATGTAACAAAAACAGGAACAGGAACCTTTTCTACTGGTACCATTCTTCTTAGTCCTCGTGGGCGATAAGTGATAACATATATACATTTGGATTATCTATCGATAATAGATGTAGGTATTATAAACCACAGCATCCATTCATCATCAGATGGATTGTGTGCTCGTGTCGAGTCGCCTTCACAAGCATTGCTGAACATAGAACAAAGCACGGTCCTTAGCCACCTGCATCCAATCGATTTCCTGCATGTAGTGAGGGATTCCCCACACTTCGCCAACCGGTACGAGGCTGCCACTCGAGAACCTTTCTTGCCCATCGGTTGTCGGTTCTTCGAGCTATATGGCCGGCCCATTGTTACTTCAGCTTACTAATCCGTAGGGCTATGTTGAACAGTGTACATTTGACTATCGTGTATTTGTGTAACTTAATGTATATTGTGTATGTATAATGAAGATCAAAATAACTGACTACCATGGACCATGAATCTATACCTCCGTTACCGTTACAGCCTGGCATAAGTTCACTGCTAAACTTAGGCCTATGGGAGACCCAATAAAACCTAGGTCGAAAATAGCTAGAACAATTGTCGCTAATGCAAACAAGCTGTACGGTTCTAGAACTTTTAATATTGATATTTCATGGCATTTATATTTTATGGTAGCGACTTCCTCGATCGCGCTTGTCGGTTCCGATCCTGCTAGAGAGTGCTAATGTCATGCAGCACTGTAACAATTACCATACAATGAGGGCGTCTAAAGCATCAACGGGGTCGTAGGGTGCCTGCAAACGTCGCTTTGTTTGAGGTCCTAAGATATTTGTCGTTCTTAGTTTAACATACAATGTAGTACGTAAAGCGGTCAAGTCCGGCGTTTTGATTGAGCTAGCTCGCGTACTATTAAATTAAAATTGTAAGAGAAAAACTGATAGTACGTACTTCTAACTTATCTGACTTGAATTCACAGATTTGTCTACAAATTATACAAAAAAAGGTCAAATGCATGTTCTGCAAACATTTTTCCCTTACGACAATGATGAACGCAGAACCGATACCGTGGCACTAGCAACGGAAGAAAGGGAGAAAAGAGAGAATATTTTTATTTGATATAAACTATTCTATAATTAGTTTATTGAAAGTCAATTTATTGTTTACTACTGGTTAAAGAATATCTCTGCCCATTAAAAACCGGCACGAAATGCAGTGAGATTATTTATTTCCAATGATACAATTATTTGTATAAACTATTATAGAATAACAAAGTAGCGGTCATTGGAATATGTACTTTTTTTCATACGTTCCATAATATACGTATAATAATAACCTTTTGTATGTCTTTTTTTATTTAATGAAGTTTTTGCTTTTTTTAAACATTGTAAACATTTCTGGATTTCGATATAAAAGCAATATATATTACCTCATAAATGAATTACTTATTCTATGAAGTCTAGTAACTGATATTAAAAACTGTATTTGTTCGCAGTATTAAAAATAATAATATTTGTCCTTAACAAAACTACTTGTATTTTAATGCACATTCAATACATTTTCATGAATATATTGCGAGGCTAAAGTGATTATTATAATTTCTATAAACCTTTTGTTATGGGACTCTTTACAATTAGAGTTACAAATTGATCTTACGACCCTCTTTTGATTCAGCATGGAATGATTGGGGCTAAAGAGGATTAGGTACTAGAAAAATAAATATCTGTTATCACATCGACTTTTTTAATATTTATTTACAAAAAATGGTATAAAATTATGTGGCACTACATCATTTCTTATACAGAAATGAATGTCATGCAATTGTTTTTTTTTTTTCAGAATTAAATGGTAGTTAACCTGCGGTATTATTTTGTTCACAAGAATTATTACAGCACCATTACCGTGACGGCATTATTACGTAGATTGATATTTTATTATTCATAATATAAATAAATGATTGAATTTCGGGGTGGATCCACATTTTTTTTCTGTTAGAAGTACAAAGGCCAGTGCAGGCCAGGAATGTCCACATAAGATAACACTACGTCGTTGGGACAGATAGTAAAATAATCACATATCAATAACAAGAAGGAATAAATGATTTGTGTATGTTTTACGGCGTAAATATAAAAAGGTAATAATTTTAAACTTATACTATACTTACAATGAATAAAAGTAGGTTTTACAGGTTTTATCGCTTTTATCTAAGATCCCAAAAAGACTGAGTTGGAAAGAGGTTGGATGTTTTGATGTCATAGGTAGAGCAAAAGAGTCCTGTGACAGAAAGCACTTCGTGTTAGCAACGGTAGCTAAGCGGCTAAGCACCCGCGATCGCCGTAAATTTTAGACCTCAGATGACACATTAATTTGATTGCGAGAAACCCGTTCGCTGCCAGCACTAAAATGTTTAATTGCAATTTTAGTGCATTTCGAAAACATGCTGTGAAGGAAAACATCGTGAGTAAATTTGTATTACTATAGAATTGTTTCGAGGACATTGAAATTAACAAAAACGCACTCAGATGCTTTCAAAAATAGCAACGGGTGCAAGAATCGATGAAAAAAAAGAAAGGTTTTGCAAATTAAAACTAATCCTCATACCATTTACTAAAACTGAGGCCATAACGCGCACTTTTTTTTTGCATGGGTACCTAAGTGGCTGGTTATCTTTCCTCTGAGGTGCTTAGCTGCTTCTGTTGCGTTGTGACGGTCAAATAAACTTCAGCACACAATTGGCTTGTGTGTGGTTTTACAGTGACGCTTACCGTCAGCGCGGGTGGTAAGTGCGGCCCTTAGGCGCGCGGATGACCCGCTCGATACTATAAAACGAGCTTAGAGTCGCGCGGTTTGCTGCCTCGTTTTTTTTTTATAGAAGAGGGGGCAAACGAGCATGCGGCTCACCTGATGTTAAGTGACTACCGCCGCCCATGATCAACCGCAACACCAGGAGAATTGCGGGTGCGTTGCCGGCCCTTTAGAAAGGAGTAAGCTCTTTTCTTGAAGGTCCCCAGGTCGTATCGGTCCGGAAAAATCGCCGGTGGTAAACTATTCCACAGAGAGGTTGTACGTGGAAGAAAACTCCTTGTGAAACGTACAGTGATGGACCGCCAAGCATCCAGATGGTGTGGATGGTATCGAAATGTTTGCCGTGTAGTGCGTTCACGAAATTTGGCGGCTGGGATTAATCCGAACAATTCCTCAGAGCACTCCCCGTGATAGATGCGATAAAATACGCAAAGAGATGCAACATCTCTTCGCAGCGCCAGTGAATCGAGCCGATCGGAAAACACTCGGTCGTCGACGATTCGAGCCGCTCTGTGCTGGATGCGGTCAAGTGGAAGGAGCTGGTACTGGGGAGCCCCAGCCCAGAGATGGGAACAGTATTCCATGTGCGGCCGAACCTGCGCCTTGTAAAGTTGCAGGCGGTGTGCCGGCATGAAATACTGTCCCGCTCTGCTGAGCACGCCAAGCTTTTTAGAGGCCAATTTGGCCTTCCCTTCCAAGTGACCACGAAACTGCACGTCACTCGATATGTCGACGCCGAGGATTCCGATACTGGCTGAGGCAACAAGGGGAGTGCCTTGAAACTGAGGGGATACGACAAAGGGGTTCTTTTTAGCGGTTAACGCGCAAACTTGTGTCTTCTGGGGGTTAAACTGGACTAGATTTAGTCGTCCCCAATCCGAGACTCTGTTCAGCAAAGACTCGACTTCAGACACAAGTTTGTCCCGGCACTCGGAGACGATTTCCCGAGAAATATTGGCTCGGCCGGTGTAAAGAGCATCACCAGTGCTATCATCCGCATAGCAATGAATGTTACGGGTATGCAACATATCATTGATATGCAGAAGAAACAGCGTTGGCGATAGCACGCAGCCCTGTGGAACACCAGCATTAATAGGCTTGCAATCGGAGCTTGCACCGTCTACAACGACCTTGATGCTCCGATCTGCAAGAAAGCTGGTGATCCAATTGCACAATTTCTCGGGAAGCCCATAGGAAGGGAGCTTCGAAAGAAACGCTTTGTGCCAAACCCGATCGAAGGTCTTCGCAATGTCCAAACTAACGGCTAATGCCTCCCCCTTGAACTCTACTGCCTCCGCCCATCTGTGAGTGAGGTAGACCAGAAGATCACCAGCTGACCGACCACGGCGAAAACCGTATTGGCGGTCACTAATCAGCTGGTGATCCTCAAGGTACCTCATGAGCTGGCAGTTTACAATGGACTCCATTGTTTTGGAGAACAAGGAGGTGATCGCGATTGGCCGGTAGTTGAACGGGTCTGAGCGGTCGCCTTTTTTAGGGATCGGGTGGACGAAAGCCGTCTTCCATGATTTTGGGACTACGCCTAGGGAGTAGGAGTACCGGAAAAGACGCGTTAAAACCGGTGCCAACTCTGGAGCACACGTCCTCAGCACAATTGGGGGGATTCCGTCAGGCCCACTCGACTTGTGGATGTCCAGGGAGAGGAGTGCTTTGCGAACCGAGCGCTGTGTGAACTGCACTTCCGGCATGGAGCACTCACACCGCGGGATGGTCGGCGGCGTACTCCCCCCGTCATCGAGAGTCGAGTTAGATGCAAAGAAAGAGCCTAGAAGATCGGCTTTCTCCTTTGCAGTATGGGCCAGTGAGTCGTCCTCCCTGTGCAGAGATGGAAGAGATGGCTGACAGAAATTCCCCTGGACAGCCTTTCGTACAGTCGTAATCGGTTTGTTGTGATGAGACTTCTCACATCTGTTGAAACGCGTGGCCAAATTGCCGCCAGCGCAGGCCATCCGCGCGTGTTGTCAAACTATGTAACGATCCAAGAGACATAACGCTCGGCGCCCGCAATGCTTACCACCGCGCGGGCGAAAGCGTCACTGTAACACCACACTTAGACCCAAGTTGTTTTACCACATCCCGAGACTCCATTGACCCAATTTACTGCCAGCACACTCCAGCTTTCCCAAAGATCTCCCATTCCACAAGTTTCCAAGATGGCTTCCACCATGTTCAGGGTCCTGTCTTCTAGCGTCACCCCGGTGCAACGAGTGGTGTCCACAACAAAAGGTTAGGGGTCTCCTCTTCATACAAGATATATAATATATGAAGCCTCTTCATACAAGACATACAATATAGAAGATACGAAGTCCGCTGACTCGCTAGAAACCGCCATGTAAAAATATTGAATTCTTGCTGAAAATATTCAATATTTTTTCAGCTTTCATACTTTAATATGTAATATTTCACTGTATACTATAACCATTGATTTATACATAGATATTGTGGTGGTTACGCAACAACGCTAATATATTTAACGAATGACCAATAATTGGTCATTTGTCATAAAATCATCAGCCGGCAGAAGTTTTTAGGCGCCAGGATGTCTACAAAAGAAGGATCATTCGCCAATGCTAGTTGACACAGGTCAGACCGGAGATGAATACAATTCCAGCGGGTCATATTATCGAATTACCTTTACTTGTATTCAAGGCACACGTGAAAAATCTTGAGATGAAAGGATATTATAAATTGGATATCTATTTATAAGGTAAGAATGCTTGGGCGAAAGTAGTTTCTATTGAAGTGATTTTATTTGACGTGTGGAAATTACAGTTTTAAGTGCATTACAAATATCACGCAAGTAGAGCTTGTTCAAGTGATGGCGTATCTTTCTGGACTTTGATGGAAATTATTTACAAAAGCCAATTTCGAATAAAATGATTCTGAATTTTATGTTTAATTGGAATAGCATAGGGTCTTAATATTTATCAGCCTCGTTGCTGCTTTAAAGCTTCTGCTGAACTGTCTGAAAAGTTTATTGGCTTAAGAGGGAAGAGTAAGTCAGCTCAAATTCTAATTTCGCCCCCACTTCCCCGCGCGTCGTATGCTATGTACCGATATGTTTGTAATCACTAATACTGTAAGTAGAAAGGTCGTTAGACACTTATTTCATTAGGTTTATCATATTCATGTCTGTTTCTTAGCGCCAAGCCAGCCGCTTCTTATTTTTATCACGGTTATTTCCCATTTTAATTTTACGTCGTACTGTTGCGTAATGTATATTCTGATCGTAAGCGACACAACTTCTCGCTTCAAAAGCCTAAGCGATACTAACGGGGCGACAGAATTCAAGCTCAAGACGCCGATAGTTTAGGTAATTTCTTTTTACAGTGAAAATAATAGTATTTTAAAAAAAAGTAAATAACATAAGCACTGCTTTATAGTTAGTTCAGTTAGTATGCAAAGTTTCATGATATTATTTAAAGTATTTTATGAATAACAGCGGTTTATTGTTTATTTTGGAGGTAACTTTGGATTTTTTTTTCTATCGAGAAAATTTTACGAAATCGTGTTTTCGTCTAACATAATAAACGTTAATTCTCAACTTTACCATATATTTATTTCAAAATTAATGCTGCAATATTTTCGGCATAACGAAGGATCTTGTTAAGCCATTTGACATTATATTTCCCCTTAAGCTACGTTTCTGTATATGTTACAATTTAATAATGATGTTGATCTTATATGCCCCCATTGAGGGCATTTTCTTCATTTTATAGCATTATTCACTTCGTCATATTTTAATAATCGCATTTTTACTCGGAAGATCAACGAAGTATCATCAGCAAATAAAACTATATTTTGGTTATTCCCTAAAAAGTAAGATAAGTCAATAATATAAACTAAGAACAGAAAGGGGCCAACAATTGAGCCTGGTTGAAGACCCATATTTACTACTGATCCGGAAGAACTCCTACCACTATGAATATTATGTATAAGCCCATATGCAGTCATGAAGTTCCTTGGTGAAAATCTATGCTTAGCAGTAGACGTTTAATGAGCGTAATAATGATGCTAATGATAATTATTATGACTATAAACTCCGCCTACTTAATGGTTACGTTTTCTATCAGTTAGTTAAGTTCCAATAAGTTTAGACTTGTTAGCCAATTATTGATAACAATTTTCATCTTTTAAATATTATTTCTGACTCGTTACTTATCATTGTCGAAGTAACCCTTCACCAACGACAAGAAAGTAGCAAAGACCTATTGCTAATCAATATGCATCTTTGACATGACCGGATCAATTGCCCTTAAATTATTGTAATTGTAACTCTAAGGACATCTTAACGTCGGAACAATTGCCTGATAAAAATTCTACAAGCGTTCCTGATAGTAATAGAGTGACTATAACGAAATGGAATTAAAATACACTATACAGAATAATATATAACATTATTTTACAAGAAAGTTGACTTCAATAAACTAACAAGTCCAATGATTAAAACAGTATTTTAAAAGAAACCGATACTTTATACCTTGTCACTTTCTCCACTAAGACAAATCTAACGACACCCCATATTACGAGTATGTTAAAATCTATCAAGCAGTTTCGGTTGCAGAACGTCCCAAAGAAAAAGACATATATCCAAACATACACATACATACCTACATGCATTCGAAAAACATTACCCACTTTCTGGGGCATTCTGGTAAAAAGAATAAAATTATTAAAAATACGGTTGAAATGGAGGTAAATAGGTTTCTCGATCTCGACAACAGCGCCACCTACCGGGTGTATTTGAGTTTTTAAGCCATCCAGGAATCTACTCAAATACCCACAAAAATTTCTACATATTAGTTTTATTATTCATTATAGCCTGAGCTATAATTAATATGGTCTTTTCCTTCATTACTAATCGAAGGGCTACGATGCCCCCGCAATCCCCTTCGTGAGTGGAATTTCGTAAAATTCTTTCTCAGTGGAACTCAAGATGACAAAAATAATAATTTCGCCAAATTTTAAACCTGTAGCAGCTACAGATTAAGTTTAATTTTTAACGCCCCCGCACTGGTCTGGTAAATTTTTATAAAATCCGTTCCTGGTAACTTTTAACAAATCAAAAAGAATATTCTGGCCAAGATAAGAGCTATAGTATGAAAAAATGATTTTTTTTATTATTTAACGGCCCCGTAACCTCCCTTGCGGGAGGAATTTCGTAAAATCCGTTCTTAGCTGATCTCTACTCAACGAAAGGAGTAATCATACCAAATTTGAAGTCCCTAGGCCTTATGGTTTTAGAGATATCGTGATGAGTCAGTACATAAGTGGAAATCTCTTATATATTATAGTATTTAATATATATATATATATATATATATATATATATATATATATACATATGTAGAAATGCCATCCACCCATCCATCCTTTACAAGATATAAAAGTCCCCCACCGTTACCGTCACAGCCAATAAAAGTCCAATGTTGAAAATATGTCTTCCCCATAGACTACATCCTAGGGGGTATATTTGCTATTATTGCCACGCCTGGCAAGCGAATTGGCAACCGCAGTTTCTTATTTCAGTCGTCATAAGATCCCGCTGCCCTCACTCTTTGTTTCTCACTTTCACCTATTAAGACACCTACGGCATGATATGGGGTAGTGAATATTCATACAACGCCACTGCACGGTAACACGCCACAGATTGCGTCATGGGGTGGGGGATATTACCGTGGTTGCTCCGCTTGGCAGGCGGGCAGAAAGATGCTGCTGCGATTGATCTCCTGTTTAGCTTCCCTGTTGTGTGTTTAGTTCGCCTCTTAGGACACCTGCAAGAGAAAACGGGGTAGGATATATTCTTACCCCGCCACTACACGATTAATATGCAATTTATCTTATTGTCATGTTTTATTTTTTATTAAGTGTTTTATTTTTTATGAAGTGTTTTATTTTGACCCTTTTTAGTTGGCCAAGGGATATCATGTACTCAAGGTAACAAACAAAAAGGTTGTTTAATTTGTTACATTAAAAACTTCTTCCCTACTTTCCCAACCTTACTTTAGTTTTAATGAGTTTTAGTTTAACATAACTTAAATTATTAAAAAAAATAAACTTTAAAGTTGGGTTAACCATTCGTTATAATTCATACCTCTCTATATGTCTCCTACTCCTCCATATGTCGGCTTAAGTAGTTGTGATGAAGCACAGTAAGGAGAATAATGATTTTCAATTTGGTTTAATCTAGAATGATCACATCTGTGTGCATAGTCCCTCGTCCTTTTGAATTCTTGGTGAGCAGACGACGATGCTCATAGGTCTTTCACCCCATTCTGTGTTTATTCAACTGACTCACTCAGAGCATTTTCTTGTTTCCATTGAAAATCGCGCTTTTAAATTGAAATTATATAACAATTTAATAAAGACATATAAAAAAAATTCGTAAATTAAATTAAATAATCCACAAATATTTAAGTTTGTAATATCTTAGAATCTATTTTAAGAGTTGTAAATTGTTGAAGACGTCGTTAATTAAGTCTCGTTGAAAGTTAAAAGGGTTCAATAATTTTCTTCATGAGACCGTAAAACTAAACTTCTTGACATGATTCCCTTAATAAGGATTTTGGTAAATCTTAGAAATTATTCGAGTTTAATTTTCATCACCCTTTTTGTTATTTATTTAGGTTATTTTTGTCTTCTGTTTCTCCTGTTCGCTTAACCATATTGCAAAGAGGCATTGGGTTCGTTTCGATATATTTTTTTATAAAATTGAAGGGACTTTTCTTTATAGTACTTATTCTGAACGTTGTCCCCAAATTTGGCCGGTTATTGCGAAATAATTCTGTATAAATAAAAATAAAATAACTCAAAATATTAGGGGTAAGAAACGGCCGTCTATATCGAAAAATACAAAAAAAAATTTAAATGAAAATATGTTTATTTATTCAAAGTTTCTACCCTCATTATCAACACACTTCTGCCATCTCAAGGGAAGATAACTTAGGCCTTTACGATAGACCTCTGGGGATTTGGGCTCTACAAAGTCATTATATACCGCTACCTCTGAATATTTTTTTGCAAGAAGTTATCCTAATTGCGGGAAAAATGTTAATTGTTAATGTGTCTTTTAATGTTAACCTCTCAACCCTCTAGCGGTCTCATGAAACCGCGGCCATATTCCGTCAAATCCCTAGCGGTCTCATGAGGTCGCACACACCCACAGCACTCAAACCCATAAAAACTTATATATAGAGACTACTTTTCTAGGAAGAAGTTTTGCATTATAAAATCAATATGAAATCCTCTATCCTGTAGTGTAATAAAAAAACTGTTATCCTATGAATATTTGTTTATAATCTACGTTTATTTCATACACCATTTTCGCGTGAATGTTGTTGTGTTGATTTTTGGATTTTTCTAGTGTTTTAGTATAGTGTTTCATTATAAAATTGTAATGAAAGTTTTTGTGTGAATATAATTTATCTTTTTACGTAAGTAATTTCGAGTAATATATATTGAAATAATTGCGATTTTCACGCTGCCGACATTTGCTTAGTATGTTTTTTTTTTGTTATCAAAATACAGTAAAATCTTTTTGTAATGAAGTAGAACTTGAATTTTGTTTATATAACAAGATAGAGAATTTTGTATAGATTTTATAATGCTAAACTTCTTTAAAATAAAAGTAGTCTCTAAATATAAGTTTTAAGAGTTTTAATTGCTGTGGGTGGACGCAGTCGCATGCGACCGCTTGGAATTTGCCGGGTGCATGCGACTGCATAGGATTTTTATGACGCTTGAAGGCTTAAAATAATTTGTCAAGCAGTGTAAGCAGTGAGTCAGGGTTGTTTCTTCACGAATTTCGCCATCATTATATGAAGTTCTTCAAAATAGGCACCTGCTGTTATATAGATACACCGGAATTCAAAATGCTATAGTGAATTACACTATGAAGTGAAAACCACACGCATCGCGTAGCGCGCCGCGACGCCAACACCGCGCGTCGCAGCGCGATATTAGTAGAGACAAGAAAAGTCGCTACGCCGCGAAACATATCGGGGCGCAGCGGGCAATTTTAAATTATCGCAATAAAATGTGTACCTTATTGTGTAATAAATAAAGTTATATTTTGTATCACCATCTTAAAAAGTGCGCACTGTTAGCGTCGCGTCTTGTCTCGCGGTGTGAACTGACCCTTAAAACCACATCGGAGCCACAACATTTAACATAATTTAGCACACGAACATTATTTTGAATAAGGAGTAATAATAATAATGATTACAGTTTATTTATTCAAAAAGGCCTTCTTACAACTTGCATTTGAAGGTTACATGAATAAGTAATAAAACAAAGGTTGTGCAAAAATACAAAAAAGTCAATACCAGAAATAAATAAAATCTGTAGGAAAAATTAAAGAATTGTAACAAAGTTTTAATCACGAGTATTGGACCATGCAGGTTCAGTTTTAAATAAAAGTCGCTTCCCAAATTAACGGACCGACTTTTAATAATAACCATTTTTAATAAAAAACTGCGATTGCCAAAGGCCTGGTTAGCCATGCAACTATGGCAAATTACCTCCACCTCCACACTACATACAATGAATTTATTCAATTAAAAGAATCGTAGGGAAAGAAATTTCCTACAAAATGAGGGTCAAGTAATATGCACATGGATATGCGTTTTTTTATACGTGGTAGAGCAACGCTGCAGCTATATTATGGCTATAACTCGAATGGGTCGGTTCGACCGGGGAAGAATCAAGCTATCACAGAATACCAGCGTAAAATAACAGCTTAATACTGCTGTGTTTCGTGGTGAATGTAGAGATCCGGAGACCCTTTTTACTACTGGAAATGAGGCATTCCATCTTAGTCCTCAGGGGTGACAACGCATCTGTGTTTTGATTCTTAATCGAGGATAGATGTAGATGTCAACGGGCCACAGCGTCCACTGACCATCAGGTGGTCTATTCTATAAAAAAAATGCGATGGTCAATTTTCCGATTGTAAAACATACTTGCACCACTTAATTCAGCTGCCTCTGATGCCCGGCTCTAAGCGAGCTACCCCTGAAATAAGAGGTAGCAAAAGTATCTACGCAAGAAGCATTCCACACTAGGGTTTTACTTCTCTCCTAGAGAACTAAAGTCATACCGTCGGGTCTCCTGCCATCGTCTCTAAATATTCCACAAGACAAGACTTAAAACCGAGGGAAAATTAATTTGTAAAAAGAATAGCTCTTTGAAAAACATTGTTCAAGAAACAAGGAAAACCTACTAGCACTTTTCTTACATGAAAGTAAAATAAAAATAAAAAAGTAACGTCTGACTAAAAACTAGAAAGATAAAATAAATATTTCCACTGACAGCTTCTAAGACCAGCTAAGGCATAGAGTACTTACCGAAAAATTCAAGCCCCCGATATCAAAATAATTTGTTTGAAGTTGGTTTTTACTTAAATATTAAATTTTTACTATGTCTCATTCTTTTTAGAGGTCAAGGAAACTAGAAAGTCCTCTATTGAACAGTAAAGACGCGTATTCGATAACACGCTCCTGGCGCGCGCGCTTCGAATGACCGCGCAGAACGCGTTCCAAATGTTTGGAGTATATCAACTAAGCACGCCTGGCGCGCGCGGCAGCTGTTCCAGTGTTTTTTTTTTACTTTTGCTATTCGACAGCAGTTCTTTTGAACCATATAATTTTATCAATTTACGGCAACTTTGGTTATTAGTAGCTCGGAACGCAACGAAAACACGAATGATGAAAGTAATCGTTCCAACCGGCGCGCGCGTCAAAAGTTTACTACTTTGATACGCGTTAAAAACCGACACCAGAAGGAACGGCCCGCTCCACGATTGAGCCTTCCAACGAACGATAAGGCGATCGTTCTAGTCGCGTGAAATGGATCCTCCATTTCATGCGACTAGAACGCGCGCCATTGTTCCACTTCTTGGAGCGCATAATCGATACGCGCCTTTACATTTTATAGTTAGTGGTTAAATTTTGTCTTATTTTTATATTAAACCTTTTTATAACCTATTCAATAAGAAAACATTAAATTCGATTTACAATAGGCGAATATCTCGCGTAAAAAACCTTCGCATTGAGAACTCCCTGCTTTTTTGAAGTCGGCAAATGATTTGAAGTGACAATGATATTTAATCTAAATAAAAGAAGACTGTTTATGAAAAAGGAGACTTAAATAAAAATAGTACGTTCCACGTCCGCGTTTTGTGTCGTAAATTATAGCTCCTGCTTTGTTTAAGTTACCAGACGTTAATTATGATAAAATAGGTGTTCACTTTTTACCAGGCGCTAGAAATTTTATGCACAGTTTTTAGTTTTTGTTGTTCTGGTTAACTTCATTGCACAGCACACATACCCGCATTATAACAAATAATTTTACGGAGTTGTTCTTGTTGCAAATCCATTAAATTTTCTCTCAGGTAATACCGTTGTTTGTTTTTCGAAACAAATATTTAAAATTTGAAGGTTCAGTGAAGATGGAAAATTTAAATATCATATTATATTAATGTCTGGAACTCTATACTGATTTAAAAGAAATATAGTGATTACGAACATCTGATGGTAAGTGGCTACTGCAATTCGTGGACACATAAGCCAATTTAAACAAAAAAGACTACAAAAAGCGTGGTGATGTCTGAGGACTAGATTGAAATGCCTCACAACCTGTAATTATAGTGGCGCTCTACACCTTAGACCGAAACGCGACAGGGCAAGCGATGCTATTTGTCGCTGAAATAGGTTAGAGGAACTACCTACCTACCCAGATTATCACTCAGGCAGAAATGTATTCCTAGCCGTTCAATCCCCTATCGGTCTCATGAGACCGCGGCCATATTCTGTCAAATCTCTAGCGGTCTCATGAGACCGTACCCACCCACAGCACTATAACCCAAAAACTTATATTTAAAGACTACTTTTCTATGAAGAAGTTTAGCACTATATAATCAATATGAAATTTTCTATTTAACAATAAGGTCATAGGGACCTAATGAAAAAAAACCTTCTGTTGCTAACTCGCCCGCTACGTGTGGCAACTTATGTCCCTCCCTTGTTTCATGTCCGTTATGATCGACGGCATGGTATGATGTAAGGACAATGATGCGGAAAATCACAACACAAATAAGGCAAAGACTCAACCTGGTGCCGCAGCAATAATTCGAACCTAAGATCTTTATCTTCTGATCTGCTTTGGTAACAGCCTGACTCTGATCTCCAGGCGCCTAGGCTCGCGTTTTATTTTGTCATAATATTATTTCAAAACTATGAATATAAAAACAAGCATTAAGGACTGAGCCGACGACACGTCTCGCCCAATAAAATGTTGTTACAAGTCATAAAACCGCAAGTATAACTCGAATTATGTTTTCCGTCTTCGTCATTGATGGGCAGTAACATTAAAATACAACGACTGTAAGAACTCAAAGTCAAAAAGGGCAATAAAAAACATTTAATTTACGTCAGACTTATCTATTTAGATAGGGATAAGAGTTGTAGGTGTGAAACGTCTACTGTGCTAGTCAAACTGTCTAGTAAAACGATCAAAACAAATTCCTCCCAAAATAGGAGAAGCCAATGTCTCACAGTGAACTTTTAAGGTTTAGTGAAATATAAGAAAGAAAATAACTCTGAGATATTACTTAACCCTTAATGAGGCGCATGAAGAAAATCACACAATAAGTCGTATGGGGTCTGTAATAACTCAAAATACATATTGCTTAAAACTACTTCTACTTTTAATTTTAAAATATTTGTAATTTTTTATGTGGTAGAGCCATGCTGCAGCTATATTAATTGTATAGTTGTAGCACGAATGGGTCGGCTCGACCGGGGAGGGACCATGCGCTCACAGAATACCAGCGTCAAATAGCAGCTTAATGCCTGCTGTGTTTCGTATGGTGAGTGCAGAGAACCGGTGACCCTTTTTACTGGAAAAGAGGCATTCCATCTTAGTCTTCAAGGCTGACAACGCATCTTCATTTTGATTCACAAACGAGGATAGATGTAGATGTCTATGGGCCACAGCAACCATTTACCATTAGGTGGACTGTGTGCTCGCTTGTCACCCTATACATATAAAAAAATCCCGACGTTTCGGATGCTTTCCAGCACCCACGGTCACGGGGGACTGAGGTGACTGACGTCCTGATGTCAATACCCGGAGTACCTTCTTTCTTCAGCTTTTTATTTATTATTTATGGTGCGATGTACGCAGAATAAACTCACTGTGTCTTGAATTCTTGCAGTAGTATGCTTGGGCTTAGTTTTAATTTTATCAATTACAGGGTCTCAAGTAGGTGGTAGTACCCAGGCTCCTTCTCTATTGAAATTAGGATGTTTTTTAATTTCAATAGCCTCATGTATCATCCTTGGTTGGAATCGATGTTCTTTCGCGAGGATTTGTGGTCTATCAAATCTGAGATAATGAATGGGGCCGCCTAGGATATGATCAGAAACCGCAGACTTCCCAAAATAATATAAAATTAAACGCGATGAAATTCGTAAAAGTAGTTTTAATCAATGTGTGGTGTTCGCGTAAATATAAGAAATCATTATCCAAATAAATAGTTGAAAATAGGGTGTTAGAAATAAATAAAACAAAGTATATATTAACCAAAATATAAATATTCTTTATTAAAATTATTTTTTAAGAAAATAAAACATAACTTTGACTTTAAACAATAAAAAAAATCATGCAACATCTAACTCTCTTCATAATACTCGTTTATAGCTTAAGGGGATAGAGTAAGTCAGCTCAAATTCTAATTTCGTCGCCACTTGCCCGCGCGTCGTATGCTATGTTTGTAATCACTAATACTGTAAGTAGAAAGGTCGTTAGACACTTATTTCATTAGGTTTATCATATTTATGCCTGTTTCTTAACGCCAAGCCAGTCGCTTCTTATTTTTATTACGGTTATTTCCCATTTTCATTTTACGTCGTCCTGTTGCGTAATGTATATTCTGATCGTAAGCGACACAACCTCCCCGTTCAAAGGCCGGAGCGAAGTGACCGATGACCGTGCTGCGGAATCACGCTTCAAGAGGCCGAGTGAAAATAATGGTATTTTAAAAAAGTAAATAACATAAGCACTGCTTTATAGTTAGTTCAGTTAGTATGGAAAGTTTCATGATCTTATTTTAAGTATTTTATGAATAACAGCGGTTTATTGTTTATTTTGGAGGTAACTTTGGATTTTTTTTCTATCGAGAAAATTTTACGAAATCGTGTTTTCGTCTAACATAATCCTTAACATTAATCCTCAACTTTACCATATATTTATTTCAAAATTAATGCTGCAATATTTTCGGCATAACGAAGGATCTTGCTAAGCCATTTGAGATTATATTTCCCTTAACAGAGATCTGTTAAAAAAAAAACAATCCTATTCATCCCTAAAGTATTATTAAAAAATAAAATTAACTACGTTTATTGCATTTGCCATTTTTTTTTGTTGAAGTAGGGACAGTATGCTGTTGAATACGACGTTTATGGTGATTTTATAGAAGGGCAGCTTATTTCTTTAAAAAAATCCTCCTTATGCGTGTGTTACTCTAGTCAGTATTCAGAATTACTGATAGCATATGCAGGAACAGCAACGTCTTGCTCATTGTCGGACACATCCATCAGCCATTGTAGTATTTCTCTTTCGCGAGTCATCTCAAAACTGCAAACAAACAAAAAGGAAAAAATAAGTCAAGTAAATATGTACTATGATAATAACTAAATACTAATAAAACAAATAACAACTTACGAATGAAAACTAAGAAAAACACAAAATTAAAACTTACCTATGTCAAAAAATCTTACATTAGTGGTCGCAAGGGATCAGCCAAGAGAGAACAGACATGTGCATGCGCGTTGATGTTCTGGCTGCGACTAATGCTTTATATAGTAGGTACGTTATCTATGGCAACTAATTTGCGTACCCTGCGGGTAGTTAGTAATCAAGAAAGTACCTTCCAAATGTTCTCGCACATAATTTTTTTAAATTTGAAATTGTCTTGACCCCATGCGCCTAATTAAGAGTTAAGTTTATCGCTATATTCTTTTCAACTGATACGTAATCTCTATATCACACATTGATATTTATTATTTATATTATATTTGGCGATAACAATTTTGTGAAATATGAATTCTTATTTAATAAGTAGTGTTTCATCATTTCTAGTATTAGCAAATTATTGGTGCCATTATATTGGATGTGTAGAATCTTCCTCAGTAGTGTCAACTCCTTACATTCGACAAACTTGGGCAATTCGCAAGTTTTTCTATTCGGTTAATCATTTCGCCACTACAGCGAATCTTGGTCATATTATTCACTTCAACCCGCAAAAAAAATTAAGCCGCATACGCCGTATGAGATGGTTATTCTTAACCAGATTTAATTTCTGCTTAGATTTAAATTTCTTATATATGCGTAGGTATAATATGGATGTGTAGAAGGCGAGAGAGGTTTGTCAGGATCACGCCAAATGGAAGTCCGTAGTCTCTACCTACCCCTCACGGTGACAGGCGTGAGTACTGAATTTATGTTATGTTTTTATCTTTAATAACCGCTTTCAATAACCTTAACTCATCGTCAAATTATTTCCTAGATATTTCCCAGTTATGTGGTAAACATTCTTCTCTTTTATGCTGCCCTTACGCGTATTAAAGTAGTTTATGTCATAACTTCCCGTAGTTTTTATAACACCGGTGGCTTCCGAAAGCTTGATAATCTGTTACGAATCAAAATAACCTCAGACGCACCGCTACAACCGGAAACACTTCAAGACTTCAAGACACAGTAAGTTCATTCTGTAGATCGGACCATAAATAAAAATTAAAAATCTGAAGGTACTCCGGGTTAACACTGACATTGGGACGTCGGTCATCTCAGTCTGCCGTAACCATGGGTGCTGGAAAGCACCCGAAACGTCTGGAATTAAAATTCAAAGAAATAAAACGCGATAAAATCGATAAAAATAGTTGTTAAAAAAACTGCATTTGTGAAAATAAAAACTTCAAATATTTTCAAAACCTCGACTTTTTTTAAAGCAATTCCTTTACCATTTCATTGTTTTAATTACATATTATCATATCTATATGCTTTTATATGTGGGCACTCATGGCCGAAGTGTCTATGAAGAGTGGGCATTCCCCTTTATGAAGATAAACATGGCAAGTGAGAGAAAAATAGTGATCTTGACGTTAACTTTGATGAACGGTATTTAATATCATATTACATTTGTTAGAAATAACTCTAAAAATTATTTCATTATAGGAATATTTCTCAGTAACGAATTTACGTAGAAATCATTTATGGAATACAGTAAGTAGTGAGAAGAAAATTAAACATAACATCAAAATAGATTTTTTGTTATTAAAATGTAACCCCTCCCTGTTAGGCTCACCTACTACATACATACTGAATTCCGTTTCAGAATTCGGTTTCAGAATTCCAATTAGGGATTTCGAACGCAGCAAGTCCGTATAAAATCAATGACCCGTCACACACCTACGGTAGTTTTCGGTTCAAAATTTTATTACGGGATTCCGTATGTGTGTGGCCAACCTCTTGGTTTCGTTTCGAAATTCCGAAACGGAATTCCGTATGTGTGGGGGGGACTACCTAACTAACCTAACCAGCATTTTCTCCAGTATACATGGAGGTAGTTTACATGCATAAATTGCGCAAAGTTTTTCTTTCAGACACGGATTCAAACTCGTTGCTAGTCACTGCACCACCTGCACTCGGCGTGCCTGTTTTAGATTGTATTTGCGAACCAACAGCAACACCAACATATCAATTTGATTATTTCTTGTTGTTTGTTGTTGGTGCAGTAACCTTTGCAATTTCACTGGAAAAGACTCGCAAGCGAGGACTTGAGCGCTATAAGTGCGAAGTTTCTGCCGGTGGTTGTGCGCTGCGTTCAGATCCAAGGCAACCCAGCCATTAATAGGAGTGCAGCTCCGCTAGCTAGGGGGAAGACTCGATGATTAAGGGATCGAAGATTAAGGGACAAGATATGACGTACGACACGTATGATCTCTGTTTGAACCACTTACGTAAAATCGACAGATGCTCTTGGTTGTTTGCTCTTCTTTTATAGGACAATGGTTGCCAACCGAGAGACTTTAGGTATGAAGTCATTACGACTTTTAGAAACTAAAAATAAAGCTTTAATAAAAATCTCAATACGTACATATAATATCTATTTTATCACACTCATAACTCAGTTTTTTTTAATAATACAAGCAATCGATCATTTGACGGTAAGCAACTACTGTCACGCATGCACACTTGCAACACACTACGTTATAAAACACCACATAGAAGAAAGGGAGAAGTCCTCAGAGAAGAAAACGCATACGCTTTCTTCTCTGGGGACTAATATGAACTGCTTCATAGCATGTAATTTTATACACTCTTATTCCATACACCTAAAAAAAGGGTGTATGCACTGCTCGGTGACAGAAATAGATAACGCGATGTTATTGTTGCGCGCCTAAGTTGATGTCTAGTACCTGACACTAGTGCCATCTAGTGTCGGGGGACAGAGCGAGGAGGGCTTTCTAGAAAATGCAATTCCTGAACTTCCACCAATAGCGCCATCTAGTATCGAATGGAAGAACTAAACTTTCTAGAAAGCTCTACACTCGAACTTTATGCACCTGGTCGGTCAGGGGCTGGTATTTTCTGGAATATTCTGTGTGTTTCGGTGGCAAAGGCCTACTTAAAGCTGGTGAGGACTGCGACTGGGGCAGTATTGAATTGGCGATACGGGTGAAGCTTTCGGAGCGAAATAAAGTGTTAAGTGTGAATAATTATTAGTGTGATTTAAGTTTTAATTGGTTTTTAAGGTGTCAATTTTGGTAATTCAATCGGCAGTTTTTATTGTCACGAACTCTAAGCTAGTAACATTATCAACCTACAAGGACTTCTACGCAAAAATCGCAAAATCTATGTAGCCATAAAATAAGAATAAAAAATAATATAGTAAGACCTACCACAGATAAAAAATAAATTTACAATATTTATGAAGCAATCAATAAAAACGACCATTAAAAGAAACAAATTGTCGCTTCATCAGTAACAAGAAACACTCGACGTATTGGCTCGACGCCATATCGCCAGTGGTTACAGCGAGTTGGTCAATCGCACGGCGCAAGGACTTTTCCGAAATATTACCATAAATAATGTTACATAAGCGTTAAACTGAAAGGTAAGCGCACTTAAACGATAGGTCAAGAGCCGTGTAAATATGGACCCATAAAAGTTTGTGTACGATAGTAGTAATAATACTTAACAGTTATCTTTAGCAAACGTGTTTGACGAACGTTTTTCGGGTTTAGTAATACAGTAGGAATTCTAGCAAACTTTCGATCTTATCGCGGTTTGTGGTACCTCTGTGTTTGTACACTCTGGTACTATAATATTTTTTTATAAAATAAGGATAAAAAAGAGCACACAATCCTCCTGATGGTAAGTGGATACTATGACCCATAGGGTCATCCACTCTCGATTAAAAAGCAAAATGCATATGCGTTGTCACCCCTCACATCAAATGGAATCACATCACATGGAATGCCTCGTTTCTAGTGAAAAGTTCAGTTGTAGGCTTATGCCGAGCTGTGATGGAGATCATAAAATAAGATGGTCTTACAACCATCTATTAAAAGCCATAACATTTTTCGCGCATTTTCCATGATCGCCTTTTACCAAGCCCACTGGACGAAATATACGACGGATCCTCAGGAATAATTTGGTGATTCTCTAATAAAGTCTCTATTTACTATTATTAAAGACTTTATTCTCTAATAAAGTCTCTAATAATAGTAAATACCCTAAATGTTGGCTAACTTTAGAAATTATTTTTCTGGTCATAATCGGCTCGAAGGATATCATTTTTAAGCTGTTCTATGGAATAGCTATATTGACTGACTCGTAGCGTTGCGTAAGCGCGATTACTGACCGAAAAAAAATTCTCAATTGCAGCCCGTAGTTAGAAAGCTGGCGGTGTTTCATGGCACAAGGCACGGAGCTCGGAAATCACACAAAGCCGTAGGTCCTGCGCCTGACCTCTCTCCGTTCATTTCGGATTACCGTCCCATCGGAATATGAGAGTGAGAGAATAGAGAGTGAACTATATTCTCTATAATCCTGTCCTGCGCAGATAGCTAATCTTTGTTAGGACTGGCCTCCGTGACCAAAATTCATTCTGCAGAACATTATTATTATTACTGTGGAAAGGTTTTTAAGCTCTTCAGAACTTTAGAACTTTCAACTCTTCAGACTTTCCCTTGGTTACAGAGAAAAGTATCATACACTCCGTTTGGAGCGTTCTCGTTAAGAACGGAAGCAATAAACTTTACGGCTCGTACAACATCCTCCGATTGTTTATATCTGCACTCAGGGAAACTGTTTGAAGTGCTTCGTATATGATCGTGATGAAACATAAATTTTCTTTACTTTACAATAACCTAAATAATTTCACTAGCACTACTTTATTTCGAATTAATTTTAATTTAAAATAATAATTTATGATTATTTAATTATCTATGCCTATAAATAAAATTAAAATTTCTTTTATATAGTATAGGGGAAAAATACTTATATCATTGAAATACCTGATGGTATCTAAGTGACCGCCTTCTACAAACAGCTGCAACATCAGGGGAATTGCAGGTGCGTTTCCGGCCATTTAGAAATGAGTAAGCTCTTTTCTTCAAGGTCGAGTCATATCCGTCCGAAAAAGTTGCCAGTGGTGAACGATTTTACAAAAAGATTGTGCAATAAAGAAAACTCCTAGTAAAACGCACAGTCGTGGACCGCCAAGCATACAGATGGTGTGGATAGTATCATAAGTTTTGTTGCAATGTGAGTTCATGAAATTTGGCGGCTGAAAAAATCCGAACATTTTCTCAAAGCACTCCCCGAGGTAGATGCGATAGAAAATACAAGGTGATGCAACATCCCTTCGCAGCGCCAGTGAATCGAGCTGATCCAAAAGAACTTGAAATAACTAAGGAGTTGTTGGCATCCTACTAAGACATAAATAAGCATTTTTACATTTTCGTGTGTCTGTCTGCCCGAGCTTATGTTCTATGATATACTTAAATATAAAAATGATAAATATATAATGTTATAAAAATTTACGAAAAGTTAGAAAGCAATATTACGCTATATTTTATCCAAAAATAGTGTTTTTATTTAAAGAAAAATTAGTAAAATTATTGGTCTTTAATGATCTTAAATGTAAATTATGCTATATTAATCAATCCTATGAAGGCGAAGTAAGTCGACAGTAAGTAATAATCAACGTGTAGTGGCGGTATAAGAATATCTACTATCCTATTATATCATCCCGTGAGTGTCGTAAGAAGCGACAGAGGAAAATAAATCAGAAGATGGGCTGGAGCATCTCACGGATAATAACTAAAATAATGAATACTGCGGTTGTCATTAGAAAGCCTATGTTTAGCAGTGGACTTTTATAGACTGTTATGGATGGAGCAATAAATAAACAATCTTTTTAATGGCACCGAGTGTTTTCATTTTACCGTTAATTATTTTTTTAATCAGCTTTACTACAAAACTTTTTTTATAGGATAGGGTGACAAACGAGTACACAGTCCACCTGATGGTAAGTGGTTGCTGTGGCCCATAGACATGTACATCTATCCTCGATTACGAATCAAAATGCAGATGCGTTGTCACCCGTGAGGACTAAGATGGAATGCCTCGTTTCCAGTAAAAGGGGTCTCCGGTTCTTTACACTCACCATACGAAACACAGCAGCATTAAGCTGCTATTTTACGCTGGTATTCTGTGAGAGCGTGGTCAACACCGGTCAAGCCGACTCATTCGTGCAACAACTACACTACTAATATAACTGCAGCATGGCTGTACCACGTACGAATATATACGACTTTCAGAATCGATTAAACGTTGCATTAGATAAACTCTTACAATTTCTTTTATCGTAAGCGCTTCAAAGTCAGTATCTCACTACACTCGCTGATGTAATTAGTTACCGGAGAAATTGCAAACGCGTTGCGGGTTTATGGGAAATGAGAAGGCTCTTCTTCATATTAGTCTGGAAAAATCACTGACAAAAGCAGATCTCAAAAGAAAAAGGGTTTATCAACTAACCTATAAAGAACCCTTAAAAACCTATAAGGATTTTGAAAAGTATACAGAATTTCAGGTGTAATTTATTGTAAGTAATATTTATAAATATATTTTCTAGTCATTAAAGGTGTTCATGATATGATTCAAATCCATAAAAATATAAATGAAATTATTTTCATGTTCTATCTTGAAGTCGGCTTTCACTTTTTACTAAAACTTTATTTATTTTGTTTTGAGTGGACTAAAGAAAATCAAGGTCTCAATATCTGTATCAGTAGAAAGTCATATTAATTTACATTAAAATTTTTTTCGCTATTTTTTTTCCCCAGTGGTCTTCTTTAAATCTTACTTGTAAAACTATTTGGAAAGGCTATTGAGAAGAAAAATTTCTCAGTAAACTTAATAGTGAGACTTCTAGAAAGACCACTTGGTAAGGTAGAAAGACTAATTTTCTACAGAGTTTCAATCACTCTCAAAAGTACGTTTTAGCAGGATTGTTAAACAATGAACAATACTTCCACTCTGTAGAACAAAATTTAAATTTATGTTCAGCGTTAAGCATTGAAATTAATATGAAATGACAGCAATTATGTTATTTTGATTGAATTAAATGAAATAAAATGATCATGATGCATTTTAAATAATGTTAATTATTATATTAGTTGTAATAATGTAATGTATGTATTATGCAAATATTTGTATGTCATCACAATAAAAAATACATGCTGGAATTAAATATTTTTTTTTAATTTATTCTTATAAAGAGTACCCATTATTTACATTTTGAATTTTGTCAAACTGTAAATCTGTTTTACGGCAACGCAACAAACTTTATTGTGCCATGTTTTCTGCAAATAAATTACGATCATGATTAGTATAGGTATACCCTTATTTTCCACCTATTACTCTATTTTTAAGGGTGGATTTTTTCTGAAATTTGGTATGACAGTGAAACAGTGAATATAACATAATTATTAAAAATAAAATAATTGGATCGACGTGTATTGACGAACATTGTGGAAAATACATAATACATTGAAAAAAGTGCTTTTGTAATAAGTCGCCATTAACTGGCAGTATTTGTTGGATTATGTATGTCAATAAAACAATCAGTTTTCTTATGTTAGAGAGCGTACTTTTCACAATAAATAAACCCTTTTGAATTTCATGCCCTCAAAAATACACCACAAGTTCCAATAACTCCATCGATAAGAAACTGCAAAATTAATCTTAAAATTTTAACGCACTTCAATAAGATAAATTACAGCAAATTTCAAAGGTTTAGCATAACTAATGCATATTTTGAAAAACTGATGCTCGCACTAATATTCTACGTAAACAAGTGAAATTAAATCATTATATCTTACGTTACACTAATCAACATTTCTTAAATATTTACCACCATAGCACATCAGGTATTAATTTGAAATAATATTTGTCATTTATGTTCTGTATCTACGATACTGTAAAAATACCTTTAGGATGCTTTAAGATTTAGTTACAAGTTACAGTCGTGTCGCAACGATGTGCAAATTCTATAAATTGGCACAAGAACTTTTTGTACATCTTTTAGCTCCAAAAATTACATTTCAAGCAGCTTTTTATTGCTCTACAACCTTATCATGTCGCTATCGTATCCGTATTGTAGCACTGAAGCCCGTATAAAGTGCGCCCTTTTCAGTGGCATAGACGTGAGAAGTTCTCTATCGCTACTGTAGCACTTATTTATTGGGGTAAAGCCATTAAGCGGCTGTAGCGCTTTGTAATACCGCTTGTGTGCTACATACTTGGGAAGTTACCCTTATTTAAATATCTAATAAAAAGACCGCAATTTATCATGATGTTCTGTTTTTAGACCATTCCATAAAATAAATCATTTATAGGATCTTTTCATCTATTGTTCGGAAACTTTACAACCGTTTTATTGTCAGCAATCTACGCTTAGGAAAATTGGCATAAACAACGAGAATTGAAGATTTTTCGTTTAAAAAATCTTACCCCAACGGTTACTAACCACGTAGTGGCAGCGTGAGAATAATCTAATACCACATATCATCACGGGCTTCGCAAGAGGCGACAGAGGGAAACAGAGGGAAATCGGGAGATGGGCAGCAGCGACTCCCTCATAACATCTAAAAGAAAATAATAATAATAAAGTATTATTTATTTTCTCCCACATATTATCACTACATTACAATAAACTAAGTAATAGTAAACTTATACAGCTAAATAACAGCTATAAATACTAACTGAATAGGATCTAGGTGGGAGACTGTTGCCCAAACTAGGTTGCCCCGTGCTATGGTATCACCAGGCCCCTCCGTCAACAGAAGTGATATTGCTGTAACTCTTAATAAAGATTACAACTACTTGTAAACAAAAGTACATTAAAATAGACTACTTCAGTTTGGAGAAACTGTTTAAAAATTATTAAAATATATTAGGCATAAAAAGAAAAACCTGTTTTAAATACTAATAAAGGTAGGTAGGTCTATTAAGTGATATTAATGTGTCGTTTGTGTGTATATGTGTGGTGTGTAAGTGTGTAATATATGTTTAAACAATACGTTCAAATAGTTTATCTGTCTGTTCGTAGTCTTATGATTTAAGCCATTTATTTCAAGAATTTTTTGTCTCTCTCTCTCTTATTTAACCATATTAATCCATCTGAAAATCTTGGCAACTATTATTATGATATTTTGACAAACTATAATGAGTTCGTACAGCTTAGACTAAAGGCTTAGCTGTATATCTTTATAGTTCTGCTTCGATCGACAGACTCTCAGATAACAAAGCTAGGTAATATGGTTTCAATATACGTACTATACGTACTATTTATTGTCTCAGGGGGATATTTGTCATAATTGCCACGCTAGAGACACGGGTTGGTTGCCGCAGTTTGTTTCACACGTTTTTGTTAGCTTCGCGTGTATCTATGTAACGAAATCTATGTAAATTCACCAACTTGTAGACGGTCAATTGATTTGAAAATTTGCACCTCGTATTGATGACAATATAATAATTTAATAACTTTATCCCAGTATCATGATATGGATCACAAGGATAAAATAAGATAATCAGCTTACGACCGATGCGTGTTACTTAGATTTTTCTACAGTCTAATATTATATTATGTGTATGGGTTGTTATCAGGAATGTACTGCTGTCCATATCCCATGTCAATTTCCTCTGACGCCTCTTACGGCATCCAGGGGAACATATGAGGTTGCGGATTCTCTTGCGTTGCACCTACACGGTGATAATTTTAAGCCGCATTAAGACCACTATATTACTTAAATTAATTAATTTAAGTAATATAGTGGTCCTTACGTTTCATGCTCCACATTTAATAATTTGCATTTGTTACAAATTTTTTCATTTAAACTTCACCCTTTTAAATCTTTTTTTACTGTGTGCCTTCACGTGTCATTTAATTTCACTTAACGAGAAATTATACTGCTCGGAAACATGCAAATGGCGCGTAGGACGAAATTCTGTATTAGCGTTTACGACGTAAGCGCGTCATGTACTATTTAAAAATTAATGCAATTATATTTTAAATTAGATTTAGAAATTAAGGCTAGCTTTATTTGATATTTTTATACCTTTGCAAGGTGCATGTAATGTAATGTGTTAAATTATTCAACTTCTTTGCTGCACAAAAGACGAAGTAAACCGTGTGGTTCGGATGAATGGAATATACACAACAAAGTTGAAAAGACCCGCCGACAGCCTGGCTGTCTGATGGTGAAAAGGGGAGAGAGGAGTTAAAGCTTAGCGATCTATCACATAAAATTTAGGCCACTGTCTCAATTAGTGTAGTACTAGTCTGATTTCTAATACGTAACTAACATGTTCTAGTCAAACTTTGAGCCATCCATCAGTCTATGTTACTGTGCTTACTGTGTGTAAGAGAGGGCTGTAGCGGTGTGTATGTCAGTATTAATGAAAAATATCACATGTGTTGCCCGGAGAAGAGCACACCCGTGACGAAACAGAATAGGTTTTGTGTTGATGACTTTAGCTTTGGGTTGCTAAAGATTTGAAACTTTATAGAGCTGCCACTGGGAACACTTTCATACAAATAATTTGATCTCGCGAGTAAGTAACTCTATGTAGCCTAGCAACTTGACGTATTCATCATCATCATCATCATTACAGCCCTTCACAAGTCCACTGCTGAACATAGGCCTCCCCCAAGTAATGCCACAAAGCACGGTCCTGAGCCACCTGCATCCATCGACTTCCTGCATTCCTTACCAGGTCGTCACTTCATCTAGTGGGGGGTCGCCCTACACTACGCCTACCGGTACGAGGCTGCCACTCGAGAACCTTTCTTCCCCATCGGTTATCGGTTCTTCGAGCTATATGGCCGGCCCATTGCCACTTCAGCTTACTAATCCGTTGGGCTATGTCGGTCACTCTGGTTTTACTGCGGATATCCTCATTTCTGAGTCTATCACGCAGAGAAACTCCGAGCATAGCCCTCTCCATAGCTCGCTGAGCGACCTTGAGCGTAGTTATACGGCCAGCAGTGAAGGACCACATTGACGTACTGTGAGTTCGAAATTTTGCTATAGTATACGAAGATATTTATACGAGAAAAATAAACGATTTTTTATGTAAACGACTCGAAGCTTAGAAACTCCTCATAATAGTAATAACTACTAAATAAGCCTTTTGAATGCCGTTCCAGAAATAGAAAACAAATCTATGCTGAATTTTTGAAACTATTATTTTATAAATATTTAATATTAGTATTTTATAAAAAACTATATAAAACTTTTATTGATAATTAAAGTGAAAAAAATTATATTTACATACTTTTATGTACATAACTGGATTCTCGGAAACTGACCTCACGTATGATTTGGTTGAAATTTGGTACTCAGATTGTAATGTTTTACTTTAACTACAAATTGATGTTTAATGCACACATATCCAGAAAATTATTAGTTTTTTCCCCAGTTTTCCTCCAGGAACTATAATATTATATGTACACATCATACAGCTTGCAGAGATGATTAAAAGAATAAAGAATGAATGGGTTAGATTTAGAATCGGTTGGCAGGAATTCGGGGGAGCAAGGTGTTTTATTTGGTAGAGGTTTGGTCACCGATTATAATAATACCACTTACATAAAAAGATAATGCACCGTTATCGAAAAAATAAATAAAAACTATTATTTATAACCTAAAATACGTAAAGTATGGAAAATGATACGTTTTTTATTACTAACTGAGTTTCCTTTTTTATTACTAACTGACCGCTTCGCTTTCGCACTATTGACCGGGGCTCCATAGACCGGCCTTCCTTCGACTGCACTACATGGTGCTTCCCTCCTCCAACTCGCTCCCCCCATAAATCAGGTTTATAGTCAAAAACATAACAAAAACATAACCTCAAAATTAAATTTATAAAAAAAACTAAGCATGTCCGGTAAGATGTGGAAGTAGAGGCGACTCTACAACTCCCCCGCCTCCCTCTCCACCACCTCCCACCCCCTTAATTCATTTTGAGCTATGATTTTGAGGTAAGTTCTATGGTATTTTCTTACCTATTAATGGGATTGGTATTATTATAATCGTGGACTATACCTCTACCAAATAAAACACCTTACTCCCCCAAATTCCTGCCAAACGATTCTAAATTTCAACCGAATGAATTAGCATGTTTTGCCGCTGTGTTGACCGCGCTTCGACCCCGAGTAAGTTATGGTTGTAGTTCCGCTGTTCGCCGTGCTACAGCGCCTCGGTCTCCGTGCGGGACGCGAAGATGAAAAGGCAAAATTTTCTAGCTCAATACACTCTCCTGGATATTGGACGCATCATTCGCCAATTTCTAGATGAGAATAATAAAAAAACTATCCCGAATAATAATGTAAAATCAGTCCCCAAGATCACAACAACGACGTAATTCGAAGTGTCACATTTATTTTTTATAAATTAAAACTGCAATAATTTTAATTTACAAAAAAAATAAGTGCTGATACCAGAACCAGAGATGTGATTGCTACACAACCTACCTGACGGTAAATGAATTTTATAGTTCGTGGATTATCCTCAGTCAAAAATTGTAATGCAGATGCTTTAGTACACCCAAAGCTAAGATAAAATGTCTCATTATCTGGTCTCTCAATACGAAATATTACGCCGCTATTTAAATTATTATATTGTTATATAAGATTACTCCCCTGGTATTGCAGTTGTTCATGGGCGGCGGTAATCAGTTACCATCAGGTGAGCCGTATGCTCGTTTGCCCCCTCTCCTATAAAAAAAAAACTGTTCATAAGCGTGGTTCTTCCCCGGTCGGGTGAATCTATTCGTGTTTTTAACTACACGTTCTTATGGCCAAAACGATCTGGCAGATCTTTATCTTTAATTAAAACTCTCAACGTTGCATTTAACACCGGACGAATGTGCCGTGTTTAATTACTCCATTAATCACATTTATATTTGTAATAAAGCTGACATTGTTTTCTGTTAGTTGACCTTTTAAAATTAACTTTTAACTGAGGCGTTGCTTCATGCGTTATTTGATTAAATTTAACGAGTAATCAAACGACTTGAAAACGTACTGTTATCAATTTTTTTTTTCAATAATCACCCAGAATAATTTTTTTTGTACGCTTACTTTTAAGTTTATTTGTTTACTTGAAGATTCAACCAAGCGAATACAGTCATAAAAATAAATAGCACAAAAAGTATTCACAATAAAATATTTTAAGTCATAATAAATTATTTATTTTTACAAGAATTAATTATTTGTTTTGACACAAAAATATAGACATAGAAGTATGCCAGGAAGTTGTCGAGTACCCAGTAACCCTGTATAACTTAAAATATGAAGTCATTTGTATAATGTCATAAGAAGTTTCAAAACACACACTTACATAAAAATATTTTCTTACACAGCCATTACCCGGTTAGTCATTATAACTGTGTAATTATTATTATTTAATCACTATATAAATATACTATGTCAAGCATGTATAATACAATAAAATACCGAAGTTAACACCTTAAAACTGTGATAATAGGTACTGTTATTTTTATATTGTAAATATATGAGTTGTTTCGTATGTGATAATTTGGCAAAAGTCATAAACCTAATCAATAATTAATTTAATTTACTCTTTGACTAACCACATTCGAACAATATCGACCACACTCGATTATTATGTAAGAAACCATGCAGGGTAGCAGTAGCAGCACCAGTAATACTACGATAAGTAAGATCTCTTTTGATTACGCCTGCAATTCCTTTATTTTCTTTCAAAAAAATAGAATTTTTATCTACTCATATAAAGTTAAGATCAGTAAACACCCACGTGCTCGTAAAAGTACATATAGCTGACGTGAACCACCAAAACTCTATCTGCAATCTGTGATCATCTATGGTGTCACTGTCACCAATCCATCATTACATTAAGTATCATCACTACCTTCATCATCACCATCATCTTTGTAGCACATCACAAGTCCAGTACTGAACATAGTCCTTGTCCAAGGATCGCCACACATTACAGTCTTGGGTCACTTGAATCCATCGACTCTCTGCATCTCTACCAGATCGTCACTCCATCTAGTTGGTCTAGCTGCCCTACTTTTCGCTTAAAGGTTACAGACTTCTACTTGAGAACTTTTCTTCCCCATTAGTTGTCGGTTATTCGAGCAATATGTTCGGCCCATTGCTCACTCCAGCTTACTGGTCCGTTTGGCTGTCGGTTACTCTAGTTCTATAGCGGATATTCCTATTACGAAGTCTATTACCTCTCGATAAAAGTTGGATTTATTTAAACAGACAATTTGTCCTAAGTAAACATACTCATCAACTATTTCATGCGTAGCGCTCCCAGTAAGGTAACGGCGTAGGCGTCCATGGACGTTACGTTGGATTTGATTGACTACAATTCCTTTTTTTATAGAATAAGGGTGACAAACGAGCACGCAGTCCACCTGATAGTAAGCGGATGATGTGGCCCATAGACATCTACGTTTATTCCCAATTAAGAATCATATAGGTAATTCTGATGCGTTGTTACCCCTGAGGACTGAGATGGAATGCCTCGTTTCCAGTAAAAAGGGTATCCAGTTCTCTACGCTCACCATACGAAACAGCGGCATTAAAATGCTATTTTACGCTGGTAATTTGTGAGAACGTGGTCCTTTCCCGGTCGAACCGACCTATTCGTGCTTACGAACACAATATAGCTGCAGCGTGGCTCTACCACGAAAAAAAACGAAAAAGAACAGCCACAGTTAAGAATGATTCGTGAGACTATTAAAATAAAAATAAAAAACGTTGCTACTACGTGTAAATAAAACGTATTGTGATCGCTGCTGTGGCTATATAGTTTACTGCCAAACCCTGTGTCTTCAATGTATTGAAGGAGTTGTTTAGCTGTAAACAATTTTTCTTGTTCTGGGCTAAATACGAGTGCTACGTTTGCGCTATACGGGACCGTGAACAGTTAGAATAGGTAGAGAAGTTTCTTCCGTTAGGAACAGAATCGGTCGGCATGTGCTTTTTTAAGCAGTAATGTTCAGTTCAGAGGTCTTAACAAAATACGCAGTTTGTATTTACTTTATTCTCGTTACTTATAAACAAAATATTTTTAATAACTAGGTAAATCTTTTCATCAGTAATTTTTATTAAGTAAATTATACTTTGTTGTAATCCATTTGTGTATTACTGATTATGGCAGCCATTATACTTTATTCAATATTCAAAAATTTTATTTAATCCATGATACGAAATTATGGATCAAAGTTAATTATTGTTGTTTTAACACTTCAATGAAATTTTAATCCTTGGGTCTCAAGTGCTTTAATTCCACGTACAATACGGCCGACGTATCTTGGCGAGTCTGAATATAGGCTCTGCGAAGTTTAGCGCATGAACACTCGTGAAGAAAACTGTTATTGTCATTTTTTTATATATACCAATGTACAAATAAAATTTCCCTAATACAGTGACCAAAAATATCAAAACACTTTGGAGACATTATAAATTAAAGATTCAATTTTGATACCTCACCTTTCGATAGGGGCAGATTTTATCACAAACACATACAATATTATTTACATTTAATACTTTTTATTTATTTACACTTATTATTATTTAATCACTGTCGCTGAGGGGGGAAATTCCTAACATAAAGTCGTCGGCCCCTTGTGTACCATGTGAGGTACTTGGCATAGGTTCATCTTCGTAATCGTCGCTCTCACTTTCAGACTCACTTTCTGAATCTGAAGCTGTATTAATGATGAATAATTGATCCGTCATTTCGTCAATAATATGGTCGCTCTTCCTATAGTCATGTTCGACCTCTTGCACTTTTCTGCATAAAGCACTCCATTCATTCTGACCCATTAAATTTACTTTTTCTTGTATGAGCTCCATTGTCCGGGTTACGTTCCAGTCGACGTTTTTAGCGGCTACGTGCCCTTTAATGGCAGCCCACACCATCTCGATGGGGTTTAAATCGGGATGATATGGGGGTAAACGAAGGACATCGTGGTTGTTTTGTTTAAACATTTCATCTATTACGTATTTTTTATTCACGTCTTTGTTTTTTTTTATTAGATCGTAAAGTTGTGGTTTACGCATGTCCTTTTCATATGGTATACCCTTTTCTAATAACCACGATTCCATTTTTGCCTTCTTGTCATTAGATGTAGGGGCAGGATCCATTAATTTGTTGTGGTACGGAGCATTATCGATAACCACCACCGAGTTAGGGCTCAAATTTGGAATCAGTTGGGTCCGTAACCATTTCTCATAATTTTTGAAATTCATGTCATCATGATAGTCTCCGGTTTTGCTGCCAGATTTGAACATTAGTAGCGCGTTCGGAACAAACCCTGCTTCTGACCCAGCGTGTACCATCACTATCCGCTGACCTTTTGATATCGGGCGCTTTAGTCCTTGAGCGGAACCATCTGACCACGCCTTACCTTTTGTATGTGATGAGTGGGCATACGACTCGTCAGTGAATACAATTGGTCGCCCTTCGTCCCTGTATTTTTTCATTGCCTTCAAGTACAAGATCCTTTTCAGGCGAATGTCGGTCTTCTCTATAAGAACCATTCTATTGGTTTCGGTCTTTCGCCACTTGAAACCCAAGTTTTTGATAATTGTCTTTAAGCTCGTTTTACCACCTTGAAAATTTATATTCCGTTTGAGTTTCGCTAGTAATTTGTTTATCGTCGGCATTTCTTTTTCAGTTTTGTGGAAGTTGTGTATGCATCTTTTTACTACTCCCTGGTCAAAATTATCCATATCAGTAATAGGTTTTGATCTAGACCTTTTTTTACCAGGCGTGCGGAATACTGAAAGTAAGCCCGAAATATTGCCTTCAGTTGCGATCCGCTGTACTGTGCGTTGGGACACACCAGTTGCGTTAGCAACTCTTAAATAAACTTTATCGACATCTTTTACGCCTTCTTCTTTTTCTTTTTTCATATATTGCGTTAAATCGTAAATAATTTTTCTCGCCTGGCGATTTAACACACTGTTATGTTTTGGTGGCATGTTTGGCGAATAATATAAGTGCTAACTGACACTTGCAAATAAAACAAATAAAACAAACAAAACAAACTTAACACTATTAATAAAAACAAACAACAATAACAACGAAAACTTTTGTAACCGACTGTGCTCAAGACAGAGATAGCGACACGAACACGACACCAATGCTAACGTGTGACTGAGAAATATTACCGTGTACCGAGCATTGCCGAATAAGCACGAAGCTTTACGAAGTAACCAGAAAGGGATGTCCAACACGCGTGCCTGAGGGTGTTGTTTAATCGATTTTTATTCAAATCGATTAAAATTAAGACATAAAAATATATTTATTTGCAATTTATAAGGAGGTTCTAAATTTTCTCAAATAGTCGTTACTCAAGAAGACGTTAATAGATAATTGATATTTAAGTACATTATGTCTTTCAGCTGAGAAAATAATATGTTTTTAGTTTTTTTTTTTATTTAAGTCGAAATCTTGTTTATTATCAACAAAATTCACTATATTTGTAAATCTATTTCGTTTAATATCTTATATAAACAAAAATCAATAACTTCTAAATAAAACTAATCGATTGCGATATTTTATGACTAAAGGGTCGATTGTGTTTACTTATGGTCAATCTCTAGCCTAGACCACCGCCCCCCGTACGTCGCCTCATGCCACCATTTTGTTCCTTAAAAAAGCTATTGCGCAACCTTCTGCGCGAAGGTCGGACTCGCCAAGATACGTCGGCCGTATTATAGCTTAGTATTTAGACTTACATACGTCAGTAAAGTTTAATTAGTAGTAAGCACTCTGAAGAGCTTTAAACTTAGTTAACTACACAATACAAAGCATTAATTATTTATATTATTAAACTCATAATTACTAATCGTAATTACTAATAAAATACTCATAAAAGCCTACAGCTGCACGTGGGTCTTTCTCAAGGTACCGAGGATTTGCCATAATCGAAAGTCGAAAGGCATACCAAGCAAATTGTCGTACGCAGACTCGCAGTCTCCACTTTTGCCGTGAGGGCTCTGGGTATTAATATCTGGTTAAGGAGATGATACCATCTATCTATCTAAGTCCATCTGGTTAGGCACTACCGTATTACCAATTTCTGACGCAAAAAATCTGGGTGTGGCTGTGTCGTGGACGCGGCCGTGCATTTTACGAGAATACGTTTAGCGAAACGATCTCAAAATGGCGGTCTTGATTACCTATAGGCAATTTAAGAGAGACAAAAAAGAGGATACCGTCGGAGTGGAGTTTCTTCCGCCTTTCTTTTCTGGATAGAGAAACCTCATTTTGAAACCTAGAAGATTAAAGAACATGTTGACGATTGACAAACTATATTTTAATTTCTTGCGTCGAAAAAAGTTTTTCTTTAATTTCAGGCAGGTAGATTGTAAGTTCGTTGTTACTTCAGTTGTATGTACACAACATTCCACTTATCTCTAGTAAAGCTTACTTTGCACATCGTGTCTATCTTCCTTAGGGAACAACAACTTGTCTTTGTATTTATAGTTGCCGACTTCTTAATTTGACTTTTTTTTTTTTATAGAAGAGGGGGCAAACGAGCATGCGGCTCACCTGATGTTAAGTGACTACCGCCGCCCATGATCAACCGCAACACCAGGAGAATTGCGGGTGCGTTGCCGGCCCTTTAGAAAGGAGTAAGCTCTTTTGTTGAAGGTCCCCAGGTCGTATCGGTCCGGAAAAATCGCCGGTCGTAAACTATTCCACAGAGAGGTTGTACGTGGAAGAAAACTCCTTGTGAAACGTACAGTGGTGGACCGCCAAGCATCCAGATGGTGTGGATGGTATCGGGACGTTTGCCGTGTAGTGCGTTCACGAAATTTGGCGGCTGGGATTAATCCGAACAATTCCTCAGAGCACTCCCCGTGATAGATGCGATAAAATACGCAAAGAGATGCAACATCTCTTCGCAGCGCCAGTGAGTCGAGCCTATCGGAAAGCACTCGGTCGTCGACGATTCGAGCCGCTCTGCGCTGGATGCAGTCAAGTGGAAGGAGCTGGTACTGGGGAGCCCCAGCCCAGAGATGGGAACAGTATTCCATGTGCGGCCGAACCTGCGCCTTGTAAAGTTGCAGGCGGTATGCCGGCATGAAATACTGTCCCGCTCTGCTGAGCACGCCAAGCTTTTTAGAGGCCAATTTGGCCTTCCCTTCCAAGTGATCACGAAACTGCACGTCACTCGATATGTCGACGCCGAGGATTCCGATACTGGCTGAGGCAACAAGGGGAGTGCCTTGAAACTGAGGGGATACGACGAAGGGGTTCTGTTTAGCGGTTAACGCGCAAAATTGTGTCTTCTGGGGGTTAAACTGGACTAGATTTAGTCGTCCCCAATCCGAGACTCTGTTCAGCAAAGACTAGACTTCTGACACAAGTTTGTCCCGGCACTCGGAGACGTTTTCCCGAGAAATATTGGCTCGGCCGGTGTAAAGAGCATCACCAGTGCTGTTATCTGCATAGCAATGAATGTTACGGGTATGCAACATATCATTGATATGCAGAAGAAACAGCGTTGGCGATAGCACGCAGCCCTGTGGAACACCAGCATTAATAGGCTTGCAATCGGAGCTTGCACCGTCTACAACGACCTTGATGCTCCGATCTGCAAGAAAGCTGGTGATCCAATCGCACAATTTCTCGGGAAGCCCATAGGAAGGGAGCTTCGAAGGAAGCGCTTAGTGCCAAACCCGATCGAAGGCCTTCGCAATGTCCAAACTAACGGCCAATGCCTCCCCCTTGAACTCTACTGCCTCCGCCCATCTGTGAGTGAGGTAGACCAGAAGATCACCAGCTGACCGACCACGGCGAAAACCGTATTGGCGGTCACTAATCAGCTGGTGATCCTCAAGGTACCTCATGAGCTGGCAGTTAACAATGGACTCCATTGTTTTGGAGAACAAGGAGGTGATGGCGATTGGCCGGTAGTTGGACGGGTCTGAGCGGTCGCCTTTTTTAGGGATCGGGTGGACGAAAGCCGTCTTCCATGATTTTGGGACTACGCCTAGGGAGTAGGAGTACCGGAAAAGAAGCGTTAAAACCGGTGCCAACTCTGGAGCACACGTCCTCAGCACAATTGGGGGGATTCCGTCAGGCCCACTCGACTTGTGGATGTCCAGGGAGAAGAGTGCTTTGCGAACCGAGCGCTGTGTGAACTGCACTTCCGGCATGGAGCACTCACACCGCGGGATGGTCGGCGGCGTACTCCCCCCGTCATCGAGAGTCGAGTTAGACGCAAAGAAAGAGCCTAGAAGATCGGCTTTCTCCTTTGCAGTATGGGCCAGTGAGTCGTCCTCCCTGTGCAGAGATGGAAGAGATGGCTGACAGAAATTCCCCTGGACAGCCTTGGCGAGAGACCAGAATGCACGGGTTCCAGAAGGAAGGCGAACTAGTTTCTCGCCAATTCTGCCTATGTGCTCTGACTTTGCCTTGGCAATGACTCTTTTGAAGGACCTAGAGGCGGAATTATACTTCTTTTTTAGAGCGCTGGTGTTTACATCCCGGGACGCTGATGCATCAACCCAGGCTTGGTAGCACTCCTGCTTATAGCATGATGCTATTTTACAGGAGCGACCAAACCATGGCTGAGACTTGCCTCCAATAGGCACCACAGAGGATGGAATAAAAAGTTCCATACCCTGAAGTACCACATCAGTAACAGAATCCGCAACAACGTTGGGATCATCCGGCGAGAAGCAAACCCGCCCCCAAGGGTAGGATGCAAAGAAAGACCGCATCCCATCCCAATCGGCTGACCTATAGTGCCAAACACGGCGGCAGCCTGCAGAATGCAACCGCGATTTCAGCGTGAGTGGCACAACACTCCGGACCAGACAATGGTCCGAGGAGCCTAAAGGGGCGTCGACGGAAATCTGATATCCGTCCGGGTGAGAGGTCAGCAGAAGGTCCAACAGGGAAGGTGCATGATCCTCCACATCTGGAATCCGCGTAGGCGAAGTAACCAGTTGCGTCAGACCATATGCCAAGGCAAAATCATGAACAGATCTCCCCGCATGATCGGTTAAACGTGATCCAAGCCATTCGGCGTGATGGGCGTTAAAGTCGCCGAGGATCACGATCTCTGCGGAGGGGATCTGCTGTAGCAACGAATCTGCAGCCATTTGGACGTGGTCGAAGAGTCGGTCTGTTTCGGCATTACCGCTATGGGACCTATAGAGGCACCCGTAGACGCGCGGATGGTCGTCGCTGTCTACGCGTAGCCAAAGGATAGACAGGTCCGAACCTTCAAGTCTGCCGAGGCGTCGAGAACAGATGTCCTCTCTGACGTAAACGCAAACTCCAGCTCGAGGCACAAAGGAGTGTTCCAGTTTGTACCCCGGGTAGGAGAGATACGAGACATCAGCCGGAGAGGACACCTGCGTCTCGGTAAGAAAGAGCAGAGCCGGCCTCGCCGTCTCGAGATGGTAGTGGACGGCATTTAGGTTAGAGTGAAGTCCCCTGATATTGCAGAAATTCACGGACAGCGTGGCAGGGGTCGCCTTGGTCTTGTTGCTCCGTTTGCCCCGAGCAGTTGTAGTCTTGAGCGGAATTTTGCCCCCCCCCCCCCATAATACGCGGGCAGCCTGAGCACCCACGCTCAGAAGTGGAGAAACATGGTCGTGGATGCTCAGCGAGGGATTCTCCAGGGGTGCTGGTACCCTCCTGGGGTAGTCTATCATTATTTAATTCCGCTACCATGTTGATGGGGGGGGGGGGGATTTGGGCCTCCGGCCACCTGCACTCACCAGACGAAACGCGGAAGCAGAGCTTCCACTTCACGCCGGTATTCTGTGAGGTCGTGGTACCACCACGGTTTGAGCCGGCCCATACGTGCAACAGCAAAGCTGCCGCGTGGCTCTACCACTGTTATATTGGTAGTATAGTGGTAGCACGAATCGGTCGGCTAATCCGGGGAAGGACCACGCTCTCACAGAATACCAGCGTAAAATAGTAGCTTAATTCTGCTGTGTTTCGTTATGCTGAATGTAGAGAACCGGAGACCCTTTTTATTGTAAACGAGGCATTCCATGTTAGTCCTCACGGGTGACAACGCATCTGCATTTTGATTTGTAATCGAGGGTACATGTAGATGTTTATGTGCCACAGCAACCACTTACCATCAGGTGGACTGTGTGCTCGTTTGTCACCCTATACTATATTTAAAAAATAATGTTATGATTTCTTATACGAAATTTCTATCGTGAACACAACAGCACATTAAATAAAACTAATTTTACAGGTATTATCGCGTTTAATTTTAACTTTTTAATTCCCTACGCTTCGGTTGGTTTACAGCACCCATTATCGCGAGGGGACTGAGCGCAACGCCGGGAATTAAAAAGCAAAAATTAATCGCGAGAAAATCCTTACAATTAGTTTCATTGACTGTATATTCTTTTGTGTATGTTAAGCGATATTTTCGTCAATTGTGAACTGATTCTAAAGAAGAAATTCAATGCCCAAGGGTAATAAATAGGATATGAAATTTTTTATGTAGGTAATTGGACGATATTCTAGTTTATTCGTAGTTCTAATTTAGATTTTTTATATGTACTGGCTTAATTGTAAAAGATAAGGCAGGGTTAGGCGGAGATTGAATTTGAATTTCACAGTGCATCCCTCTAAAATATTCCCGTGGCCACTTTGTCTAAGTCTTGCATTTGTTTACTGACTAATACTATAGGTAGGTACGTAATGTTAATTAATATATTATATATATATATATATATATATATATATATATATATATATATATATATATATATATATATATATATATATATATATATATATATATATATAATAAAAATATTACTTATACTCAAACACTTATGTCAAAAAACTGAAACGAATATTCGATGCTTATAGCGAGTAATAATAGTAAAACTTTTGTATTGAGATAATGTTTTACTTTAATCACTTTGTCTAGATAGTGTCCTTCCTGACAAAATTATATTTTTCTTTCTAATGCCGAGCATATCCCCGAAGCCCAGGTACTACTAGATATATTTTTAAATTAAAACACGTATTCATGGTGAGAATGCCAAAAACATTTCGCCCTTTTTAACCTTATTTTATTTAAGGTAATATAAGTATTAAAATAAAAATAGGGAAATACTAATTATTTTATATTATGTAATACAAAAAATAAATTGTAATATACTCATGACAGTTATATTCGGTAGTATTTATCAAGTTGATTTAGCCTAAGCCGTCGCCCGAGGAAAAAAAGTACGGATCCTGACCCCGAAAACTCAATTAATACTTGTTCGCTTATTTTATGTTATATTATTTTTTGCGTTGAAAACCTTCCAAATACATTTATTCTGTACCTACTCACCAATATATTACCCAATTTCGTCACTCATGATAACAGCCCGGCTAGCTCAGTCGGTAGAGCATGAGACTCTTAATCTCAGGGTCGTGGGTTCGAGCCCCACGTTGGGCGATAAGTTTTGTAGATTTTTAGTTTATTATTTACATAACCTATAAAATAAATGGTATTAACTTAAAATTTGAAAAACTTTAGGTGTTTAACCTTTGTTGTTTAAGTTTTTTTTCGAATGATGACCCATTAATTATAGTAAAATTTATATACAATATATCAACGATATAATATAATATCAGTCAAAGCTCAGGAGCTAAACGCTCGCCGTAAATGTCTTAGTTATATACATAGGAAATTAAAATTTCAGTTGTCAGTGGTCAACATGTTTATTATTTTATACTACTGTTTAAAAATGAAGTTCCGGAGTAGCGACGAATGAAAGGCTAACGATGAATATTCTTCATTAAAAATAAATAGACCTTAATATACTTAACCAAAGCATGATTTTTAATAAAAATACAAAACTATTTAGGTAAAATTAAAACGAACCAATGTGTAGCAAATCCAAACAGACAAAACGTGAAGCTGCGCTATTTGGTTGCCGTATGTGCCGTGTATAACTCACTCAGCAGGCTTTGGAGGTTATGTTGTAGTTTTTTAGTGAGAACCCTTTATGATCATATCTTCACAGTAGCATCAGAGTAAAATAAATCGAATATTTTTTACTTAGTCTTCAAAATTTTGTATTTTGGATAGATCTCGTGTAAATATAACAAAACAAATTCTAGACTAAATTCCGAATTTTACGATCTATTGCGATAAATAAAAAGTTTTATAGGAGTCCTGTCTATCGAAATGGGACTCACAAAATCAGTCTTTATTACATATTCTATTGTCTAATCAAGATTCAGTGGAAAGTTCTATGAACCTTACTGAAAGACAGATGAGGTCGTCACCCAGCCAATGTGCTTAGTACAACAAGTGTATAAGTTACCACAGAGTCACTCACCCTCTTAAAGATACTTTTTTCGGACGTGACGCTAATACAATTAAGATCGGGAGAAGATAAGAAATTAGCATCATAAACACGGAGACAATCACAACATAACCAGATCTGCCAAAATTCTGAGTTGGGTTCATAGAACTGTCGAGTCAGTGTTTTCGTACTATGGCTATTGAATTTCGCATACAAGTAAAAATAAAAGTGACTGGTAGCTACCGAACGGACCGCTAAAATGTGTATTTGTAATGTGTGTATTTTACGATTATGAAGTGACAAATGAGCTAATAATCCATGAACACTTACCCTATTCAACTCTTTTGCCCTCTCTTCAAACTGGAACACAAGCTGTGGATTCACTGCTGAATTGGCAGCAATAGTAGATAAAAGAGGGATACTAACAAGGTCGACCATCTTGCTATATAAAGTATATATTGTTATACAGTTATACGTGGTAGAGCCATACTGCAGTTATATAGTAGTAGTTGTTGTAGCACAAATGGGTCGGCTCGACCGGGGAAGAACCACGCTCTCACAGAATACCAGCGCAAATTAGTAGCTTAATGCTGCTGTGTTTTGTATGGTGAGTGTAGAGAACCGGAGACCCTTTCTACTGAAAACGAGCCATTTCATCTTAAGGTACCCACTGACGATACGTCCATTTAGAAGACTTCCAAATGGATGCACTCCAAATGAAAATGTATCCAGATACGGTACCATTGACGATACTTCCATTTGGACGCATAACGTCATTTCGAACTTGGCAGTCGTACGGAATGGAAATAAGTAATAATATGGATAATATTACTTTACTGGTGACTGCAGCAGCGTGTATTACATTAAAAGACAAAAACCTAAACGGAGCAATCCATCGTAGTATTCAATGATAACGCATCTATGTTTTGATTCTTAATTGAGGATACATGTTGGTTGCGCGGAAAACCATTCGTATTATTATATTTGACGGTAGGGGTGCCAAGCCGCTTGTTCCTTTCCGAAAAACGATATCATTCGACACATCGGGGTGGTGGGGTGGGAGGGGCAAGAAGATGATTCTAGAATGTCACGTAATCATCGGAGCCGAGGATATATAAGACACGCGCGACCGTTGCGCGTCCTCTTTTCCACCGCAGTCGTCGCTGAAACCACACCGCTAGTAGAAACCTCTTTAGCCTGGAAGCAGTCGAGCTCCAGGAGACCCGCCTCACATCGTGTGAGATATAGTCGCGCACCGCCTCTCTCCGGAGTGTTCCAGAAGAAGTTCCAGAAGTTGCAGCTATAGTGCTCAACACAAATAGAAGAAACCCCGGTGAGTCAATATTCCTTTAATTAGTTCCTGCCTTATATAGTTTAACCCGCTCCAATTTTGTTGTTCTCCTAATCAGGCAGGATTCCTTTTCAGCGATTTGGCACAATAATAGTTTTAGTTTAGGGAAGAGCGAGTGCATTATACCGCATGCTATAGTAGTCGCTTTACGTAAGCGTAGAAGCAATCGCATATACAGTCCACTTTAGTTAATATCTCGCGTAATAGGTTTAAGGTTCGACCGGGAACTAGACTTCGGCAGCCTTAGACACGTGGCTCCACCATTTTATGGTCACTTCGGCAGGATTTTGGTCGAATTGTTGAATTAATTAATTAGATAATGCACTCTAATTTATGGAATAGACTTAAATAGTGTTCGTTTAAATTTAAATTTTGATTAGGTACTCGCAAACAGAATTATTCGTTTTATAGCGCTCGTATTTGATTAAATTTAAAGCCTATTAAATAATTGAAACAGTGTAATAGGAACCGTTTGATACGCTTACCCACAATTTTGATAAAATTATTGAGTGCAAATGACGCGTCACCTCGACTCGCTGCGCAGGTGTTCGATTTAATTTCGTAATACGGCATACCGAGTGTCCATCCTTCATTGTTTGTGCGTTGTGAGATTAATTGTGATTAATATAACTTTATTATAATAATTTAAAATGGCAGTTAGTGGAAGTGAAATCAAAATTAAAACGCTTTATGCCAAGAGGGACATACTCTTTTCGCGTATGCAAAATATAAGTGATTATATAAAGAACATTAATATAGAAGCAGTGCGGGAAACCTTTTTGAATGAAATCGAAACTATAGATTCTTTGAGGATAGATTACGAGAGAATATTAGACCAAATTAGTCATTTGGAATTACAAATCGACCCGAAATACATAGTGAACTACCAACCGCTGCTGGCATTCGAAGATATGTTGTGTCGCGTGAAAAGAACTGCGAGATCTCTACAATCTCAAAACGAAGCAAAGCCGGAAACACAGCTACGTCCAAGTGACTCGATTAGGTTGCCGCCAATAGATATTCCGGTATTCAATGGTGATATTAAGACGTGGCCCTTCTTCTTCAGTAGTTTTCAAAACAATATACACAATAACCCATCGTTATCGGACGCCGAAAAATTATATTACTTAATTAGTAAACTTAGTGGCAGGGCACAGTCGATCTGCTCTGGTTTTACACCTACAGCAAACAATTACTTATTAATATTCGAAACGCTTAAAACTAAATATGAAGATAGGAGAATGTTAGCTTCCGAATATTTGAACCAGATATTCGATCTTAAACCTATATCATCCGCGAACATCAACGGCTTAGAGCAGTTTCTAGATAAATTTGTGGCATCGGTGGCTGCACTTAAGAATTTGAAATTTAATGATCTTATGGACGTGGTGTTTCTCCATGTTGCATTAAAGAAATCAGACCCCGACACCGTGCGTGCGTTTGAAATGGAGCATCTTAGCTCGGAGATGCCTTCCTTTCATTCATTAGCATCGTTCGTGCGAGATCACATAAAGGTGATGCAGCGCTCTCCGAACGTTAAACAGGAGATTGAAAGGTGCGTCGATCGTAGACGGACTCAACCATCTAAAATAGCAGGGTCGTTAACTTACGTAACCGCTACGCCAACATCACTCCAGCATACTTGTATAGTATGTAAAGATAAACACGGTAATTTATATAATTGTGCGACTTTTCGTAAATATTCACCAAGCGAGCGTTATAAATTAGTAAAGACAAACAACCTATGTTTGAACTGCTTAAGCGATAAGCATTTAGTTTCAAAATGCAATTCGAGTTCCGTATGTAGCAAGTGCGCCAGGAAACATCACACGCTATTACATTTTGAAAATAGCAACATAGCGGCGTCAAGTAAAGCGGACAAGGAATTCGCCCCTACTAAGGTCAACGATTCTAGCGGTCGACCTGGTGATGTCGCTCTGTGCTCATTGGCAAATATGGGAGCACAACCTCCTTCAACCGTGTTACTGGGTACGGCACGTATTTTGGTTAGGGATTCGCGTGGAAACGAACAAAGCGTCCGTGCACTGCTGGACAGCGGAGCCCAAAATAGCTTTATAACGCGACAATGTTGTCAGCGCTTAGGCTTAGCAATAAATAGGTCACTTTCATGCCCTGTAGTTAAAGGCATCGGACGTACTAGTAAAGCTACCCAGGGATATATAAATTTAAAATTTTATTCTCGGATAGATCGTAATGTTAACTTTGATATAAATGCACTAGTAGTAGATAGGGTCACTGAACGGTTGCCAACCGTTTCGTTTGACACCTCGGCAATGATTGAATTTAAGAATTTGACTCTGGCGGACGACACTTACGCCGTTCCTGGAAACATAGACATGCTCATTGGAGCATCGCTTTTCCCTCATCTTTTGTTAAACAATAAGGTCAGGGGCAACTCCTCTCATACCGCACCTTACGCACTGGAAACCGTATTGGGATATGTTATCCTTGGCTCCGCCCCCATTATAGATAGCATTTCGGCAACATCCTGTTGTTGCACCGTCGCTGTCGAACCTCCCGAATTATTGACTCGCAATTTTCGGGAAATAGGGGAGGGGAACATCCCGCGCTCGGATAATAAATTATGCGAAGGGTCGAGAAGCAAGACGTTAGAGTCTGTTGTTAGTAAACCTGTTGTAGTTTCGTCGCAGCCGAAGGGAACGCCGAGTAGGGATAGCCCTGGAGCTAGGTTTACCGACACCGCGAACAAGGCCCATATTAGCAAGATTAGATTGCCCCGCAACCCGTCAGGTGACATATTCAGTGCTCGAATCGATCTAGTTAGCGGAAGCGCGAGCGGCGCGGATCGAGGTCACGGTCGCGGCGCATGGACACACCGAGCCGCTGCGACAGAAAGCGTGGCTCACTGGAGGCTACGGAATAGATCTGCTGAGCCAATCTTGATTGGCGGGAGGAAGTGAGACTTCGCGAGCAACAAGCCATATGCAGTGTTGTTCCGAAGCGTTCATCGCATAGTTTCACCGCTTATTAATAATTATAGCTTAGTCGCTTAGAAATTGCATACTTGTGATTGGATAGTTTTATTATTTAAATATTAGTTTGTCGTTGATAGAATTATATATTGGTATTTCCTTAGTGTTTGTTTAGCTTGTTGTTGTTCCGTAAAATAAAAATAAAATAGTATAGTTTAGCCGCGCCACAGCAATACGCTGTGTTATATTTAAATCATTTTTGTCGTTACAGTGTAGCCTTTGTAGTTTAAAAGTCGATAAGTAGTGTATGTTCGTATATCGTTACGTCCGATTACAACTATGCTGAGTCGCTAGTAGTGCGTGAACTTCAACGTGCGCACTTCTCGGAAGAAATTAGAAGATTACAATCGAATAGAGCTTGTAGTCGCGCCTTTCAGCGCCTTAAGCCATTTTTACAGGATAGGGTAGGTGGACGCTTGTCCAACTCACAATTGAGTTTCGACCAACGGCACCCTATTGTTTTACCGCGTAAAGACCATATCATGAACTTATTAGTCGATTACCATCATAAATTGAACTCGCACGCTGGCCCCGACTTGTTGATGTCGATTTTGCGTCAGAATTATTGGATTCTTTCTGCACGTAGTTTAATACGCAATCGGGTGCACAGATGTATAGCTTGGTTTCGGGCACGCCCCAAGCCGTCATTTCCGGAAATGGCAGAACTTGGATCTTGTAGAGTAATACAATCAGTAAAGCCCTTCACGCACACCGGGTCTGATTTCGCTGGCCCGTTTAAGGTCACGCTCACTCGCGGGCGTGGTATAAGATCCACAAAGGCTTACGTCTGCATTTTCGTATGTCTAACTACTCGAGCGGTGCATATAGAACTCGTTGGTGATCTAAGCACAGCAGGCTTTATGGGTGCATTTAAAAGATTTCTTTCCCGCCGTGGCCCTGTAAGTAGATTGTATTCGGATAACGGTACGAACTACGTCGGTGCAAAACGTATTCTATCGGAACTACATGAGCTCTTAGCTAGCAAGTATTATAATTCGGAGTTCGCTCACATTCTAGCCGAGAACCGCATTGAGTGGTCTCTGAACGTCCCAGCCGCGAGTCATTTTGGGGGCAATTGGGAGACTAATATCAAGAGTCTAAAGAGTCATTTATACCGAGTAATAGGAGATCAGATTTTGTCCTTCGAAGAGCTAAGTACGGTGCTCGCTCAAATTGAATGCGTAATGAATAGTCGCCCACTTTGTCGTACGTTGTCTAGTGCCCCTCGGAACCGCTGGCTCTAACTCCAGCACATTTTTTGAATTTAACGCCTTTAAAGTATTTGCCAGCCGCAGATATGGATGAGAACAGACTTAGCATTTCCGCACGCCACAAATTATTAGATCGGTTAGTGCAATCGTTTGGAAACGATGGAGGATGGAATACTTGCATACTTTGCAGTCTCGACAAAAATGGAACACAGCAACTGAGCCTTTAGCTGTAGGAACTGTAGTTGTGCTCACCAAAGAGAATACGCCGCCTCTCCACTGGCCGTTAGGAATTGTCGAAGAGGTCTTTCCCGGTTCCGACGGAGTAGTTAGGATAGCTCGCGTTAAGACCACGGTTGGGTCTTACTTGCGTCCGGTTGTCCGTTTGTGCCCCCTGCCTCTTCCATAATTTAAATTAGCTTTCTAGATTAAATTGTAGTTGAATTTAGGTAATCTTAGCGTTAGTTAGTTATTTTGTTAGTTGATCTTAGCTCTAGTTGTATTAGTTAATTTTGAAGGAAATCCTTCAAGGGCGGGGGAGATGGTTGCGCGGAAAACCATTCGTATTATTATATTTGACGGTAGGGGTGCCAAGCCGCTTGTTCCTTTCCGAAAAACGATATCATTCGTACCCTCCTATCAACACATCGGGGTGGTGGGGTGGGCGGGGCAAGAAGATGATTCTAGAATGTCACGTAATCATCGGAGCCGAGGATATATAAGACACGCGCGACCGTTGCGCGTCCTCTTTTCCACCGCAGTCGTCGCTGAAACCACACCGCTAGTAGAAACCTCTTTAGCCTGGAAGCAGTCGAGCTCCAGGAGACCCGCCTCACATCGTGTGAGATATAGTCGCGCACCGCCTCTCTCCGGAGTGTTCCAGAAGAAGTTCCAGAAGTTGCAGCTATAGTGCTCAACACAAATAGAAGAAACCCCGGTGAGTCAATATTCCTTTAATTAGTTCCTGCCTTATATAGTTTAACCCGCTCCAATTTTGTTGTTCTCCTAATCAGGCAGGATTCCTTTTCAGCGATGTGGCACAATAATAGTTTTAGTTTAGGGAAGAGCGAGTGCATTATACCGCATGCTATAGTAGTCGCTTTACGTAAGCGTAGAAGCAATCGCATATACAGTCCACTTTAGTTAATATCTCGCGTAATAGGTTTAAGGTTCGACCGGGGAACTAGACTTCGGCAGCCTTAGACACGTGGCTCCACCACATGTAAATGTCTATGAGCCACCCACCACCAGGTGGACTGTGTGCTACTTTGTCACTGCCATTCTAGATATGGTATAGGTTATGGATTATGGTGGAGCAATATCGTTGACTGAGGTAGAAATTAAAGAAATCAACATATAGTGGATATTTTTATTACAACTGTATGTGGTAGAGCAACGTTGTGTATATATAAATATATATATATATATTATGGCTGTAGCACAAATGGGTCGGCTCAAACCAAGAAGGACCACAATCTCACAAAATTTTGATTCTTATTCGATGACAGATTCAGTCTATGGGCTACAGTATCAACTTAACATCATGTGGGCTCGTTTGTCACCCATATCACAGCCCATAGTTCATATAATAAAAATATTTTTAATCAAATACACAGTTTATGTTTGACAAACAGAGCACATTTACCACCATCAATAAACAAAACAAAACATTAACTGACACAATAACGTTCAAAAAATGGACGCAGGTTCACCCATTCACTGACAATTCGGACTGCTTCCATTTGGCGTGGCGCACGTTTATGACATTGACGTACGGCCGCGGATGACGTCCGTTTGGACTGGAAGCATGGATTTCAATCCATTTGGAAATTCAGAGCTGGATGAAATCCATCCAAATGGAATATGTTTTACCATTCACGGTACGATTTTGGACGATTATCACTCCATTTGGATTAATGGACGTATCGTCAGTGGGCACTATTAGTCCTCACGGGTGACAACGCATCTGCATTTTGATTTGTAATCGAGGATATATGTAGATGTCTATGGGCCGCAGCAACCACTTACCATCAGTTGGACTGTGTGCTATTTTGTCACCCATTCCTATATAAAAAAATATTGACTGTTTGAAAAACTTTTGTTTATCATTATAGTTGTAACAGTACCTTTCTTAAAGAGTTAGTTAGCAAGAAAATATAATTTATATCTTACGGCCTCGTCTGTATAATATATTCACCGTAAATTTATACAATAATATTTAAATTACCCTGATGATGCCATGAAGCAAAACCAGCCGGTTTTTATTGTAATTATTAATATTATGAATCAAGCATAAGAAGTAAGTTTTATTAAGTGGTACATATTTTATATATATATATATATATATATATATATATATATATATATATATATATATATATATATATATATATTCTTTAAGAAAGGTAATGTTACAACTATAATAATAAACAAAAGTTTTTCGAACAGTCAATATTATATTAATTTTTTATTTAACATAAAGGACAATGGTGAAAAAAATGTTGATGGAATTATTGACTTACTATGTTATTGTTATGTTGTTATTACTATGTGTAATTTATATGGCATACTTTGATGGCATATGGAAGTTTAGAAGAAAAATCATCGTACATATTTTAAAACTAAATTAACAAGTTGTTGTAGTTGTTACGATTTATTTATTTATTTGTTTAAACATTACTGAACCTTACGTCAGTACATGATCAAAAGGCGGATGCTAAAAGCATTATCTGCCAGCTAACCTTAGGGCAGTGATAGAACTACGATTCGCCAATTAATGCAGGCAAAAAAAATTGTTCGAACTTGAATATCTTTAATTCCTGACTTCCTCAGACAATTGTTTCTCCAGTAGTTCAACTAAAGAATTAATTGTTGAGGGTTGCGAACTCTATACTTTAATATCTATATTTTTCATTTGTAGGCTTAAGAAAAAATTTCAACAAAAATTGTGTGGGAGTTCGCCATTGTTCTTCGTGTATTTTAAATCTGCGTTAAAATCAATTTTGTATGGAAAGATACAGAACTAATTCTGGTTTAGGATTCAGTGCATCAACTTATTTGTAACTTTACTTATTAAAAAAAAAGCTGCTACGTAGAAAACCTGTCAGACGTACTGCAAACTATCAAGCAAACGGGAATCAACTCAACTCTGGAAACAGAAACAGATTTTTTTAAAGTCAATATAGATTATAAAATTACATAATATTTATTTAAAGTCACCCTTTTGTTTAATTCATCATTAAGCAAAAGAACAAGTTACACTATCACGAAGTCAAGTCAAACTTTCGGTTCTAAGTTATATCTTACCAAGCATATTTGTTGCAGGTAATTGATTTAAGTATGTATTTCTTAGTTTTGTTCCTCGCTGCTGTTACCATATTTTTTAATGCAAAAATAATATACTTGTCTATTAAATTAACGACTATTTAGTTTTGATTCATAATTTAATTAATTCATTGGGGTAAATAATATGTAGTTTCCGTTTAGTAACTAGATGGCCTTGGCGTGGAGTTAGATCGGGCTATGGTTTCGTTCCCAAAAAGTGATGTTATATGTGCCGATGGGCCACTCTCATCCTACAGAAACGGGGGTTACCTTTGTTGTCTGTATTGGTTGATGTGTTTAATTTTCCTGAGAATAATCATCATTTTTCTACTTACTAGCAATTCTTACGTACTTATTCGATTACTTTGCATTGTTTTGAATATCGTTAGTATCGGATTAAGACGGAATTTTAGCTATGCCTTTTAGAAAAAGATCAAATCTGTCTCGAAACTCAATGGTTTCTAAGATGCGCAGGTTAGTTAGTAGTAGCAGTAGTTTCTCTCGAACCCACGCAGAGCGTGAACAACGGCTAGGTGCTAACCGTGAGCGTAATGCACTAAGTTTGTCCGCAGAAACTAGCACGCAGCGTCAATTACGACTAGAATTTAAACGAGTCCGCACAACTGCTTCTCGATCTCAGGAAAGTGTGGAACAACGAGAAATGCTTTTAACTATCGACCGGGATCGTCATTCTTTGTCTCGCGCATCCGAAACGGTTACACAGAAGGATCAGAGGTTGAGTTTTCAGAATATCCGCTCTGAGACTGCTCGATCACTTGAGAGCAGTCAGGAGCGTGAGATACGACTTGCGCGTGACCGAGAACGTGGGCAAAGCTAAGGGTACAGCTATAGTTTATAAAGATTTTTTTTAAAAGTGATTTGCAATATTATTGTTAATTCAGTGTACCCTTACTGCATTACGCACCCCGGTGCATTACGCACCGGATCGGTGAAATATACGGGATGAAAAGTTTTTTGTTGTATAGGTGTTAAGTCTGGGTAACATATAGGCTACAATTTATTTTGGAAAATGGAATACCTGATGCAGAACCGCAACAGACCAGCTAAAGTATAAGAAATATAAAAATTGTGTCATAGCAAAAAATATTCCACGTGAAGAGTTTTTTCTGCTGTTAGAATAAATTTGAAGATCTGGAACACCCGTTGTGGAACTCCAAAGCTTAGCGACATTATAACATATATAGGAATGTCGTCTTAGCAAAAGTTGTTTAGTCAGATGGGCATTTCGTGTTGACTTATAAAAATGAAAGATCTGGAACGTCTCGAATCGTCTCACGCATCACGTTGTTTTCCCGTCACCGGGCTCTTAGAATTCAACATCAGACGTTTTAGATCTTCGATTTTGACGACCCCGTTGTCGCTGACATAAGCAACATCATCCGTGTACGAAGTCCCGGGCAGCAGCTAGTACACAATAGAATGGCTGTCAAACTTATTTTGTACGAGGATAGGCGTCGCCGAGAACACACATACAAGCAATTATATAAAATATTATCAAACCCGATGTGTTGACAGACAGATTTTAATACATATTTATTTGTAAATAGCGTGAAATTTGGCATTTCCTAAATAATTTGCATGGAAAATTTGAAAACGATTGTAATGTCAAAACACATCTCGTGTTGACATTTATATGTGTGAATTGACGTGTTAATGACATTTTAGTGTCTACACGGGCTCCGCCTACTCCTCCGTTCTATTTTGTATGTATTATTATATACTATGTATCACTCCTATGAGGCAACCAATGGGGGAGGCCTATGTTCAGCAATGGGCTTTAATAGGCAGTAACGGAAACAGTATTTATAACCTCCAAATACTTGCATGTGTAACAAAGTAAAGTTGTCGTTAATTTATCTTATCTTGCGGACATCAGCCATCGGCCCTAACAAGAATTAACGAGATTAACGAAAGAAAACGCCGTCAAGTTTTTAGCGTACTGGAAACTTTCTTTTTTTGGATTTAAATAGAATTACTTCGCATCTGACAGTAAGTAGTCTTAATTTTTAATTTTTACCTACAAATCTTTAACTCTTCTTAAATAATAAAAAAAAATTGGACTCTTAAAGCTAAAAAATCATAATGACGTTTTTTTTCCATCCCTGAGAAATAATGTGAAAAGATTCACGAAAGTCAGGCATTATGCTGCTATTTTACGGCCGGTTCACAACTGCTTCGCGTAAATACACTGTATAATTTATTTCTAATTCAAATAATATGTGAATCTCTGTTTCGTTGGTATAGTGGTTGATGGTGGACCTTATGATCAGTGTCATAAGGTCCTAAGTTTGAATCGAAGGATGATCCAAAAGAAATCAGTTATTAAGATTTTTCTGTCAAGATATTCTCAATAGAAGCCCAAAGTCAGAAATTTGGTAGAGTCTCGTTCCCACGCCTTGTGTCTGTGCTTGCACATACACCCGTGCACTGTAATCCTATCCTGCACAGATGCAGTCAAAGCGGCTGGTCTCAACGAGAGCAGGCTGCTGTGACCGTAATTCGGTCTGAATGGACAGAATGGACTACTATTTATTTATATCTTTCTCTTTCTCTTTTTCCGTCCTTTTATTTGACTATCTTTAATAACTTTATTCAATTTTAATATATCATTTGATACAATGTTAAAGAATGGTAAACATATACCACTTGCTCGACTCTAATCGAAAGCATATGTAGTTCCGATTTTTAAGATCCCTCGTTTTCTAATACCATATTGACAGCTGTACTTGATAAAGCTCCAGAAATATAATAATAGATTCTAATACAATAATAGGTTATAAAATATGAATATATATATATATATATATATATATATATATATATATATATATATATATATATATATATATATATATATATATATATATATAATATTCCTATGATTCGATAACAGCATAATTACTCTATTGTTTACTTATAACTATTCCGATCTAACTTACGAAAGTTTAGTAAGCTTAAGCGTTACTAAACTTTTTAAACTTTGTTCACAGTCAAACTAATGTGTGCAGACTTTAGGTACATACGAAAAAGACGTGACAACGAATATGTAGTTAGCTTTCTTTATATAAAGTTGGTTGCAAGTATCCATGGTCCGCAATAGGCACTTATTATCAAATGGATTGTAAGTTCGTTTCTCATTATAATTTTATAAAAAACATATAAGTGATAGAGCAAAGCCGCAGCTATATTATTATGGTTGTAGCACAAATGGGTCGGCTCGACCGGGGAAGGATCACGCACTTAAAAAATACCCGCGTAAAATAGCAGCTTAATAATGTTGTGTTTCGTATGGTGAGTGTAGAGAACCGGAGACCCTTTTTTACCGGAAACAAGTCATTCTATCTTAGTCCTCATGGGTGAAAACGCATCTGCGTTTTGATTCTTAATCGAGGATAAATATAGATGTCTATGGGCCACAGCATCTACCTATCATCAGGTAGACTGTGTGCTCGTTAGCCACCCTTATTCTATAAAAAAATATCTGATGTATGACTCATAGGTGCTAAATAAATTCTGAAAAAAAATTCGAAATAAATTCATTATATTCTGGTAATTCGTTATTCTTAATTATAAACGTAGGTACCTATTATTTTAAAAAAGCTTTTATGAATACAATGTGTTTCAGATTCGTAGTCGTCGGGCAGCAAGTTATTTTCGGCTAAGTTGACCTTTTATAATTAATCTACGGCTGCCGCGGCGCTACACGTGAAGTTATTAATGAAATGACAAAACAATCTCTCACAAATGCCTAGGGCAACTTTACTTGAGAAATAAAATAATTACAGTTCAAAAAAAGATAGCTTGATCTCTGCGACAGCCGTCAGTAAAATCACGCCTATGAAGTCCTGAATTTCTTAGTAGTACAGACAGTACCTGTCAATGTCATACTTTATGGGCATGCCGAGGCATGTTTCAATTCAGGACTTCATAGGCGTGATTTTACTGACAGCTGTCACAGAGATCAAGCTATCTTTTATGAACTATATATGAAAACACCTTCGTAAATTCGCTTAAGACTATTTGCACTGACCTACTACCCTGCCCTCCTATAGGTCCATCCAATTTAGATCAAAATAATGAGTAGAAAAATGTCGTAAGACAGATGTAGAAAAAAAATGTCGAATTGATTACCTCCTTTTTTTGAAGTTGGTTAAAATGCGTCTTTTTACACAACAGCACATTATGATTTGCACGTCATTGAGAAAATATAATTTCTCGTGTGTTGTTTAATAACTTTTGCAGACTTACTACCAATTCCGAGATTTTGTCTACAAAATCGGCTAATTTTCTCAATGGAATTAAAATCCGCATAAGGGCCTAATAATACCTCAGCTCAAATTCTAATTTATGCCCCACTTCCCCGCGCGTCGCATGCTATATACCGACATGTTTGTAATCTCCACTACTGTAAGTAGATAGGTCGTTAGATACTTATTTCATTAGGTTTATCATATTTATGCCTGTTTCTTTACCCCAACCTAGTTTCTTCTTACGGTTATTTCCCATTTTAATTTTACGTCGTCCTGTTGCGTAATGTGTATTCTGATCGTAAGCGACTACGCTTTTCCGTTTAAAAGGCGAAGCGAGACTGATTGAGCGGCAGGGAACAAGATTCAGGACGTTGATAGTTTAGGTAATTTCTTTTTACAGTGAAAAAAATTATAATTTAAAAAATAAACAACCTAAGCCCTGCTTTATAGTTAGTTCAGTTAGTATGCAAAGTTTCATGACCTAATTTTAAGTATTTTATGAATATCAGTGGTTTATTGTTAAGTTTGGAGGTAACTTTGGATTTTTTTTCTATCTAGAAAATTTTCCGGAATCGTGATTTCGTCTAACATAGTACTTATCATTAATCCTCAACTTTACCATATATTTATTTCAAAATGAATGCTGCAATATTTTCGGCATAACGGAGGATTTTGCTAAGCCATTTAAGGTAGCATGGGCCCTTATTTCCCTTTAAATATCAAATATGACTCCTCAGTCCGTATTAGCATTGACTGCTAAATTGTATTTAAATCACTAGCTTCTACCCGTAATTTTGTCGGCGTAAAACGCGGACCGAAACACATCTGTAAATTCAGTATTTTTGCTCATATCTAGTCTATGTTTTCTCGAATAAAATGTAGCCTAAATCACAGACAGGCTAATAACTCCCTGAGCTTAACAGAAGCCTGTCATTTAGGTAATACTGACAGGCACATCAATTCTATTTATATTTAGTCATAATTTACTGCTTACATAATATACTAAAATAAAATACTAATATATGTCAATAAACTTTTACTTAAGGCATCCCTTATATTATGCCACTCTTTTTCCCGAATTCCCGAATATGCCACTTTTTTATAGGATAAGGGTGACAAACGAGCACACAGTCCACCATAGCAAGAGGATGCTGTGGGCCATAGACATCTACATTTACCCTCAATTAAGAATCAAAACGCAGATGCGTTTTCACCCATGAGGACTAAGATAGAATGCCTCGTTTCCAGTAAAAAAGGATGTCCGGATCTCCACACTCACCATACGAAACACAACAGCTATTTTGCTATTTATTGCTATTTTCAATTGCTATTTTACGCTGCTATTCTATGAGAGCGCGGTCCTTCCCCAGTCTAGCCGACCGAGTCGTGCTACAACCATAATATAACTGCAGCGTGGCTCTACCACGTCTAAAACCACCACTTTGGCAGCATAAATTTGCTTTAATAATATTCTTTCTTCTAGAAATAAAATTATTATCAGTACATGAAACATTTAAACGTACTCTGAAACTCTTTCAGTAAGTATCGCGTTACCTATTAAAATATTTCATTTTTATAATCAAAATAGCGTTATTTTAAGAGTCCGAGCTTCCAGTCCCGCTCTCTTAATATAAATATTTTCATTTCATTACAATTTTAAAGGCTGATGATTTCTTATATTTACGTGAACACTACACATTTAAAAAAAACTAGTTTTTACATCGCATATTACTGGTGACTGAGGTGTTCGACGTCCCAATGTCATAGTTACTCACGACCACGATTACCTCCAAATTTAAATTATTAATTTTTGTTCCAATACGAGTACGAATTTATATCTTGAAGTCTTGCAGTTGTATGCTTGGGTTGGGATTTAATTTTGTTAATTATAGGATCTCAAGCAGACGGAAGCACCCAGCCGTCTTCTCTATTGAAATTAGGATGCTTTTTGATTTCAATAGCCTCGCTAATCACCTTTGGAAAGAATCTGTGTTCTTTAGCGAGGATTTGTGGTCTATCAAATCTAATGTAGTGACGGGGTGATCCTGTACATGTTCACAAATTGCAGACTTCCCGGAGGGTCGATTCTTCACACCAGCTATGTTATGTGAGTACCCATTGCCATGCCTTGGTGGTGAAGGAAAACATTGATTGGAAACCTGCATGTTCAAAAACCAAAATATTTCGAGGACCATAATGTGAAGTCTGCCAGCTTCTGTATACAGCCAGCCAAGAAAAACCACGTTTCGGTTCACCAATCTTAATCAGTTCAACTTTAAAATTGGTTAATTAAATCAGATGTACCGCATGTCACGTAGGTTTTAAACCTGTTACGTTATAAAACAGTAAAACGTTATCTTGTTCATTATTATTTATAACCTGGCAAATTTGTGACAGATAATTTTTCAGCTAACTGTCGGATGCTACAAGATTTATATTTCCCTAAGTCTACTTCTCTAATGCTCACAAGAAATAATACAGTGACGATTATTCGTTTTATGCCTTTTGCAAAATTTTCAATTTGCATTTTATTTATTTGCAAAGACTACTATGCCTGTTGTGATCTACGGGAGTATGAGCAAGCAGTTAATTAATTTATTTTATTTCATTAATAATATAATACTATTTAACAGGTGGACTTAACTGAGATAGAAACATCTATTTACATCCTTAGGTTGGTGGTATTAGAATAGCAAACAAATTAAATTTAGGAAAATAGTTACATATGTTCGTAGGTGTGAATGTGAATGTTCAATGAGTAATTTAAAACTTTTTGATAAAACATACATCCCACGACTGGGCACAGAGCTCCTCGTTTCTGAAATGGATTTAGGGCAAGGCACACGTCTTTTCTTAATTTGTATAATTTACCGCTCACCAGATGTCGCTTGTTGGGTTTGAAAGATTTTCAGTTTCTGGTGTATACACCTGAATATATTAAAACAACGCCTCAATGGTTGCTCCTTTAATTTTTGCAGATTGTCAACTCTTTTTAAAATTCTTTTAGTTTTGGAACACCCGCTGTTTTTAATAAAACAAGTTTTTACGGATTATAACGCGTATATTAACTTATTTTATATTCCCGGCGTTAAAAAAAACTTTACAGCATTCATGGATACGGGAAGGACTGAGGTGTTCGACGTCCCAATGTCCTAGTTAACCACGGCTACCGGCAGATTAAAATTATTATATAAATATAAATATTATTCCCGTAGGTAGCCGTGGTTAACTACGACTTTGGGACGTTAAACACTTCGTTCCACTTGTGACTATGAGTGCTGTAAAGTGCTCAAAATGTCACAAATATAAAATAAGTTAATATACGCGATAAAATTCGTAAAAACTAGTTTTATTTAAATGTGTTGTAGTGTTCGCGTAAATATAAGAAATCTTTATCCGCAGTTTTGTTTATTCATTTTAGTGTAAATGATATTAAATACAGCTAATATATCAGAAAAAAACAATAATCTCTTTTTTTTTGGTCACTCTCGGACTAGTGAAAGTTGGCCATCAATTTAGTGAACTCCACTCTATTCTTCGCGAGGCGTAACAGTTCGGTGGCACTCGCAATTCCCCTCCAATACCGGATGTTTTATAACCATGCCTTTTTCTGCGACCGACGCCTCTTCTTCCGGCAACTTTTGCCATCACAATGAGTATTATTAATGAGTATCTTTCTTTCTTTCTAAGAATATTAGTAGTTCGTACCTCTCGTGCCTGAGCACCTTCACTGCACTCATTTACTCGGGTGACAATTCTCTGTATATTTTCAGCAGATAACGATGTGAGGACTGTATCGTCTGCATATCTAATATTATTTATGTTCCGGCCATTTACACTACACTTTTCTAATCAGGTAACTTCTACCGCTACGAAATTCAAAGGAAAAGCCGTGTATGCTCTCATTAACAACGTCATGCGCTTAGCCCCTGTATGCTGCCACGGCTCCCGGCAAATTTATAAAATTTAAAAAAATATATAATAAAACAATAAAAATTAATTACGGTCTTAAGCGCTAATTACTGTGACAGTCAATCAAAACTTAACTGCTGATTATGGGTCTCTAAAAAGATTGACTCATAGGGGGATATTTGCCATAGTTACAACGCGTGGCAGGTGGGTTCGCAACCGCAGATTATTTATTCTTAGTCTCCACTAACATAGCTCCCATTCTATTTACTCTTACGACACCAATGTGACGATATGGTATAGTGCAAATATTAAAATAGTTAGATGCGCCCTTACTATAGTATGACCACTCCGAAATGTGTCCATTCTCAAATGAGTGAGCTCACTCATTCGCAATCAGTGCTCGTTTGTGCGACAGAGAAAGTAGTATACACAATTTCTGTAAGATAATAAGAGATGACACTATTGCATTAGTGTGCGCACGTCGGCGTCTCGCAAACGAACACATCCTAAAATAATGCCACAGTTGACAAGGCGAGGGCGCATCTAACTATTTAAATCTTTGGTATAGTGGATATTTTTACACCACCATGACACGGTCGAATAGATACGTTAGGAAAAAAAATTAAATAAATGTAAAGGCCATCGCTAATGGCCATGATACTGCACCGCTAAGTAATCCACTTTCGTTGCTCCAAAGACGGCGTCTGTGTGGATGTGAGCATAGAGCCCCTAAACATTCACATGAGTAAATATTGATTTACTTCACCTTTTGGGTATATTTTGGTTAAATCTTAAAGCTCCTTATACTTTGATATATTCATTGTAGTAAATATAGCTGAAATGATACTGTAGATGTATTTTTTATTCCATTCAAATAGTTGGAAAAGTGAATAAAGGGCTAAAAGTTCCGAAATTACGAGGCTGGTTGTTCCAGAAAAAAACCTCAGTTGTATTGTTGTATAATGCAAAACTATTAGCGCAAGATCAAGAAATACAACCTTGGAAGCATTCTGAGGTGGGCAGCTTCTCCAGAGACCTCCAGAAAGTCAAAAGTATCAGTACAGCATAAAGTGGAAGTAGACACATTTTAGTAATATTACGGCAAGATATGACAGTGGATTTAGACTTAGATACTCTGCCGACGATGTCAGCATTACAGGATTTTGAAAATTTTCACAGTAATCGTGAAGTCTTTTTTCTAATGCCATCCAGATTGCAAACGGCGATAAGGCAACGCATTAGAAAGAGATTTAACTGAAAAATATGTTGTAACGCTCTATAGTGGTTTTGTTTAATTTGCTGCGATTCGTATTCAAACTCACTTCCTAGAGAACAGTGGATACATTGTTTAACGTGCAGTGATTGGGCATTTATTATGCTCAGGTAAAGATCTCATATCATCCCATGGGTGTCGTAAGAAGCGACACGGAGACATTAAGCAGGGGATGGGCAACAGCATCTCCTTAATAACGACAAACATACATAAACACTCACGCCTGTCACTCAGAGGGGTAGGTAGATACTACAGACTTCCATTTAGCACGATCCTGACATACCTCTCTCGCCTCTTCCACATCCATATACCTACGCATACATGCTCATCGGTTAAGGGTACTCTTAATTTGGCCCATTTTTAGTATATCGCCAATTTGGTCGACAAACTTCCGCCTAGGACGTCCCTTTCCGACTCTTCCATTCACTTCTGCAACAAATATTTGCTTTGTCAGTCTTTCCGCATTCATTCTTTCTACATGACCAAACCAACGAAGCATTGCTTTCTTAATCCTGGTCACTGCATCATCTTGCAAACCACACTCTTCTTTTATCACACAGTTTCTCACCCTGTCACTCAGATTCAGCCCTATGATACTCCTTAGCGACCGCATTTCTACTGCATTTATTCTACTCTCGTGCTTCTTCTGCCACACCCAACTTTCACTACCATATGTTAAAATAGGGACTAATACAGCATTGTGAATGAGCAAATCCATGTGGATATTTAATAGGCTCACATGAATAAACAAGATTGTTATAATAATAATAATAAAGTCATTTGTTCCATATCTTCACTTTCTTTTTACAGTTCAGTATTTGTTAATAAGTTATAGCTGAAAATTAAGAAAGAAATACTTATAATTAATCTTATGATTGTTTATGAGATATGGACCCCTGTTTGGGCAAAGGCCTCCTCCAGCCTTTTCCATGACTCCCTGTCCTTGCCTAACTTCATCCAGTCGTTTCCTGCGACGTACGTTATGTCATCAGCCCACCGTCTTAATTGTCGACCGACATTCCTTATCCCCTTTGGTCCTTTCCATCATGTGACTTCAATGGTCCATCTTCTACCTGGGTATCGTGAGATGTGCCCACCCATCTCCACTTTAAGTAGAAGTGCGTGCTTGAGGCATCTGTAACTTTAGTTTGACGAATGACTTGGTTCTTAATTTTATATATTCTTCTAATTCCCAAGATTCTTCATTCCATTGCTGTTTTGACTGCATTTGATTTTTTGTTTAATTTTGTTTGTGAATACCCAAGTTTGGCAGCCATACAGCAAGCAGGGTAATAGGCATGTACCAAATACTGTACTTTTCATGTGCAAGTCGCAGTACCCTTTACGAATTTCTCTTAATGCCCAAAATTTCTTCCAAGTTGAGTCAATTCTTCTTGTTACATCTTTTTCATTGCTTGACATTTTAAATGAAATTTGTTTACCCAAGCAGATGTATTCACAATACATCTACTTGGGTAGTAAGATTGTTATCAAGAATAAATAATTATGAGTAAAACCTAATAAATATTTGAAACTTTTTAGCTTACAAAGGTTGTATACTCTATGGTTGATTTTTATATAAAAACCAATTTGTTTAATTTATGCTTTACTTTTGATTGTAGATGGTGAATAAATGAAACAGAATAACTTATCTCAAGGACAAATAACCCCATGGCTAGGTTAGCTTTTATAAAAACATAATCTAGAAACGAAATTATTATCAGTACATCAAGAATTTAAATATATTGTGAAATATCCAGAAATAATCTTTCAAAAAGTATTACGTTACCTATTAAAATACTTCATTTGCTGTTTAATCAAAACAGCGTTTTTTTAAAAATCTCAACTTCCAGCATCGCTGTGCCTATATAAATATTTCATTACAATTTTAAATGCTGCTTTTGTACGCCTAGGTGGTGAAGGAAAACATCGATTGAAAACCTGCATGTTTAAAAAACAAAATACTTCGAGGACCATAATGCGAAGTCCCGCATCTTACCAGGCCGTCACTCCATCGAGTGGGTGCCGCCTCACACCTCCCTTGTAAAAAGCTGCCACTCGAGAACCTTTAAGACTCATCGATTGTCGGTTCATGTAGTGCAGGTGCTCAGGAGCGAACTTTGTGGGATTTCTTGGATAGACCTATGTTCAGCAGTGGAATTGTGAAGAGTTGTAATGATGATGATGATGATGAATGTGACGTCCGCTAACACGCATCAGTGCGGCGGACTAACTGCAATTAACTACAAATATATAAATAATATACGTGTTAGAGCCATGCTGCAGTTATATTAGTAGTATAGTTGTAGCACGAATGGGTCGACTCGGCCGGGGAAGGACCACGCTCTCACAGAATACCAGCGTAAAATAGTAGCTTAATATTGCTGTGTTTCGTATGGTGAGTGTAGAGAACCGGAGACCCTTTTTACTGGAAACGAGGCATTCCATGTTAGTCCTCACGGGTGACAACGCGTATTTACCATCAGGTGGACTATGTGCTCGTTTGTCACCCTATCCTATAAAAAAAAAACTAATTTAACTATATGAAACTTCAAACCCTCCCATAAAAAGAAACGAACGTGTTTAGGCTGCTACTTTATATTATTAAATGAAATATTGAAATAAATGGATGAATATAAAATTATACGTGAAAAAGCCATGTTGCAACTATATTATGGTTGGTGCACAAATGCGTCGGCCGACCGAGAAAAACCAAGCTCTCACAGAATACAAACGTAAAACAGCAACTTAGTGCTGTGTAGAGACCGGGTGACCCTTGTAATTGGAAACGGCGCAATCCATGTTAGTATTAAAACGTGTCTATATTTTGATTCTTATTCAAGAATAAATATAGACATATTAGGGCCACAGCATCTACTTACCACCCGGTGAACTGTGCGCTCATTTGTCTACTCTTATTCTATAATAAAAGGATGTAAGCTATGTTAAATGTTATAAATGATAACGTTATAGTTATTGTGAAAATGGTAATGAGTTGACGTGAGCGCGATGAAAACTGAAATAAATTAATACTTTTCAGTAATGGGCGAAAATTTCAGTAATTGGTGCTAGGAGATATGTACCTTTGAACTGTACAAATTGTATTTGCAAAACTTTATTTATATTTTAATTACCGAAGTAAGTACGATAAAACAACTGTAATGAATAAATATACATTACGGGCTATCAAGAGTTCACTGCTTAACATAACCCTCTGCCAAGCGTGGCAGCTATGGCAAAGTTCTTCCTGTGAGGCGTTCTGTGGGAGAGGCCTATGTTAAGCTGTACACTTCTGATACGCTGTAATCATGAACAATTCGTAATTTGAGCCGTGGTAGCCCTGGGGCTACGGTCTCGCTGTAAATTTCACAGTAGGTGAGCACCCCGGGTTAGATCCCCGCCGGCACGAATGAAAATGTTAATTGAAAATTTTAGCTGATTTACCACGTTTTACACGTTCTTAGAGCCATGATGCAGTTATATTAGTGGTATAGTTTTAGGATGAATGGGTCGGCTCGACCGGGGAGGACCGCGCTCACAATTTGACTATAAGTCCGCCTAGCTCAGTATGCAGAGCATGAGACTCCTAATCCCACGACTTGTTAGAGCCCCATATTGGGCGATTATTAGCTTCTAAGAGATTTTGTAATATAATAATTTGTAGAAATAACTTGTATACGTATAAAAAACTTTTTTATAGAAGTAAATTTTATTCAATGTAGGTTATTTTATTTTCATTATAGTCATATCAGCTATTTAGCTAAGAAATAGTCGTTTTGTATTGGAGAACTGAAATATTTTTTATAGTTTAAACTAATTAAAATATTTATCTAAACACATTCTTGGCATTTAATTGGCAGTTTGTTGATGGCCTTGCTACAGAAGTGTGCTATACGAGAATCGATTTTCTTTTACTGCTTTACTGGTCATTGATATTGCGTGCTATTGTATTGAGATGCATCGTTTTCACGTCAGTACTCGTATTAAAATAACAAAAATTTTCTTAGAGGTTATAAAATATATAATAAATATATTAATAGAGATATTGCAGATAAAACAAACCCCAAGGAAACAAATGAATTACTTATTTTAAAAAAGTAATAAAATGCAATATTATTTAAAATTTATATCTGAACTTAAAATTAAAAAGAAGTTAAACCATAGCTTAAAGTTTAAAATGGCTAGTTCTACAAAACGGCAATTTCTTGGGTAAATATTTTATATTTATAATCAGTAAATGGGTATATTATATAGTTTAATTATTTAAGTTTCATTTTATTAAAATATGCGACAGTAGTCTTTTGGTAAAGGTGCGGGTTGCAAACGCAGAAAATCCTGGGTTCGAATCCGCCATTCCACTATTCGACTAATTTGGCAATTCTATAACCTTGTATTTGTAATTAATAAATATATTATTTTATTTAATCGTATAAGTTACATTTCATTGTAATACAATATGGTTAAAGGTGCGGGCTGTAAAATCAGAAAGTTGTGAGTTCGAATCCGCCATTCGATTATTCGAATTTCGTAGTTAAAGACCTAATATCAACTGGAATGGTTATTTTTTACTTTTCCAATGTTGCGACAGCTGTGTACTATTTGTTTTGTGTTTAGTAAGACCAGATCATTGCAACCACTATGATCTATTAAGATCGCTGCTATGGCTATAGTTCACTGCTTAGTGATAGATCTTCAATGATTTGAATGAGTTGCTTAGTTGTGATCATTTTCACTTCTTTTGTTATTTACTTTAGTTCATTTCTTAATTAAACAGCTAAGTGCTACTTTTGCGCATTAAGGATCCGTAATCAGTTATGCCATATGTTGATGTGTTATTTATTTTTTTCGATTATACAATTATAATTGTAAAAATCACTTAAGGGGACATATAATGTCAAATGGCTTAGCAAGATCCTTCGTTATGCCGAAAATATTGCAGCATTAATTTTGAAATAAATATATGGTAAAGTTGAGGATTAATGTTAGTGATTATGTTAGACGAAAACACGACTTCGTAAAATTTTCTCGATGGAAAAAAAATCCAAAGTTACCTCCAAAATAAACAATAAACCGCTGTTATTCGTAAAATACTTTAAATAAGATCATGAAACTTTGCATACTAACTGAACTAACTATAAAGCAGTGCTTATGTTATTTACTTTTTTTAAAATACCATTATTTTCACTGTAAAAAGAAATTACCTAAACTATCGGCGTCTTGAGCTTGATTCCTGTCGTTCCGTTAGTATCGCTTAGGCTTTTGAAGGGAGAAGTTGTGTCGCTTACGATCAGAATATACATTACGCAACAGTACGACGTAAAATTAAAATGGGAAATAACCGTGATAAAAATAAGAAGCGGCTGGCTTGGCGTTAAGAAACAGGCATAAATATGATAAACCTAATGAAATAAGTGTCTAACGACCTTTCTACTTACAGTATTAGTGATTACAAATATTTCGGTACATAGCATACGACGCGCGGGGAAGTGGGGGCGAAATTAGAATTTGAGCTGACTTACTCTAACCTCTTGAAAGCGAAATCGGAAAATAAAAGTAAAGTTACTTACCTGCAATTTTCCGCTCTCTCATTTTTCTCCACAGCTGCTCGGCTTTTCTCATCGGCCAGTTTTCAACTTTAGCACTAAAACTTCTAAAGAACTTGTACTCTTTAAAATGCGACATTCTGCGCTCCATTTTACTAGGTGCGTGTCCTGACGGTGGTGGCGATGACGCTTTTGGTGTTGTCGACGGAGACGCCATATTGAATATCAAACTTAGACTTGCGTTTACGAAACAATTTTTGTTGTGTTATATATATTTATAGGTACTTTAATTTATCCTTAGCTTAATTCAAAAAAACTTCGACATGTTTATATTTCCACGTCAGTTTTAGGTTTTTAATCCTTTGAGCTGCCATTTGCCTTGTCTTCTTTGTTTCAATTCATTAAAGTATTCACTAACTTTTTAAGACACGAAATCGACATTTATATTTAATAGTGATTCTACCTATTATTATATTAATTGAATCACTTGTTATATCGCATGTGGAAACAGCTTAAAAGATAATTTTATAAATATCCCAAGTTCTAATAATAAAGATTATCCAACTATTAAAAACTAACCCAACAGTGTTTACGTTGGTAAAAATAATTTTGTAAATATAATCTCAGCACTTGATCATCTAAATATTTATAAGATACTTTTGGCAAAGAATGTCGTAATTTTACACTAAAACGCTTCTTTGCGCCATTAATTAACCTGAAACAAAGAAAAATGCGTTAAGTGTTGATATTTTTTTTGTAATACAACATAAACATAAATGTAGAAGTAGTTAGAATTTATAAACAATTGAAAGCTTATACGCCTCCGCATCGATTAGAACTAGTTGCATGCGTCACTTTATAGTAGTCACATAATTAAAGCATAGTTACATACTATACTCGTATACGTCACATCGATGGACACATCCTTCCTCTCATTTCTGAGACGGTTTAAGGACACGAAGATGTATGCGGTCGGCACTGCCTCAATGCGTTTTGGCGAGCTTAGCAATGTGTGTGTGTTCTCACATGTGGGTTTCCCCACAATTACTACCTTGATCCCAAGCACGTAGAAAACCACTACTTAAAATTGTAATAAACAATTTCATTGGTGCCGACACAGATTGAAGGCTGAATGCTAGAGGAATAACCATTATACACACACAAACACACACACACACACACACACACACACACACACACACACAACACACACACACACACACACACACACACACACAACACACACACTCACACACACATATATATATATATATATATATATATATATATATATATATATATATATATATATATCATCATTCATCATTGAGTGACGACCTGGTAAGATATGCAGGAAGTCGATGGATGCAGGTGGCTCAGGACCGTGCTTTATGGCATTACTTGGGGGAGGCCTATGTTCAGCAGCGGACTTGTGAAGGGCTGTAATGATGATATATATATATATATATATATATATATATACATATATATATATATATATATATATATATATATATATATATATATATATATATATATATATATATATATATATATATATATATATGTCTGTGTAAGTAAAAAATGACACGATTGACAATTATCATAAGTACTTCATGAAACGGTCATGTTTATGAATGAGCTTTACATAAGATAGCGGCGAAAATGATGTGAAAGCAACTGTATTTCAATTTTACAAGTTGTCAATGACAACTTTCAGCTTTTAAAGTGTAACCACAGCCTTTTTTACAGCCTTATACGTACTAGTCTGGGTACATGCCTTCTCTCATTTATGAGCAACTAGTCATCCATGCTGCTTAAATGCTTGTTGGTAGGCTTTACTTGTCTTTAAAATATTTTTAGACACAAGCTTGCTTAAGTTTTTAGACATAAAATGTCTGGCAAATAAAATATTTCAATCTCCTCCACGCGATGTTTCCTTTCATCGCCGAGAACGTGATAAATCAGCACTTGAAATTGCAATTAATAATTTTATTGGTAACTAAAGCGAGCGAGCTATCTTTACCATTAAGGATAAACTCTACAGTATGGCCTTAATAATACAATAAATATATATATATATATATATATATATATATATATATATATATATATATATATATATATATATATTATATAAATATAAAACGTGGTTAAGACCCTTAGCCGCAGCGCAACAATCTTTGCGAAATTTGACGTTCGCTATCAAATTCCAGGCTTGAGATTTAAGTTCAAACATTTTTCAAGTATCTTCATCTTAAAACTTCTCATATTAAAACTAAGACTATTTACAAAATACTTTTGTAATTAAACTGCGTAGATTAACTTCATGCCTAAGTGTACGCTCCCAAAACTAAGTAAAAAATTTACTGTAACTTGCAGTACAAATCCCACCATCTCATTTTAAGCAATAACTATAACTTGCCCTTTTTAAGCATCCTATACATTAGTTAAGGATAAGGTCTGTATGTGCCAAATTTGATACAAAGTTCGCTTTGCTGTTATTGCGTGTATGAGTAACAACCATCCAAAAATATCCCCAGGAACTCAGATGAATGAACTGGGTAAGTTTATTAGAGAGTCATAACTGTATCCGCGAACTCTCACACGTACTAACATTCTATTGCCCAATGTAAAGCTATAGATCGGTGAGATCGGTAGACCCGTGCTATAAGTAATGAACGCTGACGGCTCCGTGGTGCAGTGGCTTAGTAATGAGTGGCTGCGCTGGGTACCGCGGGTTCGAATCCCGTATGGAAAAAGTATTTGTACGGCCTACAAATAATTGTTCCGGATCTGGATGTTTGTTCTTGTGCAATTTATTTTTGTAAACTGTCCCCACAATACAGGAGAAAATCCCGGTGTGGGGATAACGTTTAAAATAATAATAATATAAAACTATAATAAAAGAAGACACAACCAGATACGAAATCCAACAATTCTTGGAAGCTGGGATTCCATATCAGGACCCGTGTAATAGCCAAGTAGTCTGATCAAAAAACCATGCAGTCGTTAATATTACAGTTGTGGTTTTGACCTTACTTGCGCTACACTGAAATATTTTTGATATTGGTCTAAGGTATGGATCCGAAAAAAATTTACGTTATTTTATAATTAATTTAAATATTTTTACAAAGATTGAAATAACACATTATTTAAATGTTAAATAAATAGTAATAATATTCCACAACTATCACACAACGCCATCTAGTCCCAAGCTAAGCAGAGCTTGTGTTATGGGTACTAGACAACTGATAAACATACTTATATATTTCTAAATACATAAATATTATAGATAAATTACACCCAGACACAGAACAAATGATCGTGCTCATCACACAAACATTCGTCCTGGGTGGGAATCGAACCCACGACCTCCGGCATAGCAGTCAGGGTCACTTAACCACTAGACCAACAGGTCATCTCGTTGTCGCTTAGTTTAACTTTCAATAAAATGTAAAAACCAACTTCAAGGGGTAACAAGTAAAATGTCGTCTAAACCGTAACATTAAAATCTTCATCCTATTGTAGCGCGCCAGTCAGGACCGGTATGTACTCGAACATTCTAGATGTTTCAGTAGAAGGGGCCCTATATAAGGCCGGTATAGACCGCGACCCGAGTCGGTATCGGATTCGCGATACAGACGAATACTTTGAAGCGATACAACTGCGATCTGCGAAAAGTGATCAGTTGTACAATTGTGTTTTATTATTAGTGAGTTTTAAGTTGTAATTGGTAATCTGTAATTAAAGTGTCAATTTTGGTAATTCAATCGGCAGTTTTGATTGTCACGAACCCCAAGCTCGTAACACTATTTTGTCATTCGTTGTGAATGGAATTGTTTTCTTTAAATTTATAAGATATCTCCCTAGCTGTACCCTTGCCATAACATATTTAATAATAAATAGTCATTAAAATCGGTTCAGCCATTTCCGAGAAATTGGTGAACATACATACATATAAAAAATATACGCGTCGAATATAGAACCTAATCGTTTTTTGAACACGGGTAAAAATAAATATTGTTTCGAGGTTCATCACAGTTGGCTAGGGATTTTTAATTTCAGAGATACTCATACAATGTTAGTTTTCATTTTTAAAAATTGTCACCCGCAAGTTGCTTTTTGATCATGCCGAAATTATTAACGGTCACTAGATTCAAATAGAGAAGGCTATACTCGTATTCAACGCAAAACTGGGCACAAGAATGAACGGTGAGCTGAAGGTAGGGAAATTTGGGATAAGGCAACGGAACTCAAGGGGCCAGCAGCTGGCTGACTTTATGGAGAAAGAGGGGCTGTTTATGATGAACTCTTTCTACCAGAAGCGGCCCCACAGGAAGTGGACCTGGCCGAGCCCCGACGGTTCGACAAAAAATAAGATTGACTTCATTGTGACGACCAGACTCCAACTGTTCAGTGATGTCTCAGTGATCGCAAGGGTGAAAACTGGCAGCGATCATCGAATGGTTAGAGCACACTGAACCTAAACGTCAAGTTGGAGAGATCTGTCAGAGAGAGGTCAATTGACGGATTCAACTCGGCTGGGTAGCGTTAGGGAAATTACGACACATCTTCTCGTCTGATATACCTTAAACTCTGAAAACTAGATTGTACAACCAGTGCGTGTTGCCAGTAATGACTTACGGATCTGAGACGTGGTCCTTCACTGCTGGCCGTATGAGGACGCTCAAAGTCGCTCAGTGAGCTATGGAGAGGGCTATGCTCGGAGTTTCTCTGCATGATAAATTCAGAAATGAGCATATCCGCAGTAGAACCAGAGTGACCGACGTAGCCCAACGGATTAGTAAGCTAAAGTGGCAATGGGCCGTCCATACAGCTCGAAGTACCGATAACCGATGGGGTAGAAAGGTTCTCGAGTGGCAGCCTCGTACCAGTAGGCGTAGTGTAGGCCAATGTTCAGCAGTGGACTTGTGAAGGGCTGTAATGATGGTGATGATACCCGTATTATATGTAGAGAAGGTATGTAGATAGAGGATGTATATGCCTAGTATGACCACTTCTGTTACATATTTAAATTAATTTTTTTATTAATTTAAAGACATTTTATTAATTTAAAGAAAACTTTTTAAAGAAAAGTGTTATAATAATAAAATAGGGACATTTTATTGAATTCTAGGCGAATGATTAAAAAAAAACATTTTATTCAAATTGACATTGATACAGGCGTTTAATTTTTCTGGCCATCAATATATATATATATATATATATATATATATATATATATATATATATATATATATATATATATATATATATATACGCTCTGTCTTCACGAGGCTACATGAAGTTACTGCTTACGTAACGTAACGTTTTCAGTAGGTATGTAAGGGTAGGATGTAAGGGTTTACAAATACGAAATCACCATTGATGCACGCTATATAATCACTGTGAACTTTTACAACAATTAGCAAGGCTTGTTCAGAGATACGATATGTTACGAGATAGGATAAAGAGGGTGTATATAGTACTGTACCTGGTACATGGCGACACTAGTTACCACTAGCGCCTTCTAGTATCGAGTAGCAGACCTAGGAGTGTCAAGATTCTTCTAGAAATTTCCATGCTAGAACTTTCTGTAACTATCGACACATCGTCAGTCAAGACCGGTATGAAAACATTCAATTCATTCAGTCACTCAAACATTCAGTATGTGAACATTCAGTTCGTAATAGTACTATAGAAAATACAAAATACTAGTGATGCAACGAATACTACTTTATGATTACGAATACGAATATCAAACCTACTATTCGGCGAATACGAATACGAATATCTCGCCATGGTACAGAAAAACGAATCTATTTGATGATGTTCTATTGTTCTAATAATTAAAATTTACATCAGGCAAATTTTTATTTAAAAAACATAATATTTGTAGATTTCCTGGTTTTAGTCGATTTCTTTTGTCAGTCTGGATGTTCCCAGCCGTTGAAAAAAGTCTTTCCGATGCGACTGTAGATGGTTTCAGGAAAAAATATTTTGGGCGAGTTTTTTAGCCTTGAAAAATGGACATCTTTTCGACAAATAAAAGGCCAATGGATCAGAGGCAAGATTTAAGACTTCGTATTATTGGGGTTGCTCGAGATAATGTCGTTGATTTTTTGCTTAGCTCTTTAGTAGTTTCTTCAAAATTGGCCAGAATATCAATAATTTGGCTCTTAATAGACTATTTCCTTGCTTTGATTTCATGTCGACAATTTGGTAGAGATGGTAAACATCTTGAATCGCTATGCGTTGTTCATGTAATCTCTTTAACATCTGATATGTTGAGTCCCATCTAGTTTCAACATCTTTAAACAAAACATGTTTCGGTATATTGTTAGCTTGTTGAGAATCTTTCAGTAGTTTGAGTGTTAAAATCAGTAATCACTCACCTGCCCTTGTGTAGCCGTCGAACGTTGCGGCTTAGGGCCTACGCAAACGTCATATTTTTTACGCGCCGACGAAGCGCGATGCCAGCAATTAGAGTTGCGTACAAAAGTATTAGTTTTTAATTATTCGTGAATAGTACTCGCTGAATACGAATATTCGATAAATATCCACTATTTGGCGAATACGAATATTCGTATTCGTATTCGTTGCATCACTACAAAATACTGTGTATCTATTATTGTTTTGTTTTGTAATTATGTTAATGTTAATGTCTCTTAGTTCACAGAGGAGACAAAGCACCTTTAGGAAATATAATGAATTCTTGAAGACAGTTGTCCCTTACCGTTACCGTTATATTATGTTATACCGTTAAGCCTATCAAAAGTCCACTACTAAACATTTATTGTAACCCATAAATTGCCTCATGAGGGGGGATATTCACCATAGTTGCCACGTTTGGTAGACTAGTTGACAATCGCAGTTTTTTAATTTTTTCTTGTTATTAGATAAACGCTATCACCTATTTTTCCTTGCACGTTACTACAAAAAAATCAAAGTACGAATTGATTCTTGTAATGTTGATGATTATATCATTGATAATTATTAATTACAATTAACATCAAATTACACTTTACACACGGGCAACTTTATTCCTACGGGAAATTGACAAAATGATTTCATGGTAACAGTGTATAGACTGAAGAGAGTATTTACTAATTGTAGTCCCCCAAGACTTGTTTAATAAACACTCGTAGTTCCCGGGATTGGAAATTCGCCAGTGCTTAGAGGTATTTGAAATTAGAGGAATGTTGGAATTTCGGAAGGGATCTCAGTGACCGAATAACGTGTATACTTATAAATTTATGAACTGTTGCCATGACGGCGGAATTTTTGATATTACTGAAATTGAAATTGTTAATCCTAGGTCTACATACATGTTATATACCATACGTGGCAGAGCCACGCTGCAGCTATATTATGCTTAGGCTTGACCGGGTAAGGACCATCTTCCCAAAGAATACCAGAGTAAAATAGCAGCTTAACGCTGCTGTGTTTCGTATGGTGAGTGTAGAGAACCGGAGAACCGTTTTACTGGAATGGAAGCATTCTTAGTTCTCAGGGGTGACAACGCATCTGCGTTTTGATTCTTAATCGAGGTTAAATGTAGATGTCAATGGGCCACAGCATCCACTAGGTGACTGTGTGCTCGTTTGACAGCCTTTTTCTATAAAAATAATGTTGCGACTGTCTCGATGGTCTGGTGGTCGTTAACGTGATTGCTGATAATTTTGTCCCAGGTTCGAATTCGGTGTCAGGCCAAAATTAGTTATTGGGGTTTTTCCGTTAGAGAATCTCGGGTCGTGTTGCATTACCGTCCCGTTAGACTATGAGATTAATACTGGGTGAAACTTTGCCTGCGCATACACTCGGGTACTACAATCCTGTTCTGCGCAAATGACTAGTCTTCGTTGAGATTGTCCGCTGTGACCGAAATTCGGTCTGGAAGACATTATTTTTAATATTATTTGTATATTTCATGTCTATGTATTTCGAAACAATAATACATAAACACTCACGCCTGTCACCCAGAGGTGTAGGCCGAGACTACGGACTTCCATTTGGCACGATCCTGACATACACATCTCGCCTCCTTTACATCCATATATCTACGCATACACGCCCGTCAGTTAAGGGTACTCCTAATGTGGCCCATTTTCAAAATATCGCCAATTTGGTCGATAAACCTTCGTCTAGAGCGTCCTTTCCCGACTCTACCGTTCACATCTGCAATATTATATCTGCACTCTTTCCTCGTTCATTTTTTCTACATTACCATATCTTTACGTATTATACTTATAAATGTTGCGAAGTGTATGGACATGTTTCCATAAAAAATGCTATCTCTAATAAAATTATTTTATTAAGCAAGAACTCACGTACAAGTTATACACCATTACTCAAAAATAAGTATTGTTATTATCTATACATACACATTTACATAAATAAAATCGAAGTGTCGCTCTGAAATATCTAAATAACTGGCTTTATTGAGCTCAGAGGGCTGTTTGCATGCTATTGAGACAGTATTAACCCCTTTTTAAACCTTTTTAAAACGTATAGTGACGGTGTTAGAATATCCACAACTCCACATCTTCCCGTGGGTGTAGTAAGAGGCGAGAGAGAGAGAGAAATTGCAACAGGTGATGGGCAGAAGCATCTTCCTAATAACAACTCAAAATATTAAAGAACTGCGGCTGATAGACTTTTATAGGCTGTGATGATGATGATGATAACCCCTTTTAAAAAAAAATCTGCCTCTATATCTGTCTATCCAGGTTAATCTTCAGAATGGCTGAACCTATTGTATTGGAACTTCACAAACAGGTAGAGAGCAATTCGAGGGTTCATCCAAGATTTATTTATCAGAAGAACTTGATTTTTAATTCTCGACGTTGCGGGTGCTTTCCAGCACCCATGGTCACGGTGGATTGAGGTGACTGACGTCACGATGTCAGTGTTATCCCGGAGCATCTTCAGCTTTTTAACAGTATAACGGTAGTAACAGTTATCAAAAAGTAATTAAAATGTGGGTTCAAAGATGATTTTTATTAATTTTTAATTTAAAGTACCTTTTATAAAAATCTACCTACTTTACCATTCATTCACGTTATATATTGTACACAAATATATTCAAACTACGAATCTGCACCGGAATACAATTTTTAATTTCTTTCACTTTTTATTTTTTCATTTAATCCGCCATCTGTCCTGAGCCTCGCCTCATCATAACGCAATCATAAGAGTTGAAAGATTTTTCTTTTAATCACCTCTTTTAGAATTAATCAATTTACTTATCAAAAGTTCATTTAGTTTTCAAGTTAAAATAATAGCTTAGACATGAAAGTCCCCCAAAGTTAAAGTTTATATGGAGGAGTGCAAAAAGCTATATACTCGTATAATATATACCGTTACAGCCTATTCAAAGTCCTCTGCCGAACATAGGCCTCCCTCATAAATTGCCTCATAGGGAGATATTATATATTATAATCTTAATTAAATAAAATGAAACAAAACATACATTGTTTACGTTCATATCCTAGATATTCATACTGCCAATGATGTCAAACACATAATTATCACTTTGACAAATTATGTCTTTAGTTGGCGTTCATACCAAAGAGTATCACTATGTTTTAAAGTATTTAGTTCATACTGCCAACGTCTCAGAGTAAGTGCGAACCATAAACAGACGTGTACAAACCTAATATTTATCCATGTATATTATTCCAAGATGTTATCACTAAAAGGCCTTACTCAAAGGACTTAATAATTACTATAAATGTTGCCGACAGATAATTAGTAAGATATTGACTGAATGAGTTGTGCATTTTGTGTGATTACAAATGTTCCTTTTTCGATAGTGTGTGAAATGTAGACAGGCAAACAAGCGTTTATTTTATATTTTGTAGAGATATTTATGTTTTATGTCATTAATGTGCAATTAAAAAGGTAAATACAACTTGCTTTATACAACCTTAAAATTTTCATAAATTACGCTCGAATTACGAACCTATGAAATTGCCATTCTGCAGTATTGGCCATTTCAAATGAAAATCAAAATGTTTATGTGCAGTTTCAGTATTGCTTGGAATTTCACCACCCCCGCCCCCTCAGAATACGCGGGGCTACCAGAGCACTCACGCTCAGGAAGAGTAGGTTAGGTTGGGCGTGGATGCTCAGCGAGGGATTCTCCGTTACCAGGGGTGTTGGTACCCACCTGGGGTAGTGTTTTCTTTAATTCCGCTACCATGTTAAGGAGGGACGGGGTTCTTTAGGGGGAGATTTAAGGTTGTTTTTTCTATAAAAGGGATGTTAAAGTAAGTGACAACTTTAAACGAAACTGGGCACTCATCTATGTTGTCAAACGCATCCGTGTTACAGAAAATATAATTTGTGTTTTATTTTATCAAGAAGTTATTATAGTAATTCATTTACATGAACGCTTTCTATTGGCACATCTGGCAGAATGTAAAGTTCTAATGGATTAACCAGCAAATTGTATTAACATCTAACAGACGGGGAACGGTTTTCGTTATAATTTGATTAGTGACAAACTTTATTCATCCTGATCGACTTCATGTATTAATAGATTACGGTTTATTACTTTAGTAAAAATTAAACATCAAAATAATTGAGGTTTTTTTTTCAAAAGTAGATATATCGAAATTGAATAAAAATAGCAAAGAGAAAAGAAGGAATTTTATGCCTAACATCATATCATTTGTTTAATGATATTGTAGAGATCCGACTACCATTTTAAGTAGAAACTAGGCATTCTATTTTGGGCCTCTGGGGTGACAACTCATCTCCATTTTAATTCTTAATTAAGCACAGATGTAGATGTCTATGGGTCACAGCATCTATTTACCATCGGGTGCTTTATTGCAAGGTTTGCTAGAAATTTCAAATAAAGTATCAAGCCGTTTCTGTGTGTGCCGTGTTCTTTTTTCTGGGCCAAATACTTTTAAAAGGAGGGCAAAGAAGATTCAACGTAAAGCAGGATCTATGGTTAGAACAGATAAAAGTGGCCGCCATTTTGAAATCACTTGTTTTTGGACTTATTTGCTTTTAAAATTAATATTTAATTTGGCTGATGATAAATTATACTATAATGTATTGGCAGACTTTAAATTATAGGATGAAAAGTTGTGTATAATATAAAAAATAAAATATTATTTTTTTGTTTTCATGAACACACTTAACTTACGTTTAATATTTAATACGATGAATGTATGAACATGCCGGAGGGCCACGCATTCCTGGCTCGGTAAAAAAATGTTTGATTTTTTTCCATAATAAAAATTCTACTAACGTATTGACTTTTGGAGCTGTATTCTCCAAGGTTTTTTTTCGGTCATTACAAAAAATTAGCGCTGCTACAAGTTGTGCTCGTATTTTTATTATAAACTAGTATGTCGTTGTGTACATAAATAGACCTGACTGCCTCATTAGTCTAGTGGTTGTAGTAGTGTGACTGCTGATCATGAGATCCTGGGTTCAAATCGCGGGTCAGAAAAATATTATTTATAGAGTTTTTCCATAAAGAAATTCTCACTAGCTGCCCGGATTGTCCGGAGTGAGGAAGTTGGTGGTGTCTCACCCAGGTGCCTCGAAAAGCATGAAAAGCCGTTAGGCCTGGGTATGATCTCACGGCGTCGGTTCAATGTCCCATCGGACTATGAGAGTGAGGGAATAGAGAGTGCACGTGCGCTTGTGCATACACTTGGGCACTATAATCCTGTCCTGCGCCGATGGCTAGCCTCCGTGGAGGCCGGTCGCCGCGACCGAAATTTGAAATTCATTTCATCGATAGTCTGTGCCAAAGTAAAGGGTTCCTTTCCTGATAGAAAACCCCAACCCCAGAACTTTTTTAAGGCTTCTGATAGATAGCCGGTATAATCATCTCATTTAAACCATGCATAAATAAATCTGATCAGCAACGAGCAACAGAAACAAATATAAACATACACAGTTCTGCTGCAGTGTAGTTCCGTTGCCGCTTAGTGTGTATTGTCTCATATAATTTCATATAAGGAATATTTTGACGCAGCGTGTCGCTTAGTTCAGCTTATTGCGGTCCTACCTTAATCCTCTCTACAAGTGAGAGACCCGTTTTCAGCAATCGGCTTTCGTGACGTAGGACATACACTACATTTTCATAAATATATTGTGATGCCAAAGTTAATGTGTCTATTTCTTTAAAATTTTCTCTGAGGGACTCTTTACCATGCCCTTTTCTTTACTAATCAACCATACGGCTCTCTTTTGCAAAATAAATATGGTTTCAATGTCAGTCGCGTTACCCCATAACAAAATTCCCCCATAAAATAGAAATAAACAGATAGCTTGAGGATATCAGCTCCTGCAGCTTTAGACATTAGATCGATCAAAACTCTTACGGCTTACTCTTACTTTAAAGTTAAAAACGATTGAAGAGAACTAAAACCAGTAAAATTACCATCTCAGACCTCTGAAGAAGCCTCGTAACTTGTTTGAAAGGTCCGACTCAGTCATCATATGGCATCATTTAGTCATCCAGGTTTATTTGGGGGGGGAGGGGCTCATGTGATACATGTGATACTGTGATATATTTAAAATGTGCCGTAGATTTTCTATCAAAGTTTAGCTTGACTCAAACTTGACTCGAGAACAATGTTCAGGACGATTACGATTATAAAAGCAGAGCTTGCCCTCATTCAATCCAGATCCGAATACGTTAGAGTGTAAATTCTGTGATCAGATCACACAATTTGCACAACTGGTCATTAAAAGAAAGGTGAATGAAAGTGAACGCATGTAAGACAAAAGTGATGGTTTTTAAAACAGAAGAAACTAAAATGTTATGTGAAATAAGAATATAAGGGGAGTTAATTGTGCAAGTGGATGGGTTCGTGTGTTTGGGACGGTAGATATAATAGGGATAAATAACGACGAGGGAATGCAGGAAATTGAGTGAATATGGCATTTACACTCTATTATAAAGAATCAGAATGTGTCAAAAAAGGTACGTATGGTTATTTATAATGCCGTTTTAATCCCTACTTTAATATATGTTAGTGAAAGTTGGGTGTGGTAGAAGAAGCACGAAAGTAGAATAAACACTGTAGTAATGCGGTCTTTAAGGAGTATGCTAGGGCTGAATCTGAATTACAGGGTGAGAAACTGCGTGGTAAAAGAAAAATGTGGTGTGCAAGATGACGTTTTGACCAAGATTAATTAAAATGAAAATGAAAATTAAAAAGGAAAAATTAAGAAAGGAAAGCTTGGGTGGTTTGATCATGTAGAAAGAATGAACGACAAAAGAGTGACAAAGCAAATTTTTATTGCAGATTTGAACTCCAAAGTCCGGAAAAGACGCCCTAGATGAAGGTTTATCGACCAAATTTGCAATATTTTTAAAATAGAAAACATACCCTTAAGCGACGAGTATATATGCGTAGATATATGGATATAAAGGAGGCGAGAGATGTATGTCAGGATCGTGTCAAATGGAAGTCCGTAGTCTCTGCCTACCCCTCTGGGTGACAGGCGTGAGTGAAAAAAAGAAACTATAATATAGAAAAACTAACACTATAAATGTAAATTGTCAAAAAGTCCTGCTCCCCGTGATATAGTGCCAATAACGCTGGCCTGGTTTCCTCGCTGTAGCTATTCAGCTATAGCTAGCGCTGTAGCTACTAAGCCTTTGAGCGAGGAAAGCACCAGCCCTCTTATCACCAGCAACGATGACCAGCAGTGGATACAGTTCCTTAAGAAACTTCACTGCACGTGGACTCCACGGACCAATAGTCTCTACAGCAAATGGCACAAATATGTAGTCATTTCTCAAAGACTCGTATTTGCGCCATTTACTAAATTCGGCTGCCTCTGATGCCGCCCCGGCTCTAAAAGAACTCAACAAACAAAGAACTCAACTCCCTTGAGATGAGAGGCAGCCAAAGTGTAAACGCAAGTAGCATCCCACACTAGGGCTTTACCTCTCTCCCAAGAAACCAAAGTCATACCGTCGGATCTCTTGCCATCGTCTCTAAATATCCCGCAAGGCTCTTAAACCGAGGGGATATTTATGGAGACAAGAGCCCTTCGGATGATTTCGTTCAAAGAACCGTGACGGGAAAACCTACCTGCTTTTTTCTTGCAAGAAAGTTCGTGGAGCCCTAACTCATCGACGCTGCTACCACAAGGGCACTGGTGAGGTTGACAAATTGCCGCTCCAAGCCGGATTCCTACGGCAATGCGCAAGCTCTCCCCATCAAGCAATGTGCCGAGATTACTTGATGGTAGAGCGTGTAACCAGTGACTAGATTCCTTAGTCGAAACAGCTAGAAGGCGAGCTTGATCTTGTTGACTGTGTAAATTTTGAAATAAATTTTTCTGGACACTCCGTACCAACTGTGGTTTTGGTCTTCGACAAATAAATACATAGGTTGTATAACTATTACACAATTTCTTAAAAATATTAGTAACGTACTTTAATGTGCAACACAAGTTATGGCTATACTAGGTATATTTACATAATATGTCCCTCTCTATATGAATCCAGTGACCGTTATTAACGTCGACATGATAAAAAAGCAGTCTGCAGGCGACTTTTTTAAAAAATGTACACAACAATTGTACGGGTATGTCTGAAATTAAAATTCTTATCAAACTCTGAAACGAGCTTGAAGCAATATTTGTTTTTGCTACATCGTCTAAATAATACGTAATTTCAATCTTTGTAAAAATATTTCATTTACATTGAACTAACCTGAAAAGAAAAGTTTTAATTAAAAATTAAATTCTCATATTTTGATAAAGCGATAAAAGTATAATATAGACTAGTACTCGGCGCGTCACTACCGCAGAAGAAATAATTGTGAAAATATCGTTTCAAATTTGTAAGATTGTTTAATTATGAATTATAATGATATATTACTTTCAAATAAATTTGTCGGTACGGTACACGCGCCGCCTAATATAAGTTAATTTTACTATGCTTAAAATCTTCGCGCAAGTGCAAGCAATAAGTTGATAAAGTTTTACCGCTATCTAATGGATGGTACGGCAGCACAAGAAATACAAACAAACAGACATTAACACTGGTTGAAGACTTTTGTCTTCAGACTTTGTAGTATGGGCGACGAGAAAATCCGACAGAACTTTCTAAATGCTGCCCAGCCTAACTGAATCCTCCGATCAGTCTCCTTCTCGAAGTTATTCTTTCCTAGTTGCAATATCTGCCCAAGGTAGGTATATTCCTGGACAACTTCGAGAATTTCACCATCAGCAGTAATTGGAACTGGCATGACATGATCGTTTATCGTCGAACATTATTTTTGTCTTGTTTAGATTCATGCACAGACCAACACGTTGGGAGGATTCATTCTGTCTGTTTAGCATGTCCTGAAGTTCTTGCAGCGATTCGCCATGACGACTATACGGTAATTTTTATAATATATATATATATTCTACCAACCAATTAGTTCTAATCACTGAACTCCGACCTAATCGACATCAAAAATATTTCAGTGTATTGCAAGTCGAACGTCACGTCGAAGTCATGACAGTAAAAGTTGAAGACTGCGTGGTTTTTTGATCAGACTATTTAACTGCTATGTTGGACCTGAGTTGGACCCTAAGCTGGCTTAAGCCAATATTTGTACATGTACACGAATTGTTGGATTACCGATCTGGTTCTGTCTACCGATCTTATTGCATGAGATTTACATTGAGTACGAGAAGATTAGTGCGAGTTAGTGTTCGCGGATACAACTATGGCTCTATAATAATCACTAACGCAGTTCAATAATCTGCGTTCGTAAAGTTATTTCTAGGTGTTTGTTACTCAAACATGAATTAATAGCTAAACGAACTTGGATTAAATTTGTGACACAGATAGACCTTGTTCTTTATTAACGCATGGAGCGAATTAAGCGACAGTAGCCTAATGGCAGGGCGCGGACCGCGAACTCAAAAAGGTCGTGGGTTCGAATCCGCCATTCGACTACTGGCGTGAACCACTCGTAACACAAGCAATTTAAGCTTACCACGAGTGGTTAAGGGGAATATTAGTAATCTTTATAGCATTCATAATATTCCTTTTTTTTAAGAAAAAAAAGTGTTTAACACAGGCAAATAAACGTTACCGCTGGAAAACTCACGTGAAAATAATATTTTTATGACTCCTTGGGCTTATACCAAAGCGTAAAAACTCAATGCCTTATGCATTTGGTTTTTATGCTATATAAACAAAGTACTGCATGCACGACATTTTTTCAATCGGAATCAAAAACATTTAAGTATGTGTAGTATATATATTTAAATATCTTGGATCAGAATAAAGATTATCCCATTTTATACTTACACACGTCATTTTATAGTTAAGTCGTGGATGACGCAACCGAATCCAATCCGAAGCCTTTATGTGTTTGTGGAAAATTAAATTTCATTCATTTTTTTAAACAAGTAAGAAACTAATAGATGCTGTGGCCCATTGAGACATATCTCTTTTGATCAAGTATCTGAATGCCCCCTGAGGACTAAGATCGAATACCTCGTTTCCAGTAAAAAGAATCACCGGTTTTCCTTTCCAACCATACAAAATGCGGAAGCATTATGCTGCTGCTATACGCTATAACGTGGCTTTGATAAATCATTATTTTTCAGTTTTTTAGAAAAATTAATATAACAGTGAAATGTGGTAAAATTATCAGAATATCTGAGTTTGTACTTCATTCACAGTAAATATTTAATTTGGTACTACCTAGTTTGATGTGCTTACATTTAAGGCATCATCAAAACAATTAAAATTGTTGCTCGTGAACAAGTAGAATTAACAAAAGTACTATGTATCTGAAAGTTGAAAACATTCTTAGGATCTTCAAATCTTTTTACGGTAACAGTAACTTATGTTGCGTAAATTACATCGACTGAGCACAATCGTTTCCAGCGATTTACTGTTTCTTTATTCTCACGAAAAAAGGTTTTCCAAATTAAAAAATATATGATAATAATTGTTCCGTTTTCTAATTTTATTAATATCCAGCGCTTATAATGATTTAGAACTTGCCAACTTCAAAAATTGGTAAAGAGTATCCAGCTTCTTTTGGCATGTTCAATTATGTATATTCTTTTGTATTTTTGGTGAGTGTAGGAAACTAGAGACCCTTTTTTACTGGAAACGATGCATTCCATCTTAGACCTCAGGGCTGACAAGGCCTAACGGTAGAAATCTACACAGCATCCATTTATCATCAGGTGGACTATGTCTAAAAAATCCTTTAGTTGCTCATTGATAATATTTTTCTTAAAGATTCATCCATTCATAAATTCATTACAGACTGTAAAAGCTGTAACATAGGCCTGCCCATAGACTGCCTCATAGGGGAGATTTTGCCACAGATGCTGCGCATGGCTGTTGAGTTAACAATCGCAGTTTTTTGTTATTTCGAACAGTTATCGGGAAAATGATTCTGCTCATTTCCTGTTCAGTTTTCCTCCGTCGCCTCTTACGACCCTCACGCGACGATATGAGGTAGGGGATAGTGTTACACATCGTATAGATGCAGCTCATTAATTACGAGTAACATTAATAGCCATATATAATAAAAAATAAATACCTAAGTTTCTTTATTATATATGTATATTATAAATATATGAAAAAAATATTTAGTCATTAATTACATTATGTGTTAATTTTATTTTATGATAAAACACAAAACTTTCTTGGATATATCCCTTTTATATTTATAGAACGTCTAACTTTTTGCGTGTCATATCAATAGCATCCATGACCTGGAAACCTTTAGCGATAAGTTCTCAACGGGCCACAAATACAGGGCATTACACATAACATCAAAATACGTTTCTCTTCCGCTTCATTTCACTAAAAGGCTTTTAATGAATATTCGTATGTATTTCTGATTTAAGATGTTCAATTGAATTTCAAAAGAACTGGAAAATTTACGTGTTTATTTTATAACATCAGTGCGACAAATGAGTTTGAAGTGAGCTTAATTTAAAATAATTACTGCAGATCATGGAATTTTAATGCACGCAAAATTATGTGTTCTACTTCTTTGGAGCACAGGCACTCGTAAATTGTACAGTAAGGTCGTTTCTATAAAGAATAAATTATGGACAAAAACACAGCACTTACGAAGTTGTCTTAATTAAAGCTACATGAAATAAGCTATGTAGTCAAGTTTAGTGGAAGTGGTAATATTATATTAACCAACTTTTAAAATATCAGCCTTTTTAATAATTGTAAATATACTAAACGTATTCCCTCCCCTAAAGATAGCTCGCTACAACGGTACATGTATTACGATTATGAACAACACTTGAAAATCATTTGGTGCATACTTGAAAGCGTCCTTTTCGCTTTTAATATACTTTGTTTTATTTTATTATAAAATACTTTGTTTCATTTTGTAAATCAGTGATAAAATATAAAGCTTTTAAGAATAAATTGATGCTAAAATTGTGTTCTTAGAGAAGATAGATTTTCGCTTCTCCACTCAAGAGATTATTAATTTTTGCGATACCAGTCAAAATAAAACTTAGGGGCGACCAAATGAGGGTTCATGTTTTTATTTTGTCAATTTTAACGCCATTGCTGTAGTACGAATGTCCTGGTGAGGTTAAATTAGAAAGCTACAACCAAATATTTGTAATTATTTTCTTTCCATTAATTCATTAAAGTCCATTAATTTTTATAGGTGATAGAGCCATGCTGCAGTTATATTAGTAGTATAGTTGTAGCACGAATGGGTCAGCTCGGCCGGGGAAGGATCACGCTCTCACAGAATACCAGCGTAAAATAGTAGCTTAATACTGCTGTGTTTTGTATGGTGAGTGTAGAGAACCGGAGACCCTTTCTATTGGATACGGGGCATTCCAGTTAAGTCCTCACGGGTGACAACGCATCTCCATTTTGATTCGTAATCAATGATAGATGTAGATGTCTATGGGTCACAGCAACCACTTAACATCAGGTGGACTGTGTGCTCGTTCGTCAACCTATCCTATAAAAAAAAAATCCTTAACAGGCATACGTTCTTCTAATAAAGTCCATTGCTAAACATATGCCTACCGCATATATTGACTGATGGCTTAGGATTTAGCTATAGTTTTCGCAGAAATTTCGTTTAAGAAGTCGCAGTTTTTTTATTATTTCCGATTGTAATCAAAAAGATTTTTTTATAGCATTGGGTGAAAAACGAGCACACAATCCACCTGTTTACTTACTATAAGTGGATGCTGTGGCCCATAGACATCCACATTTATCGTCAATTAACAATCAAAATGCAAATGCGTTGTAACCTCTGAGGACTAAAATGGTATGCCTCGATTCCAGTAAAAAGGGTCGATGATTTTCTACACTCAGCATATGATACACATACATACAGCAGCATTACGCTGCCTATTTACTCTGGTATTCTGAGAGCGTGGGCCTTCCCCGGTCGAGCCGACACAATAGTGCTACAACGTGGCTGTACGACGTAAAAAAGATACCAATAGGTCAATACATGGTAGATATTCTAACCCGGCCACTAGACATCGATTAAAAGTTGTTTATGTTATTGTTAAAATATATAAAACCTTTTATGTTGACAGTAAATTATCATCTGTTCATCATTTGAGCGGATTATTAAAAAGGTTTTCTTATTCTTAAGTAGATTTCTACATTAAAGAGTACTTATTAAAGTATATGATGAGTATGTTAGAGCCACTCTGCCGCTGTACTGTGGTGTATAAATGGGTCAGTTAAAATTACATCGTAAAATATCATCAAATAAGGCAATAGCAGTAGCGTTAATGCTACTGTTTCGTGTAGGAATGTAGGAAACCAGAGACTCCCTTTATTAGTAAAGAGATTTCATTTCAGTCCTCATGGGACTACGCCTCTGTATTTTGATTCTAAATCAACGATAGATTATGTACACTTACCATCAGATGGTCTGTATGTTTGTCATCATTTCTTCCGGTAAAGTCCGTAGTTCAGTCCAAACAATGAATTTTTGTCTTTATTACTTTAAGCATCAATAACCTTGTCATATATAAATTGTGTTTAAGAGTGATCTTATAAAAAAATATAGAAGGGCTAGGTCGTCGGGAATCCAATGTGTTTTTTTTTAGAATAACGTTACACTGCCCACTGGCATTAGATAAGAATTTTACTATTCCATAAACGTATTGTGCATACATAAACTTTGGCCATACGAATTGCTCCGTACTGTATTCGGATCCACAGTCCGCGGTGTCAAAGCCAAGTTCTTTTACTATGCAATACGAGTATAAATGCACTACCGAACTTTTTTTTATATTAAACTCTTTTATTTATAACTAGCCAGTTCTTTACTACCATCCTGCCTGATAGTAAGTGGCGATGCAACCAAAGATGGTAAAAGCACACTGACTTAGCTTATCAAAAGCATATCCACTTTTGCCTTGAAGGAGCTTATTTTAATAAGTCTTTATCATGACTTAAGATTTAATCAAAATTATGAGTGATGAAAATGTAGTTTGTACTAACGTTACATAAGTACTTAAAATCACTTCTGTAATGTACTATTTGTTATGTACTAGTTATAAATGCGTGCGTGTGTGTATTATAATATAACAATACATATAAAAATACAATATGAATGAAATTGTTGATTAATTTATTATTGGCGTAACGAAAACCTATTGAAACAATTTTATTCATAATAAAAATGAAAATCGATTATTTATAAATTTCAGTTGAAGGGAAAATTCATAAAGACCTCTGCATATCATCTATTTTTCACAAAGTCGTTTGATATTTTAGTAATGAGAAAGCTGGTGACCACCTGGAAGTATGTAGGGCGTTACTTTACATGTAGCAGGAGGATAGGATTATACACTAATATTAGGTAAGTATTTGAAATCACTTTTGTAATGTTAGTACACTTCAATAACGCAAGTGTGTGTGTGTGTGTGTGTGTGTGTGTGTGTGTGTGTGTGTGTGTGTGTGTGTGTGTGTGTTATAATATAACAATACATATAAAGTAGAATATCTATAAAACTGTTTTTATTTTATTATTTGCACAACGAAAACCTTTTTACTGAAACAATTTTATTCACAATAAAAATGAAAATCAATTATTTAAAATATTTCAGTTGAAAGAAAAATTCATAAGGACGTCTCCATATCATCTTTCTTTCACAAAGTCGTTTGATATTTCAGTAATGAGATGAAGCCCGTTACCACCTGTAGGGCGTATGTAGGGTGTTATTTTACATATAGCAAGATGATAGGATTAGTGGTAGTACTACTAATACTACATTAGTAGTCATGTAGTGGCAACGTAAGAGACTCCACTACCCCATATCATTCCGTGGGTGTCGTCGAAGGTGATGAAAGGGGATAAAACAGGAGAAGAACAGTAGAAACTTCCCAAATCATCTACAAAATATAATAAAAACTGCGGTTGCTAATCCACCTACGAAGTCAGCCAGCTATGACAAATATCTCCCTATGAGGTAATCTATGGAGGAGGCGTTTACGTTTGGGAGCGGGCTTTTAAAAGCTGTGGTGAAAAAAATATATAAAAAAAATTAATTACTATCAAGTAACAAAGAAAAATACTTTATACCATTCATTGTAGAATACAACAAAGACAGGTTTGTAATTATTTACATCCATTAAAAACTATTCATGTTAATATCGTATATTGATGCCATTCAACAAACATAAAACAACATTTTATTATTTAAAATAAATAAGATTATAAGTAAATATTTGCACATTTCCGTTTTTGTTAAAACACTTTGCTTCTCATAACTTTTCTATAGCTTAAGGAAACTTACCTCACTATTATGTCTTTCAAAATGTACACTTTTTACTTAACCACTAACGATGAATTACACATTACAGTTAAAAGCCACTACACCTTAAATATATAACTACACAAGCACAAACACAGAATTGAGAAAAGATTGAAAGTTATTAAGTGCGGTCTCTACGTTAAAATGCAAAATGATGCGAAAAAGAAAAGCGTCTCTTCTATGCGCGCGAATCTACAGGTCTGACAGACTGCATTGCGAGTTTTCCCGCGTGGATGTAGGAGAGTAAAAAGGAAAAAAGATATTCCGGTGCGAGTGAAAGGGACGGGCGATTTGCAATTGCGCACATGTGGTTGGAAAAACGTTGAAATTTGTAGTTGACCGAGGGAAAAACCTTGGTGAAACATGAATGTTCTAATCAGGGAATATAATTATATTATAATCACTAGTAATAGTCGATATTATTATTATCATGCTAAACTAAAACAAAGTATTAAAAAAAGGAGGCTTAACTTCTTTGCACTGTAGTTTTTTAGTTATTAATTTTAATGAAACTTTTCAAAACTTAAGAAAAACTCACTACTTTCAAAACTACTTACATGAATTAATATTTCTTGGTAACGTCCTTAGGTTATTTATAACTAAATGTTTTAATATTCATGGAACGCAGTAAGCAGTTATATGTAAGTACTTAAGTAAAATAGCAAAAAGAAATAATTACCACAATGGACAGAAATCATGACGCCGATCAAAATTCGTAGAATTGCTGTTCCAAGCTAGTTATCTCGCCGTATTTTATAATAGCGCTCGTTTAACACCAATATTCATAGAATAATGGTGTTAAACGAGCACTTAATCCAAATGACGGCATGTGGATGCTGGGGTCCATGGATCTCTACATCGACTTAATCGAGGATATCCATGTTAATCGAGGATATCTATTCTCGAATAAGATCAAAATGGAGGTGCGTTGTCAACCCTGAGGACTAAGATGCCTCGTTTCCAGTAAAACGTGTCTTCGATTCTTTACACTCTTCATGCGAAATATATTGCTATTTCATGCTAGTATTCAGCTTACTGACCCCGCTCTCAAGCGGGGTCCTTCCCCGATCGAGCAACATAATATAGCTGTACCATAACTCAACCATGTATAAATAATAAACACGAATAAATATAGGAAAACTTTATAGAGAGTTACAATCCTTCTTTCATTGGTCATGAAATAATATAATCGATTCAGTTTTGGATATCCAGAATCCAGTCGTATCCATACAGGGGAATACGAGATCATAATTTTGTCAAATTTTCAGTTGCAGTTCTGCAGTTCAGCCTGCAGTCTTCTCTCACGGTTGCCATGTGTAGCTTGATAGCAATGGAACGTTAAACATCTATTCTTAAAATTTCTTGTAGCTTGGATATCTTCGTAAACGTCCTATTAGTCTCATAACTCACAGCAAAGCCTTTGTGCATACCAGCTACCGTTTCGCTAAGTACGTGTTCTTTTATAAGTGACTGAAATTTGTTTGCCATTCTTTTTTTGTGAAATATTGCCAGGTATACCATGCACAATACTTTAATGTACACTTTAATATAATAAGTATACGTTAGTGACCATAAATATTTTTTATTTAAATGTCTTCATAATGGTTTTAATTATAATATTCACAACTTTCTATTACTTATAATATTTTTCTTTTCATACTTATTAAAGATAAGGAGGAGGTTATTTTGAAGCTGTATTTCAAAATTTGTTTGAAGAACCACCAATGTGATATTACTATCCATTGATACGCCGCTCATTAAGAAATTATCAATGTTTTTGCATTCCCAATTAAATGGAATAGAACGATTTATACCCATTTTATCGCTTCTAATTTTAACTTTTTTAATTCTTTACGTTTTGGGTACTTAACAATAAAATAAAAAGGCAATAGATCTTTAAAACCTATTCTTCAAGTGTCTTGTAGATTGGATATCCAGGTGATTTTGTACCTCGTTTTAGACATACCAGCTTCCACTTCACTACTTGCAATTTTAAATATAGTGTTCTCATATTGATATGATACACATATGATACAGACTGTAATTTGTCCGTCACCATTCTATTTTTGTCAGTGTCGCTTAATTTTCTTGTCCTTTACTTCCCTTTAAAATATTTTTATATTACATAAATTAAATATCTTTAGTTCACGCATCACTTTTGAAGAAGCACATAAAATAATTTGTAAATTAGACATTTATCCGTATACTATAATTTTTAGTATATTTTGATTCTTCATCTACTTACTATCAGGTGCGCTATGCGCTCGTTTGTAACCCTTAATCTTTATACAAAATGAACTTATTAAAGTACAACCGCAAATTCCCGTTGAATTATTCAGAATCGAAATGTCACTTATGTTTTAATCGAAAGTGGATTCTGTATGATAATATTTACTATGCAAAATAATAGGTAATGATTTAGAAATGAAAATCTATTTATTATATGCAACTATTTCACAAGCAAGACTTATTTAATAGATTCAAACACACCAATGGTCTTTATGTTTTCAAAAATGGTTTGATCGAATAATAAAGTGTTTAAAATGTAATGGAGAACACTTTTCAAAACAGCAAATAGATTAATTCACATATAAATTGTTTTATTCATGAGTTACGCAAAACTTTCAGTGTATTATACGTATTCTTAAAACTTTTTGCAGCCCAGATATCCTCTTAAGACTCACAATAGCGATGAGTAGATCCGTTAATTTTATAATAAATGATAATTTGCTTTATTAATTGTTATAAAATTAACGGTAAATTTGTAAAATAGAATCTCAATTCAATTAAATTTACGATTAAATCGAATATAATATAATCCCAATGTTTAGGTGAAACAAAACCAGCAACGACTTCATTTCTTCTCCATATGTGGGATGCATTCAAGCTATAAGCACAACAGTGTATTAAAAATAAATGCAAACTGTAAATATCCAACGCTGAAATGTTTTGACTGTAATTCACGCTACCACGAAATCAAAATAAATATTGTCACGTTCGCAATATTATTATTATTTTCAAAGAAAATGTATTTTAGTTATAAATGGCTAGTAGATAACGCCTTAAGGCTTTAATTCCGCCTTTTTACAGTGTTGTGCGACTAATTATCAGGCTACTAAAAATAAACCGTTCATATTTATTTTTAGTCTTTTGAACTTTTCAAGAATTTTATAATTTGAACTTTATTTTATTTATAAGTTCGCTGTTATTTGCCAGCAAAATAGATATCTCTGTGCATTTTTCAATTTCAAACACACCTCTCTTGGGACTTGTACGGTTTTGTCGCCACAGTAATGTCTTCATGTAACATATTCATATTTCTGTGGCGTTACAAAGTGCTGTACGAGAAAAGCAAAATGGAGTAAACATATTGTCTGTGTTTGTTAACGCTTTCCAACTATAAAACTAGATCATTACTGTATTATGTTGTAGAATAACATTTATATTTCATTAAATACGTGGTAGAGCCATGCTGCAATTATATTAGTAGTATAGTTGTAGCATGAATGGGTCGGCTTGACCGGGGAAGGACCACGCTCTCACAGAATACCAGCGTAAAATAGTAGCTTAATACTGCTGTGTTTTGTACGATGAGTTTCCAGTAAAAAGGGTACACGAGAACCGTATTCCCTTTTTACTGGAAAAGAGGCATTCGATCTTCGTCCTCACGGGTGACAACGTGTCTGCATTTTGATTCGTAGTCGAAGATAGATGTAGGTGTCTATGGGCCGCAGCAACCACTTACCATCAGGTGGACTGTGTGCTCGTTTGTCACCCTATCCTATAAAAAATATTTTCTATTTATTAGTAATTGTAAAAAAAGTAAAAAATAAAATTACGCCCTATAAGTATATATAGGATATAGTAACTGTATAAATCCAAAATTTTATCCAAATCGTTGCGTTCTAAGATTGTCTCCGAGAAACAGGTTTACTTTTTTCATTATTTAGAAATACATAAAGTTATTTAACTGCTTTATTTTTAGATTATATATCATTATTAAAATGTTTTATTTGAAATTAATATAGCTAAACAAAGTTTGACCTCATAATTTAAAGTACAGATTGCGTCATAAAAATGTATGTTACTCTGCGTACAAAACATTTTGTTACTTAGTCTACGAAAATTAAATTTTGACCAGCTGTGAGGCCGTGTGGGCTAGTATACTAAAGAACAAATTAAAAAAAAATTAAGAAACCTGGTCATATTGCAAGATTCGAAGAGGTGCATCCCGACGTTAGACGTTAGACGTTAGAGCGTAGGCGCTCTAGCCATTTAAGAAATTAAGAAGAAATTTTTAGAGGCAAAATTACCAATTATATTACGCAGTAAGTCTAGCTTGTTGTGCTTTGCTTGTGAAAATACGAAGAAAATTAATTTTCCCAGAAATTGCACTTAGCTGTTTGTTGTTTTGTCCGCGTAAACCCCTATATTGTAATTTTTATGTATTGCTCGTATGGATATAAAAAATTGCTAAAACACTGCTGACCATAGACCTAATCTAATTTCGTAGAGAGTTTGGATAAATTAGCCCGCTGCGTTGCTACGTTAATTCATTTATTGAACATACAAAATCCCAGAAAATGTACATTTGTCAATAAACAAGTTAAAACGTTTTGTTAAAGAATAAATGACTACAAAACGGGTTATTATAATATCAAATAATACATAAATGAAAATAACTCCTAACATAAAATTCATTTAAAAATTGTATAAACAAAATTATTTGTAAAGTGAAATTATGTTAAAAAAGTTTCCCTAGGTTCTTGCTGGTTCTTCCCAGGACAGAGGTATTTTCCGAACTATTGGCAAATAAAAAATGACTTTCAATAAATATTATGTAATAATCTGAATTGAATAACCAACATTCTTACTATTCCATTAAAGTGCTAGGCTAGTACCGTATCCTACGGCAATTGGGCTGGAATATGTATTACTAAAAACCTACGGTCTACGGCGGTATCTTGAATACCGTAGCGGATTCTACGGCAATTCTCAAGCTTAAATTATTAATTATAAGTTATAAGTAATAACCAATATATAATTGATTTGGTGTAACAGCGAAAGCCCTGTGCCAACCCATGCCAAAGGACGGGGACGACTGCCAAGAAAAAATAATAGGAAATCGTTGCACATTCTGATTTCCTATTATTTTTTCTTAGTAGTTCAAATATTAAAGATTTTTTCAGGTACTTATTAATTTAAGGAAACCTGTTGATTATTTTGTTATAATAAACAATGTTACGTTATTATTAGACATATCTTGGCTAGTGAAAGATTTATGTTCCATACAAACACGGCAATTTTAATCATAGAACAAGCTAAATATTGAGCTTCAATTTCAATTTAAGTTCTAGTTTGAATTAAAGTTTTCAGATGACAGTTAAACAGTCGGCGAACTGCATGTGCCCAAGAAACGTATTTTAATTCTAAGATTTCTTCAGAATTCCTCTCTCTCGCTTCTACCGTCGGACAACCAAAGTCGTGGTCAAGTGGTAAAGTCGGGGCCGTCACACCCCTCAGTTCTCGAATTACCACGCATTCGAACCAAATGTTATAGTTACTAGCATCTGCCTCTCCATCCTATTAGTTTTTTTTTTATAGAATAAGGGTGACAAATGAGCACACAGTCCACCTAATGGTAAGAAGATGCTGTGGCCCACAGATATCTACATTTATCCTCGGTTAAGAATCAAATCGCAGATGCATTGTCACCCCTGAGACATTCCATCTGAATGCCTCGTTTCCAGTAAAATTGGTGTCCAGATCTCTACACTCACCATACGAAACACAGCATTAAGCTGCTATTTTACGCTGGTCCTTCCCCGTCAAGCTGATTCGTTCGTGCTACAACCATAATATAGCTGCAGCGTGGCTCTACCATGTCTTCAAGACAAAATTTTATAAGCTTTTGTTAAGCTAAATCAATGCGCTTAATCATCTTCGGCTGGATGAACACTTACTATCAGGTGGGATAGAAATCAAGCACCGCCTTAGAATGTAGTTAAAAAAATATGCCAATTTCCGAACGATGTTTTCCGTAACCACCGAGAGTGCTTTTTGTGATGACATGTTGTCCGAAATTTTTTGGAAGTATAAATGTCACCAAACCTTCACGTTTTATTTATAGAGTTCGGGTACGTTCATAAATAACCATAAATAAAAGAGATTTAATTCAAATAAGTTACATAATACTCTTAATTACACAACGTTTTAAATGGGTCACTTCACAAGGATTATTTAAAGACAATACGACCGAGTAGTGCACAAGTTCCTGTAAACCTGCTACCAACTGTCAATAACAGAACTGAACTGCAAGTTGTGCGCGGACAACTTAGATATAGTTATTTATAATGCTAGTTAAAGATAAAATGGATGGGATTAACGTCTTTACTTACAATGAGCTAATGGATTTAACAGAACGTACACACCAGTAGTACAACAGTAGTAAAATCTTCAGGCTACGTTATGTTATGTTAGTTTCACTCGAACTCGAAATTATGATATTATCGCCAAGCATTTGAATATTATCTGACGGATATCTGAAGTAGAACCAGAGTAACCAACATAGCCCAACGATTAGTAAGCGGAAGTGGAAATGGGCCAGCCATATACCTCTAATAGACGACAACCGATGGGGAAAAAGGGTTCTCGAGTGGCAGCCTCGCACCTGAAAGCGAAATGTAACCAACAGATGGAGTGACGACCTGGGAAGACATACACGAAGTCGATGGATGCAGGTGGTTAAGGACCATGCCTTAAGGCGTTCCTTGAGGGAGGCCTATGTTCATCAGTGGACTTATTTGCATTAAATTTATTCTACGATGAAAATAACGATAAATTAGTTAAATTTAATTTCGTCAGTGGACTTATTTGCATTAAATTTATTCTACAATGAAAATAAAGATAAATTAGTTAAATTTAATTTCTTCCAGGTATAAAAAAATTGAACATTCAATAAGACATTACTCTTATATATAAAAATCAATTGCTGTCCATTAGTACAAATAATTAAAAATGGCACGATCGATTTTGATGATTTTTTGTGTGTATTTGAGTGGCTCATAACCATTCCGGGTGGTTTAAAAACTCAATTGAACCGGGTAGATGGCGCTGTTGTTAAAATCCAGAAATCACCTGTGCGAAGCCTAGATGTATATAAAATGTATATCTTATAAGAAATTATATCAGCTAAAACAAGGACTAAAACTAAAAATGCCACGGGGCAAACAAACGAGATAAAGCTGTATCTCCAAACAGGACCTTTGAATCAGAGCTTCAACGAAAACCTAATATATGACATCACATCTTATTACTTACTTAATACCTTATATTTTTACATTGAGATATTGTGTACTACATACTAGAGGCGACACTGCATTCAGCTACTCTGTTACACTCAACTGCGGTGCATACACCGCACTTTAATCAGTCACTCGCTAGGCGCTTGTAGGGTTGTCACGTGTTGTGTTAATTTTAAAAAATCTCTTGATAACCATATGCCGTCGTGTGTACTTAGATATTGCACAAATAATTCAAGAAATGTCAGTAAAAACCAAGGTATTACTTTTCATCGGTTAATAAGATACTTAATCAATAAAAAATATTATAAATTAATAACAAAATAAATTATTCCTAAGACGCCATCTTGTGTCATGTAATATAGATTATGAAATTAATTTGTTCAGATGCGACATTTCTATGGGTACTTAAGTATAGGACGAATATATTATTTGTACACTTTTTCTGTAGAAACAGAGTTAGTAGAATTATCATAATTACGCCAATTTTTATATTTAAATCTGCTCATTATTCTTTTATATTATTTTTAGGTTCCACATCAAAGTCAAAGTGAAATAAATTCGTCCATTTTTAACTCTCGTGTGCCCAGCATTTATGAACGACTCTTATTCTAATTTAAATAAATATATTTGTAATTTAAATTTTATATTGATGAGTTTTGTTAAACATACATTTAAAATTTTTCTAAAAGTGTTTTTTAAAAGGTGTCTATGTCAAATATAAAAAACATACTGTTTCTTTATATTTGACATAGATACCTTTTAAAATATCATTAAAATGTAATTGTGATATAATATTACGTAATATTATATTAAATAAGCAAATATAATATACAAAATAATTGACAAAATTTGAAAATAGTTCTCGGTATAATTTACCTATTTAGCAATACAATCTATTATTACCATCATTCTACCTATGTTTATTCTATGATAAAAAAACCAACCGCGCGAACACAGAGTACCGCACATGTTTTGTTTGAAATAGCTGTTCTAGTACGTAAGTACATATTACTTCAATGTATTTTTAAATAAAGGCATTCTTTTTCCTTTTTTTGAACAAAATACGTTTTAGTATATGACAGCAAAATATTTTAAAATTAAAATAAATTAAATCTATTTTGATATTAAAGTGCTAAATTATTCTTAAATAATAAAGAATAATTTTTTAGTAAAATGTAATTATTATAATAAACCGAATTTGTTATATATATATATATATATATATATATATATATATATATATATATATATATATATATATATATATATATATATATATGATATATAATATTTTTACCGCTTCTTAAGCGTAATTTTATTATAGGCCTCGGCAGACGTTGTTCTGCCCTTTCGGTAGGGCTATAACTTTCATTTGGAATTCACTCTGCACTTTTAATAGATTTAATATAAAATTTATTAATAATTAGACGACAGCGTTACCTCTTGACAAGTCCAGATTTTGTGGTTTTCGTTTTTGACACTGACACCAACATATTCTGTAAATATAAATCATTTTAGTTCATAAATATAGAATTTATAAATAAGTTTACTACAGCTCCACCTATCTATTTATAGTATAGCTCTGAACTATCGTCTCAACAAAACAAATATATTTTTAATAAATATGAACTCAAACTGTCAAGTAGTTTAGCAGTTACTCGATCACTAACATACGCACTAACGATGATATATTATAAAGATAATTTTATGTCAGACAAAATATCCATTTCACGTAGTTTACTACTACTACAAGTTATGTTTTACGTCTTGTTGACTGCGAGTCTTCTTGTAAATTATACAGAATACATCAAACTCGTAGCTAACAAAAATTATTTATATGTCACGAAAATAATGTGCCGTGCAGCGGCGACGTATATAATCCATCACCCTACCTCATGCTATGGTTCAGTGAGCCAATGGAAGAAACAGATTAATGGCTTCTTACCAATAGCAAAGTAACCATCTCATATTTTTTTTAAAATTGAGCCCGCCTCCCTAGCGTGGCAACTATGGCAGGTAGTAATATAGGGCAATCAATAGAGGAGGCCTACGTTCATATGTGTACTTTGACAGGTTGTAATGATGATCATGAAGGGTAAAAATGCTACAAAAGTAGAAACAATCCATCTTGTGGTAAGTTATTGCTGTGGTTTATACTATATAAACCTAAAATAATTAAAAAAATGCGGCTGCTAACCCGCCTCCCTAGCGTGGCAACTATGGCAGGTAGTAATATGGGGCAATCAATAGGGGCGGCCTATGTTCATATCTGTACTTTGACAGGTTGTAATGATGATCATGAAGGGTAAAAATAATAATAATATAACAATAATAAGGCGTAGGGAAGTGACGACCCCATCGCCCGCCGACGTAACAGTTATGTGACAAAACTGCTACGTCGGCGCAGTCAGTCAGCGCCCTGCCAAGAGGTGTGAACGCCGTGCCTAGCCAAAATTGTGGGAGCAAAGCTCCGTTTGTGCATATGACCCGACCACGAAACGGTGCCGGGCTTGGGCGTCTCCCGTTATTTGACGCCCATAAAATGGATGATGGCACAGAAAGAAACGCGCATAGGACCGCTGCCTGGGGGTCGCCGGGGCGCGTCTGGAGCTGGCGCTGGACGCAGCAGCATGCGGGCCGCACGCCGAGCGCGAGGAGCTGCATGATCACCTAGCAGCCCCTCGCATCCATCATCTCCACCAGAAGGCTTGGTGTCGGCTTGGTCTTCTCGGGCTCAGCAGGCGGCACCCGCCGCTGGTGGAACACGTCGCATGCGTTGGACAAAAGCTATGAACGAAAACGCATTGCGGGCGTACTATAGGGTGAAAGAGGATGAAACTGTGGGAATAGCGTATAGTGCTCGGATGCATTACTTTTTTGCTGAGCTGGAGCATTCTATTCTCGTCACGGAACAAAACCTGGCAGACTGAGTTTAGTACATCATGCGCTCGAAAATATTTGATGATGCCGAACTCAAACGACTACGACTTGAGGCTATTCCATCATCGAATGAATCGGCTATGGCTAGGGATGCAGCTCCACATGCGACAGACCAGCATCCACACGTGGAAGCCGCCATGGATCTTCCAGTTGTGGTTGATTCGAACGACGATGAAATAGTCTCCCACGAACTAGAGCAAATGAGGAGCATATTAGATGAAGCGATTTTGGAAACGCGCAGCACCTCTCTCGAAAATCGACCGCAACTTCCCCGCATACCCCTAAGCAAGCGAAAAAAGGCTGTCGTGAGGAATCTTAACCCAATGCTGGTGACCTATTTGGAAGCCAGCCGGGACCTTTGCGAGACGGACTCAATTCTTTTTGGCGCCGCAGTGGCAGTTTGCCGTATTATTGGCGCCAAAATTCCCATGGCTGGACGCGCTACTACACAAAGTAGCGCCATCCCAGCCTGAAAAAAAGAATTGAGGACCGTATCGCAAAGGCAAGGGCCTTATCCGTAGACTGATAAGCTTCAGGTCGGGTAATAATAGACCGAGGATTGTGCGCACCGTTAGGATGGCGTTTGCTGGGACAAATATCAGTTTGTCCCCACCGGATATCAAGCAGAAACTAACGGAGCACATAGACGACCTGAAGCAAAAGATCGCTGCTTGGGGGAAGCGGATTCGACGATTTATCGAGAGGTCAAGGCGGTTCAACCAGAATCGTCTCTTCCAGAGTGATCAGAAGCGGCTCATCAATCATTGGAGCGACCAAAGGTATGTGGAGCGGGCCAAGTTCCGGATTAGGCTGACATAATCGCATTCTGGCGTGGCCTGTGGTCAGAACCCGTAAACCACAGCGAGGGCCCTTGGATGGAAGTTGTGGCGAGCCAGGGTGCTAGTGTTACGCCTATGGACCCCATCACCATAACGCCAGAAGACGTGGCTGAGGCAGTTCTTAGGGCCGCAAACTGGAAAAGTCCGGGGCTCGACGGGCTGCATCATTACTGACTGAAGGGGTTCATAGTGAGTGTGTCACGCTGTGCTAGCCCGACAGTTTCAAGAGGCTCTCGACCAGAAGTCGCTCTCGAGCCTCTTCACTACTGGGATCACTCACTTGGTTCCTAAAGGTCAGGACACCACAGACCCGAGCAAATACCGCCCCATCACGTGTCTACCCACCATATATAAGACACTGACATCCATTTTGAGCACGAAAACCACTCGTCACCTGGAGCTAAACCAGGTGATGTCACACGCTCAAAATGGATGTCGAGGCGGTGGTCATGGAACCAAAGAACCACTCCTCATTGACGTGGTCATTGGCAAAGTAGTGAAACGCAACCGTCGGAACTTCTCTGCCGCCTGGATAGACTACAGAAAGGCGTTCGACTCGGTGCCCCATACATGGCTAAAGAGGGTCCTCAAGCTGTACAAGATTGACTGTACAGTTAGAGACTTCCTCGAGCAGTGTATGAGGTAGTGGAGTACGATCCTTTGTCATTTGGGCGAGCGGATGATGGCTGCGGAGAACCACATAAGGATAAGAAGGGGTATCTTCCAGGGCGATTGTCTGAGTCCAATCTGGTTCTGCCTCTCTCTGAACCCTCTCAGTACCTTACTGGAGGGCTCCGGGAGGGGATTCCAGCTACGGAAAGGAGGGGCAAAAGTGACCCACCTTTTCTATATGGATGACCTCAAGTTATTCACCTCCAGTAGCTCCATCTTATGGAATTGCTAAACATCACTTGTGAATTTAGCAATTCCATTGGAATGGAGCTGGGGACAGATAAGTGTGCGGTCCTCCATATTGAAAGGGGAATGGTTGCTAACTCTGAGAGCATAGACTTGTCTATGCCCGTCAACTTAAGGACCCTTTCCGAGGCTGAAACATACCGATACCTGGGTATGTCACAGAACATCGGTATCGATGAAGCTGGTATGAAACAGTCAGGTTGCGACGTGTTTTATGCACGTTTGACCAAAGTGCTTAACAGCCTTTTGTCCGGTGTAAATAAGACACACGCATATAACGGCTGGGTCATGCCTGTCCTCATGTATACCTTTGGCATACTCAGGTGGACTCAGACCGAACTTAACGCCCTAGATAGAAAAGTCCGCACTACAATGACGTCCCATAGGATGCGTCATCCGAGATCGTCGGTAATGAGGCTGTACTTGCCGCGAAAGCATGGTGGGCGTGGTTTTCTGAGCGCGCTCAACATGCATAACCACGAAGTGTGCAGCCTCCGTCATTACTTCCTGGCAAGATTGGATGATCCATTCTATAATGACGTCATTTCTAGTGATAAAGGGCTTACCCCTCTATCCTTAGCCAACGAGTAATGGCAGGACCCAGTAGTGCTTAGCATTTCCAACCGGGAGACCGTATGGAAGGAGAAGGAGCTCCACGGGAGGTACTACAGGGCTCTACATGAGCCCTTCGTAGATACAATCGCCTCCCTCAACTGCCTACGTTTCGGTGACCTCTTCGGGGAAACCGAGGGTTTTGTCTGTGCAATACAGGATCAGGTTATTAAGACCAATAACTATCGGAGATACATCCTAAAGGATGGCACCGTCGACGTCTGTCGAGCTTGTTGTCGCCATCCCGGTGAGTCGCTTAGGCATGTCATCTCCGGTTGTTCGGCGCTTTCTAACTCTGAGTACTTGCACAGGCACAACCTAGTAGCCAGAATTCTACACCAGGCGCTCGCTCTGAAATACGGTCTCGTGGACCGGAAATTGCCGTATTACAAGTACTTGCCGGAAGCCGTGCTCGAAAATGACCGCGCCAGGCTCTACTGGGACCGGGCCATCATTACACACAGGACTTGCGAATAAGCCTGATATTGTGCTGATGGACCGAGCACAGTCACTGATATTTTTGGTCGACATTACCATTCCGTATGACGAGAACCTCGTGAAAGTCGAAACAGATAAGCGAACAAAATATCTGGACCTGGTTCACTAGGTGACTAACATGTGGGGTGGTCTGCCGGCCGAAATTATTCCTGTAGTCATCTCTGCGAATGGGCTAATCCCAGTCAGCCTCTCGGGTCATCTGAGGCGACTGGAACTCCGTGACGGACCGCTCCGGGCTCAAATGCAGAAGTGCTCCTCGATACCGCCCGCATCGTCCGCCGGTTTCTTTCCCTTTCCTCCTAACCCTCGGCCGAGGGCTTCCATCTGGTTGGATCCTTATTTATTTATGTATTTTTGTATTTATATTATTGTAGTGATATTTATGTATATTTACCTTTTCATTTTAATTCAGAATAAATTAGACAACCAGATGAGAATATATATATATATATATATATATATATATATATATATATATATATATATATACATATATATATATATATATATATATATATATATATATACATATATATATTCAATTCCATAATAATAATAATAACTCTGAGTATACCAGATGACATTTCGCACCTTGGGTAAGAGGCGACGATGGATAATTAAATTTCAATTTTAATGATGTGGATCTTATGTTATCTGAAATAAATAAAAAAAATTTAAAAAAATTATGGCAGAAAAATCTTATGGTTTCCGATAGATGGCGATATACTATCTCGTTTACGCCAGACTTAATATATTCGTTTGGATATATAGACTTAAAACATCAAGAACGAATCGACTTCAATTTTAAAGAAAAATACGATGTGGTTACTTTGCTATTCGTAAGAAGCCATTAATCTGTTTCCTTAATTGGCTCACTGAACCATAGTATGAGGTAGGGTGATGGATTATTTACGTCGCCGCTACACGTCAAATTATTTTCGTAACATATAAATAATTTTTGGTAGCTACGAGTTGTATTCTGTTTAACTTACAAGAAGAATCGCAGTCAACAAGACGTAAAACGTAACCTGTAGTATTAAACTACGTGAAATTGATATTTTGTCTGACATAAAATTAACTTTATCATCGTTAGTGCGTCTGTTAGTGATCGAGTGACTGCTAAACAACTTGACAGTTTGAAGTCATTTATTTATTTATTTATTTATACTTTTTTGTACACCACAATTTAGAAACATCAATATAGTTAAAACTAATTAAAGTATGTACAATAGGCGGTCTTACCACTGAAAGTGATTTCTTTCAGACAACCTTTGCGTAGAGGAAAGATGCAAACAAAAGTTACAAATAGAGGGGGGCATACATAATAATAATAAAAAAAAATACAATAATACATACAGATAAAATTAAGTGAAAGTTATATATAAAATATCATATAATAGATTAAATGAAAGGAGTAAGAGAAAGGTAAAGTAATTTATCTAATAGCGTTCTAAATAATACGATTTAACAAGAATTTTGAAAGAGTGAAGAGATTTAGCACGACGAATATGGAGAGCTAAGGAGTTCCACAATCGCACAGCGGTTACGGTGAAGGATTTCTTGAAAAAGGAAGAAGAGTGCAAAGGTGTAGAGAGAGAAAGATTGATGGATGATCGAAGGAACCGATTATGGGTAAGAGAAAGATACTGGAAACGGTTTTTTAAATAAAGAGGAGTAGAAGGATTAAACAGCACACTATACAACGCGGAGAGAATGTGAGTATTCCTGCGAAGGCGGATCGGGAGCCATTTGAGCTGTTTGCGAAATTCGGAGATATGATCATATTTGCGAAGCCCAAATATAAATCTAATGCATAAATTAAGTCATATTTGTAAAAAAAAATACATTTTTGTTGAGACGATGGTTCACAGCTATGCTATAAATGGATAGGTGGCGCTGTAGTCAACATATTGACAAATTCTATATTTATGCACTAAAATGATTTATATTTACAGAATATGTTGGTGTCATATTCAGAAAATAAAATCACAAAATCTAGACCTGTCAAAAGGTTGCGCTGTCGTTGAATTATTAAAAAATATATTAAATCTGTTAAAGTGAATTCTAAATGACAATTATCGCGCCACCTTCCGATTGGGCAGAATAACGTCTGCCGAGCCGGCCAGCTTATAACAAAATTACGTTAATGTAAATGGTAGAACTGAATTTTATAACAATGCTGTTTAATATAATTACATTTTATTGCACCAAAAAATGAGTTTTTATTATTTAAGAATAGGCACTTATATATCAATATAGATTTATTTTATTTTAATTTATATATTTTGCTATCGTAGTCTAAAACATATTTTATTCAAAAAAAAGGATAAAGAATGCCCTTATTTACAAAAATAAGGTAATGAATATGTGTTGTCGTATATTAAGTTTTCGGTGAAGCTTTGATTTCAAGGTCTTGTTTGTAGATACAGCTTTATCTCGTTTTTTGCCCCGCGGCATAATTCTGGTTTTAATCCCTGTGTAGTGTAGCAGCCAGACTAATCAGCCCTAAACGGGAATAAATAATATATACTCTGCTGCTACCATAACGCGGAAGGCGAAGATAAAAAACATTTATTTCCTAACTATCCCTGGCTACTGAGATACTGCGGACTGCATATAGATAATTTGACGTTCTTATAAAGAAACAAGAAGCAGCCGCAAATACCATTCAGCGCCACATCGGCTTCACACGCCGCTATCGTCACGTATCCGTCGACCAATGGGGAGCCGTTTCTTCAACGCCGCAGCTCGCTTCTTCTTGCTGTTCCGGAGCTGTATTCCACGCCGCCGCCGCTCGCCGACTACGCGCGCGCTTTTTTTTTTTTTTTTGCGCCCGAAGCAATTAAAGGGCTACCCTGTACGTAGGGAGGCGGAAAATGCATTACGCATACCACGATAGCCGGTCTATCGTGGTTATGGGGGACTCACTGTCCTACCGGGGACCCTAAGTGATACCCCCTAAAAACCGCCTTTGGGGACAGGCAGCCGGCTGATTAAGCTCTATTGTGCCTTATCATGAGCGACCCTCTTTTGGGAAAAGAGGGCGCAGGCGGCTAAGAGCCGCTGAGGGAGTGCCTACGAAGGCAAAATAGTATTAGTTAATATAATAATAATTAATTTAATTAGAACTGGCCTGAGCCGCCAGGAGGCAGTTCAGGTCGTTTGACAGTTTATTTGGCGGGTCCGAGAGAGAGTTTCTCGGCCTGCGGACACGATAGCGAGAGGGGGGTGGGGCTGCATAAGAAGCCGCCTCACGAATTAAATTGTTTGGGTGCGACTCTGAGGCCTTGAAGAATTTCTCAGAGAGTTTTTTAAGGAATTGTTGAATTGTTGGGAGCTCTAAGTCCCTATGCAGGTCGGCATTACGGACGTACCAAGGTGCGTTCGCAGCTCGACGACAGAAGAGGTTCTGAACTATTTGGAGTTCATTTAAAATGTTAGGGTTTGCGTGGGCAAAGACGGGGCCCGCGTAGGACATGACGGGTCGTATACAGACCTTATAAAGGGTTCGCTTGTTTCGAAGGGACATTTTACTGTGTCTGCCCAACATACTGTTGAGCCTACTCAGGTAAAACCGTGCGTGACGGGTGACTCGTTTGACGTGGGGCCTAAAAGTGAGCCCTGTGTCTAGAGTGACACCTAAATATTTGGCTGTCGTATGCCAGGGGACAGGGGTCTCTAGCATACGTATCGGAGGGGTGTTTTTAAGACGGCGTCGTTTATAATCGAAGTGAACGGCGGAGCTCTTCTCCGGGTTCACATCGATGCGCCATTTTTTGAACCAATCTCCTAGGTCATCAACTGACTTTTGGATCTTGTTCCGTATGAAGGGTAGTGAGACACCTTTGCAGTAGATGGCAGTGTCGTCTGCGAAGAGGGAGAGTTGAACACCTTTCAACGGGATGGGAATGTCGTTGGTGAACAGGATGTACAGCAGAGGAGCAAGTACTGAACCCTGAGGGACACCAGCCTTGATAGTTCGCTGTGAAGATAGCGTGCCTTCGTGTCTAAAACGAAAGGTACGATGTTTCAAATAGGAGGCCACGAGACGAACTAGACGATCGGGGAGACCTATTTTGTAGAGCTTGTAGATGAGGCCTGTGTGCCAGACTCTATCGAAAGCTTTGGCTATATCGAAGAAGACCGCGATGGTTTTATGACGTCGAGGATAGAAACCGCTGAGGATATATTCCACAATGCGGTGAACTTGTTGGGGACATGAATGTTTGGCTCGGAAACCGAATTGGTGGGGAATGATGAGAGGGTCACCGTCTGTGGGAAACAGATAGCGCCTCATCCGTGTTTGGATGACTCTTTCGAAGAGCTTGCCCATTGCCTTGAGGAGGCTAATGGGGCGATGGCTGGAGGGGAGGTTGAGAGGCTTGCCTGGCTTGGGAATTCCAATCACAGTTGCCTCTTTCCACGAAGTGGGAAAATAACTAAGGTTGAAGCAGGCGTTGAAGATAATAGAAAAAAAGGTTAACACCTGCTCGGGAAAGTGTTTAAGGGCTTGGTTGGATATGCCATCCGCGCCCGGGGCCTTTTTAGGCTTAAGTCCTTTGATGAGGGATGAAATCTCATCATTGGACACAGAGATAGGTTCGGAGGCCGTAGGGGGTGAGTTTCGGCGGCGGACCTCATCCTCCACTGCCTGGACGTGTGACGGGTCGACAGGTTGAGAGCTAGGGGAGCATTGAGCGGCAATGCTATCCGCAAAGCACTCAGCCTTTTCCTCGTCCTCGAAGGCAACCGTGCCGTCGGGACGGGAGAGAGGGGGAGTGTGGGTGATAGCGTCTATGCGGAGGGCTCTAGCCATCTGATAGTACGCTGTGTGAGATGGAGAGATATTCTCCATGAGCTTACTCTTTTCGAGATCTTGAAATTCAGAGAGGCGGAAGCGGAGTTTTCGTTGAAGACGATTGGCCGCGCGCCTATATTCGGGGGTGGGATATTTTGCTGCTCTCCGGAAAGCAGCTTTTTTGGCTTTTAATAGGTTGCTAATATGTAGGGGAAGCCCACTATTGTTAGCAACCGGGACGACCTTTTCGTTCTCCTTAAGGGAGGATTTAATAAGGGTGGAGAGTGAATCGACCGCGGTGTCGATTTTTTCGGGACTGTCTAAGTCCGACGGTATGGAGATGGTAGAATCCTGTGAGTCCAGAGCTTTAGCTAGGGACTCCTTGAATCCCTTCCAGTTAGTGAAGGTTTTTGTGTGTGTTGGGGGAGGTGGCTGATGGCCAAGAATGAGGGAGACCGGTCGGTGGTCTGATCCTAGATCGTCTAGTGTCTCGATTGCTCTGAGGTTGAGAGAAACTCCTTGGAGTAACGCAAAATCTAACACATCGGGTGAGTGATCGGTGTTGTCGGGAAAGTGAGTAACACCGAGAGGACTATGGACAGTGATATCAAGAGACTGCGTGATATCGAGCAGTATCTTGCCACTAGGGGACGTAGTGCGGCATGTCCATTCAGTATGCTTGGAGTTAAAATCTCCAAACATAATGACTGAATTGCCCAAGGATAAAATGGCTTCAAAATCTTTTTTGAGGGGATAGGTTCCTGAAGGGATGTAACAGGAGGCTATGAGGATGGACTGATGTCCAGTCATAGCTAGCCTGCATACCGTGGCTTCCATATTGGTAAGCTGCGGAGTAGAAATGGGCGAGCAATGAAGTGTCTTCTTGCAATAGATGGCCGTTCCGCCGCCTCGGCGGTCGGGTCTGTCATTACGAAGAAGAGAGAAGTTTCTAATAGAAAGGCCTCTAGTGTCCTTAGCTTTAAGATTAGTTTCCTGTAGGAGGAGGAAATCGACTTCACGATTTCGAAGAAAGAGCTTAAGCTCTGGGAGGTTATTTCGCAAGCCGCGAATATTGAATGATACAAGCGATAAACCCTTAGGTTTGATACGACCGTGGGATCTTGGTAGGATAATATTATTCTCAGACACTGAAGTTAAGTTAATTAAGTTAACTTAACTTACAACAGAGCTAGCAAAAGATCATTATGTTCGGCAAGAGCGATGAGACGCTCTTGAGGGGACTTCGCCGCGCGCAGTTTGCGTGAGATTACTGTAATCTCCCTAACATCTATATTCCTAATCGCGGAATATAGCGTGTTGTAGTCATCTATTGTGGGCTCTGCCTCGTGTGCGTACGAGGTTGTCCGCGGAGGGTCTGCCTTTTTGGGCCCCCAGGGAAAGTCTGGAGGCTGCATTGGCTTTGAGAAGCCCGGAGGGGGCCGAATTATACCCTGAGGGGGCCTAGGGGGACCCTAAAGGGGGCCTAGGGGGACCCTGAGGGGGCCTGGGGGGACCCTGAGAGGGTCGAGGGAAGCCCTGGATAGGCTGAGGAGGGCCCTGGCGGGGCCGTTGTTGGAGGGCCGGGAATGAGCGTCATTCACCGGCGGTGGAGCTTTCCTACTGGGGCGAGGTTGAGGTGCGCGTGGGCAACCCTTGTAGTTCGCCGGGTGACCTGTCTGGTTGCACAGGACACAGGCGGGCGGGGATTCGGCGTTCTTGGGCCGGGGACACTCTTTGGTGTTATGTGGCTCCAGGCACTTCACGCACCTGGGTGGGGCGGAGCAGTTGGCCGCCGCGTGACCATAAAGTTGGCAGCGGTGGCACTGCGCCGGGAAACCGGGCCTGTGTGGGGGCTCTACCTTCACCCTTGACAGGCCGCACACTGTGCGCACCTGCCGGAAGATGGCTTTCGCCTCCGGCACGTTGGACAAGATTACTAGGGCAGGGTTGTACCTCTTGCCCGTACGGTTGTGCATTTTGTGCACTGCTTCGACTGGGAAACCTTGGGACTTAAGGTCCTCAAGTATCTCCTCGTTGGAGAACTCAAATGGGACGCCTCGGATGACGGCCCTGACTTTACGCTCTTCGGGGAGAGCGTACGTGTGGTAAGATACCCTTTCGGCTGTGAGTAGCCGGGTAATTGAGCGGAAGTCCTCGATGGAGCTAGGGATGATTTTAATCGCCTCCCCGAGGTTGACTGCATGGTCATACTTGATGCCTGCGTCGTAGCAGGTCTTGGACAGATGGGTGAATTTAGCCTTGTCTCTTAGGAAGACAGGGGGCGGGACTTGCTTCTTCGCCAGCACTGGGGCACAACGAGAGGCTGGTTTAGATGGAGTGGGGATGTCTAATGACATCAGTGGGACGGGGGCAGCGTCAGGGGCTGCGGAGGTTGAGGGAGCGGCAGGGGCCGCTGAAGTAGGGGGGGTGCGTTTCAACGCGGCGCGCTTTCCGTTGCGCTTAGAGGTGACGGTGGTGAAGTTTGAGTCACCGGTTCCGTCGGAGTCAGAGGACTCCGATGAACCGGAGCCTGAGGTAGTGGCGGGCCTCTTCCGGGAGGTAGACGCCGAGGATTCGGAGCATGCGTACTCCATTTCTGAGGGGGCTGATTGTAGCGGGGCAAAGGAGTTCCTCGTTTCGAGGTATGCCGCTAGTACTGGCGGCGGACGGTGTGCCTGAGGGGCAGGGAGGGGAGCCTGGGCGGCGATGGTGGCAATGGCGGCGAGGACCGTCTCATTGCCGTTTAACCCGTATTGGGTAATGAGGGCGGCTAGGGACTCTGTGAAGCTTGGGTTGGCCATATTGGGTTGAGTGAGATAATCTAGTAAAGATAAAGATGAGGACGGGTCCCTGCTCTCGGTAGAACAGGGACTAGAACGCGGGATGTACTACAACACGCTATGCACGTAATAGTAAAAGTAAAATGCAAGAAAAACACAAGAAAATAAAAGACAGTGCAAAAAAAAATTAAAATGATAAATGAAAATTATAATGAAAAAAAAAATTATAATGAAAATGAAAATGATAATGAAATGAAAAAATGAAAATGAAAGCGGAGGTCAGTCAGACCTCCCTGCCCGAAGACAGGGGGGTAAGAGCTGTAGCTAGAAGTGACTCACCGGCAGCCTCGACGCTGTTCCGCCTGAGCAGGACAGCGGAGGCGCGTGAGAGCGAGACAGCACTACCGTACTGTACGGGAGCGCGGACCACCAGGAGGCGACCGTCCGAGAACGATGCCGCCGACGGACTGAGCACTGCGTCGGCGCTGTACAGCGCGAGCGGGCCAGCGGAGGCGCGAGAGCGAGAGAGCACTACCGTACAGGAACGAAAGCGCGGACTACCTGGATGCGACCGCTCGGAAGCGGTGCCACAGGCGGAATGCGCGCGCATTTTTTTTTTTTTTTTGCGCCCGAAGCAATTAAACGGCTACCCTGTACGTAGGGAGGCGGAAAATGCATTACGCATACCACGATAGCCGGTCTATCGTGGTTATGGGGGACTCACTGTCCTACCGGGGACCCTAAGTGATACCCCCTAAAAACCGCCTTTGGGGACAGGCAGCTGGCTGATTAAGCTCTATTGTGCCTTATCATGAGCGACCCTCTTTTGGGAAAAGAGGGCGCAGGGGAAAAGAGGGCGCAGGGGAAAAGAGGGCTCAGGGCGCGCGCGCACCGATCTGCATGTCTTTTATAGCCCGGTCCAGCGACGTAGCTTCGTGAACAACACACAAGTCTCACGCCTGGAAACGAAACGTACATAATAGTAATTCATTTTGGCTAATTTTCATTGGTCATAATACAAGCAGTATAATTGGCTATGTACAATAAAAATTATTACCATTGGCAAATCAATTGAGAGCTAGCCATATAAATATAGGCAAGATGCAAATATAATGCATTCCAGTCCACAGTACATTCTATATTCGTACTCCAGTCGGACTTACATAAACAGTCGTTTCATTTCTCCACCTTGAAACCACTCGGAGTCTGTTAATAGTGGACCGTTCACTACCACTATTACACCTGTTTGAGCTGATATAATGTCTTATAATATATACATTTTATTAGTATACAGCGGCGGTCCAAGGGCGAGGGCGCCGAAATCAACCAAAATGCTACCAGCGGGCACCAATTCACTCTCTCTTATCACTAACATTCCGTTTTTTGACGCTAATTAGGAAATCAAAGCATGAGTATTTTGTTGCTTACACGCCAGTGAATGACTCTTCGGAAAAAGGACTTACTGGCCTCTTTTCTGCTGTTGCTGATTGTCGAGGTTAAGGGTACAATAATGGTGCGAACATGGCAGGAAAAATAAAAGTGTTCAAACCATAATTTGACTCAATATTCACGGACATTTTTCAATCCGTGTGGTTGAAGATATTAGAACTTAATTTGCTCATAATCGCGAAATAAAATATAATGATGTGTCCTTCTCAGTCCGAAAGGCAACTCCCAACCCCGTAAATTGCATGCACTATCGCCGTAGCCACCACTCTCAGTACCACCACACCCAAAAATTTGAAACAGTTGCTATGTATACAGCTCGCTGATCAACGAGTTGTATAAACAGCAGCGTGTGGAGAGCGGAGAGTGCTAGGAGTGATGGGATTAGTGGTGAAGAAGATAGTGTCAGTCTCCGCGGAGTCTACTTCATCTAAGGATGCCTCGTGTAGAGGCGAAACGTATGTCGTATTATTAAGGATGGTGTGTCATTCCTAGTGTGGTGGTGCAGGGAGTGGTGGTACTGAGGATGGTGGTGCTGGAAGTGGTGGTGTAGGCCTCTTGATCTTTATTTAGACCAAGAGGCGTGGGCTTGTTTATATAGGATTAACGCCCAGGGCGGTCTGCGCTTGCTTTCCCAAAAATTAAGATCCATGCTCGACTTAATTCAGGAATCTCGGGTCTTATGTATGATCTCAGATATCATGCCTCCAATATACGCTTTTAATAAAAAGTGGAACTACGCTCCAGAAAAGACTGAACTGAAACAGAGTGGCTGAATGGGCAGGTTATCTGTTAGGTCGGTAGCCTTATAAATATGGTACACCGATGGGTCAAATGCTTTGGTTTATAGGCTATATTCAGCCTATAAACCACAGCGCTAACTTATAGACAGACTTGGCAAATAAGAATTGCAATGCAGATAAGTTATCATTTCTAAGGACTAAGTCGGAATAACTTGTGATCCTACGTCTGATCTCTTTCCGGATGAATCAGACCATATAACTATGAGAGTTACACACATTCGTGCACTATAATCCTGTCCTGCGGGGATGGCTAATTCCCATTAAAACTTGCCGGCGTGAACGAAATTTGGTTTGAACGACATTATACCTAAGGCCGCGAAGTCTTTCTGATCTTTCCGATAGTTATATCCTTAAATCCTGTTATCAAACTTTAATTTTAAAAGCAACTAAATTCGCATGAAAAGTCTTTCAGTGCCATTTGAAAACTGAGCCATGATCTCGTTGAATATATCGATGGATCCAAATAGTGTATACCGAAATAAAATTTATAAATCTACCAATCGGCGTCACGGCCGATTACAGCATTAAATATAAGTATTTATTTCAACCACTTTGGCTCTTATTTAAAAATAAACATAATTTTAAAATATTATTGTGGGAGATTACTCGATATAAATATAAAAGTTCAACTTCGACCAAGAAGTTAGTTGATGAACTAAGCACTGCAGGATTGGGTAATTATGCGACCTATTATCTCATTGTACAAAAAAAGTATGAAAAATTACGTGTTGCCAGCGATCACCAAGGATCCGGCAGGCCGAAAGCGGAAATTGAATTCACTAACCAAGCTATAAACAGGGGCTTCTCTGTGTAAAAGAAATCATGCACAGTAGAACTAGAGTAACCAACATTTCCCAATGGATATCTAATCTAAAGTTGCAATCACACAGATCGAAGAACCAACAACCGGTAGTGAAGAATGCCAGTACATACTAGATAGAAAGACAACCTCGGGACTGTGTTTTGTGTACGTCTTTGGAGGCCTATGTAACAGTGGACTTGTGATATTCTGTACGAAGGATGACAAAGATACTCACAGTATACTAGCAGCTAGTTTAATACTGCTGTGTTTCTTATGGTGAGTGTAGGAAACTGAAGACTCCTTTTACTGGACAATTTCAATGGAAAATTCCATCTTATTCCTCATGGCTGACAAATTGATACTTATTTAAATAAAACTAGTTTTTACGGATTTCATCGCGTATATTAACTTTTTTATTTCAATAATGTCACGAGCTCAACGGCCAGATTATGGAGTGTAGATAAGGAGTACAGACTGTGTATTAAAAAGTGCCCATAAAAACCAATTAAATTTTAAAGAACAATATTGTTGGGATAGACGACTTTTTCGAGGTTATATTTAATAAATAAAATTATTTTAGATTTTAGAGCTACTGAGAAGTTTAGCAGCACACTTAAACCGTCGACAACTGCTAAGTTCATTTCATCCCAGTAGCTACTCCAGAGCTGTTGTGGAGAGTTTTTGATAGTTTTTGAACCGTTATTTACTGCTTACAGATGGCAACTTTTTCAACTGTTCTTCTATGGGAGTTGGTACTCCTTTTTTATATAGGATAGGGTTACAAACGCGCAGACAGCCCACCTGATGGTAAGTGGTTGCTGTGGCCCATAGACATCTACATCTATCCTCGATTACGAATCAAAATGCAGATGCGTTGTCACCCGCGAGGACTAAGATGAAATGCCTCGTTTCCAGTAAAAAGGGTATCCGGTTCTCTACACTCACCATACGAAATACAGCAGCATTAAGCTACTATTTCACGCTGGTATTCTGTGAGAGCGTGGTCCTTCCCCGGTCGAGCCGACCCATTCGTGCTACAACTATACTACTAATGTAACTGCAGCATGGCTCTACCACGTATATCCTTACTTTTCTACACTCCATAGTCCAGATGTCAAATAACTATTGCATCCAGATGTCAAATAACGTTGACCTAATACCGCGGTTACAAACAAATTAAAATTACTAATTTTATTTGTTCCGATCTACACGCTATGAATTTACAGTATCTTGAAGTCTTGCAGTTGTATGCTTGGATTGTGGACTACGTTTTTTATGTCACCCTTATTATGTAAAAAAGATAATTATGATAAATATGCCGCAGAAAATACAAATGTTGTTTTATTTCTATTCCTAATTTTTATATTTATTTGAATATTTTTAACCGAATATAAACATACTTCACTGATTTATGATTACTATATTATAGTATATATAATATACTATAACCTACCTATCACCTATCATATGTCACCTATGTATAATATAATATAGTAACATATGGGCAAGTCTGCGTCTCGAACGCAAACTTGATGATTCGAAAGCAGTATGTAGAGGCGGCTCAGAAGGGAAATCAGTCTGTAGTTCTTCAAGAGAGCGTTGTCGCCTTTCTTAAAGAACAAGAGCACCGCACTTCTGCTCCACGACTCCGGAGTAGTTTCATCATGGAGAATAGAACCAAAGAGCTTCTGAAGGACTTCAAATACCGGTTTTTCAACCGCTTTCAGAAGCTCCGCTGTAATTTGATCCTCGCCTGGGGCCCGTTTTTAAGATGCTGGAAAACCGTTCTAATCTCGCTGAAACTGACGTCTGTGATATCATCGGAATAGTGTCGGATGAGACTTGCTCCTTTACCGTTACTCACACTTGCGTGTGGCTTCAACGATGACGTATACAACTGCCCATAGAACCTCTTAATTTCACTCAAAATCTTAGGTGTCCTGGAAACGATGCAACCACACTCGATCTGCAGTTAACTCTTGACAATTGGCTCTTTCTGGCAGACAGATCTCTAGCAAAGACTTGGAAGGCTTGAGTCCGCCCGATCGCATCTTTAATACGAGCTGTTGAAGTTGCGTAAGTCCTTTCAAATGCATTTGAAGATCTGTCTGTTCAGTTGCGTTGTATGCTATCAAATCTGCTGATGAATGCAGATTCATTTTCCGTCCAACAGCCATGAGATTAAGAGTGTGATTGGTAAGTTTTCTGTTCTTTTGCGGTGGGTCTTGCAGAACGTAGGTCTGACCGCATGGACAGTTTCGACGAACTTATTATTCTTATCGTCCATTACAAAGGAAAGATTTCAGGACTTTGGATTAGAGCACGAGGGTGAGGGAGTGTTGACTTCATTAGACGGGACCTCTCTAACTTAACGTTTAGATTCAGTGCGCCTCTAACCGTTCGGTGATCGCTGCCAGTTTTCACCCTCGCAATCCCTGAGAAATTACTGAAGAGTTGTCGTCTGGTCGTCATAATGAAGTCAATCTCATGTATTGTCGATCCGTCGGGGCTCGACCAGGTCCACTTCCTGTGGGGCCGCTTGTCGAAGAAAGTATTCATCACAAAGAGTCCCTCTTTCTCCATAAAGTCGCCTTGTCCTTGAGTTCCGTTTCCCTATTACGAATTTCCCTACCTTCATTCACCGTTCTCTCTTGTGCCTATTTTTGCGTTTTAGTCTCCCATTAACACCGTATAGTGGGTTTTGAAGGAATGCATGAGATATCCTCATATATTTCCTCCACCTTATCATCGGGATGTGCCGACGTCTGTAGGTAAATCTGTATGACCTTAGACAATAATTACCGTTTGGTGATTTTGAGTATAAGGTACGCAACCCTTGTCGACACACTCACAATCGTTACGAAATTGTTAACAAGAGACTTGTGGACGATAAGTCCGACACCTCCAGACAGATAGTCGCCTTCCCTTTAATAGAACAAGTTCCCAGATTTGAGGATTACCATGTCCTTCCCTCTCTTCGGACCACAGATAATCCTATAATGTCCCGGCGCAACTTGTCTATCTTTTCTTTCAGCTCCAGGATCTTCTCAGTAATCCTCAGGGTGCGTGCGTTGTATATTGCCAGATCGAGTCGTCTTAGGTGGCAACCGAACCTCCAACGGAGATTCTTTGCAACCCCTGCTAGTGTAGCTAGAAATGGCGGGGCCGCCGGGGACTGGGCCCCTCTCTTCGTAACTTTCATCATGGGGGGATGTTTGTTATAGTTGCCACGCTTGGCGAGCGCGTTGGCAACCGCAGCTTTGTGTGGTTCTATTCCTGTTATCAGGAAGATGCTGCTGCCCATTTCCTGCCTGTTTCCCCAGTCGCCTCTTACGACACCCACGGGAAGATATGGGGTAGTGGATATTCTTAAACGCCACGGAATGGGGAATAGTTTTAACTATTCCAGACCAAGCATGAGGCAAATCCTCCTTGTATAATCTCATTTAATAACGGGTGAAGCCCAGCAGTGGACCCTTATGGGCTGATGGAGGAGAAGAAGAAACCATTACGTATGCGTTAAAGTTCATGTCAAGCAGTGACTTGCTAACTAGCAGATGATTTTTATCAAAAAATAAATAAAAATTCTCTTTGACGTGTACAAAATCATTTTAAGACAACCCATGTGTCTGTGTAATGGAGGCTATTCAAATAATAACCAACTTTATTGTTAAAAGACACACTCACAAACTTCGTTTATTATATTTTCTTTACAAACTACAAAGTAGTCAATATATATATATATATATATATATATATATATATATATATATATATATATATATATATATATATATAACACAACATCAACATCAAACTTTCAAAGTAGTTTACTGAACACTAGCCTTTCAAACATAAATATTAAAAGTTAAGTTAGGGTCATCAAGTGTGATGTGTTAGACGTGTAAGAAGATGTTACATATCACAAACATTAAACTCCTTAGACATGCGGGTTTCTTAATGACGTGTTTCTTAACCGCAGAGCACGTTTTAATAATAACAATTTTATTGGTGCCAACAGAAATTGAACAAGGGTTGCTTTGAGTAACATACTGTGAAATTTACAGCAATAACTTAAACTCTAAGCTATCGCAGCTTTTTATATAACTTGTTAGTTTTCCCATACTACACTTGCTGGGTTGGTGAATTGACAGGCAACACCAACGATCATAACTGAAATACTCAGCGGTATTTTGCGGGCAAAGGTAAAAAATCCCCAGAAAAACCTTTCTCATTAAATCTTCAAATCAAAAAGCTCCGGCAAACGTACTATTCATCTGGCGAGCTAGTTACTTCGCGCGGAATCCACGCTGTTTTAAAAGCATGGGATTTTAATGACAAAAGGTAGCTGGTTTGTTGTCCTATTTTTCGTTTTAATGCTATATAGACGCTAATGCCAAATGAACACCAGTAACTGTTATGATGCTTCCTTCTATCGCTTTCATTGAATTTTTAGATAGTCTCAAAAATGCCACAAATATTGTTATAGCCTCTTTAACTGCAAACGAGATATGTAAAAACAAACTACTCTATTTTTACTAAATTAATCTTGTAGTTGTAATGAACTAAAACGTTTTTATTTAAAAGTCCATTTAAATTTTCTATTTGTTTCTCCATTGAAACAATTAGGTAATAATCATACAAATTATAATCAAATATTGGCAACAGACATCATTTTCAATTACTAAGGAACCCACAGATATATATGTAGTAATTATACATTTACATCTACTTACTATTAGATATTAGTGTTACCATAGTCAAAAAACAAAGTGAAAAAATTCTTATTTTATCAATACAACGTTCACTTTCATCAATTTAAAAAACACTCTGTCGTATAGTTAATCCGCGATAAATACGACACGACCGACTTTATTGCTATCAGCGCTGGGAGGAATCAAAAATATCTTTAAAGCTTCCCACTTGCTCCTATTCGCGGCATTTCAATTTAAGAGCCGGCCACACATCATGTTGTAGTGATTGACGGGATTGATCTTGCCAGATTTCAGACGGTCTTAGACGTGATATAAAGCATACGATATCAAACAGGATAAATATGAAAATGTGAATCATATTTTAGATGTTTAAACAGTAGATCAAATTATTTCTACGTAAAGTCAAACGGTCGATGCAATACATTTTGGCAATGAACTTTTTGAAAAATTATCTTTAATCTATATAAATGAAAATCGATTGCCAGATCTATGAAAAATCATCTCTTGAGAGCGGCTGGACCGATTTTGATGAATTTTTCGTGTGTGTTTGATTGGGTCCCTAAATGGCCTTACAATCGAAACCCGGTAGGTGGCGCTATTATCAAGATTTTGAAATCACCCGTGCTATCCCAAGGTGGATGCCTATTAATTTTTCTTTCATAATTTTTGAATATACATTTTATATACACATTATATAATTAATGTTGAGTGTAGGGAATAACTAGATTGACTAGAGACTTTTCTCCTGAGTCAATAAGGCTGATAACGCATATACATTTATTTTTAATGATTTAATTTCCCCTTTTACATTTTCCATTGACCCGTAAAAGTCCAATTTGCTTTATGATCACCCTTAGCGTGTGGTAAAACGGGCGGACGGATTCTCTTACGTCATCATCACAGAACAGTTTAATCTGATTTAGTATATTTTTTTTAATTGTTCCTACGAGTATGTATATTTATACAGGGCTATAATAATAAATATCTTAAACAATCCGTGTTATTCTTAAACGTGGTTTATATTAGTACATATCCATCTTATCATCATCAAGTCTTCGATTGAAAATTCTTCCCTAGTCGCGACGCTACATTTTTCTAGAAATAATTTTCTCTCAAATTCGTTAAAATAAAATAAGAAATAAAAATTTACAAAATTTACGTATTTTTACGGGATTGATTTTATGAAATAAATTTTAGTTTGAAGCTTTTTTAATACGAAGGTAAAAGGGTCCGTTTGATTTGTAATTTTACGAATAGGAAAGCAAAAGAAATAAAGGACTGATTGACTAAAACGTTTTAATATAACCATGGAATTTCAGTTAATTACTAACTATTTAATGTTATCCGTTTTTAAATTCACCCTTTTTTAACACAAATTCTATTAATGGAAAAATTTGTAAATTCTGATTGTTGAATACAAATCCAGCCAGACCACAAAATTAAAATAACTCCGATGTTTATTTTTTTATTTTCATCAATAATATATACTACGTACCACAAATGATTACCATGTTATATTTTCAACTTTGAAAATTACAAACTTGAAATTCTAACTTCCTCGTTATAATAAAATACAATTCGGTTTTTAAGTTTAATAAAACAACGCTACGCGATTTTGTTAGCGTAATTCTACTCTCAAATTGACCTTTAAATAAGATACTCGTAATCGAGATATTGAAATAATACCTAGTAAATGTTTATTTTTGTGCACTACAGAAAGATATTATTTTTATAGAAGTGGGGGCAAACGAGCATGCGGCTCACCTGATGGTAAGTGACTACCGCCGCCCATGATCAACCGCAACACCAGGGGATTTGCAGGTGCGGTGCCGGCCCTTTAGAAAGGAGTAAGCTCTTTTCTTGAAGGTCCCCAGGTCGTATCGGTCCGGAAAAATTGCCGGTGATAAACTATTCCACAGAGGGGTCGTACGCGAAAGAAAACTCCTTGTATGAAACTTAACATTTTATGAAGATTACAAGATAATAGGTCTTTACCTATGACATTGCCGTCCTGTAGTACTTTTCAAATCAAAATGATTTTTGTTTGGCTAAAAATTCTAATTTTAAATTTATTTTATTTTAAAAACATAGAATTCTTTTTTCAAACTTAGTCATTTGATTATTGATAAACGTTATGTTACCATGCAATTTTAATATTTTTCGTCATCATAGATACATTAAAAATTCGAGTAATTATAGAATGAAATGAGTATACCATCGTGGCAGCAACACGGCGCAAGCGGCACGCAACATCAACGACTTTTTTTCATCACAGCTTTTTACCAAACGGGATGAGCATTACTACAGATGTGTACTGTGAAGAACTGAACACAATGATATAGAAGCTCGCGCGTCTCCAACCAGCTTTGGTCAAACGCTCGTCCCCGCTGCCCCTGCATGACAACGCGCGACCCCATACTGCACAATAAACGGTCTCCATGTTACAAGAGTGGGGGCTCCTACTTCTAAGTGGTTTATAAAAAAATAACCACGAAAGAAAAGGTGGGGTCTATTAGCTCGCTTCGCTCGCTCATTCGACCCTTCGACTCCTTCTAACCGAACCTGTCCGAGTCCCTATGGGATACCCTAAGTCCTGAGCTCGCATGGCTCGATCTTACACTCAATGAAACCAAAAGAAAAAAATTAATAAACAAACATTTTTTTATTAAAGTGTTTTTTGTGTAGATTAACAATAAAAATATACAAACTTCGTTAAACGCTTTGCAAAAAGTTATGGACGATTATATTCGAAGAAGTGCGTTTATGATCACATTTAAAGTCATAAAACTATATGAAATCTTGAGGTGAGATATTTTCCGTATATTTTTCCGTGAATCTGCCGTAAAGACGAAGATTTAAAAAAAATCATCGAAATCGTGTGATTTTTCGATTTTCAGAGCCAAAAAACTAGGTGACTGCGATAGTATAAAATTACGACGTTAGCTTTTAAGAGATAATTGCTGGATCTGTGAATACATATATATATATATATATATATATATATATATATATATATATATATATATATATATATATATATATATATATATATATATAATAGCGGCTTTAAAACTTCACTAGTCACAGTATATTTTAAATAAAAAATTATTTGTTTTTCTATTTCTGAATATTTCAAAACATAAATTTTAATAAATAACGGCTTTAGAACTTCATTAGTCACAATATTCTTACCCATTTAGTTGATTTATGAATATTTAGTAGGATAAAAGCCGAGCTTCAACAGACATTTATAAAATTAAAAATCTTTTTAAAAGTTTTGTTAATAATGGGTTTATAAAAATATTTCAAATAAAATTAAGCTTGAAAAAACGCGGAGCATGAAACTACATTGTAATTATTACAAAAAAGACTGAACATTTTCAACAAAAACTCAAGCTTTTATATCGCTCTTCCACTGGTCATGTTTACCGTTGCGGGTAATACGTACACAAACAATCTTATTACATTAAAGCACATAGGAATATGGGGCAGATCGGGGAAATTTGGACACGTGTTTCTGAAGCATAATAAATTGCAATAAAATAATTTACTCCAACGATTTTTCAGTTTTCAGAGATAGAGAGACGTTATGTTACACACACAAAACAGTAAATTTTACTAAAAAATTTTTTATCCAAAACTAGAATTTTCTTCTGCTTGTATAGGTTCTACCGGGATTCAACACCCACTTATCAGCTGGTTATATGCGAGTTATTACCCTGTTCTAATATTTATAATAGTGTTTTTTTACACAAAATATGCATTATATCAAAATATTTTTAAAACCAACTCCCAGTATAATGTTTTAAGTCCTATGATTATAAATGAAGCCTAGCAGGGCTTTCAATTTCTGTATTTTGATATCTACCACCATTTCAAATAAAAATGTTATAATTTTAACACTAAAAATAAGTTACTTATAGTTTTTCATCAAATTACTCAAAGAAAATTTTACCTACGTAGCGGAATCAAATAAAAAAACTACCCCAGGAGGGTACCAGCACCCTTGGTGAAGGAGAATCCCTCTCTGAGCATCCACGACCAAGCTTTCCTACTCTCTTTGTCTGTGAATTTTTGCAACATCAGGGGATTTGCGCTGCGTTGGGATGTTGCATCCTTTTGCATTCTCTATCGCATCTACTACGGGGAGTCCTCTCGATTTTTTGGATAAATTTCAGCTGCCAAATTTCACGAACGCACATCGCGTCAAAATTCACGATACCATCCTCACCATCTGGATGATCGGTGGTCCACCACTGTGCATTTTACTAGGAGTTTTCTTCCTCGTACAACTTCTCTGTGGAATTGTTTACCACCGTCGAATTTTTTGGACCAATACGACTTAGGGACCTTCAAGAAAAGAGCTTACGCCTTTGTAAAAGGCCGGCAACGAACCTGCAATGCCCCTGGTGTTGCGGTTTACTCATGGGTGGCGGTAGTCACTTACCATCAGGTGAGCCGCATGCTCGTTTGCCCCCTCTTCTATAGAAAAATTAACTTTCGCACAAAATATTAAAATTTTCTTCTGCTTCAATTTATAAATTGCATATGGAACAACACACAGACCAAAAATAAATATTTTTAGAACATACAATCACTTAATTACGTGTCGGGGTGGTTTAAGACAATGCACTACCCCATCTCATCCCTTGGGTGCCACAAGAGCAAAACTGAAATAGGAGATGGGCAGCAGCATCTTCCTAATAACAACACAAAACGACAAAAAACTGCAGTTGCAACCCATCTGCAAGCGTGGCAACAATGGTAAAATCCCCCCTATGAGGCAATGGAGGTGGCTAATGTTAAGCGGTGGGCTTTTATATGTTATGGATGGATGGTGTAATATTCATACCAGAATCTGGTACTGCAATCATCAATTCGTATGTCGAGCGTGATGATTAAGACAAATCCTCCCTACACGTCAGACTTGTGCGTGTACTTACTCAGTTGCGTCCTTTGATTTGCAACATTAGACTTGTGTGTGTACTTACTCGTTTGCTTTGTTCGTTTGCAACGTCAGACTTGTGTGTGTACTTACTCGTTTGTGTCGTTCCTTGGCAACGTAAGACTTGTGTGTGTACTTACTCGTTTGCGTCGGTCGTTTGCAACATCAGAATTGTGTGTGTACTTACTCTTTCGCGTCGTTCGTTGGCAAAGTCAGTCTTGTGTGTTTACTTACTCGTTTGCGCCGGTCGTTTGCAACATCTGATTTGTGTATGTACTTACTCGTTTGCGTCGTTCGTTGGCAACGTCAGACTTGTGTGTGTACTTACTCGTTTGCGTCGGTCGTTTGCAACATCAGAATTGTGTGTGTATTTACTCTTTCGCGTCGTTCGTTGGCAAAGTCAGTCTTGTGTGTGTACCTACTCCTTTGCGTCGTTCGTTGGCAACGTTAGACATGTGTGTGTACTTACTCATTTGCGTCGGTAGTTTGCAACGTCAGACTTGTGTGTGTACTTACTCGTTTGCGCCGGTCGTTTGCAACATCTGATTTGTGTATGTACTTACTCGTTTGCGTCGTTCGTTGGCAACGTCAGACTTGTGTGTGTACTTACTCGTTTGCGTCGGTCGTTTGCAACATCAGAATTGTGTGTGTACTTACTCTTTCGCGTCGTTCGTTGGCAAAGTCAGTCTTGTGTGTGTACCTACTCGTTTGCGTCGTTCGTTGGCAACGTTAGACATGTGTGTGTACTTACTCATTTGCGTCGGTAGTTTGCAACGTCAGACTTGTGTGTGTACTTACTCGTTTGCGCCGGTCGTTTGCAACATCTGATTTGTGTATGTACTTACTCGTTTGCGTCATTCGTTGGCAACGTCAGACTTGTGTGTGTACTTACTCGTTTGCGCCGGTCGTTTGCAACATCTGATTTGTGTATGTACTTACTCGTTTGCGTCGTTCGTTGGCAACGTTAGACATGTGTGTGTACTTACTCATTTGCGTCGGTAGTTTGCAACGTCAGACTTGTGTGTGTACTTACTCGTTTGCGCCGGTCGTTTGCAACATCTGATTTGTGTATGTACTTACTCGTTTGCGTCGTTCGTTGGCAACGTCAGACTTGTGTGTGTACTTAGTCGTTTGCGTCGTTCGTTGGCAACGTCAGACTTGTTTATTTATTTATTTATTCTTTTTTGTACACCACAATACAGAAACATCAAGTTCATTTAAAACTAATACGTATGTACAATAGGCGGTCTTATCACTTTGAAAGTGATTTCTTCCAGACAACCTTTGCGTAGAGGAATGATGCAAACAAAAGTTAAAATAGAGGGGGGCATACAAAATAATAATATAAAATATAATAATACATACAAATACAGATAAGTGAAAGTTATATATAAAATATCATAATAGATTAAATGAAAGGTAAAGTAATTACAGAATAAATAAAGTAAGTACAGACTTGTGTGTGTACTTACTCGTTTGCGTCGTTAATAGTAGTATGGACTTACTCGTTTTCTTAACGGGTGCTGGCTTGAATATAAAAATATTTCAGTGTTAAAGGCAAAATATTTATATACAATACATTACAAGCACATTATTATAAAAAAGTTATCCGGTATACTATAATTTTAATCAAATGATAATGATAATACTAAACAAGGAGGTGATTATTATCATCATCGTCAGCCTGCGACGGTTCACTACTTGACATATGTATAAGCCTCTTCCAAGGCGCGCCACTTGGCCCGATCTTTGGTTTCACGCATCTAGTTGCTGCCAGCCGCCTTGCGTAGATCGTCGCTCCATCTAGCCAGGGGGCGTCCTAAACTACGTTTGAAGGATGGAGATGATATTGATGATAATTTATTTGCATGAAATTTGCTGATAATCTGAAAGAAACGACGTTACCGTCCTATTTTGAAGAAATTATTTAAAAACAAAAACATAATTTTGGTATTTTTCGCTTTAGCTTATACTGTTAGGGGTGCAGAACAAATAAGATGTGAATATAGTATAATCCGCAATTGGATTATAGTATAATGTAAATGTTGTGTGATAGGGTAAAATTTCCGCTGTGCTGTCGTGTGAATATCAGGGAAGACTTACGATTCGATTTGAGTGAAATACTGGTTTTCCTGTTTTACGTTTATATACATATATATATATATATATATATATATATATATATATATATATATATATATATATATATATATATATATATATATATATATATATATAAAGAAAACCAGTTCACAGTAAACAAAAAAAAATTAAATGAATTAGGTTTGATTTGAAAAATTAAAAAAATATAAAAATATTTTTTATAACAATGTACACGTAATGTCGTATGATTGAAGATCTGAGACGTGGTCCTTGACCGTATGAGGAAGTTCTAGGTTGCTCAGCCAGCTATGGAGAGGGCTATGCTCGGAGTTTCTCTGCATGATAAACTTACAAATAAGAATATTCGCAGTAGAACCAGAGAGACATAGCCCAACGGATTAATAAACTGAAGTGGCAATAGGCCGGCCAGCTTACAGCTCGAAGAACCGATAACCGATAGGGAAAAAGGTTCTCGAGTGGCAGCCTCGTAACAGTAGAAACAGCGACCTCCCACTAAATAGACTGACGACCTGGTAAGACATGCAGGAAATCAATAGACGCAGATGGCTCAGGACCGTGCGGTGTGGCATTTCTTGGGGGAGGCCTATGTTCAGCAGTGGACTTGTAAAGGGCTGTAATGATTATGATAATTTCTCAACACCAATCTGGGTATTTTACGTCAGGCGTAAACGAGAGGGTTACATCTGTCGAAAGCCACAAGATCTTTTTAACTCTTATAACACCCACCCTGCTCTGTGGCATTCCTTCGGGAAAGCTATATTCATCAGTGGACGTGAGAAGGGTTGTAATGATGGTGATGATGTTAAAAAAATATGTGACTTTAAAAAAATCACATATTTTTAAAGTCACATATTACAATTCTATTTGAGGAATCTGACATATTCGGAAAATTAAAACTTTAAATAATCGTCTTAATAATATGTTACACATGTTAAAGTATTTCTTTATTTTAATTTTATATGTTCATGTTGACCATTTGAGCCTTAGTTCCTCCCTCTTGTACTCTCCAAATGTAATCAAAGCATCTGGACACAAATGTCAAGCGACCGCAGAGGTGCCTACCGATGTTAAGACTCGCACTCTTTTTACTTTTTTTTTTTTTATTATTTTATATTAATACTATATAGTAGTAATAATAGTATATATTAATATAAAATAAAAATAATAATAAGTGTATTGTTATATAGATATAACAATACACTTATTACTCATAATGATTTCTTAAATTTACGCGAACACTACACATTGAATAAAACTATTATTTACGGATTTTATCGCGTTTAATTCAACTTTAATTTTTTTTATAAATAAATTAAATTTTAATTAAACGCGATAAAATCCGTAAATAATAGTTTTATTCAACACTTATTACTCATTTTAAATTAATATATTTATAAAAAAATAGAAACCTAAACAAAGTAATGACTACAAATGATTTCAAAAAGTAAAGTAATTCAAATAATATATATATTTAAAAAAAATAATTATATAATACTGAATTATTGTTTGTCCCTGTAGTTGTACAAGAGTTAACGGAGGAAAACGAATCAGGAGATGGGCAGCTGTGTCTTTCTAATAATGACTAAAGAAAAAAACTGCGGTTGCTAACCTCCTTGCCAAGCGTGGCAACTATGGCAAATATCCTCCATTAAGGCAATAAATGGGAGAGGCCTATTTTGGGCAGTGGACTGTAATAGGCTGCAATGGTAACGGTATTATTGTTTAATTGAGACGTTTTTTTTTTCTTTTAAGAGCACACGCGAAGCATTCTGTTTTTAAAAGCACAACAAACTTATGCAAGTAAATCCAACTAATAGTTTTAGGTAACCTAAATCTCTGATCTGGCGTCATATCCGTGATATAGTCACACGGCCGTGTTTTATGGCTTCGGCACGAATGAAACGGCTCGATCAGGGAAGGATCACGCTTGCACAGAATACCAGCGTGAAATACTAACAAAATCATACCGTGTTTCGTATGGTGATTGACGATAACTGGAGACCCGTTTTACTGATCTATTAGACATTCTATCTTAGTCCTAAGGAGTGACTAATAAAATGATAATAATTCAAGATATATCTATGAGTTACAGTATTCACATTTCACCAGGTGGACTGTGTGGAGCGTTATCACCTTTCAAACTGCACGTTGAGCTAACACGGACTCATTTATTAGCTCATATTAGTCCAAAGCTGAATGTCAATTACAGTATATTTATATTAGAACTACTAGTATAAGTTACAGCCTATATACTTCTCACTCCTGGGCATAGGCCTCCGCTCATTTCTAAGAGGGTTTTAGGGCAAGGAGTTGTCCGCCGCGCTGCCCCAATGCGTGTTGGCGAACTTCACGTGTCTTCGAAATATTTTTTTCTTATTTCTCAGATATGCAAGTTTCGTCACTATGTTTTTTGCACCACCGAGCACGTGGTTAAATCAGTACTTAAAATTACAATTAACAATCTCATTGGTGCCGACGGATTTGCTCGTGTACTGTAAAATTTACTGCGAGCACTAACCATCTGAGCTACCACGTTAAGACTACTAGTAGTGCTCTTGAAATCACTCAAAATAAGCTACAATGCTTGTGCTAGGAATAGTTCACGTCAGTATTCGAGTAGTGGATTCGAACCCAAGTTTGAGTTTCGCGGTTTGTAACTTTAACTAGGATACTGTTGCCTGAGAATTAAGAAGTCTGGTACCTAAGCGATGTATAGGGCAGTTCGCCACTGGAGTGACGATCTGGTAAGGCATATAGGTAGATGCTCAGAATCGTGGCAAAAAGAAAGAAAGCGTGGCTCTGGGTGACAGGCGTGAGTGTTTATGTATGTATGTAATAACAACAGTGATGTGGATGATGAAATCGCATGCAGAAGAGGAACTAATGTTCAAATAGCATCATTTTTTATAGAATGAGGGTGACAAACGAGCACACAGTCCACCTAATGGTAAGTGGATGTATGATTTATATCGACATAGATTAACGCACATGTTTTGTTTGAAATAGTTTATATAGTACGTAGTAAATTATAACTCAATGTCGAGGCTATACAATAAAAAATAAAATATAAAAATATGAAAATGTTTCGTAATGAGACAATAGGTATTGTCTCAGTACGGAATATGATGCTAACCGTTCCATCTTGGCTTAAAACGGGTGATTTCTGGACCTCGACAATACTGCTAGGTCGGATTGTGAATCTAAACCACACTTGAATCAACTCAATCACACATACAAAATTTCATTAAAATCGATCCAGCTGATTAGGAGTTCTATCAGATACACACGGACAGAAGAATTATTACGTACATATAGGTAAAAGAAGATCATCTTCACATTCACTCATGATGAATGGCGCAAATATGCGTGCTTTACAACATAAAATACAAGAAAATACAATAAGCAGATCGTTAGTAATTCCTCGCAAATATATGGTACGCTTCTGATGATGTTTTTCTCAAAAATCCTATAAACAACAAGTTTTAACGTTACTAGCGATACGACACTTTGCTAGAGTAAAACCTCTTTACCCTCGATCTAACCAGTATTTTATAGAGCGACATATATAAAGGTAAATTTATGTGACATACAAATAAACGTTCGATGTTGTTTTTTTTCTACATCGATAGTAAGCAGTTGCTGCTGTCCATAAACGCCTGCAAGTAACTTCATATAAAGAAGACTAAAGACAATGATTTACCAAGCTTCAAAGATATCGAATCCCTACTTTAGTATTGGATATCAACGAAGCCGACAACCCCGAATGTCGATTGTACCAAACTCGGTCCCGTTTTGATGGGATTCATTTATCATTCTCTTCCTGAAGATATTCTACATTGTCTAACTCGTTGCCGAGTAGGGGAAACGTTAGAAATTTAATTTGCATATATGGTCATTGCAGGAGAATACTGTAAGGTGCGTGAGGGTAATATGATCACCTGAAGCTTTGCTGCACTGTAATATATATAACCAATACTAGCTGGAGGTCAGAGATAACTAATATATTAAGAATAAAATAGCAAACAAGCCTTAGAAATAATTAGGATCACTTCGAAAAATCAACTTAAAAAAAACTAACTAGTGTAGTTACACAATACTAAAATTGACTAAAATATTTACTATAATGTCAACTGTCAAAATGGCGTCGATAAGACCCTTTTGACCCTTTATTATTTGATTGAATGATGAAGAGCTATCGTATCACAGACCCATCTATACCAACAAGGCTGTAGTTTTTGAGTTATAAGAAAGTGACCATATTAACCGTACGACAATATTACCCTTACGCAATATAATGATAATGCTGTGGTCGTATTGTGTGTAAACAACGAAAAATTAGAGCCTCCTTTTTAGTTTGAAGGTATTTCATCTCAGACCTTATAAGTAACGCATTTTTATTCTTAATTGAGATGTTTTTTTTTTTGTAGAAAAGATGTTAAGTGACTACCGCCACCCATGATCAAACGCAACACCAAGGGAATTTCAGGTGCGTTGCCGGCCCTATAGAAAGGAGTAAGCTCTTTTCTTAAAGGTCCCCAGGTCGTATTGGTCAGGAAAAATCGCCGGTGGTAAACTATTCCACAGAGAGGTAGTACGTGGAAGAAAACTCCTTTTGAAACGTACAGTGGTAGACCGACAAGCATCCAGATGGTGTGGATGGTATCGGGACGTTTGCAGCGTAGTGCTTTCACGAAATTTGGCGGCTGGGATTAATCCGAACAATTCCTCAGAGCACTCCCCATGGTATATGCGAAAGAAAATGCAAAGAGATGCAACATCTCTTCGCAGTGCCAGTGAATAGAGCCGATCGGAAAGCACTCGGTCGTCGACGATTCGAGCCGCTCTGCGTTGGATGCGGTCAAGTGGAAGGAGCTGGTACTGGGGAGCCACAGCCCAGAGATGGGAACAGTATTCTATGTGCGGCCGAACCTGCGCCTTGTAAAGTTGCAGGCGGTGTGCCGGCATGAAATACTGTCCCGCTCTGCAGAGCACGCCAAGCTTTTTAGAGGCCGATTTGGCCTTCTCTTCCAAGTGACCACGAAACTGTACGTCACTCGATATGTCGACGCCGAGGATTCCGATACTGGCAACAAGGGGAGTGCCTTGAAACTGAGGAGATACGACAAAGGTTCTTTTTAGCAGTTAACGTGCAAACTTGTGTCTTCTGGGGGTTAAACTGAACTAGATTTAGTCGCCCCCCATCCGAGACTTTGTTCAGCAAAGACTCGACTTCAGACACAGATTTGTGTTCGGTACTCGGAGACTTTTTTACTACTCCTTACACGGTTTGCAACATATCATTGATATGCAGAAGAAACAGCGTTGGCGATAGCACGCAGACTTGTGGAACACCAGCATTAATAGGCTTGTGATCGGAGCTTGCACCGTCTACAACGACCATGATGCTTCGATCTGCAAGAAAGTTGTTGATCCAATCGCACAATTTCTCGGGAAGCCCATAGGAAGGGAGCTTCGAAAGAAGCGCTTTGTGCCAAACCCGATCGAAGGTCTTCGCAATGTCCAAACTAACGGCCAATGTGTGTTAAGTAGCCCAGAAGATCACCAGCTGACCGACCACGGCGAAAACCGTATTGGCGATCACTAATCAGCTGATGATCCTCAAGGTACCTCATGAGCTGGCAGTTAACAATAGACTCCATTGTTTTAGAGAACAAAGAGGTGAAGGCGATAGGCCGGTAGTTGGACGAGTCTGAGCGGTCGCCTTTTTTAGGGATCGGGTGGACGAAAGCCGTCTTCCATGATTTTGGGACTACGCCTAGGGAGTAGGAGTACCGGAAAAGACGCGTTAAAACCGGTGCCAACTCTGGAGCACAGTCTTCAGCACAATTGGGGGGATTCCGTCAGGCCCACTCGACTTGTGGACGTCTGCAAGCAACGGCGTTATCGTACCATCAGGTGGACTATGCGCTCGTTTGTCACGTTGTCACAGTGGTATGTGACGTCTGATAATATTTAACATATCAACACACATCTTGAGCATGCACCATATTGTAAAAGTAAAAATAAAATAAAATCGAATGATTATAATTTAATTCAACTTCTTTTTGTAGCCCTAAATCTTACTTACGACAAAAATTCGATTCTTTTTCCCGTGTTGAGAGTATCAGATTCCTTTTAGATGTAGCGGTGGAATGTTAGCTAGTTTATCTCCCTTACCCTATACAAAAAAAAAACTTCTGTATCTATTTTATAAATTGTGAGAAGAAAGTTTAAATTTTATGCATTTTATTTTGTTAGTATAAATGAAATATACGGCACTTCAATCGTCTATGTAAGACACTATTAAAGAGAAACAGACAATAAGGTGACTCCATAAGTTTACCATTTTTTAATTTGGCACAGAATAAAGTACAGGTAAAACCTATATGAAGTACACACTAGCTGGTCACATGTCTCTACTAGTTTCTGAGAGGGTTTCACTCCATGGAAGTATAAGTATAGTAGATAGCTGGCATCCCATATCCTCGATATTTTTATTTCTTAGACATGCAGGTTTCCCTACGATATTTTCCTTCACCGACAAGCACCTGGTAAATCAGCATTTAAAATTGCAAAAAACGATTTCATTGACAAAGAACACTAAACATTAAACACAAAAACCAACTTAAATGTACAGATAGACAGTGCCAATAGCTTATTGGAGAATAAAAATTACACATTTCATGACAGATATGTAAAAAAACCTGTGTTAATTCTTATTTCTCAGAATGGATTTACATCTTGTATCGAATACAAAAATAATATATTCATTGACTATCCTTTTGATCTAGTTTTGATTTGCACTAACAGGGTTGTTTCATGTTTAATTTTAGTAGATCAATACGAAAATATTTAGCAGGGTCCAAAATGTGCATGCATGTTTCATGTAAGGAGATATATTACCAACTTATTCTCAAAATTCCAGCTACACTTACACTTAGCTGTCAAATTAAAATTAAATAGAAATGATGCTACAACTATTTGAATATTGTACCGAATATAAGATCTTAAACTAATAATTATGTCGCAGAATTTCTCGGGTTTATAAGGTGAAAATGGGCTCTGTACTTCAAGATACACATGAAGCATTACTATTGTGGTAAGTTAGAGCAAACCCTACATACGTTCGTATTGGAACGCAAGAATATCCGCATCGATATCTAAATGATAATCGTGGATGTGGTTTTGCACTATATTTTTTTGCTTTGTGATCATGATTTATGATATAATAAATTCTTCAGATACGGTAATTAAACTAATTAGGTAAAAGTTAATAATTTAAAACAGAAGCAATAGAAAAATGAATCACATAATCAAAATAACACCACATATCACTTATGTAACAACAAAAGATTAAGATATTCAGGTAGTCGGTGTAGTCACAGAGGGAAACTGAAAGAGGAGTTTGGCATCAGTATGTTTCTGATGATGTTGCCTGTCAAGTGTGGCAAATAGGGCAAAAACCCTATAAGCCAATCTATTCTGTGATGAATAGATTCAATTTAAATAGAAAAAAATCCGAATGGTTTAAAAAAATATTTTTCCTTTCTCTCTTCTTCATTTTGGAGTGGGTTTTAGGGCTAGGAAATGCACGATGTTTTCCTTCAACGCCGAGCACGTGGTAAAATCAGCACAATTGCAATTAACAATTTCATTGGTGCCGACGGGGATCGAACCCGGTTCGCTTGTGTACTGTGAAATTTACAGCTATTTTAACTATCTGAGCTGCCACGGTAAGAATAGTCTCTTAATGCTAGTAGTGATGAGATTTTAAAAGGCCAGCAACGCATTTGCAATTCCCCTGGTATTGCAGTTGTTCATGGACGGCGGTAATCACTTACCATCAGGTAAGTGATTATTATTTGTTGAGCCGTATGCTCATTTGCCCCCCCCCCCTTCTATAAAAAACGATGTAAGTAATAGCAGTGCTCTTAAAACTCCAAATAAGCTATGTGTGTACAACGCTTATGCTAGCAATAGTTCACGTCAGAAGTCGTATAGTAGATTCTACTACTACTCCAATGGTGCGCGGCGGACACTACTTTGCCTTGTCTTACTTGTTGGCAGACTTGCCAACACGTAAGGTAAGGCATTTCATTTTAAGGAACTTCACCGCACGTGGTAATCCAAGGTACAAGGTAATGCCTTTCATTTTATTAAATTTAGTTTATATTGACGCAAAACAAACTGTTCTTGTTATATTATAGTTGTATTATAGCAAATTACGTACCTTATAATAATTAGTTTTTATAACTCAAAAATATATATATTTTAGTTAAACTAAGAAATAGTACTTACCCTTATCACATTACTCGTATTCAAGTCGCAAGCAATACGCAACAAGCAATGTTTTAATTTAATAACAGTCACACAATCCCAGTAGAGCACGACCAATGCGGGGTAAAAAATGAAATACGTTGTGACAGCCCTTGGGACTACATCTTGCTACTTGTTTCCTATATAAACCAGCGAAAAATCCAAACATAATCAGAAAGAAAAGCAACGTTCTAGTGTTCACATCGTCTCCGAAAGTTGACAAATCTTTGGTGATTATGATTTTGAAATGATATAATAATCATTATAGAAGAAAATGTAAGTAAACACAATTTAAATTAACTTTTATTATGTTTGATTTATTTGCACATTTTTTTAAATTTTATTTATTTCCGATGAGCCGTGGTACCTCAGGAGATAAGCACTTGCTTTAAAATTTCTCCAATGGCAGCATAAAATTTTTATTAGTTGCAATTTAAGTGCTGATTTACCACATGCTCTGCAGTGGAGGAAACCATTGTAATGAAACTTGCATGTCTAGGAAATTTAAAAAAATACTTAGAGTATGCATACTACTCTATGTCCCAAAACCCTCTCTTGCTCAGACAGAAGGCCTACCAGCATTGGGACTGGATTTTTGTAAAGAATTACTTTTATTTCTAAGCAAACTAAATTCTCAAAAACCTAAAAAGGTTGTAGTTAAGACAATTTATTTTTTTATTTTAAAGTAGATTTTATCGTTTAAAGCCAGGGTGGCATAAGAGGCAGCCAAACTAAGTAAGTGGCGCAAATATAAGTCTCTGACAGATGGCATATTGATGCAATTTGCTGTAGAGACTATCGGTCTGTGGGGTCCAAGTGCGATGAAGTTCTTTAAGGAACTCTATCCGCGACTGGCCATCGTTGCTGGTGATAAGAGGGCTGGTTCTATTCTCGCTCAAAGGCTAAACGTATCCATTCAGCGTGAAAACGCAGCAAGCGTTCTTGGCATGATACCACGGGGTGTAGGACTGTAAAATAATTTTAGTTGTTAGTTTTTGTTTTTTTTTTTATTATAGTCTTTAATTTTTGTTTATTTTTCATTATCATGTAATTTAAAGAAATACAATTATACATCCAAATTAATATGAATAATAATTAATATATAATTTTGTATGATTTCAGATAGCAAAATGATGACTAAATGGTTATTTTTATTATTATCTCTATTGCTTTTAACGATTCCTATTTTATGTGGCAAAAATGGTTACTTACCTTACAATGAAAAGGCTAACGAGAAAAAATATCAATATACGCAAGATAAGAATAATGATGAAAACAGATTTAAAAGATCTTTACGAGATGAAAACGGACAAATATTTATACCATTAAACACTAAATTGCTTGATTATGACTTAGAAGAAAAAGAAAAGAAATTAAAATCCGATCTAGAGTTACCTTTTTGGGGCACTCGAGGTAGAAGGGACAGCTTTGAAGAAAATTTAAATGACATGGATGATAGTAACTCGCAGACCTATGATTACACAAGTGACAACTACAAACAATGCCACAAAAGTTTATTTAGTAGTAGGAGAGATGAATCTCTATCTCCATTTTGGGGTAACCGCGGAAGACGAAATTCTGATGAAATCGAAGATAATTCCGTACCTGATAATCGCTTTTGGGGCAATAGAGGTCGAAGGCAAGACGATGCAACTAAAAGAAGTACAAATCAGGACATCCAACTATTGGGTAATAGAGGAGGAAGGGATGAAACAAAACCAAAAAGCGAAAGACTATTAACTACACCGTTTTCAAAGAATTGGGATGAAATTGAACCTTTTTGGGGAAACCGTGGTAGAAAACGAGAAGCTGAATCAAATTGGATACACAATTTAATGTATGAAGAAACAGAACCGTTTTGGGGCAATCGCGGGAGAAAGAAAGATGATAATCTAAATGGAATAAGCAATTCAATTTGGAGAAATATAGGAAGATATAAAACAATATTAAAAAATAGATTTATTAATACAATGAACGAAATTGAAGAAGACAGGAAAAAACTATTAAGATTACAACGAACGAATGACACGTTAACGAGATTTTGGCCTAATATAGAACAATACAGCAAACTTCGAAATGTATTTAAAGAATTTCAAGGAAGACGGTTACGACGCACACCAAATCCAATGGATAAAACAGCTAATTTTGGATTATATTTCAAGCCCTCTGAATCAGAAACAGTGCTCGATGACAGAATTTATGCCGAACAACCTCATTACATTTTAGTTGAAAGAAGTAGTCGTTCTTCAGAGGAGGACGATCCTTATTTTATTTCTAGAGGAAAAAAACTTATAAATAAAAACATTTTAAAATCATCTAGAGGTAGACGTGGAGCTATAGAAGAGCTAGTGAAGTCAGTAAAAAATGATCCTTACTATATTGCTCGAGGTAAAAAAGATTCAGAATATATTATAATTGGCAATTCAACAATCTCAAAAGAAGAATTGGAGAAGGCGGAAGAATTAATTTGTTCTACTATTGATTTATTAGCAACAAAAGAAAAAGGTCATGAGTTCAAAAGAGAAATTGACAGTGAAAGAGAAAGAAGAACCATTTTGAAAAAACTAACTGCTCAGCTGCAAGTCGATCCATATTTTGTGAGTAGGGGAAAGAAAAGTAATACTTCAATAATGAATGGCGAAAATCTTGAAGAATTCATAAATCAAGTGGCTACAATGTGCGAATAATATATTTACGAATTATGATAATTTACGTGGAAAATTGTATTTTAAAATTTATAACGAAATGGATATGTAAGAAGTACGTACAGAAGATCTAATTTATTGACTTAAGGTAAATCTAGATTTTTAGTTAAGAATCTATGTGGCTGTTATTGAATCTATTGTAATTTCCTGGTACTTTTATGAATAAAAGTCCTTGTACTGGTTCACGACTTTTTTTTATAAACCATAATAATGTCCTCCAGACCGAATTTCAGTCACGGCGGCCCGCCTCAACGAGACTAGCCATCGTTGCAAGACAGAATTGTAGTGCCAAAGATTATGCGTAAGCTCAGTTACACACTCTATTCCCTCACTCTCATAATCCGATGAGATGGTAAACCGACACGACCAGAGAGATATCAGCGCGGGACCAACGGCTTTACGTGCGTGATGAGACACTGCCAGCTTCCTGACTCCGGGCAGCTACTGAGAATTTCTTGACGGAAAAACTCAATTATTGATTTTTTTGACCCGAACCGGGATTCGAACCCTCATGATCCTCATGAGCAGTCACACCACTAAATGTACTCAACCCACGAGGCAGTCTTATACTCGTAAACCATAAGGGTAAACATAATATGTACATGAACAAATCTGCAGTAGTGACTAGTGACTATCTATTTATTTGTTTGAGTATGCTTAAGTTGCCCACACATATAACCAACTGTAATATAATAATATTAACAATATAAATATATAGTACCCGGTTGACCGAGCTTTACTCGGTATTTTTTTTTAATTCGTGTGTTTTGGAAATTATATTTAGATACAAATTACATACTGATGAAATACGAATAATATTTTTTGATCTTAGCGACGTAATAGAAAAAACTGAATTGGATATTTGAATAAAAAATCATGAGTGCAATTAGTTTAATTTAAATTTTCGTGTTTTTAAAAAAAATTAAAAAAAGGGCTCGAAAAATAGATTTTCTCAAAAAAGAAAGGAACTTGAAAAAAAATTAAAAAAGGTCGGTCGGTCGGTCTGAGCTCGAATCACGGTATTACGATTTTGTAACCGCCCAATATACCAATTAAGCTATTTGTAATCATCAATAAACTGTCAAAATTTACCTTCTTATTCTAACGATATTGTAGCAGTTTTTCATTACCCAAAAACACGGACAGAAAGATATTTTATAAAAATAAATCCTAGCTAGATCGATTTATTGCCCCCGAAACTCCCTGCACACAAAATTTTATGAAAATCGTTGGAGCCGTTTCCGAGATTCCGATTATATATATATATATATATATATATATATATATATATATATATATATATATATATATATATATATATATATATATATATATATAAATAGAAGTACAGGATTTAAATGCAAAATGAAAGACAATGATATTTAGTGCGACGTCATTTAATTATTTTGCAATATTATTAGTACAGGATACCTACTGTTATCGAGCCTGTTATAATTTGTCACGTAATATCCGGATAGGTAATATTTGAAGATAATATTTTTGAGCAATCAGGTTTTAGCCATTATTTAAGGAATCCTTGATCCAACACATAAATACACTAATCTGAATGACATAGATATAAAATATGGTACCGCTATACAAAAAAAAAACATTACTCCCCCATGGTTGTATAGAAATCCCAGTTGATAAATGTTTGCACAAAAATCTTTGTGCACATAAATTCTCAAGGAATTTTCTATTAGTCATTTTCATCAGACAAGCCTTGAAAATGGTTAACTTATTAAATAACAGTGGTATAAAAAGCGTAAAATAATATGCTTCTACTGTAATGGATGTAATTATGTAAAATTCCTTAAGTACTTATTTAAAACATGGGCGAAACATGGAGAACCTCCATGATGTGCTTCAATAAACAGAAGTAAAAATATTACCTATTTGATCAGCTTAGCCATTGTTTATTTTATGTTACCAACTTAAGGGTGATGATATACACTATATTTTAAATAGTAAACATCTGTACATTTAGATTATGTTAATAGTCCAAAATAAATAAACAGTTGTAACGACCTTTTTATCAGATAAGTATCTCTATATTGTTCAACTTTAACGCCCATAGTACAACTATTTAAACAGTAATTATAATATATATTGGACATTCAACACTTCCTTGATATGGATAGTTACACGTATAATTTTCTAAAACACTTCATTTATATAAAACATCTCTATAGGGTACACAGCAGACCATGATGGTCCATAAGTGTGAAAGGACAAATAATACTGCAATATGTAAGATATTTCGTAATTTCGATAAAACGACGTTTATGGCATTATACGACATTTAATGTCTTAAACTTAATAATCTCAATACGCTGTTAGGCGCAAAATACAAACATCCCATCATACACTGCTGTTTTAAAAAGCTGAAATAATCAACGAAATACAATTACAATGAACGATTAGGCTCTTCATGAACTTTTCGACTCAAGCGTCACAAAAACACCTAACATCAATATATAAATCTGAAAACGAAACGTCTCATGCGTTTCGGCAAGCAAGAAACCCTGTAGGCCATCAAATTCGTTCAGACTCTCCAGAGAAGTAAGTGATTCGTCGAGTCCTCTCTTCCTGCATCTTCAGTCATCGTTGAACTTCTAAAGTCTTCGTAACCGTCTCCACCAGATATAATCAAAGTTTCTTTATTATTTTGTATATTTTCTGTCTGTTTCTGTAATTTTTCTGAATTAGTCGAGCGCCGGCTCAAAGCTTTTGTCTTTAGTGTTTGAGTAGGCTTTGCTGGCTGCCTCTGTGGTACTGGATTTTCAACTATAGTCAAGAACCGTACGTGGCCAGTGTGACCATATGTGATACCTAGAAAAATATAAAACTATTATAAAATTGAAAAGTTTATAGAAATACGAAGTTTGTAGATTAAAACCGATTCCATGAAATAGAAAAATTATATGTTTTTTTCAGTGGCTATAATAGCCACTTACCATCAAATGGACTGTAATTTCATTTGTTACTTACTTCAGTTTTACAAAAAACAATTTTTTTCACTTAGAAATTCATATCATTGACCGTTTAAAGCTCTCACCCGATTTATGGGGATAATCTCGCTAAGCGTGATCAACTTTAATAGGCAAATTTGCAATCACAAAGGGTACACATACACCAGTCTATTTTCCCTAATTGAAATTAGTAATGCTTGAGAAAGAAATTGAAAATGTAATATTATGTTGGACATAGATGACACATGTATAAGAGCCGTGGTGGCTCAAATGGTTAGCGTTCAATGTAAATTTTGCATAACGCGAATAAACAGGGTTCAATTCCCGCCAGCACCAATGAAATAATTCATGATATCATCAATGAATGATTACCACGTGCTCGGCGGTGAAAGAAAACATCATAACAAAAAAATATTTCTAAGTATGTGAAGTTCGCCAACACTTATTGGGGCAGCACGGCGTACACTTCCTTGGCTTAAAACCCTCTCAGAAATGAGGTGAAACCTGTGCTCAGCAGTGGGATGTAGGTATATAGGCTAACTTTAACTTTTTAAATACATAGATAAAATAACTTTGCAACTTTTAGGTAAAACCTATCATCATAATTTGTGTCGTTATATCATAGATGTGGTGTGTGCTACGTACCAGTAAGTTGTGGCACAGTAAACGATCCAGTTCGGGAGTTAGGCGAGTTGTGTAGTGGAGCGGTGAGCAGAACACCCGCGCTTGTTCCCACCCACAGCGTGTCACGATGAGCCAACAACGCAGTCACTCGTAGACACGCCGCTTTGTGTTGGCGAATTATTTCGTCGCAACCTGCAAACATTTGATCAAAAATATTGAAAGGTGTTAGAAAGCAGATGTTTCGAAATGGGCCAGGCCAGGTCTATGTACACTATCACAAAAAAAGAGAAAAATCTGTAAAACGCGGGAAAATACAAATAATTTATTTAAATGTATCCTTTGGTGGTTGATTAATGTTTATCGATTATTTTTATCGACTTTCAATATGGCGTCTTACCGATTTAGTTACTCTGTGCTTATAGACAATGACAGTGAACTATAATACCCTTTACGATATATCCATAGAATATGATCATTAATCATAGAAAGAGAACTGTCAGTGGTCACAATAGAGTCAAAATACGTTTTTTTTTATAGAAGAAGGGGCAAACGAGCATGCGGCTCACCTGATGTTAAGTGACTACCGCCGCCCATGATCAACCGCAACACTAAGAGAATTGCGGGTGCGTTGCCAGCCCTTTGGAAAGGAGTAAGCTCTTTTCTTGAAGGTCCCCAGGTCGTATCGGTCCGGAAAAATCGCCGGTGGTAAACTATTCCATAGAGGGGTTGTTCGTGGAAGAAAACTCCTTGTGAAACGTACAGTGTTGGACCGCCAAGCATCCAGATGGTGTGGATGATATCGGGACGTTTGCCGTGTAGTGCGTTCACGAAATTTGGCGGCTGGGATTAATCCGAACAATTCCTCAGAGCACTCCCCGTGATAGATGCGATAAAATACGCAAAGAGATGCAACATCTCTTCGCAGCGCCAGTGAATCGAGCCGATTGGAAAGCACTCGGTCGTCGACGATTCGAGCCGCTCTGCGCTGGATGCGGTCAAGTGGAAGGAGCTGGTACTGGGGAGCCCCAGCCAAGAGATGGAAACAGTATTCCATGTGCGGCCGAACCTGCGCCTTGTATAGTTGCAGGCGGTGTGCCGGCATGAAATACTGTCCCGCTCTGTTGAGCACGCCAAGCTTTTTAGAGGCCAATTTGGCCTTCCCTTCCAAGTGACCACGAAACTGCACGTCACTCAATATGTCGATGCCGAGGATTCCGATACTGGCTGAGGCAACAAGGGGAGTGCCTTGAAACTGAGGGGATACGACAAAGGGGTTCTTTTTAGCGGTTAACGCGCAAACTTGTGTCTTCTGGGGGTTAAACTGGACTAGATTTAGTCGCCCCCAATCCGAGACTCTGTCCAGCAGAGACTCGACTTCAGACACAAGTTTGTCCCGGCACTCGGAGCCGTTTTCCCGAGAAATATTGGCTCGGCCGGTGTAAAGAGCATCACCAGTGCTGTCATCTGCATAGCAATGAATGTTACGGATATGTAAAATAAAAATGTCAAACGTCACTAATCAATAAAAATGACAGCTTACCATGACAGGTTTTTGTTGTGTGTTGCAATTTCAAGTGTAATTTTCTGTGCTTTACCAGCAAACAAAGCCATTATAAAATAATTGGACAGTTGAGAACCGTTTAAAATGTGTTTCCCTAATTCTGAGTATAGTGTACAAGGACCTGACCCGGGCTACATACATTTTGGAACATCTCGTTTTATTTTAGTACCGTATATGTTCAAAATTATCAAATTATCAATGAGATACATCATTTTTACAACTCATCAGCAGTGCAAGCCGACTGCCATACTTTGACCTCAACATTAGTCACTAAGCACAGTTATGAGCATCCATCGACATCCTGTATGTTTCACCTGGTCCCTGCTATTATCAAGTAGGAACGGTTCTTGCCAGTACGAAGCTGCCACTCGAGAACCTTTCATTCCATAATCGAGCTTTTTTCCGAATTTGAATATTGACTTTGTCGCCAAACACGTTGTACTAATACTTTTATAATTGCAATAAAGAAGTTGGAAGCGCCGGAATTCGGCACGCGAAATAATTACTTCGGATAAAATTATTATATCAACCGTCAGTGCTATTTATAGTTAAAAACTGATCCAAATAATAACAATTGCAACACTTAATAGGGCAACATGTAAATCTTAAACTTTGTCTCAATTATAATAAATGATAGTACGATAAGGTCTCAGAACAACAAAGGAATATAGACGGTAAATAGTACATTTTAAGTGATACCGAAACCATGATCAACCCCACATGCACTCACGCACACATTTTACTTCTTTATTTCTTTAACAGCCCGTAAAAAGAAACAATGGATGCACACATATGCACCTAAAAGTATTATGTTGGTTGCAAATTACTTTTAGACGCATAACATGAACGTGAGGATCTTTTTTTTACAATGAAAGCTCCGTCTATCTTTCTTGATTGATCTGAGGTTCAGGTGTATTAAGAAGTAATCCTCGTACCATGTAACATCTTGGTGACTTGTGGAGTAATGTTGATCTCAGCTAACTGCTCCCGAGTTGTCGCATTATAACAACGTAGCTGCGCCGCGTTGTGCAGCGAAAGCCATATCGAACCACCAGCTACCGCCATGTGGCTTATCGGCTTCGTTTCTGAACTTATTTGGAATGTTTCGTCAACCTGTGAAGTATGAATAATGTATTTGAAAGATTTATCACAGTAGTCTAAACGGAAACTAGCCATATGCGTAAGACAGGATTATAGTGTAGTTTTTACGTGTAAGTGCGTAAGTACATGTTCAAACTCTTATCCCTCCCTCACATAGCCCAATGGGAAGACAACCTGACACGACCGGAGAGATCTCAAGGGTACGGGTACCTTCACATTAAAATAATTAAAATAATAATTTTTATCTGGAGGCCTTGATTAACTATGACATTGGGACATCGAACACCTCAGCCCCCCCCCCCATCCCCCGTGACCTTGGGTGCTATAAAGTACGCGTACAAATCCGTAAAAACTAATTTTCTTTAAAAGTGAAATAGCAACTTTAGAAATATCGTTCCCCGCTAACCTGCAAGGAATGCGGGTTGATAATTTTGATGTTGGAGTGCGTGGCGCACCAGAGCTTGCCACCGGATAGCAGCATGCTGCTCACGGGCCCGCTGCCCGTGCCAACCGGGATCGTCGACCGCTCCGTCCAAGAGCCGTCTGTAATAAAATAAAAGTGCGTAAGACCATGCTGCAGTTATATTATGGTTGTAGCACGAATGGGTCGGCTCGACCGGGGTAGGGCCACTTTCTCACAGAATACCAGCGTAAAATAGCAGCTTAATACTGCTGTTTCCTATAGTGAGTGTAGAGATCCGGAGACCCTTTTTTACTGGAAACGAGGCATTGCATCTTAGTTCCCAGGGGTGACAACGCATCTGCATTTTGATTCTTAATCGAGAATAGGTGTAGTCTATGGGCCACAGCATCCACTTACTATTAGGTGGACTGTGTGCTCATTTCTCAACATTTATAAAAAAATTATCCCCCCAAGAACATGAATGTGAAAAACGGGGCGGAGTTCATTCGTAGGGGATTGTCAGCTTTGCCGGTAAAAGAATTGAGATCTGAACTGTCACCAAGCAATGACCTAAGTCATAACCATAAAGCACAATCACAACGTTCCTGTAACAGCGATGTATCTTTTCCTCCTTTTTTAACATTTATTTTTTTGGTAGGATATCATTATTTCTGAAATTTTTATTACTTTATTAATCTAAATATAAGACCTTCAGCGTTTTTTATTGCATCAATATTTTCTATTTAACTTAAACTAAAACAAACGTCGACAAAATATTGGTGCGGCTAGTATACTTGGCAATTATCAAAATTTGTGTTTCGTCACTTTCTCTTTTAAATCAATAGCGGTATTCTGTAGTTTTACGTTTTTTCCTTACACCTTATGGTCTACGTTATTGCCAAATATATATATATATATATATATATATATATATATATATATATATAATCGGAATCTCGGAAACGGCTCCAACGATTTTCATAAAATTATGTGTGCAGGGAGTTTCGGGGGCAATAAATCGATCTAGCTAGGATTTATTTTTAGAAAATGTCTTTTTGTTCGTGTTTTTAGGCAATGAAAAACTGCTACAATATCGTTAGAATAAGAAGGTAAATTTTGACAGTTTATTAATGATTACAAATAGCTTAATTTGTATACTGTGCGGTCACAAAATCGTAATACCGTGGTTCGAGCCCAGACCGATCGACCGACTTTTTTTAATTTTTTTTTCAAGTTCCTTTCTTTTTGAGAAAATCTATTTTTTCGAGCCCTTTTTTTAGTATTTTTTAAAAACACGAAAATTTAAATTAAACTAATTGCACTTATGATTTTTTATTCAAATAACCAGTTCAGTTTTTTCTATTATGCCGCTAAGATCAAAAAATATTATTCGTATTTCATCAGTATGTAATTTGTATCTAAATATAATTTCCAAAACACACGAATTAAAAAAACCGAGCGAAAAATACCGAGCAAAGCTCGGTCAACCGGGTACTACATACTTATGTGACTAGTTAAATAATGGAAGTTCAAATTAAGAAGTTTAGAATATTTTAGAAAAATAAATAAAAAAGCAATAGAGCAGCTACCAATTGTCCACGAAATAAAAGTGTATATCTGTAAATTATATGATAACAAAAAGCTTTTGAAAAACAGGGAATGGAACTTCATCGCCAAATATGTTGTTTCGAGACTAGAAAAGAACGGATAATTCCTGAAAAATTTTAAAGGCCAGTCTTCTACAATAATTACCGACGACAGATGGATATCGTTACTTTAAAAAGCATCAAGTATTCTAAAATATGTCCCTACTCGACCTCAGTTCTAATTTTTTAAAATTTCGTAAGAACAGCATTGAAACATTTGAAAACAGTTTTGGGGTGATAAAAAAGTATCGTGGGGAAAACATTTAAATTATCTTATAAGGATAGCCAGATTGCATTTGAAATGAAACCCTACGGATGAATAATATCGTAACACTACTAGTATTTATGGGAATAAGATTAGAATTTAGAACTCGAAAATTAAAAGACATTGGGTGCGTTTGGCAGAAAAAAGCGCTAGCAAGCGCTTTTAAGCAAAATGGCGATCGTAATCGGTAAGCGCTGCGCTGTCAAATCGTAAGTAGCTACTTTCCTCCAGGACACGATGTTAGTTTTAACCGGGGAACCTAACCTCATTTAAATATATGTTTGTAAAGTATTCATATTAAAAACTTACTTACTTATGAATTTTTAATAACATGTATATGTTTATTCACGTCATTATTATTTTACTTAAAACTCATATTGCACAAAAAAACTTATAAACTCTACTTCAAGACAAACAAATTAAATAAGCAAAATGGCGGATTGTGTCAGCGCTACTGAAGTAGCAAGCGTGCCCTGGCCGAAAACTATTTCAGCGCTTGTAAGCGCTTGCTAGCGCTTTTTTTGTGCCGAACGCACCCCATGATCAAAATTTATCTTAGAACGAACGCTGTAGCAGCTGTTACTTTCGATTTGCTAATCATACATTCTTAAATTAATCTCATGGAAACGTTAGCACTTGTTACAAGACAATTATATTTTCACAACTTTGTAGATTATCTACAAGGTACAAAAATTTGTTAACCCATCGAATTGTTGATTTTATTAGAAATATATAAATTTTTCAATAATTGTTGTAGCTTTCTATTAGCGTACACTAAACAATCCTGCAGATTTTAGATTCTAAGATATAGTGCTTCACAGGCGTTATATAAATTATGCAAAAAGAACAAAACTTTTAATGACTTCAAAATGGAAATATTACGCTGATAAATAAATTATTTTAAATACTTTACTCTTTTTAGCATCAGATAATAAAAGTTAGTGTGGATAAATAACCTTTAACGGATTTCTGTATCTACGTGAACGGAGTCGCTGGCAGAAGTTAGTTTAAAACAATTTTAATAGAAACTTACCAATATCTCGACAGTAAACCACCAGATCGCCGTTTCCAAGAGCAACAAACACCTTTCCTTCCATATACCTGTAACAATGACCGTTTAAGTGTATTTTTATACTCTCATATAAAATTAAATAAAAAAACACATTTTTTAAAACTCTATTTATATTTTTATTATTGATTAATTATTGATTTGACTGCCTCGTTGGTATATTGGGTTCGAATCAAGGGTCGGGCGAAAAAATTAATTATTATGTGTTTCCGTCAAGAAATTCTCAATAGCTGCCCGGAGTCAAGAAGTTGGCGGTATATCAACCCCGTGCTTCGGAAGGCACGTAAAGCCGTTGGTCCTGTGCCTGATCTCTCTCCGGTCGTGTCGGTTTACCGTCCCATCAGATTATGAGAGTGAAGGAATAGAGAGTGCACCTGTGCTTGCGCATACACTTGGGCACTATAATCCTGTCCTGCGCCGATAGCTAGTCTGCGTTGAGAATGACCGCCGTGACCGAAATTCAGTCTGGAGGACATTATTATTATCTTAATATTTAATTAATAGGATTTTAAAGGGGAACCTAATCAAAACATTCATGTTTATTTTTGGAATTGAATTGATCTGGTCACATTATCCCTAACAACCTGAGATTATACATTTTTATATGATTACCATTCAAATAGAAATTAAGTTTACAATTTTAAAAGCTAACTTAACTCCCGCTCGATGAAGGTAACATCTTAAGAAAACCTGCATAGTATCTATCGTCACACTTGGTAGGCGGGTGCACTATTGTTGTATCAGAACACTTTTAACTCTGTCCTCCTTTACCAGGTTAGGTATTTTATATTAAGCACTAGCGATTCCCCCCGGATTCGTACGAGTGATTTCTGGATCTCGACATACAATACGAGATTGTTTTTTTTTTCTAGACATTTCGGTGTCGTGAGAAACGACTATATATGTATAGAACCAACGGGGCAAAATGACAAATGAATACAAGAAAGTCAGTTTTTGAACACATTTTTGAACCGAAAGGTTACCGTTACAAACTATTAAAGTCCACTGCTGAACCTAGTCCCTCCCCCCCCCCACATGGATTGCCTTATATTTGGCAATCTTTGGAGAGGGGGGATGATTGCTACGCTAGGCAAGCGGGTTGGCAGACAGTTTTTATTTTTAGTCGTTTTTAGTAAGGCGCTGTCGCCCATCTCCTTATTTGTATTCCTCTGTCGTTTCTTAGCCGTAAGAGATGGATGGAAGGTCGTATGAAATAGTGGATATTCTTCCACCGCCACTACACAGAAAAAAACCGGCCAAGAGCGTGTCGGGCCACGCTCAGTGTAGGGTTCCGTAGTTTCCCGTCCGTCACAATAAGTGTTCCCACTTATGAGTTTAAAGGTGGGTATCCATTATGTTCGCGCTCCAGCAGCGCTCCGCGCTCCTGCAACTGCTCCCGGTAGTGGGTACGTGCACGAACATGGAGCGTGCAACATTGCACGCTCCGCGGCAGGCGCTCCGACTTTACATCCAAGTTCAAAATGATTTTCCTAGAAAGTCCTTATTTGTTCAACTTTTCAGAATTTTTTCATATTTTCTTAACTTATGGTTTAAAACTTAGAGGGGGGGGGGGACACATCATCATCATCATTACAGCCCTTCACAATTCCACTGCTGAACATAGGCCTCCCCCAAGTAATGCCACAAAGCACGGTCCTGAGCCACCTGCATCCATCTACTTCCTGCATATCTTACCAGGTCGTCACTCCATCTAGTGGGGGGTCGCCCTACACTACGCCTACCGGTACAAAGCACGGTCCTGAGCCACCTGCATCCATCTACTTCCTGCATATCTTACCAGGTCGTCACTCCATCTAGTGGGGGGTCGCCCTACACTACGCCTACCGGTACGAGCTGCCACTCAAGAACCTTTCTTCCCCATCGGTTATCGGTTCTTCGAGTTATATGGCCGGCCCATTGCCACTTCAGCTTACTAATCCGTTAGGCTATGTCGGTCACTCTGGTTTTACTGCGGATATCCTCATTTCTGAGTCTATAACGCAGAGAAACTCCGAGCATAGCCCTCTCCATAGCTCGCTGAGCGACCTTGAGCGTCCTCATACGGCCAGCAGTGAAGGACCACGTCTCAGATCCGTAAGTCATCACTGGCAACACGCACTGGTTGTACAATCTAGTTTTTAGAGATTGAGGTATACCTGACGAGAATATATGTCGTAATTTCCCGAACGCTGCCCAGCCGAGTTGAATCCGTCGATTGACCTCTCGGTCGAAGTTGGACTTACCTAGTCGGACTATTTGTTTTTTTTCCTGGTTACGGTGGGTGGACACATTGTTTTTTAATTTTGGAGCGATTATTTCCGAAATTATTGACATTATCAAAAAATGATTTTAGTAAACCCCTATTCATTTTTAAATACCTTTCCAACAATATATCACACGTTAGGGTTGAAATTAAAAAAAAATCACTTCCCACTTTACATACAGGCCTTACCCTTACCCTAATAAAACATTTTTTTCCAATTTTTATTTTACCACTTTGTCGGCGTGATTGATACACATATTGGTACCAAATTTCAGCTTTCTAGTGCTAACGGTCACAGAGATTAAGCGAGGACGGACAGACAGACATGGCGAAACTATAAGGGTTCCTAGTTGACTACGGAACCCTAAAAAGGTTAGACTTACACAATAGAATGGACACCCGAATTGTGTTGCAGTTTGATCTTATTCTTCTTGATCCTGATATTATCCAGGCAATTATAAACGTGTATACAGCCATCCTCAGTTCCGAGCCACATCGTAGGCTGATTAGCTGTAGTACCACTGTCTTCTGAAGATTGGCGGCTGTTAGGCGAAGATAGGGTACCTAGAGTTAAAAACATGTTTTAATATAAAATGCGAAAATGATTGTGTCTCAAATAGAACTTGATGAATAGTCATTTATTTTTAGTAATAATTGAAGACTTCACCAAGGTTTGCTTGGAAGAGATCGCTGTTTATTTCTTATGAGTGCTTGATGGCTGTTTAGCAATAAGGCCACCTAATTATAATTGTATATACTCGCAAATTTTTTTACCGTCTGGAAAAAATAGGGTATAACAGGTGAACGGATTCCAAGTCTATGGCTCTGATATTTTACAATTTATTTTTATTTAATATTAACATTTTATGAAATTAATCTATCACTAAAAACTACTAATTTGAAATAAACTTTCAGTACTACAAAAATTTTGAAATAAATAAATAAATCAATTAAAAAGTAACGAAATTAAAATAATAAGTACCTAGTATAGATTAAAACTTCTTTTACGGATTTTATCGCGTTTGTTTTACTTTTAATTACCTTTATTTTTAATTCCCGACGTTATCGATTTATCGTTTGCGATCATATCCTAGACGGCCCCAACCATTACATCAGGTTTGATAGACCACAAATCCTCGCGAAAGAACACCGATTCCTACCAAGGATGATACGTGAGGCTATTGAAATTAAAAAACATCCTAATTTCAATAGAGAAGGAGGCTGGGTACTACCACCTGCTTGGGATCCTATAATCAATAAAATTAAAACTAAACCCAAGCGTACCACTGAAAGACCTCAGGACATAGTCGGACCATAAACAATAATTAAAAAAGCTGAAGGTACTCCGGGTTTAACAACGAGATCGGGACGTCAATCATCTCAGTCCCCCGTGACCACGGGTGCTGGAAAGCGCCAGAAACGTCGGGAATTAAAAATAAAAGTAATTAAAAGTAAAATAAACGCGATAAAATCCGTAAAAGTGGTTTTATTCAATGTGTAGTGTTCGTGTAAATATAAGACATCATTAATAAGTAGTATTTATTGATAGATCAATTTCATAATATTATGTTAAGGAAAAAAATGTTAAATATCTGTGGCATAGGTTTCTATTCTGTTCACCTGTTACAGCCAATTATTTACAGGTGGTGAAAAACTCATTCAGTTCATACTTTGGTGTGTGTGATTGTAATATGTTATGGCACAATAAAGAGTATAGAAGTATAAACAATTGTACTCTCTAATGATTTCTTATATTTACACGAATACTACACATTGAACAAATCTAATATTAAAAGGCGATAAAATCCAAATAGGCTAACCCTCTTATTCATAAAATTCCAATTTTAAACGTTTGATTAGTTAAATAGTGTTTTGTCTCACTCTGACATTTACGAGACACTTGTTGCTAGAAAGTGACAAAACACTTTTTAACTAATCTAGTGTTTGAAAATGTTTATTAATAAGGGGGTAAAAACTTAACTACTACAAATTACTACTACTACTACTACTACAGCCCATCGCAAGTCCACTGCTGAACATAAGCCCCAGATTGCCATGAACTACGTTCCTGAGCCACCTAAATCCATCGATTTAAATAAATATAATTTTTGACAAAACAGTTTTACAATTCTTCTTCAGAATAGAGCAATAGAGATACGACTAAAATAAATCCTTGAAACAGAAACAGAAACAGAAACTTTTTTATTCAATATAGATTATAAATAATACTTATTGAAAGTCACTTTTTTAATTTACCAATAGTTTAGAAAAAACCTCTGTCCTGGGAAGAACAAGCAAGAAACCCAGCGGGACTTTAAAAAAAACAGCTTACAATCATGCATGTTACAATTAACAACACATAACAAATTGGAAATAGCTTGGCAGCGATCACCCTTCCCCGGGGTTATTATCATCCGTAAATTCCTTAATATTTAATAACCATTTTTATACAAACTTAGTTTAATAAAATTTTTGAACTTTGCGTGTGACAAATTTTGTGTATTTTCCTGGGATTTTGTTGTAAAAGCGTATACATCGCCCCAAGAATGATTTACTGACTCGGTGGTGTTGGGTAACTGGTATTACTAGAACCTTAGAACTGTTACAAGTATATTTCTGATAGCAATACGGTAGTTACAATTGGGTTGTGTACCCGTTAAGGCTGGGACTATGAGCTTGACGTAATTTTTACATTACGCGAGAGACCCGGGCAACTATAGAATTGTTAATGTGCAATTGTTTCTGCCTAGCAGTCCGCCTGAGTAGGTAAGACACCTTGTAACTTCACAGAAATAGTAATAATAAGACAATAGAAATGAATTAGCGCTCCATTACTTCCAAAACCGATGTCGCATCATCCTACTGTATTATGAGCATACGCAATGCATAATGATATCTAATGTTTCATATTACATTATTAGGCGAGTTTGTCATCGTCGCTGCGTCGCGTAATACGGTATAACAAAAGTAGCAATGGTAATTGTACTATACGAAAAGTACTAAATGAAAGTTTACAAAGGTAAATATCATAGTAAAGTATTCATCTAGATGTAAAATAGTTAAAACAATGATAATTAGTAAATTTCACCATTATAAATTTTTAGGTTATTATAAATTTAAAGTTCACCATTATAAATTTATAATAACCTAAATTCACGTACGACGTTCCCCGCACCACTAAATCACAAAATGGTGTATGATGTTCGTCAACACATAATAGCGACGACAAAGTCACGCGTCTATGCGATTTCTATTGTCTTATTATTACGATTTCTGTGTGTAACTTATTTCTGTCGCCAAATATCAGTACTTGCACTGCTATATTCCGATCTGAACGGTATAGAACAGGGATGGCGCACCAGTGGCACCCGACACAATATTTTGGGCACGCCACCGATCACAAAGTACACTATATTACGAAAGAATGCGAGTGATCCTCATTACATCGTAGGCTATTATTGCTAATGACGCATAGTTCGTCATCTATAGCATCTTCATCATTACAGCCCTTCACAAGTCCACACCTCCCCCAAGGAATGCATAGTTTGTTTACGCAGAGCATAATAGTCAATTTCGTTGATACAACTTTTTTTTTTTTTATAGAATAGGCTGACAAACGAGCACACAGTCCACCTGACGGTAAGTGGTTGCTGCGGACCATAGACTTCTACATCTATCTTCCATTACAAATCAAAATGCAGATGCGTTGTCACCCGTGAGGACTGAGATGGAATGCCTCATTTCCAGTAAAAAGGGTCTCCGGTTCTCTACACTCACCATACGAAATACAGCAGCATTAAGCTACTATTTCACGATGGTATTCTGTGAGAGCGTGGTCCTTCCCCGGTCGAGCCGACCCATTCGTGCTACAACTATACTACTAATATAACTGCAGCATGGCTCTACCACGTACAAAACTGTATTTATAAGTAATTTGTCATCTAATTTGCAACACCAGAGGTCACAGTAATATTACTTAAATTTGAATTACGCCTATAACTGAAATATTTATAATTATACATTGAAAAATGTATTTTGCAATGTATGCTAATAAATATCCCAACTCAAAACTCTTTATAAAATTTTTGTTGTAAGAATTTTGAGTTGATAGTATTTAGTATTACTGTTACGAGCTTAGGGTTCGTGACAATAAAAATTGCCGATAAAATTACCTAAATTAACACTTTAATTTACTTTACACAAACTAAAGTTAAAAACACTAATAATTAAAAACACTAATTCACTTAATTCCGCTCCGAAGCTTCGCTTGTTTCGTCAAATCAACTCTGTCTCGATCGCATCTTGCGCCACCTATTTATTTAAATTAGCAAAATATCCGGAATGTTCAAGTAAACACGCGTAAGGTACCGAGAGTTCGAGTATAGATTTTCTAGAAACTTAGTTCTTCGGGTGGCGCTGTCGGTTGAGAGATCTGGAATGTCATAAACTGCAACGCTCCCCTCGCTCTCGTTCCTGACACTAGATGGCGCTAGTTGTGTCGTCGACTGGATCGCGTAACACTGCCCCCTCCTAAGACATGCTCGTCCCGAGCATTATCGGTCTCATAATAACGCGCCAAGCGATCCACATGGACAATCTTAGGAGTCCCTCTTGCGCCTTTCTGTAACGGCTCCGCAATGTCAAGGGCTGTCCTATCCCGTGGTGCACCAACATTGTACAATTTCGGTGCTCCTCTACTCCGTGTCTGAGGTCCCCTCACAGCTGCACAACTTGTACATGTACGACACCAATCCTCCACATCGTCACGATAATGGACCCAGTAAAACTGTTCTCGGACCTTCAGTAGAGTTCGTTTAACTCCCAGATGGACTCTTGAACGACCATTATGGCACAGCTGTAGAACATTCGGCACTTTAGCTTTAGGGACAACCATTTGTAAACGACAGCTGTCTCCTCGACCATTGTCCCATTTACGGCACAGGACTCCATCCTGAAGCAGCAAGCTGTCCCATTGGGCCCAATAGCTTTTCGTGGTTGAACTCATCGCTGAGACGTCCCTCCACTTAGGCTTGATAGCACGGGCCTTCTTCCATCCCAGAATCGGCTTGATGTCCGGATCTTCCTGCTGTGCATGTCGTAGGCTGTCCCTCCACCCGTTGCTGAGGTAGTCTGTCCTGAGCATCCTCACGGATACCACTTCCTTACTCTTTTGCCTACCACAATGGTTGCAATCTTCAGGAAAAGGTCTTCTTGACAATGCATCTGCGTTGCCGTGAGATTTCCCGCTGCAGTGTCTGATAGGAAAGTCGTATTCCTGCTGCTGCTGGGCGGTGCTGTTAGCCACACTTCCTTTCTGAGACCGTTCACCTTCCCTTCCTAGGGTGTGCTTAGGGCAGCTGGACCGAAGATGGCCCCTTACCCCACAGCCATAGCACCTAGGGCTGTATCTTTTATTGTGGTCGCGAACCGTAACTGCTGTAACCTCCCTAGCGTGAGGTGAACGATGATCCTGTCGCCGCCAGGCAGTGCTGTTAGCTGCACTACCCTCTCGATATCGATCAACTCTCCTTTCCACGGTTCGCTTAGGGCAGCTGGATCGAAGATGGCCCCTTTCCCCACAGCCATAGCACCTAGGGCTGTATCCTTTGTTGCGGTCGCGAACTGTAGCTGCTGCAACCTCACTGACGCGATGGGAACGATGATCCTGCCGCACGGCTTCCACTTCCAGTGCATGGGCCAAGGCGTCCTTAAGCGTCTCGTGGTGCCCGAGCCTCACAGCAGCTCTGACTTCCAGGTCACGGATGCCGTCGATGAATGTCTGCACCAGGTTCCCTTCAATGAGCGCAGGTACAGACCGGTATGCTTTTCGCACCAGCTTCTCCACTTCTAGAGCCCACTGCTGCAGGTTTTCGTTGATGCGCTGCACACGATCTTTAAGCTGCGTACGAAAGACGTGTTCCAGGTGAGCGTCGCTATACCTCGCCTCCAATGCCTCAAGGAGTTGCTCATAAGTCACTTCCTCACCGAGAGCTTCCAGAACTGTTAAGGCCTGGTCACGTAGGCCTAGTGTGAGAGCAGTCATGGCCTGATTTTTATTCCAGCCGTTCGCCTTCATAACAGCCTCGAACTGGATTTTGTAGGCTGACCAGGAAGAAGTCCCGTCGAACGGTGGCACTTTGAACCCACGTAGCGAAGGTGTAGTAGCTACTACGGGAGCTGTAGTTCCATCACCCAGTTTGAGGTCGTCCAGCGTTTTCTTCACGTCAGCCACCACGTTGTCAACCCGATTGTTTACTTGGTCGATTCGAGTTTCAGCTTTCTCGATTCGGTTCTCAGCTTTCGCGATTTGGGTTTCAGCTTCCGACAGGCGGTTGTCATGCTGAGTAACCCTATCCTTCACCTCCTTTATCTCCTTCCCGAAGGTAGCGTGAAGGTCCTTCATGAGGAGCATCTGCTCTTCCAACCGACGGGCCTGTTCCTCTTGTCCGCCCCGCAGCTGCTCCTCCAAACGACGAACCTGGTCTTCCTGTCGGCGGGCCTGTTCATCCTGTCCACCCCGCAGCTGCTCTTCCAACCGACGGACCCGTTTCTCCTGTCGGCGAGCCTGCTCCTCCAGTCGGCGAGCCTGTTCCTTCTGTCGGCGAGCCTGTTCCTCCTGCTGCTCTTTCAACAGACGGGCCTGTTCCTCTCGTCCGCGCTGCAGCTGCTCCTGTAGCATGGCCATCAGAGCACCTAAGTCAGGTGCCACAGACGTAGAAGCTGCTGACGGACCGGCTTCCGTGGCCGGCGGCTGGCCCTCAGACATCTGCGGTGTTGCACCACCAAATCTCCTCTGGTCCGACTCCTGCTGGCGTTGACTTCGGGTACGGACACCTTCCGTTTCCTCCTTGGGTAAAATCGGCATTATTTTATCCCACTTCTGACACCAATTGTTACGAGCTTAGGGTTCGTGACAATAAAAATTGCCGATAAAATTACCTAAATTAACACTTTAATTTACTTTACACAAACTAAAGTTAAAAACACTGAAAATTAAAACACTAATTCACTTAATTCCGCTCCGAAGCTTCGCTTGTTTCGTCAAATCAACTCTGTCTCGATCGCATCTTGCGCCACCTATTTATTTAAATTAGCAAAATATCCGGAATGTTCAAGTAAACACGCGTAAGGTACCGAGAGTTCGAGTATAGATTTTCTAGAAACTTAGTTCTTCGGGTGGCGCTGTCGGTTGAGAGATCTGTGATGTCATAAACTGCAACGCTCCCCTCGCTCTCGTTCCTGACACTAGATGGCGCTAGTTGTGTCGTCGACTGGATCGCGTAACATTACTATTTTCAAATAATCACTAAGTCAAAATTATTTTCCGGCACGTCTATGACCTTTTAAACATTTCTTTAAAAAATGGCACATTTATACCTAAAGGTTCGCCACCCCTGGTATAGAGTAACACAATTGTTGCATTCTTTGTTTGAAGTACAAATAACTCATTACTCTATAACACTCTAGGAAATAAGGTGTCCTGTGATGAGAGAAATACTTAATATATTATTTACTGCGACTTTTCTTTTTTTTAACCAATCAATTGTTCGGTTATATTAATAAAAATAAAATAGTACAAGTAAAATATTTAATAATTGGCTATTTATATGGCTTTTAATATTTTATTTTATTTAAAATATCATTTATATAATCATTTTTGTCACGTGTACAAATAATAATTTTACTGGACAAATTATTTACACAATACTTTAATTTGATTAAGTTTCTAACGTAGGTAGCTAATTGAATTGCATTTTTTTTGTTTGCACAACGTTTAATATCAAATTTTGCATTAAAAGTTAAATAATGTTTTTAGAGTATGAAGAAACCACATAATGTAGAGATACCTATGTACTACTCCTAAAATCTAAATAACATTTTTTTCGAAAATGATCTTATTGTATTGTACCGTACTTACTTATCACTTGCATTTTTCCAAAAAAATCCCAAAAATATTTTTATAAAATACCTAAGACTTAGGATAACAAACCATTGACATCTACATTTATCCTCGATTCAAATGCAGAAGCGTTGTCACCCCTGAGGACTGAGATGACTCTCTACTCACATATACGAAAACAATATTAAGATGCTATTTTACTTTATTATTCTGTAAGAGTGTGGTCCTTCCCCGGTCGAGTCACTACCATAATATAGCTGTAACGTGGTTCTACCATGTTAATTTGTGTCAAAATTACTGAAAAGAAGTAAATAACTAAAGAAGCTCTTATCACTTTCTACATAAACTAAATACAAAGCTCCATAGCAGAGGGCAAATAATACCAGCTAATAAAATAAAGAACAGATCAAAATAAAAAATAAGACTAAGTATAAATAATATTTATTAAAAATTATCATACCAGCCATAATACGTCCAGGTACTTAGGGGTGAGAAAAGAGAAAGGATAAAGAGAAGAAGGTTAGAAAAATATTCATAAGTAGTTGTGAAATAAATAATCATGTAAATACGTAAGGTAAGGTAAAAATATAAACGGTATTAACTTTAACAAGAAGTTATAAACGAGTTTAAGAATTAAATTGCATTATGATAAAACACTGACCTGATGTGATTCCCATAGCCTGCTTATCGACTGCTGGGTTCGAATTAGATTTCATTACTGGATGTACTTGAATGTTCTGCCCGGTGTGAGGAGTACTGAGGCTCTTGCAGTGGTTCGGAGTCAACGTTGCACGATTGAGAGTCGATGACAGGTTCTGAAGGCGCCCTGATTCCTGGCTGCGTTCGGATTGCGCGTCCTGGTTCTCGCTTGATGAGCCGTCGTCTTCATCATCGCTTGACGATGAACTATTAAACATGGGAATGTTAAATAATGTCCTCCAGACCAAATATCAGTCACGGCGGCCAGATTCAAGAGAGATTAGCCATCCGCGCAGGACAGGATTATAGAGTAGGAGTGTGTGTGTAAGTGAAATAAACTTTCTATACCCTCACTCTCATAGTCCAATGGGATGGCTATTCGACATGACCGGAAAGAGATCAGGTATAGAATCAACAGCTATAAGTAATTTCCGAGGCAAGGGGGCGAAACACCGCAAACTACCTGACTCTGTCTTCTACTGAGAATTCATCGCCAAAAAAACTCAGTAATAGCAGCAGTAGCGATTATTATCACTTAACCAACTAGAGTCAAGAAATAAGAATTATACAAAAAAATTAAATTCTCTGAGTTTTTACGTGGTGGAGCCACACTGCAGCCACATAGCTTCAGCACGAATTGGTTGGATCTACTGGGGAAAGGTCCCGCTCTCATAAAATAGTAGCGTAAAATATAGAATTCTTCGTCATTAGTAACAGGGTGGACGGTTCTCTACACTCACCACATGAAACAGCAGCATCGAGCAGCTATATTTATAGGGACCAGGAGTTAAATACCTACATCTATCCTAGATAAAAAATCAAAATATACATATGTTATATTTTAGATGTAGGTAGGTAAACGCGCTCATTCTTCAAAAAAACGTTGTTACGTATAAATACATATTGTGTGGTAGAGCCACGCTGCAGTGTATTATGGTTGGAATCATTGTATTATGTGGACATGAATGGATCAGTACGAAAAGTGCAGGACCGTCCTCGCACAGAATACTAGCGTAAAATAGCAGCTTAATTTTGATGTTACGTATGGTGAATTACGAGAAAGCTTTTTGATGGTAATGAGGCATCTCATCTTAGTATTTAGTCCAGGCAGAGCATTTGCGCTTTGATTGTTACCGATTGTCGGTACCGATTGGCCACAGCATTCACTTACCATCAAGTGGACTGTGCGTGTTCTTCATTTTTCAACACTTACATATATGGAAAAATATGATGATGTCCTTCTGGTTGATTTCGACTACGATGATAACTTTCGAATAGTCAGAAGTCTATCAATTGCGCAGGAGGTAAAATAATATAAATTAGGAGGTTGGTGGTTCGATGTTGTAATTAAGGTAGACTCAAAACTAATTGAAGATTTGTCCTTCTCGCATATATGTCGCAGAGCACTTATATTTGCGCCAGATTCTTATCAAAGAATAACTTTAGGAATTAATTCACAGTCAAGGGCTCTGCTTATGGACCGAACTTCCTCCGTAAACTCGTTGTTCGTGCGTACCTGTCACTGTACCAATTTCTTGTCATCATTAACGCCATTTAGATTTTTCTTTCAGTTCTGTATTATTGACTCCTGCATCCAGTAGATATGTAGATTTGCCTGTTTTATCTTTTGTATATCTTTTACCTTTATTTGTTTTGTATGATTTTTTTAGGATAAGGGTGACAAACGAGCACCTGATCCTGATACACACAATCCACCTGATGGTAAGTAATTGCTGCGGCCCAGAGAAATCAATCCTCGATCACGTATCAAAATGCAGATGCGTTGTCACCCGTGAGGACTAACATGGAATGCCTCTTTTTGAGTAAAAAGGGTATCCAGTTCTCTACACTCACCATACAAAACACAGCAACGTTAAACTGCTATTTGACGTTAGTATTCTGTGAGAGCGTGGTCCTTCCCCGGTCGAGCCGACCTATTCGTGCTACAACTATACTACTAATATAGCTGCAGCATGGCTGTACCATGTAAAAAATTCTCTATTATTTTGTTATTGTAATTTAATGTGTATATAATTATTGATTTAGTTCATTTATATATTATACACAACTTCCCACTGTTCAACAGTTTATTTTATTTCTTAATCGCTGAAGAGTGATATCTTCCAGACAAACTTAAGAGTTTGGAAGAAATCTCTCTTCAGCGATGAGACCGCCTAAATACAATATATGTATTTATCTCCTAAGTTTTTCTTCTTGTCCTTGTAATCTGTTTTTATTTTTCGTATTTTACGGTGTACTATAAAACATACATATACATACAACATACGTACATAAGTATAATTTCTGCTGCTATTTAAGTCGAGACGAAACGGTATTCAAACTTATTTTACCTGTCTAGTCGGATATTCTTGCAACTATCATCTGGGTCTGATATACTGATGCCTGGCTTCGTAGATCCGGTACTATTTAAAGAACTCGTACTCCTGAAAGAGAAAGAAACTCAGAAATTAGCCCGAGAAAGTATCGATTAAAACCGGTGAACGTGACATTAGAAGCTTTAATTGAAATCATATAAAAGTTACAGCCTCAGCCTACGCCATGAGTTTATTTACTGAGCTTTCTTCTCTGTTTTTTTTTTTAAATAGAATAAGGGTAACAAATTAGCACACAGTCCACCTGATGGTAATTGGATGCTGTGGCCCATAGACATCTACATTTATCCTTGATTAAGAATCAAAATGCAGATGCGTTGTCATCCCTAAAGACTAAGATGGAATGCCTCGTTTCCAGTAAAAAAGCTCTGCACTCAACACAAAAAACACAGCAGTATTAAGCTGGTATTTTACGCTGGTATTCTGTAAGAGCGTGGTCGTGCCCCGGTTGAGCCGGCCAAATCGTGCTACAACCATAATATAGCTCTGTTCGGTAAAAATTTTGCAATCGATTTTAAATTAGCCGGGAAATAAGCCGATGAGCTTAGAGAGAATAGAGACTTGAATAATTAATTATAGCTCAGAACTGAATGACAATGCTCAAAAACTCACCTTCTTGTCGGCCTGTTTGTTTGTTTAACTGTTCAGTTGGAAACCAACTTTAAACTAATTTCTAGATGAGATAAGGACTTGTAACTTTAAACATAAGTAGAAGTCAAAATGTCGTGGAAATGGTCGCTTAAAAAATTATATTTATATTTTTATTTAATAATATTATTATAGTACGTGAGGGTAATATGATCATCCGATTAATATGATCACCTTCTTATAACTCAAAAACTACATCTTTGTTCGTATAGAAGGCTCTGTGACACGATAGCTCTTCATCAGTCAATCACATAATAAAGGGTCAAAAAGGCACTGCTTTATCGACGCCATTTTACCGGGTGATATTATAGTAAATATTTTAGTTGATTATAGTATTGTGTAATGTCTTTGAGTATTCATTTAGTACTCAAATTATTTAATACTTAAATAATCAGTGTGTCAATAGTGAGTTCTTTTTAAGTTGATTTTAAAGTTCCTAATTATTGCCAAAGCTTGTTTGCTATTTTTTATTAATATATTGGTTAAAGTAATACGACTTTGTATTTTTGTATCTATCCCCTTTTTAGTTTTGGTTTTATAGGGCGGCAAATCTTAAGATTATATTGCCCTCATGTACCTTACATTTACCATAACTACTTACGGTATATCCAGAGTGTGCTGCCGAGTGAGTGCAGGTGCGGGTGGAACACAAGTGACGCACAGTATTCGCGCATTGCAAACCCCATTACACGAAGTCACTTGCGGTTTTGGAGACAGCGTGAGAACGCATACTTGGCCAACGTAACCGTCGCTGTTGCATACCTGTAAAAGTTAAGATTGTTGACGTCTAAACATTTAAATTTTAATTGCAACTCACAGAACACTACGTTCATTTGCTGTGAGGCCGAAATCAAGTCGAAACAAAAAACAAGCAGTTGGTCTAGCGGTGAATTTAACGGGCTGATAGAGAAAAAGGATTAAATTTGTGTGCGTGAGTGCATGTCAAGAAGTTGAGCATAGTTTCGGCGTCACTTAATATATATCTGCCATAAGCAGTAAACAAGGGTGTAAGGGGGATACCTAATACCTATTCAGTTTTTTTTCTTCAAGTACCAACAGTGCACCTTGCTGTCCGATGAATCGGTTCGAAATGTTTATTTTAAATAAAATAAAATAAACTTACAGCCAGTACACGCCCTACAGCCTTCTCTCATTTCTATGAAGACATTTCTATGAAGACATTTATCCCCACGCTCGTCCAGTGCGTGGTGGGCTTCATATATCTTGAAAATATTGTATTTCTCAGTCATTAATATTTCTTTAAGATGTTTTTCTTAACCGTCTAGCAAGTGGCAAAACCACACAAAATTGGAATTTTTTCCACGTATTCTTTTAAAGACTGATAAGATGAGAAAAGGTTGTGCTCAACTCTTAGGTGACACAGATGGGCAGCAACATCTTCATATTATTAGCTCAAATAAAACTGTGATTGCCAAACCACCCGTCTAGCGTGCCAACTATGTCAAATCAAGGAAAAAACTATTGATTTTTATCTTCACAATCATCATCAAGTCCACTGCTGAACCTAGGCCTCCCCCAAAGTATGCCACAAAGCACGGTGCTGAGCCACCTGCATCCATCGACTTCCTGCATGTCTTACCAGGTCGTCACTCCATCCAGTGGGGGGTCGCCCTATACATCGCCTACCGGTACTAGGCTCGAGAACCTTTTTTTCCTAACCGTTGTCGGTTCTTCGAGATATATGGCCGGCCCATTGCCACTTCACCTTACTAATCCGTTGGGCTATGTCGGTCACTCTGGTGGATATCCTCATTTCTATGTTTATCCCGCAGAGAAACCCCGAGCATAGCCCTCTTCATAGCACGCTGAGCGACTTTAAGCGTCCTCATACGGCCAGCAGTGAAGGACCACGTCTCGGTTCCGTAGGTCATCACTGGCAACACGCACTGGTTGTACCACTTAGTTTTCAGGTTTTGAGGTATACCTGACGAAAATTTGTGTCGTAATTTCCCGAACGCTGCCCAGCCGAGTTGAATCCTTCGATTGACCTCTAGGTCGAAGTTGGACTTACCTAGTCGGACTATTTTTTCCAGGTAAACGTACTCGTCAACAACTTCGAGCTTAGTGCTCCCAACAACTACCGGCATAGGTGTGACATGGTTATTAAACATGATCTTTGTTTTATCCATGTGAACATAGGTCTTAAGATGAATCTTAAGACCTATCCGTTGGGAGGCACTATTGAGGTCATTGAGCATAGTGCTTAAATCCTCCAGATTCTGCCATAAGGACTATATCGTCGGCAAATCGAAGGTGAGTGATGTACTCGCCATTGATGTTAATACCGTATCCTTTCCAGTCCAGTAGCTTTAAAACGTCTTCCAATGCAACGGTGAAAAGTTTCGGGGAAATAACGTCACCCTGCCTTACACCTCTCTGCAGTTGGATAGGTTTCGTACTCTGATTCTGTACTCGGATAGCCATCGTAGTCCTACTGTACAAACACTTCAGCACTTTGATATATCGACAGTCAACCTGGTACCACTGAAGAGACAGTAGCACCGCCCAAATTTCGACGGAATCAAAGGCTTTCTCATAGTCCACAAACGCCAGGCAAAGTGGCAGATTGTACTCTTCGGACTTCTGTAGAACTTGCAAAAGGGTATGTATGTGGTCTATGGTACTAAAGCCTTTTCGGAAACCTGCTTGTTCAGGGGGCTGGAAGTCGTCGAGTCTGCGTGCGAGACGATTCGTAATGACTCTCGAAAACAGCACGTAGACGCGGCTCAGAAGGGATATCGGTCTGTAGTTCTTCAAGAAGGCGTTGTTACCTTTCTTGAAGAACAAGACCACCGCACTTCTGTTCCACGCCTCGGGGGTAGTACCTCCATGAAGGATGGAATGAAAGAGCTTCTGAAGGACTTCAAGTGCCGATTTTCCACCCGCTTTCAGAAGCTCCGCTGTAATTCCACCCTCGCCTGGAGCCCTGCCATTTTTAAGATGCTGGAGAGCCATTTTAATCTCGCTCATACTGATGTCCGGGATATCATCGGAATAGTGTCGCATAAGACTTGCTCTTGGATCGTTACTCACACATGCGTGTGGCTCCAACGATGATGTGTACAGCTGCCCATAGAACCTCTCAATCTCACTCAGAATCTCAGGTGTCCCGGAAACGATACTGACACACTCAGTCTTCAGCTTTGACAGTTGGCTCCTACTGGCAGACAGATCTCTGGCAAAGACTTTGGAGTCCTGGCTCCGCTCATATTAAGAGTGTGATCGGAGATAGTGTTCTTCTGCGGCGGGTCTTGCAGAACTTAGCTCCGACCGCATGGAAAGTTTCCACGAGCTTGTCATTCATATCATTTACTGTATTGCAATCTTCTATGCACTGAAAACGGTTTTGTAATTCGAGCTGAAAGTTTTAGGGACCCTTGATTAGCGCACGAGGGGGACGGAGCGTTGACTTCACTAGACGAGACCTCTCCAACTTAACGTTTAAGTTCAGCGTGACTCTAAACATTCGGTCATCGCTGCCAGTTTTCACCCTCGCGATCACTGATACATCACTGAACAGTTGATGTCTGGTCGTCGTAATGAAGTCAATCACATTTTTTGTCAAACCCTCGGGGCTCGACCAGGTCCACTTCCTGTGAGGCCGTTTCTGGAATAAAGAGTTAATCATAAAGAGTCCCTCTTTCTCCATAAAGTCGGCCAGCTGCTGGTTCCTACGGTTCCGTTGCCCTACTCCAAATTTCCCTAACTTCAGCTCACCGCTTTCTCTTGTGCCTAGTTTTGCGTTGAAGACTTCTTTCTTACATGATATTATCTTAACAATATTTTAACATATTGGAGACAACTACAAATATATCGTAGGCTAATTTTTAAATCTCTTGCCCTTCACCTATAACCCCCACACTTTTTTTATCTATAATAAGTATTTGGACTCACCCATACATCAGGAGACTGTCCCTTCGGTGGTAATGTTGGAGCAGCGCATGTGAACTGTAAACCAGCTCGAGTCTTTCGTATTGGAACGGGCGAAAGGAATTCAGGAGCCGGTCTTTCGTGGCCATATACACCTGAAAAATGATTATGGGATTTAGAATTTATGGCCGTAGTCATAAAATCTACGTCAAATTAGTTATAACTGTTTTCACTAATTCAATAGAAATTAATAGATATACAGATTTATTAGGGTATTAATTATCTCTATACCTATTAATGTAAGCGATAGTCAACGGCGAACGATTATAACTGAGGGCGTTAATAATTCATTTAAAACTTGGAATACTTAAATTATCTTCAAAAATCATGTTGTGGAATAGTTTTTGAAGATAGGAGGTCAATTTTAGGAGTAGCAATGTTTATTTCCGTAAAGTTAAAATCGGTCTTATTAATGTGACGTCATCACCATGGCGCTATTATCGTGTTATAGCGACGCAAGATAATGTATCGCCCTACTTCGTCCGGTGGGTGTTATAAGAGGAGACTATAAAAATGATTGGTGGCTTATTATCTTATTTTACTAAACGTCGTAAGTGCAGCACTATACCTACATGTAATACGTCGATCACCAATTCGCTTGCGAAACGTGAAGATGATGGCAAAAACTCCATACAATGGGAGATGTGTATGTCCATTAGTGAACTTTATCGGACTGATTCTCATCAGAAGAAGGATGAAGAAGGACTGATTCTCAGGAGGAAGATCCAGACTAACGACGTGAAGCGTCTCGGTTCCGCTGCGCGGCGGCGCGGCGTAGAATATGAAGTATTCCCCTCTCTTTTTATGGCGCGGCGAAAATGTATGCCTGCGCCTGCTGTTTCGTTCAGGCGGCGCAGCTTGCGCGAATGTTCGTGTGTGATAATTAAAGCAATTCGTGCAAAATTATTCCGTAATCATTCCAAAATATCTAAATATATGGAAAACGAGCACACAGCTCACCCGATGGTAAGTGGATGCCGTGGTTCATAGATATTTACATTTAACTTCGATTAAGAATCAAAATGCAGATGCATTGTCACTTTTGAGTACTAAGATGGAATGCCTCGATTTCAGTTAAACGGGTCTCCGATTCTCTACACTCACCATACGAAACACAGCAGCGTTAAGCTGCTATTTTACGCTGGTGTTCTGTTAGAGCGTGGTCCCTCCCCGGTTGAGCCGACCCATTCGTGCTACAACCATAACACAACTGCAGCGTGGCTCTACTACATAGAAAAATTCCTACCCAGATGGACTCTTAAGCCGCAAAGATTCTCACCTAGTAAGGCATTACCTATTTACGTGGTAGAGCCATGCTGCAGATATATTAGTAGTATAGTTGTAGTACGAATGGGTCGTACTACAACTATACTACTAATATAGCTCGTAGGTCGGCTCGTAAGGACTACGCTCTCACGCGTAGAGAACCGGAGATCATTTTTAGTGGAAACGAGGCATTCAATCTTAGCCCTCACGGGTGACAACGCATCTGCACTTTGATTCGTAATCGAGGATAGATGAACACGTCTATGGGCCATAGCAACCACTTACTATCAGGTGGACTGTGTTTTCATTTGTTACCTTTATCGTATTTATAAAAAAAAAACATTGATGTTCACTTTGTTCTATATTATTTTTAAAAATTCAATACGTTTGGGATCTCTACTCACATAACTTTTGTTTGGTCTCATTTATCAATTCTTCCCAACTGTTCCTCTTCTCCGTTTTCGGAAAAATTATTGTTAAATTCTCCGGTCCACTCCTGAAACATATTCAAATAGTACGTGTATATTTTTATTTCACTTAATATTTTATGTACAAATCAGATTTTTGGCCTGTTTATTGTAACTTTTACGTCAATCATTTACTGTTATTTGAACTATACTGCCATTCTGTTCGTATGTTATTAACTGGAGATAAATAGAAACATTCTTATTTTACTCATTATTGTTTTAAAACCCCCTAGATTTCTATCTTTTATGAACAACGTTATTTTCACTGCAGTCCGTCAAGTGCACTATTAACCAAGAACTGCCGCATAGTACGGTTCTAAACCAAGAATTATTAGATTTTTCTACTTAGTTATTATTTTTTATATACTGCTATTTATAACCTATATCTATCACCAAGTATTACGCCTCCAAAAAATTGTGAGTGGGTAACCATTTACTCCAAAATTATTTAAAAAAAACTACCTACATATTAAATATTTGAACTATTTTTACTAGCTCAAGAGATTCACAAAACTAAAATGAAATATTTATTATTATCTACTTACGAAGTATTCAAGCTAATCTCCATGTAGCAAAGCTGCATGTCGCTGTTCTGTCTCTCCATCAGTTGCTTATTAACAGAATGTAGCATGTCCCTCACTAGCTCCTCGAGCTGTGCATGGTGAGTATGTAACGCCGCGACATGTTCGGAAATTTGCGTAAGTGTATTCACATCCTCAGTTAGTGTTTCCACTTCGTGCATTATACGCCTTATATTTTCGTCTTTAGCTGAAAAGAATAATTTTTTTCTGTAAAAACTGTAACTTCATTTGAATAAACACAAACATATAAAAATATTTTTTTGAATGAGACCGCGTTAAATTTTATTTTAAAAACATGATAGTATCTGTAAAATTCAGTTATGTTTTTACTGATACTATCATGTTTTTAAAAACACATGTTAAAAACACAAGATCAGAAGAACAAAGCACAGTTTAATTAATAAACTAACCACAAACTTCTTGTATTTTACTATCACAAGTCCCAGTGCTGAACATAGGTCTGCTTAAATTTCCATTAAGTACGGTTCCTAAGTCATATGCATACATCGAATACTATATTAGACACTATAGTGGGGTGACGAAACACTCCACTTGCCACTATGACGTTGCAACTCGAGAAAACTCTTTCCTCATCGGTTGTCGGTTCTTCGAGATATATGGCCGACCCATTGCCACTTTAACTTAATGATCTGCTGGGCTATGTCAATTACTCTTCTCTTGTATTTCTGTATTCTTTACTTCTGCGGATATCCTAGTTGTGGATTTTATCCCGGAAAGAAATTCCGAGAATAACTTCTTCATACTTACGCATTTACGATTGCAAAAAACCCTTCCTTACAAAATATACACATAATGTATCATCTACATTCTACTGCTTATTGAGATTTTATTGGTGAGATCCTATAGGTGAAAATGAAGCATTCTATTTCCATTGATAAATTATGGCATTATAAATAAAAAAAAATGTTTGCATACATACATAGGTAATTAAACTTGCATAAAAACTAAGTACAACCAGTGCGTGTTGCCAGTGATGATATACGGATCTGAGACGTGGTTCTTCACTGCTGGCCGTATGAGAACGCTCAACGTCACTCAGCGATCTATGGAGAGGGCTATGCTTGGGGTTTCTCTGAGTGATAAACTTAGAAATGAGGATATCCGCAGTAGAACCAGAGTGACCGATATAGCCTAACGGATTAGTAAGCTGAAGTGGTAATGGGCCGACCATTTAGCTCGAAGAACTGACAACCGATGGGGCAAATAGGTTCTCGAATGGCAGCCTCGAACCGGTAGGCGTAGTGTAGGGCGACCCCCCACTAAATGGAGTGACGACCTGGTAAGACATGCAGGAAGTCGATGGATGCAGGTGGCTTAGGTTCGTGCTTTGCGGCGTTCCTTGAGGGAGGCCTACGTTCACCAGTGGACTTGTGAAGGGCTGTAATGATGATGATGATGATGTAAAAGTAATATTTTATACAAGTTTGAAATTCGTACACCGTACGTCGAAATGAAATAAGCGCTTCTGGCTAGGTTTTTTCATTCGCGCGGTTACAGCTCTTAAGACAGAACAAGCAAGAAAACCAAGCAAGAAAGAAGCCCTCAAGATCCCTATTAGGTTCATATAGTGTTTTAGTATTAACTGCCGCAAATTAATTGCAAATAGTGTTCAATATAATGTTTATTTCAAATATCTTTAATTTCGACTCAACCCCTTGTAGTTAAAAATAGCAATTTTCGTTTATCAAGTTTTAGTCAGACAGATGTCACAGTAATTAGCTTTCTTCACAGTAATAGTTCAGTTTTCTCCCTAAATACAATCCACTTAGCACTTATCCCCTACAGTGGTATCGCCCGGCACTGCGCTTGTACGGATGTGCCACGTTCAACTGTTTTTTGTTTACACCCGTCAATATATTCGAATAGAAAACTACATCAGGATTACTTTCGTTCATTTTATTTGTAATTTTTTTTTACGTTTTCGTCGCCCATGGCTCTTACAATCAATATTTTTACTTACCTTTGACAATTTCGAGATCAGCTAGAGATATCCTCATTAATAGTTTGTATTTATTTCCTTCCATCTGACTCGCTATACTGCTTTGGTATGTACTGTAATGGGTAAAGTTTAATATGAAAATAAGTAAATAAAACCAAAAGCCAACTCCAAAAAACTAAAAAGAATGAAAAAAAATTCCCATACTAAAGTCAATGTTATGCGTACAGAAGCATTAGGGCCCCGAATTCAGAATGTGATTTTATTTACACTTTGAGTAACTAAACTAAGTATATCACAAACTCACTTTTTAATAAGATATCCTCGGAAATAAAAAATGTAGACTCGTTCAATGTATTCAAAAAGCGACTAGCAAATAATATATATAATCACAAACGTATCTATCTGAGTGCATTTGACTGGTTTGCTCCTGGTCTTAGTATTGTGGTGCTATACGAGAATTTAACTTTTCTTTTATTGGTATAGATTTTTCCCGTCGGTAGCTGTTTTTGATGTTGTTTATTTTTCAACAACATATGTACGACAACGACTTTCGTTATTTAGATTTACTTTTATTTATATTCTCATGTAAGTGGCGTAAAAAATGTCTTTATGAGAATAAATGTCTTTAAACCTAAACCTAATGCCGTCTAAATTGTTCCATTAAAATTTTCATTCCCTATTTTGCCTGTCTTAATGGTGAAATGTTTTCTCAAAATTTGACCACTCCTGAAGTATAACCTATATCATTAAAAAGAATTATCAAAATCGATTCACAATTGACGAAGATATTGCAAAACATACAAAAAAACGTACTGATGAATTGTCAACCTAAGAAAGTTAAGAGATTTAAAAAAAACAACATTTATTTAATTGAACGATTTCTACCTACAAAACTTTTGTACTTTGATCATTTCTACTATTTCGTACAATCATCGATATTGTTCCAGGTCATCCACTGACAAACTTTATTTTTTTATTATACTTATTCTTATAATACGTATTATAAATAAAATATATGTGTATACTTACGGAATTGGTTTTTTAATAGTACCCGTCCTTCTTTTAACACTCGTTATCAAGAGAGTATCAGTAAAAAGGAATAGAGCTCTATCTTTTATGGTCCCTTGTGCTGAAGGCATAGTAACCATCTCATGCCTCAAGAACATCCGATCGGCAATGACCAGGTTTGATAGACCTTCGATCATTTGTTCCAACTCTCGCAACGTTTGTTGCTGTTGCTCCATTTCCAGGCTCTCCCTTTCTGTGCAGTTGATTAATTCTAATAGTTCATGTATTTCCTTTTGGGCTTCTAACAGAAGTTTATGATCCGGATGTGACTGGTCTGAAATTAAAAGGACGTTATTCTTTATATTCTTTTTTTTATTACGTTTGTATTCTTTTTGATAAAAATTATAACGAATTCACATTACACCTCTTTATAATTGATAGACGGATTCACTTACTCGTATGTAAATAATTAATGGATGTAGTGCCCATCCCTGCAGTAGTAGCTCAGTGGTTTAGCGCTCGCTATAAATTTCATAGTACACGAGCAACCCAGGTTCGATCCTTGCCCTCACCAATGAAATTGTTTAGTGCAATTTTAAGTGCTAATTTACCACGTGCTCGGTGGTTAAGGAAAACGTGAGGTGACCTGCGTATCTGCGAAATGTGAAGTCCGCTAACACGCATTGGGGTAACGCGGAGGACACTTCCTTGCTCTAAAGTCCTCTTAGAAATGATTGGAGTCATGTGCCCAGCAGTGGGACGTCTAAGGGCTGTAACTTTACTATGTTACCATTCCTGAGGGCTAAGAATGCTTTTGCAGTAATTTTTTCCAGATGTTTAATTAAAATAGATCAATCTTGTTACAAATTATAATGATTCACTCATTAAGACTATTAAAGGCCGCTATATTTGTACTTTGAACTACATAAATAAATGGAAATATTATAAAACTAAGCCCCTCAAGTTCTCATATACTCAGGCTACTTATCAAATTGATATTCTGAAAACTGATATTTGATAATTAGAAATATTATAAAGAAATATGAAACTCTTAATTCTCTATCTAATGATACCGCATTTGTTAAGGAGTGTAAAAAGTTTGAACTGTGTACAATAGAGAAGAAATATTGGAATAAAAATAAATTAATTGTGTAATATTTTTAATCTACAAATTGTAGAATCATATCTTAATACCTTTTCTCCTTAATTTTAATAAATATAATGATTGCCATGCGGGAACACATTAAATACAAGTGACTATAATATCGTTTAATTTTAACTTATTATTATTATAGAGTTAAACTCTATGCGTTAGTGGATTGAAGATCACGGGTGGACTAAAATGCCTGACATCCTAATGTCATAATCTACCCACCTTTGGTTTAAATTATTAATTTTGGTTTGTATAATTTAAAGTCTTACACCCAGTTATAACGCTTTGACACATTGGTATAACAAGACAGAACGAAATTATAAGGATTTAATATAACACAAGTAATCTAAAAATGTAGCGCAAATATCAATCTCTGAGGAATGACTACATATTTGTGTCATTTGCTGTAGTTACTATCGGTCTGTGGAGGCTATCTGAGATACCATATCATCTGGACTCTTGGCGGTCCACCACTGTACGTTTTATTTACTAGGAGCTTTCTTTCTCGTAAGACCCCTCTGTGGAATCGTTAACCACCGGCGATTTTTCCAGACCAATACGACTTAGGGACCTTCAAGAAAAGACCTTACTCCTTTCCAAAAGGCCGGCAATATATCTGCGTATTCCCCTGGTGTTGCAGTTGTTCAAAGGCGGCGGTAGTCACTTTCAATCAGGTGAGCCGCAGCTCGTTTGGCCCCTGTTCTATAAAAAAAAATAGATGAAGATACACAACATAAAGTTGCCATTTGCCGCACTTTTTTATAGAATAAGGGTGACAAACGACAGTTTGTAAAAAAGTAAAAAAAGTAAAACAGACAGTCCACCTGATGGTAAGTGGATGCTGTGGTTCATAGACCATTCACATCACACCACATTCATTCTCGATTAAGAATCAAAATGCAGATGCGTTACCACGCCTGAGGACTAATATGGAATGCCTCGTTTCCAGTAAAAAAGTGTCTCCGAATCTCTACACTATCACCATACGAAACACAGCAGTATTAAGCTGACATTTTACGCTGGTATCTTGTGAGAGTAATATAATAATATATAATAATATTCCACAACTATCACACAACGCCATCTAGTCCCAAGCTAAGCAGAGCTTGTGTTATTGGTACTAGATAACTGATAAACATACTTATATATTTCTAAATACATAAATATTATAGATAAATTACACCCAGACACAGAACAAACGATCGTGCTCATCAAACAAACATTTGTTCTGGGTGGGAATCGAACCCACGACCTCCGGCATAGCAGTCAGGGTCACTAACCACTAGACCAACAGGCCTGCCTATAAAAATAAATAAATAAATAATATAAAAATAATTAGAATAAAATATATAAACTGTATAGCAGTACCTGTGTGTTTTATCAACCTCTGGATGAGCAGTTTGTAGCTGGGGAATTTCTGCACAGGCTTTATGAGAAGGTTGTCCAAAGACAATTTTCCTTTGTGGTCTCGGGCCATGGCGTCTAGGAACTTGGCAAAGGCGGGTCTTGAAGCAGCCGCTGTTTTTATAGTCTCCTTCGCTTTTTTCAAATTGTTTATAAAAGACATGTAGGTGTCCATTACTGCGGGTTTCGTGAACTAAAACGATGAGAAATTAGAAACTTTTAACAGGATGAATAAAAACATAATCAATTTTTTACATTTTAAACACTTTTATTCAAGTATTTGGTGATTTATTAAATATTTTTAAATAATGTATTAAATCAGTTGCAGTTAAAAAAACTATGAATAAAACTATAAATATACCACGTTTTTAAAACGGACTTTAAATTATGAAATTCTTTTTTTTTCATTTTCTTACATTGCTATCCAATTTTGAGCTACGTTCAAAATTTCATCTTGTGACTAGCTCATCGGAAAGTTAGTTTAAAATTAATTATTATTAAAATTAATTAATGAAAAAAAGCGAGTAATTAAAAACGTGGTAAAAAAGGTAATAATAATAATACAATAATAACACTAGTTTACACAGTTTTCATACCCCAGCTGAAAGTTGTTATTTTGTTATTATTTAGGTAGAATTATCCAGAAAAATAATAAACAAATTCTGTCACGTCTGGTTTAAGAAATATTTATTAACTTAACTGAAATACATAATTTTGGTATTAATACTAAAAAAAACCAAAAACGACTAATTTTTACCTTCTTTTTATAGCTATTTGAATTAGTTTCTCTTATAATGGACCAACAGTAATCCCCTTACATGTTTTAATACCAAAATCCTTGATGTCGTTCTTCAAAAACCTATAAATCTTGATGAAAACGTTCCCCTTGTTCATCACTCATACTTCCTAAGTTTTCATCACACATAATGCACCCACTTTTAGTTCAATTTACAATAGGAAATCCAAAATAATGAAGATATGCACTTTTTAACGAAACTACAATGGGTCATCTCTTTTTTGAAAATATAAACTGTCCACAAACATAACAAAAAAGATCTGAACTTTGTTTACACTTTCTACTACACATTTTAAATTACATGCCTGGCCTGCTGTACACCTTGTTTAATTTATGTTGGGAACTAAAGCGGGTACCGGGAGACTGGTGCAAAGCCGTGATAGTCCCAATATATAAGGGAAAAGGGTCACAGCAGGACTGTAAAAACTACCGTGGTATCAGCCTTCTTAGCATTGTGGGAAAACTGTATGCTAAGGTACTAATTGAAAGAGTTATGAAAGAAACTGATGAAAAAATTTGGGATGTGCAAGCGGGATTTAGAAAGGGAATGGGGTGTACAGATCAAGTCTTTTCCATGCGCATGATCGCGGAGAAGTTTTTGGCGAAAAACCAAAGAGTTTTTTGTGCGTTCATGGACTTGGAAAAGGCTTATGACAGAGTGGACAGGGATGTGTTATGGCAAACGCTGAACGCATTTAGGTTGAGCGCTGGTTTGATACAGGCATTAAATTCTCTGTATAGGGACTCGAGTGCTTGTGTTAGAATCAACGGGGTCTACTCGGACTGGTTTGGCATCCATAAAGTTGTCAGACAGGGCTGTGTGGCTTCCCCGTGGCTGTTCAACCTATTTATGGACAGCTGTTTGGAAAATTTGAAAGTTGAAGAATGCGGGGTAAGAATGGGTGAGTTAACCATCAAATGCCTTTTGTACGCCGATGATCAAGTCATACTTGCGTCGTCGGCGGCCGAGTTGCAAATGATGGTTACATTAATGAACAGGTCATTAAAAGAAAGGGGAATGAAAGTGAACGCGAGTAAGACGAAAGTGATGCTTTTTGAAAGAGATGAAAGCAAAACGGTATGTGAAATAAAAATAGAAGGAGAGTTAATTGAGCAAGTGGATGAGTTCGTATATTTGGGATGTGTATTCAGCAGGGATGCGAGATATGATAAGGACATTGAACGACGAGTGAATGCAGGAAATAAAGTAAATGGGGCTCTACACTCTATTGTGAAAAGTCAGAATGTGTCAAAAAAGGCACGTATGGCAATTCACAGTGCTGTATTAGTCCCTACTTTAACGTATGGTAGTGAAAGTTGGGTGTGGCAGAAGAAGCACGAGAGTAGAATAAATGCGGTAGAAATGCGGTCGCTAAGGAGTATGTTAGGGCTGAATCTGAGTGACAGGGTGAGAAACAGTGTGATAAAAGAAGAGTGTGGTTTGCAAGATGATGCGGTGACCAGGATTAAGAAAGGAATGCTTCGGTGGTTTGGTCATGTAGAAAGAATGAATGCGGAAAGACTGACAAAGCAAATATATGTTGCAGAAGTGAATGGAAGAGTCGGAAAGGGATGTCCTAGGCGGAAGTTTGTCGACCAAATTGGCGATATACTAAAAATGGGCCAAATTAAGAGTACCCTTAACCGACGAGCATGTATGCGTAGGTATATGAATGTGGAAGAGGCGAGAAAGGTATGTCAGGATCGTGCTAAATGGAAGTCTGTAGTCTCTGCCTACCCCTCTGGGTGACAGGCGTGAGTGTTTATATGGTATATATATTTATATATATATATATATATATATATATATATATATATATATATATATATATATATATATATATATATATATATATATATATATATATATATTATTATATATATATATTATAATATATATATATATGTATATATATATATATATATATATATATATATATATATATATATATATATATATATATATATTTAAATTAATCCCAAACAAGAATTAAAGCGAACGAATAAACAATAAACTCTCGTTACCACATTAGGTAATTAATAAAAAAACATTTGACTGCAGGAAGAAATTGAGACTTGATAAAATATTTCTGCAAACACTTTTATGTTTAAGGAAGGTAGATTAAAATATATACATTTATTTTGGGGTATAAAAAAGATCAATTTTGTAAACTAGTGTTATAGGTAAATCTTTAATTCATGTATGCTGTAATTATAATACGATAGGGTAATATGGTCATCTGGTTAATATGGTCACTTCTTTATATCTCAAAAACTACAGCCTTATTTGCATAGATGGCTTTGTGATACGATAACTCTTCATCAGTCAATCAAATAATAAAGAGTCAAAAGGGCGCTGCTTTATCGACGCCATTTCGACAGTTGACACTATAGCAAGCATTGTAGTTAGTTTTTTTAGTAGATTTTTCCAAGTGTTCCTAAATTATTGCCTAAGCTTGTTTGTTTATATTTTTCTTAATATATTAGATATAATATAGGATTTTGTGTTTTTGTCTTTGTCCTCTCCCTAATTTTGGTTTTATAGGGCGGCAAATACGCAGGTCACTCAATAAGTTCTGAGATACTCGAAATTTAAAAATGGAACGCACCCGTTTTATATGTTTCTAAAAGGAAATTTATTTTAAAATAGAACTCCATAAGCCAATTTCTCGATATTAAATAAAAATAAAGTTCTATTAATTTTCCAGCAAATTTATGAACATTTGTACGCTATGTACTATTATGATTCTAAATTTGGTTTAACCAAATATTTAAGTTTACAACGGTTACAATCAGCATTAGCTTAGCTCTATCAAGCGCAACAATTTTTGGGTGGTTTGCTGAATTCAAAGGAAGGTAAAATGAACCTTAAAGATCACCAAAGTACCGGAGCCCCGCAAACAGCATTAACGGTGGAAAATGTATGGACTACTGAAATGTTGGTGCGAGAAGATCCACGAATCACATATACAGACATCGAAAAGATTGTAGGCATTAGTTCGGGGAGAATTCATACCATCCTACATCAACATCTTGGAGTGAGGAAGCTTTGTTGTCGATGGATCCCTCGTTTGCTCTCTGAAAGCGAAAAACGTACTCGTGTGGAATGGTGCCATGAAATGCGTCTACGTTTTGAAAAAGGGGCATCTAGGGGTCTTTCAGAAATCGTTACTAGTGACGGGACGTAGATCTATCAATATGATATGGAAAATAAAAGGCAATCATCGGTATGGGTCTACTCAGAAGGACATTTACCGACAAAACTGCAAAAACCTCGCAACGTCGACAAAAAAATGGTGGTTAGTTTTTCTCGCCGAGCGGACATTTGTCGACGTCAATGCTGGAAAATTATTGGTCAGTCAACTCTTAATGGTATACTACAGTTGCATTACCCAAAGCTTTTCAAGATTTGCCCGAGAGAAGACCAAAGATCGGGCTTTGGGGTATCGTACTACATCACGATAACGCCTCTTCACATACCTCCTTTAGACTACAGCCCTGACTTAGGTCCTTGTGGTTTCTTTTTGTTCCCAAGAGTCAAACAAAAAATAAAACGCGAGTTTTTTTTTCAATCGCCAAAGAAGCCGTGGCTGCCTACGAAGAAGCGATTTCCGACCTGTCAGATCAAGACTGGCAAAAGTGTTTTCAGAGTTGGTTTAGGTGAATGGAACTTTGTATAGAGCATGATGGACAATATTTTGAAAAGATGTAAAATAAATGTTAATAGTATCTAGGATAGTTTTTATATATATTGTATATCTAAAAACTTATTGAGTGTCCTACGTATTACCCTCACATAGCTTAGTAAAAAAGTTAAAATTTTCTGATAAAATCAACGAAATGGATGAAGAATGAACCTAATACTTCTATTTGATTTCAACATATACCTAACATTGTGAAATCAAGTCAAAGTTTGGTCAAAAAATAAAAATTAATAACTTGACCACAGCGCCACCTATCGGTAGTATATATGCCATCTTCTCAACAAAACAAAAATATTTTGTCAATATGACCTCAATCGGTCAAATTGTTTAGAAATTACTCGATCACTAACAGAAAGATATTAATCGTTGGTGCAAACAAATGAAATCATTATCTTCATCATACACTTACCACGTCCAAAAAGACGTCTCCAACTTTCTGCTGCAGGTCCCATTGTTCCAACCGCCGTCTCAGTTGCTCCAGGAATACTTGGTGCACATTTAATATCGCCGGCACCTGATAAAATATCTCATCAACGAGGAATGCATCTAGAAGGCCGGCATTTTCTGGACTCTTGAGAGGCTGGAGATATTTCTGTGGAACAATGAAAATAAAATCAAAAAAATCAATTTAATTTAAACAATAGTTTAAAAAAAAGTAAAACATGTAAAAAGCTGGAAACAAATATGCTGAAACTATGAATTTTAGGTCAAAATATGCTTTCCATCTTTGCTCTTTTTAAAACTTTGTTATAACAATATAGTACATGTCCTCCACGGAGATTTTTACGTAACAATGTTTAATAAAATCCTGGACTTTCCTTTAGTTTTAGAGTTTAATAACCATAGAAGTAATTTAATAAGAAAGAAAATTTTCTTCGACTAAATAAATTAAAATGTACGAGGCATGTACTTGATCTCCACGTGGTTGAGCCACGCTGCAGCTAGTTTATGGTTGTGGCACAAACGGGTCAGCCTAACCGGGAAAGGACCACACTCTCACAGAATACCAGCATAAAATTGCAGTTTTATGCTGCTGTGTTTTGTATGGTGAGCGTAGAGAACCGGAGATCCTTTTAATTAAAAACGAGGCATTCTTATGGCAGAGATGAATTATATAACTCAATCTAATAGGAAGGCCACATGTTATGACTAGGACTTCATCTGAGTGAGCATCACTTTAATGTCTTTTTTGTCACTGACTGACAAAATTGCTTACTTTAGCTTCTTTGCTTAAAGTGGTTGCCGGCTTAAAGGTGCCCATAGAGTTTGCCCACAGACTGCAGTGACCACTGATCATGTACGCCTACATTTATCCCCGATTAAGATTTGAAATGCATTTTACCAATAGAAAAGTGGATACACCTTGGGTGGATTGACCTCGCTTATCATATGAAGTAAAACAGCAGTATACTGCTATATTACACGAATATTCTATGCGAACACCAGATTAACACACATAGCCAACGAATCAGTAAGCTGAAGTGGCAATGGGCCACCCATATAGCTTGAAGAACAAGAGGGCAGCCGATGAGAGAGAAAAGTTTTCCAGTGGCAGTTAATGTAGTGATTACCTGACTACTCATAGATATACGTAGTCGATAGACAAAACTGGCTCAGGACCGTGCTTTGTGGAATTCTTTGCAAGAGGTCTTTGTTCAGCAGTGAAGGCTGATTCTGTGCAAATATAGGCCTTCTCTGGTCGTTTCGATCGATTTTGCTGCAACCATAATACTGTTACGAGCTTGAGGTTCGTGACAATAAAAATTGCCGATAGAATTACCTAAATTAACACTTTAATTCACTTTACACTAATTAAAGTTAAAAACACTAATAATTAATCACACTGATTCACTTCATTCCGCTCCGAAGCTTCGCTTGTGTCGCCAACTCCAATACTTCCCCGATCGCATCTTGAGGCGCCTATTTATATAAATTAGCAGCGAAATATCCAGAATATTCAAGTAAACACGCGCAAGGTACCGAGAGTTCGTGTTTCGACTTCAAGAAGTTTAGTTCTTCGGTTCGAGACTAGATGGCGCTAGTGCCTTCAACTTGAGCGCATAACACTGCCCCCTCCTAAGACATGCTCGTCCCGAGCATTATCGGACCCATAATAACGCGCCAAGCGGTCCACATGGACGATCTTAGGAGTCCCCTTTGCGCCTTTCTGTAACGGCTCCGCAATGTCAAGGGATGTCCTATCCCGTGGTGCACCAATATTGTACAATTTCGATGCTCCTCTACTCCGTGTCTGAGGTCCCCTCACAGCCGCACAACTTCTACATGTACGACACCAATCCTCGACATCGTCACGATAATGGACCCAGTAAAACTGTTCTCGCACCTTCAGTAGAGTTCGTTTAACTCCCAGATGGACTCTTGAACGACCATTTTGGCACAGCTGTAGAACATTCGGCACTTTAGCTTTAGGGACAACCATTTGCAAACGACAGCTGTCTCCTCGACCATTGTCCCATTTACGGCACAGGACTCCATCCTGAAGCAGCAAGCTGTCCCATTGGGCCCAATAGCTTCTCGTGGTTGAACTCATCGCAGAGACGTCCCTCCACTTAGGCTTAGTAGCACGGGCCTTCATCCATCCCAGAATTGACTTGATGTCCGGATCTTCCTGCTGTGCATGTCGTAGGCTGTCCTTCCACCCGTTGCTGATGTGGTCTGTCCTGAGCATCCTCACGGATATCACTTCCTTACCTTGCCTACTACAATGGTTGCCATCTTCGGGACAAGGTCTTCTTGACAATGCATCTGCGTTGCCGTGAGACTTCCCGCTGCAGTGTCTGATAGTAAAGTCCTATTCCTGCTGCTACTGGGCGGTGCTGTTAGCCGCACTTCCTTTCTGATACCGTTCACCTTCCCTTCCTAGGGTGTGCTTAGGGCAGGTGGACCGAAGATGGCCCCTTTCCCCACAGCCATAGCACCTAGGGCTGTATCCTTTATTGTGGTCGCGAACCGTAACTGCTGCAACCTCCCTAGCGTGAGGCGAACGACGATCCTGTCGCCGCCAGGCAGTGCCGTTAGCTGCACTACCCTCCTGATGTCGTTCACTTTCCTTCTCTGCGCTTCGCTTAGGGCAGCTGGATCGAATGTGGCCCTTTTCCTCACAGCCATAGCACCTAGGCCTGTATCTTTTGTTGCGGTCGCGAACTGTAGCTGCTGCAACCTCCCTGACGCGATGGGAACGATAATCCTGCCGCACGGCTTCCACCTCCAGTGCATGGGCCAAGGCGTCCTTAAGCGTCTCGTGGTGCCCGAGCCTCACAGCAGCTCTGACTTCCAGGTCGCGGATGCCGTCGATGAATGTCTGCACCAGGTTCCCTTCAATGAGCGCAGGTACAGACCGGTATGCTTTTCGCACCAGCTTCTCCACCTCTAGAGCCCACTACTGCAGGTTTTCGTTGACGCGCTGCACGCGATCTTTAAGCTGCGCACGAAAGACGTGTTCCAGGTGAGCGTCGCCATATCTCGCCTCCAATGCCTCAAGGAATTGCTCATAAGTCACTTCCTCACCGAGAGCTTCCAGAACTGTTAAGGCCTGGTCGCGCAGGCCTAGTGTGAGAGCAGTCATGGCCTGACTTTTATTCCAGCCGTTCGCCTTCATAACAGCCTCGAACTGGATTTTGTAGGCTGACCAGGAAGAGGTACCGTCGAACGGTGGCACCTTGAACCCACGTAGCGAAGGTGTTGTAGCTACTACGGGAGCTGTAGCTCCATCTCCAAGTTCGAGTTCGTCGAGTGATTTCTTCATGTCAGCCATTACGTTGTCAACCCGATGGTTTACTTGGTCGATTCGGGTTTCAGCTTTCTCGATTCGGTTTTCAGCTTCCGCGATTTGCGTTTTAGCTTCCGACAGGCGGTTGTCATGCAGAGCAACCCTATCCTTCACCTCCTTTATCTCCTTCCCGAAGGTAGCGTGAAGGTCCTTCATGAGGAGCATCTGCTCCTCCAACCGACAGGCCTGTTCCTCCTGTCCGCGCCGCAGCTGATCTTCCAATCGGCGTGCCTGTTCCGCCTGCTGACGAGCCTGTTCCGCCTGCTGGCGAGCCCGTTCCTCCTGTCGGCGAGCCTGTTCCTCCTGCTGCTCTTTCAACCAACGGGCCTGTTCCTCCTGTCGGCGAGCCAGCTCCTGCAGCATCACTATCAGGGCACCTAAGTCAGGTGCTGCAGATGTAGGGGCTACTGACGGGCCTGCAGCCGATGGCTGACCCTCCGACGTCTGCGGCGTTGCACCACCAAATCTCCTTTGGTCCGTCTCCTGCTGGCGTTGATTTCGGGTACGGACACCCTCCGTTTCCTCCTTAGGCAAAATCGGCATGATTTTATCCCACTTCTGACACCAATTGTTGCGAGCTTGAGGTTCGTGACAATAAAAATTGCCGATAGAATTACCTAAATTAACAATTTAATTCACTTTACACTAATTAAAGTTAAAAACACTAATAATTAATCACACTGATTCACTTTATTCCGCTCCGAAGCTTCGCTCGTGTCGCCAACTCCAATACTTCCCCGATCGCATCTTGCAGCGCCTATTTATATAAATTAGCAGCGAAATATCCAGAATATTCAAGTAAACACGCGCAAGGTACCGAGAGTTCGTGTTTCGACTTCAAGAAGTTTAGTTCTTCGGTTCGAGACTAGATGGCGCTAGTGCCGTCAACTTGACCGCGTAACAATACGTAAGCCATATGTATGTCGAATCGTCTCCCTACCGGACTACGGGAGTGAAAAATAGAGACTGCACATGTGCTTATGCACTCATTCGTGCATGTACGGACCATAGACACCTGCATCCATATGTGACTATGCGGGGTTCATGCTGTTCTTAACCTGTAGGAGCACGCCTACTTACCTGCAGGTCTAATGAGGACGGTCGTAGTTCCAATTGTTAAAAATAAAACTGGGGATATTGCGGATAAGACCAACTACCGACCGATCACATTAGCTACTGTGACGCCTAAAGTGCTGGATTGTTTACTTGAGAGACAACTTAAACAACATCTTAGGTTTCACGACGCCCAGTTCTGTTTTTGACCACGGTTATCAACTGAGTGTGCTATTATTTCCCTCAAGCATATAATCAAGTACTACACTTGCAGAAAAACATGTGTGTATGCTGCTTTTCTGGATCTGTCGAAGGCATTTGACTTGGTTCAGTTTCAGTATGATGTCCTTTGGGCGAAGCTGTGGGTCAGTGGTGTCCGAATGACATTGTCAATGTGTTTAAATACTGGTATGGACATCAGATTAACCAGGTCAGATGGCTTGGATAGTTTTCTGATGAGTTTAATACTTGAATTCGGGGTGAGAAAAGGTGGTTTGACCTCTCCGGCACTATATAACTGTTATATTGACCAGCTGATTTGTGAGATCAACAGCATGCGTGCGGATGCTCGATTGACGGTCTTTGTGTCAATAGTATAAGTTATGCCGACAACATGGTGCTGCTGAGTCCATCTGTCGCTGCCCTCAGAAGACTGATGAGCGTTTGCGAGCGTTTTGCTGAGTCTCACGGTCTTCTTTACAAAGTTAAAAAAGAAATTATGGTATTTAAGGCAGACGGTCGCAAAACTGTCCATGTTCTGCCAGTGTACATAAACGGGGTAGCTCTATATTGCATGTCGTCCTTTAAGTATCTCGGCCACATTATGTACGAGAGACTGAAGGATGATATTGATATGGAGAGGGAAAGGAGAGCGTTGGCAGTCCGCTGTAATGTGTTAGCCCGCAGATTTTTACGATCTACCACAGAAGTTAAGATAACATTGTTTAAAGCCTTCTGCCAAACAATGTACACATGTAATATGTGGGTTGATTATACGCGGGGGGCTTTCAGCGCACTTGGGTTGGGTCTGCCACAATTCTGCAGCGCATGGGGCATGTATGCGCGAGCATGCACCGATAGCTTTGAGACGGTGTTGCGCAAACGGGTCGCCTCGCTCATGCACAGAATACGAAGAAGCTCCAACACCATACTGAAGGCTATTAGTGACAAACCAGATTGTCCTATTATGGGACACTGGGTGACTATGCATGTGCATAAACCTAGTGCACAGGCAGGTCTGATTTGTACTTAAGGCGGTACCCTGACCAAAACCTTGCAAAAGTGCGTTTTTCAGAGACTCTCTCAGAGAGTCTCATTAGTTATGAGAAATAAGCTACATCTAAAAGCACATTATTAATGGTCAATATCCTATCATCACATTCCACGTTCTAATTTATTTTTATGTGATATGAATACGTTTAAAATCTACTTTTAAAAAATGACTAAAATTAATTTAATTACATGCATCTGTTGCTAAAGGAAACGCTCTAATCATTTCAGGATTACACTAATGGATAGATAATTTTAAAATCTATATTCTACACGTTTTATTTAATTTCTTAAGTTCGCTTATCTTTTTTAATTGAAATAATTCCAAATATTCGGGCGTATTTTTACGCGATATATTGTAGCGAGAGCGCGTGAATTGTATAGGACCGAACGCTCAAGGTCTTTTGCTAGGGGAAACGTCTTAAACTAATTATTCGTGTCTGTACCTAATTATTACTAACATGGTTATATGTATAACTTTCTTGTACTAACAATTATGGATATTTGTCCGAAATAAATAGATTTTTTTTATTTACTTTATTTGTAACCCCGTATGGTGCAGATGGCTGAGGCAGCCCGATTAGACCAGGACAGAATTATTGTTTACTTGCAGTCTCTCAACGTCTAGGGTGTCAACTTTTGTACGTAGGGGATTGTTTCAAATCATTGTTTGTCCGGAGATTTCTCAATCGTCTCGTCAACTGTAAACGGTCCAATGTAGGGCGAGTTTCATTCCAGAAGGGAAAGGGACAATTTGCAACAGGAATGTTAAAAGACCTTTCAACATTCTCATTCGCATTGAGAATTACTGAATCGTGTTTAGTAGTCAAGATGCTTTTGCTACAAGATTAAATTTTAATGGGATAAAACGACATAGTTTAAGACTGCCATTAAATATACCAAGCTTAAATATTTGAAAATTCTTAAACAGTCAGGAAGTTTTAGAAACAAGAAATGCGTATGTTGTTTTCTGTTGACCGTAAATACTTTTAATATATTTCTATAAGCGTTCTTATTCTCATTTATACCAATAGAAAATTCTTACATTACACATAAATTGAAGAAATTACAACAAAGAATTTAAACGTCTCTTTTATAGCACGCTTTGAACAAAGATTTGTGGAGTAGAAAACGCAAGCTTCATATTTACATAGCCCGTCCTTCATAAAGAGCGAGGGTGTAAAGCATAGTGGGAGAAACGAGAGGTAAGAGAAGGGGGTGGGCAACAATGAACTCCTAACACACAAGGCCGCTAGACGGGGAGGAAAATTTCTACGAAAACTGACAGCAATAGCATTGTGAAATTTGTGTAACGTATGTTATAGATGATGTAATATTAAGTAAGCATTAATATTCATGAGAAATATTTTGCGCCCGCTTCCATTACAGATCAAATATTCGACGTGACTGGAAATGATTTACAAAATCTTAAGTTGCTTAAATTGTGAGGTATTTTGTTTGCTTGTCTCATTAAAGATTTTTTGTGTATTAATGTGTGATTGTTACGTACTTATTTGTTACGTACTTATTTGTTAAGTATTTTACGTACTTATTTTATAAATATACACTGTATTTATATTATCACTAAATTTAGGATGTTATTGTGCGCATAATACGGATTCTCATTATTCGAAGTAAATTAATCTTGATTTGATATATATTTAAATGCTGCAGTCACCAGACATTTAACTCTAACTTTAATATTAGAAATGTCAGCATGTTTGTCATTGTGTCAAATGTTTATCAAAATTTATGGAAACTTGTTTTGATATTGCGGATGTCAAATCATATTGAGAATTACAGTTATGGCAAATTCTTTAAGTTCATGAACGTTTGATGACGGCACGCTGCAAGAAAATACTGCAACGCGAGTGGTTTGACTCTGCCTACCGTACTACCAAAGAAAGACTACGCACGCAAAGAATTGCAATTTATTTTTTATTAAACGTTGAACTGGACACATTTATTTTTTATTAAACGGTGCACCTATCCGTCAAAATATAAAATTAAAAATCGCTTAAAGCGATATACGGAAAATTTATGAACTACAAACCGTGGTCGTTTGTAGTTCATAAATTTTCCGTTATTTTAACAACTTTGTTAAAATTCAATAAAGAGTTATCTATCACGATCAGAGATCGGAATAGGGTGTGTAAAAATACCTAAAGTTTACAGCGGGATTTAACATGGAGCTGTTACAACCGCTTAAGTTGAACCGATTTTAAATTTTACCGGTTCAGTTTCGGGTTTTTTGTTTTACATGTTCTTTACCTTTGAAACACCGAACTATAATAATTTGCAAGCTGCTAATAGTTTTAAGTTAATTTTTGTTTTAAACTTTTCCGGTTCACATTCGGTTTTTTAGATCTACTTGTTTTCATCATCATCATCATCATCATTACAGCCCTTCACAAGTCCACTGCTGAACATAGGCCTCCCCCAAGTAACGCCACAAAGCACGGTCCTGAGCCACCTGCATCCATCGACTTCCTGCATGTCTTACCAGGTCGTCACTCCATCTAGTGGGGGGTCGCCCTACACTACGCCTACCGGTACCAGGCTGCCACTAAAGAACCTTTCTTCCCCATCGGTTATCAGTTGGTTACTTGGTACTCACTAATCCGTTGGTTTATATCGATCACTCTGGTTTTACTGCGGATATCCTCATTTCCGAGTCTATCACGCAGAGAAACTTCGAGCATAACCCTCTCCATAGCTCGCTAAGCCACCTTGAGCGTCCTCATCCGGCCAGCAGTAAAGGACCACGTCTCAGATCCGTAAGTCATCACTGGCAACACGCACTGGTTATACACTTTAGTTTTCAGAGATTGAGGTATACCTGACGAGAAGATGTGTCGTAATTTCCCGAATGCTGCCCAGCCGAGATGAATCCGTCGATTGACCGTCCGTCCGTCGAAGTTGGACTTACCCAGTCGGACTACTTGTCCCAGGTAAACGTACTCGTCAACAACTTCGAGCATAGTGCTCCCAACAACTACCGGCATAGGTGTGACATGGACATTAAAGACCTATCCGTTGGGAGACACCATTGAGGTCATTGAGCATAGTGTTAAGGTCCTCCAGCGATTCTGCCATAAGGACTATATCGTCGGCAAATCGAAGGTGGGTGCAGTCCAGTAGCTTGAAAACGTCTTCCAATGCAGCGATGAAGAGTTTCGGGGATATAACATCCCCCGTCTTACACCTCTCTGCAGTTCGATAGGTTTCGAACTCTGGTTCTGTACTCGGATAGCCATCGTAGCCCTGCTGAACAAACACTTCAGCACTTCGATATACCGACAGTCAACTTGGCACCGCTGAAGGGACTATAGCACCGCCCAAATTTCGACGGAATCAAAGGCTGTATCTTTGAAATACCGAATTTTACAGTCTTGCAGATTTTCACACACCCAATTCCGATCTCTGATCATGAAACAGGAGGGTAATACTGCTGTTTTGTATGATGATAAGAGCCGGTGCATCTAAGTTCTCAGGGATGACAACGCACCTGCATTTGGAATCTTACCATCAGACCGTAGCATTCACTTACCATCAGGTGGACTGTGTAATTGAGAGTCACCCTTCTATAATAAAAACTGTTGCAATTTAGTCCAGCCTTTTTGTAATGTTTATCATCTATTCATTTTAAAGAGAGCTTGGTCTGTTGGTCAGAGTACTAGGCTTTGTTTAGTCGGTGTTTACAACATATATATTTTATAATATTTTATACTCAAATATTGTATGTTTATTTTGAAATATACTTAATATTTTCGAAATATTTATTTACTCGACTTTACAGAAATATCAATGCATTTAAGGCACAATGTACAATAAAATTACAACAAAGTCCCGGAAAATGGTCAATGCTTGTGAACTAACAACTTTAAAAAGAAAAGGGAAATGAATATATAATAAAAATAACCCTAGGTAATGAGGTGATCGCTTGTGAGCTGTTTCTATAATAATTCATATAAATAATTGTACAATTTTATTATTACCCACCAAAAACTTATGTGAAAAGAGGCCAAGGTCAATGTTCAGAGTTGTTGGATTCGCCAATCCTTTTTTACTGGAAACGAGGCATTCCATCTAAGTCCTGAGCGGTGACAACGTATCATCTTGATTCTTAATCGAGGATAAATGTAGATGTCTATGGGCTACAGCATCCACTTAGCATCCGGTGGACTGTGTGCTCGTTTGTCACCCTTATTCTATAAAAAAAACTGAGCTGATGTCTGAACGGGCGTCATGCTCCACAGGAGTTCCAAGAACGGTGTTGATTGCTATAGATCTTATGATTTAAGTAAACTTGAAAAAGCCGAACTTGACTGATATTAATTTATACGTGGTAGAGCCACTGTATATGGTATATATGGTTATATATATATTATGGTTGTAGCGTATATACGAATGGGTTGGCCCGACTAAGGTAGTCGTGAATCGTTTCCAGTAAAAAGGGTTTCCGGTTCGCTATACTCACCATACGAAACACTGCAGCATTACGCTGCCATTTTACGCTGACATTCTGTGAGAGCGTGGTCTTGCCCCGGTTGAGTCGACCTATTCGTGCTATAATATAGCTGCAGCGTGACTCTACCACGTCCATTTTTTATTTTCCTTTTAATTGTGTTGTGAGACCTTTTTTTTGTCAATTCCATGACTGAAAATCACCGGTAAGTACCCAATATTCATCATCATCATTACAGCCCTTCACAAGTCCACTGCTGAAGGCCTCCCCAAGGTATGCCACAAAGCACAATCCTGAGCCACCTGCATCCATCGACTTCCTGCATGTCTTACCAGGTCGTCACTACATCTAGTGGGGCGTCGCTCTACACTTCGCCTACCGGTACGAGGCTCCCACTCGAGAACTTTTTTTCCCCAACGGTTGTCAGTCCTTCGAGCTTTATGGTTGGCCCATCGCCACTTCAGCTTACTAATCCGTTGGGCTATGTCGGTCACTCTGGTTCTACTGCGGATATCCTCATTTCTAAGTTTATCACGCAGAGAAACCCCGAGCATAGCCCTCTCCATAGCTCGCTGAGCGACCTTGAGCGTCCTCATACGGCCAACAGATACGGACCACGTCTTGGTTCCGTAGGTCATCACTGGCAACACACACTGTTTGTACAGCTTAGTTTTCAGGTTTTCAGGGTTTGTGGTATACCCAATATTACGATATGATAAGCGAGTATGCGAGCATCAAAATAAGTCATCGTTTAAATGATATAAATGATATCTTTAATACCTGTTCCTGAAAAAGGCCCTTGATAGATGAACAGACGGACGAAGGGACAACAAAGCTAAATAGCAAATCTTATATTATAGGGGCCCGTTTTTGTTATTTTTAGGTAAGGGATAGTAAAATATACCTACTTTCCCCAAAGCGCCTTACAAGATAATGCACAGTAATTCAAAATTTTCACAAAAAGCTTACCATGACAAAAACACACAATGTTAGCACGAAAGATTAAGCGAATGAGGAAAATGAAATAAATCCATAAGCGACAACCCTGGCATTTCAACAGCTACATAAATATAATGGATTTGTCACTCGCCAGTTCATTCGGAGCGGATGAACGAAAAGATTGACTTATTGTAATTTCATTGTGCCCTTGTAATTTACGGACGCGGTTTAACTACACAGAAAGTTTGTCGGATTATTTCAAGCACAAAAGGAAATTAAAACCGTTGTCTTTTGACGTAAAATGCAAAAAATTGTTGTTGAGATCTTTAGTTATTTTACATAGAGCTTTCTTTCATTGAGCTTGCTTTCATTGTAAATTAAGGAAACATTCAAACTCGCCGGGCAGCAGTCGCGTAAGGGTATGCTATAAATCACGGAAACTAAGAAAAATAAAATAATACGTTCAACAGTAGACTTTCATAGGCTGCACGGATGAAATTTTAAATGCAAATTTTCGAAAACCGGCTTTAGTTATATCTTAATATTACTAAAGTTTGTGCATAATTATATAATAAAATTAAAAAAAATGCGGTCGGGAGACCCTCGCCAGGAACGAAGTTCCTTACGTTATTTTTCAACTCTAAACGTGATTTAATATGTAGATTACTATTAAAATATTTTTTAATAAATTTAATGTAATTAAATAAGTATATTAATGTGTGACGATTTCTGCCAGTTCAATCTACGTAAGCCGCGTAAAAGAATACGTCCCAAAAAGTAAATATTTTAATATATTGTTACGAGCTTGAGGTTCGTGACAATAAAAATTGCCGATAAAATTACCTAAATTAACACATTAATTTACTTTACACAAATTGAAACTTAAAACACTAATAATTAAACACACTAATTCACTTAATTCCGCTCCGAAGCTTCGCTTGTGTCGCCGAGTTCAACTCTGCCTCGATCGCATCTTGCAGCGCCTATTTATTTAAATTAGCAAAGAAGCATCCCGAACATTCAAGCAAATGCGCGCAAAGGGACGAATGTGCGAGTGCAGACTTTCCAGAAACTTAGTTCTTCGGATGGCGCTGTCGGTTAAGAGATTTGTGATGTCATTTTCTGCAAAGCTCCCCTCGCTCTCGTTCCTGACACTAGACGGCGCTAGTGTGTCGTCGACTTGAGCGCGTAACACTGCCCCCTCCTAAGACATGCTCGTCCCGAGCATTATCGGCCCCATAATAACGCGCCAAGCGATCCACATGGACGATCTTAGGAGTCCCTCTGGCGCCTTTCTGTAACGGCTCCGCAATGTCAAGGGCTGTCCTATCCCGTGGTGCACCAACATTGTACAATTTCGGTGCTCCTCTACTACGTGTCTGAGGTCCCCGCACGGCCACACAACTCGTACATGTACGACACCAATCCTCGACATCGTCACGATAATGGACCCAGTAAAACTGTTCTCGGACCTTCAGGAGAGTTCGTTTAACTCTCAGATGGACTCTTGAACGACCGTTATGGCACAGCTGTAGAACATTCGGCACTTTAGCTTTAGGGACAACCATTTGCAAACGACAGCTGTCTCCTCGACCATTGTCCCATTTACGGCACAGGACTCCATCCTGAATCAGCAAGCTGCCCCATTGGGCCCAATAGCTTTTCGTGGTTGAGCTCATCGCTGAGACGTCCCTCCACTTAGGCTTGGTAGCACGGGCCTTCATCCATCCCAGAATCGGCTTGATGTCTGGATCTTCCTGCTATGCACGTCGTAGGCTGTCCTTCCACCCGTTGCTGAGGTGGTCTGTCCTACACGGATACCACTTCCTTACTCTCTTGCCTACTACAATGTTTGCAATCTTCCGGACAAGGTCTTCTTGACAATGCATCTGCGTTGCCGTGAGATTTCCCCCTGCAGTGTCTGATAGTAAAGTCGTATTCCTGCTGCTGCTGGGCGGTGCTGTTAGCCGCACTTCCTTTCTGAGATCGTTCGCCTTCCCTTCCTAGGGTGTGCTTAGGGCATCTGGACCGAAGATGGCCCCTTTCCCCACAGCCATAGCACCTCGGGCTGTATTTCTTATTGTGGTCGCGAACCGTAACTGCTGTAACCTCCCTAGCGTGAGGTGAACGATGATCCTGTCGCCGCCAGGCAGTGCCGTTAGCTGCACTACCCTCTCGAGATAGATCAACTCTCCTTTCCATGGTTCGCTTAGGGCAGCTGGATCGTAGATGGCCCTTTTCCCCATAGCCATAGCACCTAGGGCTGTATCCTCTGTTGCGGTCGCGAACTGTAGCTGCTGCAACCTCACTGACGCGATGGGAACGATGATCTTGCCGCACGGCCTCCACCTCCAGTGCATGGACCAAGGCGTCCTTAAGCGTCTCGTGGTGCCCGAGCCTCACAGCAGCTCTGACTTCCAGGTCGCGGATGCCGTCGATGAATGTCTGCACCAGGTTCCCTTCAATGAGCGCAGGTACAGACCGGTATGCTTTTCGCACCAGCTTCTCCACTTCAAGGGCCCACTGCTGCAGGTTTTCGTTGCTGCGCTGCACGCGATCTTTAAGCTGCGCACGAAAGACGTGTTCCAGATGAGCGTCACCATATCTCGCTTCCAAGGCCTCAAGAAGCTGCTCGTAGGTCACTTTCTTACCGAGAGCTTCCAACACAATTAAGGCTTGGTCGCGCAGGCCTAGGGTGAGTGCAGTCATGGCTTGGCTTTTATTCCAGCCGTTCGCCTCCATGACGGCCTCGAACTAGATTTTGTAGGCCGACCAGGAAGAGGTCCCGTCGAACGGCGGCACTTTGAATCCACGTAGCGAAGGTGTTGTAGCTACTACGGGAGCTGTAGTTCCATCCCCAAGTTTGAGGTCGTTCAGCGATTTCTTCACGTCAGCCATCACGTTGTCAACCCGATTGTACACATGGTTGATTCGGGTTTCAGCTTCCACCAGGCGGTTGTCATGTTGAGCAACCCTATCCTTCACCTACCTTATCTCTTTCCCAAAGGTAGCATGAAGGTCCTTCATGAGGAGCATCTGTTCCTCCTGTCGGCGGGCCTGTTCCTCTTGTCCACTCTGAAGCTGCTCTTTCAACTGACGAACCTGTTCCTCCTGTCCGCTCTGCAGCTGCTCTTTCAACTGACGGACCTGTTCCGCCTGCTGGCGAGCCTGCTCCTCTTGTCGGCGAGCCTGCTCCTCCTGTCGGCGGGCCTGCTCCTGCAGCATCACCATCAGGGCGCCTAAATCAGGTGCTGCAGATGCAGGAGCTACTGACGGAGCATCCGTTGCCGGCCGCTGGCCCTCCGACGTCTGCGGCGTTGCACCACCAAATCTTCGTTGGTCCGTCTCCTGCTGGCGTTGACTTCGGGTACGGACACCCTCCGTTTCCTCCTTAGGTAAAATCGGCATTATTTTATTCCACTTCTGACACCAATTGTTACGAGCTTGAGGTTCGTGACAATAAAAATTGCCGATAGAATTACCTAAATTAACACTTTAATTTACTTTACACAAATTGAAACTTAAAACACTAATAATTAAACACACTAATTCACTTAATTCCGCTCCGAAGCTTCGCTTGTGTCGCCGAGTTCAACTCTGCCTCGATCGCATCTTGCAGCGCCTATTTATTTAAATTAGCAAAGAAGCATCCCGAACATTCAAGCAAATGCGCGCAAAGGGACGAGTGTGCGAGTGCAGACTTTCCAGAAACTTAGTTCTTCGGATGGCGCTGTCGGTTGAGAGATTTGTGATGTCATTTTCTGCAAAGCTCCCCTCGCTCTCGTTCCTGACACTAGATGGCGCTAGTGTGTCGTCGACTTGAGCGCGTAACAATATTAAGTTCAAAAGTTACGGTCGCCACACACGGTCAGTTTAACAGATCATTCCCACTGATCAGTTCAAACTAAAACTGTTGACATTTTTTTTAAATATCGGATTTTTGATATATCGATAAATAAACTTATATGTAAAATTCCGATCTTAATATGTTTATAATGATATATCGAAAATCCACTATTTTAAAAAATATCAACAGTTTCAGTTTGAACTGATCGGTTGGAATGATCAGTTGAACTGACCGTGTGTGGCGACCATTACAGCCTAAAGCCGTCCTACTGCAGGTAACACAATTTCTGTGCTGGCATTTACAATTTCTCGAAATATTTTATTTCTTTGATACGCAGGATAATTTGATGTATTAAAGGATTATAACTAAATTAAAACTAACAATTCCAGTAATGCCGGGGATAGAACTCTCCCGTATCTTTCTCTATTATCACAGTCTCCCGGTTACCACAGCTCCCTTTGGTCTAATCGAAGTGTAATATTTTAATAATATACTAATATTTACCCGCCAGCTTTGCTTAGTGTGAATTAAGCTTTTATTATAATTGTAATAAATAATTACTTTTTCTGGAAAAATGCATCTGTTTACCAAATTTAGAGATTTTAATTTTAGACTAAATAAAAAGTGGATAAAATCTGTTGTATCCACTCACACCCTGACTATAATCATTATCATCATTACAACCCTTCACTAGTACATAAATAAACATTACATCCTTTTTCTAAGAACTTTCTAAGAAATTCTAAGAACGCCTCAAAACATGTTCGTGAGCTACCTGCATCCATCGACTTCCTGCATGACTTAACAGATCAGAACTCCAACTAGTGAGGGGCTGACCTACACTTCGTTTACCGGTAAGAGGTTGACACTTGAGAACCTTACAAGGCACTAAGCTGGATTGAACTGTTTTTTAGCACTCATGGGACCAAAAAAATATTTGTTTCTTTGTTTTAATTTGATCTTTAAATCACCAAAAAGTATAATATTATTTGTTTAATAAACAAAATATACTTATTCGATATTTTGCAGTATTGCACCCTTAACAAAATGGAGTACGTGGTAGAACCATGCTGAAGTTATATTAGAAGTATAGTTGTAGCATGAATGGGTCGGCTCGACCGGGGAAGTCATAAGTCATTGTGTCAACATTTGTACACAATTTACGAGCATTTTCAATTGATAGAAGTTCACGTTTTTTGTCATTTTTACTTTAAATTCGAATAATCTTTTAATAAATCAAGTTTCTTGCCTATTTCAAAGTAATAAAATTTTATATTTGTTGTTTAAAAAGTTAAGTTAAGTTTGGCAATAGTGTTGGAAAAATATTTCTCTAGCATATTTTTTTTTAATTCATACATTTCCTATGATGCAAAAATAACATAAAATAATTAAATTGTTCTAGAACCATAGCGGTCCTGTATCTACACTGGTAACTGCATCAACATCCAGTGTGTCTGAAAAGAATATTGCATCAACATCCAGTGCAATAACGACAATTGCACCTACACCATCCAGTGCAACATCAACCAGCACATCTGATTCTAGTGCAAAATTAACTATTACAATTAGATATAGTTCGACACCAAGTCAGCAAGAATCAATTAGTCGTGTATCTAAATTAGAACAGGATTTAGAAACACTGCAAAAAATTTCCAAACGACGACTGTTGAAAATAAATTGTTTGCGTCAAAAGACAAGACGTTTAAAAAATAAAAATCTGGATTTAAAGTTAGGATTATAAAATTATTTAAATGGAGAAAAAATAGAAAAAGAAAATTTACCTAATCAGTGGCAAATAATCCAATAATTGAAAAATATTTACAGAAATAAATGGGAGAAATTAGCATAAATACTCTTTAAAATTGAAAAAAATTCGCTTTAAACTATTTATCAACGCGAGCATACGATTATGTGCGCAATGAATTAAAAGATATTTTGCCACACGCAAAAACTATATGCAAGTGGTATCAATGTATCCAATGTGATCCAGGATTCACTACAGAGGCCTTTGAACCTAATAGAACAGAGCTCACAGAATACCAGCGTAAAATAGTAGCTTAATGCTGCTTTGTTTCGTATGATGAGTGTGGAGAACTGGAGACCCTTTTCACTGGAAACGAGATATTCCATCTTAGTACGCACGGGTGACATCGCATCTGCATTTTGATTCGTAATCGAGGATGAATGTAGATGTCTATGGGCCACCGCAACCACTTACCACAGTTTGATAATAAACACCTTCGCGACTCAACGCACAGGTGAGCTCACCATATTTTCATACGGTCTTCGAGTCATTAACAAGTCGCAAATAAGCAATAAATATTTATTTATATCAAAATATATTTAGTTACTTCCGTAAACATACCTTAAAATACGACATATTTTGAAATATACAGATATACGTCTTCAGTAGCCAAAGGGTGCTGTCATCTTTGGCAATTAATAATATACAAAGCTCAAACAGATGAAAAGATAATCGCTCGTCTCCGTTTTCAATTGAAAGATAATATTTCACAGTGACAGCAAAGAACAACCAAATATCATAAAATAGCATACAAATACTTTATATATTTAACTAATATTTCTTGATGATTGCGTAGGGCAAAGAAGTTTTATTTAAAACCAAAACAATTACGGTGAGACAAGTGTTCCGCACGGTAGTAGGCTCCATATGGGTTAGTTCCTTTTACATATTTCTGCTTTTAATCACCAGTACACTTACTATAGTGTTCCAGTTTGAAGAGTAACGAAACTAATATTACTCGTAAATATATATAATACAGCACGAACGGGTCGGCTCGACCGGGGTAGGAGCTCACCACGCTCTCACAGAATACCAGCATCAGCAGCAGCAGCTGGTAATATTGTTTACATAATAATTTTTTACGATGATAATCTGGTAGATTATCATCATAAAAAATTATAGGTAATCGTAACAAATAAAATGTTTCTAAGTCACCATAATTTTACTGATTTGATTAGAACTCTAATATCCTATTTATCCTTAGTTACGTTGAGCACTTTGTTCAAGATATAGGACATAAATTAATACTGGTATGTTTAGTTAGCTAAACGGGACTAAGGACTCCAACGTCATGACTACAGTCCATTACAATTTTACCAACTTAACAGAGACCTACCACAAGGAATGCCACAAAGCACGGTCTTGAGCCACCTGCATCCTTCGACTTCCTGCATGACTCCCCAGGCCGTTACTTCATCTAGTGGGGGGCTGCCCTACACTTTAATTACCACTACGAGGCTGCCACTCAAAAACCGTTGACGTGACGATGAGCAATATCATAGCCGGCTCATTGCTACTTCAGCTTACTGATTCGTGATGAACCAGTTTATTAGGTTGTAAATTAGGATAAATATTAATATAAAATCAAAGACATTTAGGTATGTAGTAGTAATAGACCGGACATTAGCAAGAAAATTGTCGTCTGCAACTTTTGTCCTTGAACGACTTTTGTCCTATAAGATATATCTCCGATTTTTGTCATTTAGTCTAAATAACATCACCGAAAGGTTATGTGTATTTTTAAAGAAAATATGCCCAGTTGTGCATTAATGTGTAAGGCACGATATGGAACAAAAAATGAAGAAAAAATATTGTAATAAGTGCCCTTTGTTATCCAGTAATGTCACTATTTATTTACTAATATGTTAGTAATTGACGAAGTGCCTAAAACCGATTTTTACCTTATATTTAGAAGCGTCACCTAATGGGAAATACCTAATCAATCCCAATCAAACACACAAAAAATTTCATCATAATTCGTTCGATGAGGAGTTCAGTGACAAACACAAGTACACACAGTACAGTACAAGTAGGTTTACATTTATATATATATATATATATATATATATATATAAATGTAAACCTTCTTGCATAAATACAAAAGGGATGATATTATATTATGATCCAAGAACATTATTAATTCCTTTGATGAACCATTCGAAAATATTTTGCTTGACAGAGCAGGCTCTACGGGTAGAAGTTCGTCCATGTGAACTCGTAAAAGTTTAGTCACGCTGAACACTGTCAATTCGTTCATTCGGGTTAATTAGTGGAATAATTACTGTATACAAATACACGCACGCATCTCTATACCTGAATGTTTCTGTCTAAAATTGTTTTTTTACGTCAGTAAAACATTGCTATGAACTCCACAATAAACATACAATAAATATGTAATCCAAACCTAAGAAGATAGGACTGTATGTTCTAAACACATCATCATCATCATTATTAATACCAGTCCTTCACAAGTTCACTGCTGAACATAGAGCTCCACTAAGGATCGACTTTATGCATGTCGCACCAGGTCCACTCCACCCGGTAGGGGATTTCTCTACCCTTCCCTTAGAAAGGTTTTCTAAATACAACTAATTATCTACACAGTTTCACGAATAAAGCATTATGTATTTATCTCATGATCTCTTTAACACTACAAGAGAAGTGTTTTATTAACCACTTTTTAAATTCAAATTTAAAATAATAAACATGTAATATCTTTATATTGTTTCGTAGAATGTAATATAAAGTAACAAACATAGTGTACACATTTTTTAACAAATATATATTTTCATAAAATCATGGGAGCCTTTAAGGATTACTATAAAGAATCTACTGATTCATATACTGGGTGATTTTTTACCGTCTGGAAAAAATAGGGTGTAACAGGTAAACGAAATAGAGGCCTATGGCACTGATATTTTACATTTTTTTTATTTTACACTAACATATAATGAAATTAATCTTTCAGTAAATACTACTAATTTGAAATGACCTTTGGTACTACTAAAAAATAACAACAAAATATTTAAACTAAATAAATAAATCAACTAAAACTATCGAAATTAAAATAATGCGTACCCAATCATTAGTATTTGTTGATATATCAATGTCATAATATGTTAATGTAAAATAAAAATAAATTGTAAAATATCAGTGCCATAGGCTTCTATTCCGTTCACCCGTTACACTGTATATTTCCAGACGGTAAAAAATCATCCTGTATGGTCTGTACATCCACAAGTGGATGTACAGACCTCCTATGGTCCAATTTCTGAGAGTTTCTAGGGCATAAAGTATCAGCCGCGCAGTCAAAATCCGATGCAATTGCAACTGGCAGACTTTGCATCATGTCTTTGAGATATTTTTTATTTATTTATGTGAAGTTTTAATATAACTTACTACCAGTAACTTACTAATTAATGGTGAGGTCAGTTCATATCGCACCCACGCAAACGCAAACTATTACTTTAGCGAAGACAATAAGTACAGTGGGGAAAGACTGTAAGTATAAACTGATCGGAGAATGGCGAGTCATCTTGGCTGGCAAGCTGTCGTTTAGGTGAATATGAATAGAATCCCTTACAATTTCTCCAGCAAGTAGCTCCGTCGCGCTTCCAGCGCAGTGGTTGACTTACTAAAGGAGTCAAGTAAACAGCCAAAGTAAGTACCTACAGTGCATAAGTAAGTTATTTTATTAACTTCCCAGTATCCAGTGTGTGTCCACCTTTCAAGATTTTTAGAGTCGAATAGTATGGTTTTTAATTAGTTCGTTTAATCATTCCGATAAAAGCTCAAGCTATCCTCTATAATCCTTGAGGAAATAGGACAAGTATGAAATACCTTGTTAGCTATGTTTAAGCCTTACCTTAACTAATATCTCCAATGCCTCCACATAGGACTTCTCAGTTTCGTAAAGTTCGACCACGACGTGCGTTCTCGTGTCCTGAAATTTAAAAAGGTCTATAAGTAAAAATAGAAATAAGTTTATTGAATACGAAAAGTGAAGTATATATATAGTAGCGGCTCAATAGGTTTTGAAATATGTATAACTATTTTTTTTAATATTTAAAGGTGACATACAAGTACACAATTCACCTAATGTTAAGTAAATACTGTGACCTATAGACACCTCCATTTATCTTTGATGAGGAATCATAGATGGAATGGATTGTTACCAATAAAAAGAGTCTTCAGTCAAACGTACCCCATTTGAAACTTAACAGGCATTATATGCTGCTATTTCATTCTGGTATTCTTTGCGAGCCTACGTGCTGCAGCATGCACTACCACGTACCGAATAAAATCAGCAGCTATAAGCCAGCACTTAACTACAATCCCACCTGCTGCCAAGTGGTGATGTAGCCTAAGATGGCGAAGCGCACTGACTTAAGAAAAGCATATTCACCCTTGCCTTGAAGACACCCACATTATAATCGGATGGAAAGACAGATGCTGGCAACTTATTCCACTCCTTTACTGTATGCATGATGAACGACGTAGCAAACCGTTAGGTGTGAATGCATGGTAAATCAACAACGAAAGGGTGGAGATTGGCCGAGCGTCTGGTTTTTCGATGTCCCACCATCGGGAGGGGAACGAATTTAATTATGCAATTCCTGCGCACACTATCCGAAAGGCTGGCTACTTTGCGCCTATTTTCGAGGCTGGTAAGATTACTTTTAACCAAATCCGGGTCACCAATAATCTGCAATGTGAGTGCTAACAGCTGTTTTTTGATCGAAAACACTCCAATCAGTTTTTCCTCTGTTTTTCTATTAATTTTGCTCTATCGTTTACATAACTCTGCTATTTCTTTTCTCTTGCTTTAATTGTAACGAATGTTAATATTATCGTAAGACGAGAACCTTCCATTAACGGATTATACGATATCCTAATGAAATAACGACGTTATCGAGACCACTTAATAATGGGTTATGTGTAAAATTCATGATCATGTTAAAATATATATCATATGTTTTAATATATTAATATGTATATAAGGTCAGTGGGAGCTCCAACTGCATTTTGAGGGTAGTATCTGATAAATTTGATTGTCATCATTATCATAAATATGCATGTTTGTCAAGGGATGTCGCAAATTACTACCACTACCATTACATCTTATCAAAGTAACCTGAAAATAGGCCGTCCCCATAGATTGTTCTAGTGGTAGAGCCATGTTGCAGCTATATTAATTGTATAGTTGTAGCACGAATGGGTCGGCTCGACCGGGGAAGGACACCACTCTCACAGAATACCAGCGTCAAATAGCAGCTTAATGCTGCTGTGTTTCGTATGGTGAGTGTAGAGAACCGGAGACCCTTTTTACTGGAAAAGAGGTATTCCATCTTAGTCCTCAAGGCTGACAACGCATCATAGATTTAGATGTCTATGGACCACAGAAACCACTTACCATCAGATGGATTGTGTGCTCGCTTGTCACCCTTTTCCTATAAAAAAAAATTGCTTCATAGGGGGGACATTAGCCATAGTTGCCACGCTTTCGAATCTGTTGGCTACCGGTGTACCATTCTTATTTCAGTAGACAAAAGGAAGACGCTCTTAGTTTCCCTCTGTCGCCTCTTGTGGCACCCACGGGAAGATCAGGATGGTGGATATCGTTACACCGCCACTACATACGCAGCGAAAACTAGCAACTTTACCCGGCACTGCCTGGGTAGGATTTATTACTGTGTCGTTAATTATATTTAAGATAATCATCCGAGATCATTTATTTTATAAAATTTTCGAATTCTCAAATAAAAATCTCCAAGATTTTTTTATTTAAATACTATAAATTAAAATAAACCAGACTGTTTTTTTTTTTCAAATTATAATCCGTTACTCCATTACAACAGGTTGTTCACTAAATACAATATTTTATATACTTAGTTCATAAATATTTTATTGTACCCCCCCCCCCACACACACACACACACACACACACGTGGGCGTTTGGAAATATATGTTTTGGTTGATTTTGGACTTGTAGCCTGCCTTAATGGGACTTCAACGCAAAACTGGGCACAATAGGGAACGGTGAGCTGAAGGTTGGAAATTTGGGATAGGGCAACGGAACCCAAGGGGCCAGCAGCTGGCCGACTTCATAGAGAAAGAGGGACTCTTTATAATGAACTCTTTCTTTCATATTTATTTAAAACCCTTTTAGCTCAATAAAAGGTAGTTCTTTTGAAATTACAGAGGGTTACTACAATTTATATTTATCTAGATAATTCCTTCTATTATAATTTAACAAATTACTAACATATGAAATTTATTAAATTATTGTGGGTAGTCTAGTGTTAAATAAATTGTTATATCATTATTATAACAAAGAGTGGTTAGGCTTTTGCTACGTTAAGAAAGTGCGGTTTATCATCTAGCGCTACATCACCACTTACCACCAGGCGGAATCGTGGTCATACACTGGTTTATAATAAGTTAATATATATATATATATATATATATATATATATATATATATATATATATATATATATATATATATATATATATATTATTTTTCTACATTACGTTGTACATTTTACTGACCGACTTAGTCATCAGACTGAACACAGTATAATCTCAGCCGGAGTGAAAACTTGTGCAAAAAGCCGGTGTTGAATACTCGTATCTCTTCTACTTTGTACCAATACTTTTCATAATATGACTCTGTCTCACTACGATATACCAGGCAGTCGATAGTTTCCCACAGTATTTTTTAGTTAATAGGTTTATACGTTCGTAATGTTCGAGTTGGAGGGTTTCAATATAAAAAGGAGGCAAAGCCAAAAAAAGTTGGATGTTACGTGCGTAGACTGTAGACATTTTGTCGGCCTCATGGTAACCTCATTTAGGGCCGGGCCGGCGCGGCGTCGGAGATGGCTGAACTGGGAAATGGCGCAAACATTAGACTTCAAGAGATGGTAATATATTTGTGCCATTTGCTGAAAGGTCTACTGGTCTATGAGGTTCAAACACGGTTAAGTACTTAATCTGCGATTGGTCGTCACCACAGTGCAAAGGCTATTTTTTTTCTCGTCCAAAGGCCAAGTATAATCATTCAGCAACGCTACCTGCGTGGGGCTTATTGATAATTATAGTTTTTATTATTGTGTACAATTAGTTGTGAAAGGTATGAAAACATAAGTTTATTTATTTATTAAATCGATAAATATAAATAATAGAACATATAATATACATTGTAACCTCTAGTATAAATAGGGCACGTAAAGGTAATACGGTCTCCTTAAGCTTTGTCGCCTCACAAAACCAAAACTAGGAGGACGACACAGACAAAAACACAAAGTTCTATACTATAACTAATGTATTAAAACAACTACTGTACACCATTTTTTGCAATGGAAGATAGATGTAGATGTCTATGGGCCGCAGCAACCACTTACCATCAGGTGGACTGTGTGCTCGTTTGTCACCCTATTCTATAAAAAAAATACTAAAACCGACGGAAATATTTACATAATTTTAACTGTCAAAATGGCGTCCATACAGCAGCGCCCTTTTCCCCTTTATTATTTGATTGACCGCTGATTAGCTATCGTATCATAAAGCCATCTCCGCAAACAAGGCTATAGTTTTTGAGTTATAAGAAAGTGACCATATTACTCTCACGCATAATCGAAATACAGTGGACCCCCGGTAATCCGACAAACATGTTGCATGACTATCGAATTTGTCGGATTATAGACTGCCTAAGAGCCCCTATAGTCCAGATTTTTTTTTACAAAAGAGTACCTTATACAACAATAACATATCTATCTAAGGGACTGACAAATAACAGATCCAATGATAAGATGTTGTATATATGCACTCTGAAACTCTGAAGTACAAATCATACTTCATTATGTACTTATGCCAAATTTAGTAAAATAAATAACACTATAGAGAGCTTACGTTTTATAATAAAATTAACGTCATTAAAGCTATAGAACTTACAAAAATTATTCAATAACTTTACATTAGGAAATAATTGTGTACAAACAAATGTGCATACTAAAATAATTAAAAATTATGAATCAATCAATTTAAGAAGCATCAATTTAGGAGAGTTATCCAACAGCAATAACGCTTTTTCAAGAAAATTATGATCTTTCAACCATTTTCAGATTCAAATTTTTCAATCAGAATCAATACCTTACGCCTCTGCAAAATAGTGGTGGTGCGTACAAGTTATAACTTGTTCAACAAATAGCGAAAATTGTCAAAAAAATATTCAATAATAAATAATAGACCATGTCGGATTCAGGGGGTGCCGGATTAGAAAGTACCCGGATTACCGGGGGTCCACTGTATTCGTAAAATTCGACAACGACTATGACCAATCCAGCCAAAAAAATGGTGGGTATTTGAAAACTGTTGCTCGATATCTATTTTCATATTACTCATATCGAAACACGAAACGGTGCTTTCGAACACTATTTGACCCTACCGTACTGTAGTGAGGTTCGCAAAAGGGTTGATTCGTAAATTATTCCAAAATTTTAAACAAAATTGAGACATATGTTTGCATTTCAGAAACAAAAACATCGTCATATCACAAATGAAAATGTAAGTATGCGGAGATTAATGATGAACTGGAACGATGCAAAACACTAACACTATGTTTTACGTTACATTCCATGAATCTTATAAAAATAATTTAATTTATTATTGAATAAAAACTCACTATTTTCTTCTGTATTATGAAAACAGTTTAAATATACACGTAAATATAAAACGTCCCGATACCATCCACACCATCTGGATGCTTGGCGTTCCACCACTGTACGTTTCACAAGGAGTTTTCTTCCACGTACAACCTCTCTGTGGAATAGTTTATCATCGGCGATTTTTCCGGACCGATACGACCTGGGGACCTTCAAGAAAAGAGCTTACTCCTTTCTAAAGGGCCGGCAACGCACCCGCAATTCTCCTGGTGTTGCGGTTGATCATGGGCGGCGGTAGTCACTTAACATCAGGTGAGCCGCATGCTCGTTTGCCCCCTCTTCTATAAAAAAAAAAAAAAAAAAAAATATACACACAGGTAGCAGTTAGAAGAAAATTGAAGATAACATCAAAATAGATTTTTTATTATTAAAATGTAATCCCTCTCCCATACTAACTCTTTCACCTGTATCGTGCAGACAGTTTAGGTACATAAATAACGCGAAAACTAAAATTTAGACCCAATAGTTATTTGTAGGTCATACAAATACTCGTTCCGTAAGGAGTTTGAACCAGCGGTCCTCAGCGATTTAATTCAATATTAAGCGTTCTACTCTAGTGCTATATTTTAATCGAATACAAAAATAGTGGTGGTTCTATATTCCACACGTAGTTATATACTCACAGATTTCTTGGAAATGGCTGAATCGATTTAAATTGTTTTTTTTTAACAATCAGATCGTATTTCATGAGAACAAGTATGCAATACCACCACAAAGGTGAAAATATAAGGGATTTATTTTTTAATATAACAATTCAAATGATTATGTTAATGTTAAAAAAAAATTCTCCTAATAAAAAGTACAAACCGACGTCTAAAACTAATAAATTAATTTCGAAATGAAAGCTCTTGAACTCTAAACTTTAATTCTTCGATACCGCTTTAATACCGACTTTAGAAGCTTTTGTGTTGAAATTATTGTATTCTTGTAAGTTTTCGAAGTCGGCTTTTCCTTTTTTATTCAAAATTTAATTTTGCCATCACGAGTCTGCCCTTTGAATACTTTTCTTCTTTTTAAAAGTTCCTCAAGTCAGAGTCAACACATTATTGGAAAAGCTGAACAATAACTCAAGAAAATGCACATGAGAATAATATTGAACAATGCAACTAGTGTGCTGTTCTAAATATTACGTTTTAAAATAATTACTGAAAATTAAAATACATTCTTGACGTAAACATATCTGTAGATTAAAACGGAAGGAGATAATTTTGTACCCCTTTTTAAGTATATTGTGTATATTGTGTGAGATTTGTATAATGCGTAAACACTCACGCCTGTCACACAGAGGGGTAGGCAGAGACTACGGTTCCATTTGGCACGATCCTGACACACCTCTCTCGCCTCCATTACATCCATATATCTACGCATACACGATCGTCGGTTAACGGTTCTCCTAAATGGCCCATTTTCAAAATATCGCCAATTTGGTCGATAAACCTTCGTCTAGGGCTTCCATTAGCAGGTCTGCCGCTCACATCTGCAATATAAATTTGCTTTGTCACTCTTTCCTTGTTCATTCTTTCTACATTGTATTGTGTTGTGTGAGATTTAGTACAGTTTAAGTTCATATGGAGGAGTGTAAAAAGCTAAAACTTATATATACGAGGGCGGCACTGAAAATTTCGGAAATCATGGAAGTGACACAACATTACTATTTAAAAATGTATTTATTGCTTTTTGAAGTATTCTCCGCGAAATTTGACACATTTTTCCATACAATGGAATCAATCATTGAAGCAACCATTCCATTCGGAAGTTGGGGTCTCCAAAATGGCCGTTTTGTAGGCGTCCACAGCTTCTTCAGGTGATGAAAATCTCTGTCCACGCAATTTATTCTTTATTTTAGGGAAAGTATAGAAATCATTAGGGCTTAAGTCGGGGCTGTACGGCGGATGATCTAATAATTCTATGTTTTCTTGCTCTAAAAACTCTTTTGATCTGTGTGCGGTGTGAGAACTCGCATTGTCGTGATGGAGGATGATGCGGCGGTTGCAGTTCTCTTTACGGAGTTCAGATACGACCTGTGGCAAACAAATGCTAGCATACCATTCTTCGTTAACCTTTCTTTGTCCCTCAAGAGGAATAGTCGTAACATGGCCGGTTTTGGACACAAACGTGGCCACCATTTTTTTTGCAACACTCCGTGAACGAACAATTTTTGTTGGCTTTAACTTATTTTCGAACACCCAAACTCGTGACTGGTTTTTTGTTTCGGGTTCGAACGCGTATATCCAGGATTCGTCATCTGATACGATGTTGTATACAGCATTTGAGGATCCTGCGTCAAATCTTTCGAGAGAGTTCTGACGCACCAAGTAACGCGAGCCGCTTTTAGTTCTTCACAGAGCGAATGCGGTATCCATCGGGAAAACAACTTTTTTACACCTAGTTATTCATGCAAGATTATTTGTATTTGGGGGGACTCTACACCATCATTTACCACATTTAAATTTTGGGCAGCTGAATTTAAACGTGGCCGTGAGAATTTGAGAGATGATGAACGTTCGGGACGTCCAAAAACTATAAATACTGACGTTAACGTCGCTAAAGTTCACCAAATGGTGCTAGATGACCGCCGAGTTAAAGAGAGAGATAGAGGAGACTACGAAAATGTCTAACGAACGTGTTTGTCACATATTAAACCAAGATTTAGGCACTTCCAAGGCTCTGTCAACGCAGTTTAGGTGCAATAAATCCGATTTTGGCACCGATTAACTACTGTAGATAAAACTTGGATACACCATAATAAGCCTGAAACAAAAATACAGTCAAACAATGAACTGCAAAGGGGGAATCGGCTCTAAAATAAGCAAAAACTGTTTTTTCGGCTGGGAAAGATTAGGTTATCTGCATATACAGGTCACACGCTCGTCGGTTAAGGGTACTCTTTTAGACCATTTTCAATAAACCGCCAATTTTTATACAATATTTTGTCTAGGACGTCCCTTTCTGACTTTGCCGTTCATTTCTGTAACGTAAATTTGCTTTGCCACTCTTTCCTCATTCATTCTTTTTACATGACCAAACCACCGAAGCATTACTTTCTTAATCCTGGTCACAACATCATAAAAGAGTTTAAAACTGACTGCGTATAAGCCGGACTAAAACCGAATATTTAGAATGCGACTACGAAGAGACAGCAGTAACGAGTTGCGAGATTCACTTAGACAACCGTGCACTACCCAAAGTGGACAGCTTCAAATACCTAGGTTCTATACTTACACCACGTTGACAAAGACGTAGATCATCGCATCAATACCCTGGCTTAAATGGAGATCATTGTCGGGAGTACTCTGTGATCGCAGCATGCTCATCAGAGCGAAAGGTAAAGTATATAAAACGGTAATAAGACCTGCCATGACGTACGGAGCAGAGTGCTGGACCATAAAAAAGGCACACGAACAAAAAATGCACGCGAATGAAATGAGAATGCTTAGATGGGCGGGAGGTATGTCCCGACTAGACAGAGTACGAAATGAATACTTCAGAGGATCATTTAAGGTAGCACCTATAGCTGAAAAGCTAAAAGAAAGCCGAATGCGCTGGTACGGCCATATCCTTAGGCGAAATGATGACCCTCCAATACGTATAGCTTTGAATATTCCTGACCGTCTGCGAGGAAGAGGACGATCACGTGCCAACTGGTAGTCAAACATGCAGAAAGAGATCCTTAAAGAAAACCTGAGTACACCGAAAAGCCAGAGTAGACCTCTCTGGCGCAATCGTACAAGGAAACCCGACCCCAGTTAAACTGGGAAGAGGGAACAAAGAAGAAAAGAAGAATAAAAGAGTTTAAAAAACTTAAAAGACACGCATTGAGGATACTAGAATAAAGTTATTAAATTATTGTCAGTCCTTGATACCAGTGCAAATTTTCAAGTCAATCGGCCGTCTACAAGTTAATTATTCCGGAAGTTAAATGATTCCGGAAGAGTGATAAACCGATATATAGATATATGAAATCGAGTTAAGACGACACATCGTAAACGCTATCGCCGTACTGATCCGAGTGAATACATAATTTCTATAAAAACTTGAAGAAACGCCGTCATAAGGTCTAAAATTGCGTAGCGCCCGCGACGATTAAAAGCGCTTAGAAATTGTCAGAATCTTAAAATATTTTTAAAAAAATTATTGATTTAAGTTATCAAAATAATAAGCAATTAAATTATGAATATTGATGTTATGAATATATTTGAGTGATTTCCAAGCATATAGATCAAATGATTTCGTTGTAATTTCAACTATAGTGATTTTTTAGAGATGTTTTCGCAAGTAATTATGATCGAGTCAAAATTATACAATCGTGTTTTTGAACAATCAAATTCAAGATAAAGACATGAATTTACCTATATCAAAATCCCACTTTCGTTAGTGGTGTCATAGTCCTATACTATTCGATGAAAGGAGGTGCATTTTTTCACGGTGTCGCCTTAATGAAAGCAGTTACAACTATTATCTTTAATTATAATAAACTTAGGCCATAAATTTCATCTTACGCTCCGTTATACCTGAGAATAATCACAATAAAAGTAAAAAGTTAAGGTTACAGCCTATAAACGGCCCACAGCTGGGCACAAGCCTCCCTTCATTATATCTGAGAGGGTTTTAGGGCAATAAAAGTGGCCGCCACGCTACCCCTATGCGTGTTGACGCACTGCACATGGCGTACTTCATAATATTTTTTTCCTTATTTCTCAGACATGCAGGTTCCCTCACGATCCTCCTTCACTGCCGAGCACTTGGTATATCAGCACTTAAAATTGCAGTTAACAATTTGATTGGTACCGGCGGGGATCGAACCCGGGTTGCTCGCGTACATAATCGCAATAGACTGTATGAAATATCTGATCCCATCATATTTAATAAAAGGCGACCAATTTTCGTCCAAACATTGGTAACAAAATGGAGACTGATAAACCAATAACCTTGTATGCTTACAGCAATAAAGCCGCAGTAACAGTAGCCAACAGCACTTGGACATAATTGATGAAGTATCGATCGACATGTGCGCACTAAACGAACGAGGTCGGCTTAGCATACTCACTGATAACAACTCGGCGGATTCTTAAAATTTATAAATAATATTGTCATGCATGATTATTTAGTAACAGATGAGATCCAAGTATATTAATCAGTTTTTGATTAAATATTGCACCTACGTGGTAGAACAAATCTTATGGCTGCAGTTCGAACAGATTGACTCGACCGGGGAAGGACCACGGTAGTGCTGATTACGAGCGTAAAATAGCAAAATCATACTCAGGTTTTTTATGGTGAATGACGAAAACTAGAAACTCTTTTTACTGGTAACGAGGAATTAATATTATTCGTCAAATATGATAACGAATCCTCAAAAGTATTTTGATTCCTAGTCGAGGTTAGGTATCTATGGGACCACATGAGTTACTTATTGAATTATCAGATAGCTTGTGTAGGCGCTTTTCACTCTTAATTTCATATAAAATATTAGTAATTAACACTATTATTACGACATTATGTAATCGTTAGTAATTCAAAATTTGGCTGTGATACCATTTTACAGTTAAAATAGATTGTTATGCTTTAAAAATGAACATATAAAATGTTACCATAGCACATATTATTAAAGTATACCTAGATATAATAAGGATAATTTTCGTTGAAAACAACAACTGGCCTATTTGCATCACTCTAAATTTTCAGTTGAGAGCTTTAGCTGATACGCATGATGACTCAATGTCGGATTTTCCTCAACGGAGATTGTGATTTAAATAAATAACATATCTTTCAATGTACACTTATATTATAAAGAGTTATATTTGACTGTAAAGAAGTTTGTTTGTAGAAGATAATATCGAGAACTAACGATTCGACATTTATTTCACTAATAGAAAGCTATACTATTTCCAGTTAGACTATACTTTAATGTTTTTTCATTTCTTTTTTTATTGTACTGTCTCGTTGGTCTAGTGGTTGTAGCAGTGCGACTGCTGATCATGAGGTCCTGGGTGCGAATCCCAGTCTGGGCCAAAAAAAATGAGTTTTTCCGTCAAGATGTTCTCAGTAGCTGCCCGGAGTCAGGAAGTTGGCGATGTCTCACCCCCGTGCCTCGGAAAGGACGTAAAGCCATTGGTCCTACGCCTGATCTCTCTCCGGTCGTGTCGGCTTACCGTCCCATTGGATTATGAGAGTGAGGGAATAGATAGTGCACCTGTGCCTGCGCATACGTTAGGGCACTATAATCCTGTCCTGCGCCGATGGCTAGCCTTCGTTGAGGCAGGCTGCCGTGGCCGAAATTCGGTCTGGAGGACATTATATTTTAATGTTATGAAAATTAGTTCAGTATGAGACTGTATATTTGTGACTATAGAATCACATGAAAAATAATTCGATTGGATGCTTTATTGGCGTGCGCTAACCTAACTGGTTTAGAGTAAATAATAATAGATAATAGTAGACTTATAAAAAAGTAAATGCCGACTTTAAAAAGTAATAAGTTTAAAGTAATTTACACTCAATAGCTTTTGAAATTAGGACTTTTATAATACACACTATATTTTAGTTTTGACCCTTTTAAGAGTAGTAAGGAATATCATAACCTTGAATTTTAATTTTAGCTGGTACGTTTTGTTGCTATTCCTTTTCGTTCATAAAATTTTGAAAATAAATAAATATTGAAACAACTCCTTGGCACTGTACAGCGGGAGGAAAGACTGCATTATATTTATAATCTTTAGTTTTATTTATTAATAGGTTTAGATCTATTTGTATATATCATCGTGTGGAAAAAATAGGGTATAACAGGTGAACGAAATAGAGGTCTATGGGCACTGATATTTTATTAAAAAAATTATTTTACTTTAACATGTTATGAAATTGTCCTTCAATAAATACTAATTTGAAATAAACTTTCAGTACTAAAAATACAAAAACAAAATTTATGAACTAAATAAATAATTCAGTTAAAAATTAAAATAATACGTACCCAATTAGTAGTATTTTTTATAGAATAGGGTGACAAACGAGCACACAGTCCACCTGATGGCAAGTGGATTCTGTGGCCCATAGAGATCTACACTTATTCTCGATTAAGAATCAAAATCCAGATGCGCTGTCACCCGTGAGGACTAGGACGAAATGCCTCGTTTACAGTAAAAAGGGTCTCCGGGTCTCCACACTCACCATACGAAGCACAGCAGCATTAAGCTGCCATTTTATACTGGTATTCTGTAAGAGCGTGGTCCTACCCCGGTCGAGCCGATTCATTCGGCTACAACCATAATATAGTTGCAGTGTGGCTCTACCACGTTCAAGTGATATGGTATCAATTGAATTGTTCATATAACAATTCAATTTTATGAAGCTCTGGACTGGGATCATTGCACTCAGGTTGAATATCGTACGTGTCGGTTAATATCGATCTCAGAGGCACCACTGAAATTGTTGATCTTAATTTTAAGTACTAATTTACCACGTGCGCGGTGGTGTTAGTAAACAGTGAGAAAGCACAAATGTCTGAGAAATTATAAATCATTTCGAGGGCATTATGTGAAATTTGCCGTTTCCGAGAGGAATGAGGACTAATATTTACGTCTTAAATATTAGTTATAGTAAATATTGAGTGAGAAATATAAATATAAACAAAATAAAGCCGCAATAATGATATTACCGTATATATTCTTACAGTGTTTAACGTGGTAGAGCCATGCTGCAGTTATATTAGTAGTATAGTTGTGGCACGAATGGGTCGGCTCGACCGGGGAAGGACCACGCTCTCACGGAATGCCAGCGTGAAATAGTAGCTAAATGCTGCTGTGTTTCGTATAGTGAGTGTAGAGGACCGGAGACCCGTTTTACTGGAAACGAGGCATTCCATTCCACCTTAGTCCTCACGGGTGACAATACATATGCATTTTGATTCATAATCGAGGATAGATGTAGATGTCTATGGCAGCAACCACTTACCATCAGGTGGATTGTTTGTCACCTTATCCTATTAAAAAAGTGCCAACACACATTAATAATGATGATACCGTGTAGTGGCAGGGTAGGAATAATCACTACCCGATATCGAATAGTAGTAACCTTAGCCTAATGGTATGGTGCAAACCGCGAACTTTAAAAAGTCTTGGGTTTGAATTCGACATAAACCATAGGCTTGATTCACTTCTAACACAAGCATTTGAAACACACCTGGAGTGGTTAAGTGAAATATTAATAAAGCTTATATCATTGCTAGTCTTTTTTTAATTTAAAAAGAAAATGTCCCTATCAAAACCAGAATATTGGCAGTAGCGTCTCCCTAAGAATATAAAATTAAAAAATACTGTGGTTGTCAACCCACCAGTTAACTATGGCAAACAACCCCTTATGAGGCAAACCATGGAGGAGGCCTATGTTCAGAAGTATACTTTTCATATGCTGTTGTTAAATTCTACAACTTATTATCATTTTAGTCTTAATATACTCTAAATAGATAACATAGAAATTACCTACCGCTGGCTCCGGACGGTAACTAATTAGATACCAAATACCACCGTATGAAAAAATATTTTTTTGTTTTAAACAAAACCAAAGACAATATTAGGCAATGATTAATAGAGTAAAAGACAAAGATATGCTCTTTTATTTTAAACCATAACCTGGCAATGTTTCTCAGAAAAAAAAAAAGAAATCACTCTGAACTTTCGGCGTTCCACGTGTCGCATTGCAGAAGGTGCTCCGTCTTTTTTATAGAATTTTATATTTGTGTCTGGGCTAAAAACAAATGTATTATACTTTTTTGTACTCCTTGTAATATAGTAAGCACGTAGATATATAATTTGTGGCATAAAAAGTGAAAAATAAGTGCCAAAAGTACTTCGAAATCGAGAAGGCCCATTTTAGCGGTTGGGTCAAAAATGTGTTATTTTTCCAATTCTCATTTATTTTTAATGTGAAATGTAACTAAAAAATAGTTTTATAACATATTTCAAATAACTTGACGTTGTATTTATTTCAAATTCACACAAAAATATATTTGAAATATTGTTCGAAATGTCATACAGATAAATATTATTATTTAATATTTTTTTATATATTTTGGTATGAGTAACGAATAGAAACACATAAAACATAAAAATATATATATTTCCAAACATTTTCATATAAATTTCTCCAAAAACAAAAGTCAAGAATTCAAATTAGTAGTAATTTGGCACTAAAAGTCAAGTATATACTACTACTATGCTATAAAGGGTAATTTATGAATTTTATTACAATTTCTAGCAACTAAAAATAATTTTATTCCATAATTTATACATTCAACAAGATTCCTGTAAGTTTTATCCATAAATATTGTCTCAAAGTGAAAATATAGCAAAATTTGCAAGTTTGCAAAAATTTGCAATTCCCGCCATTTTAAGGTCGCGCGCAAACAGGAGTATCAAATTACGTGACCATCCGATCTTACGGGTTACAATCCTGTATGTTTAGGTTGTAGGTAATTCTTACATTGTATTGTAACAGTATTTTAGTGTAAATGTAATTGTAACATATATGCATCACTTATTTACCAGTATTAATTATGTCCCAGTCAGTTAAATCAAGTTCAGGGATTCCTATTTTAGGTACCAGAAGTCCATATATTGCTTAGATTATTACATAATAATTTATTTTATATATTGTGTATAACCGAATTATGACACAATAAATAAATTAAATTAATGTTACAATCAATACGCTTTAAAATAGAACTTACCCACACTAGAATTTTTTTCTGGAGGCGTTTTACAAACGTAAATCTATACTTCGAACCATTATGTGTAGCCATATAAATACTTGTTCCGTCGGGTTTCGAACTCCCAGCCTGCAGTTAAACGCACACACTGCACTATCAAGCCGTCGGTATAATATTGATTTTAAAAGTTATCAGTGGTACTAAAATATAATTATTCGATAATGCACATTTCTAAACAAAACCAACACACCGAAAAACAAGAAGTTTCAATACGACGATATACGTAAAATTACTTTAATTTAAATCACACAATTACACTTTCAAATATTCCACAAGGGAAAACTCCAGTTTCACTCTAATACCTTATAACTTTTCACCTGTTCACACGTCAAGGTGATTTTCAGCGTGACTGACTCCTAGGCTATTAAGGCGCCGCGTGGCCTGCTGAAAGCTAAAACTGTCCGCACGTGCACACTCGAGATGTTTGGCGTTATCCCATCACAAATATACCGTTTCGTGTATGTATTTGCGTTTGTGTGCAACATTCCTTAATGATTTTTGTCAATACAGTTTAATTAAAACCCAGTGATGAATGAGAAGGCAATATGGATTTATTTTAGACTTACATTTATTTGTAACCACTACGTAAACAGACCATTGCGATCGTAAGGATCGGCATTTAGCATTTACTATAAGTAGCAACATTTCTTCGTTCAATTTTGAAACTAAAAACAAGACTTCTGGTATTGAAGGTGCTCAAATTTTAATTTTCTGTTATGATGTTTTCTTTGTTGTATGTTTGATAGTTTAACGAATCAAAACTAATATATAAAATTGAGGTTTGTTGGCTTGTTCGTGTTTTATGCGCAGGCATACCACTCATCAGGTTGCGGTAAAACTTTGTCAACCTATTGCTTGCACTTGTGGTCGCGAAGTTTATAGGCATAGTACAATTTACTGTAACTTAATTGTACTCGTATTTTCAAAAAGTAGTTTGCATGGAATTACTTCTACACCGTGACACACGTGAGCCGTGGTAGCTCAGTGGTTAACGCTCGCTGTAAATATAATAGAACGCGAGTAACCCGGGTTCGATCCCCGCCGGCACCAATGAAATTGTTAATTGCAATTTTAAGTGCTGATTTACCACGTGCTCGGCGGTGAAGGAAAACATCGTGAGGAAACCTGCATGTCTAAGGAATATGAAAAAAAAATATTTCGAAGACACGTGAAGTTCGTCAACACGCATTTGGGCAGCGCGGCGGACACTTCCTTGCCCTAAACCCTCTCAGAAATGAGGGGAGGCCTGAGCCCAGCAGTGGGACGTATATAGACTGTAACTTTACTTTAACTTTTACTTCGACACCCTTGATTTGATCAATATATTCCATAATATAATCACCTCTTTTATTTAAAAAAAAAAACGACGACGATTGCCGTGAACCGCATCAAAATCGGTTGATTCGTTCAAGAGATATCGTTGACGAAAGAAATCTCGAAAAAATGTTTTTCAAAATAACTTGAAAACTTTTCGTGAAATAATTTTTTTATAATAGGCTTTTTTGTTTAACAGATAAAATTGCGTCGGTTGACGTATATGAATCGGTTGATTTGTTCGTGAAATATTAAATTTCGAAAAAATAAAATAAAAAACGTTTTTTTTTAAATTATGAGTAATAAGCAAAATAAGTGTAATATGGAGCGCTTTGATATTATAATTAGCGGAAAGTTCCAGAGATAGCCTGCAGGGTCAAATAATTTTCTTTTATAGGTGTTAAACGAGCACACAGTCCACCTTATGCTAAGTGGATTTTTCCTACGCTGCCTCTTCACAGCGATTTAAATTGATTATATTTTAAACATTATAACAATCATTATTAAACAACTTAAGAAAAGAACGTCAGAAAGTCTGAGAAATAAAATATTTTGCGGACATGTGAAATCTGGCAACACGCACTTGAGAAGTGCGGTGGATTTATTTCTCCATAACCCTGTTTTAAGTGAGAGAATTTTTTTGCCCAGCAGTGAGACGTATATTTGTTCTAACAATAACATCAATAATTTATTTATATTAAAGTGTGTCCCACCCGCTTTGATGACTTATAAATCTGAAATTACGCGATACGAATTGGGTCACGAAAGCTCTAGTGTTGTCCTTCAATAGACTGACTTTGCGGTCGCCGATGTCGATTTTTCATCCACGCAATTCAATTCTTTTAATAGCGTGCATTTATGTAAGTCGTGTTAGATCTGTGTCTAGGTCTCTACATGCAGTTAATATTTTTATGATATATTTATGCGCTACTAAATGTTTAACTTAAAATTTTCGTGATGCGCTTGTTACAAGATTGGTTTGCATTTATCGTATTTATGAATGAGGTAAAGGTTAAAGTATATTATAGTAAAATCCTATAATATTAAACGAACAATTCTTGTATATAAATATATATATATATATATATATATATATATATATATATATAATCGGGATCTCGGAAACGGCTCCAACGGTTTTCATAAAATTTAGTGTCCAGGGAGTTTCGGGGATAATAAATCGATCTAGCTAGGATTTATTTTTAGAAAATGTCTTTTTGTCCGTGTTTATAGGCAATGAAAAACTGCTACAATATCGTTAGAATAAGAAGGTAAATTTTGACGGATTGTTAGTGAATATAAATAGCTTAATTGGTGTAATGGTCGGTCACAGAATCTTAAAACCCCGGTTCGAGCCCAGACCGGCCGACCGACTTTTTTTAATATTTTTTTCATGTTCTTTTCTTTTTTAAGAAAATCTATTTTTTCGAGCCCTTTTTTTAGTATTTTTTAAAAACAAGAAAATTTAAATTAAAATAATTGCACTCATGATTTTTTATTCAAATAACCAGTTCCGTTTTTTCTGTTATGTCGCTAAGATCAAAAAATATTATTTATATTTCATCAGTATGTAATTTGTATCTAAATATAATTTCCAAAACACATGAATTAAAAAAATCGAGCGAAAAATACCGAGCAAAGCTCGGTTAACCAGGTACTGTATATATAAACATATAAAACAATACCCTCCAGACCGAATTTCGGTCACGGTAGCCGGTCTCAAGGGAGACTAGCCATCTGCGCTGGATAGGATTATAGTGCACGAATATGTACGCAAACACAGGTACACTTTTTATTACCACTCTCTCATAGTCCAACGGGACCACACTTAGAACTATCGGAAAAAGATTACGCGCAGAACGAACGGCTTTAATTGCTTACCGATGCAGAGGTACCATGACTCCAACTTCCTTTATTTTGATTATGTCTTTTTGTCAGAGTTTTGATGTGCCTTTAGACTTATTACGGATGCAGCACGAATAGGCAGCACCACAGAACACCAGCGTAATTGGTTTTTTTTTTTTAATGGGATAACGGCGATAAACGAGCATACAGTCCACATACGTGGTAGAGCCAGTTGCAGTTATGTTAGTAGTATAGTTGTAGCACGAATGGGTCGGCTCGACCGGGGAAGGACCACGCTCTCACAGAATACCAGCGTGAAATAGTAGTTTAATGCTGCTGTGTTTCGTGTGGTGAGTGTAGAGAACCGGAGACCCTTTTTACTGGAAACGAGGCATTTCATCTTAGTCCTCGCTTGTGACAACGTATCTTCATTTTGATTTGTAATCGAGGATAGATGTAGATGTCTATGGGCCGCAGCAACCACTTACCATCAGGTGGACTGTGTGCTCGTTTGTCACTGATCCAATAAAAAAATAAAATGAAAACATAATGGCGAGTGGATGCTGTAGCCCATAGACATCTACATTTAACCTCGATTAAGATCAAAATCAAGATGCGTTTTCTCCCTTGAAGACTTAGATGGAATGCCTCAGACTTCAGACTTCAACTCCCTGTACCGAGCATCTGCCAGTTAGAAGCTTTTTTCCCTATCGATTGTCAATTCATCAAGCTATGTTACCGGCCCACTGATCCGTTGGATCATATACATGATATTCTCATTATCTTTTCTCATTATTTGAATTCACTGTCCGTGCTTTAAACATTACGCTACTGTGACTTCAAATTGACAATTTCTGTAGTTCCGGCTCCGGAGATGGAATTCGGGTTGTTCGCATTCTGTTAAATTTATGACGAACGCTGGGTATATAGTTCACTCTGATATATACTTTAATATTTTTTATATAATTAACTCGACATTGAAAATAGATAGCACCGTTTAATTTGTCTTCACCATTAAATATGATTTTTATTAGATTACAATTCATTAGTTAAGTGGAAATAGGACCTATGCTATAAATATATAGTAAAGTTGAGGATTAATGTTAAGTTCTATGTTGACGAAAACACGATTATATAAAATTTTCTCGATAGAAAAAAATCCAAAGTTATCTCCAAACTGTTATTCATAAAACACTTTGAAATGGATCATGAAACTTTCCATACTAACTGAACTAACTGTAAAGCGGGGCTTATGTTTTTTTATATGGTAATAATTATATTTTCACTGTAAAAATAAATTATGCCACCAGATTAGTCTCGCTTCGGCTTTCGAATCGGAAACCTGTGTCGCTTACGATCAGAATACAAATAAAGTAAAGTTGAAATGGGAAATAACCGTAATAAAAATAAGAAACTACTGGTTTGGCGTAAAGAAACAGCCATACATATAATAAACCCAATGCAAGAAGTATCTAACGACCTATCTACTTACAGTATTAGTGATTACAAACATTTCGGTACATAGCATGCGACGCGCGGGGAAGTAGGGGCGAAATTAGAATTTGAGCTGAGGTCATATAGGCCCTTAAGTCTTGTTAATTTATCAAATATTTTGTCAGTTGTTATTTATTAGTTTACTTGTTTTACGATATAAACAAGTAACCGTGTAAGAATTACCACTATCTCGTATCATCCCGTAGATGGTGTGTGAGGCGACAGGAGGAAACAAAACAATATCTTCCTAATAATTACTAAAAAAAATGGAAAACTGCGCTTACCAACCTACCTGCTGAACATGGCAACTATGCTGCCCTGATACGGAAAAAGGCGGCTAAGTGCATTTTGGCGATTTTGAGCTATCAGCACCACTAGACTAAGCAAAAATTTCTCTATCGACCAATATTGGAATTATATTTTTACGATTGATAGTTCCTGAGATACATTAAGCATTTTAGCGGTTAAGTGCAAAATTTTCTTTGCTGTCATACGCTAGAAATCAGTTACGATGCACCATTACGCTATATAGCCGTTAAGAGATTTTAACGATTTATTTTCTTAGTTGAAATTTTATATTTGATGTTATAAAACTAAGAAAAAATTCAGTTCAACACATTTTCTAAGCTAAAAGACAGTTAAGTGTAAATAACTGCTTTATTCCTTAGTTGCAGTCATGCTAGGCTATACCTAATAATATGCTAAAAAGCGGTAAACACTGGTAGTAGAAGCTAAAATACGGCTAAAAACACCTAAATGTTTTCAAGCGTAGAATTTAAACAATATATTAAAATCAAATACTTCCCAAAAAAGCATTTGCTCATGCTTTTTAGTGTATGATGAACTTTTGAATTATATTTTAAACAATATTTAAACAGCGGCAAAGTGAATGTGCTACTCTAAAAAGCGTCTAAGTGTAAGTTTAGCAATCGATGTGTACGTGAAGAATTTAGATTTATTTATTAGAAAAAAAAGTATCATCAGAGCTCTTTTCCGCGTCAGAGTTACATTCTTTGGTTTGGGTTTCGATTTAGAAAACTGTATAATATGTAGTTCTCCGAAAAAATGTGTCTTTTCTGATAAAAAGGACTTTAAGACTCAATTTTCCCATTAAATTGCAATTAAATTGCGAGGAAGAAATTTAATGGAATTTAAAGCAAATAAAATAGTTATATTTATTATTAAAATAAAACTAGTTTTTACTGATTTTATCGCGTATATTAACTTTTTTATATTCCCGACGTTTCGAGCACTTTACAGCAACTATGGTCACGGGAGGGACTGAGGTCTTCGGCGTCCCGATATAATAGTTACCCTGGGTTATTTACAGATTAAAATTATTAATTTTTGTTCCGGTCTACACAGTATGAACTTATAGTATCTTGAAGTCTTGCAGTTGTATGCTTGGGTTGGGTTTTGATTTTATTAATTATAGGATCGTCGTCGAAAACCTTAGTCCTCCCGTGATCATGGGTGCTGTAAAGTTCTCGAATCGTCTGGAATATAAAAAATTAGTTTTATTTAAATGTGTAATGTTCGCGTAAATATGAGAAATCGTTACATATTTATTTTTACAATTATATTTTCTACTCATTTTAAATTTATTTTTATTATTATGAATATTATTAAACTGTCATCTCCATTGAAATTATCACAGTCATACCACATACAGCTTAGTGCTTGACCTAAATAAATTAAAATTAATATAAAAATAAAAATTTGCTATTTTTATATCTTAAAACCCTGATTTAGTTAGTACTTAAAAAGTAGTCAATAATAGCACATTTTATTCAAAATCCTCTCTAATATATAAAAAAGAGCATTATATTCATTACAAAATAATTTTAAAATACGTTACGGCCAAGGAATGTTCAATTCAATTTTGAGGTAGCTTGCGCTGCTACTAATGCTGCTAGGGTGCCAAGCAAAAAGGTCTAACAATGGTTTTTATTGTGCATAAGTGGGTTTTGATTACCATTACACCAAATTCATAAACTAATATTAAATCGTTAATTTAATATTAAATCGTTTCCGAACGTAAGGGGACTTACCTCTCCCTTCTTACATTACTTGAGTATTTATATATTTTTTTAATTTACACCTTCAATAATGCCTTGTGTTAACAAAGGCAAGAAGTTAGTGAACGTGGCGAGAGAAGAGACAGCAGAAGACTGTAAACCATTTAAACTTAATCAGTGGGCACATTGGACACGACTGGCTCCCCGTTCTTTAATAATTGATTCACTTTGGTCTTGATCGTACTCTATGGATCTCATAAGTGATTCTGAATCAATTTACAAAATTTTATCAACTCCAAAAGTTAATGTGAGATATCAAACTTGATATCTCACAACACCAAAATAAAGATACACAATGAATTCACTTAACTGATAACGAATAAAACGCTTTGAATATTTTTTATTGTGAAGAAATGGTACCATCCATAAGCGTTGTATATAATTGTAATGATTATATTATATTTAATTGTATAGTTCAATATAGCCTTTTAAGTGATTTCGGGACTGCCGTGATTTTGCAGTGCATCAGGGATCTAGTACTACGCCAACGTATCATATCTCTTATGTGCAGAGTGCGAGGGAGCTCCAATACTATTCTGAAGGTTATTAGTGGTAGAATAGAATATTTTTTATTCAATATAGATTACAAGTAATTCTTATTGAAAGTCAATATTATACGTTACCACTGATTAGAAAAAAAACCTCTGTCTTGGGAAGAACCAGCAAACCAGACCGTCCAGTCAAGGACACTTGGTATACATACATGAAGATACTGGATATACACATATGCGTGTATACCAAGTGCCACAAACTATCCCGGAAAATATTTAAATTAATGTTTTAGTGTTGTTTTTATTCTGTTTTACTAACATAATTTGTAAATTCATATTTTGTACTAACACTTTTATGAACCAAAAGTCTGAAATAAATTCATTTTATTTTAATTTTATTTTTTTAAGAATTGATCGCTATAGATAAAAACTGTGTGCCACCGATGAACATGTCCCAGAATAACTCCAAATATGCCTAAAAGTATCGTTACATTGAATTAGCCGATAAAGATTTTAGCTCCGGTGAAGCTTTGAATTCAGTAAACATGCCGCCGAATAGCCCCAAATTCAAAGGAGTCTATGTCTATCTATAAGCAAAAGTCTGTAAAATTACTTACTCCTTGCCATCTACAGTGCGTCTTCCAGTACCAGTAGAAGAGCGCCATTATTAAGAATAAAGCGGGAAAGATTTTGAGGCCGATGATTCGGTAAAAGGATGGATTATGTACCGTCTGTGGAGATGCCGCAAAACAGTTCTGATTCCGGAGAAGACGACAATCAGTATCAACTCATCTTTATATCTAGTATATCGATCATACCTTATGCCACGTACCAATTTCCATGATAAAAAAATCAGTTAATAAATCAGATTCTTCAGATCGGATTTAGCAGAAAATGAAGAATTATAATTGAAAACGGTTTAGAAGAGCATAAAATCACATTTCAAAATAAAAAAGAGGTTATTTAAGAATAAAAAAACAATCCCTTGTTTTTGCTTATAATTGTTTGTGCTAAGCATGAATAAAATTTTGATATTCTTTAAACTAAAGCACAATTTATTTTACACTTAGCAACTTTTCAAACTTACTTAACAAAAATATACCTATGCTAATGGTAACCAAAAAAGCGGTTCCGTGAGATTGATGTACATTTAACTACCTTTTAGTTTAGTTGCACTTCTATTTAATTTGATTATTTGCTGATAAACTATACTATAAGGCGGTCATATTACTTAACAGCAATAAAGTGTAGTCCAAGTGTATAATTTAAACAAAGCGTCAAAAATAAAAAATAAAGTTAAAGTAGGTTAGCCGCATTTTAGCGTATGATTATTGTCAATGCTATACTAAAAAGCAGTTAAGGTATACTTAACGGCCTTTTATATTGTAATTAATATTCAAATATAATGTTTCAGTACTTACGTTTACATTTTTAGAGTTTACAGAACAGTATGCCAATAATTTCATTAAAAAGTATTTGTGAAAGATTCGTAATTTTTTTTTACATGGATTCCAATAGTTGAAAATTTTTTTTCGGTGATATCTATCAAGAAAACCAATTTCGCGCTTTTTTTTTCAATTTTTCTCGAAACATACTTTTGTGGCTTAGCCGCCTTCTTCCGTATCAGGGCAGTATGGAAAACATCGCAGCAATGAACTTTTGGTAAGCTGCAATGGTAAGTGTAAAACATTTTACTGTAATTTTTCTTCCTTTATTATTTAATATAACATATTTATGATTAATTTTTATAACAAAAACGTTTTGTCTCATTTCAAAATTTAATGTTCGTTTTATTGTGCTTTTAAGCTTTTTCGCAAAGCTTCATATCTAATGTTCATAACATTTTTAGTTATAATCGAAGCAGTTTTCTTTTATAATTATTTTTTTTTATTTATTTTATCGTACCGTTTATCAGTAAATATTATGACAGAGTTATTTCCTGAGACGTGTTTGTCTATACGGTATTTCTCATTTATTGGTTTCTGTACAATCAAAAGCGAGTTTTATAATAAGACAATAGATGCCAGCAATCAACTAACTGACATGTATCGACAACCACCTTGGCACTATTGAAGACAGTGTTATAGAAACGTGTTATCGGCCTTATTTCTTTAGTAAATAAATCTAAAATGCTATAAAACAGTTTGACAAGTCCTTCAAAAAATGGTGTACTTTACGATTTCCTTGTTTGGTATTGGCATGTTGTATGACTTTGGGGTAGTGGACTGCAATGCCACAGTTGAAATGCTTAGCAATGAGTAAACGGACGGTCTCTGTACGTAATGAATGATGTTCGCAACTACGTGTTTTTAGTATAAGGGTGACAAATAAACACACAATCGACCTGATAGTAAGTAGATGTTGTGGCTCGTAGACATCTCCATTTATGCTAAATACGTCATGTTGTTGTCAACATGACAACAATTGGTAAGATGGTATTTAGTTAGATATCTGCCTATTCAATGACCACTTCATTCATAACACACCCACAAACATATTATCATCATTAATGAACCAACGTCATGACTATGTTCTTCTAGTAAAATCGATCTAAATTATTGTAAATGAAAAAAAAAACATAAAGAAAACCCCTCTTTTCAATTTTCAACTACTACCCTGGGTTTACTTTTATTTTTAGGCTTAAGTTAAATTTATATCATATGTAAATTATTTGTAATTTATTCAAAAAGCATCTGTCACTAACCGAATCATAATTAATTACTATGTTAATAAAATCTAGGTATCATCTAAGTTTAACCAACCATAGTCGGCTGCACCTAGTTGTAGTCGACTAAACCTAATTATATTTTTAACTGTCAAAAATACAAATGGCAGGATGAATAAAATAATTCGTCCTGTTAAAGGATTACTAACAATATAATTATGTGTTAGCCGAATAACTAGCTTCAGCCATTTTTTACAGCCTCGTTAAATAAATATTTGGATAGTGATAGTAGAACGTTGCATATTTTCTGAGACATTGTTATACATACTCGTACAACGGTATCTACCGCCCAGTGAATGGCTTACTGACTCTAAATGAAATTAAATATTTTATTTATTACCCTTTTGAGTGGACTTAGCAATATCAAAAAGTCAATCTAACCACCAGAATTTCGTCTAGTAATTACTGTTATTTTATTTAAGTTAATTATTAGTCAATCTAACCGCCAGAATTTCGTCTAGTAATTACTGTTATTTTATTTAAGTTAATTATTGGGTGGATTTATTTCGGAAAATGTGGCCATTTAATAATATAATAATTATATTTATACGGGTTGCCCGTTTCAGAGAAATAGATGAACATACATAAAAACACACACGGGTCAAATATAGAACGTCATCCTTTTTGGAGGAAGGTAATAAAAACTTCGTTTTTATAATCAAATGCAATGAATACACGGACCGTCCCTCTACGAAATTAATGACGTTTGCAACTAAGTTTTTAGTATAAGGTTGACAAACAAACACACAGTCGTCCTGATGGTAAGCGGATGTTGTGGCTCATATACATATCAATTTATATCCGATTAAGAATCAAAATGCATATGTGTTGTCAACGCTAAGGACATAGATGGAATGCCTTATTTCCAGTAAAAATGATCCCTAGTTCTCTTCACTCACTATACGAAACACAACAGCATTAAGCTGCTATGTTTCGTTGGTATTCTGTGAGAGCATGTTCCTAATTCGATTGAGGCGACCCATTCGTGCTACAGCCATTAACAACTGCAGCGTGGCTCTACCATGTAGAACACGTGCCGCTGTTGTCGTCGGTTTGTACATTTCTTTTTGTATGTAACTGGCGCACAGGAAATTAAATAAAACCTTCTATATTTACTTAGGAACTCTGCTTCGTTGGACTAGTGGTTGTAGTAGTGCGACTGCTGAACATGAGGTCCTGGGTTCGAATCCCGGGTCGGGCCAAAAAATCAATTATTGAGTTTTTCCGTCAAGAAATTTTAGTAGCAGCCCGGAGTCAGGAAGTCTTATCTCCGTGCCTCAGAAAGCACTTAAAGCCGTTGGTCCTGCGCCTGATCTCAGTCTAATCGTGTCGGTTTACCTTCCCATCGGATTATGAGAGTGAGGGAATAGAGTGTGTACCTCTGCCTGTGCATATATTTGGGAAATTTAATTCTGTCCTGCGCCGATGGTTAGTCTTCGTTGAGGCCAGTCGCCGTTTCCGAAATTCAGTCTAGAGGACATTATTTACGTGGCAAAAAATGTATATTGAAAAAACACACAAGTTACCGCACCGATGGGCGTTATCGCCTTTACAAAGTAAAAAATTAACAACAGCCTTAAAGCTACATTTACTTTTTAATGTTTTTTTATAGGACAATGACACCCGGACTGATAGTCCACCCGTTGGTAAGTGGTTATTGCAGCGCATGGACACCTGCAACCGACCACAAACAAAGAAGGCTACAGATGCGTTATCACCTGGGGACTAAGATGGAATGCCACCCAGCCCGTAATTATACCGGCTTTCTATTTTTTTTTTTATAAAATAAGGGTGACAAACAAGCACACGGCCCACCTGATGACAAGTGGATGCTGTGGCCCATAGACATCTAAATTTATCCTCGATTAAGAATCAAAACCCAGCGTTGTCGCCCCTGAGAACTAAGATGGAATGTCTCGTTTCCAGTAAAAAAGGGTATATAAGGATCTCTACGCTCACCATAAAAAACACAGCAGTATTAAGCGGTTATTTTACGCTGGTATTCTGTGAGAGCGTGTTCCTTCCCCGGTCGAGTCGACCTATTCGTGCTACAACCATAATATAGCAGCGGCGTAGCTCTATTACGTATTATCCTTAACTCTTTAACCTTCAGACGGGAGCACAGCAGTGTAAGAATTGTCGCTTGCCAGCAGATAAAGTTAAGAGGGTGGTGCCAAACCAGATAGACTCCCAGACAAAAATGAATCTCACCACCTAATAAAATAGAACAATGTAATCAAAATCAACGTTTGTGATATAATTCCCTATCCAATTTACTTTGTTTAACGGATCAAACAAATAATGAAAACATTTTCTTGCACGAAATTTCCTTTAATAATTGAGAGAAGATACGCCAAAGTTCCCCAAAACATAAATGCGAACTTGCTTTATTTCAAATTTTAAGAGGCGCTTTTCAAGGGCTTCAAGTTATAATAATAATTATTACATTCTGTTGATTTTTATACTATATAATAAAATATAACATTGTTGTGTTGCAATAATGTGAAAATTTTGTAATTATTTGAAGAATATATATACAAGCGACTTTTATTAAATTTCACCTTCGTACATTATGTTATTATCAGTCATCATAATCATCATTACAGTCCACCACAAGTCCACTGCTAAACACAGCCCACTACCACTGGCATTGTTTATTGTTTTTACGAAGGATGCTGCTGTTTATCTTTCAGTGTCCCAGTATCGCCTCCTTTAACACCCATGGGATAGTATCGAGCAGTGGACTCTCGATGCCACTTACCGTCACAATACAATTCGCCCATAGATATAAGAAAGAAGTCCGCCCGCAATATGTGCAGATTGTAATTTTTGTCATAAAATAGGAGTGACAAACCATAGTCATCTACATCTACCCTCCATTAAGATTCGAAATACAGATGCGTTGTCGCCCTTGAGGACTAAGATGGAATGCTTCGTTTCCAGTTCTGATTATGTCATGGATAATATCATCTGATTTTGATCCTCTTTCTAACAAAAAAACATCAGACAAATCAATTAAATCGGACAACGTGATAATGGTCGTTGAGTATAACCTACACAAAAAATATATTTGCAAATAGAGAACCTTTTCTTTTCTTGATAACGTTTGAAAATATGCATAGATTTCGTAAGTTTCAATATCATTGCATGCTCTATGTGGTTGTAAAAACGTTACAATAATTTCACACTTCAGGTTGAAATCAGAGACCTCTAATTACTGATATATTAGGTATAGGTAAAAAAATAGAAAGGTCTAGAATCTTGATTAAGGAGTAAGTAGGTGAAACAATTTGTTTAGACATTATCAAGTCTAATCTGGACACATTGCTCCATAAAACGATTGGATCATCTATATTATTTACTATACCGTAATAATATCTACAACCCCATATCGTCTCGTGGGTGTCGTAAGAGGCGTTTGAGGGAAATAAAAATGATGGTCAGCCGGATCTTCCTGACAACAATTCAAAATTATAAAAAAAACTACTGCTGCCAACTCCCCTATGAGGTAATCTATAGCGGCAGGCCTCATCCATAGATTGCCTCGTGTTTAGCAGTGGACGTTTTCTAAGCTGTAACGATAATATGTAATTAGTTTGATAATAATGGTCTAGATTAAGCAGTAAGTAGTTGGAACAATTTGTTTGGACGTCTTATCAAGTATTGTCATTGCCCTAGAAGGCGTTTTGGTGAACCATATTATTTTATGCCAGTGTCAACTGCATCCATCGACTTTATGTATATCTTACCAAATGATCACTCCATCAGTGGAAACACACACAGGCTGCTAGTCGAGAACCTTTTACTTATTGGTTGTCGGTTCTTCGAGCTATATTGTAGGCCCGTTGCTTAAGCTTACGGATCGGTCATCAAAGTTATTGAGGCTATTTCCTCGTTTCGGTAATTTATTAATAAAATTCGAGTAGGATTTATAGAGGCGTTTAAGGCTCGTCAGGCGGCAATGAATGTCTGGTAAACGAAATAGTATTTCTTATTCATTAATTTATCACTGCCTATCTAAAGTCCACCGTTGAACAAAAACCTCCATATACAACTTCATAGGTATATAATGTCATCCAGACCGAATTTCGGCCACGGCGGGGTGCCTCAACGGAGGCTAGCCATCGGCGCAGGACAGGATTATAGTGCCCAAGTGTATGCGCAAGCACAGGTGCACTCTCTATTCCCGCACTCTCATAATCCGATGGAACGGTAAACCGACACGACCGGAGAGAGATCAGGCGCAGGACCAACGCCTTTACGTGCTTTCCGAGGCACGGGTTGAGACACCGCCGACTTCCTGACTCCGGGCAGTTACTGAGCATTTCTTGACGGAAAATTCAATAATAGATTTTTTGTCCCGACCCGGGATTCAAGCCCAGGACCTCATGATCAGCAGTCGCACCACTACAACCACTAGACCAACGAGGCAGTCAATAGTAGGTAAATACCACAGTTGCCGTGCTTGTGCAAGCAGGTTGATAACTTTTTTATTATTTTTGTTTGTTATCTGGAATATGCTGTTTAATTTCCATCATTCGGCTCTTACGATACTCACGAGATGATATAATATGAGATTAATTATTTTTAGACGCCAGAAACTACACGGAAACGGAGTATACATTATTGTATTTATTAATTATATATTTCCCAGGAATACTGGCAAGTTTTTGGCAAAAAGAGAAGTAAAAGTTCCAGTGTTATTCAGGCTTAGAGGAATTCCATGTTAGTTCTAGGCATAGAATACTATAATACATACATAATAGAACGGGGGAGTGGGCGGAGCCCGCGCAGCCACTAAAATGTCACTAACACGTCAATTCACACGTATAAATGTCAACTCGAAATGTGTTTTGAGGTTACAATCGTTTCCAAATTTCAGCGAATCGGGTTTGGCGGCGCCAAGTCTCGTACAAAATAAAGTTGACAGCCATTCTATTGTGTATTCTATGGTTCTAGGAGATGGCAACGCATCTGTCACCTTTGTTAGTTGCAGATTTCCTCGCGGTTCAATAATCACTATCAGGACTGTAAATACCTGCGTCCCATATGTTCTATAAAAAAGATGCAGTGCCAAATACACGAAGTCATTTTTATGAATCCAAGTTTAAAGTGATGGGTCTCTATTTTTTGTCTAAATGCATATCTAGGTTTGCTTCATGTATTTTGCCACCTTTTTATAGAATAAGGATGACAAACGAGCACCCAGTCCACCTGATATTAAGTGGATGCTGTGGTCCATAGAAATGCGTTGTCACTCCTGAGGACTAAGATGGAATGACTCGATTCCAGTAAGAAAGAGTCTCCGTATATCTACACTCACCAGACTAGGTCCTTCCCCGGTTGAGCCGACCCATTCGTGCTACAACCATAATATATGTAGCTACAGCGTGGCCCAACTACATAATAACTCAGTGTCGCTGTGTCGCCTCCTTTGGATAATATCGAGCAGTGGACTCTCGATGCCGCCACTTACCATCACAATACGATTCGCCTATAGATATAAGAAAGAAGTCCGCCCGTAACATGTGTAGATTGAAAATTTAGAAGCAAAATAGGGGTGACAAACCATAGTCATCTACATCTATCCTCAATTAAGAATACAATATATAAGAATAAATATATAAGCCTCCTTTGCTTGATTGCTCACTCTCATATTAAAAAAAAAACTTGTTGGGAGGTGCTAATAAAACGAACGCCAGGAAAAATACAATAAAACGCTATGTCATGATTTATGAAGCAATTTGTCTAAATTATTTGGATTGAAACAAAAAAAAATTGACGTTACAATATTTAAAAATAAACCCAAAGATTATATTATTGTTACTTACTTAAACTTATTGATTATGAAAGATATTTCTTTAGCCTTTTGACCTCGATGAGTTTTATTATTGTATGAACTCTGAACTCTGACCTTTTTCTACATTTCTGCCTGCCTTGCCCTTTACGCTTATTTCATATTATATAAGTGATTTTATTGTCATGACACTTGTCAGTTTGTGTGCTTTAGATCGTAATCCCCTTGTATAATAATTCACTTTTATAAAAATATTTACGGCAACAGGCATATTTTAACGTGATAGAGTCACGCTGCAGATATAATATGGCTGCAGCACGAAGGGGCTGGTTCGAGTAGAAAAAGACCACACTCTCAGAGTAACCAGCGTAAAATAGGTTAGGTTATCGCTGCTATTTATTTCATATGTGAGTGTAGTGAGCCGCAGAACATTTTAATGGTGACAAGGCATTCTATGTTAGTCATCGCGGTTAATTACGCATCTACATTTTAATTCTTAATAGAGGCTTGTTACAACACTTATATGATATTTCAGGCTATATAAAAGACAATCTAACGTTTCGTCACGTCTGGACCAAGTTTAGCTAAAAATTAAGGTATAGATGGAAAATTGTGAAAGAAGTTATAGATGACATCGCCTAAATGACAAACCGAAAATCCCTACGGTCGCTTTTTACACACATTCACAACAAGTCACAGATTTATATAATATGCTGAATGTTGCAAAAAAAAAATGAAGATAAAAAAAATTGTTTGGGCTCTGAACTTATTCCATCTTTCTATGATTACTAATCAATTTAAAAAAATAACTTCCAAAAATAACACTTTCAATTACTTACAACAGTATGGTTTTCGATGAAAAACAAAATATATTGTTGCGTTTATATTTATGGAGTTCGATTAGCGTGTAAAAGCGTTAAAAAGGCGTTATAAATAAAACTGTTTTGACATGCCGGGTAAACTTAAATTCAATGAAGTCTGCGTAAATCGTTTAAAGGTACTAGGGTTGCAACAACACCTATATAATTACTTTTTAAATATACACCAGTGTTTGACTAGAATCCTACCTCGTGGTAAGTGGTTATGAAGCCTAATAATATAGTATCTTAAACCTTTTATAATGTTCTATGTTGGGGGTCTGAATATAAAAGACTCCAAAGTTTTAGTTTCGGTTCTTCTCTGAGATAGTCTTGGTTTTGCGGAGGGATGTAGATTTATGAGTTTATGACGTTCATAAGAAGTTTAAAAAAATGTCAATTTAATTTCAAGAGGAGTAAAAGCTTTGACATTAAATACTTTAATTCTTAAAAAAGTTTAAAGTACCTAATCAAAACTACTAATTTTATTTTAATGGTTATTTTTATCGTGAGGCTCGTCATAATGTTGCAAAGTAGTAACATATAAAATATTAATTTGAACCATACTGGTTATTCTTTCAATATTCTTAATGTTTCGCGTTATATAATATATTCAAATTAAAAATAATAGATCGATACGAAAAAGTTGGCAACCCTAACGGTAACCTAAAGTCGATAATATCGTGATTTAATGATTTTTTTACGTTTCATCTGGTTTTCGTTAGAAAATTGGTATTGTTTTGGGTAAAGCTTCCATTCATTAACATTAACATCTGTAGTTTGCAGATGGACCACTAAGCCACCGTCTCTAATAAAGGGGATTTCCCTTTACCGATATGCTTAAAAGTGACATGTGAAACAACCATCCGGATTCCCGTTACCGTAGTCAATAGATAAAATATTGATTGTTATAGTAGTAGTAATTTTGCCATCATGAGCGTAATTGATATATGTTATCAATTACGCTCATGATGGCAGAATCACTCGCAACTCAGCCTCCATATCATGTTATAATATGTAGGTAATCCAAATTTCAACATACCTGTCTTCACGTTTTACTACCACAGGATCCGATTCTACTATTCTAATAATTACATCTGTGTGTGTACGTTCGTACAATAGCGAACTTATTGTGTCGATAAGAAACGAAATATCTAAAAATAAATTTAATTTGACGCTTAATTGCATTATAAAAGAGAAAGTGTCTGTAGTTTAAAAAAAGATCAAAATTACAAGAAAGCTAATAGTGACACTAATTGGCCTGATCAGCTTGATCGGCCTAACAAGAATGACACCAGTTTTTCTTTGTAGGCTGCTTGCTATTGAAGATCTAGATTAAAATTGACATGTGACACCACCGCTTAAAATGTAGTAGATCTACAATATTCTAGGTGGTATGACTTCATCCAGATTTATACGTGGTAGAGCCAAGCTGCAGTTATATTAGTAGTATAGTTGTAACACAAATGGGTCGGCTCGACCGGGGAAAGACCACGCTCTCACAGAATACTAGCGTAAAATAGCAGCTTAATGCTGCTGTGTTTCGTATGGTGAGTGTAAAAAACCGGAGACTTTTTTTACTGGAAACGAGGCACTCCATCTTATTTCTCACGGGTGACAACGCATCTGCATTTTGATTGGTAATCGAGGACAGATGTAGATGTCTATGGGCCACAGCAACCACTTACCATCAGGTGGACTGTGTGCTCGTTTGTCACTCTATTCTATTAAAAAAAAACTTCTTTTAAATATTCCTGCCGCCAAACAGCCGTGAGTGCACTGCTGTGTCCCGATCTGAAGGGTTAAGAGAGGCAGTATGGTTACAGGCTGTGAGGCATTCGATCGTAGTCCTCAGAGGTGACACCGCATCTGTAACCTCCTTTTTTTCAGGTGTCCATGAGCTGCACAGTACCTATTTACAATCAGGTGGACTGCCAGCTCGTTTACCACTCAAGTTAAATAAAAAAATATTAATCATAATAAAACTTCTTGCTGCTACGTTAGAATTAGTCAGAAAGATATCATCAGCATCACCATATTGCTTTTGGCAATAGTTAAATTTATAGCTATTCATGAGATATTCAACGCATATTTTAAAGGTAAATAACATACTCGCACGGAGAGTCATAATTGAGTATTGATCTAGCTCCCAACCCACGCATCTCTCCTGGTGCATTCTAGCATTTGAATGAGACCCTTGAATTTAATTTTTGACCTGTATAATATAATTCGCTTTGAAGTTACCGTGCACTTAATGTAGTAACGTAATATCATTTAGAGAGACCGAAATTATAACATACATATAGCTAGAAGAACCGACAATCGATGAGGAAAAAAGGTTCTCGAGTGGCAGCCTCGTACCGGTGGGCATAGTGTAGGGCGACTCCAACTAGATGGAGTGATTACCTAGTAAGATATGTAGGAAGTCGAAAGATGGTGGCTCAGGACGTTGCTTTGTGGCATACCTTGGGGGAGGCCTGTGTTCCGCAGTGGACTTGTGAATACAGGTTTTTTGTTTTTAGTTTTTCTGAGAGTATACAGGTTTTTTGTAAATAATAAATAATAAAAAATAATAACAATAATGAATCCTGACAGTGTTTCCGCACAAGTTCCGGATATTGCTGATGGAGTTAGGTAAGTAGAGATTTTGTACAGACAATAATCTATATATATATAATAATCTATAAATCTATATATATATATAAGAAACTTCGTTCCATCCGGGTGTCCCTTGACACTGAATATAATCATTAAAACGCATGAAACCAATGAGCTGTAATTTAGATCTATAATTTTGAAGTGCTGCATGTTATATCATGTTACATAAAAATAACCAGACTACATTATTTACCGCTTTAGAAACTCATTAAAAAACATTATTTATACAGCATAACACTAATGCTTTATTTGGAACTACCAGTACTTGTCATATTTAAATTTTGCTTTAAGGTATTAAATATAATAATAAAAATATAAAAAATTATATTTTTTTTAAAGAGGGGCAAACAAGCTTGCGGCCCACCTGATCGTAAGTATCGACCGCTGCTTATGAACAACTTTAACACTAGGCGAATTGCAGTTGCGTTGCCAGTCTTTTAAAAAGGAGTAAGCTCGTTTTTTGAAGGTCCCTAAGTCATATTGATTTGAAAAATCACCGGGTGTAAACGATTCCACGAAGAAGTCGTGTGAGGAATAAAACTAGTAAAACGCATGGTGGACCGCCAAGCATCAAGTGTGGATGGTATCGTAAGCTTCACTGTGAAGGTTCACGTCTCATATACATATGACATAAGCATACACATTTAATATATACTTAATAATAAAATTTAACTTGTTAAATCCTCTGATGTTGGTGTCATTAATAAAATTCATAACTCCACAATTCAAAACAAAAAAAATACTATGATTTAATTTTTCTCCTGATGTTACTTACCTGTGCTGAGATATTGACTGGGAGCATATTGACATCTTCAGCTCCACTCCTGGAGCTTCTGCTGCCTCTGTCAGAACTCTCATCATCGGAGTCAGAGATGTGGAAGGATATATTAACTGTGGTAGGGTTTGGGTCACTAAGCCTCAGTTTTAAATAGTCTCTTCGCATTTTGTTCTCACTTATCACTTATCTTTGGCATTGTTTTTTTTGGAAAATTTTTGGGAATGTTACTTTGGTACAAAATGAACTATGTAGACCACTTTTTTATTTTAGCTTTGTATTCATTTGTTTAGTTATCAAACTTGCTTTGAAATGCGTTCTTTGTGAAGATTTCGGCATATTTTCACCACGCCTACATCTTGATCTACCACAATACAAAAATAGTATTGTTTTGTTATTGTTAAAAGTTGAAAGTTACAGCCTATATACGTCCTACTCCTGGGCACAGGACCCCGCTCATTTCTGAGAGGGTTTTAGACAGACATATAAGTTTCCTCGCGATGTGTTCCTTCACCGTCGAGTACGTGGTAAATCAGCACTTAAAATTGCAATTGACAATTTCATTGATGCCGGCGAGGATCGAACCCGGTTTGCTCGCGTACTATGAACTTTACAGCGAGCGCTAACCATCTGCACTACCACGGCGATTTTGCTATTGAGTACGTTTTAAATATTTTATAGAAAATGTTTTAAATTATAAGAGAGATTTTAATGTATAAATTGCACAAGAGTAAATCGATTTACTATTTATTTTAGTGTAATTGTAGATCTTTAGAAAGATCGTTTAGCGCCAGGATTCGCTTCGCAACTGAGTTACAATTTTTTTTCATTATAAAGTAGATTTCAGTTCACAATTGATACTGATACATTTACATAATACAACGAACCTAATAATGGTTAGCTAATGGTTGACTGGGAGAAAATACATGTCTGTCGTGTCTGTACCGTATTAAGAATGTACGATTTTATTTTTGTGCATATAAGTTTAAATAAATAAACAAACTAAACGTCGAAATAAACTTACTAGTATAAGCCAACTTTAATTGTCACCAGAGTCACACAACAATCACACTGCTGATAAATTAATTGAATTACAGTGAAACCTAGTTAAGTGGAACCTGTATGAGTGAGAAAACTATTATTGAGAATTACAATGTGGTTCCGGCACTTTTTAATCGAATTATCTCTGTTAATGTGACTTTTCGAACCTGGTTAAATGAGATTTGATTTTTAGGACTTTTTCGATGTTTACCTCTAAATGAGGACTCTGAAGCTCGATCCCCTTTATAAGTGAGACAATTTATCAGGTTGGGACAAGTTTCGAGACGATTATTTTAGTTGGTATATAGATTTTCGACACGGGACCTCTATACATGAGACAACTAAATTTTAAACCTGCCTAATTGAAAAACTGGATAAATGAAAACCTCTTTAAATGGTACAAAATCCTTGGTCCCAATTAACTAACACTAACAGGTTTCACTGTAATTCCTAGGTATATTATGAATACGTCTAATGTCTACGTCGTTCATAATGCGTACAGCAAAGAGCGGAATAAGTTGCCAGCATCTGTCTTTCCATCCGATTACAGTGTCAATCAAGTGTGTCTTCAAGGCAAGAGTGAATATGCATTTCTTAAGTCAGTGCGCTTCGCCAACTTATTCTACATCACCACCTACCATCAGGTGGGATTGTAGTTAAGCGCTGGATTAGAATTATTGCTGTACAAAATTATTACAACTCTAATCTGAAAAAATATCTATTCTATATGTAACAAATTTAATTCTACATCGTCTTTTTTCTTTATGGTCGCATTGAAATCTAGTGAAGGGAAAGGTAAACAATGAAGTACCTGAAATCGTTATGATATACTTCATAGGTAACGAATAGGATGTGTGAGTTTCACGAGTATCCCAGTGTTATTTATATGACGAAGTCCATATAGCCGTTATAGTTAGGAGAAGTGGGATAGTAGTCAAATAAAATATTTTGCTTATTTGAATTTTACTCAAATCTAACAAAAAGCTTAAACATTTTCAAGTATCATCGGTAGTTATCACATGCAGTCCTCCATCGCAACAGTCCTGCGACTGTTAAAATTCCACAAACCTTTACTTTTGACCAAAACTATAACTATACGATATAACGCACAATGCGGTAAGATTAGAGGATGGGGCGGAGACACGTGGGAAAATCATCTGACCCTAATTACCAAAATTCTGAGTGAGTGCACAAATAATTATACCCTTTGAGAAATAAAAGAAGAAATACCAAACTGTGGGCAGTATATGGACTCACACATATGTCACAAAAACATATGTGTGATTATATTTTTTACTTATTTAAAAATTAAGCGTTTTAGGAAATCCATTAAAACAGGAACTTTTGTCAAATATATTTACGAAACAAACACCCAAAACTCAATTTTATTTACACAACTTGAAACAGGAAAATAAACGGTTGTAAATAACGGTGATAAAGCAACGACAACACGAATTAAATTGTTCCCTAACGAGGAATTACACTAGCTGGTTCAAACCATACATAATTCAAGTCACCATGTCTAACCGCGATCCATATCTAACCTACGAAGGGTAACCCGACACTGTTCCACGTAAAGGCCCCGTCACACACGCTGTACTGAACGTCCTTACTTAGTTTGTAATACTCGTAAAACCGGCTTTGTGACTACTGACAATTGTTTTATATAACCAGGATTTACCTAAATAGTCTAGAATGTACTTGAACGCGAAGGTCGAGTAACTAAACCGATTAAAATATAACACCTAGTTCTATATGAAATTAACGGTGCCTGTGAAGTTTTCAGTTATCATTCAGATATTGAATATTGAGTCTGAACGGCTATAAATCAGTCTTTAATATCAGTCGTTAGTTATTCTCGTTATAGGTATCCATCTCTAAAATCAGAATATCTGATGTTCAATTTTCGCAATATCGAAACACATGCATTACGAGGATTAGAAATAGACACAACATATCTATGCACTCGTGTATCTATGATACCATTATAATATTTTCCTCATGCAACTGCCTCGTTGATTAAATGATCATAATCGTGACTGATGATCATGAGATTCGGAGTTCGAATCCCGGGTCGGGTCTAAAAATCATTTATTGAGTTTTCCTGTCAAGAAATTCTTAGAAGTAGCTCGCAGTCGGGATGTTGGCAGTGGTTTACCTCCGTGTCTCGGAAAACACGTAAAGACGTTGGTTCTGAGTCTGATCCTTCTCCGGTCGGGTCAGATTACAGTACCATCGGACTATGAGAGTGAGAGTGCACCTGTGCTTGCGCATAAAATTGGGCAATATAATTCTGTCCTGCGCAAATAGCTTGTATCCATTGTGACTGCCCACTATGACCGAAATTTGGTTAGAAGGAAATTATTTATTAGTAAAATATTTTCTTATATTGACTCGAATACTAAATATTGAATTAAATCAGTTCTTCAGATATCGCTTTTGAAATAATCAAAAACTGAGAATAAATTGCGTCCCACTTCTGATCACATCATGTCTCGTCTTATTTTTGCGAAGGTTATAGAGCAGCTAATTCCCCACTAAGCGGAAACCCTTTTTAATCTTCATCATAATAAAATTGAGTAGGTACGAAAGTGACACTATTTGTGTATTGATTCAATTAAGTTTTTTTTCCTAAATCTATCTAATTATTAGTAACTTTGGTTTGAACAAGTTACAATAGAGATGAAAATATTATTTGTTAAAAAAAAACGCCTCTTAATCATAAAAAGTCAAAGTTTTACTAATTTCAAATGTATGCAATTACAATTCGGAATAATTGAAGCCTTAGTATTAAGTTGTATTTCACAATTTGTTAATTATATGCTTTTATTATTGTTATTGGATTGACACATTGATTAAGGGCTGGAGAGGAAGAGGTGGCAGGCCTGCTGCACACGTTGTTTAATTTATGCTGGGAACTGAAGCGGGTACCGGTGGACTGGTGCAAAGCCGTGACAGTCCCAGTATATAAAGGAAAAGCAGGACTGTAAAAACTACCATGGCATCAGCCTTCTTAGCATTGTGGGAAAACTGTATGCTAAGGTACTGATTAAAAGGGTCATGAAAGAAACTGATGGAAAAATTTGGGATGTGCAAGCGGGATTTAGAAAGGGAATGGGATGTACAGATCAAGTCTTTTCCATGCGCATGATCGCGGAGAAATTTTTGGCCAAAAACCAAAAGGTTTTTTGTGCGTTCATGGACTTGGAAAGGGCCTATGACAGAGTGGATAGGGATGTGCTATGGCAAACACTGAACTCATTTGGGTTGAGCGCTGGCTTGATACAGGCATTGGAGTCTCTTTATAGGGACTCTAGTGCTTGTGTTAGGATCAACGGGGTCTACTCGGACTGGTTTGACATCCATAAAGGTATCAGACAGGGCTGTGTGGCTTCCCCGTGGCTGTTCAACCTATTTATGGACATTTGTTTGCAAAATTTGAAAGTTGAAGAATGCGGATTAAGAATGGGTGAGTTAACCGTCAAATGCCTTTTGTACGCCGATGATCAAGTTATTCTTGCGTCGTCGGCAGCCGAGTTGCAAATGATGGTTATATTAATGAACAGATCATTAAAAGAAAGGGGTATGAAAGTAAACGCAAGTAAGACGAAGGTTATGGTTTTTGAAAGAGAAGAAAGTAAAACGATTTGTGAAATAAGAATAGAAGGGGAGTTGATCGAGCAAGTAGATGAGTTTGTATATTTGGGCTGCGTATTTAGCAGGGATGGGAGATATGATAAAGATATAGAACGACGAGTAAATGCGGGAAATAGAGTAAATGGGGCCCTGCACTCTATTGTGAAGAGTCAAAATGTGTCGGAAAAGGCATGTATGGCAATTTACAATGCTGTGTTGGTCCCTACTTTAACGTATGGTAGTGAAAGTTGGGTGTGGCAGAAGAAGCACGAGAGTAGAACGAACGCAGTAGAAATGCGGTCGTTAAGGACTATGTTAGAGCTGAACCTGAATGACAAGGTAAGAAATTGTGTAATAAGAGAAGAGTGTGGTTTGCAAGATGATGTCGTGACCAGGATTAAGAAAGGAATGCTTCGGTGGTTTGGTCATGTGGAAAGAATGAATGAGGAAAGAGTGACAAAGAAAATTTATGTTGCAGAAGTGAATGGCAGAGTCGGAAAGGGACGTCCTAGGCGAAAATTTATCGACCAAATTGACGATTTATTGAAAACGGGCCAAATTAGGAGTACCCTTAACCGACGAGCATGTATGCGTAGGTGTATGCATGTGAAGGAGGCGAGAGAGGTGTGTCAGGATCGTGCCATATGGAAGTCTGTAGTCTCTACCTACCCCTCTGGGTGATAGGCGTGAGTGTTTATGTATATATGTATGTTATAGATTGACACAATACTATTATATGGACATCTTATATTATAGTAAATCTTATAGTAAAAAAACTAAGAATTGATAATTGTGCTGTTTCTACGCCGATACCGGTAAGACATGTAAATGAACCTAAAAGTTGTAATGCAACAACTTATTGTACCGTGTCTCTGAAATAAATAATATATTATCAAAATTTTATCTTTACAATGTTTTTCTTCACCTTCGTACTCATGGTTAATTGTCAAAAAGCACGAAAAATTTCGAAGTAACTAGTTACTGCTTAATAAAAAAACTTTCAATCTGTATTCACATTGGGCGGAATCGACAAACAATACACCAACAAAGCCACAGAATGCCGCTGTAACTGATCATAGTTTCAAAGAGCAATTAACTAGCTTGAACTAACTTTAGCCTTTAGCTAACATTTAACTAGCATTTAACTAACTTCAGCTTGCTTTAAATCTCATAGATATTGCAAGAGCAACTTACTTCCGCTCCGTCAGTATCACCATAATTTCCCCCGTTATTATAAGCGCAGATTCATTAAGTGCTTGGTGATGAAATGTGATTATAAAATTTACACAAGTGAGAATTTAAAAAAATATTTCGCTGAAAAAAACAAATACATAAGGGCAGTGGTTTTTACCCTTAGCTCAGTGTCAAGTAGTGTACTTTACTTTAAATATTAGAATTACTTTTTTTATTAGAATTAGTCAAAAAAATTCTTGAAATTTGTGTCATATTTAGTAAAATAAGATATTTCAAACTAAAAAATAATGCCTTAAAACTTATTACTTTTATAAACGAATTATGATGTCGTTAAACGAAACCGGTCGTTTTTATGGTGAATAAGTTAAAATATAAGAGAAACAAGTACATGTTCCAATCCAAATAAATCCCAAAAATTTGAAAGATAGTCACTATAAAAACTTGTCAACCGATGCAGTTACAATTTAAAACATTCGATTTCAAATGAGTTCAATGAAGTGGAAAAGCGTCTTTGATGTTGAGGCTAATAAGGATAACTCCCAATTATTCTTAATTGTATGTCCCAAACTCAACTGCCTTATTTTATTAAATAAGAGTGACAAAACGAATACACAGTCCACCTGATGGTAAGTGGATGCTGGGCCCATACCCCATACACATCTACATTTATCCTCGACTAAGAATCAGAACGCAGATGCGTCGTCACCCCTGTGGACTAAGATAGAATGCCTCCTTTCCAGTAAAAAGGGTCTCCGGATCTCTACACTAGCTATACAAAACACAGCAGTATTAAGCTGCTAGTTTACGCTGATATTCTGTAAGATGAGCTTATTTGCTAATAAATCATTACATTAATTATATGCGTAAAATCAAAGCGGTATTTGACAAAATACAATTTGAAATGGCATTACAATTTCATTGAAGGATGTTTTTAAAGATATAACTTTGATAAGTTTCTTTTAAATAAATAAACTACGTAACCCGACTGCTATACAATATTTGAATTAAGTTACCACTATGTAATTAAATGCGTAGGTACATAATCTCATCACGTCTATACTTCCTTCCGGACTTGTTGGACTAACAGGACTCTCTAATAAAAATATTATAATTTATGAAAATGACCTATAAACTACCAAACGTTTCACTGTATCACAAATTTAAATTAAAATATTCGTTATATTTATAATATATTGCAGAATACATACAATATTAATCAATATTAGAGTATTTATTTATTTTACTTCATATACACATTAAATGTCTATAGGCGAACTTAATGGCCGAAGCAGAGAGGCAGTCTACCTTAGAGTAGTGCATAGAGGTAGGTGTAATAAGAAGTACAGGAATTAATATTCACACATACACACACACTATAATATTATATATATATATATATATATATATATATATATATATATATATATATATATATATATAATATATATATATATAATATTACTAAACATGGTTAATAGGAAATAACATGGATAAACTTGAACAAAATCCGGTTTTCGGCATTCCTATTTTCGGAAGGAAGAGCGTTCCAAAGAACGGATTGAACAAAGAACGATAATTGGACAAAGTTAGTACTAAAAGGGGGGCACTGAAGCAAAAGATTATTACTAGAACGGAAAACTCTATCATGGTTGGAGCTAACATCATAAAAAATAAGATGGAGGATGAGGAGACATCAATATAGATAAAAGAGTAGGAAGTGCACGTAGACTATGGCTATATAAATATTTTAAGTAATTACAAAGTATGTTTATAATTACTAACTGTAAAGCTGTATATGCAAACTTGTACACACACACACAGCACATGCAAATGATTATTCTTCAAATCTAGTTGTTATGTGTTTATCCTCTTGTCACTAACACTCTGTATCCGATCTTATTACCATTATTTACGTCAATGTGATTCTATGTTCAAGGATTTGAATTACTGGAGTTGTCGAGGCATTTCCTACTATCTATTTTACTTTTACCAGTTCATTATTTAATGTCATCTCGTCAATTTACTGGTTGATTATCAAATATAATACCATAAATATCACCAACTATAATCTGATTACAAAACAACAACAAAAATGTACTTTATACAAAATAATGTGATATATTTTTGGTTAAATTTATTTTTTCAGTTATAATTAGCCTATTATAAACATTGATAGCTGTACCGAATATATTAGGTATAGTATCTTTACTATAAGCTCAAACAAGTAGAACCTTGTTACTTCCCTACTCAATGTAAGATCTAAAAAAGAATCTAAATTATCTCTCCATTTAAAACTTACGTTTATCCAAGCATGATTTTGGCCTTAGGAGCTTAAAAGTAATTTCTTTTTGTTTTACCGCCTAGTTCAAAAAAGTGTTTTTGTAGGAGCTCATAGTACAAGAGTGATAATAGAAAAACGAAAAAGGCGGCGAGAAGGCGGAGAGCGACGTTTTCACAGGGAAAAATAAGATTAGGCTTCGCAGACGTAGTTATTAAAACCGGGAGCTGTATAAATTGAGTAATTTCACGACTTAATTCTTCAGATTAGGTAACTTAGTGTGAGTTAAAGTTCTTATTTTAATATAGCAAAGCAAATATTACTAGAAATTATTTAAAAAATTGACACAAATGGATTAAATTAAAATGCAATGGCGACATTTTAAAACGACAGGAAGATATCATGGCCTGCTGTAAGTGGCGATGGCGATGATTCATTGGCATCAGATGTAAAATATCTGAAATTGCACCAACTGACGGTAGCATAGGCGCGTGTTTAGGGGTTGATTGTTACGGACCAAGAGCTTTCACTGAAAATGTAAGTAACAGTAGGGTTGATACAAACGAAAGGTCAGTAAATAAAATTTCATGTCTATATTCAAATTTAAAAAGTTTTAATACACGTATCTTATATGTATATGACAAAGGTATGATCGTGGTGAGGTTTACCGATTGCAAAATAAATATATTTCAAAGACATCATACCTGTTAATGACCCTATAGCGGAGTGTTAGAAAATATCACAAAAATTCCTACGGCACGATGGACGAAACTAATAAATGTTACAAACGACAACGTATTGTGGATTGTACTATGAAATCCGCTACAAGGACATACTAAATATAATTTCAATCGTAAACTTGTATCAGCTACAGTTGTAGCGTGTTATAGAGATGAATCGCATTTATCGATGTTATAATATTTCATTCACTAACAAGGTCGTATATTATTTTCTTCGTATATTTCTTAAGCTTAAAATTCCATTACTAATAAGGTATTTTTAAACCAGGGAGGGGTACAAACGACCTTTCAGTCAGCTTTTTTTTTCTATAGAATAAGGGTGACCAACGAGCACACAGTCCACCTGATGGAAGTGGATGCTGTGGGCCATATTTATATGGAACATATAAAAGCAACATAAAGCTGCAGCTGCAGCATTATGTTGCTTTTATATGTTCGAGTTTTGTGTGAGTGTGGCAATTCCCCCGTCAAGCTTACCTAACCGTGTTTGAACCATTATACAGTTGCATTAAAATTTATTTCGTAAATATAATCCGAGGGGCATGAGAATAACGTTATTTTTCTTTAAGCAGAAGAAATAATCTATTTTGAAAATAAACAATATAATTTAATATTTATTATTACATTAATTAATTGGTAAATTTTTTGGGTAAATGAAACATATAACTTATTAAAAAAGGGTTTTAAAAAAGTGTGTTAAGCATATGACACGATTACGACAATTCACTTTTAACATACGACTGTCAGTTCCTTTCTGTCACATATTAAGTTACTGAAATGTTCATTTTATTTATTATTGAATTTCGTTGAGTATTTGCCAATTATTATCATTAAAACTTGACTTCCATTATAACATCGATTGCTTACAGCGACGCTTGTTATGCCGGAACAATATAGATAGACTTCCATGACTGTGCAGTTTAAATTCACGGTCATAATTGCTTGGATGTTCAAGTCTTTGCTCCATAAGAAGTCGTGATCGAATTGATTCAGAAATTTTAAGCAAAATTTAGTAATTATTTACAACTTAAATTGACGACAGTCGCATAAAGGGCACTTGTATGTTATATTTAAGCACTAGGATATAACTGCAGTCATTGTTTAAAATAATAATAGAACCGTGTTAGGTCCTAAAAGCATACGTTTAACAGAACTAGAGGAGGCCTGTGTCCCGGCAATGGGATGTGTATAAAGTGTAACTTGTTAATAATATGGAATTTGTAGACGATGGCTACTATGGTTCAGGTTGTGAGAGAACCAGTAACATAACCAATAAAGGACACGCACTTTACCTATCAGAAATGAGCAAAGTCTACGGATTCTCTTGCTACAGGAAAAATTTAAACCTTTTGCTTAATGTGATATAAAAGTAATGGCTTAGATGACAAAATATTTCTTTCGACCAATCAAATTAGCTCTCACAGAATAACGGCGTAAAATAGTAGCTTCATGCTGCTGCGTTTAGTATGGTGAGTGTAGAGAACCGAAGGCCCTTTTTACTGGAAACAAGGCATCCCATCCTAATCCTCACGGGTGACAACACATCTGTATTTTGATTGGTAATCGAGGATACATTTAGATGTCTATTGACAACAGCAACCACTTACCATCAGGTGAACACAAAAAACACAGAGTACTTTTTGAAGTAAATTTCGATTAGTAGTTTCATTGTTCATACAGTTCAGTAGTATTAATGTTTATAATTTGAATAAAATGCAGGTACTGCCTATCATTATCATCATCATCATCATAGCCCTTCACAAGTCTACTGCTAAACATAGGCCTCCATAAAGGAGCTGCCTATAGCTGATATTAAACTTAAAATTCAAAATATTAGGTATATAAACATTTAGCATTCCGTTGATTACATAAAAAGTTCAACATCGGAAGATAATTTTCAAAGCTAATCTAATCATTATTAATGAAACTTACTTTTAAATAATATATTTCTTAAAACAAAATATCAAAGAGATAAGACAGAAGAGGAGATAAGAATTCAGAAGCAGTATTATTCAAATTTGTGAATGATAATGAAGGAACTTTAACGTTAAGCTTAAAGCTGAGATATTTTGATAACATTTTCCTACGTTTTCGTAGATTCATTCATTGATATTTTCATAAAGAGAAGGGGATAAAACAGTTAAATAGAAGTTTAAATACAACTGAAAACGTTAATGTGATATCTATTTTAGAATGCGAGGATATTAGTATCGTATATTACGACACTTCTTGTACTAATCGCTAGGATTTGTAATTCACGTAGTCTTTTGAAAGTTATGAAATGATTAAGAAAAATTTCAAAAATATTAACCCACAAAACAATCCTTATATAGCTCTGAAACTGATTGAAATAATGAAAAATATAAGTTAAACTTGGAAATTTTCTCACAGAGCCATACACAACTGAGTAGGTAACCTTTAGCAGCGCAGATGCTTAAAACTACTTCTTACTCCTGTCAGCTGAAGCTAATAATATAATCTAATTCTTTTAGCCTCCTATCACAAAATAACGTGACGTCATAAAAGACAACCCTAGCCTATCACATTAAGTGGATGTCGTCGTCTTAGCGAAAAAGGCAGTCCATCTTACAGACTCTGATAAATGAGGTATGCCAATTGATATTTATACCAGATAAGTAATCGCGCGACCAAATCAGCGTTGGAAAACGGCAAGACAATCTGCCTGCTTCTTTCCCTTCCCTAAGGACTCTATTAAAAGGTATATTATGATAACGCTTATAAATATTATAGGTGTTAACGAAAGGCTTGGAGTAGGGTTTCTTCGTGGTTTAACAAATACTGTAATGAAGGGAATTTTTAAAGTGTTTTTTAATTACTACAAGTGATTGCATACAAATGAAAAAATATTTTTTTAATTAAAAACTAAACTAACATTTATAGTATTACACGGTACGGGTACCAATATTATGATAATCGTGATTTACGAAATTAAAGAATGTCCACCTCGAACTACAAATTCGTTTATTTAGACTTCAGAAAGATAAATAGGACCGTTGACAAACCTCATACATTCGTTTTACGAATAAAATTATTTTTACAGTTACTGCTTTTGTGTTACCACGAAACAGTGTACAACATAATAACAATAAACAATTACAGGATTAAAACATCCAGTAGAAAAAAATAGCCGCCGCGCCGTAATGAAATTATAGGGATTCGTTGTGTCAAACGACTATAGAATTCGATAAAATGTTCGATGAGACAATACGAAAACGTAAATGCGCTACACTAAATCAAGAAACTACGTAGGAGGCCTATATTAGTAATATAATTGTTAGCATCTGTTTACAATTTTATGTTTCAAATATAAACGTATAACATTTAAAAGTACGTAGGGACATGACTCAAAATATTCCTCTAAGTTCAAGGTACTTAATTTCCGAGGAAGCAAGCTCGTTGTATCCAACTACTGTTGGGTGCGGGTGTTTCCTATATAGAAGGGTTTTTCTACAAAATTTTACTTTGTGTAATTACCACACCTAAATACTACTAACTGAGAGAAACAAAAGGTGCAGGAGGTCGGGTAATGACATGATAAATATGAAATAGGGAAGGATTTTAGAAGGATAGCTCTAGGCTAGAAAATTATATAAGCCTTTCATACCTTTGTATTACGCAGGAGGGTGGCATGGATACGGAGACATACCTTCTGTCCTAATTCTAGTTTACACTTTTATTTTAAAATATGATTTATTTATAATTTTTTGTTAACACTGATATATAGCTAACGTAATACGTTTTTTCTTAGGAGTTATAATAATTACATTGAAGAATCATAATTTAATTTTTTGTGTATTTTATGGTACAGTTTATTTTCAATGCATATTTATAAGTATTACTTTTATAACATAAATAGAGGTAAGATCAAAATTAGATCAAGATGCGTATTGAAGAACAATTGCGAAAGCAAAATTGCGTATAATGGAATTGTGCCACAGGTGGTAGGTACTACATGAAATATAATGGCAAAACACTACCCGTACGTATAATGAAATAATATACAGAAAACGATCTTGTGGTAAATTCAAAAATCAGTTTAGGTCTAAATATAAAAAAACTTTATAAGCACTAAATACATTCACTAATTTTGTTCCGAACCAAATATTGTGTTATAAATATATTATGCATTCTAATTAATTTTATAGTGTATACAATGTCCAATGGCAAATATTTAGATAATAATTCTTATACAAAGAAAAATGTTTTTATATACTCATTCCTTAATTTAGTCAAAAATACATACAGTCGAATAGAAACATGGTGAAATAATAAATGTAATTTATTTGTCCCTATATTCTAATGATCAATTATGGAAAATTTCCCAGAAACGTTTTGTGATTCTGTGGTAAATCAACATGTAGATATATAAGCGTTACATGTGTATGTGATTGGTGAAAACAGTCAAAATCTTCATTATGCGAGACCGCCATGCCGATATATACCATAAAACACATATAAAATCACTATTATTGTAGCGTTATTTGTAAATCAAAGGCGCGTTTCGAATACAAACGGACACGTCGTGTCTCATTTTGACGCGATCCCGTTTTTAACAAAACAACCGTGTGAGATTTGCGTATATTAGGTCCACTTTCGGTGAAAGGTGTAAATTTTCCCGATAGTGTGAAAACGCGCGGGGTCGCGTTTACAGAGCGTCGCGACGCCCACCGTCGACAGTGGCGCCACACGCGGCACTGACTGAAAACTACTGGGCTTTGGATACAGGAACGTTCCAAATGGACTCACAAAATAACGTTTTCACGTCGCCACGATCTTATTGCGTACGTTTAAAGCTTAATTTCAATGAAACTGGCACCCTTTGATGCAATATTATACACGTCTACCTATAGATAGGTATCAGGATGTCCCTTTTGTTCAGAACACACTTGTTCCGCTATTTGATTGTATTTCTTTTCATTAAGGCGGCGCTACTACATTCGTTATGTAAACTGCAGCCGTTGCCTTAAACACTTAAGTTTTATTCTCTTTCCGTTTCTATCTTACTAATGTAACATCTAAGCAGGAGTAGAAGTTATCAAAAACCATATATTAATATTATTGTGCAGCTGTTATTTAATATATGGAGATAGCAATAATTATGATTCCTTGTACTTCGTTGATAAGAAGTCAGATTTAAAAGCCAAGCTTATTGCTAGTTACAGCCTATATACGTCCCACTGCTGGGCACAGGCCTCCGCTCATTTCTGAGAGGGTTTTAGGGCAAGGAATTGTCCGCCGCGCTGCCCCAATGCGTGTTGGCGAACTTCACATGTCTTCGAAAATATTTTTTTTCTTATTTCTCTGACATGCAGGTTTCCTCACGATGTTTTCCTTCACCGCCGAGCACGTGGTAAATCAGCACTTAAAATTGCAATTAACAATTTCATTGGTGCCGGCGGGGATCGAACCCGGTTTGCTCGCGTACTGTGAAATTTACAGTGAGCGCTACCCATCTGAGCTAGCACGGCTCTTTAGCTACCACGGCTCTTTAGCTTGTTGTTAAATTAATTATAATACTTAAAATTACTATTATTGAATTAAGGGATATTTACATTTTCGAATGTTTGGGCTGTATAAATATATAATATAAAAATGATAAATAACAAAAAATGTTATTAAATTAAAAAAATCCTATTTCATTAAAATATAATATAGAATAAGGTGACACGCGAGCACACAGTCCAACTGGTGGTAAGTGGATACTCTGGCCCATAGAAATCATCTCATATATTTACCCTCCATTGATATTCAAAATCCAGATACGTTATCACCCTTCAGGGCTGAGGTGGAGGCAAATTCTCCTCATAACGGGAAAGACACATGTCCATCAGTGTACTTCTATATACTGTAGAAGACCTGCGCCCTCCTTTCTGCCAAGGACGTCGAGTCCGTTTACAGCTTAAAGATCTCTCGTCAGATCGGTAAGCCAATCCCAAAAGGTGGAGTTTAGTGGGTAAAAGTCTCCACATAACCACGCAGCCGGCTGCGTGGTATGCTATGAGCATTCTCCACCTCCCTCCCCCGTTACCGGAGGGTTGCCCTTATTTGCTTCGGGCGCAAAAAAAACTGTAGAAGAACAAGTAGATCATTTGAATCAGGTGAATATAGCCTTTCCTTACAAAGACATTATTAAATAATTTTGATTTTTCAGCTTATCAAATATCCTCTGTTCAACATAAGCCTCATAGGCTCACCCTCATAGATTGTCTTATACGAGGGATTTTGTCACAGTAGCTGCCACGCGTAGCAAGCGGCGCGAAAACTGCAGTATTTTCATTACATTTCAGTTTCGCTCTATCTCCTCTTACAACACCCACGGGAGGGCGCAGGATAAGAAAAATGTTTATGATTTTCTTATAGGATCGGGTGACAAACGAGCACACAGTCCACCTGATGGTAAGTGGTTGCTGTGGCCCATAGACATCTACATCCTCAAATACGAATCATAATTCTGATGCATTGTCATCCGTAAGGACTAATATGGAATGCCTCGTTTCCAGCAAAAAGGGTCTCTGCTCCTCTACACTTACCATACGAAATACAGTAGCGTTAAGCTGCTATTTTACGCTGGTATTCCGTGATAGCGTGGCCCCTCCTTGGTTGAGCCGACGTATTCATGCTACAGTAGTTTCAGCATAGCTGTAACACTACAGAAAAAAGTAATAATTCAAATTTTTAATTGTTTTCATATTTTTAAGATGTAGGTTGCAGATGTAAGATTTGGTATTGCAATTTATAACATCTTCAATGCGAATTACCTGTGTTTACCTATATTCTAGATTTTAATAATTATTGCTATTCCAATCTCCTCATGTAATAATTACATCAAAGCAGTTATCAGATAATAATATTGGGATAGGGCATCATGTTTAAAGGGATATTAACTTTCATACTAAATTACAAAAATATATTAATGAAATATTTTTATACAATAAGAGTGAAAGACGAGGACACAGTCCACCTTAAAGCAAATGGATGCTGAGGCCCATAGACATCTACATTTTTTTTCAATTAAGGATCAAAATGCAGATTCATTGTCACCCTTACCCGAGGACTAAGATGGAGTGCCTCGTGTCTAGTAACATGGGTATCCGGTTCAATACACTCGCTATACGAAACAGCAGCATTTACCTTCATTATTATACAACATTATTCTTTTTTTTTTTTAGTTTTTGATCTTCTAGCCTAAGGGATTAGACGATACAGACTGTAAATTATACACCGTATTGCATTAGAAAACTCATCCCACCATTTTTAATTATAAAAGTTAAAAATCGTACTGAAGACGTACCAAAAAGTCGTACTGAGAAATAGTGGTTACTGTTAGTGTTACAGCCCCTCAAAAGTCCACTGCTGAACATAGGCCTCCCTCAATGGCAGGTGGGTTTGTCAAACACAACTTCTTTTAGTTTTTTAGTCATTATTAAGAAGACGCTGCTGCCAATTTCTTAGTTAGTTCCCTTTGACGCCTCTTGCGACACCCACGGGACTATATGCGATATATATATTATTCTCCACTCTTTAAAAAAAAACGTTATCAAGATTGTCTGCACTTCTTGTTACTGTATCGTGGAGGCAGTTTACACATATAAATTTTACAAGGAAAGACATGCAGACCCGGAAAAACTATTTGTAGGCCATACAAATACTTTTTTCGTGCGGGTTTTGAACCCGCGGCCCTTATCGCCGCAACTCAACGCAAAGCCACTGCAACATGGAGCTATTAAACATCTTGAACTGCCAGTGCGCGATAACCAAATCGTGGTATCGTGTAAGATGTACTGATCGGTAATCCACCAGCCAAACGTGATTTTAAGGTGAATCCTACCAATAACAAATGCTAAACTACAAGAAGAAGCTAAATTGGGCTTTTTAGATGCTAAATTGGCCTCTTCAAATTGACACTCGCAATTTCCCTGGTGTTGCAGTGGTAATCACTTACCACCGGGTGAGGCATATGCTCGTTTACCGTCCCCTCCTATAAAAAAGGCTTATTTTAATTTAATCATCATCATTACAGGCTTTCTCAAATCCACTCCTGAACATAGGGCTCCCCCAAGGAATATCACAAAGCACGGTCCTGAGCCAACGACGACATTGACGATCTTATTTAATATAAATGGCAAACCTATTACTGGTTCAAAAAGTTAACTACTACAGGAATAAACCAATAAACTGTGTAGATATACGTCAGTAACTTTGTTATAACATTATAAATTCTGAGTATTCTAAGTATTAGTCTGAACTCGGTTAGCGATTACCTTAGAATATCTTATCCGTTTCTTAAAACTAACTTCCTTTCAAGTCAGACGATTAATTACTTAAGTTTTATGTCTTCTTTGGTTAACATAAAATGAATTATCGAACCACTCTACTAGGAGACAGAGCTCGTCTTTGTCTGATAACATGAGATAGCGATAGTGGATAATTCCAATATCTAAAAAAAAACTTTTAATGATCTGATTTATGATATAACCTTTTAGGATCAAATTGGTGATTATTATTATACTAAGTTGTATAATCGAATAACAATTACTGAATTTTAATAATTGCCGGGCCGTTTAATTGCCGTGTAGTGGCGGTAGAGAATACCCACTACCCCATATCTTCCCGTGGGTGTCGTAAGAGGCGACAGAGGGACTCAGAAAGGAGACGGGCAGCAGCATCTTCCTAATAACAACAATAACATAATAAAAAACGGCGGTTGCCAACCCGCTCGCCAAGCGTGGCAACTATGGCGAATATCCCCCCATGAGCAACGACTCAAACAAACGGCCCCCCGTCCCTGGCGACCCCGCTATTCCTGGCTACGGTGGCGACCATGGTAACGGCGGGGCAGGGGGTGATAAATCTCCGGTGGAGGTTCGGTTGCCACCTACGACGACTCGACCTGACAACGTATAACGCACGCACCCTGAGGACTGACGAGAAGATATTGGAGCTGGAAGAAGAGGTGGACAAGTTGCGCTGGCATATTATTGCATTATCTGAGGTCCAAAGAGAGGGGGAGGACACGGTAATCCTCGAGTACGGCAACTTGTTCTATCACCGTGAGGGCGACCATCTGTCCCAAGGAGGTGTCGGATATATCGTCCACAAGTCTCTCGTCAACAACGTTGTAAAGATTGGGAGTGTGTCGACGAGGGTCGCGTACCTGATACTCAGAATCACCAAACGGTATTCGCTGAAGGTCATACAGGTACGCACGCACTACGCACCAACCTCGGCATATCCCGATGAGGAGGTGGAGGAAATGTATGAGGATATTTCTAGAGCTATGCATTTCTCCAAAACCCACTACACGGTGTACAAGGCGGTGAGCTGAAGTTAGGGAAATTTGGAGTAGGGCTACGGAACAGTAGGGGCCAGCAGCTGGCTGACTTTATGGAGAAAGACGGCTTCTTTATGATGAACTCTTTTTTTTTTTTAATATTCCACAACTATCACACAACGCCATCTAGTCACAAGCTAAGCAGAGCTTGTGTTATGGGTACTAGGCAACTGATAAACATACTTATATATTTCTAAATACAAAAATATTATAGATAAATTAGACCCAGACACAGAACAAATGATCGTGCTCATCACACAAACATTTGTCCTGGGTGGGAATCGAACCCACGACCTCCGGCATAGCAGTCAGGGTCACTAACCACTGGACCAACAGGCCTGTCAACTCTTTCTTCCAGAAGCGGCCCCACAGGAAGTGGACCTGGTCGAGCCCCGACGGTTCGACAAAATATGAGATTTACTTCATTATGACGACCAGACGCCAACTGTTCAGTGATGTCTCAGTGATCACAAGGGTGAAAACCGGCAGCGATCACCGAATGGTTAGAGGCACACTGAACCTAAACGTTAAGTTGGAGAGGTCTCCTCTAATGAAGTCAACGCTCCGTCCCCCTCGTACTCTAATTCAGAATCCCGAAACCTTTCAGCTCGAGTTACGTAACCGCATTCAGTGCCTAGAAGATTGCAATGCAGTGGACGATATGAATGACAAGCTCGTGGAAACTGTCCATGCGGTCGGAGCTAAGTTCTGCAAGACCCGCCGCAGAAGAACACAAAAACTGTCCGATCACACTCTTAATCTCATGGCTGTTAGACGGGAGATGAGGCTGCAATCGTCAACAGATTTGACAGCATACAGGCAACAGAACAGACAGATCTCCAAATGCATGCGGCGAGACTTACGCAACTTTAATACTGCTCGTATTAAAGAAGCGATCGAGTGGAACCAGGGCTCCAAAGTCTTTGCCAGAGATCTGCCTGCCAGAAAGAGCCAACTGTCAAAGCTGAAGACTGAGTGTGGAAGCATCGTTTCCGGGATAACTGAGATTTTAAGTGAGATTGAGAGGTTTTATGGGCAGCTGTACACATCATCGTTGGAGCCACACGCAAGTGTGAGTAACGATCCAAGAGCAAGTCTTACCCGACACTATTCCGATGATATCCCGGACGTCAGTCTGAGCGAGATTAGAATGGCTCTCCAGCACCTTAAAAACGGCAGGGCCCCAGGCGAGGATGGAACTACAGCGGAGCTTCTGAAAGCGGGTGGAACACCGGTACTTGAAGTCCTTCAAAAGCTCTTCAATTCCGTCCTCCATGGTGGCACTACTCCGGAGGCGTGGAGCAGAAGTGCGGTGGTCTTGTTCTTTAAAAAAAGGCGACAACGCTCTCTTGATGAACTACAGACCGATTTCCCTTCTGAGCCGCGTCTACGTGCTGTTTTCGTGAGTCATTCCGAATCGTCTCGCACGCAGACTCGACGACTTCCAGCCTCCCAAACAAGTCGGTTTCCGAAAAGGCTTCAGTACCATAGACCACATACATACCTTGCGGCAGATTGTACAGAAGACCGAAGAGTACAATCTGCCACTTTTCCTGGCGTATGTGGACTACGAAAAAGCCTTTGATTCCGTCGAAATTTGGGCGGTGCTACAGTCCCTTCAGCGGTGCCAAGTTGACTGTCGGTATATCGAAGTGCTGAAGTGTTTGTACAGTAGGACTACGATGGCTATCCGAGTACAGAACCAGAGTACGAAACCTATCCAACTGCAGAGAGGTGTAAGGACAGGGTGACGTTATATCCCCGAAAATTTTCACCGCAGCGTTGGAAGACGTTTTCAAGCTACTGGACTGGAAAGGATACGTTATTAACATCAATAGCGAGTACATCACTCACCTTCGATTTGCCGACGATATAGTCCTTATGGCAGAATCGCTGGAGAACTTTAGCACTATGCTCAGTGACCTCAATAGTGTCTCCCAACGGATAGGTCTTAAGATGAACGTGGACAAAACAAAGATCATGTTTAATGTCCATGTCACACCTATGCCAGTAGTTGTTGGGAGCACTATGCTCAGAGTTGTTGACGAGTACGTTTACCTGGGAGAAATAGTCCGACTAGGTAAGTCCAACTTTCGACCGAGAGGTCAATCGACGGATTCAACTCGGCTGGGCAGCGTTCGGGAATTTACGACATCTTCTCGTCAGGTATACCTCAATCTCTGAAAACTAAAGTGTACAACCATTGCGTGTTGCTAGTGATGACTTACAGATCTGAGACGTGGTCCTTCACTGCTGGCCGTGTGAGGACGCTTAAGGACACTCAGCGAGCTATGGAGGGGGCTATGCTCGGAGTTTCTCTGCGTGATAGACTCAGAAATGAGGATATCCGCAGTAAAACCAGAGTGACCGACATAGCCCAACGGATTAGTAAGCTGAAGTGGCAATGGGCCGGCCATATAGCTCGAAGAACCGATAACCGATGGGGAAGAAAGGTTCTCGAGTGGCAGCCTCGTACCGGTAGGCGTAGTGTAGGGCGACCCCCCACTAGATGGAGTGACGACCTGGTAAGACATGCAGGAAGTCGATGGATGCAGGTGGCACAGGATCGTGCTTTGTGCAGCAGTGGACTTGTGAAGGGCTGTAATTATGATGATGATGATGATGAAATTTTAGTAAAATATACAAAAAGAGTTCTAAAATATCTCTATAATTGTATTATCTCTCTCACAAGGTTGAATTTGTAGCTCATCTAGCAATGATTATTATATTAGATTAAAGCTGTGGTCAGGATTTATCTGGTGTAATAAGAACGCAAAAATAGTTCATCATAAAGTAGCAAGAATCACCATCAACACTGCGGGGAATATATTATGGGTGCAACCTTGCAACTCAAATTAAAAAAAGCGTTATTAACCTTTTAAAAAATCAAAATCTTTTTACGACAAGTTTAAGTTAATTAACCTGTACTTAGATTACCTATTCCAGAACTTGACTAAATAAAATTCTAGTAAAGCTCTAAGTAGGCTCCAGAACAATTGCGAAATAATAAATTGTTTATTTTCTTTCGTAAGATCTCGAAAATAAGCAAAGAGATGGAGAGTGGTGAGAGGTATATAGGCTGTGACTTTATCCAATTTTACTTTACGTTTTTCTTTCATTTATACTATAGTATTCAGGAAATTCTACGACTTTTTCTTACAAATTTTTTTGGATATAGGGTGCGAACAGTTTGATATCACACGGTAGAGGCCAACTACTTCGTAATGGCAGCAACACGAATGGGTCGAATCAACCGGAGAATAGATACACCAGCGTGAAATAGCAGACACCATTTGGAAACGAGGCATTTGATTGTCACCCATAATACTATAAAAAAAACGAGGAAAAATTTCGTTGACGGAAAGACACCATTATTTGCATAATACGTCGAAGGCTTAAGAAAATATGATTCTGACCGAAGAAAATAATAACAAACAAAATCCAATAAGGTTGCAAGTTTCTTTGGGCTCAGTGGCTGTAAGTTACAGTACAATAGTTTGAATAAATTTTATGACAAAATATTTAAACACATTACACAGTACTGTTACGAAATTTCATCTGCAAATAAATTATATTACGGAGGATACTCAAAAAATTGTTTGAAACAAGAATATAATAGAAAACTTACTTTCTCTGCACAGAGGCAGTATAATAACTATATAAATAACTTTACTTTCCCTTAGACTGGAAGTTCGTTTAATGTCAATTAAAAAAAAAATGAATCCATAAGTGTTCCATTATGCTGAATTTGGCACAACATACCAAAAAGCTAAATCACGTTACAAAAAATGAACACGTTAACTTAAGTGCCTTGGAAACTGCTCTTTAGTGCATTCTTGTTTAAAAGTGTTTTAAATATTAAGAGTCTTGGCAACCTAATAAGAGACTCTGTTTCTGGAATATGTTAATCTTTATTAGGAATATATATTTCTTGTACTTTCGGAGATGTTTAAATCCAAGTTTTTTTTTTAACGATAAATAAACCGCTTCGTATTTTCTAACTACGTGTATGATTGTCACCGCAGCTTTTATGCGTTCCTGTTACCGCATTTAAGTAATAACTTTAAAAATAAGAGTTGTAGGTTAGAATCAGTATCAGTTTTTTTTAACCGACTTCAAAAAGGAGGAGGTTCTCAATTCGAGTGTATGTTCTTTGTTTTTGTATGCATGTTTTAACAATTCGTTTTTAATTAAGTAGGTTTTATCTCAAGAGTGGTCCTATTAAATTTTAAAGAAAAAATCCAAGGGTGGAAATAGGGGAAAAGTTTTCATATTGGACTACTGTTTAAGGAATTTCATAATATGATATCCTTGCAGATTTGAAACCGATTGTAACGATTATTTTTTTCTTAAATGGATTACTCTTTGAGGGTAGTCCCATACAATTTTGTGAGTTTAAGCGAGAAATGCGGTTAACACACAGTTACTGCACAATGGTCGGTCTGTATGTTGGCCTGCAATAGAGAGGTGATAAGAATAATACAAGTGAATTTTTGATGAGTCTTTTTTTGAAGAAACGGTGTCAGTTATTCTCACCATATAATTTCCTCGCAGATGATAGTTCGTGTCAGTACTATACAATGTTTTCTTTTATTTACGCGATTACTTGATATTCAATATCTTTTACTTCTCAAATCATCAATCTTTTACTGTCAAGTATACTAAGATCTGGAATCTGTTTATATATATATATATATATATATATATATATATATATATATATATATATATATATATATATATATATATATATATATATATATATATATATATATATATATATATATATAAACAAATAAATGCAAAAACTACCTAATCACATAATTTATCCTAATGATGTTCGAACGATTGATACAAGTAATGCTCTTTAAGAAGTCGCTTAAAGAATACAATAGTTTGTGCTTTGCGTATATGCAAAGATAGAACATTCCATATATATATATATATATATATATATATATATATATATATATATATATATATATATTTAATGTATTAGTTATTTGTATGTTATTTTATTGCATGTATTGATATTTTATTAGGTCTAGTATCGCACCACCTTTACACCTTTGGTTGCCTGGAAGAGAACGCTGTGTTTGCTACACAGCGATCTCTTCCAGGCAACTTAAGGCCGTAAATTTTTTGTGGTGTTCAATGAAGTTTATTCATTCATTAATTCATTGAACAAAACTATTTTCTCCGATTTATAATTTTACGTAATGTATTCAAATTACTAATAATATTATTTATACGAGCTTACAGTCAATAAAGCTCAAAGAAGCTTGCAACTAACACCAAACAAAGAATTTTCAAGCTTCAATAAACATGAATAGAACTCAATAGTTCTGTGTAATTTCCTCTAGTCAGGGTTATATTTTCTTAAGTCTTCGACGTACTACGCAAATAATGCTGTCTCTAATTACCGACTGTATGACATTGCGTCGTAGTTTCTATTTTACGCATCCGTTCGGCGTATTTGTATCGTTTAAAGTTCGCCATTAACGTCGATGAGATAATAAGAGCTAATATAACGAGCATTCAATAATGACTGCATCTGCATTTGACATATATAAAGGTTTATATTGCAATAACCGGCCAAATTTGCAGTGAGGGTTCAGAATAAGTAATATAGGCAAAAAAGTTAACAAAACTTAATTAAAAATATTTCCAATGTTATGTCCTATTTATCTTTTAAATTTAAAATCTGCGGCAATGTATTATTTTAACTAATTTTACTGCGCACGGAAACATTTTTACAGGTCGATCGGTATGCGAAAACGTTGTTACCCATAAATCACGTTCAATTTGGGATAAATTTAAATAAAAGTAGAGAACTTATTTACTCGTATTTTTAAAAACTTCAATAACGGTATATTATGATTTGTATAATATTTGAAACTTGAGTTTAAAATTTGGCAATTCTTTTAAAAATTATCGTGTGTACTTCGGATATTAGTTGCGAAATATTGCTTAGTTTATTCGTGCAATACCGGTCAAAGTTAACTATTTTTTTATCAGTGTAATTTTTTGTTGCACAAAGGTTTTATTCAATTAAATAAACAAAAGTGGTACTAACGGGTACCACCGAGAATTTTTTAATGAAAATTTTTACCGTTACTGTTACCGTTTCATCTTATCAAAGTCCTTTGCTGAAGATAGATCTCCTCCATAGGTTGCCTCATAGGGGGATATTTGCCACAGTTGGGAAACGGATTGGCAATAGTAGTTTTTATTTTCAGTCGTTATTAAGAAGACGCTGCTGCCTTATTCTGATTTGTTTCCCTCTGTCGCTCCTTATGGAACCCACGGACAGTGGATATACTTACACCGCCACACACAGTGAAATAAAATTATAATTACTAACCGGTTACATGTAAATAAAAAATAAATATATTTATGATCTACAATTTATAACCTATATCATGTTTAACAACAAATTATAAGTTAATTAATATACACTAAGCAGCGTTAAAGGTAATCGACGTACGGTACAGCAATCTTCAATCCCTTAACGTTACCGTTACAGTCGTTACTGCTGAATATGGCCTCACCCATAAATTGACTCACAGTGAAAACATTTCCCATAGTTGCCACGCTTGGCGAGCGGGTTAACCACAGCAGTTTTTATTTTCAGGTGTTATTCGGATGAAGCTGGTGCCCATCTTTTGATATGTTTCTCTTTATCGCTACTTTCGACTCCCACGGGATGATATGGGGTAGTGAATATTCTTACACCACCATTCCACGGTATATACGTCAATCCGCCTGCAAACAAATACAGCGAGGAAGACCCAGTTCCAGCTCTGGAACTTCTACAGGCTGATGGAGTCTATGTTATGAAATTAAATATTTTATCTTTTCAAAGAATCTTTATATATATATATATATATATATATATAAACAAATAAATGCAAAAACTACCTAATCACATAATTTATCCTAATGATGTTCGAACGATTGATACAAGTAATGCTCTTTAAGAAGTCGCTTAAAGAATACAATAGTTTGTGCTTTGCGTATATGCAAAGATAGAACATTCCATATATATATATATATATATATATATATATATATATGACAGAAGAATAAGACAAAACGTAAGAATTTCAAATATTTTTTGCCGATTTTATCAAATCTATTTTTATAGGAACCCAACACCTAATTTTTGGCCTGGCCAAAGCTTCCAATCTAGGACCACATGATGTACTATTGCAACCAGGATATCAATAAGGCAATAAAATAATACCTACATTACTTTCCGGGGCATGAGAGTGTGACACCGCCAACTTCCTGACTCCGGGCAGATACTGAGAATTTCTTGACGGAAAAACACGATGGACTGGTTTTTTGGTCCTACCCGGGATTTGTTCCCGGGACCTAATAATCAGCAATCGCGTTTATAACCACTAGACCAACGAGGTTGCCAATGCACAAACACTTCGTGCGATATTCAAACCCGGGGCCCTATAGTGCCGCAACTGAACGCTTAGCCCCTGCGCCACCAAGCCGTCTACTTGCATATAACATTATTATGGCAATTAATTTAGTTTATAATAATGTGAAAAATAGTTCCATGAGCACGTGAAACATCTTTAAATAAAATAACACTAAGCATTTAAGCTCTATTTTCTCTGACCTATTTGTTATTCAACTTGTTTTATTGATTTTAGTCTAGCAACGTGGGTAAGTAATATCCGATGTTAAATTACACGGAGACGAAATTGATGTAGACATCGGTTTACTTTGTTATTTTTATTAAATTATCATCGTATTAAATGAAATTGTATAGACATGGATTTAGTTTGTTATTGTTATTGAATTGTTATTTATTGAATTGTTATTTTATTAAATTAAATTTTAGACATCGATTTACTATGTTAATTTTAAGAGTAAGAAAAGAGTAGTAAGAGCTTGAAGAATCGACAATCGATGGGGAAGAAAGGTTTTCGAGTGGCAGCTTCGTACCGTAAGCGAAGTGAGGATGGGCCCTCCACTAGATAAGGAGTATAACTGATAAGGCACGCAAGAAATCAATGAATGTAGGTGGCGCAGGACTGTGCTATGTGGCATTTCTTTGTGGAGGCCTATTTTCAGCAGTGGATTTGTAATGGACTGTAATGATGATGATAATACAATAATTGTCATAACTCATTAGGAGCTCAAGCACCTTTTCTGAACTATAAGATCATTTAAATAGCTACATTAAAAATATTCCCCCTTTTTTCACCCTCAGGGTGGAATTTTTTCCTTAAATTTAAATACGCTCTTTTGAGTTATGGTCTTTTTTTTTTTATAGAAGAGGGGGCAAACGAGCATGCGGCTCACCTGATGTTAAGTGACTACCGCCGCCCATGATCAACCGCAACACCAGGAGAATTGCGGGTGCGTTGCCGGCCCTTTAGAAAGGAGTAAGCTCTTTTTATTATCTATTCAATAAAATATAACGAACTGCAATTTTTTGTTTACAATTAGCTAAGATATCACTTAAGGATACCTACTTATCTTTCGATGTCAACTTATAATATACTCGTACTTTTACATAAAGTTTCTAAGTTAAGTTTTTTAATATAGGATAGGGTGATAAACGAGAACTAAATCCACCTGATGGTAAGTGGTTGCTGTGGCCCATAGACATCTACATTTATCCTTGATTACGAATCAAAATGCGTTGTCACCTATGAGGACTAAGATGGAATGCCTCGTTTTCAGGGAAAGGGGTCTTCGGTTCTCTCCATACTCACCATACGAAAAACAGCAGCATTAAGCTACAAATTTAAGCTGGTATTCAGTGAGAGCGTGGTCCTTCTCCGATCGAGCCGAGCTATTCGTGCTACAACTATAGTACTACTATAACTGCAGCATGGCTCTACCACGTAAAAATTACACATAATACAATTAAATCACATATATGTCACTTATATTAACACTGATATTTTTATACAGGGTGAAAGTTAAGTCATTGACATCCATTAAATCCTGTATTCTATTCATATTGAGGAACGTATTAAAGTTAATTAAATCAGTAACGACGACGCAGAAAAAGTAACAACAAAAGAAGTAAGAAAAATAAGCAGTAGTATATTTGTGTAAACGTTGCTCGTAGGAGTTAATGATTTATTGGTGTTTATTATTTATTTTGTTTCTATACATTTATATTTTTTGTGATATTTTCCCTCTTTTTCCACACTTCAAAAACAACTAACATAATTTTAAAGTTTATTACTTTCAATATTAAAGCTATAGATCTAAGTTATTTTGGTCTGAATTATTTTGTACCGTTTGTTTCATGATTATATTCTTAGTTGTGAAGAGCCGTGGTAGCTCATGGGCAACGTGTTCACTGTAAATTTCACAGTACGCGAGCAACCCGGGTTTGATCCCCGACGGTACCAATGAAATTGTTAATTGCAATGTTAAGTGCTAATTTACCACGTGTTTGGCGGTAAAAGAAACCTGCATGTCTAAGTAATAAGAAAAAAAAATGTTTCGAAAGCACGTGAAGTTCGCCAACATGTATTGGGGCAGCGCGGCGGACACTGTCTTGCCCTACAACCCTCTCAGAAATGATAGGAAGCCTGTGCGGCAGTAAGACGTATACAGGCTGTAACTTTTCAAACTTTTCAGTAAGTACATTCTTAGTTTTTCACTACAATTATTACCGATTGTAAAATATCGACTTGGCAAACCTTATAGCTACAGGTTTTTGCGCATGGTAGGAATCCGTGGGTGAAGTTATTACCGTCTTACCGACCTCTGCCACTAAACAACATTGTTTTACTTTGGTCTTAGGAGTGTGAAGAGCCAGTATAATTACTATTTATAAGGAAGTACTTGTTAGTCCTAATAAGTTATAACGATCGGCAACCTTATTTGATTGAAATTAGTTGTAAGTGTCCATGGGCATTACCTACTCATTAAAAGGTACAAAAAAAGCCAATAATATTTTTTTTATAGAATAAGGGTGACAAACGATCACACAGTCCACCTGATGGTAAGTGGATGCTGTGGCCCATAGATATCTACATTTATTCTCGATTAAGTATCAAAATGCAGATGCATTGTCACCCCTGATGACTAAGATGGAATGCCTCGTTTCTAGTAAAAAAGGTCTCTGGATCTCTACTATCACCATACGAAACACAGCAATATTTTACACTGGTATTCTGAGAGTCTGAGAGCGTGGCCCTTCCCTGGTCGGTTATAAAATAACTGCAGCGTGACTCTGCCACGCATAAAAATTAAAAATTACACTTAATTTTAAACATAAAATTAAACTTATAGATTTAAGCCTGAAATATAGGCAAAGCCATTAATAATTAAAAGAAGTTTTATTTTAAATTTATTTGTTACAAAAGTTTTCGAAGTATTTTCAACTTAAATCTCGCTAAGCTGCAAAATTTTCGCCAACAAACTGTATATTATAATAGTTTACTGGCGAAACTTTTTCACTTTACAGTATTACTAACGCCTTAATTTACGATATTAACTACCCCCATATCTATATACATATGCGAAATACCAATAACTGACTAACTCATCACGATTTTTACGATATCTCTAAAACTATATACCCGATTGAAATGAAATTTAGTATAGTTAATCATTTCGCAATGTAGACGCTCACTAAGAACGGATTTTACGATAGTACCACCAAAAAAAATCTTGACATTTTACATCTCGGTTCCGCAATAAAATACTATCGTGCTACCAGCGAAGCGAGCGGTTATCAACAAGTCAGCCTATATAAGTCCACTGATCAACGTAGGCCACACCCATAGACTGCCTTATAGGGTGGATATTGCCAAAGTTGCCACGCTTGACAGGCGGGGTAGCAACTACGGTTTTTAATATTTCGTGTTATTATATTATTTGCCTGCCTAATATGATAAATACTCATACATATTTTATTTAACGTAACTGCACCAATATAGTCAGACGAAGTGTTGCAGACACTGGTCACGACAACGCTTTAACAAAGCTGTGTACAGAGCGTGTAGATAGTGATGCATGGACAATAAGGTCCGCTGCACCCACCACTACAGCATCAACCACCACCTAAAGGTCCGCAACACATTTTTGGATGAGTACAAAGTCCTAATTGAACGGAAAATCTGAAAAGATGTAGGACGTTAAGTATTTTAGTTTTATTTTAGGACAGGTAAAATTTATTGGTATTTTATGTTTGTACGTATTCCGCAAATGATTTAATTGTACTAATATTAATACTAATACTATACTAATAGGACCTATAATTAAAATTAATCATGAATCGACCTTATCCTGAATAATATTTGACATCAATGTTTTCAACTTTGGTTTTTGATACTTTTTTTATATATTCTTGGAGTAATTTTCTTGTTCTTATGCCATAATAAGTTATTTTTTTTAGATTTAGATAAGATAAGAAAAGAAAGGAAAATATTTTTTGGCTCGGTTAGGTTGTTATGCATTGTTAAGATTTTAATAACACTTCAAATACGATGGGATTGGGATATAATATCCGAAAACAGCGTTTTGTCAAAATTTTACGTTTAGTGTCATTGAACTATTACGTACTACGTACTAGAGGCGACACTGCATTCAGCTACTATGTTCCACTCAACTGCGGTGCATACACCGCACTTTAATCAGTCACTCGCTAGGCGCTTGTAGAGTTGTCACTTGTTGTGTTGATTTAAAAAAATCTCTTGATAAAAATATGGCATCGTGTATACTTAGATATTGCACAAATAATTCAAGAAATTTCAGTAAAAACCAAGGAATTACTTTTCATCAGTTAATAAGATACTTAATCAATAAAAAAGTATTATAGATTAATAATAAAACAAATAATTCCTAAGACGCCATCTCGTGTCATGAAATATAGATTATGAAATTAATATGTTGAGATGCGACATTTCTGTGGGTACTTAAGTATAAGACGAATATATTATTATACACATTTTTTTTGTAGAAACATATATAAGTTATTATAATTAGGCTATATATTTTTCATGTTTAAATCTGCTTATTATTCTTTTATTTTATTTTTAGGTTTAGTTTAGTTTAAGTCAAAGTGGAATAAATTCGTCCATTTTTAAATCTCGCGTGTCCAGCATATATGAACGACTTATTTAAATTTAAATAAATATATTTGTAATTTAAATGTTATGTTAATAAGTTTTGTTAAACACACTTTTAGTATGTTTTTTTATATTTGACATAGACACCTACCTTTTAAAATATTCAGATAAAAATGTAATTAAAATGTAATTGTGATATAATATTATGTAATATTATATTAAATAAGCAAATATAATATACAAAATAGATGAGAAAATTTAAATATTGTTCTCGATATAATTTACCTATTTAACAATACAATCTAATATTACCTACGGGTCATTCTACCTATGCTTATTCTATGATAAAAAAAACAACCGCGCGAACACAGAGAAGCGCACATTTTTTGTTTGAGATAGATGTTCTAGTACGTAAGTACATATTACTTCAATGTTTAGTGTTGAGTTTTTGTAGTCTTTAAAAAGGTATTAAAATATTAAGTAGGTATGTATGTACGCAAACAATATCGACCGTCATATCTCTTTTGTTTTCTTTTTTAACATATTTTCAGTGCCGTACAGTTTCTTATGGGCCAGTATGTTTATGCAGCAAAAGTTGAAAAATGAATTTGCAATCGTAAGTTGTAGCATATGTATATATACCAATAAATACCAACATAAACAAATGATGGCCATTTGTTTGCTGTTTTTTGTGCGTATTGGGACTTAAAAAATGATGTTTTTTCTTTTCTATAATTTACTTAGCTTAGACCTATATTCAGCAGTATACTTCCATAGACTGTAATAAAGTTTTTACCATTTGTTAAATACAACGCTTAAAGCGATATGGCCGCCGTTTATACATCATAAGTTTTTCGTTATTGTAACTATTTTAGGTTTAAATGTAATAAGAGTTATCTATTCACCTATCTATACTTCATTAAATACGAACGATTTATTTTACGTCCATAACTAAATGTAATTTAACCGTACCACCTCGCCTCGGGTACATATCACTGAAATAACTTCTTGATCGATAGCTAAAGGAGTAGGGCGGAGCTCAACGCAGTGCACATGCCTCGAATGGTGCTCGAAGTTCAAATTCATATTTACATTAGTGTAATTTTATAGTATCCGAAGATATTAGGCTTGTTTTTTAATAGCAAATACCTTGAAATTTCTACAGAAAAAAAGGCTGTTTCGTTTGCATTTTCATTGCGTTAGTAAATGACTTTCTTCGCAACAATAAGTAGTATAATATAAATTAGTTATCGAAGAAAATATAATCCAAAAGGAATAGAAGACATAAAATATAAGTTTTATATTTATTAATTAATATGTTATATTATTTATTATATATTATATTCCGCCTGATGGTAAGTAGATGCTACGACCCATAGACATCTACATCTATCGTCGATTAAGAATCACCTAATGCTATAATCCTGTCCTCCAGACTGAATTTCGGTCACGGCAGCTAGTTCTAACGGAGAGCCAGCCATCTGTCATCTGCACACAGGATTATATTACACGAGTGTGTGCGCAAACCATAGAGAACTTTGGCGCAAACATAGGTGCACTCTCGATTCACTCGCTACTATACTCCCATGGAACGGCAATACTACACGACCGGAGAGAGATCAGACGCAAGACCAACGGCTTTACATGCTTTCCGCATTAGAGGAGGAACGAAGTATAACACCGCCAACTTTCTTACTCCGGCCTGTTACTGAGAATATCTGGACAGAAAAAATCCAATCACTGATCTTGACCCGATTGAGCATGGAATTCGAATCCGGGGCCACATTATCGGCAGTATTGCTTAGAAACACTAGGCCAACGAGTCAGACAGGACAGTCAACAAGGACAGACAGATCTGTCTTCGATTAAGATTAAAAACGAAGATGCCAAATCAGGGTTGAGCACTTGGATTGCATATCTCCTTATCATTTCTCATTATTCACCATATGTAAAATAGTACTATTATGCTGCTATTTTACGCTGTTATTATGTGTGAGCGTAGTCTCTCCCAGGTCGAGAAGACCTATTTGTTTTTGTTTACTTAGTATCGCTATCACCGGTCGCTCTACTAAATTAAAAACCATATTCTCCCTACTGTGGAAGCAATATGAGACAATGAAAGGATCGAAACTTAAAGTAATCCCTTACCACGTGAAAGATACAGCTAGACTAAGCAATAACCTATTCAATAGTATCCAAATTGACGTAGCGAACAGCGTCGAGACGCCAGCGTTCTTTTTGCTATCTCTATTGCAATGGCTAAAAGTCGATATTACAGTAATTTTTGAGAGGTTTTAAGATCAGTATTGTTATATCCACGTTTGTTAAGTACGTTACTTTATCATAAATCTTACTATGAAACCACAAGTAGTACCAACAAGTTTTACATACATAATACATAAACACTCACGCCTGTCACCCAGAGGGGTAGGCAGAGACTACAGACTTCCATTTGGCACGATCCTGACACACCTCTCTCGCCTCCTTCACATCCATACACCTACGCATACATGCTCGTCGGTTAAGGATACTCCTAATTTGGCCCGTTTTCAATAAATCGCCAATTTGGTCGATAAACTTTTTTCTAGGGCGTCCCTTCACGACTCTGCCATTCACTTCTGCAACATACATTTTCATTGTCACTCTTTCCTCGTTCATTCTTTCCACATGACCAAACCACCGAAGCATTCCTTTCTTAATCCTGGTCACAACATCATCTTGCAAACAACACTCTTCTCTTATTACACAGTTTACTTTTACTACAAGTTTTATTTTACAAAAATCACTTTTAACTTTTACTTTGTAACAATAATTTATGTGTAAATATATTATTAAATAAGTAAATATATTACGATGTGTATTCCATGACATCTTTCCTTACGTGCTGCTGTGTTTTATGTGGTGAGTTGAGAGAACCGATAACATTTTATTGGTAATGAAGCATTCCGTCTTAATCCTCAGTTGTGATAGCTCATTTGTATTTTAAAAATGCTTGCCATCGAGTGGACATGTACCTTTCTCACCCTTACTTCTATAAAAAAGGTACTGCACCGGCTTTATGGATTCACAACAAGATTATTCAAAAAAGCGACAGTAGCCTAATGGCAGGGTACGGACAGCGAACACAAAAGGTTGTGGATTTGATTCCGGCATTCGACTAGTGTCGTGAAGCATTCCTAGCGCAAGCATTTTCAGCTTACCAGGAGTGATTAAAGGAAATATTAGTAATTTTAACAGCATTGCTTTTAGTATTTTTTTAAAAAGGAAAAAAGAGTTGGACATTTTTTGAATATCATATTTACGGTTTATAGAGACATTCATTGCAGGCCCTTGTAAACGTCATTAAGTAATTGCAAGAACTATTTTGTAGAAGCAGTATATATCACGATTTAGAACACATATAACGTAGTAGCAGAAAGCTAATGTCCGTCTTACTATACAACGTATAAGTCACAAGCAACGAACGTGTTTGCTATGTCAAACGTAAATGTTTGCCTGAGCTCGGATCAAATAGGGTTACACGAATTATAATTGGAAACGTTTATAGTTTGAAAAGGCTAAATTAACAATCTTATTATAGAAAAATTAACGATCTTATTTGCTTACTTTTTTTTTGAAGTATGGATGGTAATGAGCACACAGTCTACCCGAGGGTATATGGATGGTGAAGCCCATAGACATCTATCTCTATCCCCGATTAAGAATCAAAATGCAGAAGCGTGGTCATCGCTGAGGTCTTAGAAGAAATGACTCATTAATAGAAAAGGGGGTCTCTGATCCATATCATAATATGAAACATAACGGCATTATGATGCCATTTCACGTTGAGGGCTATCCGCCCAGGTCGAGCCGAACCTTTCGTGCTGCAGCCTACAAGGAAATAAAATGAATGGATTTATTTATTCTAAATTCTGATTATTATTAATTATTGTTATTATTAATTATATATTATTGTTATGTAGTTTTAAATTATTGTATACTAGCGAGCCGCCTAGCGAGTTCAATTGTGAATCGCTTAGATCATCCAGGGACCAATGTTTAAGTTGAACAACACACAAGAAATTTCATCAAAATCGGTCCAGATCTTTTCGAGTTTTTGCATAGAGTTTTTTGTTTAGTGACTGCCTAGTTGGTATAGTGGTTGTAGTAGTGCGACTGTTGATAATAAGGTCCTGGGTTCGAATCCTGGGGCGGGCCAAAAAAAATCAATTATTCAGTTTTTCCATAAAGAAATTCTCGGTAGCTGCCCGGAATCAGAAAGTTGGCGGTGTCTCACCCCCGTGCCTCGGAGAGCACATAAAGTCGTTGGTCTTACGCCTGATCTACAGTTGTGTCGATTTACCGTCCCATCGGACCATGATAGTAAGGGAATAGAGAGTGCACCAGTGCTTGCGCATACTCTTGGTCATTATAATCCTGTCCTGCGCCGACGGCTAGTCTCCGTTGAGGCTGGCCGCCGTTACCTAAATTCGGTCTGGAGGGCATTATTCGTATTGTATTATTTATTGAACAGTATATTATATATATGTTAGTTTTTTGTTTTACGTGATAACGCATTTGTAGCCCTGTTTGTTTGAAGTCAGCTGCAGGTTCCATGAACTCAAAAAGCGACTTGACATCAGGTGGACTATATTCGTTGGTCACTGCAGTATTATATATGATGGAATATTAGCACCGGAACTATTTTTAAAAACTGTGACTCAATAATGACGTCATCGTTGATGACGTCATTATTCCTAACCTTCGGAACCTACAAGCTTCACAATCGTCATAGAATACCCCACCCATTCGCTCCCGAGCAGATATCGTCTGAAGTCTTCATATCCTGCAAGCCATCTAGCTTCACAATGCATCGCAGCATTGGAATAATAATGCTTCCTGTTCCTTCAAGCTACTCTCTGCGCTGTACAGTGTTCGGCACGGCTCTGAGCTTTACTGCTCGCCTCTACTTTATGGCACTTTCGCAGATTACTTGTCTTCTTATCGACTCACAGCAGACTACAAGGCAATCCCCTGGCACTTGCACATTCGTCGGCAAGGAGGCTGCACTACCGACCTCTGGTCTGAGCAGGGGGGTGATGTGGCGGCGCTGTCGTCGCGCCGCAAGCGAAACACACCTAAGCCTAAATCGCGCTATCAACATTCCGAATCATAAACAGTATATATAGAACATCTCCGAACTATCACACGGAGCGTTGGCCGCTCCCCAGGCAGAACACCTTGCCCGGCGGGAGATCTCCCCTTTTCCTTCCACGGCCACAAACAATAACTAAGAGGAAGACAGAGACAAAGATTCAAAGTCCTATACTATAACTAATATATTTAAAAAAAAACAGCAAACAAGCTTTAGCAATAATGAGAAACACTTCAAAAAACTAACTTAAAAAATTTACTACACTACGCTACTAAAATCAACTAAAATATTTACTATAATATTAACTGTCAAAATGGCGTCGATAAAGCAGCGCATTTTTGACCCTTTATTATTTCATTTACTGATGAAGAAGTATCGTATCACATAGACATCCATACAAGCAAAGCTGTTGTTTTCGAGTTATAAGAAAGTGATCATACTAACCGGATGACTATTTATATGAAATATACAATAAACATAAACAAGATAAAATAGATACATTTTTTATTATTTACAGCTTATTTTTACATAGCTACATATAAAATACTTAATAAAATACAAGAAAAAAAATTGTAATTTAATGCCCTCAGACGAGATTAAATGCTTGAGGGGTAGTGGGGAAAGGGAACGAAACCGTCTTCTAAGTTAGGGCCTAAAGCGGTCCGTTACTAAATACGAATTGCCTTAGATGACCCGCATGTTTGACCGGGATTGGCTAACTAGTTTTCAAAAACAACTACATAAAAATTCGCTAAGCAGACCACCGCACGTGTCCATAACCGCATGAGCCAGGTATAGACATTTTTCGTCTGTTTGACTCTCACGAGGTCTTCGTCATACGGAGTTATGTAACTAACCTAATTGGCTCGTTGTTAATCCGATCGAGGAATAATTAATTTGACCGTACTTAATTCAGAAGTTTCTCGATATGAGCAGATCGAAACTTCAAATTAGTTTTGTCTTTTATAGGTACATATATAATATGTTCTAGTAAGATTAAATTGCTCTCACTACCAGCAGCGAATTTTGCCCTACTCTCGCCAAGCCTGTGCTTCGGGAGGCAGAATTTGAGGGGTGGCAAAATTTGAAAAGGCGAACCTATTTCAAAATTGATTTGGATTTTGATTTCACATGAGTTATATCATAAGGATAGTTTTCTTTTTTATGGTTTTGAGATATTCTACGAGGAATGTAATTTTTACATAATTACCTATGCTGTGACGGTGGCGTAAGACAATCTGTCATCCAATTTCATTCTATGGGTGTCAAAAGAGGCTACTTTACGAGATGTTAAAAAAATCTTAGGGCATCTGACACAATGCGCTATAGCTATCTCGTTTAGGTCTCACGTAAAATATCCATACCGGCGACAGACAGCAGTGCCAAAGGTGCGGTGCCATGCGTCTAATACTGCCGCGATCGTCTATCGTCAATATTAGTAGATAAAGCTAATTGGCGGACGCCAACTGTGACGATTTCAAGTCTTATCCCCCCTACAACGGAAGAGGCAACGACTAAAAGTGCAATTCCGTAGCTGACTGCAGGCGGCAGCAGCAGGCGACGTGTCGCCGCGACATGTCGCCACGACATGTCGCTGCGACTTGTCGTGGCGTCATGTTGCAGTCATGATTCCGAAGCCGACTGCAGGCGGCAGCAGCCCATGTCCAGTCTGTTCCAAGTGTTCAGTGGGACATGATGTCTGAAGTTTTTGAAATTAGCGATCGTGATATTTTTGTATATTTTGTTAGAAGAGGAAGAAGATGATGATGACTTTCTTTTTTTATATAAGTATAAAGAGAAAAGACGAAAAGACACACGTCCTATATTGAAATGCAAGGGAAGTGAGAGAATGTATAGTGAGGGATATTGTGTCACTTGGTTTATTAGTTTCTCTTCTTCGGAATCGGTGAAACTCATTTTTTAAGAAAAATTCAACGTGTTGTCGCACGGGCGTTGGCGGCACTACTGATCTTCGGTCCGGCTACAGTGTCGTCTGCCGCCATGGGGTAGCTGGCGATGGGGGTTCCGCTGATGTGTGCGAAAGCGTTCCCGTGGCTCTGCCGATATAGTCAGTGCGAGTCCGACATAACCAGTCCTTCATTGAATGCGTAGGCATTTTCCCATGTACAAAAAAGGTATCTAATTTGCTATAAAATCCAATTAAACATTTATATCTTATCTATACGACGATTAAGAGGATTTCGTCATCAATGCTGAATTTATCTAGATGGTTTTGGTCAAGAAACAAACTTTTTAATATCGATCAGATTCTTGACACGGATATTACACGGTATTATTTTTATTTCTACACTGTCGTGTTGTAGCACGGATGGATCTAATCGATCAAGGTAAGACCACGCTCTCACAGAATACGAGCATAAAATATAACCTCAATACTGCTGTGTTTCGTATGGAAAATATAGAGAACCGGAGACCCTTTTTACTGGAAACAAGGCATTCCATCTTAGTCCTCACGGGTGACAACACACCTACATTTTGATTTTTAATCGAGGATAGATGTAGATGTCTATGGGCCACAGCATCTACTCACCATCAGGTGTACCGTGTCCTCGTTTGTCATCCTATTCTATTAAAAATAGCCATTATTACCACCGTAAAAAATAGAGTCTAGTCTAACTAGCACCATTTTATTACAGACTACCGACCCACCCCGGCTTTGTCTGGAGCTATTACTTAGGAAATGTAATCTCGTTCTCGCGAGAAAAAAGGGCGAGATTTAAAAAGAATTAACGAGATTTCACTGGAGCATAAAAACGTCTTATTCAAAGCGATGACTGACGCGGACGGAGTTGCGACCTGTCGGTTATTCGGCCAAAAAAATAAGAAGCCGCTTAGCAGACAATTCTTTGGACATTTTGTGAAAATATACTTATAATTCTTATTATTTTTTTCCTAATTTGTTCAAATATTGTGAGTATTTGAAAAGAAAACACACAAAACTGCCAATCTCCCGAGATCTCGACATTGGCGAGATCTCGCAGTGTTGTTATTCATTAACTCGCGGGATCCCGCTTGAGCCCCAATCTCGCGAGATTTGCATTCCCTACTGTTAATGTCAATTTTTTTGAGAAGAATTTCTCAGAAGAAAAGTACAAGTTTGTTGGATAAAATAAAATGTAGGTCACTCTTGGCATTACTCTCTACTTGTCAAGTTTCATTACTACCGGTTCAGCCATTCTGAAGATAAGCTCAGACAGACTCATGTCCTAATGGCGTCCAAATAAGCTCTTGCTCAATAAAAGACAGTTATTACTATATCATAAAAAGATACCTTATATGTATTTATATGTAAATATATCGTGTAAATTGGAATTATGTTCTTAAAAGTTGAATAATATTCTACCTTTACACCAAAAATTACTTAGTAACTTCTTGGTGTAAAGTCAGTATTGAATACTCAAAGAATGTTGTAAATATAAAGAAGAAACGAACGGAGGTAAAATTTCTTAAACATTCAATGACGCACATTTTACAATGAAACATTTACTAATTTTTAAAATAGTAAGTTAATGTAAGTATGCATAAGAATGGTTTTAATTAAATTCAAAGACATTGGAATATTCACTTGCCCTAGCCAAGATTCGAAATGACAAAAATAAGAAAAAATATATTTTGGCATGAGTGACGTGTACGGAAAATATTTTTTATAGAGTTAGGGTAGCGAACGATCGAAAATCTTCATCTCTTCTCATTTCTGAGAGGGTTGGCGAACTTCACATGTCTTCAAAATATTGTTTTTTGTTATTTCTCAGACATACAGGTTTTCTCACAATGTTTTCCTTCACCGCCGAGCAAGTGGTAAAGAGCTCAGATGGTTAGCGCTAGCTGTAAATTTCACAGTACGCGAGCAAACCGGGTTCGATCTCCGCCGGCACCAAAAAAATTGTTAATCGCAATTTAAGTGTTGATTTTCCCCAGAGGACTAAGATAGAATGCCTCGTTTCCAAAAAAATGGTCTGCATTTTGATTTGCATTTTCTTTTCAGTTTTATAAATAATCAAATAATAACGACATTACTTTGAAGATACCAACTCGAAGTACTTTGTAGTACCAAGACTGTGCTGTGTTGGGTACCTTTTTAGTTACCATTTGTCAAATTTTTATGTTTATGTTATTTTTATTTTTGTAAGCAAATTGCTAAAATGTGTTAGTAAATAAACTTATTTTCTTCTTCTTCCTTTTCATTCTAGTTGTTCAATGTAGGTATCAAACCTGCGGCCCTTGCGCTACCAGCCACTATGCCCCGACCTAATTTACAAAGTATTTTGTTGTCATTTCGCAAACTATTTCATGTACAATGGTGTAAGCATACGCCATTCTAGTAATATTAAATCCAATATTCCAGATCCGACATCCATAAATCATCGCTTACGTTAAAGTCATTTTAGTTTCCGTGGAATGTGTCAGAATTGACTGTAATACCACATTACTTGTTTCGATGATCTGAAATTGTTTACTGCATGACGTAATTGCGTCTATTTCTGCAAAGTTTGTATTGAATACATCCAACTTTACATACCTAATTCGCTATTTTTAGATGCTTCATTTGACTAGAGAACGCTTATTTCGCGTGACGTTATAAACTTTGGAAAGTGAAAAAAATTCGATGTGATTATTTTAGAAAATGCAGTGCCGAGTTACAACCCACGCGCTTTAAACATCGGTCGATATTAAATAGATTTAATGACATTGTGATTCTTATCCTATCTTATCTTATTAATTTATTTATAAGATACATGTTTACAAGCTAACAGATGGTAGCATATAACGCGCTTGTAACATTAGATACATTATGTTAAAATTATCTATTTTAAGACATAATCCTACTCAATTAAAGCACGTAACATTAAATTGCCAAATAAATCGCATTAAATTAAAATAAAAAAAATTAAGTTAAAAATTGCAGAACAAATAAAATAAAAAAATAAAAATATAAAATGATGAAAATAGTCAAATTAATAAAACAAAAAAGGCCAAAATAGTCAAACTAAATATTACACATCATTAATAATCATAATAACCAATATCAGGGTTAAAAATTATACAATGTCAGTTACAATATTTCTTAACTTACTTATAAGTTCCATCAGCAAATAAGTCAAGATCATTGTACTGAGTAAGTATGTCACCAATCATTCGTAAAGCGCGGATAGTAGGTGCGTGCTTACCGTGTACAGGCGGTGTAAGAATATACGCTACCCCATATCATCCCGTGGGTGTCGTAAGAGGCGACAAACAAATCAGTAGACGGCAGCAGCTTCTTCTTAATAGGCCCTAAAAATAAAAACTGAGGCTGCCAAAACGCTTTGCAAGCGTGGCAACTTTGGCAAATATCCCCCTATGTTCAGCAGTGGACTTTAATAGACCGTAACGATAACAACATTGTGATTTGTATGTTGTTTATCTTGTCCTAAGCTTTAATTAACTTTATGTGATTTGTCTAAATGGGATTACAAATTAACGTCCGTTGCCAATTTGACTCTTCTCTTGATAACTGTTGAGCAATTCTCCGAAAATGTTCAAATCGTTAATTTTTTTTTAAATGAATTCACAAAAATTTTCGAAGTATTTGCCAATAGTAATCTTGAACTACCTAACAAAATTTCAACATTTCACACCTACAAAACGCGGAAACGAAACTTTCATTGATGGTGGACAGTATGGAAAAGGTAAAATGCGGTCAGCGAACAGTATTGAGCTTTGCAATACTTGGGGCGTTTGCCTGTGATAGTATCCTTAAATGCAAATAATCTCAGATCTATATATCCAAAGGAAATACCAAGTAATCGAAAATCAGCAGACAATCAGACACCTCATAACAGAAACCTCGATCCGGCAAATGAAGTGAAGGGCGCGCTAAATGGACTAGATAAAGTTATTGTACAATAGAATTGGTTTATTTAAAGCTCCTTTGTACTTTAAACTCTACAACCAGTTCATATGCAGGACATCCAGGAATTTTTTTATCTAGTTTTTTTTAGAAAAGTGATTATTCCATTTTGTATTTATAACAATTAATTTTTTTTTTGATCTCCTTATCAGCCTACGTAAAACTCCCCAGGTCATGCCACACTTAGCAGACAATTGTAGCACCAAACATCTCACATCTTAAACGCCGCTTCAACGATCTCGGTATGTTACTTGTGGCTTAAACTAGATGATTAAACAGCCATTTATCTGAAAAAATGGGATCAATATGGCATTTCCCATAGCTGCCTCTCGTAAGGGCGGAAATCGGACGACGGATTATCATACGATGCCATCACTTGAAAAATAATAATAATTGAATTGAATACTTTAGTGTGTTATTAATGTAAATAAGATAATTATAAAATTCATAAGTTAATAGTTGTGGAAAGTTACTGCAGTAAATGTTGACTTTTATTTGACTATTAATAATCTCCCGGGCGGAAGCAAAATATCGAGTTCCGTTTGCGCGCCGCCCCCGAGCGGTCGTGCACACAGTTCTTTCGCGCCTCCGACCTTTCGGTAGCGCAACCGCTTGCCCGCGCGCCCCGCTCTCCCCGGCTAACACCGGCCGAGCAGACGCCGTTGGTGAGTCACTTTGTTTTCGCATCGTTCCTGCCCCCTTGCTCCGGCGGGGAGGCTTGAGCGCGCTTTGCTTGTTTTGTTTTATTTGTTAATTTTTCTGTTATTGTTATTGTTTTTGTTATACTGTTATTTGTTGTGTATACTATCCTTAGAAGATCGTCTCTTGCTCTTCTCAGAGCAAGCCCTTGTTCTTTTCAGAACATAGGGACCCCAGTTTCTGGAATAGATCGTCAGTCCTCCCAATCTGCCCCCAAGGCCCTGTTCTTCTCAGAACAGGGACCTCCAGTTTTCTTAGAATAAAACGTCACCCCCCGTCCCGATCAACATGTCGTCCATGGATGCTAGCCAAATTTTGGCTCTTTTCCACCAATTCTTAAAAACCCAAGGCGTAGACCTTGATAGCTTTTCGATCAATCTCACCCCCCGTGCCCCTAAGGCATGTGTACCCCCGCCCGCCGTCGCTGCTTTCCTCGCGACCCAAGCGGCTGCCCCGCAGTCCGACTCGCCCGCGTCCCCCGACTCCGAAATGGAGCACTCGGACACCACGTCCGTTACCTCATCCTCCCGGAAGAGGACCGCCCTCAGCTCCACCGGCTCCTCGGATTCTTCCGATTCTGAAGGAACCATAACCGACTCCCAAGCCGAATTCACGTTAGTGAAATCAAAGCGCGGCCCGAAACGCGCTGCCACTTCTCGCACTCCCCCCGCCTCAGCGGCCGCCGCCGCCCACACTCCCTCCGCCGCTGCCTCTACCTCCGCAGCTCCCACCGTCGCCCCTACTTCCGCAGCCCCAAACGCTGCCACCTCACAGTCGAAAGACAATACCGCCAAGCCAGCAACCCGCTGCGCTCCCGAACTGGCCAAAAACCAAGTCCCGCCCCCTGTCTTTCTCAGAGACAAGGCGAAATTTACTCAACTGTCCAAAACCCTCTACGATAAGGGTTTCAAATATGACCAAGCCACTAATGTCGGCGAGGCCATCAAAATTATACCGGCGTCTATAGAAGACTTCCGAAACATAACCCGCCTATTCACGGCCGAGCGTGTGTCCTACCACACATACGCCCTTGCCGAAGAAAGGAAAGTCAAGGCAGTCCTCCGCGGAGTTCCCTATGAACTCGCAAACGAAGACATTCTGGAAGACCTCAAATCCCAAGGCTTCCCCATTGAAGGTGTGCATAAAATGCACAGCAGCAGGGGCGAAAGGTTTAACCTCGCCCTCCTCGTTCTCACCAATGTGCCGGAGGCGAAGGCCATTTTCCGCGAGGTACGCACTGTGTGCGGCCTGTCGCGTGTTAAGGTCGAAGCCCCTCACCGGCGCGGTTACCCAGCGCAGTGCCACCGCTGCCAACTTTATGGACACGCGGCAGCCAACTGCTCAGCTCCACCCAGGTGCATTAAGTGCCTAGAACCCCATCACTCGAAAGAGTGCCCACGGCCCAAAAACGCCGAATCCCCACCCTCATGTGTCCTCTGCGGACAAACAGGCCATCCGGCCAATTATAGAGGTTGCCCTCGCGCCCCTCGCCCACCTCCGAGCCGCAAAGCTCCACCACAGGTCAATGACCGAACCTTCCCGGCTCTTGTAAGCCGCAAGCCCAGCCAGGGCCAGCCCCTACCTCAGCCCCCTCAGGGCTCATCTCAGCCCACACAGGGCATCTATCGGGCCCCACAGGGCCCCTATCGGCCACCTCAGGGCCCTCCTCGGCCCCTTATGAGCCTCCCGCTCTCTCAGCCAGCGCCGCTCCCAATAAACCCCTGGTTCCAAAAGGAATCAAATATCCCGCGGCCCTCCGCCGACCCCAAAAAACAGACAGACTCCGTTGTAGAGTCCCTAAACCTAGTGTATAACACACTCAATAGAATCAATTTGGACGAAATCCTCATCCTTGCAGATAAACTGAGCACAGCTCAGTCACCTCAGGCCCGCCTCCTTGCTCTTACCGAGCACATCAACCTTCTAAGGTCCTTGTAAGTTAACTATGCCGGAGCCCTCTGCTCCCGCAATATCTCACGGTCGTATCAAACCAAAGGGTTTATCGCTTGTTTCATTCAATATCCGCGGTCTGCGAAATAACCTCCCAGAGCTTAGGCTTTTTCTACGAGATCGCGAAGCCGATCTCTTACTCCTACAGGAGACCCATCTCAGCCCCAAGGTCTCTAAAGGCCTTACTATTAAAAATTATTCACTCATACGTAACGATAGATCCGACCGCAAAGGCGGCGGTACTGCCATCTATCACAAAAAGTCCCTTCATTGCTCCCACATATCTACTCCGTCGCTTACCAGTATGGAAGCCACTATCACTAGACTAGCCATGACTGGACACCAGTCAATCGTTATAGCCTCCTGCTATATCCCTAGCGGAACCCTCCCCGTCAAGAGTGACTTTGAAGCCATCCTTGCATTAGGCGACTCAGTCATTATGTTTGGAGACTTTAACTCCAAGCATACTGAATGGGCCTGCCGCACTACTACCAGTAGTGGCAGGGTGCTGCTTAATATCACTCAGTCTCTCGACCTGACTGTCTATAGCCCCCTCACTGCCACACACTATCCCGACATTGTTACCTACGCTCCTGACGTGCTAGATTTTGCTCTAGTTAAAGGAGTTTCCCTTAACCTTAGAGCAATCGAGCCTCTCGACGATCTAGGATCCGACCACCGTCCTGTATCCCTCCTTCTTGGCCATCAGCCATCTCCAACTCCCACTTCCAAAACCTACACCAACTGGAAGGGCTTCAAAAAGTCTCTAGCCTCGGCTATAGACTCTCCGGACCCTCCCATAACCCTTTCCTCTGACGCCCTCGACAGTGCGGGGAAAATAGACACAGCGGTCGAAAATCTCACCTCACTTATAACATCCTCTCTTAAAGAGAATGAAAAAGTTGTCCCGGTTGCTAAAACTAGTCTTCCCCTAGATATTAGCAACCTGTTAAAAGCCAAAAAAGCTGCCCTCCGTAGAGCTGCACGCTATCCCACTCCCGAATATAGACTCGCGGCCCACCGCCTTCAACGCAAACTGCGTTACCGCCTCCAAGACTACAGAGACCACGAAAAGGGCAATCTCATGGAGAAAATCTCTCCCTCTCACACAGCGTACTACCGGATGGCGAGAGCCCTCCGGATAGACACTATAACCCATACTCCCCCTCTGTCTCGTCCCGACGGCTCCATTGCCTTCGAAGACGAAGAAAAGGCTGAGTGCTTCGCGGACAGCGTTGCCGCTCAATGCTCTCCTAGCTCACAACCCACTGACCCCTTACACATTCAACAAGTGGAGGACGAGGTCCGACGCAGGAACTCGCCCCCTACCACCTCTGACCCTATCACTGTGTCCAAAGATGAGATTTCATCTACCATCAAAGGACTTAAGCCCAAAAAAGCACCGGGCGCGGATGGTATCTCCAACCAAGCCCTCAAACACTTCCCGGAGCAGGTAATCGCCTTACTGGCCATTATCTTTAACGCCTGCTTCGAATTCAGTTATTTTCCCACCTCTTGGAAAGAGGCAACTGTCATTGGCATTCCCAAGCCAGGCAAACCTCTCCACCTCCCCTCCAATCACCGTCCCATCAGCCTCCTCAAGGCCATGGGCAAACTTTTCGAACGAGTCATTCTCGTGCGCTTGAGGCGCCATTTGTTTCCCACAGACGGCGACCCTCTTGTCATCCCACAACAATTCGGGTTTCGAGCCAAACACTCGTGCCCCCAACAAGTTCACCGCATAGTGGAATACATCCTCAGCGGTTTTTACCCTCGCCGTCAAAAAACCATCGCGGTCTTCTTTGACATTGCCAAGGCATTCGACAGAGTCTGGCACGAGGGCCTTATCTACAAACTGTACGACTTAGGCCTCCCAGATCGTCTCGTTCGCCTTGTAGCCTCCTATCTGAAGGATCGTACCTTTCGTTTTAGACACGAAGGCACGCTATCTTCTACCCGTCAAATAAAAGCCGGTGTCCCTCAAGGCTCTGTGCTTGCTCCCCTCCTATACATACTATTCACCAACGACATCCCTATCCCGTCGAATGGTGTCAAACTAGCCCTCTTTGCAGATGACACAGCCCTTTACTCCAAAGGCAACTCATTACCACAGATTCGGAACAAGATCCAAAAGTCAGTAAGCGACCTAGGAGCTTGGTTCCAAAAATGGCGTATCGACGTAAACCCGGAGAAAAGCTCCGCCGTTTGCTTCGAATATAAACGACGTCGTCTCACCACCACTCCGCCAATCAGGATGTTAGGAACCCCTGTCCCATGGCAAACTAAAGCCAAATACCTAGGCGTCACCCTTGATGCAAGGCTCACTTTCGAGCCCCATATCAAGAAGGTTACTCGCACCGCACGTTTTTACATGGGTAGGCTCAACAGCATGTTGGGCAGACACAGTAAAATGTCCCTCCGCAACAAGCGAACCCTATATAAGGTCTGCATACGACCTGTCATGACCTACGCGGCCCCCATTTTCGCACATGCTAAACCCAAAGCCATCAATGAACTACAAATTGTTCAAAATCTATTCTGTCGTAGGGCCACTAACTCGCCCTATTATGTCCGTAATGCCGACCTCCATCGAGACCTAGAGCTCCCAACAATCCAGCAGTTCCTCAAATCACTCTCTGAGAGATTTTTCAAAGCCTCAGAGTCCCACCCAAATCATCTCATTCGTGAGACAGCTGCCTATGCAGCCTCTATCCACACTCGCTATAGTGTGCGCAGACCGAGAAACTCTCTCTCGGACCCCCCCAACAAGCTTTCGGCTGACCTGAACTGCCTCCTGGCGGCTCGGGCCGAGCCTACATAACACATCCATTAATCTGCCTTAGTTAGGCATTCTTCTAAGCGGCTTTTCGCCGCTTGCGCCCTCCTTTCTGCCAAGGAGGGTCGCGTTCGTATACGGCTTAGAGATCTCCAGTCAGATCGTTAAGCCATTTCCTAAAAGGTGGTGTTTAGTGGGTAAAAGTCGCCACATAACCACGCAGCCGGCTGCGTGGTATGCTATGAGCATTCACCACCTCCCTCCCCCGCTTTCCGGAGGGTTGCCCATATTTGCTTCGGGCGCAAAAAAAAAAAAAAAAAGCAAAATATGCATACAAATGTAATGTTTCAAATAAAATAATTATTTATAATTTTGGATCATAGAGTGCAAGGGTAGCACGCCACCTTACTCCCCCAAAGCAACCTTCACCTTTACGCTATCCACCAGTTGGGTCCACCCTACTGTTTGGCAAACGAAGCTGTGATGATCTTGTGATAGCGGGTATGTAATCCAAAAACACTGTATTCAAATTACACAGATTGGTGATATGGTATTATCAATACCAAGGCCAGCTGGCTCGGTCTTAAAATTACCTAAGTTTAGAAGTGAGCAAAATAGGCTGTTTTCGTTGACAATGATGAAAATGATAATGTGGTGGCGTTATCGTTGCGCCACGAGCGCAACGAGACTAGGCCTAAATCGCGCTATCGAAGTTCCAAAGTATTTAATCCCACTCTCATATTTACAAGCAGTAGTGACAGGAGATAGCCATTACCATCCATTACAGCCTACAAAATTCCACTGCTGAACAGATCCTCTCCCGGGGGGGGGGGGGTGCCATAGTTGCCGATATGGGAAAGTAGATATTCTTACACTGCCACTACACGGTAGTGACAGGGATTAGCAACACCAACTTATTCTCTAACTGTCAATCCCACCTGACGGCAGTGCCCCATTTTAAAACTACAACGAGCTTGAGCACGATTGGAGACCGCCATGTTCATTCGGAAATGACGAATACACCGCAAACTGATAATAAATAACTGCAAAACTAAATTTTTAAGATGGCAATCTCACATAATTGTGATGCATCCTGCTAGCTTTGAAGAAAGCCTGGTGACCGCCATGGATTATACATTCAAACACAACACAATGTAGACTGCTAACAAACAACAGCAATAACAATAAAATAACTAGTTATATAAGATATATAAGTCTGGCAATACCAGGCAATGTTTGGTGACGGCCTACACGGTTCACAAGTAGATTTTAAAGTTTGTAATTGATGGAATGATTAACATAAGCAATCTTTATGTGAACCACTCAAGCTTTAGAGAAAGCTTTTTAGAACCTTAGGAAGGAAGAAACCAAATTAATCAATTAATAATGGACTAATTGATTGACAACCTCGTTGGTCTAGTAATCGTAAACGCCATTGTGAATCATGAGGCACAGGGTTCGAATTCCAGGTCGAACTAAATCAGTTATTGAGTTTTTCTGCCAGACATTAATCAGTAGTAGTCCTAGGTCAGGAAGCTGGTGGTTTTTGACCCCCTTGCCTCAAAAACACACAAAGCCATTGATCCTGCGCCTGATCTGTCTCCGATCGTTTCGGTTACCGTCCCATCAGACTATGAGAGCGAGAGTGCACCTGTGCTTGCGCATACACTTGAACACTATAATTCTTGTCCGCGCAGATGGCCAGTCTCCGTTGAAAATGACCACCGTGACATTATTATTATATGGATAGGCTTTGAGTACATCAGGGTTAAATTAACAATATTAAAAATTAAAAACACTCAATATACTGAATGTACTCAATATACCATCATGTAACTTAAAATAGATTGATAGATCTTTTAAATTCATGTAGACGCATAAGCACGGAATAAATAAGAGTATGGCATAAGCAATATCGTATCTCACGTCTTCATTAGTTACCCTTTCATATACTACTCGTTACAAAGAATGTAGAATCTTGAATTATGTGCAATAAAATCTAAAATTGCTTACCCGTCTAGCATAAATTGCTACAAGAAAATAATCGTTAGAATAATAGCGTTCAAATTAATGTATTATGTTTTATGTTAAATAAAAACAAATTTATGGACGAATACTTTTTTTATGATACATGAAATAGAGTAGAAAAGTATATTATGGTTGTAGCACGAATAGGTCAGTTCAACCTAGGTAGGACCACGCTCTCAAAGAATACAATCGTAAAGTAGCTGCTTAATGCTGCCATGTTTCGTATGTTGAGTGTAGAGAACCGGCGTCCGTTTTTCCTGCAAACGAGGCATTCCACCTTAGTCCTCAGAGGTGACAACGCATTTGCATTGTGATTGTTAATCGAGGACAAACTCGGTCTGAATGACATTATTATTATTATACTCATAATTCAAATATATATATATATGATATTATATTCGAAGAAAAGAGGCAAACACATTTGTGTTCGTCACTATTCGTCAAGGATTAGGTAGGTATTAGTAGTATCGTGAAATATAATCGATTACTAATTGCTTCAAATCGAATAATAATATTTTTATAGATTTAATGATTATTTTTATCATCTGGCCTTCGCGTGAATTAATTACACTTTTTTTATAGAATAGGTGGCAAACGAGCATGCGGCTCACCTGATGTTAAGTGACTACCGCCGCCCATGATCAACCGCAACTTATTAGGTGTATTAATTGCTTTATTTTTTAATGTTTGTAAATATTGCAATTTTGTGTAATAAATGTGTCAATCAATCATATTATGCTGTGACAGTGCTAAAAACCTACATATTTTATTCGTTTATGGGCTACAGCATCCAATAACCATCAGATGCACTGTATATTTGTCATCCTTATGCCATAAAAAATACTATAATTTATTTTAAAAATAAATGCAGAATTAAATTAAAATAATCCACAATCATCATTTCGAGTAGTCTCCGAAAGGCGGCCGTAATTAGGCCTGGAGGACATTGTTATTTGGCTGAAATGTTACTACCCTTATAACCTTACACTTTATTATCTCTAAATCGATTGTAATGAAAAAAAATGTAGATTAAATTTGACAACACAATTGTTTTGACACTACAAAGGCCTTTTTTCATTCCAGAGGGGGTTTAGGGCAGGAAAGTGCTCGTATAACGTAAACCTCAGACAAAATCTTCAAAATTATAACTGAATCCGACATTTTAAAAAAAATCTAACATTATTCATCTGCCAGTTATAGTTAACCGTCAATACCGTGATCGTGACCCAAAAACGTTGGCAGTCACTCAAACATTTTCATTGTATAAACATTGCGACGCTGATCTGTGATGCTGGGTTACTTCCATGGGTTTATTTTACGTGCTGTATTTTAGAGGACGATTTTCATTGAATTAAGTCATTCCAAATTTACAGATCTGAGACGTGGTCCTTCACTGCTGGCCGTATGAGGACGCTCAAGGTCGCTCAGCGAGCTATGGAGAGAGCTATGCTCGGAGTTTCTCTGCATGATAGACTCAGAAATGAGGATATCCGCAGAAAAACCAGAGTGACCGACGTAGCCCAACGGATTAGTAAGCTGAAGTGGCAATGGGCCAACCATATAGCTCGAAGAACCGATAACCGATGGGGAAGAAAGGTTCTTGAGTGGCAGTCTCGTACCGGTAGGCGTAGTGTAGGGCGACCCCCCACTAGATGGAGTGACGACCTGGTAAGATATGCAGGAAGTCGATGGATGCAGGTGGCTCAGGACCGTGCTTTGTGGCATTACTTGGGGGAGGCCTATGTTCAGCAGTGGACTTGTGAAGGGCTGTAATGATGATGATGATGATGATGATGAAATGTACAGACTATATTTGGAATTTCCAAAAATGCGTGCCCGCTAGCGTAGTGTTGGAAAGGTTTACGTTGTCTCATGGAACACTTTGCGAACCAGTGGTAAATTAAAAAAGTGACTTTCAATAAGTATTTTTATAATCTACATTGAATAAAAAAGTTTCTATTCTATTCTATTCTATACAGGTCCGAGGAAGAATAATATTTCCAGAATAATAATGGTGGCAATTTATTTATTGATGATGAATATATACCGAGGTAAGAGGTAAGTCAGTATAAGAGCGAAACACCACAACACATGTATATTAAATTACTCTCTGGGGATGTTTTACGAGTACCACCAATTTATGAAAAAGTTTGTTGAGAAATAAATAGTAGAATATTTTTATTTATATACTTCTGAAACAATACTATTGATAGGTCAGAGACTAATGTAGACCAGATAAAAGTATACCTGCCTCTTAGGGAGATATATACCTGGACTTTCCTTATTAATATATACCACGACACTAATAAACACGTCAAGGAGCGCATTAAAATAATTAAATACAAATTCTCAAGTTAAGAAAACTACTAATAATAATCTCTGATTTTAAAAATGAGATTAATCTACTTAAGAAAAACAGGAGGTTTTCAATTCGAGTGGTTTTTTGTAAGTATAAAATTAGTTACAGCCCATATACTCGTACGTCCCACTCCTGGGCACAGGCCTCCGCTCATTTCTAAGAGTGTTTTAGGGCAAGGAGTTGTCCGCCGCGCTGCCCCAATGCGTGTTGACGAACTTCACATGTCTTCGAAATTTTTTCTTATTTCTTTGACATGTAGGTTTCCTCACGATGTTATCCTACACCGCCGAGCACGTGGTAAATCAGCACTAAAAATTGCAATTCACAATTTCATTGGTGCCGGCGGGGATCGAACCCGGGTTACTCGCGTTCTGTTATATTTGCAGCGAGCGTTAACCATCTGAGCTACCACGGCTCTTTGCATTTACTATAGTATTATTAATTCATTCATTAAACTAGTATTTGCGTAAATATAAGAAACTGGACGTCCTAAAACGGGCCAAATTAGGAGTACCCTTAACCGACGAGCATGTATGCGTAGGTATATGGATGCGGAGAAGGCGAGAGAGGTGTGTCAGGATCATGCCAAATGGAAGTCTGTAGTCTCTGCCTACCCCTTTGGGTTACAGGCGTGAGTGTTTATGTAATTTTTATTAATAGACTTCGACTACATTGATGATGTTCTCATTCTGTTATTATTGAAGTCAGATGCACAACATTTATTAAAAGTATAATTTTCGCCCATTTTGATAGGACTAAGGAAAATCACCAACTCAAGTAACATCTAGAAATATTGAAAAGAGTTACGTTAACACTTCATCTTAGGAATGGAAAATCATTTAAATCGTTCTCAAGTTTTCAATTATTAACAAAGACATCGTGTGACTTACGACATACGTGCAATAAAAACATACATTCGAATTAAGAACCTCTCCCCTCCCCTATTTGAAGTTGTTTAATAAGATACAGTGAGCTAATTCTGTGTAAATCGCACCAAAATCAATAAGTACAGGCAGAAGATAGCTTAATAGGTTGGTAGCATCAGGACTTCAAACACCTTTATAAAAAACGTTAAAAATAATTTTATTAAAATGTGAGAAATGCATATTCTAAAGATATTATCACTGTCGTAAGGTTGTCAAAGAATTATGTTATTATTGCCTTTTGGTCGTATATTGAATAAGGATCAAATAATAATATCTATCATCATCAATACTATAATACATAAAAACTCCTCCCCCAAGGAATGCCACAAAGTATATATCTATATATAAAAATCAATTGCTGTCTATTAGTCTCGCTAAAACTCGAAATTGGCTCGACCAGTTTAAAAAAAATTGTGTGTGTTTGAGTGAGTCCCTGGATTGTTTATATTTACAACTGGACGGGAGATGACGCTGTTGTCGAGATCTAAAAATCACCCGTACGAAGCCGGGGTAGATCGCTAGTATGTATATAAAGGAGTATGTCCTTAGTGACTAGACACAGCCCAAACTGCAAAACGTAGAAATCTGAAATGCGATCAATAGATTGCCTGGCCTTCTATGGCTCCACTAAGAAAGGATTTTGGAAAATTCAACCCCTAATGATGTGAAATAGGGTGTTACAGTTTGTATGAAACTTTTTATTTTAAGGGAAGTTTAACTCGAAAATTATTAAAGGAGTTTTTAAAACAACCCCTTACGGGATTAATGTATTTTTTATATTTGACAATTGATGTATATGCACTGAAAATGAAAGTAAGCACTTGAATAAAAAATAACGTTACTATTTTTTATTTTTAATATTAATAATTAAAATGTTAATAATTAAAATGAGGGTGCAAGTTGTATATAAAATATTTATATGACGGATATGACGTAGAGAGATGATATTGTGACATTTTTTTGTTACGTAGACATTACCAAAGACAGAATTTTAAAAATTGAAACCCTCAGAGGGATACGAGTAACGTTACAGTTTGTACGACACTTTTTACGGGACTAATTTTATGGGGTTTTGGAACTTGAAAATTGGTATTTTGGGATTTAAATAATTAAATACACATTTTTTAATTCTTCGAAATCTAATTCACTCTTAAAATGTGGATCGATGAACATTTGTATTTAAGCTTTAAAACTAATAAATACGAGTTTCAGTATTTTGACAATTCTACAATAGTGATGGGAATCATAAGCATTCCAAATAATAAGCTGTTTTTTTTAAAGCAGTAGATTTTAAAGGAAAAAAGGATTGAAGAAGATGGAGGATAAATGTACGGAAGTACAAAGAGGCAAATTGTTAGAGCGGTTGCCACTATTAGGAAAACATCATTCCGAAATATGAAAAAGTTTTGTATGCAACAGCTAGAGCTTTTCGTATTATGTGATCTCATAATAAGTGGGTGTCACACATCGGTGGACTGTCTTTATGATATAACATGGACACGGGTAGCAGCGCGGGGTCAATAGCTAGTAGATAAATAAAACACATTTCTCAAATTATAATTACAAAACTAGAATTAGCAATAATAACTAAATCATGAGGAAATTCAACAAAAAGTATTTGTGACCGAAACCCAAACCCCATCTATCGTCATTATTAATCATCCTTTCAACAGACCAGGCTGTATACGGGCCTCTACCACCTCTAATACAGTCAAAAGAATGTGTATGGTATTAATAGGCTCATCATCATATCAGTTTTTTTGAAGTTTTGACGATTAATCACATTGATTTGACGTTATTCACGTGGTGTAAGTATTTTAAGTGTATTTTATATGTGTTAGAGCCATTGCAGCTATGCAATATGGTTGTAGCACGAATGCATCGGCTTGACCGGGGAAGGACCACGCTCTCACACAATACCAGCGTGGAATAGCAGCTCAATGCTGTTATGTTTCGTATGGTGAGTGTAGAGAGCCGGAGACCCTTTTTACTGGAAACGAGGCATTCCATCTTGGGCATTGATCTGCCATCCGAATTCCCGGAACAATAATTTCTAGGCTATATATATATATATATATATATATATATATATATTACCTGTGTGTAAATTCCCTACTGAAATGTGTTGTTGCAATGATCTGCTCCAATATCACCTTAAAATGTTCCAAGGTCCTTCCAAAAGTAATATCTTCTCTTTTAGGTGATGGATTGATTTATTCGTAGAGTGAGCCTAATTGTGGTCCAGTGCTGTTCAAAATTAATTTATTTAGGACGATAATATGACAGGGCTGTGTTTACGTAGTCTTGTCCGGTATGAGATCATCCTGGCATTATAAATAATTGTCTCATAGGCGACATCAGTCAACGAACTGTGGTTTATTGCGTTTTTTCCATTTTATGACTTTAATTCATGTATCTCAATTCATAATAACATTACAAAGCATTTATTACCAATGAGTATTAATCATGAAGTCGCCTTAAAAATCTGGCGTTTACTGTTGTAGGAAGGATTTGCCCCAATCGTCACCTTGGTAGGCGGATTAACGACCGCAGAACTAGACAGACATCTTGTACTTTTGACGATGATGCCTCGGTTTCGGAAGCTGTTATGTGTGATTTATTTTATTATTTTTAGTATATTACAAGTTTTAGTTTTTGACACTTTTAAATGTTCTAAGGAATTAAAAAAAGCTGTTGTGCTGCTGTGTGTTGATGAGCTGTTTTGTTGAGCGTATATACGCTGTCGATAGGATTTTGGCTTCTGATTGTTGGTCTAGATATTTTATGTCTGGCACCATCTATTGAAAAGACTAAGACTTTTCTGGCGTTTCACATCCAAGGCCTTTCATGACACTCACGTGACGAAATAGAGTGAACAATTATATTAAGTAAACCCCACACGACTGGTTACTTTCCTATTAATGGTCAAATGGTTCTATTATTTATCATCAAACAACCTGGTTCGCAAGAAAGGGCTTTATTATGGCAGTATATATAATGGCAGTGTAAGATGATTAATCATAGCGTTTTCTTCCGTGGATGTCGTAAAAAGGAACTATAGAAAATACAACAAATATCTCATAGCTTTTGATTGTTGGCAGACAGCAATGACAAAGATGCAAAAGTTCTGGCATTACTATCGCCAGTGAGGTCAATGTCCTACAGTAAATTTTTACACATTCGAAAATCATTCTAACAAAACAGGAAGTAAATAAGATCATCATCACCACTACACCACTTTACAAGTGCACTGCTGAACATTGTCGTGAAGCGACAATAAAAAAACTAAGAACCTAACTTAACTAGAACGAAAACAACCAAAATAAAATAAATTATTTAAAAATTTGAAGTTTTACAGTATCTTTTATAAAAAAAAGGTATGAAGGTGATGATGGGTTGTAATGAAGATGGTGATTTACAATATTATTAAAAAAAAAAATAACAAAAGATACTGCAACGAAGTATGCACAGGCTATGCCTATGATAGGTGCACAGCTCCTGCTCTAGGAACACGTAGAATCTGGAGAAAACACACGCAGCGTCTGGAGAAGGTACACGCAGCGCTTGGAGTAGACCCACACAGCGTCTTGAGCCGGTACGCAGCGTCGGGAGTAGGTCCACGAAACGTCTGGAGTAGGCACGCAGCGTTTAAAGTAGGTACACGCGGCGCTTGGAGTAGGCAAACACAACTTCCGGAGTAGACCCACACAGCGTCCGGAATAAACACGCAGCGTCTGAAGTAGGTCCACGCAACGTCAGGAGAAGGCACGCAGCGTTTGAAGTAAGTAAACACAGCGCACTAGTAGGCGGAGGCGTAGGCGTGGCTAGGCGACGACTTAAGGAGCGGGCAGAGGCTTGCAGGATCCCGAGGCAGTGCAGAAAAGGCCTTTAGGAGATGCTTTAAGTATCAAAGCTCAAGTCAGACTCCCCATTCGCCGATTGAGTTCCGCTTATTTTTGCTTTTTGACGGATCTCACATAAGAACGTAATATTATTCTCATTAAATTTGAAATTATTTAAATTAAAAGCAAATTCTTGTAAATGGCCAAGAAGAAAGGAGTATTTTGAAGTAAAAACATCAGGCCGGTAACGATATTTGAATAAAAATTGCCATGACAACCTGATAAACAACGATGTCAAACATGTCAAATTTTGGTTTTAGGCTCGTAATACAGAAACGGCAAGATTTAAGTGAAAAATGAGATATTATTTATATAGGAAAAAAAAGTAGCGCAACAGCGCGCACGAAACCCGAAATTGCAGAGTTACGGAGAACTAAATAAAAGACCGAAAAAGGTAGACTCCATTGACACCGATTTAAAAAGTGCTGATAGCATGAAAAATACGAAGTGAAAATGATTTGTTATTGTGTTCTTATGAATTAAAAATATTACAGGATCCTATGGAAATAAAGGTGATGCAAAATATCAAGTTTTGAGGCGAATGCAGAACATCAAAAACAGAATTTAAAATAGTGTAAAATGATATGTAAGTATGTATAAGCATAACACTACATTTTCCCCCCGACCCCGGAAAATTTTTGACTCAGCAAAAATTTTGACATGTACACCATAAAATAAACCATGAAAACACAGCTTTGCAGTAACAGACATCACCAGGCAAAATCAGATATACTATCTCTTACATTCATCATCTGCATTCAGGTAAGGGTGGAGTTCACATTCAATGACTACCACTCTAAAAGTGTGTTTTCGAAAGGACAATCAGGCTTATTTAAGGAGTTGTCATCCGCTCCTGCGTGGAAAAAAAAAACATTTTGAAAGGACATCCAGGCTTATTTAAGGAGTTGTCATCCGCTCCTGAGTGAAGATAAAGATAAAGAAATTAATCTTAAGCAAGCTTTAGTCGCTATGACTTAAGTAAAGATTAAGAATGGCCAGAGCGGTAGGGCTCAAAACCAGAGATCAGCAACATCACTAACGAGATGTGTCTGAAACAAAAAGTGAAGATTAACCAACGAAAATTCGAGGTCCTAAAGCAAGATGTATTGAAGAACACTGGATCACCAAACAAAAAAAAAATAAAAATAATAAGGTGAGAATGATGGTGATATTTATACATATATACAGTTAATAAAAGTTAAAAAAAAAATTATGATTTTACATCTTTGATGTGCCACTTGCCTCTAACTCCATTAGGGTCTTCAAGCACATAGATTAGTGGTGACAGTTTAGCTATCACTTTGCACTTGATGAACTTAGGGGCAAGTTTAGCATTAAAGTAAGCGCCGGCATTGCTTAAAACATGGTTTTTACGCCAAACAGTGTCTCCCACATTAAATTCTTTAAAAGACCGGCGAAGATCATAGCGAGCGCTATTTTTAGCGTGAGCTATGTGCAGTTTAGTTTGAACTTTGTGAAAAATAGATGAGAGGAGACCAGCATTAGACGCGTAAATATCACGAGGCATAAATATCAATTCCTCGAGGTTCTGAGTTGGAGTATAGAAGGAACCACAAGGTATTGTTTCCCTACCAAAGACTAAAAAGTTTGGAGTAAAGCCAGTAGCCACATTTGTAGCGCTGTTCATTGCGTACTGAATCTTAGCAAGATGGTTGTCCCAGGATCTATGATCGTCTCCTACTAGAGATGCTAGAGCTGTAATAATTGTACTATTAAACTTCTCCGTAGGATTAACCTGAGGACAATATAAAGCTGTGTGAAAAATACAAGGAACGTTATAAGAATTTAAGAATGATTGGAATTCTCGCGACTGAAATTGAACCGCGTTGTCCATTATAATAGTTTGGGGAATGCCATGAACTAGGAAAACTGAATTTTCCAAAAGATTAATAATATTAGCTGAAGTAGCACGTTTAAGGGGAAAAATCATAGTATATTTAGTAAAATTGCAGTTAATTACTAGAATATACTGATTTCGCCTACGAGTCATAGGTAATGGACCCATAAGATCTAAGGATATAGTTTGAAAAGGTCTGGAGCAAAGTTTGGGTTTACCCATAAGACCATAGGGAGAATGATTAGGGTGTTTGTAGGTTAAGCAGGTTTCACAAGACGAGATTAATTTGGCAATGTCCTTAAACATACCAGGCCAATAGTATTTTAAAGATATTTTCTTGAATGTCTTGAAGATACCAAGATGGAGTTCTGAAGGGGAACCATGGTTAACTTCAATAAATGTATGCCTATCTCGAGGTAGTGGAACTTTTTTCCAAATAAAGTCATCGTTTAGACGATCGGGAGAATGGATGCAGCGGTAAAGTTTGTTATCCCTGATAGTGTAGTTGGGATATGCGTCTGGGTTGTTGGAGCATCCGAGAAAAATCTTGTTGTAGTGCTCAAGTTCACAATCAGGTGGTTCTTCAATCGTAATAGGATGTACGCCTTGAGATGAAATTTCTCGTGTATCAGGACGTTCTTGATTCTTATGTCTTGATAATAAATCTGGAACAACGTTATCCTTTCCTTTTTTATGTTTCAGGACAAAGTTAAAGCATGATAAGCGTAAAGTCCAGCGAGCAAGTCTTCCTGAAGGATTCGATAAGTTCTGAAACCATTTAAGTGCAGCATGGTCAGTATATATTGTAAATTCTTTACCATTGTCTAGATAACATCGCCAATGTTCTAACGCAGTTATTACAGCCAATGTTTCTCTTTCAGTAGTTGAGTAATTCTGTTGATTTTTGTTTAGTGCTTTACTCATGTAAGCAATCACGACTTCTTTGTCATCTTGATGTTGAGTAAGCATTGCTCCTATGCCATAATTTGATGCATCACAATGTACAGAGAAGGGTAGCTCGAAGTTAGGGCAAGCAAGAACAGGAGCAGTTACCAAAGCTTCTTTAAGTTTCTGGAAAGCAGCTGCAGCTTGTGAATTCCATAAAAATTTAGGAGCGTTCTTCCCGGAACAGGTTAGTTGGTTGAGTGGAGAGGCAATGGTGCTAAAGTTTGGAATGAATCTTCTGAACCAGCTGCAGGTGCCTATGAATCTACGTACTTCTTTTCTGCAAGTAGGTACAGGATATTCTAAAATAGCTTTTATTTTATCTGGATCAGCACGTAGACCATACTCGTCCACTAGAAAACCAAGGTATTTCAGTTCTTTCTTGAAGAATTGACTCTTCTCAAAGTTAATAGTCAGATTAGCATATGAAAGTTTTTCATGAACTTTCATGAGAAGCGATATGTGTTCATCAAAAGTCTCGCTAATAATAACGATGTCATCCAGATAGCAAAATACCTTGTTCTCAAATTCAGGAGTAAAAAGCATATCCATTAATTTTTGTAGAGTTGCAGGTGAGTTAGAGAGACCAAAAGGCATTACCTTGAATCTAAACATACCTCTTCCAGGTACATAAAATGCAGTTTTATCTTTATCAGCAGGATTCAAGGGAATCTCCCAAAATGCTTTCGCAATGTCGATGCTTGATAAGTATTTGGCATTCTTCAGGTTGTCCAAAATTTCGCTTATTAATGGCAGACTATAAGCATCACGACGTGTAACTGAGTTAAGCTTCCTGCTGTCTACGCAGAAACGCCATTCACCATTCTTCTTCGGAGTGACGAGAACTGGAGATAACCAAGGACTTTCGCATTGTTCAATGACGTTCCATCCCAGCATCTTATCAACTTCATTAATTAACGCCTTTTGTTTTTCAGGAGACAGTCTGTAACATCTTTGTTTGATTGGAAGAGAATCACCAGTATCAATCTTGTGGGTGATTAAGTGTGTGCTCCCCAGGATACCTTTTTCTTCAAAAGAAATTGTCTTGAAGCGTTGGATGATGTCGTTAGCGATGTCCTTTTGGTTAGGAGTTAAATGCTCATAAGGTAAAACTTTAATATCTTTAGTTTCGATAGCAGAGCATTTAGATTCTGTAAAGTTAAGAGAAGATAAAACACTAGGTAACAGATTAAATTTTCTCCAAAAGTCAATACCTAGTATTAGCGAAGGAAATATTTCCGGAAAAACATAAGCTTTAATCAAATGGGTTTGATTATTGAAATGAACAGGTAAGTCAAAATAACCCAAGGAATTAACTTTTTGATTATTAGCAGTAGAGACAGTAATAAGATCTGACTTGAAAAGTTTACAGCCCAGTTTAAGAATTTCCAAATGAGAATTATTACCCAGAATAGTTACTGAGCTCTTGATGGTAAACATGTCCGTATTACATGTCCTGCGCACAGTGGATCACTGTTTTACAATTATAAGGGCTATAATTCAATAGTTTTATTAGCTCTTGTAGATTCTAGATATAGATTCATTTTTGTCGATATAGGAGCGTATGGCAAGGAAAGTGACTCCACCGTTTTCCAGAACTCTAAACTTTATGATTTGATTATGACACGCAAATTACCTATTCCTGTACCAAAGCCTTTACCAGGTTCTCAAAATGAAACTCCATTTGTTTTTGTAGGAGATGAAGCATTCTCAATTTCGAATAACGTCATGCGCCCTTACTCAGGAAAACATTTGTCGGTACAACAAAGAGTTTACAATTATCGACTGAGTCGTGCCCGAAGATATGTCGAGTGCGCTTTTGGCATCCTAGCCAATAAATGGCGCATATTTCATCGATCTATGAATGTGCAATACGAATTTGCGACAGACATTATCAAGGCATGTTGTGTAATGCACAACTTTGTTTTGAATCGAGATGGAGTACAAGCGACCGATGACATTATCTTTGATGATTCTGATCTGCAAATGTTGCATTTGCCCACAGCAAATGAAAATAATTTAAGCCCACATCTAATACGGAATGATTTTTGTAATTACTTTTCCAGTGATGTTGGCGCCCTAAGTTGGCAATTAAAGAAAATATGAATGTTCGTATACCTACTCAGTTCAAAATACAAATAATACCTTATTATTTTTACTTTTGTAAGATGTTTTATTTCTTATCTATGTACTTTTGAATAGTTTTGAATCAAGTGTCCACTCTACGACTATAAATGTTACTCTATGCACAAGAAACGTTTGAAGTGCAACCATTAAAATTATAGCTATCTCTTTCAATTGCGTTTTATTTCATATCTTTTGGTTTGCTTATCAGTAAAACTTGCAAATGTGTGCAGTTTTGGATTGCTGGGAGGTAATGATTTAAACACAGGAACAGATTTAAAACGTAAATTACTATGAACGTAACTTATCTTTAGTTTAAAATATCATTGCCTAAGACTATATGTTACTACTTACCCAGTTTTGATTTTTCGGTTGAGTTTTTTTCCTTGTAATCAATATAAACGATCTCACAAATGCTTTTCCATGCTTCTTGTTTTATAAATTTGTCTTTATAGGTTTCGTCACTAGTATCCCACAAACAACGGTGTTCCTGAACCGAAGATATAAACAGATCGACGTCAACGTCAGACATTTTAATTTTAAAACTGCTTCTCGGTTGACACGTGTTGTTTGCAAGAGTGTTAGAAACAAACTGCATCCTTGTCACCAAGTATGACGTCATAACGCTGGAATTCACGTCGTGCGTTGCGGCGCCGCACCGCTATAGCGCACTGCCGATTTCAGCGGCGCGGCGCCGCAACGCGCTTATGTGTTTCGGCCCCACATAAAGAGTTAAGAACGAAAGAGAAAGCAATTCAATCAAAAGGAAATGGATAAGGCGTAGCTAAGGTGAAGAAAAGAAGAACTTTTACGTCGGGCGCCAAATGTCGTGAAGCGACAATAAAAAAACTAAGAACCTAACTTAACTAGAACGAAAACAACCAAAATAAAATAAATTATTTAAAAATTTGAAGTTTTACAGTATCTTTTATAAAAAAAAGGTATGAAGGTGATGATGGGTTGTAATGAAGATGGTGATTTACAATATTATTAAAAAAAAAAAAATAACAAAAGATACTGCAACGAAGTATGCACAGGCTATGCCTATGATAGGTGCACAGCTCCTGCTCTAGGAACACGTAGAATCTGGAGAAAACACACGCAGCGTCTGAAGAAGGTACACGCAGCGCTTGGAGTAGACCCACACAGCGTCTTGAGCCGGTACGCAGCGTCGGGAGTAGGTCCACGAAACGTCTGGAGTAGGCACGCAGCGTTTAAAGTAGGTACACGCGGCGCTTGGAGTAGGCAAACACAACTTCCGGAGTAGACCCACACAGCGTCCGGAATAAACACGCAGCGTCTGAAGTAGGTCCACGCAACGTCAGGAGAAGGCACGCAGCGTTTGAAGTAAGTAAACACAGCGCACTAGTAGGCGGAGGCGTAGGCGTGGCTAGGCGACGACTTAAGGAGCGGGCAGAGGCTTGCAGGATCCCGAGGCAGTGCAGAAAAGGCCTTTAGGAGATGCTTTAAGTATCAAAGCTCAAGTCAGACTCCCCATTCGCCGATTGAGTTCCGCTTATTTTTGCTTTTTGACGGATCTCACATAAGAACGTAATATTATTCTCATTAAATTTGAAATTATTTAAATTAAAAGCAAATTCTTGTAAATGGCCAAGAAGAAAGGAGTATTTTGAAGTAAAAACATCAGGCCGGTAACGATATTTGAATAAAAATTGCCATGACAACCTGATAAACAACGATGTCAAAACATGTCAAATTTTGGTTTTAGGCTCGTAATACAGAAACGGCAAGATTTAAGTGAAAAATGAGATATTATTTATATAGGAAAAAAAAGTAGCGCAACAGCGCGCACGAAACCCGAAATTGCAGAGTTACGGAGAACTAAATAAAAGACCGAAAAAGGTAGACTCCATTGACACCGATTTAAAAAGTGCTGATAGCATGAAAAATACGAAGTGAAAATGATTTGTTATTGTGTTCTTATGAATTAAAAATATTACAGGATCCTATGGAAATAAAGGTGATGCAAAATATCAAGTTTTGAGGCGAATGCAGAACATCAAAAACAGAATTTAAAATAGTGTAAAATGATATGTAAGTATGTATAAGCATAACACTACAACATATAGACCTTCCCCAAGGGATGCCACGCCATTTGCCATGGACAAAGCACGGTCCTAAGCCATCTGCATTCATCGACTTCCTGCATATTTTGCCAGGTCATCTCTCCATGCAGTGGGGATACCATACTCGTAAATAAGAAGGATATTATAAATTACTTCAAAGTATATATCTATTAAGTACTAGCTTGTCAGGCAGACGTTGTTCTGCCCTCTTCGACAACCTTTGTCGTGTCCTATTAAAATACTTAGGTTCGCAAAAAAAAATTGTGAGTCATGGGCAAAAAAAACTATCCTATCTCTCAAGTTGGGCCAAACTGCACACGGTGTACGAATTTGATTAAAATCGGTTAAATAGTTTAGGAGTCCATCGCGGACAAACAACGTGACACGTATTTTATATATATTAAGATGATAAGAGAGCCGTTGTAGCTAAGATGGTTAGCGCTCGCTGTAAATTTCGTAGTACGTGAGCAACTGGGGTTCGATTTTTTTAAGGGTGACACACGAACACACAATGCACCTGATGGTAAGTGGATGCTGTGGTTCATAGAGGTCTACATTTTAACATCGCTTAAGAATCAAAATGCAGATGCGTTGTCACCCTTGAGGACTGAGATTGAATGCCTCGATTCCAGTAAAACGAGTCTCCGGTTCTCTAAACTCACCATACGAAACACATCAGCATTAAGCTGCTATTTTACGCTGGTATTCTGTGAGAGCATGGTCCTTCCTCGGTCGAGCCGACCCATTCATGCTACAACCATAATAGCCGCAGTGTGGCTCTACCACGTTGTAAAATTCCCGATTCTGGCAGGCACCAACGAAATTGTTTATTACGATTTTAACTGCTGATTTAGCAGGTGCTCGGCGGTGAAGGAAAACATCGCTGCATGTCTGAGAACTGAAAAAATTATAATATTTGTAAGACATGTAAAGTGCGTCAACAAGCATTGGGGCAGTTCAGCGGACACTTCCTTGCATTAAGATCCTATCAGACACGAGAGGAGGCCTGTGCCCAGCAGTGGGACGTATATAGGCTGTGACTTTAAATAGGGGTGACTTTGAATTATATGCCAAGAAATTTTATGATAGGAGAAAAGTGTGGTTTGCCAGAAGTTGTTGAGACAAGAATGAAGAAGGGTATTCATCAATGATCAGGACACTTTAAAAGAATAAATGAATAAAGAGTGACAAAGCAAATTCATACTGCAGCTGCGTGTACCGATTCGGCTAGAGTCGTACTTTCTGGAAATCAATCGACCAAATTTGTTACAATTTGAGGCTGAACCAAATGAAGTGTACCTTTGACACGAAAGAAGCGAGAGAGGTGTCAGTATCATGCCAAATGGATGTCCGTAATTTCTGCTTACCCTTTAAAATCTGACGGGAGTCTATAATTATGATTATAAATTATTTGATAGATAAGAATGCTTGGATACCGAGCTCTCTTAGATTCTCTTGGCCTGCATATTTTATGTATTTTATTAAGATTAAATTGTAACTGTTTCGAAAAAATAGTCTACTTGTACATTTTTTATAGACTAAGGGTGACAAAAGAACACACTCCACTTGATGGTAAGTGGATGCTGTTGCCCGTAAATCTTCATCTTTCCTCGATTAAGAATTTAAAATTCACTGAACAAAAAAACTGAGAAAAACCCCTGAGGGCTAATATGAAACGTCTTGTTTCGAAAGTAGGGAAGTTTCCTTGTAGTAATAAGGTCTCCCGGTTAACATAACAGCAATTATCTGCTATTTCACCCCATTGCAAATGCGTTGTCAACCCCTGAGGACTTAGATGTAATGCCTTGTTTCCAGTGAAAAGGGTCTCCGGTTCTATACACTCACCATACGAAACACAGCGGTATTAAGCTGTTATTTTACGCTAGTATTCTGTGAGAGCGTGGTCCTACCCCGGTCGAGCTGACCAATTCATGTTGCAACCACAATATAGCTACAGCATGGCTCTTCTTCTTACGAGGTCAGCAGCATTAGGGTTGTTCGAATGATGTCATAGCTTTCTTGACTTTCAAAAAGTGCTTTGTTAAGGCCAATTTGAACAAAAATAGTTTGACTTATTGTTGATTTCTACTGCCATACAACAGTGGATTCAATGCGGTTAGTCACTAAAGTGTTAGAATCTCAGGAGAATTAACTTATTTTGTATCCTTATTCCTTACTTATAGTTACATAGTTTAGCAGATAGTTACAAGTCCGTGTGCTGCTGTAGCTCTTATCATCATAGGCTGCTGGCTTCGTTGTCAGTCTTATATAATAACATGAACATGTTACAAAAATATGCGGATTTTGGCTTCTGACACAACGGAGCTAATATTAGCATTATTTTAAACCGACAAAACAATAACACAAGATAAGCTGAGATCTTCTCATCGAAACAATTCGCAACAAATTAGAACAAAGGTAAGCAATACAAACAAAATTAAACAAACAAAAAAACATGACTCACCCGATAATGTAGATACTAAAGATAATTTAGTAGGTATAACGTTCATAATACGTATATATTTATCCGTAATTACGACACAGAATTCCTTGGCAATGACATTCAATTTACTTCTGAAATAGATAATGCATGCAAAGTAACAAATATATTTTTTTTTAGTTTATTTTCGGACGAGTTTAAAGCAAGAAGTAAAATCTGTTGTTAGTAATCACACACTTCCACACGCCACAAGGGTAAAAAATCATTGAAGGGTAATAAATACTTAACTTAATCAGTAGAGCCATGAACCACGCTCTTATGAAATGCAAGCATAAAATAGCAGCTTAATGCTGCTGCGTTTCGTATGGTAAGTATAGAGAACCGGAAACCCTTTTTACTGAAAACGAGGCATTCCGTATATAGTCCTTAAGGGTGACAACGCGTCTGCATTTTGATTTTAATCGAAGATAAATGTAGTCTATGGGCCACTGCACCCACTTACCATCATGTGGACTGTGTGCTCATTCTCAACTAAATAGGATGGCCACACTAACTTGCTTAGGAAATATAAATGATCACCTAATTATTCAGATTATTAATGTCATTGAACATTAGAGTTCGTTACTTAACTTTATATCTTCACTAGGTTATGATAAATAATAGATTATTAGTACATACAAGGGACTCAAAATTTAATTGAAACTCGAGAAAATTTTGCTGCATTACCATGTCAACATGCTGTAGATAATCAAATATTTTCAAATATGTTTAGTTTGGATATTTGTTAAGCTTCATCATGCGACGGGACAGACATCTTATAATTCCGGTCCTTTTAGCACAATTGCAAAGGGGGAAATTACGCATGCATGATGTATAAGTTACAGGTTCGGATTTTTCCTATTTGTTATTACCAAAAGCCTGAATGCAATCGTTTATAACAATATATTCCGCTACAATGATTTCTTGCAAGTATGCGATTTTCTGCATGTTTCCAAGATTCATTTTCCTTTGACTTTGTAATGTTGTATTAGGTTCTGCGCGTCGATATATTACTCAGTGAAGAGCTGAGCTCTTGCTGTCAAAAAAGAACCGCATGAACGTAGGCGCATTTTATCGCTATGATAGGATCAACAACTGTGGGCTGAAAACAATAATAGTCAATTCGGCAATATTTAATGCATTAGATGAAGACAGGACTTTGCTGTACTCTGGTGGCAGAAAAGAACCACGTGTTATCTTGTGGGTGCCGCTGGAGTCCAGAAAGACTTCATGGTCCCCGATAAATGGCAATATTTACCATCTTAGCATTGATTCGATAGAAAGAACTAACCGGTGTCATAGCTTATGAAAAGTTTTACAAGCTATTTTTAGTAGTATAGTAAAAAGAATAAAATGCAAGGGATCATAGTTCACTTCGTGAGTGAGTCTTGTTTGAAATATTTATATTACAATTTATTGGCCCCGGCATGTCTTTCGCGGAATGTCATAAGCCTGTCAACCACTATTCTAATTTTGGATTTGGCAAGTATTCTTCCTCTTTTGTTTTGTTGCTAGCGTAATATTATTTAATAAATTAAAAATAGTTTAATTCAAGAATTTTTCATCATACCTTGATCGAAAGTTTCGACCCTACTTTCAGAGTTGAAAGTGCTACATTACCTCCCGATTCAATTACTTATTGCGTCAAATTTCTAGCTCTATTGTTTTTAAACGTCAAAAGTATAATATGTCATTATACATTTTAAGGTACATTCATTTCGATCAAGGTATGTTAAAAATAGTATACGCACAACGGGAGGAAAGTATGTCTCGCAACCCGCGTTCTTATCAACACCACCACCCGCGTTCTTATCATACCACGCTGGTTGCATTGTCATACTTTCGTCCCTAATGGCGTAATATACTATATATTTTCTATTTCGTCACTCTAAGCTAAGATTCAGTAAAACAAATTCATGGTTAAAATTAAAAATATAGGATAAATTTGGGCGAATATTTTAAAAAGGAGAAATATTTGAGACCTTTATATTTTTAGGTACCTAATCATATTACCGTAGTAAAGATGACATAAAACGAATATACAGTATTCATGACGAGTGAGCATGCCCGATTGTTTATGAATAAATAAAATCATTTTATACAATATAAATTACAAAATTACTTATTGTAAGTAATTTAAGTTTTACAACCGGTTCGGAAAAATCCTCTGTCCTGGGAAGAACCAGTAAGAAATCTATTGTACTTGTAAAAAATGCAAATGATACAATTAGTATGAAAACATTTAGAAATAGCATAGTAGCGATCACCTCATTCCTGGGGTTTATTTTCAATCATGTACTCTTTAGTAGTATAATAACTCTTAAATACTGACTATTTTACGTATCTATGTCAGAGCCGGTATTTTGTGTAGAACACTGATTGGATATTGGAGCTCTTTCAAAGCAAATCTTACACTGTACACAATTTCAAACAATTCTGTTGCTAGCTTATCTATTTATGATGGTGCAATCTGAAGAGAATTTATCCCCAGGAAATTATATATAAACCGCAAGAAAGTAATAACGTATTTTTTATGGTGTACCGCTGACAAATCAGCATACATTCTCCTTTATGGTAAATGGACACTGTGACCCATAGACATCTACATTTATCCTCGATTTAGAATCAAAATGCGCATGCTTATTCATCCCTGAGGACAAAGATAGAATGCCTCGTTTCCAGTAAAAAGGGTCTTCATTTCTCTATACTCATCATACAAAACACAGAAGGATTAAGGTGCTATTTTACATTCTTTTTCTGTGAAAGCGCGGTCCTATCTGGACGAACCGACCCGATCTTGCTACAACCGTAATATAGCCGCAGCTTGGCTACACCACGTAAATTGAAAATTTCAGTAGGTACATTAAGTTCTTACATATTTTGTTTTAGTTCTCGCGAGTTTGATAACACCTATATAAGTTTGACAACGCTACAATCGCGAACGAAACTTTTTCCACATTCCATGCGGTATTCCCATAAATTTCAATGAATATTTAATAATAGATCGGGGAAAAGTTTTTTCGTAATTTGTTTGTATAAAATGATATCTGGCTGGTTTTAATATCAATAAATATAGGACATAAAGAAAAAGAAAAATATAAAGCGAAAAACACTTTCTCGCCATTTTAAATTGTTTAGCTGTTCGTCAAAATGAGTGAATCTAACGAAGAAATTCGATACATTCTCAAGTTTTATTCAAGCGACTCAAGCCGTGAATAAAATTTTGACTTATATAGGCCTAATACAGTGTCAGTAAGAGTATCACAAAGTTAGTGCAAGCGTTATCAGCCCGGGAATTTTGATGTCTAAGATGCACAGCACGCTCTGGTCGACCTCATACGGATAAAGTCTACGCCATTTTTGAAAAAAATGCAGCAAAACGATATTAGTAGTTACGATATATCCGACGAATTTAGGATGGGACCACAAAACAGTTTTGACCCACTTGAAAAGTTCAGGCTATACAAAGAAGCTCGATATTTGCTTACCACATGAGCTCACTGAAATAAATCTAATGAATCGTGTACTTATTTGCGGTTGTCTATTGAAACGTAATGAGACTGAACCTTTTTTGAAAATTTTGATCACTGGTGATGAAAAGTGGATCACCAACGACAAGAACGTGTGAAAAAATCATGGTCAAAGGGTAGTCAAGCGCCACAGACTGTAGCGAAACTGGGATTAACACGCAATAAAGTGATGCTTTATGTAAGGTGGAATTAGAAGGGCATTGTTTATTGTGCGCTTTTACCGCCGGGCAAAACCATCGATTCGGATCTCTGCTGCCAAAAACTAACAAGACTAAAGCAAGAAATTTAGAAAAAACGGCCGCAATTAATCAACAGAAAAGGAGTGATCTTTCGTCGTGATAACGATAGTGTGGTCTGACATCTTTGGCCACTCTGCAAAAATAGAGAGAGATTGGTTGCGAAGCGTCAAATGCATCCACCATATCCTGACTTTGCACCCTCTGATTTTCACCTGTTTCAGTCTTTTCAGAATTCTTTGAGTGTTAACATCAAGAGAGGACTTTCAAAACTACCTACATGTCGCATTTTTTTGAACACTTATCCCAAGATTTCTATAGCAACGGGATTATGTCACTACCTACAAGATGGCAACAAGTTATCGAACAAAATGGCACATATATCATTATTAAATGTAATTAAATTAAAAAAAATGTGTTGAATTTTTGTATAAAATACGAAAATAATACAGAGTTTTCTGATCTTCTAGCTGAAGCTTCCTTTTATCATGTTTTAATTGTTTCAACGGATACTGTATAAAGAATGAATACACGGCATAGTTCTGATTATCCACATTTTTGTTAGTGAAGGTAGAAATAGAATTATAAAATCAAATATCTACCAAAACAATCCATTAAAAATTGCTATTACTTGAAAAGCTAATATTTTGATTATTTTTTCTGTAACTTTATAAATGTATGGTTTAAATATATATTATATATCGAGCAAGGCATCGTTCAAACGCTTGCCATGGAATCATTTTCGGGCGTTGCAGGAGTAGTTTGACGATTAACATTTTTTATATCCTTAAATTGTAACTGTTCCCTTTTCCTGTTTTTATTTCAAATATTTTATTGGTGTTTGAATCAGAAACAGCATTAAGCATATATATGTATTTATATTTATCTTGTATGTATATCTATATAATAATATATATGTATAATTATGTTTATAACATATAATGCAATATGTAATGACTACTTAAAGATGTTTTAACTCAGTTGCACTTTGCACCCACAATATCTTCTCTGCTTAGCCTGGAGGTAGACAGGCAGAGTATGCCTTGTTGCATTAAGTCCGCCTTTTTGTACTCGGTGTGCAAATAAACATTGACTTACATATTACTAGCGTAAGGACCGGGCCGACCGAACAACTAAAACGGACCAATGCGTTGGCCTTAAAATATCAGTTTAGGGCCAATGCGAATCGGTCGACAATGGTGCGCGCGCAGGACAGATTGTCTGTCACAAATATGTCTAGTTACGTGGTAAAAGAATGTAAAAATTACAATACAAAGATAAATAAAAACATGGGATATTGCATCATCGGTAAATAACCTTATATTAATTTTGTTACAATTAAATTATTATATAAACGCATTTTTAAAGTTTTATGCATGTTTATAGTTAGTTTAGTTACGTTACCAAGATTAGGCCAGGGTTGGATTCAGACCTCAAAAATATTGTACATGAAAAATAAAATTATACTATTTTAAAAATATTATATCACGTTTGGCGTTTCATGTTTCTTTTTTCCCACATGCCGGGATTTTGGCGTGACGCGTCTAGTTTATCTATGCGTTTCGTTTTTTGACGGTTTAATTTTATTTCTGTTTAAATTTTGTCTAAATAATTTAGTGTAAGTTAAATTTTGAATATTGGTACCTAATATACTTTATATTCAATAAGGGTAAAACGAAAAGAGTACAAAAGAAAAGGATCGATCGAGCGTCGATTGACCAGAAAGGGAGCTAATTCTAATTTTATTACTCATGTACAATACAGATATTCTCGAAATCGTAGGGTTAATATTAAAATGTAAAAGGACCCAAAAATAATAAAACTCGACCTTTAGTTAAAATTATGGTATTTTCGCCTAGTATTATTACGATACTATGTACCTACTACAAACTATGAAATAATGGTACAACTAGGATAATTATACTACGAAATCCGACCCTGGTTACGTCGTGTTTTGATATGACGTTCGTATTATGACATATGCGCTACTTTTTCTTGTATGAAAAAGTTATGACTGAAATATTTAGAAGGGCCTATCCTTCCTTTTGAAATCATTGCAAATAAAGCATAAATAAATAAATAAATAAGTATGATACTAATACTTTTTTATAATATAAGATCGGGGAACGAACTAACAGTTACTGTCGCTAAGTGGCTCCCATCGTTCATGGACGCCTGCAACTAACTTCAAACAGAAACATCACAAATCACATCACAAATATTTTGTCACCTCTGAAGACTAAGATAAAATGTCTTGCAGTCTGTTACGAAACTAGCTCTTTTATCCTTCAAATCACATCGGAGAATTTTTTAGCTATTACTCGTACGTTAAAAGACGCTAAACAGGTGTGCATACATTCGAAGCTTTTTGTGAATAGAATGAAACGTGTATTGAATGAATGTGAGTAAATATTGTAGAGGCCATTGGTCAGGCTAGATAAACAAAATACATTTATATTGTACCTACTGAAAATGTAAGAACTGGTTTTTTGTTAGCGGCGAGTAGCATTGTGTTTATTATAGATCTTTTTTATATTGTTTTATATATGTCGCAGCCAACCAGCTTAATTAGGCTTTCAGTTAACAGCCCAGTCTTTTTACTAAATGACGCCCTTTAATTAGCGGCCTGAATGATTTTCAGGCGATGCTTCTAATACAATATTACATCTATCTTATAATATAGCGACATGTAGGTTATGGTGCGGCTGGGATAGTCCTTAGGCCACTCTACAGAGTTTAAATAATATACTACATGGCGTATAATTAGGCCCAAACCAGCGACATTATATAACAAATGTAATATTACCATATTTATATAACAAATTTAATAGTGCTTATAAAGCAAAAAAGGTAACAACATACACGATATCGTATATCAAAAAGAAAATAATATTGTGGCTTAACACTTTTGATTACCATGAAACAGAACCACTTTTGCCTTACAATTAACCTATGGAACATAGAATACTATAATAAATACATAATAGAGCGGGGGAGTGAGCGGAGTCCGCGTAGCCACTAAAATGTCACTAACACGTCAATTCACACGTATAAATGTCAACACGAGATGTGTTTTGACGTTACAATCGTTTCCAAATTTCGCATGCAAATTATTTAGAAAATGCCAAATTGCACACTATTTATAAATAAATATGTATTCAAATTTAAACGATTTTTTTAATGATGATCTTGAACATTAATCAAAAGTCTAAAATTTGTAAATTTATTAAGTCTGTCAACACAGCGAATCGGATTTGGCGACGCCAAGCCTCGTACAAAATAAAGTTAACAGCCATTTTATTGTGTATTATAGTATTCTGTGCTATAGAAGATCATATCCATGTTTACACACGCACGCACGCATGCACGCACGCACGCACGCATGTACGCATGCACGCACGCACGCACGCACGCACGCACGCACGCAAGCGCACACGTAAGCGCGCACGCACGCGCACTCATCCACATTTCTATACACTAATATTTTAATTTTAGTTTTATTAATAAAATTTTGATTTTTGTCAACACATAAGTAATCAGTTCATTTATTTTTGTGAAAAAACACTGGGTCCTGAGATACAGGTTTCACTTACATTAGGAGTCAGGGACTTTAAATTTATTCGTAAAAGTGTATTATTGAAATAAAGATAAAATAAAAGAGAAAAAATAATTATATTATTATTATTATATAGCACGGTCATATCGTTAATTTTAATAAACGAGACTGTCAAATAGGCTAGGCTGATAACTGAAAGGTAAATTAAACCCTTGACTGCGACATATTATATAAAAATAAAGTTACAAACGAACTTACTGTCCAGCGAATGGTACATAAGTGGTCACTGCTGTCCATGGTTACCAGCTACTAACTTCAATCAAAGACGGCTACAGATGCGTTGTCATCTCTTAGGATTAAAATGGAATGCGTACTGGCTCTATATATCCTTCAGACTGGGACACAGCAGAGCGACTGCTATTTGTATTTAAAAAAAAAAGAAGAAAAAAAAGAAAAGAAAAAAAAGATCTGTTCTCAGAAATAGTTCAGATACTCTATTACCCATTCCTCTGCCTAATTGGACTTCTAGGCAGAAAGACGGTCTTGGAGCCTAGGTTTTTGGTAACACACGAGCTGAGAGTAAGCGAACCATCGATCAGCGAAGAAGTCAGTAAGCAAATCAACCACAACTATTCTTTATTAAACATCAAAATGCAAAGAGGTTGTCACTCCTGATGACGATACTTTCCTAAGTGACGGATTAAGAGAAACTGCAATCTAATATAATATAGTGTAAGAGGCGACAGTGGTAAACTGACACAAAATAAATACTGCGGTTACTAAATAAATGATGATCACGGCGTTCTCGTGCCATCGAACAACTACCTAAAAATCCCGCAGGCGACACTGTAGTACACATAAGAAGGTTTTTTTTTAAATAAGGAACACGAGGTAGAGTCACGCTGCAGCTATATTATGGTTGTAGCACGAATGGGTCGGCTGGACCGGAGAATGACCACGCTCTTACAGAATACCAGCGTAAAATAGCAGTTTAATACTGCTGTTTCGTATGGGGAGTGTAGAGATCCGTAGACCCTTTTTTACTGGAATCGAGGCATTCCATCATAGTGCTCAGGGGTGACAACGCATTTGCGTTTTGATTCTTAATCGAGGATAAATGTAAATGTCTATGAGCTACAGCATCCACTTATCATCAGGTGAACTGTGTGCGCACTCCTATTCTACAAAAAAATCGAGCACACTAAGCAACTGACGGTTAATAAATACTTCAGTACTTCAGTCACCTTAATTTGACTTCAGACTTCAGTCAAATCATTAAGACAAGAAAAATTTAAGTAAGAATTGTGAATTCTGTTTTCTTTTTCTTTCTTTTTATGAAAAATAGAGGTCTCACTAAAACAAAAATAAATTTCATCCGTCATCATCACTTCGTATTGTTAAACTATCCAGATTAATTCCTTAGTAAATCTTTTACTATAAAGTTATACTTAACAAGAACAGAGAAATAAATTAAATAGAAATTACAGTAATGGTAAATATTTTTTCATTAAAAGTTTAAATGAGTTAAATATTTATCATCTAATTTATCTAAAGTTTAAATTAATGTTTAAGATAACTAAATATTTTGGCACAGACTTCTTATTCTACTACGGACTCTTCTGTATAGTTTACAGTGTGTGTTACAATTGTGATTTGCGCATGTTGAGTATTTTTTTAATGTTTGTTCGGGTCGGTAGCGAAGTGGTTAAATGTTTGGTTGCGTCGTTTCACACTACGCATTCGATTCTCTCACGGAATAATTAAAACGCTCATTTGCTTATTTAAGTAAATTGTAATGAAGAGATCAATAGAACTAGAGTAATTGAAATAGCCAAGGGTATCAGTAAGCTGAAGTAGCAATGGGTCGACTATATAACTCAAAATAAAACTAAACCAACAACCAACGAAAATAAAACTGGCCGAATGAACAACAGGCTACTCAGAGCCTTATAGGCTATTGAATGTCCTTTCTACTTAGAACCGATAATTAAGAGATAATGCCCATTACTTATCGGTTCATGAAGCTTTTTGGCGAGCTCATTGCCACTTCTGCTTACCGTTTAGGATAAATAATAATGTATCTTGTGAGAATAACAATAGTCAAAATCTATAAATTTTCCTTACCGTCTAAAATATTTATTCCAATTTATTATTTTGTATAAATACTCTTTGTAAAAGTAAGTCAATAACCTTACAAAAGTTTTCAATGTTTGGCCACTAATTTAGAGATGTTTTTTATTTAAATGTTGGGTTTTGCTAAATTGATTGTACGTTGCAAATAAACAAATTGAAAACGCCTTGAGAAAATCTACATATCCGAGAAAATAAGGAAACTTCAGGAGGACCTAAAGTTCTTAACAATTAAAAAAAAACTAAAGTTATAAACGAACTTAATTTAACTTAACTTTATAGCCGTGGTAGCTCAGATGGTTAACGCTCGCTGTAAGTATAACAGAACGCGAGTAATCCGTGTTCGATCCCCGCTGGCACCAATGAAATTGTTAATTGCAATTGCAAGTACTGATTTACCACGTGCACGGCAGTGAAAGAAAACATCGTGAGGAAACCTGCATGTCTGAGGAATAAGCAAAAAAATATTTCGAAGACATGTGAAGTTTGCCAACACGCATTGGGGCTGCGCGGCGAACACTTCCTTGCCCTAAAACCCTCTCAGAAATGTCGGGAGGCCTGTGCCCAGCAGTGGGACGTATATAGGCTGTAACTTTACTTTACTTTTTAACTTCATATTAGAACGCCGTTGTTGCGTATCGCCTGGTTGACTTCGCTCTGTTGCCCTCTTACGGCAACTACGGGACGAGGGTCGAGGGTATTATTACACCACCGCTACACAGCCAGACATACCCTTGAACCAGGTTTTTTCTATAGAATAAGGGTAACAAACGAGCACACAGTCCACCTGACGGTAAGTGGATGCTGTGGCCCATAGACATCTACATTTATCCTCGATTTAGAATCGAAACGCAGATGCGTTCTCACCCCTGAGGACTAACATGGAATGGCTCTTTCCAGTAAAAAAGCGGCCAAGAGAGTGTCGGGCCACGCTAAGTGTAGGGTTCCGTAGTTTCCCGTCCGTCACAATAAGTGTTCCCACTTATGAGTTTAAAGATGGGTATCCATTATGTTCGCGCTCCAGCAGCGCTCCGCGCTCCTGCAACTGCTCCCGGTAGTGGGTACTGTTGTTTCCATCTAAGTTCAAAATGATTTTCCTAGAAAGTCCTTATAAAGTTCTTTTTTTCAACAATTTTCAACATTTTTTTCCAATTTTTATTTTACCACTTTGTCGGCGTGATTGATACACATATTGGTACCAAATTTCAGCTTTCTAGTGCTAACGGTCACAGAGATTAAGCGAGGACGGACAGACGGACAGACAGACATGGCGAAACTATAAGGGTTCCTAGTTGACTACGGAACTCTAAAAAGGGTCTCCGGATCTCTACATTCACCATACGAAACACAGCAGTATTAAGCTGCTATTTTACGCTAGCATTGTGTGATAGCGTGGTCCTTCCCCTGTCGAGCCGACCCATTCGTGCTACAACTATACTACTAATATAAGTACAGCATGACTTTACCACGTAAAAAGCATTTACATAAACTCACTAGATTCGCACATTCTCCTAACAATATTATATAATAATAGAGCCGACCCATTCGTGCTACAACCATAATATAGCTGCAGCGTGGCTCTACCACGTTTAAAAATTTTATTAGCATCAAGAGTAACTGATGATGGTAATCACTTAACATATTTTCCCAAACAAATGGACAAATGGCGGCGTGGTTGTTATTGGTCTCACGCGTGCTGCCAATGACTGGGTGCGTTTGGCAGAAAAAAGCGCTAGCAAGCGCTTATAAGCGCTAAAATAGTTTTCGGCCAGGACACGATTGCTACTTCAGTAGCGCTGACACAACCGCCATTTTGCTTATTTCATTTGTTTGTTTTGAAGTAGAGTTTATAAGTTGTTTTGTGCAATATTAGTTTTAAGTAATATAATGACATGAATAAATATATACATGCTATTAAAAATTCACGATTGTTAAGTTTTTAATATGAATACTTTACAAACATATATTTAAATTAGGTTAAATTCCCGGTTAAAACTAACATCGTGTCCTGGAGGAAAATAGCTACTTATGATTTGCCAGCACTTACCGCTTACGATCGCCATTTTGCTTACAAGCGCTTGCTAGCGCTTTTTTCTGCCAAACGCACCCAATGACTTGACGTTTCGTTAGCGCGAAATTTAAATTGAGTTTTTAAAGGCGGTTCAACACTCCCACCTGGGCAAGTCTCCCGGACTCCCCTACACCTCTTAAACTACTTTTGAATAGGTTACGTACTACCGTTATATAGCAGCTTATCCAAACTGTCGACTTGGCACGGCTGAAATTTTGTCAAATTCAAAGGTTTTCTCTTATTCCACATAAGCAAGACAAAGTGACAGATTTTACTCCTCGGTGATGTACAAATTGCCTGTGGGAATGCTATGTGGTCTTTGGTGCTAAAGCCTTTTCGGAAACTAGCTTGTTCTGGAGGCTGCAGGTCGTCAACTATGCGTTGGAGAAGAAGAAGGGTGACACTGAAAGTTCTTAGAAAATCAAAAACCGAACAAACTAGCAAGTTATTAGTTTTATTATATCTTTTCAAAACGGTGTCCATTTACATCAATACAGACGATGCGACACTGCATACGATGGAACCACTGAGATAAGAGAGTAGAAGAGTTCACAGTTTGAATTGTGACTCTGCCAATGAAGGGAGGATTTGCCTTAAGCATCATGCTTACCAGGCGTATTGACAACCGCGGCACCGGAAGCCTCTTACTCTTACAGTCTATAAAAAATGCACTGCTGAAAAAAGGTTTCCCACATAGATTGCCTAAAAAGGATATTTTCCATAGTCGCCACGTTTTACATGCGGGTGGGCAATCGGACATTTTATTTTTGTTTTTTGTTCATTAGGAAGACGCTGCTCCAGGTTTCACTATGAGCCCTCTCACGACACACCCAAGATGATACGACGCATTAGATATTCTTACACCACCACTACTTACTACCGCCTATCGTCGCTCTGATGTATTTCTCTTCTGGTTCTATTTTACTTATTTATATTTCTATTAATAGTACTTTAAAATCAACTCTGCACTCTGTCCTCCACCACAAAAATTGATAGAGGCGTACTCCGATGGTTTGGGCACGTTGAGCAAATGAGTGAAGACCGAATGGTGAAGAAAATATATAGCGCGAAAGTACATATCAAAAGGTGTCGAGGTAGACCGAGACTAACTTTCGAAGACCATGTGAGCAAATTACTCGAAGAGGGGAAGGTCAAGAGTGCTCGGATACCTAGACGTGCATGTATGAAGAAGTTATTGAACCTGAAAGAAGCGAAAGAGGTATGTAAGGATCGTGACATCTGGCGAACTGTTCTTTCTGGCTACCCCGTTAGGGATTGTGCGTGAAGATAGTAAGTAAGTAAGTGAAGATAGTAAGAAGTAAGTAAGTAAGTAAGTACTTTAAAATCAACAGTGACACGTCAGCTTACTGTAACGGAATATGCTATTTTATCCACGGATGATTTATGATCGACAGTCCCACATTCTCGGCAATTATAAATAAATCAACAGGTGCCTAAACTAACATCTAAAACTGTATCAAACGCCAATAAATTCCATTTATAGCTATAAACGACTACGTAATATGTCCATCTATGTGCTCGTTAAATAAAGACTGCACTGATCTACTACTATTCATTTTGAGTTGTTGGGATACGTTTCTTTTATTTTGATGCATAGAATCTTATTTCACATTCCATTTCTTTCAACGTATGTATTTCAGTGTATGCATATTCTGATAAAGAATGTTTGATACAGAAATAGTTCGGCTTTCACGATGCAACTAAATAACTTATCTATTACGTGTACGAAATATATATATATATATATATATATATATATATATATATATATATACGTACATATATTAATAATAGCTCGACAAACCGACAACCGATGGAAAAGAAATTTTCATGAAGCAACCTTGTAAAATATGCAGAAAGCTGATGGATGTAGGTGGCTCAGGATGGTGGTTTGTGTCATTTTTGAGGTAGGACTTTGTTCATTAGTGCACCTGCGATAGGCTGTAATGATGATGATGATGATTTTAATAAGTTATTAAATACTTTCGTAAGTAATAATATTAATTTCATTCCTAAAATGACTTCAAATATACCGGATATTTCAAATAATGTTTTCAATAAGAGCACTGAACATTTTAGTGCCACAGACACCGAAACCCTCTCAGATGTGAGCAGAGTCCCAGGAGTGGGACGTATATAGACTGTAACTTTTAACTCAATTTTATTTATGTATCCTATATTATATACGTATAATAATGTCCTCCAGACCGAATTCCGGCCACGGCGGCCTGCGTCAATGGTGGCTAGCCATCGGCGCAGGACAGGATTATAGTACCCAAGTGTATGCGCAAGCACAGGTGCACTCTCTATTCCCTCACTCTCATAATCCGATGGGACGGTAAACCGACACGACCGGAGAGAGATCAGGCGCAGGACCAACGGCTTTACGTGCTTTTCGAGGCACGGGGGTGACACACCGCCACCTTACTGACTCCGGGCAGCTACTGAGAATTTCTTGATAGAAAAACTCAATAATAGATATTTTGGCCAGACCCGGGATTCGAACCCAGGACCTCATGATCAGCAGTCGCACTTCTACAACCGCTAGACCAACGAGGCAGTATATACATATAGGGAATGAATAAAGACGTACAATATTAAAGTTAAGTTCATACAAATGTCTCACACAAGTAAAAAGTTAACACGTAATATAATCGTTACTAAAATAACACACAATGACATTTCGTCCAATACACGTCATAATTTTATTAGCATTAGGATGATCCATATCATCCCGTTCCGTCGTTTTTATTAGAGAAACTTGCATAAAAGTAAGCAGCTTCAAATTCTACAGGGAAATTTTGTAGAACTTCAGGGTTAGTCAATGACATTTATCTTAATCGCTATAGAAAACTATGAAAGAATGAAATCTACGCTAAGTTACACGTTAAACGTTCAGATATGTCGATTCCATTCATATTTTTAGTTTTTTACAAAACATAATGGCGTTAATGAACGTAGAAAGTCATCTTAGCTAACTCTGCAGCCATAGTAAAATAGTGTTCATACAAGTTCAAAATACGGTGAATACCACTTGTCCATAAATGCACGAAGTGGTAATACTGATAACTATTTAGACTACGTAGTTATTCAAATACAAAACATAAGAATATTGGTTTGTTATATCAGACCTAAATTCGTATATAAAACAAAATAGAAGATAGAATTTAATAGGAGACATAAAAGGAAAGAAAACATTCTATTGGTCGCCCGTTTAGATGTAAGCCGTTCAATGACGATTTTGATTCAGAAGTGACGTGACGTAAACAGAATACAGATGAGGATGTAGAAAACCAATGACCTTCAGGTCACAACGTAAATAGACATTATACTAATAATAATGATGCCAGAGACGTAAATAGATGGGCGACATTACCAGCATCACAATAACAAGGGATAATTTCACACATGTAAAAGAAATTTTGTCTTTTTTTTTTAAGATTGTTACTCAATTAGTCGTAACACACGCTACGACAGTGAATAATCATGAATAATTTAAACTCTTAGTCTTTTGGTTTCTTCGTGAACACTTAAAAGAAATTAGAAATAGTGATTGAATGTATATTCAATCACTATTTCTAATTTCTTTCGCTGTCTACATCAAACAAAGTGATTGTTTAGCCTGGACTAATGTACTTTCAACTGTTGTTCAAAGGGACTATACCACGGAACGTATCAATGCCTATAATTGGAGTTTCAGTTTCTATCAAAAACCCGACGAAATACATTATGATGCTTTCTGACATTTGTAACTTAAAAATCGTGATTTTCTTTTTTATTTGCGCGAAAACAACGTATATTGCGAATATGTCATTTTGGGCCATTGATAGAGAATTTAGATGGCAGAGCCACGATGCGGCTATATTATATTTGTAGCACGAATAAGTCGGCTCGACCGGGGAAGGACCACCCTCTCACAGAATACCAGCGTAAAATAGCAGCTTAATGCTGCTGTGTTTCGTATGGTGAGTGTAGAGAATCGGAGACCCTTTTTACTGGATACGACGCATTCCATCTTAGCTATCAGGGGTGATAACTCATCTGCATTTCGATTTTTAATCGAGGATAAATGTGGAAGTCTATGGGCCACAGCATCCACTTACAATCTGACCGACTGTATGCTCGTTTATCTCCATTGCTCTATATATCAAATCCTAATATAGCTATAAAACATCCTATCGACATAACCTATGTAACCAATTATTATTATAATTGCTCAAGTCGTTCAGACGGTCAGACGCACCAACGATTTCCGCTAGATGGCGCAATGAGTTTTACCCCGGACTTATTATATATGTAAACAGCGCCACCTAGCGGATCCCAGTTTTATTAATTAGTTTTTTGGCACTTAGCCAACATATAATATTTTTATCATAAACACTGGGCTACTTATCTGATCCTAGCCTAACAATGAACTATTTTCTCGACAAGCAAAATAAATTATATCAATATGACTGCAATCAGTCGAGACGTTCTGAAGTCACTCGATAACACGATCACTAAGAGAACAGCACCAACGATATATATAGTAATCGTAGCTGCAGTATAGCTTTACCACGTAATAATAAAAAGCATACAGAAATACATAGCTAAAGTAGTTATCAAATGCCTCTATAACTACTGACATAAGCGTCAGTTACTGCAGTTGCAAGCAGCCTGTCGGACATGATAATTACGGCTAGTTATTAAAAGTCTGACGTTATTATGGAGAAGGTTTTTTACAAGCTCATTACAACACGGGACTTATACCAAGTCCATGCTTGCCCGTGTATAGCAGTGTTGTAGTATCGTCAGTATCTTCAACCCGTGGTTGTCGTAAGATTCGACTAGATATAACTAAGATAAGCATGATAATAAGTATGAAATGGTGGTGTCAAAAATTTCACCACCCGAAACAAACCAGAATATGGGTATGAGCGTCATTTCTTGCCTTTACAATGTTTATGGGCCATATTCAGAAAAAGTGTACATTTTAAAACTAGTATATTAACGATACTGAAAATCTCCGTAACGAAACTAATCTTATACGGCATAGTACACATTAAACTATGTACTAATTATAGATTGGGCGAATAAACAATTGTTTGGTAGAGTAACCAAAATTACAAACTTCAAAAAAATCAAAATCGGTGAATTAGAAAATTTATAAAATTCATACATATAAATATAGAATTAGGTATAAATGGTATGTTAACAAATATTCATTTCTTCACAAAGTAAAACCTCAGTATAAAAATACCACGTTACCCGCATGATCTAAAATACCCAGACCGGATGGCCAGTAATGTTATTCATCTGGTACGGAGAGCGCTAACCAGGCGTGTAGGCCATTGAATTTATCACCACTATAGGACATGATTTTTTTATTGTAGCTCTTAACAGTCCACTGTTGGAGGTAAACCACGCCATCCTTTTAACACATGGTGTACATGCCAAACGTTAAATATCAAGACTGGTAACAGGGAGCATTATCGGCACAGTGAAAGAATCTGCATGCCAAGAGTGGTGGCAATGGACAATGTTTCTCACTAAAAACGGCCAATTTTCATAACTGTTTAAGAGCTGCACAGAAGGAGCACTTGTATGCAAACAAAATATTTTGATATTTTTGTATAAAATAAACGATCACACAATTCACCTGATGGTAAGTGGATGCTCTGACCCATATACGTCTACATCTATCCTCGATTAAGAATCAAAATGCAGATGCGTTGTCACCCCTGAGGACTGAGATGGATTGCCTCGTTTCCATTATAAAGGGTATGCATACGCATGCATGTTTTTTATAGGATAAGGTGACAGACGGTAAGTGGATGTTGTGGCCCATAGAGATCTACGTTCAACCTCCATTAAGAATCAAAATTCAGATTCCATTAAAACGGGTCTCCGGTTCTCTACCCTCACCATACGAAAAACAGCAGCATTAAGCTGCTATTTTACGCTGGTATTCTGAGAGCGTTGTCCTTCCCCGGTCGAGCCAACCCATTCATGCTTCAACCATAATATAGCTTCAGCGTGGCTCTACAACGTATAAATTAATACAAACATAGTACCTACGTATGAAAACCTGAATGCCTAATTGTTCTGTTCATTCATTCATTCACCATTCCTTAGAGCCTATCAACTGCTGAACATTTTTTGCATGTACGAATATCAATGCAGTTCTGAATAAACCAGCCGCAGCAACTAGTATGATCTATTGCACAGATTACCCTAATCTGTGGATCTATTGTGATCGCTGCTATGGCTATAATTCACTCCTAAACCTTTTATATTCAATGAATTGAAGAATCTGCTTAGCTCCGAGCTTTGTCACTTCTTCTAGGTTAAATACATAACTTTCCATAATTGCCATAATTTCCACGCTTAACTGTCTATCTCCTGTTGCTATTCCCCTATGTCACTTCTTACCTGATCTTTCTCCTACTCATGCAATGTTACGACGCTGCCACTAAGTGGCAAATTATTATGTTATTACAATAAATACCCTAGTGTTTACCCGACTTTCCCAGAAGAAGAGTAATGATTTTCGAGTTGTATGTTATTCAATATAAAAACGTTGAGCCTACGCCTGATGTCTCTCCGTTCGTATTAGACCAACTCCGTATCCGAATTTGGGAGTGAGGGAATAGAGAACACCTGTGTTGGCCCATACAGTAGACAGAATTATAGTGCCCGAGAGAGAGCACTATAATCTTGTCCTAGCGTTCCGTTCTACGTTAAGACTGGTCGCCGTTATCGAAATCTGGCCTGGAGGACATTATTATTACGTATTCATGTATGTGTAAATTGGGCTTGTTTAAACTGTACAGCGCTTTCTGCAGAATTGAGTGTTCATAAATTTCTTAGATGATAGTTCTCTGTCTAATAATGGAACTATTCTCTAAGTTAATCTATCATCTAAAACTATTGTGCAAAGCTAGTTAGCCGTTAATTATTTCTTGCCTATAATTAACCTTCTTTTAGTTTTCCTTGTAGAAAACTAACAGGAAAAAAGTAAAGATAAGGTTATATTAAAATGACATTTTAGTAAACCTTCTGATGTGAAATATTGAGCAAGTCCACGATCGAATGCTAGTGCTTTTAAAATAACAGAGAAATCGACGTGGAGTCCATATTACTGGCTGTTCGCCAGGGCCGGCTTCCGCTTACTTTGTTTGAAAAACATGGACGAATTTCTGCCGAGTATTGGGAGTTTGATTGCCTGATTTATTTTTTCCGAGTCTAAAGGCAAATCATTGCCGATCGATTGATCTAAAGTGAAATAATTTAAAATATTTAATCAATCGAATAGAAATATGCTTAAAGGTCATTCGGTAGAAGAGGAATTCTTAATTTGCATTTCAAAAATATCACAAAATGAATGAAGATATTTAGAGGAGATATGCGAATTGACATTTTGTTTAGAAATTTGATTCCTGATTTTTTTTCCGTACCGTTCGCAACCGTAATATCAGAATTTAAAATTTTGTGCATAGATGAGGTTGAGTCTAAGAGAAACAGAAAAAACATTTTGGTCATTTTTATTTTTGCATTTTGTTTTGTATATCTTTTTATCCGAACTTTGACAATCCACAATTTCCTTAAAAATTATAGTACAGGGCAATCGATTTCGAATTCTTAAATCTGTCTGTCTGGATATAAATATTTATTTTATTTCAACACCTTTAACGCAATCATATTATACTCCTTATAATAATTATATTGCTGATTGCAACGGAGCTAAAAATAGTCGCATATGATAGCACATAACATATTTGTGTTATAAATCGTTGAAATCTTGAGATAAACCAATATAACACGTTATGTTTTGAATTCCCTCGTGCAACAGCAATTAATGCCGAAGAGCCAAATGCACTCATGGCACGCGCGCATTCGAGATGATCCCAGCAATTATTCAAGATGCCCTCATATTCATGCGCTTAACGTTTTCAAGTTGCTATAATATCACTTTTCAACCCACTTCAAAAAAAGAAGGAAGTTCTGAACTCGTCTGTATTTTTACCTCATAACTTTTTTCAGGTAAACCAATTTTGACAATTCTTTTTTTATTTGAAATCTGGTGTTTTTCATGTGATCCTATAGAATCTGACTAGAGGTTTTTGAATTATTCTTAATAATATGGATCTAATTGACTTCGACTACATTGATGATGTTCTCATTTAATTTCATTTGTTGTTTATTATTTCATAGTTTGTAACATTTTCTGTATTTTTTATAAAATAATGGTGACAAACGAACACACAGTCCACCGGATGATAAGTGGATGATGTGGCTCATAGAAATCTACAGTTATCGTCGATTAAGAGTTAAAATGCGTTTCACATCTGAGGACTAAGATGGAATGCCTCGTTTCCAGTAAAAAAGAACACAGCAGTACTAAGCTGCTATTTTAAGCTAGTATTCTGTAAGAGCGTGGTCCTTCCCCGGTCGAGCTGACCCATTCGTGGTACAACCATAATATAGCTGTAGCGTGGCTCTACCACGTATAATGCCTAATTGTTGTTTTTAGCATTAAATATTTGTTTAAAAATCCTTTTCATTATTTTAGCGTAACACATTTTATAGCAATTAATAGTTATTAACCGACATAAAAAGGAAAGTTCAGACAAAAATAAGGGTTTCCTTGCACTACAGTGTTCCGATCTGAAGAGTTAAGAGGCAGTATAATTAACAGGCTGTGAGGCATTCCCTCTTCATCCACAGAGGTGGCAGCGAATTTGAAGCCTTCTTTGCTTGCCTGCCTTCTTTGTTTCTTTGTTTGAAGTCTCATTGAAATGCAGTCGCCACTTACCACAGGTAGACTGTAAGTTCGTTAGTGTTGTTTTTTTTTTTCATTTATTATAAGCCAGTGCTTGACCACATTCCCACCTGGTGGTAAGTGGTGATGCAGCCTTAGATGGTAAATCGCACTGTCTGAGCGTAACAAAGCCTATTCTTGCCTTGAAGACGCCCAGATTGTATTCGGACGGAAGATAGACGCCGGCAAATTATTCCACTCCTTTGCTGCACGCAAAAAGTCGAAGTAAACCGTTTGGTTCTAATGCGTGGTACATCGACAACAAAGGGGTGAAGACCCACCGACCGTCTAGTCTGTTTCTGGTTTACCCCGCGTGTTTCTATGTGCGCGAATTTTTTCAAAAACTTACACACTCAACTTTTATGATTATTTTACTACCGCAATGTGTATTGTTATGGAACGGTTTGGCATGTTAAATTGTTATGTGTACAACTTAATATATATATTTTTGGGTCGGTTACTTAAAAAAAAGAATATATTTTAAAAAATTTAATTTGTATGTTTTTCCTCTCCGTATTTAACACTAAGATGAGTTTGCGAAAGATGTCAGATTCGCAAATATAATATATACAAAATAATATTTTTGTTTGTTTGTATTTTATGCAGCAACATACGCTTTATCAGATTGCGGTAAAACTTTGTTCACTGCTGGCCGTATGAGGACGCTCAAAGTCGCTCAGCGAGCTATGGAGAGGGCTATGCTCGGAGTTTCTCTGCGTGATAAACTTAGAAATGAGGATATCCACAGTAGAAACAGAGTGACCGACATAGCCCAACGGATTAGTAAGCTGAAGTGGCAATGGGCCGGCCATATAGCTCGAAGAACCGACAACCATTGGGGAAAAAAGGTTCTCGAGTGGCAGCCTCGTACCGGTAGACGAAGTGTAGGGCGACCCCCACTAGATGGAATGACAACCTGGTAAGACATGCAGGAAGTCGATGGATGCAGGTGGCTCAGGACCGTGCTTTGTGGCATACCTTGGGGGAGGCCTATGTTCAGCAGTGGACTTGTAAAGGGCTGTAATGATGATGATGATGAATTATTTTATAAAATCATTAGTAAAAAGTATGAATTATTCTCTATAATTCAATAATAAATACCTACTAGTTAAGAAATATAAGTGATCTCCACAAAATGCTAATAATATTGGATATAACCTGTCGTTATTTTTTCATATGAGATAGAGAAATTGTAGAAAATTATTTAATTAAAAGGGAGTCAAACCTTACTTTTATCAAAACTATAGATAAGGTTAGATTTATTAATCGTGTATATACGAGTAACTATAATTTACACCGTTTAAAGTTAATTAAGAGAGAAAGTTACCAATACCACAACGACAAATTACCCCATAAATTGCGGGCAACACAGTCGAGGTGTCGCCAGTTTACCGTATATGGGAAAAAGATCTTCAAGCGTTTTTCTTGCGAAGTAGTACAATTTATAAGCTAAGGGAGGAATTATAAAAGAGCAAATACGAAGCCTATGTAGTAACCACATTACAATTTAATTTATGTATATTACTTAGGCTACACAACATATGAAATTAGATTAATATTACTGGTCGCATGATAGCGACCTAAGGGACTTAATCATTCTATTTAAACCTTTATGAGGGTTTTAAGGGTAACGATATTTCAAGGCCTCGGAAAAATGCCGCTTGGTCAGACACGAAGAGCAGCGTCAAAGGTGGTATATATATATATATTCAGCAGATAATTCATTAGCGATACCATATCACTGTTTTTTATATTTAAATAAACGGTAATATAATATGTAAAGCGTTAATCAAAATTATTGGGACTGAAGTGTTGGTTCAAATTACAATTTTTTATAGACGAATAAAGTTGAAAAACGAGCACACAACCACCTGATGGTAAGTGGATGCTGCGGCCCGTAGACATTTCGATTAAGAATAAAAAAGGCGAAACGCAGATGCGTTGTCACCCCTAATGACTAAGATGGAATGCCTCGTTTCTAGTAAAAAATGATCTCCGGATCTCTACACTCGCCATACGAAACACAGCAGCTTTAAGCTGCTATTTTACGCTAGTATTCTGTGAGAGCGTACACATAGGCTATACTTGGACTATCGTTACTTAGTTCCGTATTACGATGAAAACGCAGCGAGCGTCAATCAACTAGTTAATTATGGGATTTTGATCTTAATAGTATATTATCGAGTAGTCAAATGTTATTATGTTACAAGTTGTTGAAAAAAGAAAGAAACACCAATCTTCAAAGAAAAAGAAAACGCTTTGCTCATAAAAAATACACCACTATACAAATGTGTTTCGATTTAAGTTGAGATATCTTCGCGTCTGTGAATTACTGTAATAATTAACTACTCTAACCGTAACTAATTAGATAATCTAACCTCACAGTTGAAATTTTACCTATTATATATATGATTTCATCATTTTGAATGGTATTGACGTATAAATAGTAATTTCAGCAGATAACTTTATATATCTAAGTGAATAGAATAGTTACACCTCGTGATTATTGTGTCTAGTATTCGCGCAAAATCGTGCTGCCTTGATGCTCACTATTCAAGAGTTGTATTCATCATATCCTCTTATCTAATTGGGGGCACGATTGGATGATGCATATTAAAACACAGTATTAAACAAAGAATTCTTTTTAAAAATCTGAAAAGTGGTTGACCGATAGGCCAACCCTGGATACTTCCCGCTTTTTTTGAGCTTGAAACGCTCGAAAATCTTCCAATTGGTTGATTTTTAAACTCTTAGAGTTCAATTATAATAAGTTATATAAAAAAACGATTATTTAGAAATGTTTTTTTTATAGAAGAGGGGGCTAACGAGCATGCGGCTCCCCTGATGTTAAGTGACTACCGCCGCCCATGATCAACCGCAACACCAGGGGAATTGCAGGTGCGTTGCCGGCCCTTTAGAAAGGAGTAAGCTCTTTTCTTGAAGGTCCCCAGGTCGTATCGGTCCGGAAAAATCGCCGGTGGTAAACTATTCCACAGATTAATCCGAACAATTCCTCAGTTATGTGCCAGTGAGTCATCCTCCCTGTGCAGAGATGGAAGAGATGGCTGACAGAAATTTCCCTGGACAGCCTTGGCGAGAGACCAGAATGCACGGGTTCCAGAAGGAAGGCGAACTAGTTTTTCGCCAATTCTGCCTATGTGCTCTGACTTTGCCTTGGCAATGACTCTTTGAAGGACCTAGAGGCGGAATTATACTTCTTTTTTATAGCGCTGGTGCTTACATTCCGGGACGCTGATGCGTCAGCCCAGGCTCGGTAGTACTCCTGCTTATAGCATGATGCTATTTTACCGGAGCGACCAAACTATGGCTGAGATTTTCCTCCAATGGGCACCACAGAGGAAGGAATAAAAAGTTCCATACCCTGAAGTACTACATCATCACATCAATTACACAATGTTTAAATAGCTATTATTTTTGAAACCATTTGGCGGCATTTGACGCAGTTTTTCAAATTAAAAAAAATGTCTTTATGTCTGAAGTTCGTTAGTCAAATATTTTGAAAGTTATTAAAAAAATGACTAATATTTTTTTGGTTATAATTTTTTGATTATCTTCAAAACAGCTCGACCAATCAAAATCTAATCAGGTCGAAGTCTCAATGAACACTTTCGGACGCCGTATCGCTTATCTCGATCGATTAATTCGTTATAAGATACCGGACGTCAAAAATTTGTTTACATACATACAAATACACACAGACACACAGACACACACGCACACACACACACACACACACACACACACACACACACACACACACACACACACACGTGCGCGCGCGGCCTGATTCCTGGTGGAACCGACCTCAAAACGTGGAGATCTGATGAAAACTCGCATTCTGAAAATCGTACCGAAATCTATAACTTCCTACTTTTGAATATTATTAATTTTCAAAGTGGGAAGTGCAAAAATTACATCGCTTACGCTAGTAACTTAGACACAACTTGACTTAAGGTAATTTCGCACGTCGTTTAAAAACTAATTTAGATTATAACAGTACATACTTTCGCCCATATACGGTAGTCCGAAAGCTTCATAATTGATTAAAAAACCGTATGATTTAATGTGTCATAATGAAAATATGAGTCTGTCCGCAATTATTTAAGATTATCTTTAGGGTTCCAATGTTTTCTCCTAAAGTATCAAATCATATCACCCATACTTCATACTGTTAATACTATATTCGATGTTCTTATTAAATAATAATATGTATAAACTAATGTCAACAGATTTCTCAAAAGTGTCTCAACATCCAGACAAACCCGTAAGGGTTTTGTGATGTGTATATTGTGATTTTCTGTATTTTTCTTATATTAAATAAATTTAAAAAAATATAACTTCTAAATTTTAACTTAGTTTTTTATAGGAGTAGGGTGACAAGCGAGCACACAATCCACCTGATTGTAAGTGGTTGCTGTGGCCTATAGACATTAAATCTACATATATCCTTGATTACGAATCAAAATGTAAATGCGTTGTCACCCGTAAGGACTAAGATGAAATGCCTTCTTTCCAGTAGAAAGAGTCTCCGGTTGTCTACACTCACCATACGAAATACAATAGCGTTATCTACTATTTTACGCTGGTATTCCGTGAGAGCATGGTCCCTCCCCGGTCGAGCCGACCCATTCGTGCTACAACTATAGTACGAATAAAGTTGCAGCATGGCTTTACCACGTAAAATATGTATAAGATAGCCTAGTGTCAATTTTAACATGAATATCATTATCGATATAATCACAGCCGCAGAGGTTCAATGTTGCACATAGGCTTTCCACTAAAAATGCAATATGTTTATATAAATATAAGCATATTGCATAAAATGCTTATACGAAGCTGTCGCTATAACTTTTCTTTCCGATCGTTCTAATCGTAAATTAAATAAATGCCATTAAAAAAATTTTGCTCTTATTTTCAATAAATATTATTATGAATACTGTAGCGTATAAGCCATAGAATACTATAATACTCAATATACATATCACTACTACAAACCCGATTAGACAGACTGAGTAAAATTTAAACATTTTAGACTTTTGATTAATGTCATTAAAAGAATCGTTTAAATTTTGACACATATTTATTTGTAAATAGTGTGCAATTTGGCATTTTCTAAATAATTTGCATGCGAAATTTGGAAATGATTGTAACGTCAAAACCCATCTCGTGTTGACAGTTATACGTGTAATTGATATGTCAGTGACATTTTAGTGGCTACACCGGCTCCACCACGTTCTATAATGTATATAGTATTCTATATGGTATAAACTTTTGCAAATATTATAAACTAGCTAGATACTAGACTAGATTTCTGGATATCGACAATAGCATCACCTACCGATTTGAATTGGTCCAATAGTGAATCGCTCATATCATCCAGGGATCCACTAAAACCCATACATTTTTTTTAATCAAAATCGGTCCAGCCATTTTCGAGTTTTTGCGAGACTAACGGACAACAATTGATTTTATATAATAAAGGTTAAAATTTAAGCAGCATGGGTCGTCTCTTATCCGTTCTTGGCATTTTTTAAGGTCCACTTAAGAAGTCTTTATTATGTTCGGAAATGGAAGAAACAGTCGTGTATACGACAATCTTTAGAAACCCAGTCCGATATTGTTTATTGAAGATGTATGTCCATTGACCATTGACATGAACAACATTTTTAAAAAAAAAAACGCTACCCTTACAGTAGAATTTTCTCCCGTATTGTGGTGGCAGATTAAAAATATAAAATAAACGAGAACACAACAGTAACATAGCAATAACCTTACTGAGGTATCGTTACATAAAAATATATAAAATCTAATATTGTTTTCCCTTACAGGGAGTAAAAGATAATAATATTACTATAGTTTTTTGCTTCATTATCTCGCAGAAATTGGAGGAGACCTGTGTGCTGTAGCTAGACGTTAAAGCCCTTACTATCTATATATACAAATAAATCAAATTGAAGTGTCCGTTTATAATGTCAAAATAACAGCTTTTTACTAAATTCATAATAAAGTATATACGGTACATATAATAAAAAACAATTTTTAAATTTTTTGTCAGTCTGTCCGTCTGTTTGTGTCGGCTAATCTCCGAAATGGCTGGGTCGATTTTGACGGGACTTTCACTGGCAGATAACGGATGTTATAAGGAGTAACTTAGGCTATTTTTTATTTTAGAAAAAGAACTAAATGAAATGCAACCGTAATAAATTTCACGCGGACGAAGTCGCGGGGAACAGCTTGTTTTTAAATGTAATATTTAGCCATTATTATTACCAACTCAACAACAATCCTTTAAATTATAAGCGCTGCTGACATAGTTATAAATTATTTGGCTAGGCATTTCATCCGACGCGCTGCATAACAGATGAAAAAAAAAAGAATGACATTTATAAATAATGAACAAAAGAAACATAATAAAATTGAAACTACAGTTATGCAATATGTACTACGTGACCTCAGTTTTATGACCGTTGAAATATATGTCTACGTTAACGATATTTTTTTCACCGGCTCTCAGAATGACACACGTATAATATGTTATGGGCCAAAATTCAAAAATAAATATGGCGCCGCATCGGACCGACGTACGATGCGTACCAAGCTAATCGATTACATTCGACGATCATGTATGGAAATAAACTTTGGGTTGTGTGGTACATTAAATGGCTATAAAACTGTGTTTGGATAGCCGGCTGGCTTAATCGAGACACTTCTTTGGGTCAAGGTTCCGAAATTAATCCCTTCGATAGTGTCATTTTGAGCCTGCTGATAATGCCTTGAGTTCGCTTTTAAACAATTTTTTTTATTTGACAATATGTTTAAAGTACAAAACAAGATTATACAAGATTGCCACCAGCCACCTTATTATACATAGTAATGAAAAAGAAAAAGAAAAATAATAAAAAGCCGTGATAGCTCAGCGGATCATCATTTCATCATTACGGCCCTTCACAAGTCCACTGCTGAACAAAGGCCTCCCCCAAGTAATGCCACCAAGCACGGTCCTGAGGCATCTGCATCCATCGACTTCCTGTATGTCTTACCAGGTCCTCACTCCATCTAGGGGGGGGGGGGGCTGCCCAACACTTCGCCTGCTGGTACGAGGCCGCCAATCGACAACCTTTTTTCCCCATCGGTTATCGCTTCGTAGAGCTATATGGCCGGCCCATTGCCACGTCAGTTTACTAATCCGTTGGGCTATGTCGGTCACTCTGGTATCTGCGAATCCTGGTTCTAATGCGGACATATATCTGCGGATGGATGTCCGCATTAGAACCAGGATTCGCAGAGAAATCCCGAGCATAGCCCTCTCCATAGCTCGCTGAGCGACTTTGAGCTTCCTCATACGGCCAGGAGTGAAGGACCACGTCTCAGACCGAAGAGTACAATCTGCCACTTGAATTCTGCGAATTTGGGCAGTGCTACAGTCCCTTCAGAGGTGCCAAGTTGACAGTCGGTATATCAAAGTGCTGAAGTGTTTGTACAGTATGGCTAAGTTGGCTATCCGAGTACAGAACCAGAGTTCGAAACCTATTCAACTGCAGAGAGGTGTAAGACAGGGTGAAGTTATATCCCCGAAACTCTTCACCGCTGCATCGGAAGACGATTTCAAGCTTTTGGACTGGAATACCGTATCCTTTCCAGTCCAGTGTCATCAGTGGCGAGTACATCACTCACCTTCGATTTACCAACAATATTCTTATGGCAGAATATTGTCGGTTCCTATGGCAGAATCGCTGGAGGACCTAAGCACTAGGCTCAATGACCTCAATGGTGTCTTCCAACGGATAGGTCTTAAGATGAACATGGACAGAACAAAGATCATGTTTAATGTCCATGTCACACCTATGCCTGTAGTTTTTGGGATCACTATGCTCGAAGTTGTTGACGAGTGCGTTTACCTGGGACAAATAAACTAGGTAAGTCCAACTTCGACCGAGAGGTCAATGGACGGATTCAACTCGGCGGGGCAGCGTTCGGGAAATTACGACATATCTTCTCGTCATGTATACCTCAAACTCTGAAAACAGGATTTTACAACCAGTGCGTGTTGCCAGAGATGACTTAAGGAAATAAGAAGTGGCCCTTCACTGCTGGTCATATCGGGAAGCTTAAGGTCGCTCAGCGAACTATGGAAAGGGCTATGCTCACGTTTCCTTTGCGTGATAAACTTAGAATAGAGGTTATCCGCAGTACAATCGGAGAAAAGGATATAGCCCAACGGATTAGTAAGATGAAGTGGCAATGGGCCGGCCATATAGCTCGAAGCACCGACAACCGTTGGGAAAAAAGGTTCTCGTGTGGCAGAATCGTACCGGTAGGCGTAGTGTATGGCGACCCCCTACTAGATGGAGTGACGACCTAGTAGGACATGCAGGAATTCGATGGATGCAGATGGCTCAGGACCTTTGCTTTGTGGAATTACTTGGGAGAGGCCAATGTTCAGCAGTGGACTTGTGAAAGACTGTAATGATGATGATGATGATGAATATTATATAGAGAAAGTGCGAATTTTGTGAGTTTATGTATATGTGAAGGGCAAACTCCGGAACCGCTGCAACTATTTGAAAAATTCTTTCATACACTATTGTTGCTAAAAACTATAATGATATTCGTCAACTAAGTCGGTCAAAAAAGTCGTGCCTCTTGAGAGCTTCCACGGCGTGCATTGCGTCAACAGTTAAAGTTACATCAAAATAATGTGGGACTGAATTGTCCCTCTTTAAAAATCTTTAAAAAAAGTCTGCGATGGCACAGTATGTCTATCCTATAAATATACTTCACAATAACCATTATATATATAAAAATAATCTCGCGTGACAAGTCAGGAAATGCGGAGAATTGTACAAAATATAACTTCGTCCAAGTTTAAAAACTTTATTAAACGAAGATTGTTTATAAAGGGTTATTAACATTAAGAAATTTATGGATGATAATAACCCCTGGGAAAGCGGTAATCGCTACAAAGCTGTTTCTAATTTGTTTTGTGTTGTTAGTTATTGTGTAACTTTTGAAATTATTATAAACTGACCTTTTTTTTTTAAATGTCCCGTTGAGTTTTTTTGCTGGTTCTTCCCATGACAGGGGTATTTTCCGAACCAGTGGTAAAGTAAATAAGAGTGACTTTCAATAAGTACTATAACATTATTTATATATATTATAATTTATATGGAATAAAAAATTCTATTCTATTCTATCAATTTACTTTAAAACCTCAGAAAAACTGCCATTGTCAGAGTAATTGCCTTCAATTAAACTCTGTCTCTCTAACCGTCCGGACTAATCTCAGAAACGGCTGTACCTATTGTAATGAAACTTTACGTACATATAATATAGATATAGAGCATTGCCGCATTTCTTCATTCGAAAAACATGGAGAATTTTTTGTTAAATCGAAAAACTTCATGATCTGATCTCAGAAATCAAATACTTAAAAGTTGTTGATATTCTGGATTATCTATTGTCAAAGCATCCAACTCCTCAGTTCCGTTGTGACCATGGGTTTTTTAAAGCATTAAAATTGACGAAAGTAAAAAATAAATTAAAATTCAACGCGATGAAACTCATAAAAGTATTTTAATGGACTTATCTGGATGCATAGCGAGCACACAACGTACATATACTTCTACGTCAATGAAGATAACAGATTTATGGAGACAAGGTAGTTATTTAATGACATCATTTAAATAATATATTACATAAATAATTTCATTACATTGTATGTTAATTGCGATCGTGACCTTAGATCATAATATATGCTCTAAGATCGTGACGCTGTGCGATAAATCTTTTACGCAATGTTATATCCTAATGTAGAAATTATCTTCAGAAACGTAGTAGTTCAGGTTTATTTAAAATGTGTTAATTGGCTGTCGGTTAAAATGTCATAGTTCTGGTTCCTGGCTTCATTTTTCAGCATAGGTTATTACTTTTTCTTTTTATGATAGGGTGACAAACGAGCACACAGTCCACCGATGGTAAGTAGTTGCTGTGGCCCATAGACATCTACATCTGTCCTCAATTACGAATCAAAATGCAGATGCGTTGTCACCCGTGAGGACTATGATGGAATGCCTCGCCTGCAGTAAAAAGGGTCTCCGGTTCTCTACACTCACCATACGGGCCGCCATCGTCAACCAGTACGAGCCTGCCACTCGAGAACATTTTAGCTGACCTTCTCTTACACTGAAAAAGGTTAAAGATTAAGTAAAGATTTTAAAGTTGTTAACTAACTATCAATTCAAATGTCATAGACCTTATTCCTGCCTTAATTATTCATCATAGATTATTCTTTTGTTCACTATGTTTACATAGATACTAATTGAATAACTTCTACTCTGCGTACATTTTATCTTTTATAAAAGGTAGTATTCATATTGTCCTGATGAAAAACATTAACAACTGATTGTATGTACACTCATCTTAATAAAATATATGCCTTCGTCTGAGTAAACTCTTGCGAATATTAAAAGACAATCTGAAATATATTATTATAGGTTTCGCATCTAGCAAACGCATCAAAATCTAGTGCAATTTGATTGCATTAACACTCAACAGAAGCAATCGTTCATATGCCATCACTGCTGTTGCAAGTTGTACCGTCTGAGCTAGATGTAACCTAGAAACGAACATAGATGCAAACATTTGACGCCGGCGCAGCGCCACTGACCTACATCGTCGATGAGTCAGTTTCTTAAGGGTTCTGTTTGAAATACACTGGATCAGGGACGGACTTGGTTAAACTAAAATTTACATTTAAAAGACATAATTTCTTGATTCTGTTTTAACCTTATAATATAATTATACCCTGTAATGTTGTTGCGCGCTATAATTAACGCCTGGTATGTGGCGGCTGATTATTAGCGCCATCTGGTATCAAGCAGCAGAAATAGGAGCGTCAAAATCTTTTTAGAACTCTCCCACTAGCGCTATCTAGTATCGAATGGAGGAGCTAAACTTTCTAGAAGGCTCCACACTCGAACATTCTGCACGTGGTCGGTCAGGGACCGGTATTTGCTGGAATATTCTGGATGTATCGGTGGAAAAGTCCTATTTAAAGCCGTTGAGGGCCGCGACCGGGACAGTATTGAATTGGCAATACAAGCGAAGCTTTCGGAGCGAAATAAAGTAAACTAAAGTGTTAAGTGTGATTAATTATTAGTGTGATTTAAGTTTAAATTGGTGTTCGGTAATTAAAGTGTCAATTTTGGTAATTCAATCGGCAGTTTTTATTGTCACGAACCTTAGGCTCGTAACAATATGTACATACGAGTAAAACCGCAAAGGAAAATATTTCTAGCTTTTAATGCTATAGAAGTTTGAGAAAATAAATTGTACTTACTTACTTACTTACTTATCGTCACGCACAATCCCTAACGGGGTAGCCAGAGAGAACAGATCGCCAAGTGTCACGATCCTTACATACCTCTTTCGCTTCTTTCAGGTTCATTAACTTCTTCATACATGCACGTCTAGGTATCCGAGTACTCTTGACCCTCCCCTCTTCGAGCAATTTGCTCACATGGTCTTCGAAAGTTAGTCTCGGTCTACCTCGACACCTTTTAATATTTACTTTCGCTCTATATACTTTCTTCACCATTCGGTCTTCACTCATTCGTTCAACGTGCCCAAACCATTGGAGTACGCCCCTATCAATTTTTGTGATAAGGTCATCTTTCAATCCTGCCATATTACGAATCTCTTCGTTTCGCTTTCGGTCGGCTATGGTAACGCCACACATTTTACGAAGAGATCGCATCTCCACTGCATTCAACTTGCTTTTATGCTTCTTCTGGCATACCCAGGTTTCGCTGCCATATAACAAAGTCGGTACCAACACTGCGTTATGTATTGCAAGGCGTGCACTCTTCACCACGCCTTGCCTTTTTACTAATGCATTCAGGGCACCATTGACTTTGTTTCCGGCAGCGACACGTCTATCCACATCTAAATCAAATCTTCCATCCCGGCTGAAAGCACTCCCCAAGTATACAATTTCATTTACCTGTTCTAGACATTCCTGATTTACCCATATTTCACATTTCGTTCTCTCTTCGTCCTTTTCAAATACCAGAACCTTAGTTTTATTAGCATTCAAACGGAGACCTTTAATTTCACATTCCTCTTTCATACACGTGACTAATTCCTGCAGTTCTGCTTCTGATGGTGCAATAAGCACTGCATCATCAGCATACAGCAGACAATTAACTTTTATGTCACCCAATTTCACACCCAAACAGCTATCTTTCAGCTTCTGTAAACAGCTGTCGAGATACAGTATGAACAGCCAGGAAGACATGACCCAACCCTGTTTTACGCCCGCTTGCACGCTAAACATGGCTGACAGGTCATGCCCTACCCGCACACAGGCTTTACAGTCATAGTAAAGTGACTGCACAGCCCTTAACAATCGACCATCCACACCATATCCCGGCAACAGTTCCCACATTTTCTTCCTTATAACCTTATCAAATGCTTTCTCCAGATCCACAAAAGCACAGAAAATCCTCTGGTTAACACTCAGAAGCTTCTCCGTGATCATGCGGAGAGAAAACATTTGATCCGTGCATCCTCTTCCAGGTCTAAATCCGCATTGTGCCTCCCATAAGAATCTTTCCGATTTCTCTTGCATCCTGCGTGTCAAAACCTTCGAGTAAACTTTACTTGCTAAACTGGTCAAGCTGATCGCCCGATAGCACCCACAGTCAAAATGTGAACCTTTACCTTTATATAAAGGCACAATGACCGCGGATCGCCAATCATCCGGGACATCTCCCGTCCGCCAGCACAAATTGCACAGCAGATGAAAGCTGTCCTAGACGCGAGGCCCACCGTACTTGACCATTTCAGCAGTAACTCTGTCTAGTCCCGCAGCCTTACCACATTTCAAACTTCGAATCGCACGTTCAATCTCTTTCATGCTGATGACCTCAGTGTCATCGAGGTCCGTGTCTGACGTGCCAGTCACGGCGTCACCCCCGGATCCTTCACTAAGATCATGACACGCATACATTTCTCTCGTCATTGGTTCTCGAAAGCACTTTGTTCATTCTTAAAGCTGTCGGACCACTCCGGGACCTTCCAACCTCTTTCCAGAAGAGTTTGGAGTTTTCCCTAAAGTTGTGCGACAACCTTTAGTCCGCTTCTATTCTACACCTTTCACGTACTTCCTCAATCAATGTTTTCGCATGAACTTTCTGCAGCTTATATCTTTCTTTCATCTTCTCTCTCATATGCTTATCGTTACTAGAGGCCAAGTAGTCTAACCATGCTTTTTTCTTCTTTTTTACAGCTTCTTTCACTTCATCATTCCACCATGTATCTCTTCTTTTACTACTACCTCTTTTTGTCGTTCCACATACTTCTTCCGCTGCACTTACCATTCCATCCCTAAGGTTCTGCCATGTTCTCTCCACATATTCTTTCCTGCCATCGATGGTGTCAAGCTTTTCGGCTACCCTCGTGTGATATTTGTCCCTAGTATCCGCTTCCTGAAGCTTCCAGCTTCGGATGCGACAGACCGACTGTGGTTGTGTGGACTGTGTGTGTGTAGCGCCAACCCGCGAACAAACCCCTAAATCTAGTAATTACTAGATAATGATCCGTTCCCAGGTCAGCACCCCTGAACACTCGTGTATCCATCACCTGTTTTCGCAGTCGGTTATCCACCAGGAACAAATCAATCATACTTCTCTCATTCTTTCTTTCTCTAGTGTACATATGGATTTTCCTGTGATTAAACATAGTGTTTGTCACAAGAAGACCCTTTTCCTTGCATATAGCCAGTATAAGCTTGCCAGCATCATTAACCCTTTTATCGCCAAACTTTCCAAGCACCGACTCGTATCCTGGTCGAGCGATACCTACCCATCATCATTCTCTAAACCATTTCCCATTATCTGGGGTCGGCGCAGTAAACCTTCTTGTTCCATTCCTCTCTATCAGCCGTCATTTCCATACTTACTCCTTTCATTCTCATATCACTCTTCACACAATCGATCCATCTTTTATTCGGCCTTCCTCTGCCCGTGTGTCCCTCCACATTCATATTCAACACTCGTTTTGTGACATGACTTCCATCCCTCCGCATCACATGCCCAAACCATGCCAATCTGCTTCCTCTCACCTTTTCTACCACTGGCGCTACTTTCAGGCTTCCTCTTATATACTCATTCCTTATCTTATCCATCCTTGTCACACCACACATCCATCGTAACATTCTCATTTCATTCGCATGCAGTCTATTTTCATCCTTCTTCTTGACGGCCCAGCATTCACTTCCATACATGATGAGCGATACCTACCCATCCATTCAAATCACCACATACAACAGTTCTTTCGTTTCCCTTAACCAAATCTAGAACTTCTCTTACATTCTCCCAAAACTCCTCCAGCTCAGCCCTGGACGACGAAGCTACCGGCGCATAAACAGCCAAAAGGAATAACTTCGTCAGTCCCATTTTGAAGCGAACCCAGAGAAGTCTTGAGTTCACAACCTTGTATTCAGTCATAAGATCGACCAACCGGGACGACAACAGCACTCCCACTCCCTGGCAGGCGTTCTCGCTTTCCGGGACTCCGGACCATATAGCTAACGTCCCGCCAGGGAGCTCTTCAATACCACTGCCTTTCCGTTTGGTCTCCGACATACACACGACATCTAATTCTCTTTCTTTCATTATTTCGATCAACTCATTCGTCTTATCTCTCATGCCCCCTCTAACATTCCACGTGCCAACTCTACACTCCGTCCTCCACCTTCCGCCGTGTCGGGCTGTGCGTGACAGGTGGCGGTCCCCATCGCCGCTTTGCGCGCTGCATTCCACACCAACGGGGATGAGCTGGTGTGCGTCGCCTTGGGGGGACGCCCTAACCCTCGTTTGCATGGGTGCGCAGCTGTGTAGAATTGCAGCCCTGAAAAGGGCTGGCAGGGGTCGCGACGAGCACGCTTCTACAATGACCCCCAAAACATCAACATCAATTTTAATAAACAAAATAAATTGTAATTACATATACACGTATATAGGCGGCAACCTTTTATTTACTTAGAAGTGTTATTTAATTACAAGATGCTACTGGTTCCGCGATAACGTTTCCGGTACCAATTCGACTGATTTTACACCCTCATGATATAGGTAACATGACTTCATACAGTACCAGAAAGCTGACAGTAATGAAAAAAAATTGTACAAAGTCTTATATGTATTTACAGCATTAAATATAAAAATAGACCAAAAACATGAATAAATATTATAAAACTTTTTTTTTATAGGATAGGGTGACAAACGAGCACACAGTCCACCTGATGGTAAGTGGTTACTGTGGCCCATAGACATCTACATCTATCCTCGATTACGAATCAAAATGCAGATACGTTGTCACCCGTGAGGACTAAGATGGAATGCCTCGTTTCCAGTAAAAAGTTTCCAGTAACTTCTCACAAATCAAAAACCTCGCTGCCCCAGTGGAAGTTTCTCCATGAGAAAATTATGTTACAATGATGATCATAAATGACGAAGTCCGAACTCGATTAAATAGTATAAGTAGTATACTCTTACAAATAGCGGAACCCAGTCACGACTTAATTCATAAGAAAAAGTAATGAAGTGCCGTGAGTCTAACACTTTTAAAAACATTGTAAATACGAGAGGAATTGAGTCAGTTCTACACACAAGTGTAGAACTGACTCAATTCCTCTCGTATTTACAGTTTATTTCAAGTCTACACTTTAGTTTTTTAAGTAATTTCTAAATTTCAAACGAGCTTACAATGCCAATAAAAGTAAGCACTCTCTCAGAAATGCAAGGAAACCTGTGTGGACATATTTAGGCTGTAACTTTACCTCTTTTACTTTTATTTATTTATCTTTGGATTGGTTCACTAACTCGGCTTATTGTTTTTTATTCTTGGGTCATTTTTGTTATTAATTTGTATTCATGACTATCCTTATCGATAATCTTAATCACGATATAGTAATGTTTGTTGATGTTTCCCTTTTAATTTTTAAAACTTAAACGGCAATCTATTAATTATGGCTACGTGAATCTCTCCATTGAAATGTAATTAACATTGATTTAAATAAAACTATTTGCCTTTAAACGGCAATAAAAAATATTTTAAATTTACAATAACTAATGTTAAACATTTGAACACTAATGTGCTCTTAAATAGGGAGGAGTTAAGCCTTGTGGTTTCGACTTTTTCTTAGAATTATTATTGACGCGAAGTTCTAATTGGACCCCTATATAATATATCAATTAGCGTGCAGACATAGTCCTGTAGCAAAGTATTGTGCAGTGCAGTAAGCAAGATTAGAAGTCGCGCCGATGTTGAAACAGCTAGTCTAGTTTATTTAAGTTACTTTTATAGCATAAATTTCTAATGTAATTTTGCTATAGGATAATGCGACTGCCATTGTAACCATATCTTTTTTTACAAAAATTAGCCGTACGGGTTAACACTTTAAATGAAAATTAAAAATTTAAAAACATCAATTTTAAATTGAATGAAAAAAATTATGAAAATATAATTTACATAAATGCACAAAAACATGAATTGCTTTGATAATAACAAAAATCTTCATACTAGTAACAAGCACAAGCTTGTAATGCCATTTACTAGAGCCATTTACGTGGCAATGTATACAGTTTTACAACAAAATACTAGATATTGTTCAAAGTTTATCAATTAACAAGTTTGAATTGTTATTAAACAATAACTGTATAAAAAGTGTTATTACCATTAAGGAATACGTGAATCCGGGAAGAAGGTAATCGCTACCATGCTGGTTCATTTTATAATTCATATTAATAATTGCTTAAAATTATTGCAAAATTATATATAACTAGAAAACCTACCACAGTTACTTTTACTGGTTCTTCCCAGGACATAGGTACTTTCCTAACCAACGCTAAATAAAAATTGACTTTCAGTAAGTATTAAGTAATATTCTTAAATTTAAAAAATATTGTATTCCATTCTATTTACTGAACCTAGCCGATTGGACGGAACGGTACGCCAACTGATGAGCTTTCTACGTGACAGTAGTAACTGAGAAAAGTGGCGGTGTGGTAAAGCACCCTTGTTTTTGAACGTCGCTAATTTTTATAAAGTCTCGTGACTTTTTAAGCGGCTGATCATAGCTATTTTTTTTACTCATTTCTAGTCCTAGAATATTGCTAGTGAAAATATTTTTATAAGATCATCAAGAGAGGGAATATTTTTATTTCACAAACACGGTTATCATTTAACAGATAAAAATACGCTGCGAAAAAACAAGTGATTCTGTTCTTTACACTTTTCCTATATAAATTCACCGATTTCCTAGTACGTCCCTGACTTGAAATATTATTTTGCACTTTCTTTAATCCCCTTTAAACATAAAAGATCGAGAAGATTAACGAAATTATAGATCAAGGTGACGGTTATAAACTGCGAAAATTAGGCCAAAAGCGAAAGACAGGAGTGTAAAATCAGTATAATATGCATCTCATAGTTATAAAACGTAATAATGTTTGCATCGGAATATCGAATCAACCGTTCCTTATTTAATCCTTAACGGAATAGGTCCATGTCTGAATTATAGCATACTTTTCTCTCGTCATCTTTTCGTCTTATGGTCATAAGGGAGACTATAAGAAACGCCGAAAATATCTTCATCTCCAAAAAACTCCAACGAATTTGAAAGGACTTCACATGCCTTGTACGTTGTAAAGCCAGGCTGCGTTTATATTAATAGTATAGTTGTAGCACGAATGGGTTGGCTCGACCGGGGAAGGACCACGCTCTTACAGAATACCAGCGTAAAATAGTAGCTTAATGCCGCTGTGTTTCGTATGGTGAGTGTAGAGAACCGGAGACCCTTTTTACTGGAAACGAGGCATTCCATCCTAGTTCTCACGGGTGACAACGCATCTGCATTTTGATTCGTAAAAGAGGATAGATATCTATGGGCCACAGCAACCACTTACCATCAGGTGAACTGTGTGCTCGTTTGTCACCCTATTCTATGAAAAAATGCTTTCGAAATATTTTCTGCCACAGACGTAGGCGCTGTCCTATTGCCATCGATCTCGCGATCATGCTTTGCGTCCGACGAAAATGATCGTGCGACCGTGCATTTAAACATACTCATATCTGCGGAATGTCCTATTGAACGTCGTGTGATCATATGATGCGACTGAAGAAAACGTGTGTGCGGATTCATCGGACGATGAAATCGCATCGCATCATCGTGCGAGCGATGGCAATAGGACAGCGCCATACGGGTTTCCTCATTTAATGTTTGTTTTACCAATACTGAGCACGTGGTAAATTAGCACTCAAAATAACCATTAGCATGTTTATTAGCGCTAGTGGAGATCGAACCAAAGTTGCCAGCGTATTGTAAAAATTACAGTGACCTTAGCCCCTGAACTAATAAGGTCCTCTTATATTCAAAAATATTAAAATATGCGAACAATACGCAAGCGTACGAATATGAACATTACACGTGTGACATTTACAAAGTAATGTACGAGGTAAGCTACTTATAAGACCTAAAATTGGGCTTCCAAGAGCGTAATTTATTTGGTTATAAAGAAATATATTAAAAAGGATTGGGAGCATAGCGGTGGAGCTTCAATCATATTTTCACTGACGTCAAAATTCATAATAAAATATCTCCTCACTCAAAATTAATTTAGAAATATACGACCTGTTGAAATGAAACCAAAGTGTGCGTCCGATTTAATTTGGACAAAGATCTCTCGACGATAAAAAAGATTGCTTTAAAAGTCGCGACAGAATTATTTATCACTTCTCAAAAAGTCGATTCTTATTTATAGCTCATATGTGGTGCGATGCTTTCGCCAATTGCATTTCTTTTCCTGTTTTGATATTAATAAATGAATGTTTATTGTTTGCCCAAACCATCATGTCAATACCTCTTGTATCTAGCTATATCTTAGAGCAATTAGATGTGAATTTGAATCAAATTCAAACGTAAAATACATAAGACGGCAACGAGAATTAGTGTCAAAAATTGGGTGCGATTGCAATCCACCCAGCAAGCGAAGTGATGTAGTGGCTAAGCGTTTGGTTATGACGCTACGAACCGCTGGTTCGATTCCCGCACAGGACAATTATTTGTCTGGACGTTTATCAGTGTACGCCTCTTCGATGCATGAGAGAATTCCTAGTAACTCTTAAGGTTATCCTAGTCATAAATATGGTTTCTCTTAGACGAATAAAACTTTTGAAGATAAGATGATAAACAAATAAAATCAGAGAAATCAGAGACACTCTTTCACCCTTAGCATAATACATTACTACTTACCATCAGGAGGAGCAGTTGTTAATCAATAGCTTATAATTATAATGGTTATTTTTAGCACTGCAGAGCGACTAGGGAGGCCCCCTAACATTTCGCCACTCTTCACGATGTAAAGTTTTTTTGCCCAGTCGATACAGAAGTACAGACTCGTCTGAAATGCAGCATTAGACAGACAATACACACAGACATAGTTTGAACTAAATTTGGCTACTCTATGACCAATTGTGATTCGAGTTTTGGAGGGCAGTATTTTCAAGATGCTGTGTTCCATGGCTCGCTGGCATACTCCAAGATAATACTTCTGATTTCTTGTCGAAGACCAAGTCTGAGCATCGTAAGATAATGTGGGGATAATGGCTTTTTGTCTGTGCTTCTTCTTAAGTCTGAATGGAAGTTTGTTTTTCATAAAAGTCTTTTAAAGACGAAAAGCTCTCCCAGGCGTTATCAGTAGGTACAACATGCAACTTCTTTATATTGAAGCGACTGAAAGAAGACTAACGGGCCCAAAAAATATTCTCATGGACATATTCGATCTCGATACCTCCAACTTCTAACTTACATCTTGAGTTGTTTGTCAAATATTTGGCTTATAATAGTTAGTACCAGGATGACCTAATTTTGCTCGGTATTTTTTTTTTGAAATCGTTTGTTATGAAAATTATATTTAGATACAAGTTACATACTGATGAAATATGAAAAATAGTTTTTGATATTACCGGCATAATAGAAAAAACTGATTATTTGAATAAAAAATCACGAGTGCAATTAATTTAATTTAAATTTTCGTGTTTTTAAAGAAATACTAAAAAAGGGCTCGAAATAACAGAATTTCTCAAAAAAGAAGGTTAAAAAGGAATAGTTAACGCTCTACCAAAATGTACCTTCTCATACTAACGATATTGTAGCAAATTTTCGGACCCGTGGACACTAAATTTTATGAAAATCATTAGAGCCGTTTCTGGGATTCCGATTATATATATACACAATTCGAAAAAAAACTACCCTTGTCCGCTTCATTGTCAAATACAGTTTCAGTGTCAAATAGATCTTTTGCTTGGAAATACTACAGCTGGAAATAAAATCCAAAGCCCTAGAAGATTATAGGATGCAACTATGGAAAATATCAATAAGATATAGTCGATACCAGAGGATATATAACTATCACCTTTATACCGGATGTTAAAAGCCCAGACCTAAAAACCAGTTCAACTTAATACCGTCCTTATCAACCACAGAGTTTAACCCGAAATATGATAATTAATACAGCAAATAGTAAAAACCTAAGCGACCTTTAAATTTTATAAATGTAAATAGTAATCTTTAAACGCATGTTATAAGGGCCTGTGATATGTCTTCATCATCAACAGTACGATTACGGTCACAGCCAGTCAAAAGTCTACTGCTGCACAACCTCACCCATATATTGCTTCAGTAGATACTTGCCATAGTTGCCACGCTTGGTATGCGTTTTGGCCACCACAGTTTTTTTCTGGTTATTATTAGAAAGACGCTGCTTGCCCATCTCTTAGTTTGTTTTCCTTTATCACCTCTTACGACACCCATGGGACGATGTGGAGAAGTAGATACTCTTAAACCGCCACTGCACGATAATAACTACAACTCATCACAAGTCCACTGCTAAACATAGGCCTCCACAACGAATGTCACGAAGTACGGACGCTATCACTCAGATCATATTATATGTACCTAAAGTTGGTAGTGGACAACAGGCACTACTAACTATCAGACGGGTTCTTCTAAATAAAATATAAACAGAACATAATATTCACTTTCTAGCATCTGCGACTCTTCGTAGACGCTGTGTAGGAGCTATCAGATCACATCTAAATAAAGAACCACTGTACATAGTTTCTTGACCTAATGAATCATCAATATAATTCGTATAGACACATTTATTTCGTGCAGATTAAAACAAAACATTATCGAGTGCGGACAGAATTAGTGTATAATAAAGATTCTTTGTTCTTTTACGGTGGATATGATCAAAGGAATTTTCAATTAAAAGGACTTCATACTGCATTCAAAAGAAAGTATAGCATTCTCCACTGTTATTATATTCTCATTCCGCTAGTTTACGATGCAATAAAATTCATCAATCGAAATCTTTTCAAAAGTATTCTGGTAAATTAAGCAAACATTACTCATTTTGAAACCAGGTCGTGGATTTGAAAAATATCAACGATTTGCTTTGTAGATGTTTGGCCTAAAAATTATGCGAACATCGATAGACCTACAAAGACATAAAATTACAGCGTAACTTGAAAAAACTGAAAGCACTCTTATAAATATTATTTTGTGTGGTAGAACCATGCTGCAGATATATTATGATTGTTACATGAATGGGTCGCCTTTACCAGGGAAGGACCACGCTCTGCTTGAATACCGACGAAAATAGCTGCTGTGTTTTGTACGGTGAGTGTAGAGAATCGGAGACCTTTTTTCAATGAAAAGAGGCTTCCCATTTGGTCTTAAGGGGTGTTCATCAGGCGGATTGTGTGCTCGTTTGTCGCCCTTATTCTATAAAAAATATATTGAAAATAATTGAAAAGACAAGTTCCCTTAAAACCTTGGTTTGTACGTTACACACATGTGTTGCATACGCTTATTTTTCTCTTTCAATCTACTACGTTTTACGAGTAATTTATGTTGTTTTTCCCAAATCAACAAGAAATAAAAGATTTTAAATATCATACAAGGATTTTTTAAGAATTTATTCTTCATTTCAAGCACGTTTCGGATGTGGATAATTGCAGTAGTTACATCAAAACTTGAGTGCACATAACATAAACGCTCTAATGGTGAATGCAGTTGCATTTTTTACCATGTTTTGTCTCTGAAATACAGTAAGCTAAAGTAAATAAATGCAAATTTCAGTTTAATTTTTTTAATCATTTTTTCAGGAATAAGACGATACTTTGCGGAAAATCAAAGATGTTAAATATAATTACGCATATATTGTACGCGGATCTTATGCCCAAATACTTAAACGTTTATCTCGTGTTGTATTTGTCACATTAAGTCAAAGTGACTGCGACATCACGAGACGTAACAACATCTTAAAATTGAGTAGGGTTTGGGCATTTGACCATTAGCTTATTAATTTCAACATCTTTTGAAGCAACAAAATAACTGTGAGGAATTCCATCATACGAAAAAGCAACGTTCGTCATGTCCATGGAACGCAGTGTCACTTACCATCAGGTGGATTGTTAGTTCGTTTGTCACTTAAATTTTATATTTGTTTGTCTTTTTTTAACTGAAAAATGTTCATTGTTGTTGCCACAAGAAAGTAACCCAAATATTTTGGACACATTTATACGTGGTAGAGCCATGCTGCAGTTATATTATTAGTATAGTTGTAGCACGAATGGGTCTCTGGGTGGAAATAGTAGCTTAATGCTGCTGTGTTTCGTATAGTGAGTGTAGAGAACCGGAGACCCTTTTTACTGGAAACCAGGCATTCCATCTTAGTTCACATGCTATTTATATCTGTGAAACGCCTCCAAAATAGGAAAAATTCTTACGCATCAAATTTTTTTACCTGTGTGAAACAGCCACTCTGCAGCTATATTATGGTTGTAGCACGAATCGGTCGCCTCGACCGAGGTAGTACCACGCTCTCATAGAATACCAGCGTAAAATAGATTAATGATGCTGTGTTTACTGGAAACGAGGCATATCATTTTAGTCCTCAGGTGTGACAACGCATTTGCGTTTTCATTCTTCATCGAGGATAAATGCGTAAACCCTATATTCTATAAAAAAATGATCGTAAAATTTAATTTATCGTGTTTGTGAAAATAATTAAGAAATGCGTTCAAGATGGGGCTCTCGAAGCGTCCTGGTGCGCGATGGTTTAAAATAGCCCCTACAAATTAGGAATATTCCACGTCTGCATGGCCTCGGCATGGTATTTTCTAGCAACAAAATTCCACGGTTTTCTTTTCGAAAAATTTTAAAAGCGTTTGGACATTTTTTATATATTACTATTAACGTGTTATTTTTGATTATCTGTATTAATAAAAGAAATCCGAAATAAATTAGGATTGTGTTAATAAACTGTATATTGTCAGACCAGATACAAAAGCTTATTAATATGCTAGTCGCCCGCCCCGGTTTCACCTGGGTAGGTTATTTAGATTTTAGATCGTCAATGGACATTTATTTCACCAATTTTTAGATTTTCCGAAAAAATCTCTCAAATTTTTGGGATAAAATATAGACTAGATCATCAAGAGTGAGATCTCTTCCTCAAGATATACGTGGACGAGCTGTGCTGCAGCTATGTTAGTAGTAAGGATGTAGTACGAATGGGTCGGTTCGACCGGGGAAAGACCACGCTCTCACAGAATTACAGCATAAAATAGTAGCTTAACGCTGCTTTGTTTTGTACGGTGTGTGTTGAGAACCGCATACCCTTTTTACTGAAAACGAGGCATTCCATTTTAGTCCTCACGGGTGACAACGCATCTGCATTTTGATTCGTAATCAAGGATAGATGTAGATGTATATGGGCCACAGCAACCACTTACCATCAGGTGGACTTTTTCACCCAATTTTATAAAATAAAAAAATATTTGTAAGTACAAATAATCGTTGAGTTGAAGCCTATTAGCGTTAAGCGAAGCGGCCTTCTCGGCGTGATGACCTAGTACGAGATACGGGAAATCGGTAGACGCAGGTTGCTTAGGACCATGCTTTGTAGCGTTCTTTGGGCGAGACCCACGTTCAGCAGTGTATTTACGATAGGCTGCAATGATGATGCTTATGAGGCATCTATTTGTGGAGATTTATTTAAAAAATGTTAAAAAATTTATGAGCTAAGGTCCGTGTAATAAAATAAAATCATGTGTCTTACCTTAGCTCAAGAATTTGTTAACATCTTTAATATAATGGATTTCCGCAAAGTAACGCCTGATTCTATTAAGGAGAATCATTTTTTAATGGGATAAGGGTGGCTCGTTTGTCAGTCCACCCGATAGTAAGTGGTTGCTGCAACCTATAGTAATTTAAATTAATCCTCGATCAAGAATCAAAATGCAGATGTGCTGTCACCCGTGAGGACTATGATGGAATGCCTCTTTTCTAGTAAAATTTGTAACCGGCCTTCTACACTCACCATAGGAAACACAGCAACCTCAAGCTGCTATTTTACACTGGTATTCTGTGAGACCGTGTTCCCTCCCCGACCGAGCCGACCCAATTCGTGCTACAACTATACTGCTTATATACCTGCAGCATGCTCTACCACGTTTAACCATTTTATTAAAGATGCGTAATTAATGCCATGTGGCAGCACAGGCAGGGGACAGACACAGGGAGATAAGAGAAAAATCTCTTCATTTTGTGCCGTGGGTGGCTTAAGAGGCGACTACGGGTAATGCTATAAATGTTTTATGGCTTCCGAAGTAGCGATATGTTTACGTCAGTCTTAAATACACCCAGACCGGAGACAGGCAACAGTGCCATAGGTTTGAGACGTCTGGCGCTGCAAGCATCAGTCCATTCCAAGCTAAGCTAAGCCAATCCAAGCGTGACGAAAAAGACAACGAGGCAAATGACTTTTACGGACCTATAAAGAAAAAAGAAGAATAATGATATAAAATTAATTTGCTAATGTTGGCGTCAAATTTAAAATGATGTGTATTACTTTGATGTGCATCTTATAGCCTTGATGGTTAGCCAACTTAGATTCTATTTCTCCTAATAATGCCACATTTACAGGCTTAACACATTTTCGACGGTTATTTATTATTTACGTCATTTATTATTTTAGCGACAGTAGCCTATTGGCCCTGCCATTAGGCTATTGTGGTTCGCGCAGAAGGTCATGGGTTCGAATCCACCATTTGACTACTGTCGTGAACCACTCCTAATACAAGCATTTTCTGCTTACCAAGAGTGGTTACAGGGAGTTTTAGTAATTTTAACAGCATTTAAAAACACAGTATAGTACAGTAGTAGTAGTACAGTATTGTAATTTTAAATTAAATTTAAAAAGAAAAAAATTATAAATTTTGTAATGAACCTCATAAGGGATACAAATAGCGGACTTAATGTCTTATGGCGTTTCTACCAGTTAGCCATGTACTCGTATGATTTGAGAAACTGTGCAGGTGCAAATAATTCCTTAATAGAATAAGTATAATAATTTGTAAAGTGTACATAAATAGAATAAATCAAATACATAAGGTTGTTTTTGTATCCTAGTGTATTGGTGTCGCTTTAAGTGGTGGACGTCGTAGTGCATGCAATTGTGAGACTCTACAAATTGTATAATTGAAATAATACTAGTTTTTATGGATTTTATCGCGTATATTTAACTATAAATACCCGACGTTTCGAGTGCTTTACAGCACCCATGGTCACGGGGAGGACTGAGATGTTCAACGTCCAAATGTCATAGTTAACAGCGGTTACCATAGATAAAAATTTTACTTTTGTTCCGATCTACACAGTATGAACTTATGGTATCTTGAAGTCTTGCAGTTGTATGCTTGGGTTGGGATTTTATTTATTATAGGATCCCAAGCAGATGGTAGCACCCAGCCATCTTCTCTATTGAAATTAGGATATTTTTTTGATTTCAATAGCCTCGCGAATCATCCTTGGAAGGAATCGGTGTTCTTTAGAGAGGATTTGTGGTCTATCAAATCTGATGTAGTGACGGGGGCGATCCTGTACGTGTTCACAGACTGCAGACTTCCCGGAGCGTCGATTCTTCACATCAGCTATATGTTCTTTAACGCGGGTTTTAGTTAAATATAGGTTTATATTTAACTAAAACCCGCATTATTGGAGCGTTATAGTTAAATATACGCGATAAAATCCGTAAAAACTAGTATTATTTCAATGTGTAGTGTTCGCGTAAATATAAGAAATCATTAAATTGTATAATTACACACTTTATTTTCAAGCGAATCTTCGCTAAATGTTTTTCATAGCTTTAATTCGAAAATATCTTTTGTAAAAATTACTTATAGAAGAGTCCTCCTGGAGACCGGATTTATAATTTTTAAGTGCATTCGCCTGTAAAGAGCACATATTTTAAGTCTTTTTTTATTTATTAATCATTAACGTCATTACAGCCCATCCCAATACTACAGAACATCAGTCTCCCCCAATAAACGTCACAAGACACGCTCCTGAGCCACCTGCATGTAGCGACCCCTGCATCCCTTGCCAAGTCGTCGCCATCTAGTGGGAGGACGCTCTGCAAATCTCTCCGATTTTAAGCCTAATACAGAGTAAATGAATAGTAAAGTTTATGTTCTTGATTACTTTAAATGTCCGAATATCCTCAAGCATAAATTTCCAGTGCTTATTAGGCGTATACTTGATGCAACTCAAAAGCGCAGAATGTTTTTAATTAAGTAAATTTCTTAATTTGTCCTTATCGCGAAAAGCGCTAAGTTCAGTGTCAGAGATATATTTATAAACTCAATTGCCCTTAAGATTTTTTAATGTTTCTGGAACAGCTGTACCGTGATTCATACGACATTGGCGCGAGAAATATCGGGGAATACGAATAATGTATTTAAAATTTAAACATACACGGCCGTGAATATGAACACGAATTACGAAAAACTCGAAAACGAAACCGTACTAATTGCAAACCATCGATACGTAGTATATGTATTCTGTGCCATCGATATTACAACTGACTCGCCAAATAATATAGGATACACATCCGAATAAACATTCGCAAAAACACTTACTTGTTTTGCGTTAAGTCTATTTTCTACTAATATAAACATTATAACATCCTCAGTTTCTAACTTTGTTGTACGATGCGAACGGAAACAGGGTCAAACAGGCAAAACAAAGTGAGCAAAGAATTGTACTTACATTGTGCTGATGGAGCGTCAGTATCACGTTGTCGAAGGCCGATGAGTTGGACAGGGCTTCGGAGCTGCCGCGTAGTAGCTCAGCCAACAAATCAGCGCCTGGCTTCACACCTGCCAACTTGGAAGGCGACGAAGTCGCTCGGACGTGTGTGGGGCCACGTGGTCTGTTCCCAGATATCGGAGCAGCGCCTACGCTGATTTTGCGACAAGGAACTGTCGCGTCCGAAAAACTCCTTCTACCGGCGTCCACGGATCGAGTAGACGGCGCTTCTAAATTACGACCGAAAGGAACCCTCGAGAACTGTTGCTTTTTGGCTTCAGCGTCCGAGTTATCAGATGGAGTGAAAGGAGAGGGTGATGCGGTCCGGTCGCGCGAACATGTGTCACTTTCCGCCTCCGAAGGCGAATCTCCGCGCGATGTCACACCGTACTTCCGTCTCACTCTGTAAGTATCTTCTTCTCTCTCATCGGAGCTTTGTTGAGTAAACCGCGCGCGTCTTGCTCGTAGCTCTTCCGACCTCGGCCACAAAGGCATTGCGCTCTCAGCAGGACTTGGTGGCCCATTGGTGTATGAATCGTCTGATTTCTCACCAAGGAGTGAGGAAGTCCTTGCTTCAGCCGACAGACGCATATCTTGTAATGAAGCGTCACTACTTTCGCGCTTGCAACCGTTTACTGCGGGTGGTAGATCTTCTTCGCCACCATCGTCACTCGCAGTAGTTATATAAATTCCTTTCCTTCTTTTTGTTTTATCCAACGGCCTACGTCTTTCTCTGGCACCGATTGGGGCCGGTGTACACGGGTTTTGAACAGCTGCTAATAAATTCGCCACCTGTTCACTGGTTATTGTTTCGTCCTCCTTGTCTCTGTCCAATGAACCATCGGACGCCACGTCCGAACGTTGTGCTTCGTCTGACGGTAACTCTTTCGACCACTGTTTCACTATACACTCATACACAGGCACAGGGATTGAACTCGCGATTGCGCTTGCAGGCTCTTCGGCATCAACCGGAAAGTTACCACACTCACAGTCTACGTTTGCACATGCGTTTGGAGGAGGATCGGGAAGAGGTGGGAAAGCGAAAGGTTGAGCGGGTTCCATAGGTGAGGTACCCTCACTATGCGCCTGCGCACTATCGGCTTGTGAGCCGTCACTTTCTTCACGAAGTTCATGTAAGACGCGTGGAGTTAAAGCGGGCAAACTGCCCCCCGCTTCAGTCTGACCCTCCTCCCGAACAGGGGGTACGCGACGCGGTAACGGGTGAGTCAACGAACGAGCACCAAATTGTTTATGCGGTCCATCGGGTGGCGGAGATCGAGGAGCCGGTGAAGCGTGAGCCAACAAACCCTCATCTGAACCCACAGCGGAGTCAACTGATGCAACCGATCCACCTTCAGTTACATTCTCTTCAGGAACAAGACTCCTGGTATCGTTATTGCGTTCAGTAGCAGCTTGCCCTATTTCAGTTTTTGCGGATCTCTTTCCGAAGTCGAAGATCGATCGTTGCCGATCGATGCCGCGGTAGTATTTGTCCTGCGCGAAATCGCCTTGCGAAAACGACGCGCTCCTGTACGGTATAGTTTTCTGCGCGTAAGAGCCGACGATTGACCGTGGCTCGACGCGAACTAAGGTGATGTTATCGGCGTCGAATTCGTCATAGCGGTCGACGGAGGCGCCACGCGGCGGGCTGTGGCGGTGGCGGGACCGTGGCGGTGGTACGGGCGGGAGCACTGGCGCCGAGTGTGGTGGCGGTGGCGGCGGTGGCGGAGGTACGTGAGCGCGTGGCAGCAGGCGCTTGGTGAGGTCCTGCAGGCGCTGGTGGCGCGAGGGCCGCTCTTCTCGCGCGCCGCGGCCCAGGCGGCGCTGGAGGCGCTCCAGCGTGCGGCGATCGGGCTTGGCGCGGCCGAGGCACGCCGCCACCGCCTCCTCGGAGCAGCAGCGGCACGGGCAGGCGCGCGGCGGCGGCACGCGGCGGACGGTGTACCTCACCGCTCCCAGCGTCACGTACGGCGACCTGCGCACACGCAGATATATTTAGACGCGGGAACGCGCGACCCACCGAGCGGCCGAACGGCGAGTGCGACCGATTTAGACGGCGGGCGACTCGCCGCTGAATTCCGGGAGGATTCCCCGCGACCCACTCCGCGAGGAGCTATATCCGAACAGATGATTCGTGTCTGAGTTTTTCGCTTTGATGAACCGTGGGCACGGTAGATAAAAGTGTGTATCGGTTCGGAATGCGCTTCAAGACGCTGACGACGTGAACTATGGTATTTGTGTTCAAGTGCAATTTGCGTAAGAACGGCAGGTGGCAAACAGACAGACGGAAGACGCTTCGTGTAAAAATAGGCGAACATTGACGATTTGGCGAAACAGCGACCTCGCAGCAATGTTTACATCTTATATCTCGTTGTAGAGGACAAAGTCGCGTTTAATACTTATTATTTGAACTATTCAAATAACGTCGATTACATTATTCATTGTAAAACATACCTACGTAGTCAAGTACTTGACAGTTAGTTCTTGTGAAAATTTAATTAACTTTTTTTATTTTATGGCCCAACATAAATTTGAAGAACGTAAGAATTAAAATAATTAAACTCTACAATATTTTGAATTCATAGAACTATTTAGTAGAATGAATTTTTAGATACCAAATGATTTCAATACTAAAGCACATTGAATAAGGGGTCTTAAAAAAGGTTCTTTAAAAGAAATTACACGCTATAGGTGTGATAAAAAGGCTGATGAATTGCGATCTGCTTTCCTTAGTTCAAAAAAACGAACAACTCAGAATGTTCCCAAATTAATTATTCCCTTTAAACATCATTCATTACTTATCAGACATTAACGAAATACACACTTCACAATACTTCTTAGAGGAAAAGTAAGTAAAAAATTACAGTCAATATACGTCCCCCAGCTGGGCAAGGCCTCGTCTCATTATTGAGAGAGTTTTAGATCAAGAAAGTGGTCGGCGCGCTGCCTCAGTACATGATGGCGGATTTGACATGTAGATTATTTTTTAATTCCGACCTGCACACTTTCTCAAGATGTTTTCCTTTACTATCGAACACGTGTTAAATCAATACCCGGGTTGCTCGTACGGCTAGCACTTAGTCCCTGAGCTACGAGAATAAAATATAAATATTATGTAGTACCCCCACGAGAATCCACTTCCACGAGATGATCTCGTAAATGTTGTAAGAGGTGATAGAGGGAAACTGAATCAGGAGATGGGCGATAGCATCTTCATAACCGCAACGGAACAGCAACTTCAACCTGCGGTGATATTTTCGTACTGTCCTTGCGTCCTCAAATATCCCAATATGATGAAACTTCCCATACTCGAAGCATTCTATGGGAAGGGATATGTTCAGTGGTGGGCTTATTATGTGCTGTAACGAATGAATAAAATAATCATTACTTTAAACACAAAACAGTGGCATTGTACTCGTATCTATTCCTTGTGGAGTGTAGAGGTAAAGAAAACCGTCTCTGTATTTTTTATAGAACCTATAAGGGTGGCAAAAGAGCACACAGTCCACCTGATTGTAAGTGGTTACTGTGGCCCATAGACATCTATCCTCGATAATGAATCAAAATGCAGATGCGTTATCACCCGTGAGGACTACGATGGAATTCCTCGTTTCCAGTAAAAAGTGTCTCCGGTTCTCTACACTCACCGAACGAAACACAGCAGCGTTGAGCTACTATTTGACGCTAGTATTCTGTGAGAGCGTGGTCCTTCCCGGTCGAGCCGACCTATTCGCGCTACAACTATACCAGTAATATAGCTGCAGCATGGCTCTACCACGTAAAAGACGTAGTAAAACGCTTCCAATAAAGTTTGCGCTGCGTTAGCATAGGATAAGAAAGCGCCAAAAGTAATTAGAATAAGACGGAGAATCACACTAATAAAATCACGTTTTTCGCAACAGTTTGTTTGGTTATATTTACTAAATTATTTTAGACTACGTTGAGTTGAGGTTTTGTCACGAACATTTTTAAATATTTGAACTCAGCACACTTCACCGCGTCTACAACAGCTATGTACATATCGTAGTTTTTCAGACGCTAGCGCTGTTGTGGTAGGTACTGAAACATCTATTTCAGTATACAGTTGGACCCTTTTTAACTTTTTCCCTATATGAAATGATTCTTTTTACCTCAACGCCCCATACTATTCCTGCTAAATAATAAAAATGAATAACCTTTATTTTTTACTAATTTTAGGTAGTATTGCTGCGCTTAATGAATCACAACTTATTTTTATGTATACATTTTGAAGATAGTATTTTACAGTTTCACCAAGCGACTCTGAGACAGTTAGGAAAATTTCAGCTACCTATTTAATATTTATTTTTAAAATTGACGTTTATTTTCATTACACCACCACAGGTATCACATGGTTCGTGAAAGAGAACAGTGAACGTAAATAATTTTCGTTCACTAAGAAGTAATTGTACGATCCGTCCTGAATAGCCATGCACTCGACAGTAAAGGAAAACTTCTTAAGGAAAACTGTGTCTGAAAACAATTAATAATCTAGAAATACGGTAAATTTTTTACAATTATTACTTTTACAATAATAAAACTTGTAGTGGGTAATTAGAATATCCACTACACCATATCATACCTGTGGGTGTCGTAAATGGGCAGTAACATCTTCCTGATAACAATTTAAAATAAAATAATAAATAAACTGCGGTCGCCAACTCGCTTGCCAATCGTAGCAACACTGGCAAAATTCTCCCTATCTATGAAGGAGGCATATGTTCAGGAGTGGACTTTCACAGGCAGTATGGATAGATGGATGAACTTAGTGCTGATTTTTTATAAAAGTTATTAGGGTAAAATTCAAAATTATAACATATAAAAGCTCTGTTTATGTGCTCTGTAAGTATATGAATAAAATTGTTCAATTATATTTAAGTGAGACTATATTTTTTTATAGAATAAGCGTGAAACACGAGCACTCAGTCCACCTGATGGTAAGTGGATGTCTGTGGCCTATAGACATCTACATCTATCCTCGACTACGAATCAAACTGCATAAGCGTTGTCACCCGTGAGGACTAAGAATGCGTAGTTTTCAGTGAAAAGGGTCTTCGGTTCACTCCATACTCACCATACGAAAAACAGCAGCATTAAGCTAGTAATTTACGCTGGTATTATGTGAGAGCGTGGGCCTTCCCCGGTCAAGCCGACCCATTCGTGTTACAACCTTAATATAGCTGCAGCGAGGCTCCACCATGTATAATATTATGTTGATGAATAACTTTTATCTAATGATTGAAAAATCGGATTCTAACTATAATATATTATATTAAATACAGCAGCAGCGTTAAAGGGACGAGGCGTCTAGTACCATCCACCTATAAAGCGTGACGATTAAGGCAAATACAAGAGGGGAGGCCCACTTCCAGCAGTGAACTTTCAGAGCTGTTATAGAAGAAAAACAAGATGAAAATACTTATGCATAATGCATAAGTATTTTCATCTTGTTTTTCTTAAAATACTTGATTCATTTTATAATTAAATATTATTATTATATTAATATCAAAGTCTATTATAATAATATAAATGATATAAAAACTGGTAAATACAGGGGACCTGGAGAAGTCGCACCTTCTTCTCGTGCCATCTTGCGGTGAACGTGAACGCGTGTCGGACGCCATCGACGGTCATGTGACACCACACGTGCTCGCCGCACCTACACGCATATCTGCAACAAATAGTAAAAATTTTATGCATACTGACTATAAATTAAAAATAAAATTAATCTATTTTATTATATTCTATATAATATATAATCACGGATTTCAAATTTAACACAGTCTTGATATATTATTGCAAAGAATGACGTTTACGATAATTGTTTTAATTTAGATTAAGTAAAAAATAGACACGGAGCATTTTTACATAATTGCATTATTGCACACTTTGATTATATTATATAATCAAAGATTGCACATTATTGATGTAAATCGAATAACTAAGTCAAGAAAACATCAAGTATATTTAGATATACCCTAGCGACATCTATCCAAATAGCGACTGAGAGCTATCTTCCTTCCGGATGTTCAACTTTGATATAAACGGTGTCAGCTTTGGGCGGGCGGTTTACAATTTTGTTTCCATCTCCGCCGATAGATGTCATAGTTCGTTTTTGGAAAGATTTTAACATTTAAAATCTGGTTACAATTTTATAAATTTTCGTTTTCCTAATTCATTTAACAAACATGATATAAAGACAAATACTTAACATAATTTTCTATGTTACCTTCTGTGTACTACATATCGGGAATTTGTCAATAAAACAAAAAATACAAATTATTCATCTAAATTTATTTTATCGCCTTCAAAGTAGGCCCCATCGCTTGCAATACAACATCTCCAACGCTTCACCCAGTCTTCCATACATTTTTCATAGGCTATTTGCGGTATGGCCTTTAGCTCATTCAGCGAATTTTTTGTTATGGCTTCTATCGACTCAAAACGTTTTCCTCGAAGTGGTAATTTTAACTTGGGAAATAAAAAAAAGTCAGACGGAGCCATATCAGGTGAATACGGTGCTTGGTCGAGAACTTTTGTTGAATTTTTCGCTAAAAACTCTTTCACTATAATGGCTGTGTGTGATGGTGCATTATCATGGTGCAGCATCCATGAGTTGTGTTGCCACAAATCTGGACATTTTCGGCGGATACTCTCACGCAAACGCTTCATGACGCCTAAATAATATTCTTTATTCACCGTTTCTCCCTTTGGAAGGAATTCGGAGTGAACCACACCACGGTAGTCAAAAAAAACTGTCAGTATCACCTTGATTTTGGAGCGACGGTTTTTTGGGTTTCGGCTCGTTTTCGAGACGCCATACGAAGACTGTTGGCTTGTTTGCATGTCGTACTCATAAACCCATGTCTCGTCGCCAGTTATTATACGTTTCATTAAGGTCGGATCCGTAGAAGCTCGGGAAACCATGTCTTCAGCGACATGCTTTCGCTGCGCTCTTTGAACAAAATTGAGCTCTTTTGGAACTAGTCGAGCGGCGACGCGTTTCATGCCTAAAATGTCAATGAGAATGTTGTGGACGGACTTAAAAGATATGTTCACCTCACTAGCCAACTCTCTCAGACTCATACGTCGATTTTCGAGCACTAGCTTCTTGATTTTGTCGATGTTTTCTTTGGTCGTAGCGGTTGAAGGTCTACCAGAACGAGGCAAGTCTACTACTACTTCTCGGCCTTCTTTAAAAGCCTTATACCATTCATAAGCCCTTGTTTTCGATATACACGATTCGCCGTAGGTATTTCGCTACATTTTTAGTGATTCACCACATGAAATATCATTCAAAACACAAAATTTAAGGCACACTCTTTGTTCAACAATATTTTCCATTGTAAAAATCGCCGAGAACTCAAAACTATGACCAACAAAAAGTGTAGTTTAAAACAAATTAAATGACAGATCCCGCTCAAACTTTGCGCGCTAAATCAGTACAGTGCTACCAACATGCAGTAAAAAAATTAGAACGACCTCTTTTACGCGGGTCTTTTTATTGACATATTCCCGATACTTTTTACACAGAGTAGTATTTATTCTACTGTTAAAAATCACCAAAGATACATTTTATGGAATACTAGCTTGCCAGGCAGACGTTGTTCCACCCTTTTAGACGACCCTTTGTCATGTCCTATTAAAAATCCTTAAATTCGCAAAAAAAAAAATTGTGGCTCACTCATGGGAAAAAAAACTAGCATATCTCTCAAGTCAGCAGTATTAAGCTGCTCTTTTAAGCCGGTATTCTGTGAGAGCGTGGTCCTTCCCGTGTCCGAGCCGACTTATTCGTGCTGCATCCATTATATAGCTGTAGCGTGGCCCCACCACGTATAAAAAGACTCTTGAGAGGTGGACTTTATGGTCTCCCTCTCAGTTCAGCCAAGACACCTTTAGCCCTCAGAACCCACGATCAGTCTTGACGCTGCTTGTCTGGCAGTGAGAGAACCCCATCACCTAACCCTGCCATCCTGTCTTTGGTCCGTCTGTTACCTAAGGTGTCATGGTACAGACATCCCAGACTTATGTAATTTATTTCTGTATATTTATATGGTAAGGCTAGGGTATTAGGGATTGCTAGGGACTGCTAGGTATAGGGAACTTAGGGCAAATAATATATACACTACGCGAAAAGAAACGACACTTAAGCATGTGTGCACGTAAAATCGCTTGCGGCTATGTCGCATGTCGAATCGCGCGGGGCGTGGAACGGGCAGTCGCCGACTGCCCTGGCCGAGGGCTAGTAGTAATACCGATATTTGTCAGTATTAGTTAATATGAATATATTCGTCAAGTGATATAATATTTCAATTAATATATGAATATTACTGATATCTTAATGTACATATTACTATTCTATTTATGTAGGTATTAAGTTTATGTTACCAAGTAACGTTATTAGTTTTTATAGCCGTGTATGCTAGGTTTATATGCTTTGATAAATATTAATGTTGTTATTAAATAAATGATATTATAGTATATGTATAACTATTAGTGAAAGTGATTTTAAGTGATTAGAATTAAAATAAATTAAATTAATATAATTAAATTAATATAATTAATATTAAAATAAATTAAAATAAACAAGGGCCCTTGTTTTGTTAGTTTAATTTTTAATAATTTTTTATGATACCTAAAAATATGTGAACTCATTTTAATGAAAGTCGATACGATCTTAACAAGAATTATGGGGAAATACCATGACAATAAAACTATAATGACGCCAATAATTTTATTATATTACATTAACTAAAATATACACTATTAAAAATACCACTGGAGTCAAGAAATTTTAGATATCTATAAAGAGTTTTTGTATTTGTTCATTGTTGTATTTATGGATTATTTCGCTAGAAATATAAATGCTACGAATTATCAATTGTTAGAAATAATAATGAAAATTAAAAAATTAATCGAAAAATTCAAAAATATATAAGAGTAAATTATTTTTAAAGGATAGTAGGTAATACTGATTATTGAGTACTGAAATAAGTGTTGGTTAATTATTTAAGATTACTATTAACTGCCGTGCATATTTGGTTTTGTCGGAAGTTTTTATATTCCTCATTTAATAAAAGTTGATTTAAAATTTAACGTATCCTTCGCTACCCAAATACATAAGTTTACATAATATATAACACATACCTACTATGTTTCTTCTTTGGTACAAGTCTATAAATGAACACATTTCGGTTCGATATCAACCCCAGCGTTACACGCTTCGTCTCAAGGTCACCGGCGCTTAAGCTCTCACGTACAGGGAGTGTCACCGCTGTGGTTAGGATCTCTAGTGTATAATACTCCATCCTACCATATTCATGTGCAGCCAGGTAGTTGAGCTATTGAAAGGAAATTGGGTTAATATTCAAAAGTAAAATATGGTATTGTTCTAAGCCGAAACTATTGATAAAGTTACTAAAAACGACGAAATAAAATCTGTATTGTTGTATTTTTGAGCATTAGTGACTTAGAAAATATACCAGTTTAAAAAATAGCTACATAATGCTACTGAATTCGTACAGCATAGTATGGTCAGTGACGAAAACTGAAAAACCTTTTCACAGGTAACCAGGCATAACATGTTAGCCTTTAGAGGTGATAACGTATCTGCATTTTGATTAATTCGATTATTAAATCGCGGATAGATGTAGGTGTTTATTGACCACAATCATCATCATCATTACAGCCCTTCATAAATCCACTGCTGAACGTAGGCCTCCCCCAAGCAATGCCACAAAGCACGGTCCTGAGCCACCTGCATCCATCGACTTCCTGCATGTCTTACCAGATCGTCACTCCATCTAGTGGGGGGTCGCCCTACACTACGCCTACCGGTACGAGGCTGCCACTCGAGAACCTTTCTTCCCCATCGGTTATCGGTTCTTCGAGCTATATGGCCGGCCCATTGCCACTTCAGCTTACTAATCCGTTGGGCTATGTCGGTCACTCTGGTTTTACGGCGGATATCCCCATTTCTTAGTCTATCACGCAGAGAAACTCCGAGCATAGCCCTCTCCATAGCTTGCTGAGTGACCTTGAGCGTTCTCATACGGCCAGCAGTGAAGGACCACGTCTCAGATCCGTAAGTCATCACTGGCAACACGCACTGGTTGTACACTTTAGTTTTCAGAGATTGAGGTATACCTGACGAGAAGATTAAGAGAAGAGACCCAGCCGAGTTGAATCCGTCGATTGACCTCTCCGTCGAAGTTGGACTTACCTAGTCGGACTATTTGTCCCAGGTAAACGTACTCGTCAACAATTTCGAGCGTAGTGCTCCTAACAACTACCGGCATAGGTGTGACATGGACATTAAACATGATCTTTACTTTGTCCATGTTCATCTTAAGACCTATCCGTTGGGAGATACTATTGAGGCCATTGAGCATAGTGCTAAGGTCCTCCAGCGATTCTGCCATAAGGACTATATCGTCGGCAAATCGAAGGTAAGTGATGTACTCGCCATTGATGTTAATACCGTATCCTTTCCAGTCTAGTAGCTTGAAAACGTCCTCCAACGCAGCGGTGAAGAGTTTCGGGGATATAACGTCACCCTGTCTTACACCTCTCTGCAGTTGGATAGGTTTCGAACTCTGGTTCTGTACTCGGATAGCCATCGTAGCCCTACTGTACAAACACTTCAGCACTACGATATACCGACAGTCAACTTGGCACCGCTGAAGGGACTGTAGCACCGCCCAAATTTCGACGGAATCAAAGGCTTTCTCATAGTTCACATACGCCAGGCAAAGTATGTTATAATATTGGCCACAATATTCACTTGCAATCAAGTGGACTGTGCTTGTCACTTATTGTTTTAAAAAATGTATTGTGATTGTTTAAAAAAGGCTATTTCCTTTCATATTTTGAAACCATTTAAGGAGTAGTATAATTTGTCGTATGACGCACGACGAAGCACCGCAGTTTATCACAGAAGATTTAAAAAGGAAATTGTATCTTTAAACGCCATCGGGGACCGACGAAAACGTTTCGTGTGATGTTTGACAATTTAAAAACTTCCTCAATACATTTCATTTTGCATTGTTAATGCAAATTATGGCTGTAAAATGGCGCCACTTATGAAGGGGAATGTTAATCCTCACTTATTTAACAAAGTAGCAATAAAAGATATGAAAATACTTAAAAAGTTTAAATGACATTGAGTAAAGGCCTGCAAACGGACATTTTTTATTACGAAAATTAAACTTTCAGTAAAACTTAAAAGGGGACTTCAAAGAACTGAAAGGAATAATTCATATCAGCTTCAGAAGTCTAAGACAAATGTGATAGAAGAAATAATCTATGCTCTGACATCAGAAGCGACGACGACCGATGTCGAGATCATTTTATTTTTTCGGTTCTTTTAAGAAGACTTATTTTAAAGTTTAATTTTTGACCCCTTTGTATATAATATTACAAACTCAAGATAACAACCTACCTAGATTGTCGTTCATATAGTCACTTTACAGAACTCATATCCAATTTTTCCGCCCAAATTCTCCACCTAAATGGGTCGAATTTTTCTCACTAATTTATATGGAACCTTGCCTGAAGCATGTTTTTATGAATAACGGTGACAAACGAGCACACAGTCCACTTGATGTTAAGTGGATGCTGGGATCCACAGACATCTACATTCATTCTCGATTAAGAAACAAAATGCAGATGTGTTGTCACACCTCAGTTATAGTATAATCAACATGGAATGCCTCGTTTCCAGTTAAAAAGGGTCTTCAGATCTCCACACTCACCATACGAAACACATCAGTATTAAGCTGCTATTTTACGCTAGTTATTTTACGGCTGGAGAGCGTGGTCCTTCCCCGGTCGAATCGACCCATTCGTGCTACAGCCATAATATAGCTGCAGTGTGGCTCTACCACGTATAAAAAATAAAATACGAGGTGAGATTTACCATTTATGGCTTGATTACTTTTACCGCCAAGTCGGGTTGTAGTCAACCACTGGCTTATAAGTTTAAAAAAATCGGTTCACTATTGACTCTTAATTAACATGAAAAAAAATGCAGTTGGATTGAGAATCTAGTGACTTGATTCGTGAGTGTTTTGATTCGACTAAAAATTCATGACCTGTACGCAGACTGTAAGCATCATACATAAATAAAATGTGATTATCAATGTGTTTTCTCCATATCACTGTTTAAAATGATGCCCTTGTTTGAAAAAACGTTATACATCATCATTTTAAACAGGTACGTGAATGTAGAAAGTGAAAGGATGATGAAAAGGAAGCAGCGTTGTATTTAAGAGGGCATATGCGTTTCGCGTCGAAAACTACATGGTTTATGGTTTTTCCAAAGGCGATATCGTAACGACGTGAGGAGATTATTTGCTGAAAATTAGGGCTTTAGAAAGATGAAGTCTTTATTTAGTACATAGCATTGCAAAATCATAGTTTTTAATGACGGTATTTTAGGGCGAAGACAATCCCTTCACAGTGTTTTACGAAAATATGCATCAGAGTTATCTTTCAGGTTGAATACAACCATTATTATAAGCTAAAATACTTTATTTTAAGCGTTATTATAATGGAATATATAACCTTTTAGTGTATAGCAAAATCTAAATTACGAAAATATTTCGAATTAATATTATAAAATAATATTATAAAATCACCAAAAACTGTCTACTTCAATGTAATCTTTTCTTTTTTATTTTAGTTTTATTTTGTCAATTATTTTAAAAATACTATAAAACATCACGTGCAGATGCCGTTCGATTCAGTACGCTCCGGGTAATCCCAACGACAGGACGTATTACTTTTTCTCACCCACACCGCGCGATCGCATTGATACACCGATAGGGCTATACTACACCATACTATAACTAGATACCTATAGCACCATCGAGCATTTTAAACGATTCAGACTTTTATAAGCGATATTTTTAGTAGTAAGTAATTTTGAAATATGTTTATGATTGTAATAATTAAATATTAAATGATGTAATGTTTTCATTTCATACATATTTTTTTAGAAATGAGTAATGAACGTAAGCAATTCGGATCAAGTAAAAATACAAAATCGTTGGCTTTCACCTTTGGCTCCGTGGCGGAGTGACTTGGTAATGAGTTGTAGCGCTGAGCGCCTCGGGTTCGAATCCCACATGGAACAAAAATTTGTATTACCTACAAATAAATGTTCCAGGTCTGGATATTTGTCCTTGTGAAATTAATGTATTTAAACTGCCCCAACGATGTACTTAGGAAACATTCCTGGTGTGGAGATAACGTTATAATTAAACAAAGACATGCCATCAAAAACATAACTTGTAAAATAACTAAGTCTCGCAATGGTGATACGGCCGTGCCGCTGTTTTGGTCGACTACCGTGCCCCCAGATATAAAACATATGAGCCGTGCTTGAGTTGAGTAGAGTGAGAGTTGGTGAGTGAGATAATACCTATATACCAGAGAAGTTCAAGGGCGTAGTGCTCGCCGTAAACGCGAACAATCCGGACTCGATCCCCGCTAGTGTTGCCAGGTGTCCCGATTTGCGCGGGACGTCCCGATTTTCAAGGGTCTAGTGACACGTCCCGATTCACCCTTGATCGGGACGCCAAATGTCCCGATTTTCACTAACCTTCTTATTCTATAATTAATCCATAATTTTGACGGCAAAAATGATTATATCTGTTAGCCACTACCACATTAAAATATTTTTACTACGACATTGTCTCACCAGTCGAAAAAAAACCACAAAAGTTTTAAACAGAATTATATTAAAATGAGTGATTTGAAAAATTCAGGGACTGCAAAAAAATAACAAATAGTTCAAAAATGTTTTAATTTGCCTAAAATGAAAAAATTCAGTTTTTACGATGTTTGGATGAAAAGTTATTCGTTTATGAGATCAGACCCGAATAATAATTATAAAGCACAAAAATAAAGTTACAGTCACAATTTCTCGCATTACTCGCATACTGTGATATTTACAGTTAGCGTTGACCATCTGAGCTACCACGGCTCTCAATAAAGCACAAAAGGCTACAAAGAAACCTATATTTTGTAGTCATTTTAGTTGTACGGATATGAAAACCAAATCTCCGATTATTTTTATTTGAAATTTTACTTACTGGACCTGGCAACACTAATCCCGCCGACACTAATGAAATTGTTAGTTTGATGAATTATGTTTACATTATGAAACAGAATAAAAGTTTATCAAATGATATATATTTTACAATACATATTTTTCAATTAGAACATATACACATATTATAATATACTCAATAGGGTGAAAATGTAAAGTCGACTTCAATTTACTAAAAGAATAAAACAATTTCCACATATTAGCCTCCGATTTCTATACACAATATAAGCCATTATATGGAAATTATTTTTTTATTATTTTAGTTCCAATAGTATCAAAGACAGGTATATAATCAAAGATCAAAGTGATTCGTAGTCGTCGTCAGGCAACTATAGCCTCGCGCTCGCCCTGACACGCACACAGAGATAACATTGTAGTGTGCGTCAATATTACGCCGCAAAGCGATCGCGTAGATTTCGACTTGGACATATTTGAATATGCGCTCTTAAGAGGATAGAGTAAGTCAGCTCAAATTCTAATTTCGTCCCCACTTGCCCGCGCGTCGTATGCTATGTACCGACATGTTTGTAATCACTAATACTATAAGTAGAAAGGTCGTTAGACACTTATTTCATTAGGTTTATCATATTTATGGCTGTTTCTTAACGCCAAGCCAGCCGCTTCTTATTTTTATCACGGTTATTTCCCATTTTAATTTTACGTCGTACTGTTGCGTAATGTATATTCTGATCGTAAGCGACACAACCTCCCCGTTCAAAGGCCGAGGCGAAGTGATCGTGCTGCAGGAATCACGCTTCAAAAGGCCGATAGTTTAGGTAATTTCTTTTTACAGTAAAAATAATGGTATTTTAAAAAAAGTAAATAACATAAGCACTGCTTTATAGTTAGTTCAGTTAGTATGCAAAGTTTCATGATCTTATTTAAAGTATTTTATGAATAACACCGGTTTATTGTTTATTTTGGAGGTAACTTTGGATTTTTTTTCTATCGAGAAAATTTTACGAAATCCTGATTTCGTCTAACATAATCACTAACATTAATCCTCAAATTTACCATATATTTATTTCAAAATTAATGCTGCAATATTTTCGGCATAACGAAGGATCTTGCTAAGCCATTTGACATTATATTTCCCCTTAAGACAACTCACTGATTGTCGAAAAAATATTAATCTAACTTAAAAAAATGGATGTGGAAATAGACTACAATAACCGAAAGCTAAATATTTTATATATACACATAAATCAAAGACGTATGAATTCCGCCAACAACATAACAACAAGGTTAGGTCAACACCGACTAAAGTAACGCGTCAGACGTTTTACCCAATATTGTATTAGGAATTATTTTTAAATTATATACGAAAACTGATGACATGCTAATGTGAAGATTGAGAAGATAAGAGTTTCAATATTCTAAGAACGTAAGCATGCTCTAGGTCAGGGGTATAAAACGCTGTTTTCTTTGGAGTAATTTACAGAATTAAGATCATACTAGAACCTAAATGGCCAGACTAAAAAGAAATTAACGCAAAAAGAAACTATATTTTTTATTATTATTATTTAGGAAAACCAGCGAATGTGAGCAAAAACACACGCATTCTGAAACGCGTATAGTATATTTTATATTTGTATATTGTACGGTAGATACTCGGAATCGCGTCTTTGTTTATCCACCTCTGACGGGGTGGACAATCGGAATTCGTATATTATTTGTCTTCCGATTTTTCCCTTGGCTGTGTGCAGTAGTTTATAAAAACATGATAGAAACTGGCCCAAGATTACTTAGTAGACATTAGCATACTTATAAAAATACATACATACACACTTCTTGTTTAAAGTTCCGAACTGAAATACTTTTAATTAGTTAATTATGTACATATATCATTCGATGTGACATATTTTACGTCGTTTTAGAGACATCTTATTGATGAAAGAAAAGCTTTACTACAATTAATATCAATTATTATTTATTAAAGTAGGTATTTCAAAATAAATAAATATATTTTACAAGAACAAGAAACAGTACGGTACTTAACAAATTTTAAAATGTATTTTATTGAGTGACGAATTTATACAGGATACACAATTACGTCTACTCAATAATGAAATTAGTGTTGGTCGTTTCCTGGACACATTGAAGAACTTATAAAGGACATTGCTCCTCGCCCATACATTGTTCGCCCTGGAACCAATCATCATCGTCATCATCATCATTACAGTCCATCACAAGTCCACTGCTGAACATGGGCCTCCCCCAAGTAATGCCACAAAGCACGGTCCTGAGCCACCTGCATCCATCGACGCGATGCAGGAAGCATGTCTTACCAGGTCGTCACTAGGACTATATCGTCGGCCTCATCATCAGGATGTAGTCCTGGAACCAATAGCATCGGAAAATTGTGTGTTGTATTGTCGATCATTAGGGATTTCCTATATGATCTTATTTTTGTAGCGGACTAGCTGCATAAGAGATATATTTAAAAAAAAGTATCACATTTTAAGGTTATATTAGAACTACTAATATTATGGTTTTTATCATTTAGTACGATATTTAAGAAACAGAAAAGCAATATACTGAAACATTTACAAATTTTTGATACCGTCTTCCAACAACATAAAACATCCAGCAATTTACAAGCCGCAATTAACACAAAATACACTTTCCATTGCATATGCGTAACAAAGAGAATAATATCATGCTATTTGATGCTATTGTATATTCTAAGAAATTTCATTAATGATTAAACTAACGCCATCTAGTCATTGGTTTTGTGGCGGGGCTGTCGTCGCCACGCAAGCGAAATACACCGAAGCTTAAATCACGCTATCAACATTCCGAATCATAAACAGCATATATAGAACATCTCCGAACTATCACACGGAGTGTTGGCCGCTCCCCGGGCAGAACACCTTGCCCGGCGGGAGATCTCCCCTTTATCCTTTCGCGGCCACAGTTTATACTTTTTAATTTATAGCTGGCCGCCACAAAAATTTAAGCATTATTAGTAATAATTCTAATGATAGGTATAAAGGAAATCATATTCTATTAAGCAAGTTATTGTTATATGTTATTGTATATATTAACTACATTTAAAAACATCATCATCGTCATCATCATTATAGGCCTTCACAAGTCTACTGCTGAACATAGACCTCCCCAAGGTATGCCATGATCTTCGTTTTGTTCATCTTAAGACCTATCCGTTGGGAGATACTATTGAGGTCATTGAGCATAGTGCTCAGGTCCTCCAGCGATTCTGCCATACGGACTATATCGTCGGCAAATCGAAGGTGAGTGATGTACTCGCCATTGATGTTAATACCGTATCCTTTCCAGCCCAGTAGCTTGAAAACGTCTTCCAATGCAGCGATGAAAAAAAGACACATCGGTGTTACAAAATTAATTAATTTTGTCTTCCAAAATAATAAATAATAAAAGATCCCTTCATAGTTCTAAATTTAAGTTAGTTTATATTTGCTACATACATGAGGTTTATATTATAAGGAGTAATAGTAAAAAATAGAAGTTTAAAATTTGTTTCATTAGGCAACACTGAACCAAATTGAATTTTTTTTAAGAAATATGTCCGCCGGGTTGTGCATGTGCTTATTTCTTGTTATTTCGTATTTTTGGGTGTTTTATCGTAATTGCTTTTGTATAGCACAAAACATAGGCCTCAAGAATGTAGATTTTGTAATAGCTGCAATTGTGGCTGATGTAATTAAAAGCTTTTCCTTGTTAATAATTTTAATCAATATTCAAGACAATATCATGTTGAAAGGAAAACAATTACTGAATACTATTTTCTTCTTCATGTCTTATATAATTATTATCTTCATTCTTATTTTAAAACATCATGGATATATGTCAGAATAAAAAGTAATATATATATATATATATATATATATATATATATATATATATATATATATATATATATATCATGTACAACCATAGGCAATAGCTGCCAGTATTTTTCTCTGACTAATAACCTTCTTGAATCTACAACACAAAAAATATGAAAGTAGAGACGATATAATATAATTTAAAATACTTAAACATAACATGTAATCGAATTAAGTTAATTTTAAGTGTATTCACACATTCATTACAAATATAGATGAATTCAACCCTATTTTAATTAATTTTGGTAACAATTCAATCATATTAATACCTTTATCTAAACAACCTTTAAGTCCATCCATTGTTGTCTTTCGTATAAGCATCAAATACTGGACGTACACGTGTTGTCATACTAGATAATTTAATAACACTATGATGTGGCAAATAGTGGCCTGTATTTGTATCATTTATAACCCTCTCAATGATATCATTTTTCCTCCAGTCTTGCAGAACATGATCATACATTTTTAGGTCACCACTTGACTTTAACTTTTTTGTGGTTGACTTCAATCGTTTAAATGCAACTTCATAATTTGTCTTGAGTCCACACACACACCTCTTTCCATAACAATGAGACTTCATAGCGTCCTTGTGCATTTACTGAAATGTTATCATTGAAATTTTTCAAAACCTCGACTTCAGTATCCTTTTTAGACTTATTTTCATAAGGGTCTCGAATTCCCAATAACTCAATACTCCACAAATCAGAAAGATTTGTTTTTGAAAAGCATGTAGTGCTTGATGTATTGACTGTACTTTGAACTTTTATTGGTTCCTGCAACGTCCATCCTAACTTGGTATTTAACAGCCATCAGGTTGTTCCCTAAACTAACCATTTCATTATGTATAATGGATCCTAAGTAATCCGACCCAATCAAGAGACTTATCTCAGTATCTGTATAATCAAAATCACTGATCACAATATTCAAGTCCCGTAACTTCTCAAATATTTTTTCATTACTAACTTTTGGCAGGTGCCCACATAAATCAGACTGCTGTAATGCATTGATTCTAACGGAAAACCTATTGTCTAAGCTACTTACCAAAACATCAAAGCATTTATATACCTTAGCAGGCTGATCCACACCCCCAAATAATGTGTGACCAATTATTTCTGTGCCAGTCTCTCAACAACTTTGGCTTTTACATACGACCTTTGCGAACCACTCACCATCTAACAATACTCTCACCTTCTTGATTTTTCATTGATAGGTGATATTGACAATAAGTGCTTGTAACAAAGTTGTTATATTAGTTCTGGCACATAACGAAACATTTTACAATGTTCCATTCTTATCTTTCTTATGAATTTCTGGACATAAAATCACAAAGTGTCTTTTTTCACAAGATAAACATCTAACAAAACTTTTACATTTATTAGCCATGTGACCTTTTTTAAGACATATGTAGCAGCAACCTTTCCTTTTTATTGTCTCCTTTTTATCCTCTAGGGACGTCTTATTAGCTCTACTACATTCAAAAGAAGTATGACTGCTTTTGTCATAAAAACAGCAAATAACATTGAATACTTTATCTGACTCCTTTGGTTTTATATTTGACACTAACGATGCTGCTGTTGGTAAGCTGTTTTTTTGTTCCCCGTGGAGAGTGTGATTAGTATCAATACAATTAAAATCGGACCTTGCTAAATTAATTCGCTCTTCTATTTCTACTTCGTTTTTAAGAAAATTTAATAGCTCCTCTACACGATGGGCCAGCGTTGGCCCAGCGCGATGGCCATGCGATGGCTGCAACGCAACTACACGTTGGCGACATTCAGTTGTGATCGAAACGTTTATCGAGATGGACGTGGAAGCATTAGCCGCTGCGGCAATTTATCTATACAACACGTACCGTTATTTTCTTAATGTGCACAAGAATAGAGTTATTAAAAAGAAATGGCGTAGAAGAAGGCCTAAAATAGTACCCCTAGTACCTAAAATGATTATGTTTTTAAAGAATAAGACTAACAAACGAGCACGCAGTCCACCTGATGGTAAGTGGATGCTGTAGCCCATAGATATCTACATTTATCCTCAACCAAAACGCAGATGCGTTGTCACTCCTGAGGACTAAGATGGAATGCCTTGTTTCCAGTAAAAAAGGGTCTCCAGATCTCTACACTCGCCGTACGAAACACAGCAGTATTAAGCTGCTATTTGCTGGTATTCTGTGAGAGCGTGGTACTTCCCGGTCGAGCCGACCCTTTCGTGGTACAACCGTAATATAGCAGCAGCGTGGCTTTACCAAGTATAAATAGTCTTTAAAATTGTACTTATCATCTGTGTTGGGTTTATAATTACTAAAAAACGGTAATTTTATTCATAACCCTATTAAAAATGTGTAAACCCTAAATTTAAACCCTATTATATATATGTAAAACTAAATCTTTCCTTATTTTTATCTTTGTGTTTTTTATGTGTTGGATTCCATATCAGGCTTTCTCCCCGATATAATTCAAAAAATTTTATAACTTTTATGAGGCCACGTATTCGTCATTTTAATTAATTTTCGTTAATATATAAACAAAGCGCGAACGTCCACACTCAACAGTCGAGCACGCACAACTGTGGTGGAATAGGCCACGTGTAGATGCGTACCGCCATCGTTGGCCCACTACCCTTTGATGTGCGGCGGAAAAACCGACACCGTCGCCAATCCCGAGACCATCGCATGCGCCATAAGGCATCCGACACAACTACGCCCTCCACACGTTGGCCCATCATAGTCGGCCATCACGTTGGCCCAACGTGTAGAGGGGCTATTATAAACTTTTCAATTGGTTACCAAGAGGTGGATCAGTGTTACATATATTCCAAGCAATAAGAATTGTTTCGGGAATTGCTGATTCTACAAGGGGATACAAAATAATTTCATATTTCTGTTTAACAATACCTAACGTTTTTAAAGACATCAAATATGTTGAAATTTTGTCATATAATAGTCTAATAGATACTTGTTTTTTATTATTGTTTAAAAGTAAACTTAATAATTTCCTAACATAAACCTGTATAAGAAGATCCTCCCGTCTAAATCTTGCCTTGAGTTGTTCAATAGCCTTTGTATAATTTTCAGCAGACGGAGGGAAACTTTCCACCAATACTCGAGCGTTACTATCTTCCTTCAATGATTGAAGGAATTATGGATACTTATCCCCACCAGACAATGAGTGGTCTTCGTCAATTTTCTTAAATTGGCCCCAATAAGCTAACCAGTTCTTCAGATTATCATCAAATTTCTTTAGCTCATACTTAAGTAAATTTTAATTCCTGACTGGCTTTACATCTTCAACCGTATTAAGAGAAAATTTTGACGACATACCTGTCTTTATCTGATTGTTAATTGTGTGCCATCTGTATTTATACGTATCCGCTGTATCAATTTTAATACCGAAGGATTCTTCATCATAACTGTCGCTTTCTAACATGCGGTCTTGTATCATTTTATCTAGAGCTTCTAATCGCTCAACCTTACTCTTAAGAAATTCAATGTCGATCATCACTTGCGAGAAATTTTTGACTTTTATATCAGCTTCCAGCTTCGTCGCTGTTCGGTTGAAAATTCTTCTTAGTTGCTCTCGCTCCCGGTTCTCTTTAATCGCCGCTGCAGTCTCCATTTTTATTTAATATATGTACTCAAATCCTCCAAACTATTTATTTTATTATAATCTTAATCAGACTTACTTATTTGAGCACGAACTACAGCGGATATTCCGGACTTTTAATAAGTTAAATTCTTTGCCTCACGGTCGCCACATGTGGCTGATGAAATTAAAAGCTTTTTCCTTGTTAATAATTTTAATCAATATTTAGGACAATTAGGTACATGTTGAAAGGAAAACAATTACTGAATAATATTATCTTCTTCATGTCTTACACCAGCAACAACAGCAATGACAAATATAATAAAAGACTTATAAAATAATATGTTAATTTCAACTCTGTAATTTTTATGATGGTTTGTAGTAAGTTACTTTCTACACTATGTTCAGACAACATGGAATTTTATAACATCTCAGGTTTTGGTGTTATTTTATTTTCAAAATAGTTGAAGTAGTAGTTAATAAAGTAGCTTCCAGGCGGCACTGTTGTCGCGGCAAATTTTTATGTTAAAGATTCTTATTTATTTCCGGATAAACACTCTTACCCGTAGACAGAGAAACCAATAGACTAATAATTAGCGTGGCCTCGAGTGAGAAAGGACGATAACTTAGTTTTAGGTTATACAATAATCTTTATGACTTTTAAATGTATTTAGATAAAAATTTTAATTGTTCTAAGAACTGAACTGAACAAGATTCACCAATTTTAAGCTCACAAAACACTTTTTATCTCACTTAAACCAACTTGTAAACTCCTTAGATCGCTACGAACTGCCAAAGTTGTTTAGCAAAGTGTAGTTTGCTAAACAAAAAAACCGGCACGGAGAAAGGGACGAACAATCACACCGCTCTGTCTTATTTCTATGCAAGACGTATGCATAAATCTATCTTTATCGTGTGCGAATGCGAAAGAAGGCGTCAATTTGTCTATAGGTATCTCTGTCTACGCTCTTATCTATGGAGAATAGAATGAGGTGGGACTCCCTTAGTAAAAGTAAATGTATGAAAGGGCGCAAAACTACTCTACCAACATCAAGACATTACATTTATTTTTTTAATAACAGTGCTGACAACATAGGCGAATTATACTAGTGCTGTAAATTTCTATCCACGAATAATTTTACGATATAATATTTACCGATATATTGTTTATCGTATTTTTTATCTAATATAAGTTAGATCTCTGTACTGATTTACATGAAAGAAAGTTTTTACGTGGGGATTGAGTAAAAATGCCGGTGAGGATAAGAAATCTATGTATTTTACACACACATACACATAGCAATTTGTAATTATATCTCTACAATTATTAGGTACAAAAATATGTATGAAATAAACATTAAATAAACAACGCATAATTATAGTAGTAATTAATTAAGTAAAAAATAAATGACTCCGTAGCGCAGCGGTTAAACGTCAGCAGCAGTCCAGGACCGAGGATTTGTTCCTGCACTAAATAAGTGTTTCTATGCTATAAAATAAATAGTCTGCATCTGTCGTGCTTGTTTTTAGCATTAGCTTTTTTTGTAAAAAAGTTTCTATGCTATAAAATAAATAGTCTGCATCTGTCATGCTTGTTTTTAGCATTAGCTTTTTTTTTGTAAAAAAGTTTCTATGCTATAAAATAAATAGTCTGCATCTGTCGTGCTTGTTTTTAGCATTAGCTTTTTTTGTAAAAAAGTTTCTATGCTATAAAATAAATAGTCTGCATCTGTCATGCTTGTTTTTAGCATTAGCTTTTTTTTTGTAAAAAAGTTTCTATGCTATAAAATAAATAGTCTGCATCTGTCATGCTTGTTTTTAGCATTAGCTTTTTTTAGTAAAAAAGTTACTATGCTATAAAATAAATAGTCTGCATCTGTCATTCTTGTTTTTAGCATTAGCTTTTTTTGTAAAAAAGTTTATATGCTATAAAATAAATAGTCTGCATCTGTCATGCTTGTTTTTAGCATTAGCTTTTTTTGTAAAAAAGTTTCTATTCTATAAAATAAATAGTCTGCATCTGTCATGCTTGTTTTTAGCATTAGCTTTTTTTTGCAAAAAAGGGTAAAAATGTTGGTTTTTTTAAACAATTTTTTATAGGATAGGCTATCCACCTGATAGTAATTGGTTGCTACGGCCCTTAAACACCTACATGTATCATCGATTACGAATCAAAATGCAGACGCGTTGTCAACTGTTAGCACTAAAATGGAATGCCTCATTTCCAGTAAAAAGGATCTCCGGTTCTCTACACTCACCATGCCAAACACAGCAGCATTAAGCTACTATTTTACGCTGGTATTCTGAAAAAGAGCCGAGCCATTAGTGCTACAACTATACTACTAATGTAACTGCAGCATGGCTCCACCACATGTAAAATTACGGTTGAATTATTTTGCTTTTAAGTGTAATAAATATTATGTACAAATCACTAGGCTTCTTTACAGAGGTACATACTACTCGCAGAGATCGTTTAATAATAGTCGCTTTCAAAATTTGTGTTTGCAAGTGAATCGTAAAAAACAGTAAATATTTATAAACAGGTATAAACAAATAACTTTGAGTCTGGTTATGTAATTGAATTTTTACCAAAATGTGACTTTAGACATTATCTTTTACTGTATGTAAAGGAAATCTAATTATCATTCCCATAATTGTGGAAGTCCACTGATGAAATAAAAGTTTGTTTTAGTTGGTCATGATTAAAACTACTTTTACGGATTTTATCGCGTTTATTTTTACTTTTTATTTTTAATTCCCGACGTTTCGGGCGCTTTCCAGCACCCATGGTCACGGGGGACTGAGATGACTGACGTCCCGATGTCATTGTTAAACCCGGAGTACCTTCAGCTTTTTTAATTATTGTATTATTATTTATTAGTGTATGAATTAAAAATAATAAAAACCGGCCAAGAGCGTGTCGGGCCACGCTCAGTGTAGGGTTCCGTAGTTTCCCGTCCGTCACAATAAGTGTTCCCACTTATGAGTTTAATTTTTTGTTTGAAAAAAGATACGTTCAGGATAATATATATTATATACTATATATAAAAATACATTTAGATTATAAATATAATATATATAAAAATACATTCAGATTATAAACTGAACTTTGAATTATATAATAAGGATGCTCACAAATCCTTACCAATTAATACACAAAATAAACACACCCAAACTGATGTAATCTATTGTAATAGTCAATTAAAAAAAGACGTAATAAATAATTGTACTCAGACTGACTTGGTAATTAAAGCAAATAATTTAGGTAATGATGATAATGTATACATGGCTGTAGATAATAATGCAAACAATAACTCTAATTTTAACACTCAAAATAGCTCTAATCTTTTTCTCGTATAATTATTTATTGATTTTACACCAAAATGTAAATGGTTTAATAAATAAATCGGACTTGTTAGCCTACCATTTAAATGAGCTATCACAAAATAGTAAAAATATAGATGTAATCTGCATTACAGAGCATAACATGAAAAATGGCGATGATATACATTTGAACATAGCTAATTTTCAACTAGCAACATACGCCAACAGAAATAACAGAAGAGGGGGTTCATGTGTTTTAATAAATAACAAATTGAAATACAAAATGGTCGAATTACATCAATATTCCTGCCCTAACATTGTGGAGTGTTGTGGTGTGGAATTAATAGAACACGGTATAATTATTGTCTGTTTATATAGATCTCCGAAAGAAAACATAGACGCCGTAACTACGTTTTTCAATAACTTTGAAGGTGTGTTACAAAAATTTTGTAGTACTAATAAAAAAAAACTTATAATATGTGGGGATTTTAACATAGATATTTTACAAAGTTCACGGCTTTCTACAGAATTAGAAAATAAATTGTTAAATTTTAACTTACGACCGAGTATTTGCGAGCCAACACGTTTACAAAGTGGCAAGTGTATTGATAATATAATTCATAATATAAGAGACAGTAAAGGTGAAGTGATAGATCTGGGAATATCAGATCATACTGCTCAAGTCCTAAAATGTCCTGTTAACAAAACATACACCATCTCTCATTGGTTCATGTTCAAACGGGATTACAGCATAGAAAACTTAAATAAATTTAAAAATGCCATCAGAAGTCTCAGTTTTAATAGTGTTTATGAATGTCTTGATCCTAATGAAGCGTTTAATGAATTCAATGCATTATTTAAACTATTTTACGATCTCTGCTTTCCGACACTTAAAATTAAAATTCTTATAAATAGAAAACTTACTTGGGTTACTAATGGTATTAAATTGTGTTGTAAACGTAAACGAGAAATGCTATGGCATTCTCGACTACACCCTACCAAGGAAAATAAGAGAAAGCTTAAACTTTATAGTAAACGATTAAGAAAAATCATTAATTTGACACAAAAATCGCGCAATAGTTATTATATCAACAATGCGGAGAATAAAACAAAAGCCACATGGAAAGTGATAAATAAGAATAAATACAACTTGCCCAAAGATAATATTACAAAAATTAATTTTAATAATAAATATATATATGATCCCGATAAAATTGCTGAGGAATTTAATAATTATTTTATCAATGAAGTTCAGCCCATAAACCAGTTTAGTAATAGTCACCAAAGTAACACATCCATAAGTAGTAGACTAAACTCAATGTTTATGCCTGCATGTATTCCTCACGATTTATATAAAATAATTAATAAATTAAAAAATACTAACAGTGCTGGTAATGATGATATAATTACAAAAGTAGTGAAGTTAGTGGCCGTTGAAATTTCCCCAGTTCTAAGTTACGTAGTGAATTTATGTATTGAAAATGGTACTTTTCCTAGTGCTTTAAAAATATCCGTTATAAATCCTTTATATAAAAAGGAGGACAGACATGACCCTAAAAACTACAGGCCTGTCGCTTTGCTTCCAACATTCTCCAAAATAATAGAAAAAGTAATATATAACAACTTATATTATTATTTGGAAGTTAATAACATCTTAGCAAACGAACAATATGGTTTTAGAAAATGTAAAAACATAAATATGGCCATGTATGGATTTATTGAAAAAGTGATCACCGGTATGGATAATCGTTCACCAACAACCGCCTTGTTCATGGACATGACCAAGGCGTTTGATTATGTTGATTTAAATATCTTAGCGCTTAAACTGGAAAAATATGGAATCAGAGGTAATGTGTTAAATCTTATTATTTCATACCTGAATGATAGGAAACAAATTACTAAAATAAAAAAGATCTGTCCTTGTACTAATATTGAAATAACATACCTTTCGCAACCAAAGCAAACAACCTACGGTGTGCCGCAAGGAAGCGTACTCGGCCCATTACTATTCCTAATATATATTAATGATTTGCCCCAGGTGACTCAGCACCCAATGACCTTATTTGCTGATGACAGCACAGTTTTATTCACGGGACGAGACAAGGTCTCAATTGAAATGGACATAACTCAGAATTTATATAGGATAATAGAGTGGCTGAATGACAATAATCTTAAAATTAATTTGGATAAAACGCATATTATGTCATTCAAACAAAGAAAAAACCAACCAAAAATTAATATTAACTATAAAACTAAAATCATAAATGAAAAAGAACACACAAAATTTCTGGGAATTTGGCTGGACGAAAAAATGACATGGAGTAAACATATTGAACACATAATAAAAAAGATAAATCAATTCCACTATGCACTACATAACCTTATAAAAATTACAAATCGTGAAACAGTCATAACCGCCTACCATGCATACGTCTCTTCAACATTGAGATATGGTATAATATTTTGGGGAAATTCTCCAAAACGCGAACTAGTATTTAAAGCGCAAAAGAAATGTTTACGAGCAGTATGTCAGTTGCAGGTTACCGATAGTTGCAAACCGCATTTTATTGATCTTAACATTCTGACCCTACCATCTTTATATATATTTGAAGTAGCTATGTTTGTAAGGAAACATTTTAGCATATTTGAAAACGCTAATAATAAACGACATAGGAACAAACTACGCACAAAACCTCATAAAACAGCCCTGTATTCAAAAAGTTTCCTGGGTATGGCTCCTAAAATTTTTAATAAACTCCCAAGATACATCAAAGAAACCGATAATATAGACAAATTTAAGAAATTGCTTTCGAGTTTTTTATTATATAAAGCATACTACTCTATCAACGAATACTTTGAAGATAAAAGGAATGGTTATTAGTACCTGCAATAATTAATGGACGATTTATTTATAACATGTTAATATTTATGTAATTGATAATTAAGGTGATGGTGATAAACAAATATTTGTATGCCTTTGTAGGCGAAACATAGTGTTACGTATTATACCTTTTCCACCAAGTTTGTAACTTTTTACCTATGTTTGACAAATAAATTATTTGATTTGATTTGATTTGATTTGATAATAAAATATGTAAACGAAGTTAAAAAAATGCTTGCATATACAATTATACTACAAGCTTAGTCCAGAAATTATTTTGTACAACTTTTTGTCTTTTTTGTATAAAAACTGTTTCCATCCAAGTTCAAAATGATTTTCCTAGAAAGTCCTTATAAAGTTCTACTTTTCAGATTTTTTTCATATTTTCTAAACTTATGGTTCAAAAGTTAGAGGGGGGGGGACACATTGTTTTTTACTTTTGGAGCGATTATTTCCGAAATTATTGACATTATCAAAAAATGATTTTAGTAAACCCCTTTTCATTTTTAAATACCTTTCCAACAATATATCACACGTTAGGGTTGAAATTAAAAAAAAATCACTGCCCACTTTACATATAGGGGGCTACCCTAATAAAAAAAATTTTCCAATTTTTATTTTACCACTTTGTCGGCGTGATTGATACACATATTGGTACCAAATTTCAGCTTTCTAGTGCTAACGGTCACAGAGATTAAGCGAGGACGGACAGACGGACAGACAGACATGGCGAAACTATAAGGGTTCCTAGTTGACTACGGAACCCTAAAAAGTAAAAATAAACGCGATAAAATCCGTAAAAGTAGTTTTAATCATGTGCAATGTTCGCGTAAATATAAGAAATCATTATTGTTTTAGTTGGGTTAATATTCAATAGATAGTCCTGAAAGTCACCAAACAACAGGGATATAATTACGAAATGCGAGCGAAGCCAATGTAATTCATAGGGTGGGACCACAAGTGAGAGATAAACTAGTGACAAGTTATCATTTAGTGACGTCGAAACGGGGGGTGCCAAATACGATTTAATTTATTTCTTTCCTAGGATTTACTATGGTCATAGGTTTCAAACGTTATAAGTTGTTTACATACTACATCCACACACACACACACACACACACACACACACACACACACACACACACACACACACGCACGCACGCACGCGCACACACACACACACACACACACACACACACACACACACACACACACACACACACACAAACACACATACAGACACCATCGAAAAATTGTCAGGGTGGCTTCCTGTGACCTCAAAACGTCAAGATTTGATGGAAACTCAATTTTCGAAAAACGAAGTAAAAACAATAACTGCCCGATTTTGAAAATTTTCAATTTTCTTAGCGGGAAGTTAAATATAAAAGCAACATTTGAAAAAACACAAAGCTTATTATATTTTACAAAGAGCAATCATACTACGTTTCGAAAAAGTCGTAATGTCGTAAGCCAACTACGCGTATTCGATAATTATCAAAAAAATTAATGGCAATAGTGGATCAGAGAATAAATATATGGCATCTCAACGAGATAACTGTTTACGTGCAACCAATTATGAATAGTTCAGATTTTTAGGATTTTTTTCATTTGCCAGTAGTATAAATGAAATGTTAGTTTAAATTTAACTTTTGAACTTTATTTAATAATTATTTGATGGAGAACTCTCTACATACTTTGTATACTAGAAATCAGAAGGGGAACTTATACGTAAATTAGTAAATTTAAAGTGTTGCAAGTAAAACATACAGATAATAATTATTACACGTACAGATAAATATTAGTGTACGGTAATTTATTAAACACTAGTGGAAATAAACATGACACGGTAACCTCAGTGTATTTCGGACGAATAATTTATACGGTATAGGTCTTTCGAGAGAAGTTTCTCCCAAATTTAAGTGTCGTGCAACTTTGGGCTTTCAATTCAACCAAATCGGTGATCTACAGGGCGCGGCCTCCCCTTAATAACCAAACTTACATAAAGGGTAAACAATAAAATTATACTCATCGGTGTGTGTAACTTGAAACGACACGTCCCTATAGCCTTGTGGGTAAACCGCTACCACAAGCACAATCTATATCTTTATTACACTGTGCCACAAGTAACAGACTATAAATATTTTGTATAATCGACATTGTTATTTATCAGTTTATTTTACCAGTTTTTATTATTTTGAGTTTTTATTATCAGAAAGATGCTGCTGCTCATCTTCCAACACCCACGGGGCGACATGGGGTAGTAGATATTCTTAAACTGCCACTACATACTACAAACAAACACACATTGAAGCTTCATCGATGATTAACAGTTTATATTATTTTATTATGGGCTAAAGTTGACCTTATTTCCCGATTGTGTTTAATTTTAATTATTATGCATCATATAGTTGCATACAGCGTTTTTTATATGACAACATTGTGCTCGACACTCGTCGCCAGAGACATTTTATGCAAAGATTAAACGACTAGTCTTTTTGCCAGGTCGTAGTCGAATACAGAAGTTACGGAGAATTGATTGTAGCTCAATGCACAAAGTATTTGAAGTCTTAAGTTCTATTTAATAAGGTACAATACAAATTATAATTATTAAGAATAATGTAATGGTATTATTTGGTAAGCCACGCCTACCATAGAACAATTTGAGTTGGGTTATTTTTTGGAGTTAGGAATGCTTCCATATTAAATTTGCGTTAACTGGATTAATATAGAGATTATAACTTACTAAGTCAGGAAGTAATCAGTAAATGACTGCTTAAAGAGTTTTGGATTTGATCCCAGCAATAGTACGTAATGACTGTTCCTATAAATCTTACTCCAAATTCCATTTCCAATTTTTGAAACCAATAATAAAATATATGATTTATGCCCGGTTCCTACATTCAAAAATGTCATATTTTTGTAACAATCCGTTTTATTCGTAGTGCTTGTAAAAACCTTTTTTTCTTCTTTAAAATTTTCCTGCAGCAATATTGTTACATGTAGAGCCAGTACTTTATTTCACACAACATGATTCTGATTTCTTATATTTGCGCGAACACTACATATTTAAATAATACTAGTTTTAACGGATTTTATCGCGTATATTTAACTTTTTAAATACCCGACGTTTCGAGCGTTCGAGTAGTACCCATCTATATCATAGCTATCTTCTCTATTGAAATTAGGATGTTTTTTGATTCGCGAGGCTATTGAAATTATCTATTCAAAAACATCCTAATTTGAATAGAGAAGATGGCTGGGTGCTACCATCTGCTTGGGATCCTATAATAAATAAAATTAAATCCCAACCCAAGCATACAACTGCAAGACTTCAAGATACTATAAGTTCGTACTGCATAGATCGGAACAAAAATTAATAATATTAATCTATGGTAACCGCGGTTAACTATGACATTTAGACATTCAAAATCACTCAGACTCAGTCTCCCCCGTGACTATAGGTGCTGTTAAGTGCTCGAAAAGTCGGGTATTTAAAAGGTTAAATATACGCGAAAAAATCCGTAAAAACTAGTATTATTTAAACATGATTCTGATTTTTCTACTACTACTATGAATACTACTCATAACTAATTCTTCAGATTTTATTGTGCTTTATTTGACTTATTTTTGCTTATTTAAATTCCCCACCCTAATTTAAAAATCGTGTAAAATCGTGGGTGTTGTAAACGAAGCGAGTAATGTTAGTAAAAACAATTCAAACAAAACGCGATAAAATCCGAATAATTAGTTTTATTCCACATGATCATTTCATGTACTTTGCCTAAGGTAAAACAGATCTTAAAAAAACAACAAAATGTTTTTAAATATAGAAATCAGTCATAGGTCCCGTGGGCATTGTAAGTATATTTCCTGCACTCCGTTAACATAATACAATTGACCATAGCAATCAAAACTTGTCACTGCAACCGCGTCTAACGGACAGCATTATAATTTACTTGTCTTTGCATGCTATAATTCTATTTGCTTCTCCTATACATACCTCTGACTACGTCATTGTTTTATATAGGTTACGATAGTGCATCTATTTTCAAATCTAGATTATAGCACACAGTTTTTTTCATAATACTTGTACAGTGACATTTTCGTCACAGACGCATGTACGCACTTCAAAATTTGCCACCTGTTGTAACATATAATGTAGACACTAAAATTTGTAGTGGCCTCTTTATCTTAACCTAATATTTATTTGAAAGCAAATAAAACGAGCTATAACATTGTTCTAAATTTATAAAATACTATCGACGATACTAATACTAAACAAAACAAGTGGATGTAGGACTCGCATCCTGACTTGCTCGCGAAGCCCTTAAGTAAATTAAAGTCCTACTCAATTATTTAAAAAGAAAGTTTCATCCATTACGAAAATTATAGGTAAGCACCGAACAATGCTCAAACGAAAAGATTAATCGTTTCAAAGGACATACTTAACTTTACAGTGTAAAGAATGTTCTTCCGTACATCACCTTCGATGCTCCTACTGCAATAACATTTTTATGTGTTGTAAATTAAGATTTTCAGATTTTTTTTTCTTTTAATTGTGCTTTGAGGCTGTGTTTCTTGCTGAATTTTATAATTCTACGTCAAATATTATAAAAATAAAAATAATTTTTTTCTGATATTTACATATGACAGAGCAATGCTACAGATATAACATAATAGTTGCAGCACGAATGGATCAGCTGGACGGAGGAGGGCAACGCTCTCACACAATACCAGCGTGAAATAGCTGTTTAATGCTGCTGTGTTTGATATGGTGAGTGTAAAGAACCGGGGACCATTTTTAATAGAAACGAGGCAGTCCATCTTAGTTCTCAGGGTGCATTTTGATTCCTCATCAATGATTGATGTAGATGCCTATGACCCACGGTAACCACTTACCTTTAGGTGGGCTGTATGCTCGTAAGTCACACTTATTCTATTAAAAAAATACGAATTACAAAAAGACGTAAAATCTTGTTGACATAATGTACGTTACTAAATTTAATAGACATTGTCCTGTGCCTTGTTATGTTAATTATCATGCCAAGCGTGAAACAAACGAATGAATTAAAGACCAATTCTTCCTACAAAGATAGAGATCCACCTCCAGCAATTAACTGAGTTTAGACTTAAGACTAACTGAAGAGGCGGAAAAACATAATAATGCATACGATGCATAATGTAAATGTTTTTTTTAAGTAACCATAGCTTATATACTCCAAAAGTTCACTGTTGAAAATATGCCTCCCCCGTAGTGAGGTTATCATTTTAGGTTTAATATGCACTACCAAAAAAAAAAATTAATTTCGATAAAAGCCGGGTTTATTCCATCCAGCCTATAAAAGTCGACTGTTAAACATAAGCCTACCCCGTAGATTGCTCATTGGACGAATTTTTTTTAATAAAATATGAGTAATGTTATTAATTAACGTTACTAATATTCATTTCGAACACATAGTCCACCTGATGGTAAATGGATGATGTGGCCCATAAACATCAACGTCTTTCCCCGATGAAAAATCAAAATACAGTTGCGTTGCCACCCCTGAGGACTAAGATGGAATGCCTCGTTTCGAGTAAAAAGGTTCTCCGGTTCTCTATAATCACCATGGAAGAAGTGAGTACGTGGTCCTTCCCCGGTCGAGGGAAACTGGAGAAGGGTTTCTAGACATTGTAAAAAGCAATTGAAGATGATAGACGAGGCCTTTGCTAAGAGGCACACTGAACTGAGGCGAGATGTTTAAAAATAATTAAATAAATAATAAATAAAAATAAATAATAATGTAAAAAATAATTAAGACAATCATCGAAAAATGTTCAAGCTTATTGATTGATTGATTGATCAGGAAACGCTCTCACAGAATACCGGCGTAAAATAGCAGCTTATTTCTACCGTATTTCGTATGGTGAGCGTAGAGATCCGGAGACCCTATTTTACTTTAAATGAGGCATTTCATCTTAGTCCTCAGGGGTGACAACGCATTAGCGTTTTGATTCTTAATCGAGGATAAATGTCGATGTCCATGGGCCACAGCATCCACTTACCATCAGGTGGACTGTTTGCTCATTTGTCACACTTATTCTATAAAAAAAACCTTATTTTACATCAAAACGATTGTAATTAAAATTTGTTTTAGGAAGAATCTTTATTATCTATAAGTCCCGAGCATCTCGTAATTTACTACAACTTTTTTAACATACTCTAAGCAGTTTATTTTTGTTGGTACTCTCAGCTACCCGTCTAAAATTAAAGCTTGTGATACGTGGGCGACGATGCAACGCTCAGCTTTTATGCTCTATTTTAAAAATATTTCGGTCAAACTGTAGACTTTTTAAACAGTTGAGTTTCTTATTACCGTCAAAGAATATATATTATTAATACTTACTAGCGTTAATAAAGCAGAATTCTATAATTTCAATTGGTTCGTTGAAATATAACTCCAAAAAAATAAAAAAATAAAATAAAAAATCTATATTTTGTCCAACTTAAGTCTAAAAGTACAATTTTGCTTGTCCCAGGAAACTCCACACTTCCAAGAACAGTTTCACAACATTCATTTTAGACTACAGTTTATAGAAAATAATAATTTAAAAATAAAATATGCATGCAAGTTTTAATCTTGTGTGATTAAATGGGAAAAAGTGTGTAAGTTTATGTATGTGAGAGACGTGTGTGAAAAATACTTACTAAATATTCAAAAGCCAACTTATTAAAAAGTGTACACGGTGTCTTCGTTTCTTTTCCATTTTATATAAGTAACTGCTATTTTTATTATAAATAATAAATATGTGATAGTGTACTACTATGTGTAATGGTTTAAATATTTGCATGCATCTTACATAACAATGTATAATAATAATGAACACGGTTACGTTTAATTATTTTTTTAAATTTTCTTTTGCAACCATGGAAGATCAGCGTCGATTTTTTTTAGCATTGGGTGACAAACGAGCATACAGTCCACCTGATGGTAAGTGGATGCTGTGGCACGTAGACTACTACATCTATCCTAGATTAAGAATCAAAATTCAGATGCGTTGTCCTCAGGATTAAAATGGAATTCCTCTTATCTAGTAGTAAGGGTCTTCATTACTCTACACTCACCATACGAAACACAGCAGCATTAAGCTACTTTTTTACGCTGGTGCTTATTGAGAGCGTGGTCCTACTTCAGTCGAGCCGACCCATTTGTGCTACAACCATAATATAACAGCAGCGTGGCTCTACCACGTTAAACTGTCATTGACAACTTAGCCGTGTTAACCGGAAGTTGTACGATTCTTCCGGAAGAATATCCTTCTCGAGTCGTTATCAGTATTATAAAAGCTTTGAACCAGTTTCCTACGTAATACACTTTCATACTAATAGCCCATTTAACATTACTCAACGCAAGACATGAGCGATGTGGGCGGACTGAAGTCAGAGACGCTAAGTAGCCCAATAGTCCATTAATCTTTAACTGTCGCAACTCCTAACTATACGCGAAACAATAAAACAGTCTCGGTTATAAATTCACTTCTCTATTACAGCGAGTTAAGATAATATGCATTACTCGGAATGGAGATAATATTTAGAAAAGTACTTCAATTTAAAAATATAAATTTTGTACTAAAATATACCGGAATTTGTGTCTGTGTGTTTGTATGTTTGTATGCATGTATGTGTGTGTGGATGTATATAAACCTGTTATAACTTTTGAACGGATTTACCAATTGAAATGAACTAAGCGGGTTTCCAAAGTGTTTCATCAAACTTAGATTTCCTATGAATTTTAACTAATTCGGATCGGCAGCTTTTGAGAAATCTCAAAAAATATTTTGAATAACTGTTCATTTGGAATACCTTTTTAACGGCTTTACCGATCGCTTCCAAAAACTAATCAGCTTTTAACCTTGAAAAATTACGTCGATCACCTCAGGTCCTGTCAAAATCGGTAGATTCGTTCGTGAGATATCGTTAAGGAAAAATTTAGAAAAAAATTATTTTTTTAAATTACTCCGATATTTCATATGCAACCTCATAATTTGGTAAAATTTGGAGCGCTTTGCTTTGAAATTAGCAGGAAGTTCCATAGATGGCATGCAGGGTCAACCAATTTTTTTTACAAGATGATAAATACACAATGTATCTAATAGTAAATGGATGCAGTAGACTATCGACACTTATAGGGCAAATATATATTATTAATTTATATATTATATTGAAACAAATCCGACTTCCTTAGGCAGATGCTAACGCCCAGCCGTAGATTTTTTACTTTTGTTTCTTTTTTACTGTAATAGCAATTTTTTTACATTACTAATATTCCCGTGAACCAACTAAGTTTAAAATGCTTGTACTAGGTCGTTCACAATAGTAGGTAGTCGAACGGCTGATTTAAAACCACGACTTTGCGAGTTCGCGCTCCACAAGTCCACAACCTAACGACTAATGTCGGAAATTATAAACAGTTAAAGGTACTATTTAGTGTTGTCATATTATACATATTTTATGTGTATATATATATATATATATATATATATATATATATATATATATATATATATATATATATATATTATTAAAATACTGTTTAATTTATACGAAAGTAATATATATTACTGGAGACGCCAGTAACTTAAGGTATGTTCGATAAAGATTTAGTGGACTGTAATTTTGGTGCATACGGCAAAGGGGAAAATAAATAGGTGGGATAGCACGCACTGACCTGATGAGGGCTGCCGCGCCTTCCTCCTGGAGTGTCTGCTATGCAGCGAGCTCTCCACGTGGTTCGGCGCACACGCACTCTCGGAACAGTCTCGTGAAGTCCCACACTCTCCACCTTTGCCCTTACGGGGGCGTCTCACACTTTTATGAGTTACAAAGACACAATGTCTGATGCGGTGAATATTAAACATAAACAGGAGAACTCAATGTTCGTCCTGCGCGGTTTGCGGTTAATGTACATAAGACGCGACGGGTGGCCGTGCGTTGCGGATGGCGTAATATCACTTAGTATAATGACGCGCGCCGAGATCCTCTTTTTCACCTCGGCGGCAGCGCGTGCGGTAGGAAAGGGAAGGAAGGAAGGAAACAAAAAATATGCACTAGTCATGTTGATAAAGTAGATATAACTTAGGACGAACTCAATGCGATATGTAATGTAATGTTGATAAAGTAGATTGTTAACTGGCGTTACCATTTCCTCCCGCCCTTATAGGGTCACCTTTAAAAGACAACCGTAATATAAAAGTAAAAGGAAAACAAATAAATAAGCGGTATATAAAGTGAGAGCATGCGCTCAATGCGCATGTCTCATCTACTAACCTTACTTGGTAAGCGAGAAAATGTATACATAAATATAATATTGCGGTTTAATACTTTTTTTAATATATATAAATATAAACTTAATTCCTAATTTAGATAAATAATTATAATCAAAATAATCGTGATTTATTGTCTTGGGAGAGGGCAGATACGAGCAACAGGACGGAGATATGTTCCCTTAGTAGTTCTCACGATCACTACTCGAACTACGCCATCCTTCGAAGGATGAACAGACTCGACAATCGCTAATGGCCAAGCAAGGGGCGGTTCATTATCATTTATCACAATTACAACCATGCCTGGTACGATAGCCGTAGACGGGGTGTTCCACTTCTGACGAACTTGTAATCCGTGAAGGTATTCCGTCCTCCACCGGTCCCAAAACGACTGAACTAATTTATCCAGTAAAGAATGCCTGTGTAACAGACTGGTAGAGTCAGATTTGACTTTGGGTGCGGGTAATGACAATAAAGGTGCGGTATTCAAAAAATGACTCGGAGTAAAAGATGAAGGCTCTGCAGGATCAGAACTCAATACTGTCAAGGGCCGCGAGTTTAGCAAGCACTCAATTTGCGCAAGAACAGTATTAAGCTCTTCGTATGAAAGTAACTGATGTCCGATAACTCGGAACAGATGCGTTTTTACGACTTTGATCATACCCTCCCAGGCGCCTCCAAAATGAGGAGAGTTGGGACAGATGAACTTCCATGTTATACGATTCTCAGCACACTCTTGCTCAAGCTTTGGGCGGTATTCAACGTTTAGAAATTTATAGAGATCGCGAAGATACGAAGCGGCACCTTTAAAATTTGTTCCATTATCCGAATATAAAAACTGAATCGGCCCTCGTCTAGAGAGGAAACGTTTAAGCGCAGCGAGGAAACTAGAACTACTAAGATCTGTAGCGATTTCTATATGTACAGCTCGAGTCGTGAGGCATGTGAAAACACATAAGTACGCCTTCTCGCTGCGTACACCACGACGACGTACAGGAGTGTATGCGATAGGACCGGCATAATCGCAGCCCGTGTGTGTAAATGCCTTAATAGCTTGTCTTACACGACTATGGGGAAGATCAGCCATCAAAGGGTAAGTTGGACGGGGTCTAAGCCGGAAACATATATTACATTTGTAGACTCTGCTTCTCACAGTGCGGCGTGCGGAAAGTATCCAAAATTTTTGACGGAGCAATGACAATAACAATTCAGGCCCAGCGTGTAAATTTTTAATATGATAATAGTCAATGATCATGTTCACTACATGATCACTGCGCGGGAGTATAATTGGATGTTTTTGCGTGTAATCTAATGCGGAGTTCGAAAGACGACCACCAATGCGGATTAAACCATTCTCAATAAAAGGCCTTAAACGATTGAAAGCGGGCGAGCAAGGTTTGTTACCTTCAATATTTAAATATTCCACTGCAAAATGCTGTTTTTGCAGGGCGCGGAGGATTATAACCTCAGAGAAACTGAGATCATCAGCAGTCACTACAGTAGTGCTGCGGCGGGGCAATAATTTAGCAAACTTACACACGTACGCAATTATACGTAGAAGTTTACTCCAAGAAGAGATGCGGAGTGCGAGCTCATAAATCGCAGAATTACAGACGGATGTGCACACAGTGTGCGACAAAATCTTCTTCTCAGGCATATTTGCAATAACCTCATTGTCTAAAGTACGAAGAGGCCATTGAGATGGATCTAACGAAGTCCACTGAGGCCCATGGAGCCACAGGGGGTTTGAAACTAATTTATTTGGCGTAACGCCACGTGAAAGTATGTCAGCGGGATTCTCAGTACCTGCGACATGATAAAAGTTATCAGCGCGAATATTGTCGGTAATCTGAACAACGCGGTTTGCAACAAAGGTCTGCCACTTGTGTGGCGAACTCTTTATCCAGTACAGAGCTACTTTTGAATCTACAAAGGCATAGACTGATATTGCAAGGTCAAGAGAATAATTGTCGAGTACTCTGCGAAGCAATTTTGAGAGTAAAACCGCTCCACAAAGCTCAAGGCGTGCAATAGATAGTGGTTTCGTCGGTGCGACTTTAGTCTTTGCACAAATCAACTGGACGGTGTTACCATTGACGCTCTTTACATGTATGTAGACTACGGCACCGTATGCGTGCTCGCTGGCGTCGGAAAACCCCAGGAGTGACGCAGTACAGTTTTTGGATACACCAACATGTCGCGGGATACGTAAATCATTAAGAGCTGGTAATTCAGCACAGAATTGCCTCCACATCTTAATAATTGGCGGTGGTGGTATGTCGTCCCAATCTAAATTAAGTTGCCAAAGCTGCTTTATTAACAATTTGGCGTACGCTACTGTGGGAGCAACGAAACCCATTATGTCCCACAGGCGAGCGACAGTAGATAAGATGGCGCGCTTAGTGCACGTCACATCAGCGGGAACAGATATCTTAAAATAAAAGGCGTCACTATCGGTAGACCAATGCAAGCCTAGTATTTTATGTGGCATTGATTTATCGAACTCTACTTCTCCTGTAATTTTATGGGAAGTAGGGAGGTCATCTAAAACAGATCGACGGTTGCTATGCCATTTTATCAGGTCCCATTGGGCACCCTTGAATAAGGTCTATCAGCTGCCGAGAGGTCTCACTGGCCTCGGATTCACTGGGCATAGAGAACGCGATGTCGTCCATATATAGCGAAGTAAATGCGATACGACTCGCAAGTGGATACTTTGCGCCGTCGTCATCAATGAGCTGTCTTACCGTGCGCAATGCATGGTATGGACTCGAAGTTAAACCGAAGCACACGCGATTGAAGTGGTATAACACAAGTGGGTCTTGTGGACGGAAGCGGTATAGGAAGCATTGGTAACGACGATCAGAATCGCGAACAACTATTTGCAGAAATTGTTGGCGACAGTCGGCTGTCATAGCGATTGGATGTAAGCGGAAAGTTAAAATTATATTGAACAAGTCGCCTTGCAAATTTGGTCCTGAATGAAGAATATCATTTAATGATCGCCCAGTGCTAGTCTTACTGCTAGCATCCAGGACGATGCGCAGACGCGTTGACTTCTTATCTTCGCGTAAGACTCCATGATGCGGTATGACATATATTGGAGCGGGTTCATGAGAGTCATACGGCGGTGCGGGGGATATATAATTTTTAGCTAAGTATTCCTTTATGACGTCATCATATGCTAACCTTAATGTAGGCGAGGCTTGAAGTTTCCTCTCCAAGCACATGAATCGTCGTCGAGAGGTTTCATAAGAATCTCCGAGAGAGTAAACGTCATCTTTAAATGGCAGGCCAACAATATATCTACCAGTAAAAGGATCGCGGGATGTCGTAGATTTATAAAACTCTTCACATTCAATGTCTGAAGGACACTGAATGGGCGGTGCGGAGGGTAGCTGTTCAAGCTCCCAAAATCGTTGCACTAATTTGTCAACGATAGGAGACTCTAGAACTGAGCAGCACGTTAAAGAATGATTTACCTGAAGTGTCGGCACTGAGCCCATAATAACGTAACCAAATACCGTATTCAAAGCCGAGGGCCCGGACAAGTCGTTAGACGAATAAATTACGTCTGGACATAGTAAGTGCGGGAAAAGGGATGCGCCTATCAAAACATCAATTTTATTAGGCATGCTATAACATTCATCAGCGAGTCTTATGCCATGGAAGTGTGATAAGACAGATGTGTCTACCACAGCGGTGGGCAAAAGGTCGGTGATTTGATCAACAACTAGCGTTGAAATATTGAAGTTAATATTCAAGTCGAATTGTGAGAAAATTTTAATATCAATCGATTTCGATTTTACAATTTTTTCAACTCCACCGAATCCCTTTACTACAGTACATTCGGTATCGTGTTGTTGAACGCCTAAACGATGACAGCACTCTTTAGTCATAAAATGGCTTTGAGCCGCGGAGTCTAATAATATACGAATAATTTGTTTCTCTCCCTTAGCATCGTAAGCAAATACTTGAGCGGTTGATAATAAAACAGTTCTCTGCGAACGACTTGCGCGCGCGGGAGGCGGTGAACGTTGAGAAACATTCTTGAACGAAGTACACAGCGCGACGTCTGAACGCGCACCCGCGGTGAGGGGTGGCGAGTGTGCGAGCGCGGGGGTTGTAGACTTCAGTGTAACTGGCTGAAGCGGTGGAGAACGCGCCAGCGCAGGGGAAGCATTATCGCTTCTGCGGTGGAAGTGCAACAATGTGTGATGTTTAAATTTACAAACTCGACAACTATAATTTGAAGAGCAACTAGACACTCGATGACTTAAACTGAGACAATTCACACATGCATTGTTACTCTTTACGCATTTAAATCGTTCCTGCGGCGTCATTTTATTAAAGTCTGCACACTTAAATAGGTGTTGATGCACAATATTATCGCACAGACACTTTGAGCAACTAGTCGTCGTGCTTACGTACGCCTGATACTTCGGCGACGAAGTATTATTACAGCGACGATTATTACCGTTACCTCGTCGATTGTTTGGTGCGCTATTAGAATTTGTACTAGAATCGGTGCGTTGCAAAACTTTGGAGCAGGTCTTAATAAAATTTACTAAATCATCAAAGTTAGGTACCATCGAGTTATGACTATATTCGAAAGAGCGAATGGTATCCGGGTCCAGCCTCTTAAGCGCGATATGAAGAACAATCAAGTCCGCGAGATTATCTAACTTTAAGTTTTGTAAAGCGCGCACTGCACTTATAAAGTTATCAGTAAATAAATCAAAATTATTTGCGGTGGCCGATTGCAATGGCTTAAATTCGAACATCTGATTAATATATGTAGATGCTAGCACACGCCGGTCTTCATATTTGTCAACGAGTGCTTGCAATAAAATTTTATAATTTTCAGCGCAAGGAGTTATACCTGAGCATACAGATAGGGCTTTGCCCGTTAGTTTACCTAGCAAATAGTATAACTTTTCAGCGTCGGTAAGCGATGTGTTGTCATGGACGGTTGATTTAAAGCTAGCATAAAATAAAGGCCATGAGCGAATGTCACCCGAAAATGGCATAAGTTCGATAGGCGGAAGTGTGAATCTGGCTTTAGATGGTGTACTAGTACTTTGTGAATTAGATTGCGAATATTGTAAATAAAGCCTATTTATTCTACCGCAAAGAGACTCAAACGTAATGAGGCTGTTATAATCAGGTTTAGCAATAGGGTTTATTTTTAATAAATGTGAATTATAATTATCTAAGACCTGTTTAAACTCAATACGTAAAGCATTAATATTAGAACTTCCATCAAGAAAACGCTCCATCGTGGAAGTGTTTATGTGGATGTCCGAGGACATATCATATATTTTTTGCACTATTTCAAATAAAGCATCTCGTTTAGCTAACAATAAAACCAACTCAGCATCAGGTGTGCCCTCATTATCCGAGGAATCGCTATTATTCGATGCTATTTGTTTTTTAGGCGGCATTACAACTTAAGTTATGCGGCAAAAATAATATAATTATAAGCGGGTAGTCTGTAAGCGACCTCGCTACGCGGTTGAATTATTAAATATTAGTTTTGTTAAGGTTGAACTTTAATTGTTAACTTTTATAATAATTATGAAGTTATTTATAACGAATATAATGCTTAAATATATGTGCAAATAATAAATGTAATTTAACAGTATAATCTATAGATGTAGTTAAAAGTTGATGACGTGATGTGAGCATACAACAAATAATTTATATAGATAATTATATGCTTATTCATTCTATGAATATAGTTTTAAAATTACTATGAATGTCACCTATTAGGACCTATTCTAGTGTTCTAATAAGGGCGGGGTTAATCCGAAGTCGGATTAAAATATAAATAATTAATTATATAAACGCTTATTACGATAACGATCTAATAAGGGCGGAAAGTCAAGGTCAATCCAGCGAGAAGTGACCATTAAAAATGGAGACGCCAGTAACTTAAGGTATCTTCGATAAAGATTTAGTGGACTGTAATTTTGGTGCATACGGCAAAGGGGAAAATAAATAGGTGGGATAGCACGCACTGACCTGATGAGGGCTGCCGCGCCTTCCTCCTGGAGTGTCTGCTATGCAGCGAGCTCGCCACGTGGTTCGGCGCACACGCACTCTCGGAACAGTCTCGTGAAGTCCCACACTCTCCACCTTTGCCCTTACGGGGGCGTCTCACACTTTTATGAGTTACAAAGACACAATGTCTGATGCGGTGAATATTAAACATAAACAGGAGAACTCAATGTTCGTCCTGCGCGGTTTGCGGTTAATGTACATAAGACGCGACGGGTGGCCGTGCGTTGCGGATGGCGTAATATCACTTAGTATAATGACGCGCGCCGAGATCCTCTTTTTCACCTCGGCGGCAGCGCGTGCGGTAGGAAAGGGAAGGAAGGAAGGAAACAAAAAATATGCACTAGTCATGTTGATAAAGTAGATATAACTTAGGACGAACTCAATGCGATATGTAATGTAATGTTGATAAAGTAGATTGTTAACTGGCGTTACCAATTACTCTTATTTTAATAAGATCTATTACAAAGAAAATAATAATAATAAAAAATATTTTATTATTATTATTTACATAAATTATAACCGTAAACTTCTTTACGACATATCATTTTTCTCAACCTCAGCGGTGAAACGTTACAAGAAAACGCGACGTTTTTGATTTTTAATACCGTACTAAATTTCTTTACTACAGATAAAGCAGTTTCACTTCAAAAAGGCTGTAACTTTACTTTTACAAATCAAAAAATCTGTGTATACACTATAATTATACAGCTATCATTCGTCACTCAGCTATTAACTGCGAAGCGTACACTAAGTACCAGAAAATCGCAAAAGTTAACGCAAACGCGGAAGCACTCGCACTCGCACGTTCTCCCTTATCAAAACTTAAGATTGATCGATGGGACTTGCAGTTTATAGATCTTAGTATGCCGTAATTCAGATAAGTTTTATGTTTCAATTTTGTATGTTGATCGTACGCAATCTTAACATTAGTGAGGTGACTAAAAGGTTTATTGAAATGGAAAGTCACGTTTATTTGGGAACAATGCTAGGGGTTAGCCAAGACGACTTTCTACAATCGTTACCTCTATAGAAAACTTTTTTTTATAGGATAGAGTGACAAACGAGCACACAATCCACCTGATGGTAAGTGGTTGCTGTGGCCCAAAAACATTTACATCTATCCTCGATTACGAATCAAAATGCAGATGCGTTGTCACCCGTGAAGACTAAGATTGAATGCCTCGTTTCCAGTAAAAAGAGTCACCGGTTCTCTACACCTACCATATGAAACACAGCAGCATTAAGCTACTATTTGGACGCTGGTATTCTGTGAGAGCGTGGTCCTTCCACGGTCGAGCCGACCCATTCGTGGTACAACTATACTAATAATATAACTGCAGCATGACTCTACCACGTATATAAAACTATAACGTAAGTAAACACAAAACAAAAAGAGCTGATGATTTTCAAGCGGCTGAAAAGATTTTCTTGAAACATAGCTTAGAACACTCTCGATTAAGATGTCTCTGAAACGAAAAATTCGTTCAGGAGCTATGAAAACACAGACAGACACACATATACAAACAACAAACTTGTAATAAGAATTAATTTACCGCAAGTCACGGGACGATGTTCATTTTTTATTGACTTATTTCCATTCATTTTAGTTTTTTACAGCGTTTACCATCGTAAAGTCACCGTGGCTAACCCTGCTGGACTCTCTATCGTCGAATATGAATAAAAATGCAGATGCGTTGTAAATCCTAATAACTAAGATGGTGGCCTCATTATCGGTAAGAAGGGTCTTCATATCTCGTCACTTACAATACGAAACACAGTAGCATGATGCTGTTATTTTACGTAAGTATTCTGTGAGAAAGTCGCCCTTACCTTTTTGAATTGACCCATTCTTACCGTAACGTTACTTTACTACGTGAAAAGCTATAAGAATTTGAGATTTTCATTTGAATTTTTTTGTAAATTGAATTTCCATCAAACGATTAACAGAACGTCCTTCGTAAGTGAAACAAATTAACAAAATAAGGTTAGTTTGAGGAGAAAATTTTGTTTATTCCAACTCAAGTAATTATTTCTAAAAAAAAAAAAACGCTTTTATCTAACGGTTTTTGTCACGAATGCAAATTTTCATGAACTCAATAGGACGTAGTTACGCAAAAATGTTCAAACCATATTGGTGTCAAAATAAGTTTATGAAGAAGTATTCTTTAGAATCCGCTACCCTATATCATACCGTGAGTGCCGTAAGAGGGTGAAAGAGGAAAATAAAACAGCGGATGGGTAGCAGTATCTTCCTAAAAATTACTCAAATTAAAAAAAAAACTGTGCTTGCCTACCTAAAATTATGTAAAATATCTCCCATAAGATCTACTATTTTTAGGGGAGGCTTATATATAGTAGTAGGCATTTGATATTGTATGTATGGAGGAATGATTATTTGGGATACAAAGCAAAAACATACATACATAGCGTCACTAGCAGCTGGCACAGCGAGTTAGCTTTGAATTTTTTTATAGAATAAGGATGACAATCGAGCGCACAATCCACCTGATGGTAGGTGGATGCTGTGCCCCATAGACATCCACATTTATCTTCAACTAAGGGTCAAAATGCAAATTTGTTGTCACCCTTGAGGACTAAGATGGAATGCTTCGATTCCAGTAAAAAGGCTCATCGGTTCCTACACTCACCATACGAAACACAGCAGCATTACCCTGTTATTTTGTGCTGGTATTCTGTAAGAGAATATTCATCCTGGATTAAGAATCAAAACGCAGATGCTTTGTCACCCCTGGGGACTAAGATGGAATGCCTCGATTCCAATAAAAAAGGGTATCCGGATCTCTACACTCACTATACGAGATACAGCAGTATTAAGCTGCTATTTTACGTTGGTATTATATAAGAACGAGATGCTACCCTAGTCGAGCCGATCCATTCGTGTTACAACCAGAATATAGCTGCACCGTGGCTCCACGTATAAAATATGGGCCATCGCCTACACAATCGCCAAACAAACACCCCGTTAGTCACCTTTTACTACATGCTATGCAAGTAGCACGGTTGTATTGTTTTTGGTTAATGTCCGACATAAATTAATAGTTCTAACAAATTACGCAATAAATAAAATGCAAATTAACAAATAAATCAAAGCAAGCAAAATAATAAAGATCCTAATTAAAATTATAAGGAACTTTTTGTGGCTTATATCCTTTTTGCGAAACTGTACGTCTTCAACTGCAATCAAAAAGAAACGAAATAAATTTTGTCACTAAAGCCCCACATAAGTGAAAAACCACCGTATCTGCAGAACGTAGTTACAGCTTTATTGTCAAATTCTTTGAATAACTTCATTCAATCGCTTCCTAAATACATGAGCTACGACTGTAAAATAAATTTAATTTTGTAATAATCTCCTCCATCCCAAATTTCATTGACGGCGGCTATTCTCAACCACGACGAAACTGATTTCAGCCCGACCTGGGATTCGAAACCGGGACCTCATGTTAAGTAGTCATATCACTAGACTTACGAGGTCAACAAAACAAGATTATTGTTCACGAGTGTGGACGCAAAGACAAATACAAAGTGGATTTCTCATTTGGACTATTCTTTCACTCTTTTAGTCCAACGGATTTACGTGCTTTTCCGAGGCACGGGGGTGAAAACAAAATAAACTTCTCAAATCTGGACTGCTACTGCTACTGACAATTTCATGAACCAAAATCTGACTTTAGCCCAACTCGGGATTTGAACTCGGGACCATAGTATCAGCAGTCGTGCTAAAAAACACTGTGCTAATAAAAACGAAGCAGAAATATAATGGCATTTAAATAATATTTCCAAAAGGAAGTAAAAAATCTTACTGCCAAAGTGTTAACATCGAACGCGGGTAGGCTAGAATGATTAATTGGTCGTGTTTAACATTAACATGTAATATCTCCGACTCAATTGATAGCTTCCGACATTCGAAACATGTATGGTCGAAATTAGCCAAGAGGACATCGATTTAAATATATAAACTAGAAAGCGAAAAGATTTTTAATTTGTCATAAATTTAATTACTATCATCATCATCATCATTATCTCTACACCACATCACAAGTCCACTGATGAACATAGGCGTCTAATAAATGCCACAAAACATGTTCCTAAACCACCTGTATCCATCGACTTTCTGGATGGAGTTTGGCGCCCGTTCAGATCTCGACCACCCCGAAAGTTGTTTGTACCGAACTGTTTATATTTATGCGAAGATTCAATTATCATCCGAACATCAAATGTCGTGTTACGGCTATGCTATAGCTATATTATTAGTGTCCTCGTTTGTCACCTTTATTCTATTTAAAAAAAAAACTCAATCTCTACAAATATGGGTACTGTAAAGCAATAAAAATATCTGTCACGTATATTTTGATTAAAAAAAATGAAAAAGAAGCGTAAATATAACAAATAATTTATTACGTTAGTAAACATACATAGTCGCTGGTCACTTTCCTCGCTATTCTAGCGTGTGACAATGTCTAAGCCTCTTGCTGAAGTGCAGAATGTTCAGTGCAGCGATGAAGCCGCAACAAATTCTATATGTATTAAAATTTTCAGTACAGGAACAATAAAATGCACAATTAATATTTTAAATTTCGTACTATGGTTCTGAAGATTGAAAGCTCCAGAAAAGCAATAAGCATTACACGGGAGACGTTCCAACACCTCCAGGAATGCGGCGGTCTGCCCCGTCCGACCATTCGAGTCTAGTTTCGATGACGTTAGTGCTGTTAACAAGTTGGCTTTTACTGCTTCACCGGACTCAGAGCTTGCAACTTAAAAATCGGGCTATGAAAAAGGAAGGGTTCTGATGATGATGATGATGATGATGATGGTGGTGGTGAGGATGGTTACTATTTCCAACATTACATTCGTAAGGATTTGCCTATGCGAGTTTTGAGTGTACAGTGTACAGATAAGTTACCCGCCGTCCAAGCAGAGGTAGCGGGTCCCGACTCAAACGGGTTACATACAATTCGACATGCGACTCTGTACTTCTATCATTGTGAAAAATTATTTGCAACGTTCAAGCTTGTTTTTAATTTTTTCATCATAAGAAACTTCTTACATCGGAAATGTAAAATATGTTAATAAATTTGTTTCATTTTAAAAAGTAAACTGAATCAGTAAACGAAGTATGTACTTTGAAAGTTTGAGGTCAAGCCTAAGTACGAAATGGTTATGTCTTACAAACCCAAATAGATACAGCTGAATCGTGTGCGTGCCTAACAAATTACCTACAGATAAACATCATAGCAGCCGCTTAGAAAATCATGTCATTCTTACAACGTTTATTGTTATGGACACACACAGCGCTGTACGCTTGATTAATGGAGTAGAGTTAACAAGAAATTTTGCTCTGTAACGACTTTTAATTGCAAACTATTAGCTTTTATTTGCAATATAGTAAACAGTTTTATTACTAATAGGTATACCGATATTAATACTTCTGAAATTAAATGTCCTCCACTGAATTTCGGTCACGGTCAATCTCAACGGAGACATCTGCGCAGAACAGGATTACAGTGCGAGAGTGTGTTCACAAGCACCCTCTATTCTCCCACTCTCATAGTCCGATCGGACAGCATAAAATATAAAAGCATTGGATTACTTTTATATAATAATAATAAAAGCATTTATTCATTACCACCAATAAAGTTACAGTGAGCAGTACACACAGAAATAACCAAAATTATAGAGTGTAGTAATGAATGGGCTCTAGCTCAGCATAAATGTTGCAGTTGCCTACAACGCCGTCATTCTGCCAGCGCCCAACAAATGAAGAGTACATTACGCGCGTGTCCCTGCTTATATTACAGTACCCGGTTGACCGAGCTTTGCTCGGTATTTATCGCTCGATTTTTTTAATTCGTGTGTTTTGGAAATTATATTTAGATACAAATTACATACTGATGAAATATAAATAATATTTTTTGATCTTAGCGACATAACAGCAAAAACGGAACTGGTTATTTGAATAAAAAATCATGAGTGCAATTATTTTAATTTAAATTTTTGTGTTTTTAAAAAATACTAAAAAAAGGGCTCGAAAAAATAGATTTTCTCAAAAAAGAAAGGAACATGAAAAAAAAATTTAAAAAGTCGGTCGGTTGGTCTGGGCTCGAACCATGGTAACGATTTTGTGACCGCCCAATATACCAATTAAACTATTCGTAATCATTAACAAACTGTCAAAATTTACCTTCTTATTCTAACGATATTGTAGCAGTTTTTTATTGCCTAAAAACACGGACAAAAAGACATTTTCTAAAAATAAATCCTAGCTAGATCGATTTATTATCCCCGAAACTCCCTGGACACTAAATTTTATGAAAATCGTTGGAGCCGTTTCCGAGATCCCGATTATATATATATATATATATATATATATATATATATATATATATATATATATATATATATATATATATACACAAGAATTGCTCGTGGATTTAATCACAACTGTTAATATTAGAGTACATCTCGAGTTTTCCAAAGTATTAGCGAGTATTAGCCAGTTCAAATTAAGAAAAGAAATTAAGAAATATATTAATTATCATAACTTTTTTCCATAAAATTTATATTTTAATAATTAATAATTATTGCAACAATACAACTAATAGTAAGAAACAAAGTATTAAATATATTTAATTTCTTCTTCGTTATATATTTTTATTGAGTCTAAAGTATTCGAATTTAAGATTTTTCAAACCTTACATAACTCCGAAAATATTAACTTAATCGTAGAAAGTCTTTAACCTTTTTATTCGTAATTTATCAAAAATATTTTTATTCTTTTACTTTATGTATTTTAAAATTAAATGGGTCAAAAGTATTCGAATTTGGGGATTTTCAAACCTTTAATAATTCATAACTTTCTCGTAAAAGATCATTGGATGGAAGCTTTTTTATTCGTATTATATCAAAAATAAAAAATTGTCTCTTTTAAAGGTCTTTATCATTCCTTGCAATTGATTAAAAAAATCGGTTTAAACAATATGGCACCGAGTTGCCCCATGGCAACATGCATTTAGGTATATCATCAGTAGGACAATTTGAAGTAAAATCACATAAAAAATTGAAGCGGAATAGTTTTCGGTATTCATGCGCTCATTTCTCCTGGACTAATAGACAAAGATTAGAAGTTGGGATGCCATTTGGTTCCTTGTCATGTGTTTCATGGTTAGTCTAGAGAACCGGTGACTCTTTAACTGAAATTTGAAAAAAAAATTGTTTTTAATTTGAAATGGTCAGTACTGCAGAACAGCAGTTTCACAGGTAAAGGCCTATTATTTAGCCGTTTTACGTTACTTAGGTTACACATTATTTGCTTTAATAAAAAATACAGTAGAATTCATTTTTCATCGTTTTGAATTTAAATAGTTTATCGCTACGGGGTCAAGCCATGCCACACCTTTAAAAATGTTCCACAGACCAAATTTTAGTCACGGACTATGGTCTCAACGGAGACTTGCCTTTTGCGCAGGACAGGATTGTAGCATATGTACTCTGTTCCCTTGCTCTAATAGTTCGATAAGACGGCAATCCGATACGACCAGAGAAACATCAGGCGGAGAACCAACGGTTTTACGTGCTTTCCGGTGGACTGGGGTGAAAATCATGATCAGCGGCTGCATTTACTACCAATAGACCAAGGAGGCATTATGCTGCTATATTATGGTTGTAGCACAAATGGGCTTAAACTATATAAATTAAACCATATGTTACAAACATAACATGTAACATTACGAATAAGCTCGCGTCATGTTTGGTTGATTTTAAAATTTGTATAAGGCGTTAAAAATAATTCTGTACACACCGACATGCGAACAGACTTGTCATAACATTGGTGGGTCATCATTAATCTTATGTTATTGTGACGGCCCAATATTATTATTAATAATTAAATTCAATATAAAGGGGCGTCAAAAATAGTCTTAAAAGATATATATTAAGCAATTAAGTCAAATTAATAAACATAAAGTTAATATATTTCAGACATTATCCCAATAACATAGCAAATTAAGGGCAAAATTATTGTTTCTCGTAATAAGTAAATTTATTATAAAAACTTGTAAAAATATTTAAAATAAGATAAATAATAGAAATACAAGTCAAAAAATATTATAAAATTAAGTTAAATAACGTTTATAAGATAATTAGAAAATCTGTTAAAAATTGTTTAAGTCATGGGAGGTGTTCGTGTATAAAAGAAAATTTTCCTAAGTTGTGGAAGGAGTTCACGTATAGATGAAATTTCCTAAGTTGTTGAAGGAGTTCATGTATTAAGGAAAATTTTCCTAAGTTATGGAAGGTGTTCACGTATAGATGTCTTGTATGGATGAGCTGCCGGAGATACATTCCTGCAGTTCTACATATATATGGGGTGGTCGGGAGCCCGACTGCCTGAAGTACTGTAGCACAATGACTAGTCCTATATTAGGGACTTATGATATTAAACTCAATGATACAAAAGCAATACTATAGAAGGTCTCCATGATGAATTTGCATTACAATAGTAGGGTCGTGGGTTCGAACCCTATATATGAATGACTTATGAAAGTAAGGTCTATGATTCAAAAGCAATACTATAGAAGGTCTCTGTGATTAATATGCATTACAATAGTAGGGTCGTGGGTTCGAACCCTATATATGAATGACTTATGAAAGTAAGGTCTATGATTCAAAAGCAATACTATAGAAGGTCTCTGTGATTAATATGCATTACAATAGTAGGGTCGTGGGTTCGAACCCTATATATGAATGACTTATGAAAGTAAGGTCTTTGATTCAAAAGCAATACTATAGAAGGTCTCTGTGATTAATATGCATTACAATAGTAGGGTCGTGGGTTCGAACCCTATATATGAATGACTTATGAAAGTAAGGTCTGTGATTCAAAAGCAATACTATAGAAGGTCTCTATGATTAATATGCATTACAATAGTAGGGTCATGGGTTCGAATCCTATATATACATGACTTATGAAAGTAAGGTCTATGATACAAAAGCAATTTTATAGGAGGTCTCCTTGAAGCAAAAGCATTGTATGGGGTGGTCGGGTGACTGACTGCTCCTAGTACTGTAGCAAAATGACTAGTCCTTATTAGGGACTTGAAAAGGAATATTATGGTGGCGTGTGTGCTGCTTCACGAGCAATTGGTCCGAGGTAAACTTGGACTCGCTAACCGATGTGTCCTAGACATATCATCTTAGTGCCGGTGGTAAGCGGGTTTGTTGTAGTAATACGGCTTTCCCGTGGACATCGCACACCCATACCGTTTGTGGGCGGCGTAGTAGCGCATAGCGATGCGTCGTCTATATTTCGGATTGGGATGATGAGTGTGTTTGGTAGCACTTTTAAGTTTAACAGGCATACTCAACTTCATGTCTTAGTGCATTAGCGCTATGATACGTGGAGTTTTGTTCATTGACGTCTTAGTAGCGTGCTACTATGATACGTTGGTGCAGTTTTATATAACAACAATCTTAGTGCCGGTGATGAGCGGGTTCGTTGTAGCAATACGACTTTCCCGTGGACATCGCACACCCATACCGTTTGTGGGCGACGTCGTTGCGCATAGCGATGTGTCGTCTATCTTTCGGATGGGGATGAAGAGTGTGTTTGGTAGCACTTTTAAGTGTAACAGGCATACTCAGCTTCATGTCTTAGTGCATTAGCGCTATGATACGTGGAGTTTTGTTCATTGGCGTCTTAGTAGCGTGCTACTATGATACGTTGGTGACATTTTTTATATAACAACAATACTAACTTTGTTGCCAAAGTCGATAGGAGTCATGTGGGTGTGTTGTGAGGGTGCGCCGCCCGTATGATAGTTGCATTGATGCTTACTGCTACTTGCGGTATTGAGTCTTGTAATGGATCTGCGGGTGTGCTGCGCCTGATTCGACGCATTCCTGTTGTTCTGGTCGATGGAGGTATACAATTAACATCTTAGTGCCGGTGGTAAGCGGGTTTGTTGTAGCAATACGGCTTTCCCGTGGACGTCGCACACCCATACCGTTTGTGGGCGACGTCGTTGCGCATGGCGATGTGTCGTCTATCTTTCGGATGGGGATGATGAGTGTGTTTGGTAGCACTTTTAAGTGTAACAGGCATACTCAACTTCATGTCTTAGTGCATTAGCGCTATGATACGTGGAGTTTTGTTCATTGACGTCTTAGTAGCGTGCTACTATGATACGTTGGTGACATTTTTTATATAACAACAATACTAACTTTGTTGCCAAAATCGATAGGAGTCATGTGAGTGTGTTGTGAGGGTGCGCCGCCCGTATGATAGTTGCATTGATGCTTACTGCTACTTGCGGTATTGCGTCTTGTGATGGATCTGCGGGTGTGCTGCGCCTGATTCGACGCATTCCTGATGTTCTGGTCGATGGAGGTATACAATTAACATCTTAATGTCGGTGGTAAGCGGGTTTGTTGTAGCAATACGGCTTTCCCGCGGACATCGCACACCCATACCGTTTGTGGGCGACGTCGTTGCGCATGGCGATGTGTCGTCTATTTTTCGGATGGGGATGATGAGTGTGTTTGGTAGCACTTTTAAGTGTAACAGGCATACTCAGCTTCATGTCTTAGTGCATTAGCGCTATGATACGTGGAGTTTTGTTCATTGGCGTCTTAGTAGCGTGCTACTATGATACGTTGGTGATATTTTTTTTATATAACAACAATACCAACTTTGTTACCAAAGTCGATAGGGATCATGTGGATGTGTTGTGAGGGGGCGCCATCCGTATGATAGTTGCATTGATGCTTACTGCTACTTGCGGTATTGCGTCTTGTGATGGATCTGCGGGTGTGCTGCGCCTGATTCGACGCTCTCTTGTGGTTCTGGTCGATGGAGGTATACGGGTGGTGATGTCTGCTGGAATGTATGGGGGACCTTGGAATGGTGTAAGCCCGACGATAGTCGTATTGATGCTTGTTGCGTTCTGCAGTATTGCGTCTGTGCGATGGTTGTTTGGTGGGACGCTATTCTCAATGGCGCTCTCTGCGTCTTGGTTTGACTCACACCTAAGTAGCTTTGCCCAAGTCGGGTCCCTTCATTGCGGGGCTGCAGACTGTCTGCCCTCCACGATGTTTTATATAACAACATAATATTATTTCTCTGTAACTTTCCCACCTTTGAATGATTGAAGGCAACTTGTTGGTGGGTGAGACAAACATGATCGAAAATGCATTTACTCAACGTCAGAGACACAAACCCTTTCTGATGGCGAATTATTACTCTTATCTTATAACTGCCTTTTGGCTATATCTGCCGTTGTATTGGTTGGTGGAGCATATGTGTCGACCTCATGCGGGTGGTAGCTGGCGGGAGGATCTGAGGAGACTCTCAAGGCTGCGGCCGAAAGCCGCACAACGTGGGACCCCATTCCCTTGAGGTGAGCGGTAGACTCATGACACGCTCTGCGGCTAGTAGCCGTGCTGATCATACAATTGGTGGTGATGCCATACACTTACATCACGTCTGCAGGAGCGGCGGTCTGGCAGGTGGTGGCGCTCACGGAGGGTTTAAGGCCAGTGTGCCTATTTGCCTAAACCGTGTGACGTACATTCACTGTGGCTGGATTCGTTCGTATTCTGTATGGCGTTTACACGCATTGACATGCGCGACTTCGGTCGATGTTTGTGCTTACGCACTAACAAGGGGCCAAGCCTCTTTTACTGGTTCGCCAGTTATTTTGCTGTGGACTACGGTCCAGTTCCCGAATTAGCGTTCCCCTCGGGGGGAGTGCATCAAAATGGTTGGCGCTCACCGTGCACGGCGTGTGTGGGGCCGTGTACCTCCCCTACATTTTTTTAAATAAATGTAGGAGAGCGAAGCCCTTGTATCGGGTATTTTTGTATAAATATATTGTGAGCCTTTTCCAAGCGGGAAGGGATAAATAATAATGAATTAATAATGTCAACCTGATACAAGTGGAATAAAGACGTTTTATGTTCTTAACCTTTCTCGAGCCCTGTCTTCGTGAACGGGGTTCACTTGGCTTATAAGGCACTACCAACAGCTTTCAATTGCTCTAGTGAATATTCATTCTTCAAAAAGACACCTAAAAGAACTAAGTTACTAAACAAACACAACGTAAATAAGGGTCCTAACTAAGAAGACCTTTTGAAAGATCATTTAGAAAGATCAAAACATATTTATCCTGGTCACATATATATAATGTTATTGAAAAGGGGATATTTTTAATATTATAAAATTTTTATTATATATATAGAGGGGGGGGGGGGAATTCGTTACATTATGTTCGACTACCGCCGTGATTTTTATGACATTCGAAAATATCTTACAAGTGTTTGAAATTCTGGGTGTTGAATGTAAATTATTACCAGGTATTTATTCATAATTTACTGATGTATATTTCTTGTTTCCAGTGACTTACATACATACTAAGCATTTATGGACTAATTGGGGACTCCCCTAGTAGATTAAGTGTGTGTCTAAGTTAATATTACAATATATTTAGTAATGTGGTAGAGTAAAGGCAAGTGTTTGAAATTCTGGGTGTTAAATGTAAATTATTACCAAGTATTTATTCATAATTTACTTCTGTATATTTCTTCTTTCCAGCTACTTACATACTAAGCATTTGTGGAATAATTAGGGATTCCCCTACTAGATGAAGTGTCTAAGTTACTATTACAATATATTTAGTAATGTGGTAAAGGCACCTGTAATAATTACATCTCATTTTCCATGTATCAACAATTACTGTCACAGCCTATTAAAGTCTACTGCTGAACATAGTTCTCCTCCATAGATTGCCTCATAGGAGGATATTTGCCATATTTGCCATAGTTGCCACGCTTGGCAAGCAGGTTGGAAACCGCAGTTTTTTCTAATTTTTAGTCGTTATTAAGAAGACCATGCTGCATATCTCCTGATCTGTTTCAATAAAGAATTATGAATTATGTTTCCCTCTGTCGCTTCTGATCACACGACTCTTGCCACTACACGATTAAGGGAAAGATAATATAGTAATAATAATAATGTCCTCCAGACCGAATTTCGGCCACGGCGGCCTGCCTCAACGGAGGCTAGCCAACGGCGCAGGACGGGATAATAGTGCCCACGTGTATGCGCAAGCACAGGTGCACTCTCTATTCCCCCACTCTCATAATCCGATGGGACGGTAAACCGACACGACCGGAGAGAGATCAGGCGCAGGACCAACGGCTTTACGTGCTATCCGAGGCACGGCGGTGAGACACCACCAACTTCCTGACTCCAGGCAGCTACTGAGAATTTCTTGATAGAAAAACTCAATAATTGATTTTTTGGCCCGACCCGGGATTCAAACCCAGGACCTCATAATCAGCAGTCTCACTACTACAACCGCTAGACCAACGAGGCAGTCAAAAAAGAAAATATACAGACTGGGTCAACAGCGTGATCGTGTTCCAAAAAATATAAGACCAACAGATAATTCCAGTCAATAAAAATGTGCTGCCACTTCAAAGGACATTTCTTCACAGTAATTTTACTGGTTCTGTTCCCTTGACACCGTAGTGCAATAGTGGATACTGGTAACCGACTTAAATAGATATAGATAAGGCCTTATTGGAAACTGTTCGGTGAAGGGTGCAACGAAGAGTGCAACGGGGCGTGCGGCGTGGCGTCAAGACATACAAGTGCTCGTGTATAAGAATGTGACGTCTACTGAGTGTCACTCGCACGAGTTGTATGGATATCACGCCGCTTCGCCAAACACTCCGGTACACGCTAAGTTCTTTAGATAAAGTGTAGTTCATCATTCAACTCTTTCACTAAAGAAATCTACAACAAAGAATCAAGACATATTCCTATTATCATACCTTAAGACAAATTTGGATTGTCTAATTACCTTTCAATGGATCCCCGTCACTCTCCACTTTTGTAGTTATTTATCTGGTGGGTACATGTCTACCTATCTATTTCTTACTACAATCACTATGAAGCTCTGCCATGAAAAGTATTAATTTTAAAATATAGTTTTTTTTAATGTTAAAGCTAAACCCTGTATTATTATACATATGTTGTGTCCAATGTAAAAAAAAATATTTAAAAAAATTCATTCATAGTAATGTTTACAATAAAACCTTATACAACTTACACAAACACCTATCACATAACTTTAATAAATTCCTATATCTCGTTAGTCAGTCATCAGTTAAAATGCTAATATTTGGCAACTAAACGATAAATGTGTTATAAGTTAAAAGATATAATTTGCAGCTCTTAATAGCGATCATTAATTAAGTGTTTAGAGCTTCTGACTAAAGTGAAACTTGAGATAAAAATGGCATATTTTTATCTCAAAATAACGTATTTTTGTTAAAGGTGGAGTTTTATTATGAATACCAATAGGCCTCCGAGCAATAATGGATGATAAATAACTGAATTTATAATCGTAAATTATTTAATGTATAATGTAACAATGAAATTATCTTATGAAAAACCAACATTTAATTGATTAAATAAATAAAATCATTGTGTACTGATGACGTATGGTAATCCAATACAAGTCGTACATAAATTATAACTAAACACTAATATTTTTTGAATATGATAAAAATTCGAAAAAGTGAAATAATCTGATAAAAATTCAACATTTAATTGACTTGATAAATAAATTGATTGTGTTCTGATGACGAATGGTATTTTTTTAATATAATAAGAATTACAAACAAGCACACTGATGGTAAATTGATGCTGTGGCCCATAGACCAACATTTATCCTCGATTAAGAATCAAAACGCAGATGCGTTCTCACCCCTGAGCACTAAGATGGAATGACTAGAATGAAATGAAAGGGTCTTCAGATCTCTACACTCACCATACGGAAGTTTAAAATTAAAACATTGGTCTTGTCAAAAACAAGTGTATTACTTTAAAAACTTCAAAGAAAAGAAAATTCTTTATCAGTAATCTCCAAAATTATTATTTTTTATAAACTATTCTTTGAAATCTTAAAAATATTTTTATCTTTATTTTTACGCAGATATTCTTTGAGGGCGCGGTCCTTCCCCAGTTGAGCCGAAGCATTCGTGCTACAACCACAATACAGCTTGGCGTGGCTTCTATGTCAAACATCCCCGTTTGATGCAATATGTGGGGGAGGTCTATGTTCAGCAGTAGACTTCAATAGGCTGTAACGGTAATGGTATCCTCTAATCTAAACTTGGTCTCTGGTTAATTTTCAAATAAGAGAATACACCCTCATTTCATAAATGTCAGATCTTAATAATATTTAGGCCAGTAACTAGAACTGTTACAAATTTGGCCGTGGAAGGAAAAGGAAAGATCTCCCACCGAGCAAGGTATTCAGTTCGAGGAGCAGTCAGCGCGCCGTGTAGTACGGAACTATTCACCAGATTATATACACCGGAGTACTTGGGAAATATCGATAGCGTGATTTGAACTTCGCTTCGTTTTACTTGTGGCAAGACGACACCGCCGCCATCCGATACGTTTGCCATTTTATTTGTCAAATGATTATTCAATCCTTTTTCAGGCTGATATTTTTTTTATAGAAGAGGGGGCAAACGAGCATGCGGCTCACCTGATGTTAAGTGACTACCGCCGCCCATGATCAACCGCAACACCAGGCGAATTGCAGGTGCGTTGCCGGCCCTTTAGAAAGGAGTAAGCTCTCTTCTTGAAGGTCCCCAGGTCGTATCAGTTCGGAAAAATCGCCGGTGGTAAACTATTATACAGAGAGGTTGTACGCGGAAGAAAACTCCTTTTGAAACGTACAGTGGTGGACCGCCAAGCATCCAGATGGTGTGGATGGTATCGGGACGTTTGCCGCGTAGTGCGGTCACGAAATTTGGCGGCTGGGATTAATCCGAACTATTCCTCAGAGCACTCTCCATGGTATAAGCGAAAGAAAATGCAAAGGGATGCAACATCTCTTCGCAGTGCCAGTGAATCGAGCCGATCGGAAAGCACTCGGTCGGTCGAGCCGCTCTGCGCTGGATGCGGTCAAGTGGAAGGAGCTGGTACTGGGGAGCCCCAGCCCAGAGATGGGAACAGTATTCCATGTGCGGCCGAACCTGCGCCTTGTAAAGTTGCAGGCGGTGTGCCGGGATGAAACACTGTCCCGCTCTGCTGAGCACACCAAGCTTTTTAGAGGCCAATTTGGCCTTCCCTTCCAAGTGACCACGAAACTGCACGTCACTCGATATGTCAACGCCGAGGATTCCGATACTGGCTGAGGCAACAAGGGGAGTGCCTTTAAACTGAGGGGATACGACAAAGGGGTTCTTTTTAGCGGTTAACGAGCAAACTTGTGTCTTCTGGGGGTTAAACTAGACTAGATTTAGTCGCCCCCAATCCGAGACTGTTCAGCAAAGACTCGACTTCAGACACAAGTTTGTTCCGGCACTCGGAGACGTTTTCCCGAGAAATATTGGCTCGACCGGTGTAAAGAGCATCACCAGTGCTGTCATCTGCATAGCAATGAATGTTACGGGTTTGCAACATAACATTGATATGCAGAAGAAACAGCGTTGGCGATAGCACGCAGCCCTGTGGAACACCAGCATTAATAGGCTTGCAATCGGAGCTTGCACCGTCTATAACGACCTTGATGCTCCGATCTGCAAGAAAGCTGGTGATCCAATCGCACAATTTCTCGGGAAGCCCATAGGAAGGGAGCTTCGAAAGAAGCGCTTTGTGCCAAACCCGATCGAAGGCCTTCGCAATGTCCAAACTAACGGCCAATGCCTCCCCCTTGGACTCTACTGCCTCCACCCATCTGTGAGTTAGGTAGACCAGAAGATCACCAGCTGACCGACCACGGCGAAAACCGTATTGGCGATCACTAATCAGCTGGTGATCTTCAAGGTACCTCATGAGCTGGCAGTTTACAATGGACTCCATTATTTTGGAGAACAAGGAGGTGATGTCGATAGGCCGGTAGTTGGACGGGTCTGAGCGGTCGCCTTTTTAGGGATCGGGTGGACGAAAGCCGTCTTCCATGATTTTGGGACTACGCCTAGGGAGTAGGAGTACCGGAAAAGACGCGTTAAAACCGGTGCCAACTCTGGAGCACACGTCCTCAGCACAATTGGGGGGATTCCGTCAGGCCCACTCGACTTGTGGATGTCCAGGGAGAGGAGTGCTTTGCGAACCGAGCGCTGTGTGAACTGCACTTCCGGCATGGAGCACTCACACCACGGGATGGTCGGCGGCGTACTCCCCCCGTCATCGAGAGTCGAGTTAGACGCAAAGAAAGAGCCTAGAAGATCGGCTTTCTCCTTTGCGGAATGGGCCAGTGAGTCGTCCTCCCTGTGCAGAGATGGAAGAGATGGCTGACAGAAATTCCCCTGGACAGCCTTGGCGAGAGACCAGAATGCACGGGTTCCAGAAGGAAGGCGAACTAGTTTCTCGCCAATTCTGCCTATGTGCTCTGACTTTGCCTTGGCAATGACTCTTTTGAAGGACCTAGAGGCGGAATTATACTTCTTTTTTAGAGCGCTGGTGTTTACATCCCGGGACGCTGATGCGTCAGCCCAGGCTCGATAGCACTCCTGCTTATAGCATGATGCTATTTTACAGGAGCGACCAAACCATGGCTGAGATTTGCCTCCAATGGGCACCACAGAGGAAGGAATAAAAAGTTTTATACCCTGAAGTACCACATCAGAGACAGAATCCGCAACAAACTTGGATCGTCCGGCGAGAAGCAAACCCGCCCCCAAGGGTAGGATGCAAAGAAAGACCGCATCCCATCCCAATATCGTCTGACCTATAGTGCCAAACACGGCGGCAGCCTGCATAATGCAACCGCGATTTCAGCGGGAGTGGCACCACACTCCGGACAAGACAATAGCCCGAGGAGCCTAAAGGGGCGAAATCTGATATCCGTCCGGGTGAGAGGTCAGCAGAAGATCCAACAGGGAAGGTGCATGATCCTCCACATCTGGAACCCGCGTAGGCTAAGTAACCAGTTGTGTCAGACCATATGCCAAGGCAAAATCGTGAACAGATCTCCCCGCATGATCGGTTAAACGTGAACCAAGCCATTCGGCGTGATGGGCGTTAAAGTCGCCGAGGATCACGATCTCTGCGGAGGGGATCTGCTGTAGCAACGAATCTGCAGCCATTTGGACGTGGTCGAAGAGTCGGTCTGTTTCGGCATTACCGTTATGGGACCTATAAAGGCACCCGTAGTCACGCGGATGGTCGTCGCTGTCTACGCGTAGCCAAATGATGGACAGGTCCGAACCTTCAAGTCTGCCGAGGCGTCGAGAACAGATGTCCTCTCTGACGTAAACGCAAACCCCAGCCCGAGACACAAAGGAGTGTTCCAGTTTGTACCCCGGGTAGGATAGATACGAAACATCAGCCGGAGAGGACACCTGCGTGGCAGGGGTCGCCTTGGTCTTGTTGCTCCGTTTGCCCCGAGCAGTTGTAGTCTTGAGCGGAATTTTGCCCCCCCCCCCCCCCCCAGAATACGCGGGGCAGCCTGAGCACCCACGCTCAGAAGTGGAGAAACATGGTCGTGGATGCTCAGCAAGGGATTCTCCAGGGGTGCTGGTACCCTCCTGGGGTAGTCTATCATTTAATTCCGCTACCATGTTGATGGGGGGGGGGGATTTGGACCTCCGGCCACCTGCACTCACCAGACGATACGCGAAAGCAGAGCTTCCACTTCACGCTGGTATTCTGTGAGGTCGTGGTACCACCCCGGTTTGAGCCGGCCCATACGTGCAACAGCAAAGCTGCCGCGGGGCTCTACCACTGCTAACATTAATGATAGAAAATAAAAAATAAATTTCTAAATAGAACTACATTATGTTCATATCGTATGTCACGTAATGAGTCTGCAGTTTTTCATTGAACCTTTTTTATAGGAGTAAGGGTATCATTCAAAACCCAACGGTGACGGACTCTAGGGCCGTGTGAGTTGGTCATTACCGCTGTGTTGAGTGGAATGAGAGCAGGCATGAGGATTTCCCCACGTAAAAAGGTTACCCTTATATTACCTATATCTATATATGATGCCAGTTCATTCATTTTATGTTTTCGGTCTGATGAAACCACAGATGAAGAGAGAGCTAGTATAACCTCAAGCAGGCGGCTTGTTTTCATAGAGATTGGCCGCCGTGACCTAAATTCAGTCATATCAATACAACCATGGATTGCATAACCACTTACCATCAGGTGGTCTTGGTGTAAGTTTGTTTGTCTGCTAAATATCATAATAAATTTCCTGTAACTATCATATTTGTGGCAAATAAATTATTATTATTATTATTAACACATAACAACCAGCTGAGTTGTGACCGGATTCGCGTCTCTGATAATTCTTCTCATTTAGATCTTCGTGGATAAGACGAAAAGACGAATGTCTTTGTTATCATACGCACAACAAAGAATTTTTTTAAATTTGCCTGTCTGTTTTTCCTACCGTAAATAAGGGGTGTCTTTAAGGCAAAAATGAGTAGACTTTTGTCTAGTTAAGCCCGTACGATTTATTTTTTCAGTAGTTTCCTGCTTACCTGTTACCAATCGCAGTTTCTCGTTATTAATAAGTTGTTTTCCATAAGATGCTACTACTCTATTTCAGGCGGCCTTTGTCACGTGAATACTATGGTGTAGTGGATTTTCTTAAACCGTCACTACACGGCACAATTTACAGGCTTATCTCATATTTAATATGTACACCTAAAAGATAAACTTAAAGACACATGAGTCGTGATGCGACATGCCGACGGACGCGCACAAGAGGCTAGTAAATATTTACTTTGCTATGATCCGTTTGAATTACAGCGTTTGTTGACTTCTGTGATTCCGTGCAAGTGTTTACACCGATACTGGAGGTTTGTACAAATATTTTTAGAATTCACGCTTGCAGATATGTAAGAGTATTGACTTTCTTTTTAAAGTGACAAATATGTCAAATTGACAGCGTAAAAGTTTTGTAAGAATATCCACTAACCGTCCTGTGTCCTAAAAGGCGACAGAGGGAGACAAAGTAGGAGCGAGTACAGCACCTTTTTTACCGACTCGAAAACAAAAACTGCGATTGGCAACTTGCCTACCAAGCGTGGGAACTATGGCAAATGAGGCATTCTATGTGAGAAGCCCATATAATACTATAATACATAGGTAATAGAACGGGGGATCGGGCGGAGCCCGTGTACGTGTAGTCACTAAAATGTTACTAACATGTCAATTCACACGTATAAATGTCAAGATGAGATGTGTTTTGACATAATAATCGTTTCCAAATTTCGCATTCAAATTATTTAGAAAATGCCAAATTGGACACTATTTACAAATAAACATATATTAAAATTTAAACAATTTTTTCATGATGATTTTAAGCATTAATAAAAAGTCTAAAATGTGTAAATTTACTCAGTCTGTCAACACAGCGAATCGGGTTTGTAGTACTGATAATACGACGTAATTGTTTGTATGTGTGCACCTGGCGACGCCGATCCTCAAATAAAATAAGGTTGACAGCCATTATATTGTGTATTATAGTATTGTTTGGAGAAGCCTACGTCCAGCAGATGACTTTAGATAGACTAACGGTAACTGTTATTGACAAATGTTCACCTGATGGTAAGAGAATGCTGCGGCCCAGACACCTGCGTCCATCTTCGTTGACGAATCAATTGTAGTTGCGTTTGCCCAATTACAAGATGGAATGCTACTTTCCCAGAAAAAAGGTTCTCTGGTTCTCTAAATTTGAAATACAGCAGCATCTAGCTTCAGTTATACAATGGTATTACGTGTGAGCTTGGTCTTTCCCCGATCGAACCTAAACTTTCATACTTAGTGCAGCCATAAATACTCAGCGTAATTGTAGCAATAACGAAAATGAAGACTGATTTTTGGACTTTAAACATGCAGTTTCAAAGCTTTTGATCTCCACGATAAAAATGTAAAAGTAAACTGCTAACAGAAATACTTAATTACTTAGTATTAAATATTGCTTTACGATTTTTATTAACTTTGAGTGAAAAATAAATGAGAATTGGTGGCTAACACCAAAAAAAGACTCATGTCATGGGTCATAATTATAACTCCTGATGATTAATTTTTACTTTTATTTTTTATTTTATGGAATATTTAATAGAAAATAAATCCTAACGATTAAAAGGAATTTCTCAAAGGCGATCTACTACTGTGCGAGTTACTGGCAGTTTTATTCATCGCACCACTTATTTTAGGAATCGGCTAACACAAGCAATTTTTCTGGACCGATACGACTTAGGGTCATTCAAGAAAAGATCGTACTCCTTCTTTAAGGGAAAGCCACGCACCTGCAAATCATCTGGTGTTGCAATTCTTCAGGGGCAGTGGTTGTTACGTACCATCATGTGAACCGCATTTGCCTACTCTTGTGTAAAAATATCGGTCAATATCCTGGCGTTTCATACAAACCGTTATACAACGATCGACGTTTTATTACTTAGTGACAAATATATAAGAGAGTGTAACCTACTAACCAATATGAAATAAATAGGTATTATATTCTCAACATGTGTTGGCGAAGTAAAAGCATCCGTCACTGTCGTAATTCCTGTAGATGTCGTAATTGGTGTTATGGGAAATATCAGAAAGATCTTAATGACATACCTATAATATTCCGACCATTGCGAAGGGCTTCCGACAGATAACGAGAAAACCAGCCCGTTTACGCCAAACTTAATATCCAGTACGTTTAATGTTACTAGACACGCTGCAGCTATATTAACGTTGTAGCACGAATGGGTCGCTCGACCGGGGCAGGAAAACTATCTTACAGAATACCGGCATAAAATAGCAGCGTAATGGTGCTGTGTTTCGTATGGTGAGAGTAGAGAACTATTATCCTTTTTACTGGAATCGTGGCATTCATTTTAGGCATTTGCATTTTGATCCTTAAATGAAGATACATGTGGATGTCTATACGCCACAGCATCCAATTACCATCAGGTGGACGTGTGCTCGTTTGTCACCCAATACTACAAAAAAAAATCCAGAACGTTGACCTCTCGTTTAGCTCTAATCCTCACTCTAACAGAATAGGGTCAAGTCCAGAAGTAAACTTTTACAGGCTGATAAAAAATAAAATTCTAACCTATTGCCTATATATACGGGCTTTCTAAGGCACCAAGCGTACCGTTAATATAACCAGCACAGTCAATTCTAAAAGAAGAAGAAAAGGAGTGGTCATCCTTTAATGAAAGAGAATAGGCGAATTGTGTATGAAGAGATTTAGCACTTATTGCAGATTGGATCGGGTGGCGTTAACAAAATTTTACACGAAACTTTCCCGTGAGAAAATTTTCGCATTGGCCGTCACTGACGGTTTGCGTGAATGGTGGCATGATATGATTGCCAAATTTGAAGCAGGAGGAGGCTGTTCTCAGCCTGCTTACAACATTATTACAGGTGATAAACCTTGAATTTAGTAGTTCGATAGTTTAGCTGCTTCAAAATGAACCAACGCCTACTAAAATGAACGATCGAGAAGCACAGGCAAGATTTCGATCGCTATTTTTTTCTCTCTAATGGGATATCTGGCGCTTGGTACTCCGAAGTAGCATCAATGCCGAACGGTATAATACCAAATGATGGCCAGAAGTTTTTATTGCTCTGGGCAACAATGACCGAACACAGGACTCCAAGAACTACTGTTTCACCATGACAACGAATCCGCGCACTTAGCGCCCAAAACGATGAAATTCCTTGACAGCACAACGGTTAAGGTTTTGAATCTCTTTTTATTACCTTAAATAAAAAAGCCCCTGATGACATATAGTTTTTATCACGCAAAGATGAGCTGGCAATGGAAGATTCAAGCAAACTGTAGAAGAGTGTAATGATCCTGCTCTTTAAAAATATAATTAAAGCTTTAGCCTTCAACTTTCTTAAGTTTCTGAGTGACCCACGTTAAGTTATACAGCTTTATTACAAAACGTGGGTTATTGAAAGTCTTATTAAATGTACTGTATAAGTATGATTTAAGAAAAGTCTTTCTCCCTAAAAAAAAGTTCCTAAGCCACGGCGCAACAGTCTTTGCAATATTTAACGTTTGCTGTCAAATTCCATTTGGTAGCAAAATTTTCACGGGCTACTTTATATATTAGATACAGACTCTAATTCAGACTTGACAATAATTAAAGACTACTTTCTTGTTATAACACAGACACTAAAATAAATTTTGTTTTGTAATAAATTTTAAATGAACATTTAATTTAACTGTCTATTAAAAAAACGTAATATTTCTTTTGCTAAATCTTCTTTTTATGTTTTATGTTATATGTTTTTTTTTTCATTTTAATAGCCGTAGCTTCTCTATCTTTTTTTTTTACATGGCAAGTATCATAAGTATTACGGTAGCTTAATTGTCGACTAACACATTCTCAACTCCGACACAAAATGATTTATGTTATTATCTTCGCTTATTTAAGATCTGTCATGTAATTAATGGTATTTCCTCTTAACACTCTTTATTCAATCAACTTACAATTAAATTGGCCTTTAAAATAAAAGATATAAGAACTAAAATTGCATTTGTATGTTAAATTTCAATGAATGATTACCTGCATAATTGGATTTGCAGTTAATATGCAGATGTTACGTGACGTGTATACCTTATTGCAATAACAGTAGGTTCATTTCGCGACTTATACGATTTCACGACCAGTAGCATGCAGGTCCGTGCGTCTAAACAGCGTTGCCGCCTCTGAGAGTTAAATGAACTTAAACTTGACCTTTAGATTTGTTGCGAACACAATTATAATTTTACATCTACACACCTATTGACGCTTGGAGTTAAAATTGAACACTCTAAACTCTCAAGAGCGAAAGAGATGCAATATTCTTCTTTCTCCTAATCTGTGTCACCTTTCACAATAAATACAACAAAATGTAACTACCTATCTTGTGCTTTTAGTATGCAATAGATTGATTTCAGAAATCCCAGTTATACTCGTACGATTCGTAAAATCTTTTTGTTGCAGAATACACATGAATAACGAATTATGTATATATATTTTTATGCAAGTAAGGAATGACCAATAAACAAGTAAACAGTTAACCTGATTGTAAACGTATTTATACCGACTTCAAAAAGGACTCAATTCAACTGTATGTTTTTTACGTGCAAACTTTTTCTAGGTGAATCGATTTTGATGATTCTTTTTATTTTTATTTTAAAGCTGGTGCTTCTCGTGTGGTCTCATAAATTTGATGAAGATCTGACCAGTAGTTTTTGAGTTATGTTCAATAATGCGTATTTAATTAACTTCGATTATGTTCTCATTTTCGATACTTAAAAGAGTGTACGGTCACTAACCATAAGGAATACCGCGGAATTATTCTGATATTTTACGTAGATATTATGTGAGAATCTGTTATTTTTCCAAATAATCCGAAAGAAAAGAAATAGAGAGAAGAAAGAGAAATCGTAAAGTAAAAAGAAGAAAAAGAAAGGAAATACCCTCTCGATATGCAAATATACAGACTGATGATAGGCAGCATTATACCTTGATCGAGGCGAGGTTCTCGACTCTTCAAATCTAGTATGCTTACGAAGTCTACAACTAGCCTTTAGGATTTAAAGATATGGCTGACGACGACTATTATAGTCGAAATACAGGTTGAAGTACAAATAATAATTACAGATATCTCTAGAGCAAGTTAACGTAACAGTAGCTTTGATAGTCCTGATACAAAGAATCTATTGTTAAGGTATATTTAGCGTTCATCATCATCATTACAGCCCTTCACAAGTCCACTGCTGAACATAGGCCTCTCCCAAGTAATGCCACAAAGCACGGTCCTGAGCCACCTGCATCCATCGACTTCCTGCATATCTTACCAGGTCGTCACTCCATCTAGTGGGGGTTCGACCTACACCACGCCTACCGATACGAGGCTGTCACTCGAGAACCTTTCTTCCCCATCGGTTATCGGTTCTTCGAGCTTTATGGCTGGCCCATTGCCACTTCAGCTTACTAATCCGTTGGGCTATGTCGGTCACTCTGGTTTTACTGCGGATATCCTCATTTCTGAGTCTATCACGCAGAGAAACTCCGAGCATAGCGTTTATATACATTTTATTGTATACATTTTCATCTCCATAGCTCGCTGAGCGACCTTGAGCGTTCTCATAAGGCCAGCAGTGAAGGACCACGTCTCAGATTCGTAAGTCAACACTGGCAACACGCACTGGTTGTACAATCTAGTTTTTAGAGATTGAGGTATACCTGACGAGAAGATTTGTCGTAATTTCCCGAACGCTGCCCAGCCGAGTTGAATCCGTCAATTGACCTTTGATTTAGCGTTATAATTATTATATTGACATTTTACTTTTAGCTGGTTTCGGCTCCATTAACAAGTAACGAATAAAATGGAAAGCAGTCAACTGTGTTGAAAATTTAATAGCATAAAATAGAATGATTTTTATTTCATATACCAGGCGGTCCCATAATGAACTGGCCTGATATAATTCAACGCGACATGTCGCTACGTGTTGTATTGCATTAAATAGTACGTTTATCGTGCACTTAATATAAGAAACATGCATCGACATGAAATGCTTAGTCTTAGTTTAACAGGCATTTGAATAACAAGAGTCGCGTATTTTTTCAAAATGTCGAAAACTGAGTATCGAAGTGTCATAAAGTTTCTGTTTAAAGAAGGTTTATCCCCTGCCCAAATAAAAGAACGATTGGATGGCGTGTATAAGGAGTCTGCCCCTCCTATAGCACAGTGAAAAATTGGGTGAAAGAGTTTCGCCTCGGGAGAGAAACCGTCGAAGACTGGCCACGACGGTCGAACTGTGGAAGTGCTCACTCCCGAAACGATTGCTCTTATCGAAGAGGAGGTTCTGAGTGACCGCCGTTTGAAGATTAGAGAAATTGCAACAGGGCTTGGGCTCTCTAAGAGTACTGTTATTCGCGCGATCCATGAATATCTTCACATGAAAAAAGTGAGTGCAAGATGGGTACCGAAACTTCTTTCAGCGGTACAGAGACAGGAAAGAGTGCGCTGCGCTTCGGAGTTTTTGGATCTTTGTGGCGAAAATCCAAAGACTGTGATCGAGCAGCTAGTGACTGGTGATGAAACTATGATCTTGTATTATGATCCACAAAGCAAGCGCGAGTCAATGGAATGGCGTTATAAGGGTGAAAAGCCCCCTAGAAAGGCAAAGGTGCAACAATCTACTAAAAAACTGATGTGCACAATATTTTGGGATTTTCAAGGCATTTTGATGGTGGACTTTAAAGAACGTAATACAGCCGTGAACGGCAAATATTATGCTTATTTAATATATAAATTACGAGACAAGATAAAGGAAAAACGAAGAGGCAAGCTGTCTAAAGGTGTCCTGTTGCTCCGCACCGCTGGTGTTTCGAAGGATGCAGTTCGTCAATTCAAATTCGAAATCCACACCCATCTCAATTTTCCTGCAAGTTTAAAGGAAGAATAAAAATTTGCTCGAAGAATCTACTTTTTCCATTTCGAGCTCTGCACCAAATTTAATGTGCTATTTTCAACAACATTGGCCATGGAAGAAAGGTGCAAGAAACTAAATTGAGGCCCGGCGTACAACGCTTATGTAATATTGTAAGAATTTTCGCATACTGTAGCGGCGTCAATAATAATTCAAACTTTTATATTTTAAAAACATCCTGCTGAGGTTTTTACTGGGTACTGGCTTTCTGGGTAGGGTATAGATATTTTCAAAATCACTGGCAAAGGAAAAATAACTATTGATATGTATATTGTTGAAATTTTATTCATTAAATATTCTACATATACGTGGTATCTATACGTGGTAGAGCCACGCTGTAGCGATATTATGATTGTAGCATGAATGGGTCGGCTCGACCGGGGTATAAACACGTTCTCACAGAATACCAGCGTAAAATAGCAGCTTAATACTGCTTTGTTGAGTAGTGAGTACGTATTGTGAGTGTAGAGATCCGGAGATCCTTTTTACTGGAAACGAGGCATTCCATCTTAGTCATCAGGGGTGACAAAGCATCTGCGTTTTGATTCTTAATCGAGGATAAATGTAAATGACTATGGGGCAGAACATCCACTTACCATCAGATGAACTGTGTTCTCGTTTGTCACCCTTATTCTATAAAAAAATATTCTATTCTGTAACATTTAGCATGGTAATTACACAATCTCCTATTACTACTGGAAAGGCAAACAACCAGAAAGATATAGTTTGCTATGGATGAGGTGTAAGGAGAAATATATTATTTGTCCTCCAAATCACAACTTCGCCGAGATTCAGCCTGCAGTTTGACCGACAAGACACTGGTATCCGAGTGGTAGAAAACATATCAAAAAATGCGTAACCCAAATTGACAGACAGTCACGTGATTTTTATTTATTTTTTATTTTTATCACAGTCCACCTGATGGTAAGTTGTTGCTGTGGCCCATAGACGTCTACATCTATCCTCGTTTGCGAATCAAAATGCAGATGCGTTGTCAGCCTTGAGGACTAAGATGGAATGCCTCGTTTTCAGTAAAAAGGGTCTCCGGTTCTCTACACTTACCATACGAAACACAGCAGCTTTACGCCGCTATTTGACTCTGGTATTCTGTGAGAGCGTGGTCCTTCCCCAGTCGAGCCGACCCATTCGTGCTACAACCATACAATTAATATAGCTGCAGCATGACTACCACGTAAATATGATGAATATAAAGTGGTTAAAGTAAAAAGATAAGTTACGGCCTATATTGCATTATCTAAGCCTTACCTAGTAGTGGGCGTGTAAAGGATCCCATGACCCATTTCGTTCCGTAGGTATCGTAAAGATCGACTATGAAAGATGTAATGCTATAAGAGCTCTTCCCATTTCTGGGAGTGTTATGGAACAGATAGTCCATCGAGTACGATGTGATATAACGTGTGAAGTTCGCTAACACGCACTGGAGCAGTACCTCAATGCATGTTAGCAAACTTCACACGTTTTTACTTCACCAAGAAGTAAGTCATAATTTATATTACATAATTGGGTGGTTAACACCACAATTAATTTGATAATACATCATATATATTTTTTTACCTTTTATAAAAAACATATTTCTTAAACCTTGGTCAATTTTAAATAACATTAGATTTTTAATATAAAAAATATACAAAAAAGTCGGTTATCTGGCTATGTATTTTATTATAATAAAACAATATTGTTATTATAATAAAATCTCACAAAAATTATAAAGAAATGTTTGTTTTGAAAGCTCAAAAAAGTATTTAAATTGACTGTTATGTCAAATAACTAATAAGCTAATTCAAAAATTTTTGATAAAAAAAGTATTAAGGATAACAAAGTTTAAATATAACCAGTTTCCTATAAATACTTAAACGGTATTTCATATAAATACAGTTAGAAGGTCACATTTATATATTTCACAACAATAAATCAGCTTTTGCTCTTTGTTCGAAACGACGTTTTAAATCCATCGCTATTAAATTTAAATAATAATAAAATGTTCTTACATCTTGATGATAAAGAACTACCGATTAAATGTAAGAAGAAAATAGGTACCATCAATTAAGTATAGCTTAATTCCAATTTTATGTATTGAGTTCAAAAATTCGACATTAAGCCAAATTTACGAGAAAAAATTTATGTATAAGGTTATCTTAAAATTACTAACGTATCTGCATGTCAAAAGCCAAATAAAATAATTGATAATTTAGGCCAAACAAATAAAAGAATATACATGGGATCAGATCGCTTAGAAAGTTTTGTGAAACTAATTGTCACGTTGAATTAGTAGACCTGCGCAGGCCAGAGTTCGGTCGCTTGTTGGTCACAGCAGTGAACATTTCTGGCAAGCATTTGTTGGTATACCATTGGGCATTAACACATTTTTTAAAGGAATCGACACAAGATACTCGAAGTAAAATCACGTCAAAGTAAAATAAAACTAGCGATAAAAATATTCCCTACGCTTTCGCATCACTTTAATTTGGTAGTAATTGGTTCCTTTTGGAAAAGCTAAATCACGAGTGCTTCATTTCTTGATCGAATGGAGGAATCGAAGATGTAATGATGTCGTAAGCATGCCGATACCAGCCTGCTTCAAATTTAGTAATAATGTTACATCACCATTTCAGCATCCATGGGATTCAAAGTGAACTTTCCTCCTCACGCGAAGGTGTTCGGGTGAATATAATCTGCAGTGCTCAGCGGTAGTTTAAGACTACATTTGTGATTATAAAAAAATCATAGTACAAAACGCTCTAGAAGCTTCAGCTCGTAAAAAATCAAAGTTAAAGTTAAAGTTACAGCCTATATACGTCCCACTGTTGGGCACAGGCCTCCCCCCATTTCTGAGAGTGTTTTAGGACAAGGAAGTGTCCGCTGCGCTGCCCCATTGCGTGTTGGCGAACTTCACATGTCCTTCAATTTTTTTTTCTTAGATGGGGATCGAACCCCGGTTGCTCGCGTAATTTCACAATTTACAATAAACGCTCAGCCCATGAGCTACCACGGCTCTTGAAAAATACGAAGGAAAATCGAAATAGGAACATAAGTGTTTGTTAATAATCGTATTCAAAATGAATTATAAATGGCCAGTTTACAATTAAAAAAAACAGGCACATTACAAAAAATAACATATTTCTCAAAAATATTCGTGGCCTGCCGTTTGCCATACAATTTTAAAAGCATCGAAATATTTTGTATAAGGATATTAATCCAATTAGCCTAAAATTAATAAAGATTTATATGTGCAATAATTATTAACTAAATGTTAAAAAAAGAAAAATATCCAATATCATAAATAAAGTTATATCCTTATTACCTACACGAAAAAGTCATTTGATTGTTTAAAGCTTAGATCACACTATCAAATAATTAAAAAAATATTAAGCTTGTAGACACAAGTGGAAGACTTATTACGTTGTTTGTTATAACATTAATATATAATTTACTTTATCTAGTTTAGGTATCGACTGTATTGTATTTTTCTGCACAGCCTTTGTTTTATTACGAAAGTTGCATTTGAAGGTTACGTGAAGACATCACGTAACCTTCAAATGCAACTTTGTAAGCAGCAACATGCTTGTTTAATAAAATAAACTACTATTAAAAGAAATATTCATCATTTTCATTCATAATTACTGCTGCTTTCCCACCGCTAAACATAAGCTTTCCTATTCCCAAAAACGATATAAGTACAGATATATTCTTCTTTAAAAAAATAAAGGAGCCCTGTAAAATTACATTTTAAAATCAACTACGCAGAGCCAGAATTTTACTAAACCTCATACATCCAGACCGTTTGTTTCATGTTTAAAAAAATCGTAGAATGTATTCCAGGTCTAAGGCATAAGAATCGGCCATTTTATTGTCCTCAAACATTTTGCGTGTAACACTATATCGGTATCAATATGATAATGAAGAGTGTCTGATGTTAATAACATTATTAAACTGGCTAATGGAATAACTTAGCAATAATTTATACTTCATTGTATAAAAGTCTGACCAGCGATTGTAATGGATTGAAGATTAGGGTGCCACCACATTAGTGTGCAGAATTTATTTTTTATTACTTCATAAACTAAATATAAGAGTAAAGGTGGCTTTGTAGGCGAGTTGGCAAAGGTTTTTTTAAGCTATTGCATAGCTTCTATCGCGGGCCTTGAGCGCGGGGACCGAATCCAGAAGTTTATTCCGTAACGAAAAAACCTGACGCTCCCCACTCCGACGGGCACGGAGGTGTGGCTTGAAGGCCGTGCATTGTCTAACGTCGTTTCTTTTCGGCAATCTTCGACACGGTGATGGTGTGCGTGCAACTAGACCTATTGTACGACTCTACGAAGCTCGCACGAATCGAGATGAGCTGCTCCGAAATCGGACGAATACATAAGCAGCTGTTTATGAGAAAGTATATAGGTGTATAGGTATTTATGTACAACAGTGAATAGCTGTACTTGTAAAATTTGTGTATAAAGTGTTTTGAATATGAATGAACAAAGTACATTTATTATTTATTTATTTAATAAAAGAAAAAATTTGTTTTCTTATCGGTCACCACGCTCAAAAAGTGTAACTTGAATTAATATTAAAGAAAAAGAAATACTGCATAAATAAAATAAATAAATAATTATAATTGCATAAGTTGATACAAAATGCTATGCAATGGCTTTACCGCGGCAGTCCCCGAGTGCCACACGTCTTTTTTTTTTTTAAATATTTTGAGTTATTATCAGGAAGATTCTACTGCCAATCTCTTATTTCATTGCACACTGATCCCTCTTACAGCACGCACAGGGTGAAATGAGGTAGTAGATTTTCTTACGCTTCCTCTACGCAGCCCATTTATTGAGGCAATATATGGGATCTATTGAGGCAATATATGGGATCTATCGAGGAAATATATGGGATCCATTGAGGCAATATATGGGATTTATTGAGGCAATATATGGGAGAGGCATATACTCATATTCAGCAGTAGACTTTTGATAGACCTTAAGGAGAAAATCACCGTGTAGTGGCGGTGAGCCCATTTCATCCCGTGGGAGTCGCAGGCGGTGACAGAGGGTAGAAAATTAGGAGATGGGCAGCAGCCTCGTTCTAATAATGACTAAAAATAAAAAATAAACAGCGGTTGCCAAATTGCTTATCAAGCGTGGCAAATATGGCAAATATTCTGTGAGGCATTTATGGGGGGAGCAGTTCGGCAGTAGATTTTAATAGGCTGTAACGCTGACGGTTATAATGAAAGATTTTTTTAAAACTTAAAATACACTACCTTTTATCATTAATTAATGTTACAATGTAGTTGAAGAATTCGCAAGTATTAATAAAGATTTATTTTCACACTAGCCGTTCCCTGCGACTTCGTCCGCGTTGAATTTATTACGATTGTATTTCATTGCTTTTTTTTGGCGCGGAACCCTGATTCCTTTTCTCATATAAAAGTAGCCTAAGCTAATCCTTATAACATCAGCTATCTGCCAGTGAATGTCCCGTCAAAATCAGTATAGCCATTTCGGAGTTTAGCCGGAACTAACAGACAGACAGATATTTAGACGGACGGACAGACAGACAGTCAAAAATTTATAAAATTGTTTTTTGTTGTAAGTACCGTATATAATTTCATATTCATTTTATTTATTTGTATAGATAAAGTATTCTCCGCCTACCCCTCTGGGTGACAGGCGTGAATGTATTATATACTTATGTTACTTTTAAAATTCCTCCGTGATGCAAGCAACTTTAATAATTACGAATTTGTCACAGCAGTGTACTTCTAATGTTTTAAACCGAATTATTAAATAGTAATTCAGGAGTAAGTTATCTCTTAAATATCTTAATTTAAGGGTAAGAAAGTGTTATGATTTTTTTACCGACTTCAAATAGGAGGTATTCATTCAATTCGACTGTATGTTTTTTTTTTATGTGTCACCTCATAATTTTTCTCTAGACGAATCAATTTTGATGATTTTTTTTATCTGAAGATGGTGTTTCTCGTGTGGTCCCAAAAAAACTTAATCAAGATTTAACCAGTAGTTTTTGAGTTATCTTTAATAATGCATATATAATGATGATGTTCTAATTTTAATTATATTGAAGTCGGTTGTACAAAATTTTTAATTTTACCACTTGTTTTATGTTAAGCGAATTTTAGTTAGACAGGTCTTTAAATAACCAATAAAACTGAACTGAAAAGTAAAAGTAATTTTATCAAACTGAAGTGGCGGATAACTACAGCCTTCGGTCAACAATAACAACTAGATGTCGGGTCGGCGCAAGAAATCCATCTCAGTAAATAAGAGCGCTCATGAGACGTGAGCTCTTGCACGTGAGAGTGTAGCTCGCAAGGCAATAACGGGAAAAAGAACTTTATTTGTTATATTTTAAGGTTGATTTCATACTAAATGTTATTTAATTTATATCTTTTCATGGTTTATATTCATGCGGACAGTATTTAGCTATGATTTTTGTACGTGACCCGTTATCTAGATGGTATTGTTGATCGAAGACTACAGCCAACTTCAAATAAGAAAGACTACGTACGCGTTGTTACGTGTGAGGATTAAGATGGAATACCTACCTCACAGCCTGTTAATATACTGGGTGGAACACAGCAAGCACTAATATTTGGCACCAGACACGGATAAGATGATGGTTCCTCTCGAACGGACTCCCAGGCAGAAGGATGTCCTATCATCTAATCGAACCCTTCATAATATTATAGATAAGGAACGCATTTTATTCCCGATTTTATTTTATAGAATAAGGATTACAATCGAGCACACAGTCCACCTGATGGTAAGTGGATGCTGTGGCACATAGACATCTACATTTATCCTCAATTAAGAAACAAAATGCAGATACGTTATCACCCCTGAGGACTGAGATGGAATGCCTCGTTTCCAGTAAAAATGATCTCCGGTTCTCTACACTCACCATTACACAGCAGTATTAAGCTGCTATTTTGACGCTAATATTATGTTAGAGCGTGGTCCGACCCCGGTCGAGCCGACCCATTCGTGCTGCAACCATAATATGGTTTCAGCGTGGCTCCAAAACTGTAAAAGCTGCTTTTAAACATCATATATAATATATACTAAATAAATATCATTATCAGTATAATATTGCGTTTTTTATCAACCGCTTTTTAACAGCTTTTCCTGACGTCTTTGTTGAGCAGTGAGTCAACGCTTGGCTAAGCGTTTGGTTGCAACTTTGCGGGGATGCGTGTTTTCATGGCTTATAAATAATTGTTCCGGGTCTGTAAAAGCCTCCACAATACAGAATAATATCTTAGTGTGAGGGGTTAACTTATTTTTAAAATATAAAGATATTCTTACACCGCCACTGTAATGTAATTTAATGTTTAATAAACTTGTGTGACTTTCAATAGGTAGGTATTTCTTATAATCTATATTGAATAAAAATCATTCTATTTTATTCATCACCACTAACCAGGTATCAGGTGCGATATTAGTTAAGCACTGGCTATTAGTGGGTAAACAAAAAACAAATGAAAACTGTTTAAAAGCAGTTAATTAACACTGACGTATTATTGACAAAACAAATAATGACAACGATTGTTGAAGTTATCTGGAAAGCTGAGGTCATCCGAGGCATGTTCATAAAAACCATTATTTACTAAAGATTATTATACCGCCTCAAGTACGTACGCCGTCACAGAGATTTCATGTATAAAATAAAAAAGAGAGAAAGTGAAAAATCTAATTTATATCGATGATAACTTATTGCTCATTAATTGAATCAGGCGTTAGTTTGTAGTTAAAAGTAATACCTATCTACGATTCGCTCGCGTGGAAACAGAAACGGTGTCATGTATTTTCGCATGAGAACTTTTATTTTCCCTTTTTAAAATGTATTCTATGTGTATCCAATGTAGGTCTTGGTCTTTCTGTATACAAAATTTCACAACTAGAAACAAAATATCGTACAAACTTTTACTCAAAATATAAAAATAGTTGTATACATTATATTTGTAGCACGAATGGGTCGGCTCAATCGAGACAGGAACACGCTCTCACAGGCGGGACCAGCATAAAATAGCAGCGTAATGCTGCTTTGTTTCGTATGGTGAGTGTAGAGAACCGGAGACCCTTTTTACTGGAATAGAGGCATTCCATTTTAGTCCTCAGAGGTGACAACGCATCCAATTAACTGTAGCTGGACTGTGTGCTCGTTTGTCATCCAATGCCATAAAAAGCGCTTAAATAACAAATTGCATAGATTAAAATTTTAATTGTAAATAGCAAAATGCAATAAAGGGCACTCTTACCTCTACACTAGGATTCTACAGGACATTTTTGCTGATGCGGCTATGGTTACGCAAAAAATGCATGTGGTTCGAGCCGTAATTGTAGTGGTGTTGAGTTTGGTGTCGGCAGAGATAGTGCTGCGAAGCTGCGATTGTTACAGGGAGAGATGTGCATTTCTGACACGATCCTGACACACCTCTCTCGCTTTCACATCCGGACATACGGATGTGGACACACGGATACGGACACACATTCATACTATATACATTTCAATTTCATTGAATTTTAATATCATTCCTACTCTAAAAATGTTGATATATTAATACTTACAATAATTTGAAATACAACAGTGTGGGAGGACCTTTTGTGTCCCAAAAAAAACATTTCGGCTACACAAAAGACGGTCCACAAATCGAACTGGTTTCGATCGATTTAATCGAATACATTACTTTCGAATGATTAATCGAACTCCGTGATCGCACATACTGTCGACGATATTGTACCGTCGTAATCATAATATATTATTGTAAATATTTTGAATTTTATACTCGTCAAACCTTAATATTACTGTTTTTTATTAGAAACGTAACTGTATTATGAATAAATTTAATAGTGAATAAACTGTAATCAATTAATTCAACAATTTAAATTAATGTATATTAGCATACGTATAACCAAAGGACACGCATAAACAGCTTTAAACTGAACACACTTTTCAGTTTAAAGCTGTTCATGCGTGTCAGCGCCGTACTCGCTGCATTTACTGATGTCCTCGCACATTAGCGAGTACGCGACGTACACACTATTGTCTACAACTTTTGTAGTTTTTCTTCAACTACTTCTTGTGTAACGGTACTGTGACATTGATCGCTCGGATCGCTATGGAATCTACATGTGGTAGGTAACATCCTGCATATTGGCAAAGGAAGACGAAAATAAAATTCAAAGAAAAAAAGATTCTGAATTCACAATATTAATTTTAAAAAGGCAGAATACCTACTGGGAATATTAAACTTTATTTAAAGACATATTAGATGATGATGAACGATTTTTCAGATATTTGCATTTACCATACAGGAAATTTCAATAATTTTTACTAAAACCACATCTTTCTATGGAAAAGATATCAAGATTTAGAAGGCCAATTGAAGCAGAGGAAACACTTGTTGTACAGAACCGGATATTTTTTACTGGAAACGAGGCATTCCATCTTAGTCCTAAAGGGTGACAACGCATCTGCTTTTTGATTCTTAATTGAGGATAAATGTGGATGTCTATGGGTCACAGCATCCACTTACCATTAGCTAGACTGTGTGCTTGTTTGTCACACAATGCTAAAAAAAGTTATATATGAACTGCAGTAAACAGTTACTATCAAATGGGCTGTAAGTTCTTTAGTCACATTTGGACACATATTTGGCGCAAATATAAAAGCAAACAGCAGAATATAAAAACAAATATAAAAGAAAACCAGAGAAGGTTTGATTTATGTAATCAAAGTGCAACGTACTTAGAATAATAATTAGAAAAAGCAATACAACTTTTTATTTACGGTTTTGGTGATTTTACCACTTTTTGAAGTCATATTATTAATCCCTCCTGTGGCCATGGGTGCTATACTGGATGATTGATTATTGTACAAGTAAATGATTTTCAAAAATAAATAAATAAATAAGCCTACGGCACTAATATTTTACAATTATTTCATTTTAAATTAACATATTATAAAATTGATCTATCTATAAATACTACTAAATATTTTAATTTCGATAGAATCTTCGATCGAAAAATTTTGGTGTTTTTTTTTTAGTAAGTACCGATAGTTGATTTCAAATTATTAGTATTTATTGATAGATCACTTTCATAACATATTATTGTAAAATAAAAAATATCATTGCCATAGGCTTCTATTCCGTTCACTTGGTACAGCCTATTTTTTCCGACGGTAAAAAAAATTAAAATTAGTTTTATTTCATGTGTAGTTATTCACGTAAATACGAGTATAAGAAATCATGATATTACTGTCTTCATGCAATGTCAAACTGTCATTAAAATCTAAAAACTGCATTATGTTGCAATACAATGATCATAATATTGTTTAGAACTTTATTGCCTAACAAATTTATAGTCTGCTAACATCGATAGGCGGGTTATAGTATTCTAGTCTCTGCCTAAAGGTCTTTGTTAACGACAATGTTACAAATAATATATTAATACCATTTTATAATCGTTAATAGGTTTTGTTCATAAGTGTACTTACAGCCCGTGATCGTAACTTATTGTGTGGAGTTGCGAGAAACGCCATTCGTGATATACTAATTTGTAACAATATTTAAATATGTAAAATAAGATCTGATTAACTACTAGCGACCTGCCCAGACTGCCTCAATGGTAACCATTTATGTGGTATGTTGGATTTAAGATAGTGAAGCACCACTTATTTTATCATATACATAAACACTTCCATTTGGCACGATCCTGACACACCTCTCTTGCCTCCTTCACATCCATACACCTACGCATACATGCTCGTCGGTTAAGGGTACTCCTAATTTGGCCCGTTTTCAATAAATCGCCAATTTGGTCGATAAATTTTCGCCTAGGACGTCCCTTTCCGACTCTGCCATACACTTCTGCACCATAAATTTTCTTTGTCACTCTTTCCTCATTCATTCTTTCCACATGACCAAACCACCGAAGCATTCCTTTCTTAATCCTGGTCACAACATCATCTTGCAAACAACACTCTTCTCTTATTACACACAACAACATTTATCAAGTTTTAGTTTATTCACAAAAAAGAGCAAAGTTATAAAGTAAAACTTCTTTATGCACGCTTGACTTGGGGAGTAAGCTGGCGAACGCATGACGAAAGCGTTACGAAAAGTGTGATCGAGCGAGGTGAACGGGAGTTGAGTGGGGGATATAAGCAAAAGAGAGCAGTGCGCGCGCACATTTTCTTTCTCTCTTTCTCTCACAACCAGTTATATTTCGTAATTTTATTTTCTTTTGAACAATTTTATGAGTTCATATTTTCTTATATTTACGCGAACACTACACATTGATTAAAACTACTTTTACGGGTTTTATCGCGTTTATTTATGTTATTTTTAATACCCGACGTTTCGGGTGCTTTCCCGCACCTATGGTCACGGGGGACTGAGGTGACTGACGTCCCGCTGTTAAAGTTAACCCGGAGTACCTTCAGCTTTTTAATTATTGTCTTTGGTCCGATCTACGCAGAATGAATTAACTGTGTTTTGAAAAGTCTTGCAGTGGTATGCTTGGGTTTAGTTTTAATTTTATTAATTATAGGGTCCCAAGCAGGTGGTAGTACCCAGCCTACTTCTCTATTGAAATAAGAATGTTTTTAATTTCAATAGCATATCATCCTTGGTAGGAATCGATGTTCTTACGCTAGGATTTGTGGTCTATCAAATCTGATGTAACGGTTGGGGTCATCTAGGCTATGATCGCAAACTGCAGACTTCCTGGAACGTTTATGCTTCACGTCAGCTATGTTTTCTTTGCGTGCGTGCGTGAGTACGTTTGTGCGCGCGTGAGTAAGTGCTTGCATGCGTAAATCCTTGTATAATTTAAACGTGACAGACATGCTGCAGTTATATTTTTAGTATAGTTTTAACACGTATGGGTCGGCTCGACTGGGGAAGGACAACGCTCTCACAGAAAACCAGCGTGAAATAATAGCTTATATATATATATATATATATATATATATATATATATATATATATATATATATATATATATATATATATCTAATATGCTGCTATGTTTCGTATAGTTTTACCCTTTTAACTGGAAACAAGGCATTCCATCTTAGACCTCACGGGTAACAACGCATCTGCATTTTGATTCGTAATCGAGGATAGATGTAGATTTCTATGGGCCACAGCAACCACTTACCATCAGGTGTACTGTGTGCTCGTTTGTCACTCTATCCTATAAAAAAAATGTTTACTAAAAATACAATAATAACGTGAAAGCCAGAATTGATCCGAATGGAAGTCCGTGGTCTCTGCCTACCCCTCTGGGTGACAAGAATTTCATTTTTTTTTCCTTGTACACAAATGTTTAAATGACTATCTTAAACTTAACTACGGAAACATATATCTTAAAATTTCATATGAAGAATAAATCCAAATATTTTGTAATTGTTTTACGGTGTTGATTGTAATGTAAGGTTCAATCGCCGCCGGCATCAAGAATATTTTTATTGCAATTTTGAGTACTGAATTACCACGTACTAGAAGTTGAAGGTAAACATTGTGAGGAAACCTGCATATCTGAGCAATAAAATATTTCAGAGGGATCTTCAGATCCCTCTGCAATATTTTACGTGTACGGACGGTACGGACTTCAGTCCGTACCGTCCGTACACGTAAAATACACGTAAAATATTCGTATCCGTACACGTGACACACTCAGGAGAAGCGTGCTGGAATAAACGCTCAATAACCCTCTCAGAAATGACTGGAGATTTTTGCTCAAAAGAAGGTCGCATATGTGTTGCAACTTTACTTTTACTTTACTATTTTATGATATGAAAAATACCAAATAACTTTCTATAAAAGTTAATAATATTTATCTTTAAATTGAAAAATCACCACGGGTGCGGCTGCAATCCCATAACGACAGTACATTAAGCTTTAATGTATGCCATTAACATCTTAAACGAGCACTATACTTTACTATTTGGACAGTTTGATGGATACGCCGTTTATCACCTTAGATGATTTAAAACTTAATTTGATAACACAACCACTTCACTAAGATCTCTGGTGACCGCTATATATACATGGAATGGTGTAGGTCCTGTTAAGTTTTCTCCTATGAAAATAATTCGTTTTAAGATGTTTTTCGAAGCTAATCGTTCGCTGGTTGTATACACTAATTTATGTGTAGGATTTATATTTGACAGGCGTTATATATGAGTGAAGATTTTAAATGTTCTGACGAGGGAATTAAGTTAAGGAAGCGACATCTATTTATATATTACAGAGAGTGGCATGATGTTGGCAACCCTAAAATTAATAATACCACCATTAAAAGTAACTAATACTATGTCCTTGTTCGAATTTTTTGTAAGTTTATGGATCTATCACGCAAAAACTACCTTAAATATTTTGATAAATCTTGACTATATTATCGATTACAAACCAGAATGGGACATAGGCTATTGTTTTGTTTTTAAAAATGAGGTTTTTTTAAATTCATGGTACGTACTTAAATTCACCAATAAAATTTAATTTCTCGACGTGCGTAAATAGAACTGTAAGATATACCTACTAACGTATTGGACTTCTTAACTTCAAAAAGTACGCGATATCGTTTAATTTTATTTATTATTTAGCAGTTTCGATGCAATTAACAGATCTCAGGGTCAAACTTTAAAAGTAGAGGGACTACAATTGAGTAAGGCATATTTTTCCCATAATCACCTTTAGGTACTAAATTAGCTCACGTGTATGTAGAGTCCGAAATCACCTTTTCGATGAGCGAAACAAATATTTTTATGTAGTCTATAGTAGTATAATACACTTCTATTACAATTAAGCGTTGTGTAACCCTCAGTTGAAATAATTCATCGGGTTTTAATTAAATGCGAGCAGAGTCGCAAGTAAAAGCTAGTTATGTTATAAACAACGCATTTAGTACTTCATGCTTATATACCGTAGTGTTTCAGATTTATAACATCATTAGTATTAATACAAAATATAAATTGGTTAATACTTTTTATCTAAAAGAAACTAAGTACTTTTTTTCTCGATCAATATATTATACTAAGTAACGTACCATTTTATAGAAATGATAAATATGGTAAGAATTAGGACTTTATGATATATATATTCTAACCTTAAAACATCTTTAAAACACCAGTGCCTAATATACAATACAATACAATACTCTTTATTGTACACCAACAAAACATTAATAAATAATGAAAAAAAAAATAATGAGGGATAAACAAAAGGCGGTCTTATTGCTACATAGCAATCTCTTCCAGACAACCCAGAAGAGGAAATTAATAAAAATAAAAATAAGAATAATGGGTAGGGTGCACTAAATTAGACAAAAAAAAATATAATTTATATACTTTATAATGACAACATACTTAAGGTATATGAGTGACCATAACTAAGAGGAGAAAGAGAGAGGAGTTAAAGAGACAAATAGTGTTCCTTAATTTGTTTTTTGAACACATTTAAAGATTGAGCACTTTTAATGGACTGGGGTAAGGAGTTCCAGAGTCTTACTCCAAGTACAGCAAAAGATTTATCATAAAATGTCGAGGAGTGTATAGGACATTGGAGCGAAAGGTTTTCTTTGGACCGTAAGGAAAAATCGTGACAAGAGCTAAGAAATTTAAAACGTTCTTTCAGATAGGGAGGACTTGATACATTAAATAAGACGCAGTAGAGCGCAGAAAGTATATGAGTATTCCGACGAAGACGGATTGGGAGCCACTTGAGTTTAGTGCGATATTCAGAGACATGGTCATATTTACGAAGCCCAAATATGAACCGTATACAGAGATTTTGGAGTCGCTCAAGTTTATTAAGTTGCTCCAATGATATCAAGGTAACAAATGTCAGCATAGTCGAGGATAGGGAGTAGCAAAGATTGTGCAAGCGTAATTTTGGTGGAAATGGGTAAAAAGTAGTTAAGCCTTCGGAGTGAAGCATAAGCCGCAAACATTTTTCGGCTCACTGCATTAATTTGGGGTGTCCAAGACAGACTGGAATCCAAAAAGATACCTAAATTTTTAACTACTTCATTATATGGAATGAGAATACCATTAAATACAACGGGTTGAATTTGACATTTTTTAATTTTGGAAATAGTTCTTGAACTCCCAATAATTATAGCTTGCGATTTTGAAGGGTTAACCGTCAACCCATAAGATCGTGTCCAGTCGAGAATAAAAGCCAGATCCTTGTTGATACATTCAACAGCTTTGGCAAGATCTTCGATGGTTGTTTGTAAATATATTTGAAGGTCATCTGCATACAAGTGGTAGAGAGAAAATATTTGGGATGTAATCGTATTAATAAAGATTGCGAATAAAAGAGGAGATAAGACACCACCTTGTGGAACGCCAGCTACGGTATCAAGCCACGAAGAAAGTCTATCTTGGACACGAATACGTTGCCGGCGCCCGTGCAAATAACTATGAAACCAGGAAATGGCAGTTGGAGATATGTTAAGAGAACGCAGAATCCCTAACAGGATATCATGACCAACAGTATTGAAGGCATTGCTGAAATCCAGCAACACCAATACTGTGACTTGATGATTCTCCATACTGTGACGAATGTCGTCGGTGATTTTTAATAACGCCGTAGTCGTACTATGACCAGATCTAAAGCCAGATTGGAGAGGACTAAGGATGCTATTTCTTAAACAAAAGGAATTAAATTGTTGTTGGACAAGGCGTTTTAAAACTTTGGAAAGGAAAGGAAGAATTGAAATAGGACGATATTCAGAAAAACTTGAAGGATTTGTTTTCTTAGGTAAAGGTATGATTTGAGCGTCCTTCCATTGGGAAGGGAAAGAAGATGAGGATATGGAAAAGTTTAAGATATGGGTTATAATAGGTGTTAAAAAGTCCAACAAGGGAATGATCATTTTACGACTGACGTCGTCACTTCCGACAGCGTCGGAATGGATAGAAAGTATGTGTTTCCTAACATCACAATCTGCAAATTGCCTAAACACAAATTTTCTCCATTTGTGTTTAGGCAATTTGTTAAGTCAGGAGTGGGAAACGATGAAAGTTGAGTAAGTGTTGCTGATTTTGCCATATTGTTCAGGCAAGAAACGGAAGAAAAATGCTGATTAAGCAAATTTAAATCAACGTTATTTGGAATAGGACATGAACGAGTTTTCCCAACTCCAATAGACCTTAAGAAGTTCCAAATACGACATGGATCTTCGTTTTGTACTGATTTATGGATGTGGCGGCGTCGTAAATCTCTACACATCTTGTTGCATTGATTTCGTAGGAGTCTGTACTTCTCCCGAATCCTGTCATTCTTAGGATCTGACTTGTAACTCGACTTTGCACTATTCTTCCTGCAGATTAATCTTTTAAGATCTTCGGTCAACCACGGATCTGGAGGATGACGTATTCGCACTGGGCGGACAGGAGCATGAGCATCATAAAGTTGAACAAGAAGTGAATTAAACAATGCTACCTGTTCGTCAACATCACAAGCCTTCATTATAACGCTCCAGTCCATATTAGCAGCGTCTTTTTGAAGCTTATCCAAATCCATTTTCTCAAAATTACGCTGCAGAAGTATCCTTGATTTGGCTTTGGGTGGTCTTATTTTATAAGATAGAAACAGGAGATCATGATACGAAAAAGCATTTGCAGCACATTGACCAAAACTATCAACATGGTCAAGAGAAGAAACGATAACCAAATCAAGGAGGGATGGGATACAGTTAGGGAAAAAATGAGTTTCAGAGAGATGAAGGATATTTAAATTGGCTGCTTCTATAAGGGACTTAAGCCGGAGAGATCGGGCATCATTCTTGAGAAAGCAAGTATTAAAGTCGCCCATTAGCACTGTATGTGTATATAATGGAGTTAACTCTTCAAGGAGGTTATCCAAAGTAGTAAAATAGTCCACTGTGGAAGAAGGACTATAAAAAACTCCGAGAAGTAATTTGTTGTGCGAAAGAAGTACTTCAACATATAAGTATTCTGCTTCGTTCTCAGCTTGAGATGGAGATGATAAACAAACAATAGAAAAAGGAATATGAGCACGAATGTAAATGGCAACACCACCACCACCTCGCGCAGTTCGGTCGTTGCGTATTAACTGGAATCCTGGAATGGAATAGGATATAGAAGGAAGACATGGCTTTAACCATGACTCTGAAACGAGAATTGCGTGAACATTATCACTTTCAAAACTAGCTAACATATCGGGATAATGAGCCGGAATACTCTGTGCATTTATGTGGACTATATTGAAGTTTTTGATAGATTGAGAAAAATAGGAGTCAAGGGTCTGTTTTAATGGAAGAATGCTCTCAAAACTGTCGTCATTACTTAATACATCAGACACTGAAAAGAAAGGGGAGGAGCTTTGAATATGATCACTTTCACCAAAAGACATGTTATCCTTACAAAAATATTTAAAAAAAAATATACATATATTTTTAAAAACATACTTAGAAAAACATATTAATATTAAAACACAAATACGCGCACATGTACAAATCTACGTATCGTTGGGAAGTAAGTTTACATTGAGTACAATAAAAAAGTTAATGAGGCGCTTTTAGAAAGATTGATGATGTCAGATCTATTTACCAAAAAAACGATTTATTTACAGTTTATAAATTGTAATATGGTAGGTAGTCAAAGCTCGAAGATAAACTGGTAAGATAGTGAGAGTGAACGACCAACGAAATTTTATTCGTGCAAGATTCAGCGTAACCGTGAAGAGGTGGTGTAATAATATCCACTACAGCATATCCCGTAGGTATTGTAAGAATATGAAAACTGAATCAGGATATGGGTAGAAGCACCTTCCTTATAACAACTCAAAATTACAAAAAACAGCGGTGGTCAACCCGCAGGCAATATATACTATAGGACTTTTATAAACTGTAATAGTAGCGACTTGGAGTAATTTCAGAATGAAACTGTTTGAGATCGTAAAAGAAGAAACACTTCATTCTATATTTACATAACTTTTCAAATTTATTATAATTTTTTTATTTTACGTGGTAGAGCCATGCTGTAGCTATATTGTGGTTGCAACACGAATGGGTCGGCTCGACCGGGGAAGGACCACGCTGTCACAGAATACCAGCTTAATGCTGCTGTGTTTCGTATGGGGAATGTAGAGAACCGGAGGCCGTTTTTATTGGAAACGACTCATTCCATCTCACTCCTTAGGGGTGACAATACATCTGCATTTTGATTCTTAATTGAAGATAAATGTAGATGTCTATGGGCCACAGCATCCACTTACCATCAGGTGGACTGTGTGCTCGTTTGTTACCCTTATTCTATAAAAATAATATTGCCTAGTCTTGGCTTTCAAATTAACTTTTAACATTTATGGCATGCTATTTAAATTTGGTTTTTAAATTTGCTGGTTATAGGTTAAAAATTATTGTGACATGGTTCATCAAAATTGAAAACAAAAATATCACTAGGCGGTAGGACTTCTTTTGTACCTAGTAGTCTATCTAGGTTTGTGCCACCTCCTTGCCTATTTCTGCCACCAAGAAGCATTGCATCTATCACCGTGTCCAGGTTTAAAAAGCAGTAATAAAATTCTCCTAATTTCTCAGTCGTGACAACGCGTCTCTGGCTTTCTTCGTTTAATGTTGGTTACAAGCTTACAAATATTCATGCAACTTTATTACAAAATCAATATAAATATTAAGTGAGCTTTACCAATTAAACCAAAATAATAATAACAATGTCTTTAGTGACATAAGAAAAATACTGTAAGGTCGTTAGTGGATGAATATTTAAATCAACGTCATTTCTTAACTTCCATTTTTTTTCGTTTAGTACTTAGACATGCTAAATGTGAGTCTGGCTACCGGAAGATATCCAAGACACTGGTCACTGGCACGGCCACCTCTCTTATTTAAGAGAATAATGGAGTAGGTAGATGTTCGCCATGCTATTTTTATACGCATTTTTTATAGAATAATGGTAAAAAATGAGCACACAGTCTACCGTGTGGTAAGTGGATGCCAATAGATACCTATATCTATCCTGTATTAAGAATCAAAACTTTCACGTTGTTACCTTTGAGAAATAAGATGAAATGCTTCCTTTTCTGTAAAAAGGATTTCCGGTTCTTTACACTCACTATACGAAACAGGGCAGCATTTTACTGGCATTCTGTGAGAGCGCAGTTCCCCATTAGTACTACAACCATTTCTGCAGCATGACTCTACCAAAAATTACATACGAGAAAATCTCCCATAAAATTCTACTCTGTAGTCTGGAGTATTTCAGTACTCATTAAAGGTTGAATTAATTTTTAAACCAGCACAATGTTACATTTAAACTTTTATTAAGCTAAAAGTATGACTGTACGAATTAATGAACATTATTATCTAAATGTTAAAATTTGTGAAATATAGTTTACTTTTCTGACTACATGCTCACGTTCTGACATGACATCATTGTATTTTGTTTTCTAATTATAATTTGGATTTATATTTATAGTCGATCTCTTATAGAAAAACAAAACTCTAACCAAATGATTGCTTAATTTCAAACTGAGCATTACTTATAAATAATAATGAAAACGATCTCTAATCGTCGTACCGACACAATAATGTGTTGGGTGCTGTTGCCAAGAACCTCTACTATACTAAAATTACCGTGACTATACTATGTTTTATCGCATTGAATTTCTAGATAAATTTAATCATGAATTGTTCGAATGGTAAATACCTAAATAAATATATAAATAAAATAAAATTCTTCTATCTTTACCAGAAGTTTACATGACTAATACAAGACTTCTTCTTTTAAGTACTTATGCACTTGTATCATAAGTTCATAAGCATCCGCGCTTCCATAAAATAATATATAAGTCAATTTAGGTTACGCAAATTATCAATCTACATTAATTATACATTGCAATTTAAGATAATACCATACAAAAATATTTACTTTCTTTAAAATAAAAGTATATTTAAAGAAAGACATAAAAAAGTATAGACTTTTAATCCTCCAAGGAGCTTACAACACTCTTACATGTGTTATGAGTGGTTCAAGTTCAACAGTTGTCGAATGGTGAATTCGAACCCAAGACTTTCCAAGTTTAAGTTCTTTTTTACAGCCTATACATAACATAAAGATTTGATGAATTTCCATTACACGTCATACTCTATTAAAGGTATTGTAGGGTATACTCTACGGCGTAGAGTCTACGCTTTTAATCACGCGTAATATGGAAGCGAAACTAAATTATTTGTCTCTTATTTTATTAATTATTTGTAGATTATTTGAATCTTATTTACTTTAAGGAAAATTTAAAAAAGAATGCGATCAATACATATGTAATCATTATGGTTAAATCAATAAAAATAAATAGCTGTTAAATTTATTTTTATTGATTTAACCAACAAATATTGATTTTAACAAAGCCCTTGAATTTAGTACTCATTTCAAAGCGAAATGACCGTTTGATAGTCCTATACCTTACGCGCGTATTATTATTGTATAAAACACTGTTTTAAGACTCGTTATACAATAAACATATTTTTAATAAGCGTCAAAAGTTTTTACACTTCTGTCCAATGAATAAAACTACTCAAACCCAAATGAGTTAAGCGACACTAATGTTCAATAATTATAGACTAAAGAATAATGAAACAGAATGTCTCAAAGTTACGAGTCACGACGAATTCGGCAAGTCAGCGTTTTAATTGACGTCCCGCCCACGCATCTATGAATGATACTTAATTAAACATCCACACAAATCAATATGTTTGCCTTTTTTCCTCACAGACAGTGTATGCTAGACAAAAGTCTAATCAACAGATTAGCATCTGAAAGTTAACTCACACTATAAATACTCGTTACGTATCGCATATGATACTCGTTGAACTGCAACGACTAACGTCAGGTGCTCAAAATTTGTGTTCTATGAATTTGAATCGCAAACTATCTGAGAGGACACGTCACTGGAGGCCGATATATGAGGTTATTTTGAGCCAGTACGCTTGGTAATAATCATGTTATCTAGCGATCTACTAGTACTGTTTATAAACAGACAGAGAGACGTTACATGATTGCGTACCATTGGTTCTTTGAGCATGTGTTCATCTCTTGATACATTTTATACACAAATTCAGTTTGTAAAAGCTGAATACAAATTCGTTGAGAACTTTGTATCGTTGAATATTCGTATATATAAATATATTTTCGTCTTTACTATCAGTCTATAACAGTCCACTTCTAAAAAACCTGCGTGATTGCAACGCTTACCAAGCCGATTAGCGATTACCAGATTTCTCGCAACTTTGATTTAGCACTCCGCTGCTGGTTTAAATACTTTACATGGTAGGCGAGTGATGGTGACTTAAGAGAATCAATCACCCCATATTTTTGGCCATGTTCGTTGTGTCGTTGAAGGCGACTAGGGGACCAGAAAGAACTTGTGGCTTCCGTTACATGGAGGTTTTACAATTTAATTAACCTCAGGTGAAAAATACCGAGACTGTATACAGGCAGCACTATAAGCAGTAAAGTTGCAAGACATCTGGGACAGATCGTCAATCTGTCTGACAAGCTCGACGATTAAGGCAAATCCAGCTGTAGACTTCTGTTATTAATGATAAACAAGAAAATATTAGTAGAAATGTTACACTACAAAAATAACATGGCATGAAAACCTGTAAGAATTTTCTGCTATTTCCCAAAAGCGTTTCTTACATCAGCCACAGGATTACACCGACATCACACAGTACCCGCCAGCACACGTTATAAAAACAATACAAATATAAAATATTTAAACGTACAGAAGTCTATGAAGGTGATAATATTATATTTTCGTCTAAGGTTACTCTGTAAAGTTCAGTGGATTATACATTGTGTTATACATGTGAATATACGATTTGTTGCTAATAAGGTCGATAGACTTAGATGCTGACCATTTTATTAATTTTTAAATATTTATTTTATTTTATTAATTTTTAAATATTATACGTGGTAGAGCCACGCTCTAGCTATATTATGGTTGTAGCACGAATGTATTAGCTCGATCGGGGAAGAAACGCGCTCTCACAGAATACCAGCGTAAAATAGCAGCTTAATACTGCTGTGATTCGTATGGTTAGTGTTAGTGTAGAGATCCGGAGACCCCTTTTTACTGGAAACGAGGCATTCCATCTTAGTCCTCAGGGGTGACAACGCATCTGCGTTTTGATTCTTAGTCGAGGACAAATGTAGATGTCTATGGGTCACAGCATCCACTTACCATCAAGTGGACTGTGTGCTCGTTTGTTACATTTTTCTCTAAAAAATAATATGGTGTGGCGATGTAATGCGATCTTTTTATTAGATCAAATAGTTCACCTGCTAAGTGGATGCTGTGGCCTATAGAGATTCTAGATTCTAGATCCTAGATTAAAAATCAATGTATAAATATCATGTTATCTCTGAGAACTTAAATGCACGACCTCGTTTACAGTAAAAGGGATCTCCGGTCACCATACGAAACACATCAGCATATTATGCTGTTTTTACGGTGGTATTCTGTGAGAGGTGAGAGTGTGGTTCTTCCCTGGTCGAACTTTTACTACAACCATAAGAAATCTGCATCGTGGCTCTATAACGTAATAATATTTTTTATTACAGAAATGGTAAGACTGGATAAATAACAACGTCCTTGACGTCTTACAACAATGACACTGTAATGCGATTTACCAATATTTACACCATTATCAGTAGTATACCGACGTGTGCATACAGGAATTTCTATTGTAAATAAAATCTGCATGTGCCTTATGACAAGACGATCTTTGTTCAGCCACATTCCATACAGATAAGTTGTCATTTAATAAAAAACACCTTTTTACGTATCATTAGATAGTGTTATTTAATATCACTTATGATCATGTTTTCTCTTTATTTGCGACAAGACATTTTACAATTCTGTCAATAGATGTCGCTGTAGTATTTTAAATCGCGCTATTAAGCGATAGCTTTGAAACACATAAGATATTGTTGAGAATGTTTCAATGTCGCCTATAGTTGCCACGCTTGGTAGGACTCCTATACGGAGTTAATATTTTTGTTGTGTCGAGGAGTAGTAGAATCTACTTCCTTGACATTAAATTTGATGATATGTTGATTTAAGATAATACTTACTTTAAACATTTATATTTTATATCAGTGATCAGTGATAGCCACTACAAATCTACAACACTTTTACTACTTTTACTTATATGGCAGAACCCATATTTCTTATTTTGCAACCGATCCTTTTTCGTGTAACTGTCAGATCAGGACATAAGTGAAAGTTAAATCAAAAGCATTTTATTCAGTTTTTATGTAAAGCTCCGAACTCCAGTTATTGTCTGTCTTCATTTTTCGTCTACTTCTTTTATATCTTGAAATTATAAAGGCTAACAATTTTTAGACATTCAACAAGTTTCAATTTTTAAATAAACTGGATTCTGAAAGAATATTCTTGTTAGTAGCTCATTTAGCTATGTATATAAATGTTTGTCCGTTAATACCGCTGAAACTCTAAAACGACTTGAACAATTTTGATGAATTTTTTGGTTACATTTATGTGCAGGTATATATAAGACTTTGTTTTACATAATATATTCACTTTATATTTCCATTTATACATCATATTATACTGTACAGAGTAAATTAAGCAAATTAGAAAAATCTTTCAGCGGTTCCAAAATCGAAATCTACACAGAATTTTACCAGCTAGATACTCTAGGCGCGTTGCTTTTTCCTGTTTTTTTTTCTTTATTAGATAAATCCTTTTGACATTTATAATTAATAATTGAATGGAATAACTTTAAATGGCTTTACTAATTCATTTATGATTGGTTATAAAGGAGGATAAACGAGATCACAAAAAAGGTTTTCAAATTATAACGAATGGATTTAAAATGTGCGAAAGGAAAGTGTGTTAATGTTTCATTAATTTTATTTTCTCCACTGTTGTTATTTCAACAATTAAAAGGGAAAATAACTTCTCGTCACAAGTTAATAGCTAAACGTGATTCCGCTTATATGCAATTTAACAACCAAATCACGCAATTTTAAACTTGCCTTATAGTGTGCAGTTCATGTTCGTAAACATCCTATATATGTATTATGTCCGCGCAAAATTCTGCAAATTCCTTACATGGTAAGCCTCGACGCGATAAAAATCGTGAACAAATATTTGGTTCGAACGAATTTACAAATTTTAGGGTTCAGGTTTTATTATTTTAAACAAGTTTTCTGATTAATTATATTTCTTTTATGCTAATAAAATATAGGGCGCAAAGAAACACCGGAAATAAGCACCAGAGTATCTTCGTTTGAAAAAAGGATTGGAGACCGTAGAATTGACGAAGACGGCAAACCTTAACCGTGTTGTGATATGCCTAAGTACTGCAGTATACTTTTATATTACGAATGAGTGACTTTTTCATAGTAAATAAGAATACTGTGTATATATTTACCGTGTGGTGATGGTGTAAGAATATCCAACACTCCATATCGTCCCGTGGGTGTCGTAATAGGCGACGGTGGAAAACAAATCAGGAGATGGGCAGCGTCTTCCTAACTATGATTAAAAATATAAAACCGCGGTTGCCAACCTGCTTGCCAAGCGTGGCAACTATGGCCAATGTCCCTATTAGTCAATAGATTGAGACCTATGTTCAGCAGTGGACTTTAATAGGCTGTAATAACGGTATTCATATTTATAAAATAGTTTACGTATTATTAAAGTAAAGTAAAGGAAATTTATTTATTTATTCATTTAAGCTTTGTTCTCAGCTACCACGGGAGAGCCGTGGTAGCTCAGATGGTTAGCGCTCGCTGTAAATATAACAGAACGCGAGAAACCCAGGTTCGATCCCCGCCGGCACCAATGAAATTGTTAATTGCAATTTTAAGTGCTGATATACCACTTGCTCGGCGGTGAAGGAAAACATCGTGAGGAAACCTGCATGTCTGAGGAAAAGAAAAAAAAATATTTCTAAGACATGTGAAGTTCGCCAACACGCATTGGGGCAGCGCGGCGGACACTTCCTTGCCCTAAAACCCTCTCAGAAATGAGGGGAGGCCTGTGCCCAGCAGTGGGACGTATATAGGCTGTAACTTTACTTTTTACTTTGCATTAAGCTTTGTTGCACAAATACGTACAAAGGCAAACTTAACGCTTTAAGGCGTTCTCTACCAGTCTACCTATAAGTATACAGACTAAATAATATACATACGTCTCACAACTGGACACAGGCCTGCTCCCATTTCTGGGAGAGTTTTAGGGCAAGGAAATGTCCGCCGTGCTGCCCCAGTGCGTGTTAGCGAACTTCACACGTCTTCGTATTTTTTTTTAATATCTCAGTGGTTCAGATTTGTTCACGATATATTCCTTCACCGTCAAGCACCTGTTAAATCAACATGTCAAATTGCTATTAACAATTTCATTGATGCCAGCGGGGATCGAACCCGGTGGCTCGTCTACTGTGATATTTACAGCGAGCGTTTAGCCCCTGAACTAATCGAATTTTTTTTGAAATCTAAAAGGTTTCAAACTAGTATGCGGTTTACCTAAGATATATTCTATATCATACCATATAACACCAGAGGTATTGTGGGTTCGCTGCCGACATTTTAAAAAGAAGTAAGTTCTTTCCTTGGTTTTATAGGTCCAAAAAATCGCAGATAATGGCTAATTCCACAAAGAAGTCGTATAGGGAAGAAAACTTCCAGTAAATTGCAGATTGGTGGACCGCCAAGTGAATTACATCGTCATGAGCGATGGTCGAATTTGGCAGCCCGAATTAATCTGGAAAATTCCTCTAAGCACTTATGTGGTAAATGCGATAAAAAGTGAAAACACATTTTTCCAGCATCAATGTGTACCGCCGATCAGAAAGAACACTGTTGTCGACTATCTTCACTGGTTGCGATCAATTGGAAGAATCAGGCACTGGGATGCCGCATATTATATAATGTAATATAATCAATAGCTCCGTGTTAAAACATCATCTTCGACAAGTTCTACATTATCACTTAGCGTAATATAGCAGCTTAATGCTGCTGTGTTTCGCATGGTGAGTGAAGAGAACCGGAGAACCTTTTAACTAGAATCAAGGCATTCCATCTTATGGGTGACATCGCATTTGTATTTAATCTAGGATTAATGTAGATGGACTTTGCGCTCGTTTGTCACCCTTATATTAAATATAGTTATCATACGAATTAGATTTCGTTTTTTCAAACACCCCTTAATTGTTTTGTGCACATATTTGAATTTTTAAAGAATTAAGCTCTGCAAAACAATGTTTGTGATATTATGTATTGTTAAAAAAACTGTATTTTCCAATAATTCGAAGTACAGACAAAATCAATGGAACAACCCGTGAACGGAAAAACATTGTTTCTTTTTCATTATCCACTGAGCTACAATACCTACTACCTAATATGACAACATCCTATAACTTACACATTTTTATTCACGTAGATGATGTACAAATGTTATCAATTACACCACGTCCTATTAACATATATCATATATATATATATATATATATATATATATATATATATATATATATATATATATATATATATATATATATATATATATATATTTGCGGATATTGCATTTAATTTAATTTTAAACACGAGTAAGCTCCTAAAACAAACCAATTTGAATAGGGTAAAACACCCGGTAGTCAGTCCTGTGCCAGTACTCAGCCTTTACAGACGTTATTTCCTTATAAATAGTGCTGATATTTGTCTACACCTTTAAAATAACGTTTAATTGAATCCGTGTCTCCTTATTGGCTAATATGCACACCTACGAACCAATAGCTCATCAGGTTGGTGAGCTGCACTCGTTAATTTACACTGCTGTCAAAGACACGACTAGACGCATCGCTTTTGCAATTTTTTTCTTAAGGAAACGCGCTCGAGTATTCGTTAAGTTTTTGGGTGTATTTGCTGTAATTTATGGTCGATTGTTGTACTGTTTTACACTAAAATGATTATTATGTCATAAAGTTAACTATTAAATGCATTTTATTTGTTTGATATGTTGTAATTTAGGTGACCGACTACCGGGTTTCGAATTTTTAGGGTAGATCTGGTACTCAGCCTTAAGTGTCTGACTACTGGTTTTTTCATGATTTTCTTATATGTGGTTGAGATTGCCGAAGCGAATAGTCCCAATTTTGCCCATTACTTTCGGTTTAACTCTTATGAGACGAAAAGTGTATTTTACCAGTACCTAGTCGGCCGCGTACGAATGTAATTGCATATCGGAGGCCGACCAATGGTTCTACAAATCCAGTACTCAGGTCGTTAGTCTTGTTGCATAAAATAGTACCTTAAAGCCTTTTAGTTTGGGTTGAATTTATGCACGGTTATTTTAGCGTGAATATCATTTGTTTTAGAATTCCATAATGTCAAAAAGACCAATCCACCAATACAAAGAAGAGCAATTAATACAAGCTATGGCTGCGAAAAATAGTAAAATAGGAAGAAAAATACATGTACAATAAACAGAATAAGATGCAACAACTGTGAATAGGAATTGACTAGCGATACAGAAATTAATGACTTAAAAAATATTGGATGTGACAATTGCCTTGCATGGTATCATTTGAACTGTACTGAATTCGCTGGGGAAATATATGAAAATATATATTAATAAAGAATTTTTATGTCAAATATGCAAGAATAAGTGAGAGGCTGACTACAGGGTAAGACATGGCTGACTTGTGGAGAAATGAGGCTGACTACTGGTGAAAAGTGCCATAATTTGTTTACTACTGATTTTTTATATAATTCTATTATAAATATATATTTTTTTGTTAATTTCTTTAGTAAATTTAATAAACAAGTTTTCTAAAATAATGATTGGATTTGTTCATAGTGTTCAATATTTAAAATACAATTGAATCAAATTTTAGTCCTCACTAAAAGGCTGACTACCTAAGCTGGGTGTTTTAACCTACTTAATTTTTCTTATGAACGACAAATTAAAATATCAAGAATAATGTTTTAGATCGAGTGGTGTCATATTATGATGTCACTACGAGTACGGTTTGTAGTTGAAGAAATGTGATACTTGATCACAACCATGGAGAAAAGTATTCGAATATAAGTAAGGATTAAATCACAGATCTATAAATATAAAAGCAAATACATAAGTTCACTGAAGTTATTGAATTGCCTATAAAGGTACGTATGTACATATAATAACGAAAATTATTACGCTTTTTTAAAATTCGATAAGTTTACATATACCTAATAAAGATGAAGGTATGCGTGTGGCACTCTTTTCGGCAATCTTTCTGTCTATTGGTTTTTTTTTATAGAAGAGGGGGCAAAGGAACATGCGGCGCACTACACTATTATCGCAGTCATATAAAGAGGCCAAGATAATATCATCATCTTCATACAAACAAAATATAGTGCAACTATATAATTCTATTCTAATGCTACAACAAACACTTAAACTATAGATTAATTTGGTTGGCCTCGGACTTACAAAATAAGTCCTCTCTCAATGTCACCGATAGTTTTTGTGTATTTATTAATATGCAAGATCGTAATCTTAAATGATTGTAATAGCTTATAATGTATTCAGAACCGTGAAGAAAAAAGTGACAGAGTTGTTCGACGAAGCGCATATGCCTATAACTAATGACAACGTTTTTTGTCACTGTACATGCTCCGCATAGACTTTCATGCTAATCGGAATATATGCGCAACGAGGAAGGAGATTATAAATATCATAGAACTGACTTACATATATTTAAAAGACGTTGTATATTGTTAAATTATTATTGTTTTCACTTTTTCTGATTTTTAAATGAAATACTTTAAATTCAACTTTTTAAATACATAATTATGTATGCGAATTCCACTGACATGTTACAAGATACTTTCTCTTATCATATATTTATCTTTATAAATTAAAAATTAATAAGGTGTAAATCGTTTACATCATCCATTATATATTACATTCCACAAATACTCAAGCAACAATTATCGATAGTTCTAGATTAGATGCTACCGTTTACTTTTTTCATATTGCCCTCAATAGAATTTGCATCCCTTTTTTATATCTCTTCTCTATATAAAAAGTACAAAACAAAGTCGTATCCCACCGTCTGTATGCTTAGATCTTTTAAACTACGCAGCAAATTTTGATTCGGTTTTCATCAATAGATAGAATTATTCAAGTGTATAGGTTTATACATATGTATGTATAGTAATGTATATTGTCGATATCCGAAAATCACCTGTGCGATTCCGTGGTGGATCGCTAGTTTATTGATACCATATGACTAAAATCGTTACCACAGGTTAATGCAGGATGTAAATAGGAAAATATTTGCAGCTCTGCGAAATCTTTTTCCTTCAAACTGCCACTTAGTTGCGCTTGCTCCATTTCTACTTCTGCCTTTCCTTGACTATGCTGATATATGCTATATTATTATTGACTAATAGAAATAGGTGAGAACCCAACCCAGAAGAGCTGTCAAATAAAAAAGAGGTAAATTAACGTTTTTCTTGACTAATAAATCACCTAATAAACATGTAAACATGATTAGGTTAATTCATAGAATACTATAATACATACATAATAGAACGGGGGAGTGGGCGGAGCCTGTGTAGCCACTAACATGTCACTAACATGTCAATTCACACGTATAAACGTCAACACAATCAATCGTTTCCAATTTTCGTTTCAAGCGTCGCTGCATGGAAATTATTTAAAAAATGGCTAATTGTGCAATAATTACGTGTTTAAAGGACAGCGGGAAACGGAATTTAAATAAAGGAGACATATTCTACAACCAGTAAGTCGAAACTATTTATATTTTGTGAATACTAGAAACAAAATAAAGAAATATGTATGTATCAAAAACATTAATCAAACGTCTAAAATGTGTTTGTAGTAGTGATAACTGATAATGCGACGTAATTGCTTGTATGTGTGCACCCGGCGACACTAATTCTCCTACAAAAGAAGGTTGACAGCCATTCTATTGTGTATTATAATATTCTATGGATTAATTTTACCGTGTAGTGTGTAGCTATTCTATTGTGTATTATAATATTCTATGGGTTAATATTACGCATTGTAAGTGTAGCCACTACCGCATATCGTCCCATTTGTGTCATAATACGTGACAGAGATAAACAAGCCAGGAGATAGGCAAAACGTTTTCATAATAACAGATAAAAATATAAAAAATTGCGGTTGACAACCCGTCCGCCAAGCGTGACTACTATGTCTCGTACGGGATCCTTATGAGGCAGACTATGGGGAAGCCCTGTAATAAGGGATGTCCACTGCTGAACAGCAGTGAACTTTTGGTTCATTAGTGGACTTAGGTTGTAACGGTAGTGATAGCGCTATATGTCTAAAACATTTTTCCAGGTTTCCCATTCAGCAAATACAAAAACACGATTATATTTATAATGAAAGTGGTCAAGTAGAATAAATGAATGAGGAAAGAGTGACAAAGCAAATTTATGTATCAGAGTCGGAAAGGGACGTCCTAAGCGAAAGTTTGTCGACCAAATTTGCGATATATTCAAAACGGGCCAAATTAGGAGTACCCTTTACCGACGAGATGTATGCGTAGGTATAATATGGATATGGAGGAGGCAAGATAGGTGTGTCAGGATCGTGCCAAATAGAAGTCTGTAGTCTCTGCCTACCCCTCTGGGTGACAGGCGTGAGTGTTTGTGTATGTATGAAAGTATGGTAAATTTTCTCGTAACTTTGTGTTACGAGAAAATTTACCATACTTTTATATACAGGTTATACAAGGTTACAACTACATTTTAAAACACTGAACTTTTGACGCCTTACCTTGCCAGAACTTTGAATAACAATATTTTAATAAAAATATTCTATGAAAAAAAAACATTATAATTTGCATAGATTTTAAACCCTTATTTACCTCCTTGAATGTAATAATTAAATTACAATATCAATTAATGCAAGAACTTCTTAAATAGCTTTGTATACTCAGTTAGTCTGCTACTTTACAAAAAAAAGAAGTTAAGTTATAATAGTTATTAAAAAACTTCTAGTAAAGAAACAAACATCTTTTTAGTTTATTCTATTTCATTTTATTCAACAACTCTCCAGTATTAGACACTCTCATTGCTTAAAACGAATCAATTGTTATGTCAACACATTACTTATTTAATAATACACAACCTTGCTTATAGCTGTTGACTATTTCTTGCTTTAGTTAAGTATTATCTCAAAAGAAAAAAGATAATATCTAACAAAGAGATCTCTTAATAAAAGAGAAAAAGCAACTTTGATTGCCCATAATATATATTTTTAAAGCCGACATAATTTAAAGGATGTCATATAGAAAATTTGTGTCAAAAGTAACTCACGGACGACGTAAATAAGTTACAAACAAACAATACGATTATTTTGAACAAATCAAACCTTAGTTCGAACTTCACAAACAGTATATCAACCCGTTTGAAGTTTAACAAGATGTTTACAAACTACGTGTAACAGCTCACTGTCAGAATCAACTGCAAGCCTTAGCAATGTACTAAGCTGATTGGAATGCTAATATTTATTTTACCGATTATTCTAAAATGAAGCTGGAATTTTAAAACCGAAAAACAATGATCGTGTTATAGTAAGAATTGAGTTTGGGAGTTCTTGAGTGTATTTTATCACGTATTTTAATCTCATTAATATTTTATACGACTTCTGAGAAATCGAAATTAAGAATTCAGTAATAAATTCAAATATTCACGTGCTGGTACCGTTACTGTTACTGTTACAGCATATCAAAACTCAACTCCTGAACATAGACCTTAAGAACCACGCTCTCATAGAATACCAGCGTAAAATAGTAGCTTAATGCTGCTGTGTTTTGTATGGTAAGTGTTGTATGGTGTTTTTTTTTTAATGAAAGAAAGGTGACGAACGAGCGCACAGTACATCTGAAGTCAACACATCGTACATCCTCAATCACGAATCATTATGCAGATGCATTTTATGCATGGTAGAGCCATGCTGCAGTGTAATGCAATATTAGTAGTATAGTTGCAGCACGAATAGATTGGCTCGACCGGGGAAGGACCACACTCTCACAGAATACCAGCGTAAAATAGTAGCTTAATGCTGCTGTGTTTCGTATCGTGTGTAGAGATCCGAATTCCTTTTTACTAGAAACGAGGCATTCCATCTTAGTCCTCACGGGTGACAACGCATCTGCATTTTGATTTGTAATCGAGTATAGATGTAGATGTCTATGGGCCGCAGCATACCATCAGGTGGACTGTGTGCTAGTTTGTCACCTATCCTATGAAAAAAGTAGCCTCAAAGAGAAATATTTACCATAGTTAGCAACAGCTTGGTAGGAGAGGTGGCAACCACAGTTTTTTTGTTTAATTGTTCTATGGACGACGCTTCTGCTCATCTCCCGGTCTGTTTGTCTCTGTCGTCACTTATTACACCCACGGGGCAATACGGGATAGTGGATATACTTACACTGACACTACGCTAGTACTATATTTTTGAGACGGTTGCACTGGTGGAATAGGACACAATATTTCATTAAAAAAAACTGAAAAGACCGGTGATGGACAGGACTGTCAAAGAACTGAAATCTCTTTCTTTTTCTTTGAGAAATTGTCATGCTTTTGTCACTACAGTAGATCCGCGGTAATCCGACAAACGTTTTGCAAGGCGGTGTCGGATTATCAAATTTGTCGGACTATAGAGTACTGCCACAGCCCCCTGGTAGTCCGGAACTTTTTGAAAAAGAGTACCTGGTAATCCGACAAATTACATATCAAATATTAAACAATAAAAAAAGTCATGTGAAATTAAGTAAATGATGGATGTCCGTTAGGCTGCAACCCCATAGTCGCACTTAAACTGAGACAATGGTCTGAAATAAATGCAACCTGTTTGTCCACGTATTCGCGAAGAACCCCCCCCACCCCATAACGGATTCATTTAAGGCATGTCGGATTACAAAGTGCGGGGGTGGATTAGCCAGGGGCCGGATTATCGTATATATTATTAGGTCTACTGTATACAAATGATTTTTGTAATATCATCAGTCAGAGGCCGAATCTTTAAATGACGGACAACTCATATAACGCAGCAAAACATTTTTTTGTATAATGTATTTGCCTTTGATAAAAGACTGTCAGAGCGAATAGCTTCGTGAAGCGCTTGCTTATAGTCCCATGATGTCTTCACGCAATCGTGACGCGACTGGCACAATTCTATTCTATTATTTTTACATTTATTAAACAAAGCTTTGAGATGTGGTACCGTAGGGTCTGAACGCTCACTTTAATGTCAAAGTACACAGACTTTGCTAATTGTTGTTAAAATCTATCTGAGAGCTTGAAAACTACGCAAGTATGTATTACTCCATGTTCCAACTTATGCTAATTATAGAAGTAATATTCTTATACCAGCTTTGAGGTTATTTAACAAATAATCCTGAAACAACAAATAAGACCTATTCTTTGATAGTACTACGAACATTAAATCCACTCATACAAAAGATTTCGTAAGTGGTATGTCTGAGTGAAAATTTGCTTTAAATGTAGTCTGCCTATATGAAAGTTCTTTATTGGAATATAAGTAACTAGATTGTAAATGTAACTGTAAGCTTTCCGAATAATATAAAACACAATAATTGTGAATTTGAGTAATCGATCGGGGCAAAAGTTTTATTCGTGTATACATTCTGGATAGTAAACATTAGATTGTGAAAATAATGATTAGAGAAGTTCATCACCATTACAGTCACGCCAAGCACTATCATCATCATCATAATCAGCCTGCAGCAGTCCACTGCTGGACATAGGCCACTCCCAAGGCGCGCCACTTAGCCCGATCGTCGGCTACACGCATCCAGTTTCTACCAGCCACCTTGCGCAAATCGTCACTCCATCTGGTCAGGGGGCGTCCCACACTACGTTTGGCTAGACGCGGTCTCCACTCCTTACCACGTCTATTCCACCGGTTGTCACTTCTGCAACAGACATTTACAGAACACAACAGACTTACAAACACAGAAGGCTATGTAACCTTGGTTCTCCGGCGGATTTCTTCATTTCGAATTTTGTCTACCAGAGAAACTCCGAGCATAGCTCTTTCCATTGCTCGCAGAGCGACTTTGAGCTTTTGGAACAGCCGTATCGTCAGTGTAAACGTTTCGGCACCATAAGTGAGTACGGGCAGAATGCACTGGTTGAAGACCTTTGTCTTTACACTTTTCGGTATGGGTGACAAGAAAACCCGACGGAGCTTTCTAAATGCTGCCCAGCCTGACTGAATCCTGCGATCGGCTTCCTTCTTGAAGTTATTTTTACATAGTTGCAATATCTGCCCGAGGTAGGTATATTCCTGGACAACTTCGAGAATTTCACCATCATCTGTAATTGGAACTGACATGACGTGATCGTTGTACAACATAACCTTTGTCTTGTTCAGATTAATGCACAGACCAACACGTTAGGAGGATTCATTTAGTCTGTTCAGCATGTCCTGAAATTCCTGCAGCGATTCTGTCATGACGACGATATCATCAGCAAAGCGTAAGTACTAGATGTACTCACCGTTTACGTTAATGCCGCGTACTTTCCAGTTCAGCGTCTTAAAAACATCTTCCATTGGATTTGCAAACAGTTTTGGGGATATAACATCCCCCTGTCCCACTCCGCGATGCAACTGGATTGGTTTTGTTGGAATGTCTTGTACTTAGACGGACATCGTACTGGTGTTATAAAAGCATCTCAGCACTTCGATGTACCACTAGTCAATTTGGCACCGCTGCAAAAAATCCAGAACAGCCCGTTTCAATGGAGTCAAAGGCTTTCTCATAGTCCACAAATGCAAGACACAGGGGCTGATTATACTCTGTTGTCTTGTGTATTATTTGCCGCACTGTGTGAATGTCTATAGTGCCAAATCCTCCTCGAAGCCAAGCCTGTTCCGCAGGCTGAAAGTTGTCGAGTCTTCGAGCGAGTCAAGTTGTGATGACCCTCGAAAACAACTTGTAGACGTGGCTCAGAAACGAGATGGGTCGATAATTTTTCAGCATAGTTTTGTCACGTTTCTTGTGAAACAAGACTGTAACGCTCTTGCTCCACGCCTTTGGAGTTCTCTTATCTCGTAAGGTGCAGTTAAAAACTCGACAGAATTCTTTTAGCCAGGGTTAACTTTAGCCTTTAAGAGCTCTGTTGTAACGTCATTTTCTCCAGGGACTGTTCCATTTTTAAGTTGGCATAGGGCCAGCTCAATCTCCCCAGATGTCTAGCAGTTTGTCGGTATAGTGGCGGGTCAGCGTGGCTCTGGGATCATCCCATTTAGGGTCAGATTGTGACTTACGTGAGGCATATAGTTTGCCATAATATTGTCCTCACGTCCAATGTCCTCACGTCAAAGCAACGTGACGCGAGGACTTTGCCATCGCGCGTCTGGAGTTTTGCGATGTGACTTCTTCCAAGCTCTCGAGCAAAGATTTTGGATCCGTTGTTTCGCTCTATTGACGCTTGTATTAGAGCGACGCAGGTCCCGCCTCACAGCTTTCCTCACAAGCTTGGTTGGTGTCATTTTTCCGATGGTGGATGGTCCGAAGGCTAGTACTTCTAAGTGCTCGTTTTTCCTGGCCCCATGGCCTTTGTGCATCGGACGCGGGGGCGTCTGTTGCACAGACGTAATTGGAGGCCGTGGAGGAAGGCGCGCCATGTGTTCTGGTGCGCCTTACCTGTGAAGGAGAACGGGGAGGAATTTTCCTCTCCCGAGGAGGTGCTGCCATGGGGCGGCAGGCGCTAGCAGGGCCGCGGATGTGTGCGAAAGCGTTCCCGTAGCCCTGCCAATATGCGACAAAGGTGGAACACCATGGGGTTTTAGTCGGTGCGAGTCCGACATAACCCGTCCTTGCCCCCGCGAGGCGGGTATGCGTAGGCATTTCCCCATGTACAAAAAAAAAAAAAAAAAAAGGGCATCGAGTTTTTAAGTTCTAGCTGGAAGCGTTAAGAGCCAGTTATGGTTTGAAGCAGATTTGTTCGAATCGAAGACTTCATCAATCGGAACCTTTCAAGCGTAAATATAATAATATTCAGAGTGTCTCGAACAAGTTGGTTATCGCTTCCAGTATTAATATTGTTGATCACTGAGACATCTCAGAATATGTGCCTTTTGTCCGTCATGATGAAGAATCCAATCACTAGACGGTGTTTAATGAGGTGAACCAGAAGTTTTATGTATTAAATTTGCGTAACACCGTTCGCAGTGTATCGCATAACTGCCAATGGTTCAAAACGTCGATCGAAGCCGCAAGTAGTGCCGCAGAGGAATCTTGAATTCGAAAGAATAGACATAGACATAGGTTTTATTAGCATCAAGACACTCACAAAATATACATTTGAAAGTAAATAAGAACATAAAAACACACAAGGTACAAGATGGTAAACATAATTAAAAATAAGTCTCGGCAAGAGTGAGTGATGTGATGCCAAAAAGGATTCCGTCTCAGCATATGCTACCACACGTACTTCACGTACCTTTCACGTGTTCAGCTGTGGATTTGTTTGGACCACAGAAATCGTAATAATTTGTCTTATTATTACTATTTCTGTAGTTTTGACCCATGACCGAAACGGTGGGAAGGTGACTTGAGAAGTGCTGCACCCCAGCGCTTCTCAAGTCGCCTTCCCACCGTGCTATTCCCTTGTCTTACTACCAGAACAGTGAATCTGGAATTAGCTGCATCTTTGACACCAGCGTCAATGATCATGGCGTTAAGGCGATTTATCGCCAGAAAACGTAAACCATCTGTTATTTACGGTGACAACAGCACGAACAACACACATCACTTTTTAAATTATTATTATTTTATTTTTATTTTATTCACTTTATTTCTCTTTAAAATGTCATACACATAATTTATAACAGCCAAGTTTTGTGCAGAAGTCAAATAACTCTCAATTATTTTAGCTTCAAAGTTACGATATAGAGCTATAAAGAAACAACCACAGGAAATAGCTGGTATGAGACAAGATAGTAAAAAGGTTTCCTATTGTATTTATACAATAGAAATACATCTTCTCCTCCTTATTTACAGCCTATTAAAAGTCTAGGGCTATTTCATGATATCGGGGTTTGACCAGTCAGACCTCAATTAGGTATTGGAATGTGTTAGTTTGGCAGATAATAAAATGACATTTTTTTAATTTTAATGTTTATTATTTCAATATAGATATAATAAAGATGTTTTTGTCACCATCAGGTGGACTGTGTGCTCGTTTGCCACCCTTATTCTTTAAAAAAATACATAATTGGACGTAGTGTAAAAATACATAAAATACATATTGATACATAAAAAATATATAATGAGACGTAGTGTGTTACTTTAGTAAACGATTCATAATCATAATTCATAACACAGTGCTTCTTGACACGTTGTAACATTATTTTACATGTTCGCTAAATAATATAATTTCTATAAAATCCCGAGCATACCAGATATAAAACATAAACTTTAATCTTCAACTTCCATGTTTACATATAAGTATGTCTTTAAAATCCTTTTCATTTACCAAGATTATACCTTAACTAATATTTGTTTATTTCGTGCGTCAGTTCTAATAACATCAAACGTCTACGCACTCGAAAGCAAGTTCGTTTATTTGAATTGCTATGTCAAAGTGAGATTATTATTGGTAATTATTTTGACAGACAACAACCGCTCCTCGTGGAGGCTCGTGACGTGGAAGATATAAACTGTACTATATACTTAAAATATGGTTTCTATCCATAGTCAGTTCGAGGCACAATGCCCTCTTTTAAATTATTTCTAAGAAATTTCTGAGAAGTCTGTTTAGCTTTTTTGCATTTCGCAATGTGTGCGAATAACATTTGGGACTTCCTGTTATTTTTACGAGTATGTTTTATTATATATACGTTCAAATGTATGCTTTGTTTAAAGATTGCTAAGAATATCATCTTATTCTATTAGACTTGTTGGCTTTAATGCTTTCAGGTTTTAGAAACCGCGGATCCAGACTCACAAATATCTTCATTTTATAAAATACCAGAGGCCGCGTCGACCGCCACCAAATTATTTCGTCGCGCAAGTTTTTATATAAAAATGATTACCGTGAACTTGTAATAATGTTATTCAATCCATATTCGGCCAAAGTGAACTTATAAACACTATTACAAGTTATGAACTGCAAAAATTATCATAAATCGTGTTTCGCTTCGTTTTGACATTTGACGTTTGTCTTATATACGCACTATTCAGTTACTCGTAATGTGCTCAGCCGTACGGCCAACCGCAAGCAATAACATATTATGCGTAACATTCTACTTATGTATATATCCGATCGGAGGTCGCTCGGAGGGCTGCGTCCCGAATGACGGCCAGCCGGACGGTTGCTATTAGCACTGTATATTGTGTATGATGTATGTGCAGCTCCGTTTTGCGGCTGCCCACCATTGAATGAGCTTGTGTGCACGTGGTAATTTTATGATGAATACCGAAAAATTTATCACCGAAATTCTGAGTCGGCCAGCGATATGGAATGCCAAATTGCCAAAATATTTTATGGATAATACTCTGACAATATAGAAATTAATCGATATGACCGACAATCGCAACAGCCCACATTCCGGTTGGCCGTATTCGTAACCGCATCCTGCGGTCCATCAGGCGGTTAGCCGCATTGCAGTTACCCGCGTAGTACATATGAGCCCTAAAGAATCAATATCGATGATAAGGTGATATTTTTTTTCTTATATAGGATAAGGGTGACAAACGAGCGCACGGTCCACCCGATGGTAAGTGGTTGCTGTGCCGCATAGACATCTACACCTATCCTCGATTGCGAACCAAAATGCACATGCGTTATCACTTATCAGCCGTGAGGACTAAGATGGAGTGTCTCTTTTCCAGTGCAAAGGATCTCCGATACTCTACACTCACCATACAAAACACAGCAGCATTGAGCTGCTGTTCTTGGCCTGTATTCAGTCATAGCGTGGTCTACCACTTAAAAGTTAATGTTTTTTTTTTGTATTAATGCCATATTATTAAGGTATTAAAATATTGTTTTTAGAATAAAACGAATTATATGGATTTTATTGCGTTTAATTTTTACTTTTTTTAATTCACGAAGTTTCGAGCACTTTACAGCAAGCATGGTCACGGGACTTAGGTGTTCGCTAGTCAAGAGCACCTGTTGTGGCCACAACAGCCACAAGGTGTGCTTCTTGACACGACTCTTGTGATAGGATGTGTATCGAGTCATTGAAAAGGTGCTATCACATCCTAATTCTCAAAGGTAACCTACAGCGGTGAGAATGATCACATACAATGTTTACCACATTTATCAACTTGATTATTTTATTATAAGATTTATTTACTTAATTGTAGCACAACCACAACATTCTCTATCTATACGATAAAAAGTCTTTGTATATTATTTTGTTGGGGTGACAAAAAAATTAAAAAGTTATTTTAAACGAATGAATAAATGATCTGTAATTTACGATTAGGTATAAGAAAAAAATACCTTAGGGATAACAGCGTAATTTTTTGAGTTCAAATAAGAAAAAAGTTTGCAGTTTCGATGTTCGATTAAGATAAAATTTAATTGCAAAAGTTTGAAATTTTTGGTCTGTTCGATCATGAAAATCTTACATGATCTGAGTTCAAACCGGTGTAAACCAGGTTGGTGTCTGTCTTTAGATTAACAAAATATTATAGTACGAAAGTATCAAATCCTATTTAAAATAATTTTATTAGGGGGAATTTTAATAATAGGTTAATATATAAATATAGGTTAATATATAATAATGATTTCTTATATTTACGCAAACACTACACATTGATTAAAACTACTTTTGCTGAATTTATCGCGTTTAATTTTAAAATTAAACGCCAAAAGATCCGTAAAAGTAGTGTTAATCAATGAATGGATTAATATGTTTTAATAGTGTAATAGATAAGTAAACCCTCGCAGAAATGAGGGGAGGCTTGTGCCCAGCAGTGTGATGTATCTAAGCTGTATCTTTTTATTTTTTTTAAATAAACATAAAAAATTGTATGAGATTATTCTGTAGTCTCTTTTAATAATTAAATCTTCTTTAAAATGTTTGTGTGTCAGTCTGTCTGTTAGACGCACATATCTATTTGGGCTAATCTTAGAAATGGATAAACCGATTGCAGTAAACTTTACCAGAAGGAGAGCGATACGAAAAATTATTTAGGCTATATTTTATGCGAAAATCTTGAAGTATTTCTTGTGCATTTATAAAGCTGATAAAATAAATAGTCAAAAATATAGATTATATTTCCAAAAAATATCTAAATTGCACATTAATATAAACCGTGTAGTGGCGGTTCAGAATATCCACTACCCTGTATCATCCCGTGGGTGTCGTAAGAGGCGCCAGAGGGAAACTAATCAGGATATGGGCAGCAGCGGCTTCCTGAGAACAAATCAAAATAATAGTAAAAGCTGCGGCTGCCAACTCGCTCGCCAAACGTGTCAACTATGGCAAAATCCCCATTATTAGGCAAACTATGCCGGAGGCCTATGTTCAGCAGTGGACTTTTATAGGCTGTAATGATGATGATAATATATTCCACCCAGGCGAAGTCAGAGCGTGTCACAAACAATCTCTTTTTTCTAAAAACCAATATCATCTCTATCACATCTTAAGCATATAATTTCCCTCTATTCTTATCCTCAAACATATAAAAACTTCTTAAGACGGTTCCCCTAGCGAGAGACCTTGAGCGTTCGGTCCCATACAATCCACGCGCTCTCGCTACAATATATCACGGAAAAATACGCCCGAATATTTGGAATTATTTCAATTAAAAGAGATAAGCGAACTTAAGAAATTAAATAAAACGTGTAGAATATAGATTTTTAAATTATATATCCATTAGTGTAATTCTCAAATGATTAGAGCATTTCCTTTAGCAACAGATGCATGTAATCAATAATTTTAGTCATTTTTTAAAAGTAGATTTTAAATGTATTCATAACACATAAAAACAAATTAGAACGTGGAATGTGATGATAGGATATCGAACATTAATAATGTGCTTTTAGATGTAGCTTATTTCTCATAACTAATGAGATAATAGTCTCTGAAAAACGCACTTTTGCCAGGTTTTGGTCAGGGTAGCGCCTTAAGCAGAATGTTTATGAAACAATTCATATTTTGTAAAGTATCGTTGTTGAATAAGCGTTATAACAGCGCCCCCTCTAATTACACAAATATACAGTCACAATCATACACCTAAGTCAAAATGGTTGATATTATTTAGGAGTACCTAATGGTACCTTTGAGCTCGAAATATTGTGAACATAAGCCTATGTTCACAATCTGTCGAGCTCTAAGTATATAGGCTATTACTTTACGTTTAAATATAATTATTTTGGCAGAAAAAATGTAATGATTTTAGAAATCATAAGATAAAAAGTTGAAAATTTTACGCGTAAAACGTCATTTAAATGTATTCAATGTAGTGTTTACTTATATTTTAATGCAACATTTGCATCGAGCGGTAATGGATTTACGAGCACCGTGGTGGATATTACACATACAATAAACAAACAAACATAAGCAAAACCAAACCGGCAGTGGGCTCACAAAAGCTCGCTCCAATTTCGACGAACGATATATATCTTTTTTATGGTTCCGTAATGGTTGTATTTTAATTATGTTTTGTAAATATGTATGACCTTATATTCCTGCTAGAAGTCTTGAATAGATTTTTAACTTCCCTTTAGGAAAATTGAAAATTTTAAAAAATCGGGAAGTTATTGTTTTTACCCCGTTTTCCGAAAATCGAGTTTTCATCAAATCTTGACGTTTTGAGGTCACAGGACCCTGTGTGGATGTATGTAAACTTCTCATAACTTTTGAACGGCTTGACCGATTAAAATGAAGAAATGTGATGAATGAGAAATTTCAGAAATAAAAATTTTGTAAAACGTTTTTTGGAATAACTCTGGATGGAATTGATCGATTGCAAAAACTAATCAGCTTTTAACTGTGAAAAACTACGTCTATCGCCGCTGGTCCGGTCAAAGTCGGTTATAAAATGTAATCAAGCTGACGAATATCCTACACATTTAAACGAGCAATTCTTGTATATATATAATCGGAATCTCGGAAACGGCTCCAACGATTTTCATAAAATTTTGTGTGCGGGGAGTTTCGGGGGCAATAAATCGATCTAGCTAGGATTTATTTTTAGAAAATGTCTTTTTGTCCGTGTTTTTAGGCAATGAAAAACTGCTACAATATCGTTAGAATAAGAAGGTAAATTTTGACAGTTTATTAACGATTACAAATAGCTTAATTGGTATATTGGGCGGTCACAAAATCGTAATACCATGGTTCGAGCCCAGACCGACCAACCGACTTTTTTTAATTTTTTTTTCAAGTTCCTTTCTTTTTTGAGAAAATCTATTTTTTCGAGCCCTTTTTTTAGTATTTCAAATACACGAAAATTCTAATTAAACTAATTGCACTCATTATTTTTTATTCAAATAACCAGTTCAGTTTTTCCTATTATGTCGCTAAGATCAAAAATATTATTCGTATTTCATCTGTATGTAAATTGTATCTAAATATAATTTCCAAAACACACGAATTAAAAAAAAACCGAGCGAAAAATACCGAGCAAAGCTCGGTCAACTGGGTACTGATGTTTAAAATACGATATTTGGAAATGGCACTGTTTTTACGGATGCAAATGGCTTTGCAGCAATTGTTAGATCACAATACGTATAATCAGTAAGTATTGCCAGTAATAAAGTAGTTCTTCAGCAATAATAATAATAGTACGAAGTAGTCCAAGTTAGAGCCATGCTGCCGCTACGGCTACATCTTTCATGTTACAGGTTCGACCGGGGTAAAGCACGCTCTCACAGAATACCAGCGTAAAACAGCAAAATTAAGCTGCTGTGTTTCGTAAAGTAAGTGTATAGAACTGGAGACCAATTTTATGAGGCACACCATTTTAGTCTTCAGAGATGATAACGCATCAGTAGTCTTATTCATGTGAAGTTGACTGCAATAATGATTTCTTATATTTACGCGAACACTATACATTGATTAAAAAACTACTTTTACGGATTTTATCGCGTTTTAATTATATTAATTTTAATACCCGACGTTTCGGGTGCTTGCCAGCACCCATGGTCACGGGGGACTGAGGTGACTGACGTCCCGATGTCAAAGTTAGCCCGGAGTACCTTCAGCTTTTTAATTATTGTCTTTGGTCCGATCTACGCAGAATTACCTAACTGTGTTTTGAAGTCTTGCAGTGGTATGCTTGGGTTTAGTTTTAATTTTATTAATTATAGGATCCCAAGCAGGTGGTAGTACCCAGCCTCCTTCTCTATTGAAATTAGGATATTTTTAATTTCATCATCGCTCATCCATCTTCTCTAGTGAAATTTGGATGTTTTTTTAATTTCAATAGCCTCACGTATCATCCTTGGTAGGAATCGATGTTCTTTCGCGAGGATTTGTGGTCTATCAAATCTGATGTAATGGTTGGGGCCATCTAGGATATGATCGCAAACTTAATTAATCAAGTTGACTGCAATTTTCCATGGACTGCAGTAGGAACTTACCATTAAGTGGACTGTTTGTCACTTTCGTTTCATTAAAAAATTGCTTTATCATGGTTAAAAAAGTGTTGATGGGGATAAAAGTAAATAGACTGGAAAAATAAGCCACCTGAAAGCAACCAATAATTTCAACTTAATAGTACTTAGTTTATATGGCGCTCATTTTGTTTTGTAAAAGTTAATATAGAAAAATGATTCTTGTAGTAAAAAAACTTTAAATTATCTAAAAATATTTTGTAGTGGAGAAATAGAATAATGAATTTTTAAATTAGTTCATACCTAGACCGAAATCGCAACCGGTTTTGGGATTCAGTCTTAATTTTAGTACTACATTGCTGTGTTAGCCTTAACTTGATATTACGTGGTAGAGCCACGCTACAGCTATATTATAGTTGTAGCACAAATAGGTCGGCTCGACCGGGGAAGGACCACGCTCTCACAGAATACCAGCGCAAAATAGTAGCGTAATGCTGCTGTATTTCGTATGGTGAGTGAAGGAACCGGTGAGCCTTTTTACTGGAGTCGAGGCATTCCATCTGAGTCTTCAGGGGTGACAACACATTTGCATTTTGAGCCTTAGTTGAAGATAAATGTGGATGTCTATGGGCCATAGCATCCACTTACCATCAGGTGGACTGTGTGCTCGTTTGTTACCCAATGCTATTAAAAAATACTGGGTAAGTATACTAGGACTCTAGAGCCTTTGTCTTCTAACTTTCTATGATTCTCTACCTTGGTATCCCAGTCTACGCTAGCTATTTAACAAGGCTTTGGCTTGTCTTCCTCGAATTCATCGTCTTTCGGGAATAGTTATCATCAGACTCTTAGGTGTTCTTGCGTCGCCCATTTATTGAACAAGACCAGGCTATCGCAATCTGTTTAGTTTTAAACTTATAAAGTAAATTGTGGTGGTTACAGCGTCATCTGCCATTTCCTTTCACCGCTCCAAACATCTCCCGTAAGGACTTCCTTTCGGAAACAAAAATTTAGAACATTTGTATTTTATTTGCCATTACGCCTACCTATCTACCGGTTGAGCCTAAGCTTAATATGCTGCTGTACAAATTATTGTAAAAAAATTGTATTTGTATTAATTTTTGTACAGAACCCTAAGCAATTTCGCATCAATCTGTCTCGTACCCAAATTTTATTTATTGGCGTAGGCCGTATCGTGTTACAAGTCAGGAACGCGAAATGAAAATGTATTATATCTTTTCGAGAATAATACACTGAATATATCAAGTGTGTTGCTAATTTAACCACTCAGGTCATTGTCCTTTCGACAATTGTTTGTTATTGACTTCTCGAAAACTATAAGCGTGTAGCTTAACTTTTGAATGTGTCAATGTAAAAACAACGTATAATGATTTTTTGTCTTGTTATCAAAAGTTGTTTATACGCATTATCATATTTATTAAGGTTTTTTACTCTAAATGCATTAATTAAGGGGATATAGTAAGACAGCTCAAATTCTAATTTCGCCCCCACTTCCCCGCGCGTCGTATGCTATGTACCGACATGTTTGTAATCACTAATACTGTAAGTAGATGGGTCGTTGGATACTTATTTCATTAGGTTTATCATATATATGCCTGTTTCTTAACGCCAACCCAGTCGCTTGTTATTTTTATTACGGTTATTTCCCATTTTAATTTTACGTCGTCCTGTTGCGTAATGTGTATTCTGACCGTAAGCGACACAACTTCCCCCTTCAAAGGCCGAAGCGAAACTGACCGGGTGGCAGGAACCAGGAATCAAGCTTCATGACACCGATAGTTCAAGTAATTTCTTTTCACAGTAAAAATAATGGTATTTTAAAAAAAGTAAATAACATAAGCACTGCTTTATAGTTAGTTCAGTTAGTATGCAGTTTCATGATCTTATTTTAAGTGTTTTATAAATAACAGCTGTTTCTTTTTATTTTGGAGGTAACTTTGGATTTTTTTCTATCGAGAAAATTTTACGGAACCGTGTTTTCGTCTAACATAGTCCTTAACATTAATCCTCAACTTTACCATATATTTATTTCAAAATTAATGGTGCAATATTTTAGGCATAACGGAGGATCTTGCTAAGCCATTTGAGGTTATATTTCCCCTTAAAAAGTTAGTAAATTCAGTCGTTTCTGAACGGTTTTGGAGCAGGATAGAAACCTCGCCGTAGCATCATACGAATTAAAAGATTTCACACGCTCTTGAAATTGATTCAATGCATTAGAAAATCCACGTAATGAACGAACATAACGAATAGCGCACGTAAAATTACTTGTGTAATCCTCGATGGGGTAAACAAAGAAAAATCAGCAGCGAATTATTAGGGCCTTATTTAGCAAACAAATATGGATATAGATGGAAAATTTTGAAAGAAGAGAAAGGTATCAAACACATCGTATCGCCCATTCACGATAGCAAACCCAATATCGCGTTAATTGCCTTTTACGGCATGTCAAGCAAATAACATAGTAGTCACATTGTTTTTTGTTATATAACTTCCACATAAACATGGCACTTATAATTCTCAGATCCACTGTTACCGTTACAGCGTACTAAAGTCCACTGCTGAACATAGGCCTCCCCCATAGATTGTCTCATAGGAGGGATATTTACATTAGTTACCACGCTTGGCAAGCGGGTATTGAAACCACAATTTTTTATCTTTAGTCCTTATTAGGGAGACGCTGCTGCCCATCTCCTGGTTTTTCCCCCGGTCGCTTCTTACGACACCTACGGGACGATAAAGGGTAGTTGGATATTCTTACACCGCAACTGCACGGTACCAGACCAACATGGGACCAAAAATAATAAAATAATTTCCATATAATACATTTAGAAGCCGTGGCTTTAATTTTTATATGCATGTGATAGCACGGACTTCAAAAGTTATTATATAGAATAATTTGATTATATTTACATTTTTGAGGTCGACTTTTAATTTTTGTTAAAAGTTTAATTTTAAACATTTCGAATAAAATGTAATTTAGTATCAATGCATTGGGTGCGTTTGGCAGAAAAAAGCGCTAGCAAGCGCTCACAAGCGCTAAAATAGTTTTCGGCCAGGACACGATTGCTACTTCAGTAGCGCTGAAACAATCCGTCATTTGGCTTATTTAATTTGTTTGTTTTGAAGTAGAAATTATAAGTTGTTTTGTGCAATATTAGTTTTAAGTAATATAATGACATGAATAGACATATACATGTTATAAAAAATTCATAATTGGTAAGTTTTTAATATGAATACTTTACAAACATATGTTTAAATTAGGTTAGGTTCCCCGGTTAAAACTAACATCGTGTCCTGGAGGAAAATAGCTACTTACGATTTGACAGCGCTTACCGCTTACGATCGCCATTTTGCTTACAAGCGCTTGCTAGCGCTTTTTTCTGCCAAACGCACCCATTTTTCCTATTGTAGTGCTATGCGGAATAATATTGGGTGCTTACATATGAAATTAGCGTTTTGTCGTACTGACCACTTTGACCTGAAATATCTCCTTTTTGGTTAAGAATTCGAAATTCAAATTTATAAATTCATTTAGCATTTGAGTTTTGAAAACAGTCATTTATTTATTTTTTCCTCATTATTTTTTTCTTTGGCGTCGCTTATTACCGCACAATGGAAAACATGAAATATCGGTATATTCACGAGTGCGAGTTCTACCGTGGCACCAGTGCTGTAGAAACAGCTTGAAGGATTAATGATGTATACGGCGCTGGTGTCGCAAAAGAAAGCACTGTACGTTTTTGGTTTCAACGTTTTCTTTCTGGAAATTTCGACCTTCAGAACCAACCCCGTTGACGGCCGGATACCAAAGTGAAAAAAGAAAAATTAAAGGCTATTGTGTTAGCGGATCTATCACAAAGCACTTCAGAGATAGCTGCAGGCTTTGGGGTAAGTGATAAAACTGTATTAATCCACTTGAAGCAAATCGGGAAAGTAAAAAAACTTGAACGATTGGTACCTACCTCATGAATTGAGTGAATCGAACTTGCAAACACGCGTCGAATGCTGTGTTACTTTCCTCAACCGACACAAAAATGAAGGGATTTTAAATCGAATCATTACTTGTGATGAAAAGTAGATACTTTACGATAATCGGAAGCGCTCGTCGCAATGGCTGAACCCCGGAGACCCAGCTAAATCCTGTCCTAAATGAAAGTTAAATCAGAAAAAGTTATATGTGAGTGTTTGGTGAACTAGCGCCAGTGTCGTTCACTATAGCTTTCTAAAATCTGGCCAAACGATTACGACAGATATCTATTGTCAGCAACTGCAAACCGTGAAGTAATAACTAGCTGCTAAAATACCGATCGCTCTAGGCCACTGCTGTTTCACGACAACACAAGACCACACACTGCACAACAAACAACCACTAAGTTAGATGAGCTACAATTGGAATGTCTGCGACATACTCCCCGGACCTTGCTCCAACAGATTACCATTTTTCCGGAATTTGGACAACTTCTTATAAGGAAAAAAATTCAACTCCGATGCGGCAGTCCAAACCGCCTTCAAAGTAGGGATGGGCCGAACACGGATTTCACCGAATACGAATATTTGGCCGAAAGTTCGGTAAAACTTTTACCGAACCGAATATTCGGCCGAACTTTATTCGGCAGGATCACCTCGGTACCTAACCAATTTCTGTCGAAACTTGTTAACGTAAAACGCGCGGGATTAGCGCCGGAGGGGCCATTCACTCTCCTACCACATCTGACATGCCTTTGTATCATCATCTTGTACTGAGCAATTGCCGGTGCACGTGCTACTTTGACTATTTTTGTGCGAAAAAAAATTCGAAGTGTTATTCTTAGTGAAAATTGATAAAAATGAGTGGCAAGAGATCTTCTTTTTTTGGGATTTATTTTAAAGAAACTGACAACCAAAGTATATTGAAATTTACTAATGTAATGTAATGTTTTTTGTTTGATTCTAAAAACATTTTATCGAGGTTTCTATTTGCTTTTTTTTTTATAGAATAGGCTGACATACGAGCACACAGTCCACCTGATGGTAAGTGGTTACTGCGGCCCATAGACATCTACATCTATCTTCCATTACAAATCAAAATGCAGATGCGTTGTCACCCGTGAGGACTGAGATGGAATGCCTCATTTCCAGTAAAAAGGGTCTCCGGTTCTCTACACTCACCATACGAAATACAGCAGCATTAAGCTACTATTTCACGCTGGTATCGCTTTAATTGGAAATAGATCTACATTGCCTCAAAACATAACGCTAAACAAGTAGATTTAACTCTATAAATAAAATATAAAAATAATAAATAAAATATACTTTCAACAGTAAAATTATGAAAGACATGTGATTACTTAACTCGTACATTTCAATTCAGTGGACACTGAGTATACTTACTACTTTACCGAATGTTCGGTGATTTAGCCGAATATTCGGCCGAATACGAATATTCGGCACAGCTGCCGAATACTGAATATGAAACGAATATTCGGCCCATCTCTACTTCAAGGAGTTTATTGATTCTCGCCCCCATAGTTTTTTTAGTAAAGGGACCAATGAACTATCTTTGAGATGGCAAAAGTGCATAGATAACAACGGCGCATACTTTGTTTAATTAAATATATTTTACAAAAAAAAAAATGACTTTATATTCCTCCCGCACAAAACGCCAATTTCATATGTAAGAACCTATTATTATGTTGAACCGTTAAAACATTATAACATGCTATGTCGACTCTGTTATTTGAACATTTTCTTCCCCACTGATAAAACTGTGGGTGAGTTTCAAAATCACAATAATTTTAGGAGCTGATTGCTGAGCAGTGAAAGAAAACATCGTGAGGCAATTTGCATGAATACGGAAATGTATTTTAAGGGCTTGAGAAGATTACCGATTCTCACCTTTGCTAGCAATGAAAAGCTAGAGCAAAATGGTAGTACTTTTATTTTCATATTTTAAACCAGCACGAGCAACCGATTCAGTCTACAGAAATTGCTAAATATTACTTTATCGTGTCGTATTACATCATTGAGAGCTTCAATAACTCTTTTGCCACTAGGATGGCCACCTTAAAATGAGGTGAAATATTTAGCAGTACTCACGCGGGGAAATAAAATTATTAGTAAAGTGTAAAGGTTTTTTATTACTTACTTATATACTGGATGACATTTTCACCGTCTGGAAAAAAATTGGGTGTAACATGTGCACAGAGTAAAAGCGGCCTTTGGCACCTACATGTTATAAAAAATAAAAACAAAAGTTTTGAATTAAATCAATGAATTAATTAAAACCCATCGAAATTCAAATCATATCCACAATACTTTACGAACGACAATAAAACAATAAATTTAGTGGGCATCTTTGACCTTGTCACTTCACAGAGTCACAAGCTCAAGGGCAAAGTAATTGTTCCAAAAAAATTTCAAACGTTAATTCAAAATTTTTGTTTTTATTTTTTGTAAAATATCAGTGCAATAGACTTTTACTACGTTCACATGTTACACCCAATTTTTTTTCAGACGATAATAAAGGTTGTCAAGTATATTAGAAATTGATACTCAATAATGCGAATATTCTTAAAGTAGTAGAATTGAAAAAAAGTTAAAATGTGAAAAAAATATAAAGCACACCACTGAGGCATTGGTTTGTGTTCATACATAAACTAGAAACTTTTATTTAAAACGAAACTGTTCAATGATGATGACGCTGTGATCATCACACACTGTGTGACAAATAAATTCACCTGTCACGAACAGCAACATCTGATAAGCGGAATCTTATTGGACCTCATTGCCCATTAGACTTATATTTATGTTCTATATATAGTTTTATAATTCATAAAAATCAATTACGCCCAAAAAGGGGTTTTGACGGGAATTTGACTGTTAGGGGGTTGAATATAAGTTAAATACAAGTTTAGTACATATTACCGTTTAAATAATGGTTGAAAATAAAAGAAATGTGCCCACTTTCCATACATTTAAAAATGTTATAGTGAAAGTGTATGTATAGTTATAAGCTTATAAGGTATAGTAGAAAACCTACCTGTAAGTTTAGAAAATAATGTAGTATAGTAATTTTTACGATTTAAACGCTACGAAGCCCAAAAATATTAATGTCACTTTTTAGGTTAGGATTTGCCGTTACCAAATAGGTAATAAACAAAAAAATAAATGTGCTAGTACTTATATTAACTTATCTATATCTTAGTTTTGATTAATTTGTACTATACAAAGACTAATAAAGAAATATTAACAGATTAAATGAAACATAAAATAATGTATAAAACTCAGAAACAGTGTTGAATAAATTTGAGATGCGTCCAAATTTGGTAATACGTTTACCCTTGACGTAAAATAAGCTTAAATAAAAATTAAAAAATATTTTTTCCCGCCTTTCTTTGAACATTGTTATAAGCGTAATTAATTTACATCATCATATCAGCGCCTTGAATTACTAATAACGTCATCTGTCTGATGGATTAAGCTTAAGCTGTCGCCGAAATATTCCTTAAACTTTTTAACTTGAAAAATATATTTCGATGAATTTTGTAAACAAATTATTATAAAGGATAAATTCCGACTTGACACTGACAACTCACTAATGGTACGAGTGCATAACCAAAGAAAAAAATGCCAAGAAAGGGAGAAGAAAGAAACTCCATAATGCGTAATTTATTTGCGTATAAAAAACTATAACACGCTGCGATTCAGTTACGAATTTACGTAACATATTTAATTCAATTAAATTTGATTGCTACAGGTTTTTTTTAAGTTAATTACAGTGAACGGCTGATAAGACGACAGCCGGGTATGCTTTTTTATCGAAGCCTCTTTCTTTTCGTTTTTAAATTCAATAATTTTTATTTAATTATTTAATGTGTTTTTTTTTAAATAAAATTGTCCTTATGCTTGGAAAAATAACACGTTATAACACTACCTACTAAAGTCTAATAATTGTGTGGGTCATATATTTAAGTGACAAGTACAAAAAGTCTTATTATTCCAGTTTTTACACAAATAATGACTTCGGGATTGGAATCCAGATCGAGTAATTTTTAAAAAAAAATGGCAATTACAAATGAACTTACATTATAGTTGTAGCAGACATGGGTCGGCTTGACCGGGGCAGGACCACGCTCTCATAGAACACCAGCGTAAAATAGCAGCATATTGCTGCTGTGTTTCTTATGGTGAGGTAGAGAACCGATGACCCTTTTTACTGGAATCAAGGCATTCCATCTTAGTCCTCAGGGATGACAACGCATTTGCTTTTTGATTCTTTAGTTGAAGATAAATGTGGATATCTATGGGCCACAGCTAGGCTTGCCAACCATACTTTATAATAACGTATCCTACTTTATTTTTGGTAATTATACTTTATACTTTTACATACAAATAAAGTATGCAAAAATACTTTATTTTCAACCTTTACTGTGATGCGTAAAACATACTCATCATGGGTACTTAACGATTTATAATTGCTGAACGAAATGTTACCCATCTTTCCGATTCACGCCAACAGCGCCAACAGTGATTACGCTCGCGACCATGGGCAGCGTTAGCGTTGTCATCAGCGCGCTTACGGTTGATTCGGAACGGATTATTGGCGCTGACATCGCTGTTGGCGTGAATCGGAAAGGCCTATTGGATGTCAGGGGTATGTTCCGTAATACAACACAGTACACTGTCGAATGCGAATGACGTCATAAATCGACGCCATATTGGTGATTCTTTGTATCGAATACGGTGGAATACGACGTCAATTAATGACGTCATTCACATTCGACAGTGTACTGTGTTGTATTTCGGAACATACCCCAGATGTCAGTTGTGACGTTTGTCACAGATGTCTCTCACTATCGACGAAATTGTACAAAACTGGTCCGTTAATTTTGTTTATAAGTGAAAAATGCATTTTAAAGTAAATATTAATGCTGAAAATCACGAGTAATTCTGATAGCGACACACCAGTGACTCCTAACAAGGCTAATATTTCCAATATGGACCATCGATTTCAAAGCCCATATTTTTTTTGTAGATAGTGTAAGAGCCGTGGTAGCTCAGTGGTTAACGCTCGCTGTAAATATAACAGAACGCGAGTAACCCGGGTTCGATCCCCGCCGGCACCAATGAAATTGTTAATTGCAATTTTAAGTGCTGATTTACCACGTGCTCGGCGGTGAAGGAAAACATCGTAAGGAAACCTGCATGTCTGAGGAATAAGAAAAAAAAATATTTCGAAGACATGTGAAGTTCGTCAACACGCATTTGGGCAGCGCGGCGGACACTTCCTTGCCCTAAAACCCTCTCAGAAATGAGGGGAGGCCTGAGCCCAGCAGTGGGACGTATATAGGCTGTAACTTTTTTAACTTTTTAGATAGTACTCACTAAAAGAAAGCGTTTTGCAAAGTTTTAGGTTGCGGAAGCTTACGGTTCATGAGATATATTTTTTTAAACTTTTCATACAAATTGGTAAATAACACGCAATTACAAAATAAATTTGAGAAATGATTGATGTCAAACGTCAGTTAGTGTAGGGTTCTGAATATTTTGAAAGTATCGATACCTACTCGATACCAAGTATCGTATCAAAAGTATCAATACTACTTGGTATCGAGTACATTTCGTTAATTTTGGAGACTAGGGGGGTAAAAAGCCGGGAAGTTGTGCTCCGGCGCTCCGTGGCAGCTCCGGCGATGGAATCGATGGTCCATATTGGAAATATTAACCCCTAAAAAAGCTAAAATAACCAAAGTTTTACAAAAATATAAACCTGAGTGGGAAAAACAATACAACTGGATAACAAGTGATCTTCAAAATAAAAGTAGTGCAAAATGTATTACCCGCGGCGTGAATTTTACAATCAGTTCAGCTGGCATTGGACAGGTATGAAAATTTATTAATGTGTGCAAATATTGTTAAAACTACGTTGCTTCTCCTTTCGTATAGTTATTTTATTCACATTTTTTAACTTACTTACCTAACCTAATTCATTAGTTTTTTTGGTACGACTTTCCATTGACGTCCGTCGAATTGGAGATGGGAGGGGGTGAGGGAGGGCGGGGGGGGTGTACAATTCCCCTTTAAAAGTAAAAGTTGCGGAGCCCCCCCCCCCCTTTTTGAGTTTTTTCAATTTTAATTCTGAAGAAATTTTATTTTTTATGGATAAATATTAAGTGTAAATAACCATGGGGACCTCTTGGGGGGAAGGGGGTACCCCCAAGGAAGGGGGAACCCCTTCACCAAAAATAAATAGAGGGACTCATTCAGAGGGATTTCTGTATCTATTTTGAGACTGCAACGTCTCCGGCGCTGCGGGAAGAGCAGACTCTACGCTTTTGCGTGACAAATCGCAAGTATCCAGCCTCGCCTCCGCAGCTTCGGCTTGTTGGTCGCCTTCGGTGACCGGCCTCAACCGCTCCGGCTCATCCGATGCCTACGATTTGTTACAGCAGGCGGAGGCTGCTCTCTCTACGCGCCTCCGGCTCTATAAAAACACTCTAGGGTAGGACAGACTCGTACCACGACCACGTGGAGTCGGGGTCTATTAATTCGGTTCCTTGACATAAGTTGAACCTAACCTATTTTATTTGTTATCTGTCCTAAACTGTTTTTACACATGTTTTATACAATTTTGTACACATATTGCTTTAATTAATTCTTAGAAATCGTCAGTTTTACGTTACGTCCCACAAGCCGGCAAAAAGCGGAAAACACTACACATTTTAATTTTAATAGCTCATAATGATAATAATTCTGTAATTTAAATATAAACTGTTAAATATATGTGTATGCATGAAAACTATTTAAATGAGTACAAAATATAATTATTTACGCAAAATGTACTATAAAATGCTACCGAACGTATGACAACTTCACCGTACGGAAAACGAACGTTCAATGGCGAGAATTCGATGTAATCTGTGGTAAGGATTGACGTAAATATTATAAAAATAATTGATTTTCAATAATTTTTTCTCAAAAACTACGCTTTTCCGCATGTTGAAACTTTACGTGTGTGCTTACATTAATGTAACCTTTCTGTAAAAAAAAATATCAACCCCCAACTCGACGGACGTCAATGGAAAGCTTAGCCGTTTTTTTTACATCTTTACAAAAAAAGTCCTGAGGAGTATTGAAAAGTTTTAAAAACAGTTGCATGCATATTTGAAATTTAGTTTGCATTGACAATTTATACACTATTTTTTAAGCATGAGCAAGGGAAATTAGTTTCAATGTTTCAAATTCTATGAGTTATTTTAAAAATAATCTTGTTACTTGTTATTATAATAAAATAAAATAAAATATATTTTTCATACCAATTGTCAGAATTCTGAAATGTTTATATTCTCATTCACATAATTGTTTTTGGATAAAATTATATTAATAGATATTAATATGTGTCATTCAATTGAAGAATATTTGAAGAATTCATGATTCAGTATTATTTTGAAAATGGTGATGGTTTAATATGCTGGTGGTTCCAGTTTTTGCTTCTTTCTTTCTATAGATTAAGCAACATGAAAATACTCAGAAGCATAAGATGAAAACTGAAATGAAGAAAACATCTGGTGCATTACAAAATTTCCTTACATCAGATACTAGATCTAGTGATGATGAGAATATTATAGCACGGAATTAGCATTGACTTTTCACACTGTGAAGCATAATTTATCTTATAATAGCATAGATTGCCTAAATAAAATAAACAAAATTGTATTTGAAGATTCCAAAATAGCAAGTAAAATACGCTTGGCAAGAACTAAAATGGAAGAATTAGTGACGGAAGTGTTAGGTCCATATTCTGTGGAAAGTGTAATAAACGATTTGCATGATGATGTATTTTTCTGTCTCCAGACAGATGCATCAAATAAAAAGAATATTAAGTTATTTCCTCTCGTAGTGCAATATTTTTCAATAAATTAAGGGATCCAAAATAAACTGATCGATTTTTACGAAAATTCTAATGAATCTGCTGATGGCATGTTAGACGCTATGAAGAAGTCTATGGATTCCCACAACCTGTCATTCAATTAAGTATCAGGTCTCAGTGCAGACAATTGCAATGCTAATTTTGGCATTCATCACTCATTGTACACAAATATTAAAAAAGAAGTACCAAACCCAATAAAAGGCAACTGTCATGCACACATTATCCATAATACAGTAAAACATGCTATGGGCTACTTGATTTGTGACATAGAAAATATTGTTTTAAAAATATACAGTCATTTTTCGGTATCTGCTTGTAGACGAGATGATTTAAAAAAAATTGTTACTATGGTTGATGGCGAATTTCACGAAATCAAACGTCATATTGGTACACGGTGGTTATCACTACTTCCAGCCATTGACACCCTTTTACTGAATTGGGCAGCGATATGTAATTATTTTATAAGTGTAGGTGATAATTGTGCAATAATTATACAAGAATTATTAAAACTAAGTGATCAACAGAATAGGGAAGTTGTGGAAATTTATCTACACTTTACAAGCCACATGCTTAATATCCTATACCTTTAAACGAGCAATTCTTGTATATATATATATATATATATATATATATATATATATATATATATATATATATATATATATATATATATATATATATATATATATATATATATATATATATATATATATATAATCGGAATCTCGGAAACGGCTGCAACGATTTTCATAAAATTTTGTGTGCAGGGAGTTTCGGGGGCAATAAATCGATCTATTTTTAGAAAATGTCTTTTTGTCCGTGTTTTTAGGCAATGAAAAACTGCTACAATATCGTTAGAATAAGAAGGTAAATTTGACAGTTTATTAATGATTACAAATAGCTTAATTGGTATATTGGGCGGTCACAAAGTCGTAATACCATGGTTCGAGCCAAGACCGACCGACCGACTTTTTTAATTTTTTTTTCAAGTTTCTTTCTTTTTTGAGAAAATCTATTTCTTTGAGCCCTTTTTTTAGTATTTTTTAAAAACACGAAAATTTAAATTAAACGAATTGCACTCATGATTTTTTATTCAAATAACAAGTTCAGTTTTTTCTATTATGTCGCTAAGATCAAAAAATATTATTCGTATTTCATCAGTATGCAATTTGTATCTAAATATATTTTCCAAAACACAGGAATTAAAAAAAAAACGGAGCGAAAAATACCGAGCAAAGCTCGGTCAACCGGGTACTATTTAATAAAACGATAAAAACGTCTGGAAGGAAATGATGTAACTATACTAGATGTCTATAATATTATGGATAATTTAAGAAACGAATTAGAACAAAGAAAAACTGATAAGTACTTTGGTTATGAATCAAAAATGAGATTACAAAAAATTCAAGTCATCACCCGAAACATTCAATACACTTATCAGTAACTTTTCACTTTTTATTGATATGAGCTTAAATTATATGATAAAATGGTTTGATTTTAGCGAAGATAACTGGCTTTCAATACTTCCTAACATGTCTTTGAAAAATGAGGTAAAATTTGAACATTTTGAAATGGTTATTACAAAGGCCAAATTACAAGACAGATTAAATATTAAGTTGGACGATGTGTATTCCGAATCTATAAGACTTAAAGAAGTCCAAAGAAAATTCACTAATGATGATAAATAATTTTCAGTGAAAAGTACAGTAGAAAAATGGCAATATGTACTTAAAAATGCATCTGATAGCTTACCAAATATAAAAAAAATATTTCTTACCTGCTCTCCATTCTTGCCACTTCAGCTTTCACTGAAAGAGTTTTTTCTATAATGAATCTAATGTGGCGAGAAGAGAGAAATAGAGCATCAATAAATTTAATTAAAAACGATTTGTTTATTTATTTAAATTTAAAGGTCGAACAAGCTTTGTAACATTTAAAGACAACAAAAAATTGTTAGCATGTGCTAAAAGCACACAAAAATACGTGTTTAAAGCAATAAAAACATAAAATTTGAAAAATAATTTTTTCTTCCTAATACTTTATTTTTTTTCTATCCAAACCACTTTATACGTTTTTTTTTGTCAAAAAAAAAGTTGGCAACCCTAGCCACAGCATTCATTTACCATCAGATGGACTGTGTGTTCATTTGTCACCCAATGCTATAAAAAAATACAAGCTACCCGATGGTAAATGGCTACTGCAGTCCGTGGATACCTGCTACCAACTTTAAATAAAGACGACTAAACATGCATTGATGTCTCTGAGGACTAAGATGGAATGCCTCAATTCCAGTAAAACGGATCTCCGATTCTCTACACTCACCATACGAAACACAGCAGCATTAAGCTACTATTTTACGCTGGTATTCTGTGAGAGTGTGGTACTTCCCCGGTCGAGCCGACTCTTCCATGCTACAACCATAATATAGCTGCTGCATGGCTCTACCACGTATAGTATAGCTACTCAGTAATCTGAACAAGGCCACACGATTGTCTATTATATTTACAGTCCACCACAAAACCTACAATATCGTATTGCGACCTTGCCAGAGTGTTGCGGTCTGCGAGAGTCGCGAGACTGTTTACAAATTCCTTTATCCATTTAAGGGGATCAAGTTGTATTGTGATATGCAATGTTGAGAGTTTCATACGTAAAAATAAACCTCAACTGTTATCAAGGGCGAAAACGAAAGTGGACTGTGATAGTGTTACCAAGTAGTGTCAGTGTAAGAATGTTCACTACCCCATTTAATTCAGTGGGTGTTGTAAGAATAGAGAGGGAATCCCATCAGAGGATGGGCAGCAGCAGTCTTCCAATTCATCAACATCATCATCATCATTACAGCTCTTCACATATCCACTGCTCAACAGAAGCCTACGACCAGGAATGCCACAAAACACGGTCACGAGCTACATGCATCCATCGATTTCCTGCATGTCTTACCAGATCGTCACTCCATCTAGTGGGGGGCCGCCCTACACTTTGCTTACGATACGAGGTACTGTTTACTTAGTCCTCCAAATAACAACTAATAATAAAAATGCCCCTGGCCAATCTACTTGCCAAGCGTGACAACAATGACAATGGTCCTGTCTATGAAGCAATTTAGGAACAAAGTCTATCTTCAGCAATGGACTTTATATAGGATGTAACGGTAACTGAGATAGTCGTTGTCCTTCTTCTTCATCACCAGCCCATAAAATCCATTAGTGGACACGGGACTCTCCCGTTTAATGGAGTACTTGTCCTAATCGTCACGCTTAGCGGACGGATGGACGGTTGGAGTATCAGACTTCACACATAGTAAGTTATTTGAAACTCCCATCATCTTATAATCCCTAAATGTTTATTGTGACTGCCTCGTTGGTCTAGTGGTTGCCTCGTTGCTCTAGTGGTTGTAGTAGTACGACTGCTGATCACGAGGTCCTGGGTTCGAATCGAGTCGGGACAAAAAATCAATTATTGAGTTTTTCCATCAAGAAATTCTCAGTAGCTACCCGGAGTGAGGAAGTTGGCGGTGTCTCACCCTCGTGCCTCGGCAAGGACATAAAGCCGGTGTTCATGCGTCTGATCTCTCTCCGGTCGTATCGGTTTATCGTCCCATGGGATTATGAGAGTGAGGGAATAGGGAGTACACCGATACTTGCGCATACACTTGGGCACTATAATGCTGTCTTGCGCCGATGGCTAGTCTCCGTTGAGGCTGGCCGCCGTGACTGCAATTCGGTCTAGAGGATTATTATTAAACGTTTAGTGTAAAGTTTCTCTCAACACATTGATTTCTTGAATTTACGCGAATACCACGTTTTGAATGAAATAGATTTATACATACTCTATTAAAATTATTATCTATATTATGGTATGTATTTTATATTATTTTTTTATATTTGTGACATGTTGAATGTACACACGGGGCCCTTGCCCAGGGCCCCATCAGCCTTATTCGCTTATAGCTAATATAATGCCTGGATCTTTTTAATTTTCAGCAAGTTAGGTATTTATAATCTATGAGATAAAAATATCATTTCGTACTGTTTAATAAAAATAACACTTCAAAAGATTTAAACCACAATTAATAGATTTTATAGCAAATAATTATTACGGTCCTTATTTGTAGACAATTGAAGCCAAAATTTTAATGTAATAAATAAAAAGAATACACGTATTGATATTGTTATAGAATATGTTCCTTTTTTGAAAGAAAGTTTAGCAAAGAAGCATTAAAATTTACATTTTCTAAGAAATTATCGACCCCGCTATGAAATCTGTCAAATTTTTTAGCTTATTGTAAAGTGGCGCTGCCCTGGTGGCAGAAAATGCCGTGGATCGGTCATTTAATGACATATGATTAGATTTTTATACCATAATAAATATAAGATCATAGCAAAAAAATGTTTTTGTCATTCACTTTTTTTACTTTCCAAAAGGGCCCAAATTGTTGTGTGCCCAGGGCCCCGGTATGGTCTAAGACGGCGTTGTTTACGGGGGAACATTATGTGTCGAAAAATTAGGTAAGCGATGCATTTCTTTAAAGATTGTCCGATACTCACCGTGCTGAGCAAATGCGTCCTCATATGGTACCGCCGTTCTCTGAGACTTGGTTTTATATAATGTAGAATGCTTGGGTGGCCTAGTTTCACCGAAGCACCGGTTCATAAACAATTGCAATTTATGTATATATATAAACAATCCTTGCGTGGGTGAGATAAAACCACAGGACTGTCACCATCAACACAGACGATAGCTACCAGAATCTCCATTAGGAAATTTACGTCTAGCGCTCGCCAAGAGCATGTCCAGGGGCATCGTAGTCCTTCTCGAGTTTGTACTACTGAGTGTTTTTATTTAAATCGTTAGTTGAGTACACTGTGTGCAGTTTGCACTAAGAGAAAAAGCCGCTATAGTCACAAGAGTTCAAACTACCTGGTCCCCCCAACAAGCTTTCGGCCGACCTGAACTGCCTCCTGGCGGCTCTGGCCGAGCCTACATAACACATCCCTTAATCTGCCTTAGCTAGGCACTCTTCTAAGCGGCTTTCCGCCGCTTGCGCCCTCCTTTCTGCCAAGGAGGGTCGCGTTCGTATACGGCTTAGAGATCTCTAGTCAGATCGTTAAGCCAATTCCTAAAAGGTTGGGTTTAGTGGGTAAAAGTCGCCACATAACCACGCAGCCGGCTGCGTGGTATGCTATGAGCATTCCCAACCTCCCTCCCCCGCTTTCCGGAGGGTTGCCCATATTTGCTTCGGGCGCAAAAAAAAAAAAAAAAAAAAAAAAAAAAAAAAAAAAAAAAAAAAAAAAAAAAAAAAAAAAAACTACCTGGCGGCATCTTTACAGATATTATTTTTAATAGCAAATATTTTGGTGATAGATAATTTGATGCTTTTGAATATTTATCCCATCACTAAAATTATCTAACGCAATAAAGCTATCGTCAAGTCAGTCTCTTTCGTAATACAATACAAGTCAACAACGAAGATACCCGAGACTATGCAACCACTATCAAGTATCTAAGAACGAAATAAACAACGCAATAAAAATGATACAAGTCAGCCAAACGAAAAATTTTCTTCTAAATAACACAAAAGAGAAATTCAAGTTTCGGATTGGCTGCTGAAGCAACGTTAGATTCTTGATGACGTTACTAGTCTAAATATTATACTGATGATCTTTTTACCATCTGGAAAAAATAGGGTGTAACAAGTGAACGGAATAGCCTATGGCACAGATATTTAACAATTTTTTTTCTTTACATTATATATTATGAAATTGATATATCAATCTATCGATCTATCTAGTAATATAACTTATAGGTTATGTTAAGGAAATATCTCTACATAGATACATACTTCATAAGTACATTAATTATTTTATATCACATCAGATCAAATTACTTTTAAATTTTAAACATTAAATCTGAGTTGACACCATATGCTCAGTGTTAATTTACTCGTATTTTAGTTATTTGGCATTTCTTGTAATGTAAAGCTGGTTGATTTGCTTTTGACAAACTTTGATTCTTTGACAGGAAACTTAAGAAATAATTAACAAATATGACGCATAGGTACGTGTCCATATGTATTATGTTTGTAAATATTATAACTACTTATAAAACTAAATAAGACTTAGCTGTTAAACAAAAAGACAGTGACAACCCTGCAACAGAAGGCATTTATGTCTAGCGCGGTGAGGGAGTTACTATTCTGTTTTTACTATGCCTCTGTCAACTCTAACGACACCTACGGGACGATATAAGAAAGAGGATATTCATACACCGCCATTACAACATGTTGCTAATGTATGTAGGACAAGATCGTAAACACTGTCTTTAGGCTAACGTATTAACCATCTACGACTTTATCAGCGCTCAAATTCAGGTGGGATCTGGGCCAACGCTTGACCTATTTCTGTAACTTGTTGATTATTTACGAGTATTTTAAATGTGTAGAGATACTCGTAAATATATATATATATATATATATATATATATATATATATATATATATATATATATATATATACATATATATATATATATATATATATATAATGTGCTTACGTTAAGATAAAGGAACAAGTCTGAAGAATGGACTTGGAACGTTACACATGTGCACCTGTTTCTAGGCATTTCGATATTTCATAGCAGTTATACCTTAAGGCCTCATACATACATTTACATAGATAATCGTGTTACCTACTGGACTATCTGGCTATAGAAATTATGGCTCCGAGTTAGAGTTCACCCAATGCCATTCACACTACCTTACTTACAGCTAAACAATGTAAATAACGTTTATAGGATAATTTTCACAGGACAGAGGGTTTCTCCGAACTAGTGATAAAAGTAAAATGATTTACAATAAGAATTACATGTAAGTAGTCTATATTAAATAAAAAATATTCTATTCCACTTTATACGATCAAAGGAATAAATAAGAGCTTCTGTGCAATGCCAGAGAATCGGGGGAAAAATATAAAAAAACAAATAAAATATTTGTGCGTTGATACAAAAATTAGGTAATGTGATTTAAGGGGATATAGTAAGTCAGCTCAAATTCTAATTTCGCCCCCCACTTCCCGCGCGTCGTATGCTATGTACCGACATGTTTGTAATCACTAATACTGTAAGTAGATAGGTAGTTAGATACTTATTTCATTAGCTTTATTATATTTATGCCTGTTTCTTAACGCCAACCCAGTCGCTTCTTAATTTTATTACAATTATTTCCCATCTTAATTTTATCTCGTCCTGTTGCGTAATGTGTATTCTGATCGTAAGCGACATAAACTCCCCCTTAAAAGGCCGAAGCGAAACTGAACGGGCGGCAGGAATCAAGCTTCAAGAGCCCGATAGTTTAGGTAATTCCTTTTTACAGTAAAAATAATGGTATTTAAAAAAAGTTAATAACATAAGCACTGCTTTATAGTTAGTTCAGTTAGTATGCAAAGTTTCATGGTCTTATTTAAAGTAATTTACGAATAACAGCGGTTTATTGTTTATTTTGGAGGTAACTTTGGATTTTTTTTCTATCGAGACAATTTTACGGAATCGCGTTTTCGTCTAACATAGTACTTAACATTAATCCTCAACTTTACCATATATTTATTTCAAAATTAATACTGCAATATTTTCGGCATAACGAGGGATCTTGCTAAGCCATTTGAGGTTATATTTCCCCTTAAGCATAGGGTTAATCGTTACCAGGCCGAAAAATAATTACGGACAATGCTCGTTATAAAATTAATCTTACCGCCAATGCAAAACGTTACTAAAATAAACCAACTATATCAATCAACAAATAAACGTAGTAAAGGCGCTTAAAACTTAGGCGCTCCCAATATGTTAGAAATATCGACTATATTAATTTAAGGTAATTGATAAAAAATCTAATCCAATTCAATTCATTATGCGATACCGAATTTCACTGCAGACGCTGATAAGCAACGCCTACCTTTATGGAACTCGATAAACAGTTTTATAATATTTTGTAAAAGTTTTATAAATAGAAAAAAAACAGTCCACATTACTTAATGGGGCTGTAAAAAGTCTTCAACTGGGTTTGAAATTTATCCAAAGAGATATAAAGTTATATATTTTATGTATAGAAAAACGTTACGCCGAAACTACACGGTGAAATGATCGTGTTGTAACAGCGTAAGCAAATCCGTTAAAAAAAATTAAGAAATGACACAGCATCACAACAGACACATCATCTTCCTTACCGTGAGTTTGCACTGACGCGATTTTCACAAAAAACATGTTTTAAACACTGTTTTCTGTCAATGTATCAAGAAGCGTTTGCATAGTCAAAGAACATGTTGTAGTGATATATGTGTGACAGTTTATTGTACATGACATATTTTAACTACTTTATATCTTTATAAATACAGAATATATACAATATACAATAATATACAATTAATATATAATAAATATACAATTGTCAGTTCGAAAGATAAGTTTGAATATCTGTTGAAAATTTTACACAGTTTTTGTGAGTGCGAACGCTACCATCAACAAAACATGTTGTGTGATGATTTATTTTATGCGATTTGTTTCAAAACATTACGTGTTGGATGTTTCTCAGCGCAAACGCACAGTTATAACAATTCGAAATAATAAAAAATTACGGATGGCAACCAGCCTGCCAAACGTGGCTATTGTGACAAATATCCGCCTTTATGAGACAATCTATATTCAACAGTACACTTATGATAGAAAACAAGAAGGGTATGTATTGTTTTTGTTTATTATATAATATAAACGAGCCGTGGTAGCTCAGATGGTTAACGCTCGCTATAAATATAACAGAACGCGAGTAACCCGGGTTCGATACCCGCCGGCACCAATTAAATTTTTAATTGCAATTTTAAGTGCTGGTTTACCACGTGCTCGGCGGTCAAGGAAAACATCGTGAGGAAACCTGCATGTCTGAGGAGTAAGGAAAAAAAATTTGGAAGACATGTGAAGGTCGCCAACACGCATTGGGGCAGCGAGGCGGACACTTCCTTGCCCTAAAACCCTTTCAGTAATGAGGGGAGGCCTGTGCCCAGCAGTGGGACGTATATAGGCTGTAACTTTACTTTAATTTACTATATAATATAAATTATATTTAACCTTAATCAAACTATTACAGTATTAGTAATTTTAAATTACGTTTACGAGTGATAGTTATGAAAAGTCATTTAGAATATTAAACTAGTTACTTTGATAGTACCGATGCAACAATTAACTGCAACAACCAATGATCTAATTTCAGTATAAAAAGAAAACTGTCTGAATAGATTATACCATGGATCCCTATATATATTTTTTGTAATAATAATAATAATATTGTAATTAGTATAATATCGTAAAGGATAACATAAAACATACTGTATAGAGTGTACCATTCAAATTAATCACCAAGAATTAACCATCATACCTGATGCAAATGCAATAAACGCAGTAATTTTCATTTGGTTGATCTACATTTTTTTAATTTATTCAAATTTATTTTTATACCAGCCCATTACGAGAACAAGTAAGTACTCTTAAACTCTAATCATAGAAACGAGAAATTAAGCGTAAAACTAAAAAACCATCTTTGTTTCGGAAGAGTTTGGTGAAGATAAGTTGTTAATGTTTTGAGTAATATAATACTTTCTATTGTTTATTGATTTGATTCATCTGTGTAAAAAATCGGAGTTAATTTATATTTCTATTTTAAATATTATCGTTTAATCCTAAAGGATAGACTAAGGAGTATTGTCTAACAATTGTAATATCTGAAAATAATGAAGTTAATGTAAATTTCGAAATTCATACGGACGGCGTTTTTATTCTATAGATTTTCAACAACATTTCAGACCAATATTTTCACATAATTATCATGAATTAAATGTAATTGATATTGTCTATCTATCTAAGTAACTACCTACGATTTAAAAATATGGTTCCCAATAAGTTAATAATGGAATTCTGGAAATTTGATGAGAGAGAGAAAAAGAGTTTTAAATTTAAGAAATATTTTGTAAAAGTGTTAATTGTGATCAATATAATAAAAGTTTTTTTTTTATTTACCCGATTGCAAAAACATACCATGTGTTAAGATGACATTCCTTCATAGTTTCCAACCTCAACGTTATATTTTTCAACTTTTATCATCTGCGTAGAATATTTACAGTCCGATTAGTAGACTTATACATGCTTAATGCGTATTAAATAGGTCTTAGCATTCCTCAAGTAGCGTGTAACCTTAACTTCCGCCAACGCATGGAAGTTACCTACATTTGTCATCGGCTAATATCTAGTCCGTATGGGCGGACCACTTGCCATCCAACCATGACAGGCGAATAATTAAACTCACTTAGAAATTCCAAGTGGAAAAGTTGCGGATATTTTAGTCTCGTATGATGATAACGAAGTTTAGAAACGCCACATGTGCCAAAGGAACACCAATTGCTGACACGGATGATATACTTGGCATCTTTATTAAAATGGTAGGAATATTCAATGCTAAAATAAAAATAATTTGGCTACGACGTCAGGACATTAAACACCTCAGTTCCCTGTGAGCACGCGTGCTCAGAAATCCTCGAAACCTCGAGGGTATGGATAATTTAAAATTTAACACGAAATATTCCACAAAAACACTTAATCTATAATATTTTATCTTGTTTTCAAACATCATGTTGCTTTTATTAAAGTAAGGATGACTAAATTACAAGGGTGGTTGATTCTCTTAGCAGCAAATCCAGATTCCACTATCCCATATCATCCCGTGGGTGTCGTAAACGGCGACAGACGGAAAGTGAAATAGGAGATAGGAGATGGACAGCCTCTTCCTAATCTGTACAATAATCCATCACAGCTTACAAAAATCCACGGCTGAACATAAGCATTTAACGCGTGTTTCCGGTCGCCACCGGCATCAATGAAGTTGTTATTTTAATTACCATTTACCATGTGTTTTGGGGTGAAGGAAAATATCATTAGAAAATCTATCCGTTCGCTGAATAAAATTCTGACATGTAAAGTCGTGTTACACGCGTCTTAGACTTGTTAGTAACACCACAGAACAAATAATAGTACTACGGTAACACTCACTGAAGCAACTCGGCAGACTTTTTATTTCATTATCCTCTCAGAAATAAAAGGCCTATGCCCAGACCTGAGACTTTTAAAGGCTGCGTCACACTGCTTGGTACAGGGTAACTTTATTTTACTATTTCCTGTGCAGTTGAAAATTTCCAACAGTAATTAGAAGTTGACGCTTTTACCGAAATCGATTAGAATGTGATTTCTATTAATACATTCAATTTCAATTTCATATAATATATCCAGAATAGAATGTTCCTTAATGTTTTCTGCAACGTCGGGGCACTTCTTTCAAAACTTAACGTCGTCCAATACCATCTGGCGACGGCGAAGCCGGCCTCGCTCTTTGTTACCGAGACACAGGTGGCCTCTCCGATTGATACTTCGTACCTGTCCTACCTAGGGTACAGATTAGAACTCTTCTTTGTACCTCAGCCTGGAGTTTGCGTATACGTCAGAGAGGATATCTGTTCTCGATGCCTCGGCAGTTTTGAAGGAACTAACCTGTTCCCTCGGCTGCGCGTAGGCAGCGACGACCATCCACGCGTCTACGGGTCCCATAGCGGTAATGCCGAAACAAACCGACTAATCGACCACGTCCAAATGACTACAGATTCCTTACTACAACAGATTCCATCAACATAGATCGTGGTACTTGGCGATTTTTACGCCCACCATGCCGAATGGTTCACGTTTAACCGATCATGCGGCAGATCCGTTTATGACTTTGCGTTGGCAATGGTATGGTCTGACACAACTGGTTACTTCACCTACGCGGATTCCAGATGTGGAAGATCATACACCTTCCCTGTTGGACCTTCTGCTGACCTCTCATCCGGACGGATATCAGGTTTCCGCCGACGACGCTCTCGGCTCTTCGGGTCATTGTCTGATCCGGAGTGTGGTGCCACTCACGCTCCTTTTGCGGTTGCGTTCTGCGGGTTGCCGCCGTGTTTGGCATTATATGTCAGCGGATCATGACGGAATGCACTCCAACATTAAGGAGTAGTTACTTAATATGGGATCTCATCTTTGAGATCCAAGATTAAATAACTGATAGTTTATATTCTTCAAACCGGAACAAAGCGCAATAGTGGATGCGTGTAAGGATCTGCGTAGTAGTCGAAATGGGTAAAAAATGGTACCTTCCAAGCAAACTCCTTGCCAAAAAGCAGTCAAAAAGAAAAGGGTACGGATAACCACTAATAAACACTTGGTTGTTGTGAACCTCCACAAATAACTCAAACTTCAAAACCGTACAAACGTTTCTTTTTAAAACTCAAGTAACAAATGAACTATCAGTCCATCTTTTTTTATAGGATAAGGGTAACAAACGAGCACACAGTCCACCTGATGGTAAGTGGATGCTGTCGCCTTTAGACATCTACATTAAACCTATGCAGATGCGTTGTCATGCCCTTGAGGACACAGATGGAATGCCTCGATTCCAGTAAAACGGGTCTCCGGTTCTCTACACTCACCATACGAAACACAGCAGCATTAAGCTGCTATTTTACGCTGGTATTCTGTGAGAGCGTGGTCCTTCCCTGGTCGGGCCGACCCGTTCATACTACTACCATAATAACTGCAGTGTGGCTCTACCACGTAAAAAATTTGCTGCGGTAGCTAATTACCATCTGATGGTGTGAAGTTGCTACCGCAATCCATGAACACCTGTAACCAACTTCAATACGCACTATGCGTTGTCAGTTGTCACCTCTGAGGACAAACCCAACGTAATTAAATATGGGTACGGTTGGTTTCATGATTCATTTCTTCAAATAATTTCAGCTCTCTGTACACAACATAATAACATGACACGTGAACGACAGAAAACCTCGGACATACTGCAAATAAAACACAACTCAAAATTCAAATAAATTGTTCTTTTAAGTGCAGAGAGCTCGCACTTCGCGTCAAAATGCACTCGATGCATTGAAACGTGACTTCTATGAATGCGCCTGTGCAGGACAATACTTTACATTGTCGTGTGTAGGTATTGCACTTAGGGATGCTAGCTTCAAGAGAATGTGTTAATAAGGGCTGCAATTAAAAATGACCAGCATTTCCGAAGAAAATAAATCGTTTAACGGGGTGATATGTTTCTACTCATCTGCATATGGCGCAGATAACTATAGACACTAGTATGCTAAAATTCCGCAGACAATACAAATACATTACACAGATAGATTGATAATGCTGCTGGTATTACCAGTTGAAAGTACGCACTATTCGCTCACCAACCATTATGCCCAGAATCGTGAGTATGGGAAAATCTTAAAAAATACATGGAAGTTGACGAATTCTTCAAAACTTCAAATAATTAGACTTGGAATAAAATGCCTGATAAAAAAAGAAAAGGAAGAACTTTAGCTCGCATTTATTGTTCAGTTGCAGTTTTTATTTTTTCATATATGTAGGTTTTAGTTTATTTACTTAATTTATTTTTGTTCAATAGTGAAAAATATATAGAGGATAAATAAATTTCCACAATTCTAAATATACTAACCGATATTTTTCGGAGCCCTTGGAATTATGAAATTTGTTATTTTTAAAGATTTCACAGGTTTCAATCAATTATAATAAGGTTTGAGATATCTTTATTTCTCATAAGAATTTACAACATTTCAGTTACATGAGAAATTTTGAAATAGGTACAAACAAACAAATAATAGTCTTATCCTAGGCGTACACTAATATATCGAATCAATTTCACTCAAACACATTCAGTTGTAATTATACATTTTTTAGCATTTTTTAAATAAAAACATAATTAAAAGCAAAACGGGGTCACTATAAAAATATTGCTGATAATTTTAAAAATATATAAAAGTCGGTATGTTATTATAATGATAAAATCCATTTTGCATTGGTGTATAATGCCTTTATTATAGTAGAGAAGGCAGTAATGACTACATAAAAAGTTGCATTAAGTTTAAAAACATAAACCAAACTAACTACTTATATTAAGAAATTTAAGAAAATATCTCTCGGTTCTCCAGTGAATATTATAATTATATCGTTAAAAAGGCTCTAAGCTTACGAGAAAACAAATCAGTTTCGAATATTAGAGTCAAAGCTAAAAAGAAAACAATAAGAAAGGACTGTAGAGTATGCTCAGAAGGTACGACTTTCAAGAATTCGAACCGATGGAAGGCAAAAACCATTTCCATAAACTACACAATTTTATATCTACTTTGATGAAAAGCAGAGTAAGCATAATCTTGTAACGGAAACAATAAGAAAGTGCCCGTACCATAAATCAACTCACCTTTAAATCTTGATAAAACAATTGACAATGAACTTGACTTGCCAAACTAATTGGTATCAGATACTCGTACCGAGCACTGTCTAATATCGGTACCAATTTCACTCGTACCAAAACTTCACCACAACACAAGGCTCGAATGCAAAAGTTGCGATGCAAAAAAACATCAACAAATTACAACGTTAGTTTGATGAAGCGTCACTGAAACTCAACAAAATTCACTCTTTCCACAGTTCTGAACGTTCAAAATCGAAGGGATACGTATTGTTTGGTTTTTAAAAAGAGGAAAAAAGAATCGATCCCGCGCCGACTCACATGAAAACAACGGAACGGTAGCGCGAGCGCAGACCGATCTAAAACTGATCAAACCGGTATGAAGTCACCGAGTGTGCCCGCGTCGCCGAACCGGGCTCGATCATGCACGATACCGCTTCATACTTCACGACAGTTTCCAATTATTTTATGCAACATAACATAATATTAAATTTATTCTCATCCAGAAATAAATGAGACTCTTTTAGATCAACACCACAATTCCTGAACTTAATTGTCTTCCAGCTAAGAAAGCTGATCTACTACTTTGAAAGTTGCATTTGTAGTAGTATATAAATTTTCTATGGAAGTAAGTGATTTTAGGATTCGGGGTGAGGGAAGCAACTGATGTAGTAATTTATCAAACTGGTTCCCTGTTACCTATATTCGCTTGATAGCACTCCGCTAAGGCTATTTTTGGACATTCTCCCCTCATTAGATTTTTAAAATAGTGTTTCCTTGATCTAATTTTTGGTACCTATATCATTATGAATGATAATTACTGTTACCTTATTTTCGATTCCAATTATGTATATACTCTTTCCAATTTTTTCGATGATAAATGTGAAACCATTTATTTCAAGCATTTACTCCTCAAATTTTGCAGTTACCGATTATTTTATCTTTGCAATAAAATATTTATCGAGAGAAGTTTGTAATTAATACTTTTTATATGTTTTTAATTAACAGTCATAAGGTTATGAGGATCTTTTAGGTACACTCTTTACGGCTTTAACGGTAGCTTTTGATCTTACAGTAATTTCGACTGATATTTATTTTATTTAGTTTAATAATATGAATATATGAGTTATACGAATATATAGATAGCTAAATTGGTTTACAATAGTTATTTTCTTCTTTTTTATGGTCCGTTAAAGTTGACGGAGGACAGGACTGGCCTTTCATGTTATAAGAAGAAGTCAGGTACGTGGTAGAGCCATGCTGCAGTTAGTAGTATAGTTGTAGCACGAATGGGTCGGCTCAAACGGGAAAGGACCACGCTCTCAAAGACTACCAGCATAAAATAGAAGCTTAATACTGCTGTGTTTCGTATGGTGAGTGTAGAGAACCGGAGACCTTTTTTACTAGAAACAAGGCACTCCATCTTAGTCCTCGGGGGTGACAACGCATCTGCATTTTGATTTGTAATCGAGGATAGATGTAGATGTCCATGGGCCGCAGCAACCACTTATCATCAGGTGGACTGTATGCTCGTTTGTCACCCTATCCTATAAAAAAAATTGTCCTGACCGTAGCGCTTGACACTGTTTCCCGCTGTTAATTCAGAAATTTTACGCCTGGCGTAAACAAGATTTCGATCATACCGCCATCTATCGGAAGCCGTAAGACCATTTTGGCAATTCCGATAGTCACCTCTTATTTACCCATGGGACAGAAAAGGATGATAATTTTTTGCGCCACCACCGTAAGTTAGACGGGCATTTTACTAGAAAGTTTTAGAATAGCAGTTTTACCAAAAATCTAAAAAAATATTAATGTAGGTATAACAAACTCTTCATATTTCATTCAAAGTCGTATAATGATAATAATAAAATAAAATAAATGTTCCTCCTTCATAATATTGCTGTGCCCGTCAAGGTCTATAGAGATACCATAAAACTATGTAAGTAACACCTTTTGTAACCTATGGAATGCAATAAAGTTATTGAGTATTGAGGCTTGGGCTTCTCATCTATTTTTCAGTCATGTCTCATATTCGCTGATGTAGTCTCAGATGGTAGCACCCATATCAGAAGATGGCTCGGTGCTACCATCTGTTTGGCAATTTAATAAAATTAGCAGACAAAAAAAATTGTCTTAATAGCATTCAAGTAACCTCTTGAAAAGATCTTGAAAGATAAAATAACCTCCTGAAGAGAAAGCTGAAACGAAGGTTTATTTGTATAGATTAATTGTTTATAAATTATTATAAACAAAAAAACGCGCACAGAATATTTCAATGTAATAATTTTGACTTGATCTAATCTTATTTCTTAATGTACATGGTTTTTAGCTATTTTTAAAGGATTTTCACGAATAATTTTTAAAGATATGCATAAAATACTTCATAATAAAGACTATAGGGCCTGCAAAATGTTTATATATATATACCATTTTTTTGTATATTTTCGAGCCTTAGAACAAAAGTTTAATCTTTGACATGTTAAATATAATTAGTCCATCACATTTTCCCCTTTATGATTTATTGCAAATTATTCGTAGATGCACTAGAAAACGACGTGACTCGATGAGCGTTTCTTTTTCGTGTTGCTAATTTGGGCACGGAATTTAAAAAATGAGTCTAAGAAAGCATAATATGCCAACTTCATATACTTACTTAGATGTACGACCTACATATAATAGTACATTATGTGGGATTCGTGCACACATGTACAGACGAAACACAATAAGACTTATTTTATCATTGACAATATAAACAAGTCAAGAGATTGCAGGCTTTATCATCAGTTTATCATCGTCTAATCAATTATTGACATTGCAATATTTTCGCGGGACGTAGCCCGTGGCGCCAATACATTATCGAACGTTCAACCGAGATATTCTTTTGATGTTTATCGGTCATGAACTTAGCGAAACTTGGACATCGATGCGTCGCCGGAATCTGGCCTCGTGATATGATTGAAAGATTGCATTCTCGATGTTTAAGATCGTAAATATTATATAAGTGCGATGCCGTGACCGAAGAAAATAATTCTTCTCGCATGACTAGGCTTCTTTAACCAATCGTTTCATTTTTTGATAAATAAAAGCATAACGTAATTCATATTATAACAGTTAAAGCGGTAAATATTTTAATTAAACGTCGAAGATGAAGAAGTCAATTTCATTGCGTATTATGGGACACTTACTAACCTAAAGTTTTTTTTATATAAATTTTTTTTATTTATAAAATAAGGGTGACAAACGAGCAACAGTTCACCTAATGGTAAGTGGATGCTGTGGCCCATAGACATCTACATTTATCCTCGATTAAGAATCAAAACGCAGATGCGGTTACCCCTGAGGAGTAAGATGGAATGCCTCGTTTCCAGTAAAAAAGGTCTCCGAATTTCTACACGCACCATACGTAACACAGCAGTATTAAGCTGATATTTTACGCTGGTATTCTGTGAGAGTCCTTCCCGGTCGAGTCGACCCATTTCTGCTATAACCATAATATAAGTAAAGTTGAATTCGCTTACGGAGCTCGAATCGAGCAGTCGTGCCTATCAGCAATACAAGTGTTTAAATATTTTCAATAAAACTGAAACCTAGATAAACCATTGAAAAATTTCTGTTGAGTTGTGATTTCACGAATAACAAATTATAATGAAAAACATTTTATATAAAACAATAAGACAACAAGAAAATAGTCCTTTCAATCGGAGCACCATTACATCTCGGAGTCCGCCCAGCACGCCTCAACCATCACACCAGGATGCTGCAGACCCCATCGAATTTTTAGCCACCAGTGGCATAAAGAATTGGATGACCTCAATCGAGCAGTGTCTAAATGAAGTTTGCCATATTGCACAGGAAGGAAAACTGAACTCTGAACAAAAGCTGAGAACCAATTCCCTATCGCGCAAGGTCGGTAATGCAGCCTCTCAGATTGCAGTTTACTACCAATCTTTGAAGCAAAAGGCTATTTTAATGCACACCTCTCTTGAAGCACTGAGAGAAAAACAAGACCTAATGGAATGCCTGAATGATTTTAGAAAATCACTCAAGGAAACGATTCAAGAAAGCTGTGCCAAACCATCCACAGAAAAAATGTCCTTTGCTGATATGGTCAAAACTACCAAAAATAATTACTTGCGCCCCAATACATTCAGTTCCGTAGCAATTTACCCTGAGAATAAATTAAAAACAAGTGAAGACACAAAATCTCTTGTCCAGAAAATTATATGCCCCGAACAATTGAAACTACACGTTAGAGGACTACGAAAAACTAAAAATGGAGGCGTTATTATCAACACTTATTCAAAGGAGGACATTGAGAAGTTAAAAAAATCTACCCAGCTTGGTAGTTCCGGACTAAAGGTGGAAGAGCCCCATAAAAGAAGACCAAGGATGATTAAAACTACTTTTACGGATTTTATCGCGTTTATTTTTACTTTTTATTTTTAATTCCCGACGTTTCGGGCGCTTTCCAGCACCCATGGTCACGGGGGACTGAGATGACTGACGTCCCGATGTCATTGTTAAACCCGGAGTACCTTCAGCTTTTTTAATTATTGTTTATGGTAAAAAAAGCTGAAGGTACTCCGGGTTTAACAATGACATCGGGACGTCAGTCATCTCAGTCCCCCGTGACCATGGGTGCTGGAAAGCGCCCGAAACGTCGGGAATTAAAAATAAAAAGTAAAAATAAACGCGATAAAATCCGTAAAAGTAGTTTTAATCGTGTGTAGTGTTCGCGTAAATATAAGAAATCATTAAGACCAAGGATTATAGTCTTAGGAGTACCTACTGCCCTAAGCGAACGAGAAGTCTTTGACTGCATTTTTGAACAAAATTTTGCCGATAAGATCCCTAACTTAACGCGGGAATCTTTTTTGTCCTCTATAAAACTATGTCATAAATCGGGTAAAAAACAAGCACTTTCATGCAACTTTATTTTGGAAGTGCCAGCTGGCATCAGAAAGGCATTTATCAACCAGGAGCGAGTCTTCATAAATTGGACGTCGTGCCCAGTTCGAGACTTCACACTTGTGACCAGGTGCTTCAAATGCCAACAGTATGGACACGCTGCAAGAACTTGCCGGGAAACAATCGACACGTGTGGACATTGTGGTGAATTAGGACATCAGTCAAATGCTTGCATTAAGAAAACTGATCCAGCAAAGTGTGCAACGTGCCAGCGTTTTAAAAAACCGAGTGACCATAAAACAGGTGACCCCGAATGCTCGGCTAGGAAGATGGCTGAAAATAGGTATATTAATTCCATAGATTATAATGAGGGTGCCTAAGAGCGCCACCTTTTACCTTAATTCTTTTTGCCCTAATTTTTAAGTTACTAATAAGTTTAAGTTTAGTTTATATATTTTTTTTAAATATTGTTATTATTTCTGTTGAATAATATGGGTAAGTTAAGTAATGAAATCGATGCTGTCAGTTTATCAGTGGCAAAAACATGTGAAATTGCTATGTGCAAAGAATATCTCTTCAAACCTGCGAACTCTCTTACTATTTTAACACAGAACATTCGTAGTATAAATAAAAACATGGATAATTTCCATATCCTCCTTCGAAGATTGGACACTGACTGCGACATCATCATACTAACAGAATGTTGGCTATCTAAGAGCCAAAGCAACCTCCCATTACTGCCAGGTTACAATACTTTTAGCAAAATGACGGTGTAGTAGTCTTTGCGAAAAAAATACGAACATATCAGTCGAGGAGCCTAATATGCTAGATTGTAGCAGGTTATTGGTGAAAGTGGGTCATGAAACTGCTATCCTTGCTATTTACAGACCTTGTGGTTTTAAGCAAATAGACAATTTTATCACGTCATTAGACATTACACTTGGGAAACTGTCGTCGTTCAAAAATATAGTGTTAATGGGTGATATGAATATTGATATTAACCCAGAAGGCAGTGAAGGCGGGGCAAAAGACTACCATAATATATGTGCATGCCAGGGCCTGCTTCCAGCACATTTGCTCCCTACACATCTAAGTGGTTCTTTTTTAGACCACACTTTACTAAAAACTAGGTTACCATCAATAACCCTTGTCACCAGTCCTATAGTAACCGATCATAGTGCGGTCATTCTTAACTTAAGCCTTAAAATATCGAAACCTAATTGTAAGTACTCTATTACTAAAATTGATACGAAAAACCTTGAACAAGCAATTCAAAACATTGACTTTAGCCCAGTTTATAAAACCGATGACGTAAACATCTCTTTGCCTTACTTAATAAATAACATACGAAATGCCATTGCTAGCAATACTTCGTATAGAACAGTAGCTAAAAGAAATAATAACTTAAAGCCTTGGATTACACCTGGCCTGATTAGGTGCATAGAACACAGGGACAAACTACACCTGATGGCAAAGTCCTCTTCAGATAACTCCATTTTACAAAATTCATATAAAAGATATAGGAATTTTTGTAACAATTTATTAAAAAAGTTGAAGTATAATTATCTTACAAACTTACTAGAAGAGTCTGGTAGAGATAATAAAAAGATTTGGCGGCATGTAAAAGATATTGCATTTATTTCCAAACAGCATGAATCTTCGTCAGAATTATTACAAAATAATGACTCGCCGCTTATATCAGCAAATACAATAAATAATTACTTTGTGAACTTTGTGAAATAACAAACAACTCTAACAATAATCGTGAATACAGGGCCACTTTATTAACTCAAAAAAACTGCCAATTAAGCTCGTTCACATTATTAGATACGGACCCTACTGAGGTGGAAAGGATTATAATGGGACTGAAAGAAACAAGCGCGGTTGGATGGGACGGATTACCCACAAGTATATTAAAAAATATAGACAAATTCTACCACCATTAACCCATATTTTCAGAATTTGTCTCTCTGAAGGAATTTTCCCAGATTGTTTAAAAAAGCAATTGTAGTTCCAGTATTCAAATCGGGGGACAAAAAAACGTTTCCAATTATCGGCCTATCTCGATACTCTCATCCACGTCTAAAATATTAGAAAAATTATTTAACAACAGATTAATGAATTATTTACAAAGTAAATCCATATTATCGAATATGCAATATGGTTTCAGGCCTAAAATGTCCACTGCTGATGCTGTGCAGGAAATGACCGATTACGTCTCTCAAGAATTAGATAAAGGCAACCAATCAATTGGCATTTTCCTTGACCTTGCAAAAGCATTTGATACGGTTTCTATTCCTATCCTATTAAATAAGTTAGAGAGCATAGGTATTCGAGGTAAGCAGCTTCAACTTTTTAAGAATTATTTAGAAAATCGATATCAATGCATAAAAATCGATAAGGTTGTTAGCTCTGAACAAAAAAATACTCATTTTGGCGTGCCTCAAAGAAGTGTATTAGGGCCAACCCTTTTTTTGATTTATATAAATGACCTTTGCACTCTTAACTAAACTCAGGTAAAATAATATCTTACGCAGATGATACCGTGCTACTTTTTTCCGCAAATACAGTTAACAAGGTTTATTCATATGCTCAGCAAGGTTTTGATAGAGTTAATAAATGGCTCCAACAAAACATATTAACACTGAATACGGACAAAACCAAATATATTCATTTTTCTATGCGCAGCTCAACCCAGCATATAACCATTCCAGTACTTTATGCACATCAATGTTACTCAGTCACAGAGTCTGAATGTTACTGCCCAGTTATTTCTAATACAAAAACTGTTAAGTACCTTGGAATAATTATAGATTCTACGTTTACATTTAAAAACCACATAAACGACCTATGCAATAGAGTTCGTAAACTAATGTTTGTTTTTAAAAAAAATCGTTCTTTTGCTGATAATAAGGTAGTAAAACAAGTATATTACGCATTATGTCAGTCAATACTCACCTATTGTATAACCTCTTGGGGTAGAGCAGCTAAAACTACACTACTACCACTGGAACGCGCTCAAAGAGCTGTATTAAAAGTTGCAACATTCCGCCCTATTCTATTTCCATCCCATCTCTTATACAAATCCTATAATGTCCTCTCAGTGCGCCAGTTATTTGTTATAAGCACGTTACTAAAACAGCACTTAAGATTGCCTTATAGAAGAGAGGTCACTGATAAAAGGCGCAAAGATAAAGTAATAGAAACTAACATTAGAATAAGGCATTATTTCATGCATAGATTTTTTACATTTCTCGGCCCTTTTTTGTATAATCAAGTCAATGCAATTTTGTATATATATCCATTAAAAATGGCAGACTGTAAGAAGGTAATTCGAACATGGTTATAAAATTTGACGATGATACAGAGAAGTTGCTAATTGTTTTAAGTTAATTAATATCATAAGTAAATTAATGATAATGTATTTTACCCAAATAACCCTTATTAGTTAGTACGTTATGCATTTTATATAAGAAACAGAAAATATTTGTAAATGTATCTTTTAGCACATACACCTGAGATACAGGTTTATCCTAGTTCAGGTGCCTGTTATTGTAGACTATTTTTAAGTTAAGACTTATTGGAATAATTTGTACATTTTATCAAAATAAAAAAATTATTATTATTATAAGTGTCCCAAAATGTGAAGCTTGGCCTGCCTGCTGTACCTACATAGGCCTCCCTAAAGGCATGATGATATAGCACTGTAATATTAGGTGGTACGTTGATAAAGCATACAGTGATTCGATTGTATACCTACATATTTACTATAATCAAAGACGGGCTTTAGTGTGGGATGACCAATATAGTGATTTAGTCACAATGTTAGTAAAATGAAAATATTATTAATTAAAATTTATATTTAAAGAACAAGAGAGGGCGATAAGAGGCACCATAAATTATGTAGTCTGGCTTTAGTTGTAAATGAGAGCTTAAATTCTTTAAACTTAATGTCCTAGTGTTATTTCAAAATATAATTTAAACATAAGCTTCGATCATAAGCATAATTCGCTTACTACGCTAGAGTTAAACGTAGGCGCCATTGGTTCTCAGAAATCAATCAGACATTGCTCAGTCATTGTTATTGTATATATCTCGGTTGCTTGTTAGGGTTCCGTAGTCAACTAGGAACCCTTATAGTTTCGCCATGTCTGTCTATCCGTCTGTCCGTCCTCGCTTAATCTCTGTGACCGTTAGCACTAGAAAGCTGAAATTTGGTACCAATATGTGTATCAATCACGCCGACAAAGTGGTAAAATAAAAATTGAAAAAAAATGTTTTATTAGGGTAGCCCTCCTATATGTAAAATGGGAATTAATTTTTTTTTAATTTCAACCCTAACGTGTGATATATTGTTGGAAAGGTATTTAAAAATGAATAGGGGTTTACTAAAATCATTTTTTGATAATGTCAATAATTTCGGAAATAATCGCTCCAAAAGTAAAAAACAATGTGTCCCCCCCCCCCCCCCCCCTCTAACTTTTGAACCATAAGTTTAGAAAATATGAAAAAAATCTGGAAAGTAGAACTTTATAAGGACTTTCTAGGAAAATTATTTTGAACTTGGATGGAAACAACAGTTTTTGTACAAACTCATAAGTGGGAACACTTACTGTGACGGACGGGAAACTACGGAACCCTACACTGAGCGTGGCCCGACACGCTCTTGGCCGCTTTTATTTTATTAAGAAGTCGGTAGTATTCAGATCGCTCACTCTCATTGCTGTATAATGTCTTCAAAGTTATAAAGACCTAGGAACTTACGTGAAATGTTTTGATGATATGGACAGGTATATAATCAAAGGTGAAATGCATATTGATTTAGGCAGCATTGTCATCTGGATGACCGGCGGTCCACCACTGTGCGATAAAAAAAGAATATTAACAATGCTATAACCATTACAAATATTTCCCTTAACCACTCGTGGTAAGCTTAAACTGCTTGTGTTACAAGTGGTTCACGCCAGTAGCCGAATGGCGGATTCGAATCAACGACCTTTTTGAGTTCGCGGTCCGCGTCCTGCCATTAGGCTACTGTCGCTTTTAAATTTGAAAAAAGTTTTCTTCCTCGCACAACTTCCTTGTGGAATCAACTACCACCAGAGATTTTTCCGGACCGATACGACTTAGGGACCTTCAAGAAAAGAGCCTATTCCTCTTTAAAAGGCCCGCAACGCATCTACAATTCCCATCATCATAATATCATAATCATTTAACATCAGGTGAGCCGTACGCTCGTTTGCCCTCTGTCCTTTAAAAAAATTATTACAGTCCTTCAAAGTCCACTGCTGGACATAGGCTCCCCCATAGATTACTTTTTCGAGAGAATAATTGAGATACGACGGGTTGACAATGTTTTATACGTGGTAGAGCCACGCTGCAGCTATATTATGGTTGTTACACAAATCGGTCGGCTCGACCGGGGCAGGACCACGCTCTCACAGAATACCAGCGTGAACTAGCAGCTTAATACTGCTGTGTTTCGTATGGTGAGTGTAGAGATCCGGAGACCCTTTTTTACTAGAATGCCTCATTCCATTTTAGTCCTCGGGGTTGATAACGCATCTGCGTTTTGATTCTCAATCAAGGATAAATGTAGATGTCTATGGACTACAGCATCCACCTACCGTGTGTACGTGGGTGGACTGTGCGCTCGTTTGTCACCCTTATTCTATAAAAAACGCTGATTTTATTTTATAGTTGTTATAAAGAAGACGCTGCTGCCTATCTCCTGATTTGTTTGTCTCTTGCGACACCCATGGGACGATATGAGACAGTGGACATTCTTACACTACCACTGCACGGTCTACAGGATAATATTGATTTGATGATCGACTCCAACTAAGTCAAAAGCCCAAAAGTAACATGATTTTTTCTATTCGTACCTATGTTAATTTGGTTCTTACAAATTTCGAAGTTAATTTAATTAAAATAAATAAAAGTTGCTTGTTGCACTTATTTCGTACCAATTTTTTTTTCAAGGTAAATAAATGATATCGTGGTCGCAAGCACGACTGACGGTCATGAGGCACCGTGTTCGAATCCCGGGTCTGGAAAAGTCAGTTCGTTTATCTGACAAGAAAGTCTTAATAGCAGCTACAGTACGTCTTAGATCACGACAAGAGATATGAAGTCGGATAAGAGGGATAGATTGGCGTCCCATGGGATTATGGCAGTGAGGGAATAGAGTGTACATTCGTATGCTACACACGTGCACTGTAATATATACTATTACTAGCCTGCCAGGCAGACGTTGTTCTGCCCTTTTCTACGACCTTGTCATGTCCTATTAAGAATCCTTAAATTCGCAAAAAATAAATTGTGGGTTACTCATGGGCAAAAAAACTATCCTATCTCTCAAGTTGGACCAAACTGCACACGGTGTGCAAATTTCATTAAAATCGGTTAAGTAGTTTAGGAGCCTAACGCGGACAAACAACGTGACACGTAATTTATATATATTAAGATAATCCACAAAACGGCATATTTTCGCATATCTCACTTAAGTAGCAACCATGGAGGCTAGAGAGAAGGAGAATGTCCGTGGAGTTTTTATATGTTTTGTTTTTATTTTAATTTTTTAAATAATTGTAAAGAATAAAAAAGACAGATGTCACAAATAAGTAATCAAAATATTATTATTCCTGTAATTTTGACAAAATATGTCATCGCTAACGTATTGCAAAAATGTAAATTGCTTTATTGAGACTTTTTTGTTTTTTAAAGGAACCGTTTCAAACGTAGCATTGACTTTTTTTTTGCGCCCGAAGCAAATATGGGTAACCCTCCGGAAAGCGGGGGAGGGAGGTTGGGAATGCTCATAGCATACCACGCAGCCGGCTGCGTGGTTATGTGGCGACTTTTACCCACTAAACCCAACCTTTTAGGAATTGGCTTAACGATCTGACTAGAGATCTCTAAGCCGTATACGAACGCGACCCTCCTTGGCAGAAAGGAGGGCGCAAGCGGCGAAAAGCCGCTTAGAAGAGTGCCTAACTAAGGCAAATTAAGGGATGTGTTATGTAGGCTCGGCCTGAGCCGCCAGGAGGCAGTTCAGGTCAGCCGAAAGCTTGTTGGGGGGGTTCGAGAGAGAGTTTCTCGGTCTGCGCACACTATAGCGAGTGTGGATAGGGGCTGCATAGGCAGCTGTCTCACGAATGAGATGATTTGGGTGGGACTCTGAGGCTTTGAAAAATCTCTCAGAGAGTGATTTAAGGAACTGCTGGATTGTTGGGAGCTCTAAGTCTCGATGTAGGTCGGCATTACGGACATAATAGGGCGAGTTAGTGGCCCTACGACAGAATAGATTTTGAACTATTTGAAGTTCATTTAGAGCTTTGGGCTTAGCATGTGCGAAAATGGGGGCCGCGTAGGTCATGACAGGTCGTATGCAGACCTTATATAGGGTTCGCTTGTTGCGGAGGGACATTTTACTGTGTCTGCCCAACATGCTGTTGAGCCTACCCATGTAAAAACGTGCGGTGCGAGTAACCTTCTTGATATGGGGCTCGAAAGTGAGCCTTGCATCAAAGGTGACGCCTAGGTATTTGGCTTTAGTTTGCCATGGGACAGGGGTTCCTAACATCCTGATTGGCGGAGTGGTGGTGAGGCAACGTCGTTTATATTCGAAGCAAACGGCGGAGCTTTTCTCCGGGTTTACGTCGATACGCCATTTTTGGAACCAAGCTCCTAAGTCGCTTACTGACTTTTGGATCTTGTTCCGAATCTGTGGTAGTGAGTTGCCTTTGGAGTAAAGGGCTGTGTCATCTGCAAAGAGGGCTAGTTTGACACCATTCGACAGGATAGGGATGTCGTTGGTGAATAGTATGTATAGGAGGGGAGCAAGCACAGAGCCTTGAGGGATACCGGCTTTTATTTGACGGGTAGAGGATAACGTGCCTTCGTGTCTAAAAGGAAAGGTACGATCCTTCAGATAGGAGGCTACAAGGCGAACGAGACGGTCTGGGAGGCCTAAGTCGTACAGTTTGTAGATAACGCCCTAGTGCCAGACTCTGTCGAATGCCTTGGCAATGTCAAAGAAGACCGCGATGGTTTTTTGACGGCGAGGGTAAAAACCGCTGAGGATGTATTCCACTATGCGGTGAACTTGTTGGGGGCACGAGTGTTTGGCTCGAAACCCGAATTGTTGTGGGATGACAAGAAGGTCGCCGTCTGTGGGAAACAAATGGCGCCTCAAGCGCACGAGAATGACTCGATCGAAAAGTTTGCCCATGGCCTTGAGGAGGCTGATGGGACGGTGATTGGAGGGGAGGTGGAGAGGTTTGCCTGGCTTGGGAATGCCAATGACAGTTGCCTCTTTCCAAGAGGTGGGAAAGTAACTGAATTCGAAGCAGGCGTTAAAGATAATGGCCAGTAAGGCGATTGCCTGCTACGGGAAGTGTTTGAGGGCTTGGTTGGAGATACCATCCGCACCCGGTGCTTTTTTGGGCTTAAGTCTTTTGATGGTAGATGAAATCTCATCTTTGGACACAGTGATAGGATCAGAGGTGGTAGGGGGCGAGTTCCTGCGTCGGACCTCGTCCTCCACTAGTTGGATGTGTAAGGGGTTAGTGGGTTGTGAGCTAGGAGAGCATTGAGCGGCGACGCTGTCCGCGAAGCACTCAGCCTTTTCTTCGTCTTCGAAGGCAATGGAGCCGTCGGGACGAGACAGAGAGGGAGTATGGGTTGATGCATGCGCAATACGGGTACGTAATGCGCATGCGTCAATACGCTGGAAAGCGTATGTATTGTGACTGTCAAATTATATACAAATATATTTTGGAATAAAATAATATTGCGAATGTGAATTGAAATGTAAGCTATCCTATCTCTCAAGTTGGACCAAACTGCACACGTTGTGCAAATTTGATCCAAATCGGTTAAGTAGTTTAGGAGTCCATCGCGGACAAACAACGTGACACGTACTTGATATATATAAGATATCCATTAGTTCAAATGTATCGTTAATAAAACGAACTTAGTGCTGCTTACAAAGCTTTTAATACAAAAAATTATTAATAATATATAATAAAAATATAATAACCGATGTATGGAAGATTTTTTATATAGGTTAGGGTGGCAAACGAGCGCACAGTCCACCTGATGGAAAGTGGTTGCTGCGGCCCATAGACATCTACATGTATCCTCGATTACAAAACAAAATGCAGATGCGTTGTCATCCGTGAGGACTAAGATGGAATGCCTCGTTTCCTGTAAAAAGAGTCTCTGGTTCTCTACACTCACCATACGAAATACAGCAGCATTAAGATACTATTTCACGCTGGTATTCTGCGAGAGCGTGGTCCTTCCCCGGTTGAGCCGACCCATTCGTGATACAACTATACTACTAAACTACTAATATAACTGCATGGCTCCACCACGTAAATAATATTAATAAATATATATAAATTTATTAAACTTCCATAATATATTATGCTAAATAAACATTAAAACGAATTAATAAGTATACATAATAAAGTTCTGCGCAGATGACCATTCTCCGTTTAGACTGGCCGCCGTGAACGAAATTCGGTTTTATTATTACATACTACATTTTTTATATAAATTAGTATTGTTATTCCAGTCACTCGGCAGACGAAACATAGCAGCACTATGCTGCTATTTCTCGTTAGTATTCTTGTCAGTTCGAGCTGACCCATTCGTTCTGCCGCTATAATACACTACAATAGGTATGGCTCTACTACGTTTTTTATAGAATAAGCATGACAAACGAGCATAGAGTCCACCTGATGATAAGTGGATGCTGTGGCCAATAGACATCCATATTTGTCCTCGATTAAGAATGAAAACTACGTTTCCAGTAAAAAAGGGTCTCCGGATCTCTACACTCACCATACTAAACACAGCAGCATTAAGCTACTATTTTACTCTGGTGTTCTGCGAGAGCGTGGTCCTTCCCCGGTCGAGCTGACCCATTCGTGCTACAACCACAATATAGCTGCAGCGTGGCTTTACCACAAGCTCTTTTGTTTTTTTTACTTTGCTGGTTTTTAGAAAATTATAATTTTAAAATAGAACCAGAAATAATCTCTCTGATAATATTACTTTCAGCTGCTGCAGTTACAAGACATTTGTGTAATCGTCGAGTCTCTTACATAAATACTAATTAATAAAATAACTAAATAAAAACTTACTAAGAAAAACTTATGGGTTTCCCACATTTGTAAAGTCAAAATCACATCCGTTTGTAATAAGTATTCATTTATTGAAATAAACGTTTATTCAATATGTTCTCAATCATTAAAAACTTCTCTGTCCGGGAAAAATATACAATATTGTCAAACTATTGAAATGTTAACATATGACTCACGGAATAGTGAAATGATTAAGAAATAAATAATAATAGTGTTAAAAATAGAACCGATAATAATTGGAGTACTATGGTCTGTTTTAACAGTAGTGTACCGATTATTGCACAGTAAGCCTGCAAAAATAGAAAGCCTGAGTAGATGCTGGGGGTTTGGTACCAAAGTTTGTAGCGGTCTATGTTTGGCCAATGTTCAGCTGCAAACTTGTGTTACATTACGTATATTATTAAATGTGTATCAACCACATCACCATATCACCAGCCTGCGGCAATCCACTCTCCCGCGCCTTTCCCAAAACCTAATGCGTTTTAAGATCCGATCTTCGATTTCACGCATCCAGTTGCTGCAAGCCGTCTTACGCAGATCGTTTCTCTATCTAGCAAAGAAGTGTCACAGACTAAGTTTATCAAGCGCGGGCTCCACTCTATAATACGTCTACTCTAACGGTTATCATTTATGCTATTAGTTATTAGTTAAATCTATACATATAATAAACAAAAAATTATAATCAAAAAATTGCCGAGTACTGGCGGTTATGAATATCCACTATCCTATATATTCCCGTGGGTGTCGTAAGAGATGACAGAGGGAAACAGGCAGGACATGGGCAGCAGCATATTCCTGATAAAAGCAATTACGCTGGTATTCTGTGAGAGCGTGGTCCTTCCCCGGTCGAGCCGGCCCATTCGTGCTATAACCATAATACAGCTGCAGTGTGGCTCTACCACGTATAAAACAGCTTGAGTTACAAAACCGGTTTGAGGGCCTAGAAGACTGCAGTACAGTGGATGATATGAATGACAAGTTCGTGGAAACCATCTATGCTAAGTTCTGTAAGGCCCGCCGCAGAAGAACACAAAAACTCTCCGATCAGACTTTTAATCTCATGGCTGTTAAACGGGAGATGAAGCTGCAGTCTTCAGCAGATTTGACAGCATACAAACAACTGAACAGACAGATTTCTAAATGCATGCGGCGGGACTTTTTATACAGTTCGTATTGAAGAAGCTACCGGGCGGAACCAAGGCTCCAAAGTATTTGCCGGAAATCTGTCTGCCAGAAAAAGCCAATTGTCAAATCTGAAGATCGAGTATGGCGGCATCGTTTCCGGGACACCTGAGATTTTGAATGAGATTGAGAGGTTCTGTGGGCTGCCGTACACATCATCGTTGAAGCCACACACAATTGTGAGTGATATCCCCGACGTCAGTATGAGCGAGATTAGAATGGCTCTCCAGCACCTTAAAAACGGCAAGGCTCCAGGCGAGGATGGAATTACAGCGAAGCTTCTGAAAGCGGGTGGAAAACCGGTAATTGAAGTCCTCCAGAAGCTCTTTAATTATTTCCTTCATGGCGTAACTACTCCAGAGGCGTGGAGCAGAAGTGCGGTGGTCTTGTTCTTCAAGAAACGCGACAAAGCGTTCTTCTAGAACTACAGACCCGTCTGAGCCGCGTCTACGTATTGTTTTCGACAAACTTGAAGACTTCCAGGCTTTCGAACGAGCTGGTTTCTGAAAGGGCTTTAGTACCATATACCACATACATACCCTTCGGCAAATTGAACAGAAATCCGAAGAGTACAATCTGTCACTTTGTCTTGCGTATGTGGACTATGAGAAAGCCTCTGATTCTGTCGAAATTTGGGCGGTGCTACTGTCAAGTTGACTGTCGGTATATCGAAATGCTAAAGTGTATGTACAATAGGGCCACGATGGCTATCCGAGTACAGAACTAGAGTACGAAACCTATCCAACTGCAGAGAGGTGTAAGATAGGAAGACGTTATATCCCCGAAACTCTTCACATTGGAAGACGTTTTCAAGCTACTGGACTTGAAAGGATACAGTATTAACATTAATGGCGAGTACATCACTCACCTTCGATTTGTCGACACACAATGGCCGACCTAATTTTGATGTCGTTTTCTACGATTTATTGAGATAAACTTGGACTATTTGAAGTTTACTTCATAAAAATTGGTAGACCAATATAAATACAGATGCACTTTAAAATTGACATAATATGTCAATTTTAAAGTGCATCTCGAGCTCATCGTGTCGTGCGCACGAGTGTTACAGCGTGCAAAAGAAATAGCGTTGCTCGACTGCTTTATCGACACTGCTGACACGACAAAAGAATTTATGTGAAAACAATATAATTTGTAAAAGTTTAGGTGGTGTTTTGGTGCTCCTATAGCCAGAACACAACTACCAAAGCTACTGTAATTCGGCCAGTGTAAGCCGACCAAATGTACGAAATATTAAACATTCGCCCCGGCAGCCCTTGGAATGTTTAATAATTCATACATATTGCCTATAGGTTCATGTCAAATGAAGTAGCACAACACTGTTAATTTTGTCTTCGCTTATTACGCTCAAAAGTTATTGACTTAGCTGTTTGCACTTTGCACCCACAATATCTTCTCTGCTTAACCTGGAGGTACACTTGTAGAAAATGCCATGTTACATTAAGTCCGCCTTTTTATACTTGGTGTGCAATCAAAACATAAATAAATAAATAAACAGTATATAATAGTAATAGGTGGTAAGACTCCATTTTTGCTTAGGAGCCCGCCTGAGTAAATAGCAGCGTTTCCAATGCTATATTCCGTATTCCGGTATAGAGAACCAGGGTAGTTACAGGCTGTGAGCCATTCCATCTTAATCCTTAGAGGTGACTACGCATTTGTAGGTCAAGATAGCTGCAGGTGTTCACTTACCATTAGTGGGTGGTAAGTTCCGTTGTGACTTCAGTTTTATAAAAAAAAATGTATGTGTAACGCATTTTGTCTCCCGTGTTTGCAGCAACCAATGCTGGAAAATCATTAGATACGGCAACGCAAAGCAGCTGCTACACATCGTATCGCTTAGGTTTGAGATCACAAATCCTGATCCTCCAACTATATATCCACTCACCTACACTGTAGTCAAATAGATGTATTAACCATACAGGCGCACAATGCTAGCTGGCATGTTAGTTAGCATTGTATGCCTACATTCCTTTACTGCCCACAATGTCCAAAGCTCCATAGTAAAAAAAGATTTACTATACCTCATTTACAAAGGCGAAATACGTGGTAGGTGTTTCACAACGCGGTGCCTACCAACAATAAACCCATACTTAGCTGCACTTTAGGTTAAGTCTTTTCTGCAAGTGACAACAAGAAATTTGCAGTTATTTTAACAATTTAAGACTACAGTGTGAGGTGAATATTTAGAATGCGAAGAGTCAATACCTGCCACTTATCTTTTGAAACATGATAACGACATGTGTCCCGAGTCTCGGCATGGCCAAATTTTTTTTTGCTCCCTTTTACCTTTTTTATCAATAATCTAAGTATATTCTGAGACTCTTTATCGGATATATTATTATGCATACAAGTTACAAAGTAAAAAAAGTCCTTCGCGTGTATGATGCAACACGCGAAGGTCTTTTTGAGAATCTATGTTCCGCAAGCGGAGAAGTGAAGTTTTCAAAAAGAATATAATTGAGGTTATGTCTGTATGTATTGCCCAGGTAAATAAAGACAATACTGGGAAGATCCTTAGGAGTACGAATCAAGGAATAGTAAAACATAATATTTGAGTTTTTCAATGTTTTTTTTTATAAAAAAGTAATTAACCACTATTCGAGAAATCAAAACAGAAAGAAGTAAGCTCAATTATTTAGGTAACAGCTTGGCCCCGGCGGTTTGGGAATTGCAGAACCATTATATACTGTGACGGCGGGCGGGTGCTATTCTTCCTCAACGCCTTCAGCTTTACTATAATGACATGTGGCCCCCACAACAATATATATATATATATATATATATATATATATATATATATATATATATATATATATATATATATATATATATATATATATATATGTGTATATAAAGATAAGTGTTGATAGTTAAGTTTAGAGTAAGAGTAGCCTAATTAAAACAAGAGCAACACGCCTCTCTTCTCTTTGAAACAACATTAAAAGTGATAAGGTAATAAATTGAAACCAACTAGTTATACAGATATTTTACTTCAGAAACAGAAACAGAAACTTTTTTATTCAATGTAGGTTGTAAACAATACTTATTGAAAGTGACTTTTTTCATTTACGACTGGTTCGCAAAAAACATCTCTGTCTTGGGAAGAACCAGCAAGATACCCAGTGGGACTATTTTTTTCCAAATAATAGCTTACAATCATGTATGTTACAATTGACAACACAAAACAAATTAGAAATAGCTTGGTAGTGATCACCCCTCGCAGGGGTTATTATCATCTATAATCCATCATCCACAATCCATCTTCTTCAAGCATTTCTTAAAATCTACACCAGCATCATCTGCTTTTTTTCATGAATATATCTGCCTTGCGGAGGCAAAGGCAGGTTATGTCCAAATCGTCCTGACTAAAACCTTCGGCGCATATCACCATGACCATGGGAACGCTTTCGCATACATTCGCAGCTCCGGCCACCATGGCGGCCCCTCCTCGGGGAAGGACAAACAACCTTTCTTAGATAAAATTCACACCATCCATTATATGACGTTAATACACATACACAGCGACTGAAGCAAAATCACGAAGCATCGACGGAAAAACTCAGAATCCCCCAAAGCAGAAACCAATTGATCAGTCAACTAGTACCAACACTCCAGTTATTCATACTTCACAAGCTGTGGAAAACAACACTAAAACCTACAACATAATAAACAAATCAACTAAAACTGATACAGAAACTTCATCTACCGAGTGTCCTATTAGCATACAGTAAACTAAGAGCGATGTAACTCTTTCTACCACCTGTAATGTTACTAACATTGAGCCCTGGACCCTGGAAGTTAGTGACCAAGAAGAACAAAAACAAAAGAAACACCTCTATCCGATGCACAGGCGTTCCTGGTATCCCAACCTTAAAAGCTGTTGAAGAAAGAAAGTTTGTACATTTATGGAACATGGAATCGAGACCAGAGGAAATTTTGGTTTACCTGCAATAATTGTGTACCTACTTATGGAACTATTATTTTAATTATTATAACTATTATAACTACTATTGAGGAAATCATATAACTATTAACTATATATATCATATACATATAACTATTAACTATTATAACTACTATTGAGGAAATCAAAACCAAAGGAGACTATAGATCGTACAAACTTGGTGTACCGATTGCTTTCTACGACACGATCCTTTCTGCCGAAATTTGGCCGTATAACGCCCGAATTAAACCTTGGTTTTCGTTTCGTACAAGTCATGGAAGGCAAAAACAATAATCATGCAACTATCTCTGCAAAGTGTAGATTGATCTCACCGAGATCCTTTAACAGTAAAGCGGTGCTAAACATCTTTTATCAAAACGTCCGTGGTATTAAAACGGAACTGGATACATGGAAAACAAAACTACTAATCCTACTAATCTATAAATCCCTTGTCGCTGCCACTGAGACTTTCCTAGATTCATCCGTGGAAGATTCTGAGGTTGTATGCGGTGGATAGAGTATCATACGACATGACAGAAGAACTTACAGAGGAGGGGTATTGCTTGCCACCAAACCCTTAATGTTGAAGACGTCTGGATTAAATTAAATTTTTATGGCACCAGTGTATATTTTTGCGTCGTATACATACCAATGAATGCAATCGTATACGGGGCTACGGATGCAGCCTATTTTGATTGGTTCTGCAAGGTAGAAAGCTTTTTAAATGGCCCTAATGAACTATATTGATTCTCGGTATTGTTACTTTTTTATATAGAAGAGGGGGCAAACGAGCATGCGGCTTACCTAATGGTAAGTGACCACCGCCGCCCATGAACAACCACAACACCAGGGGAATTGCAGATGCGTTGCCGCCCTTTTAGAAACGAGTAAGCTCTTTTCTTGAAGGTCCCAAGGTCGTATCGGCCCAGAAAAGTCGCCGGTGGTAAGCAATTCCACAGAGAAGTTGTACGAGGAAGAAAACTCCTAGTAAAACGTACAGTAGTGGACCGCCAAGCATCCATATGGTGAGTTTGGTGAGGATGGTATCGTGAATTTTGACGCGATGTGTGTTCGTGAATTTTGGCGGCTGGAACTAATCCGAACAATTCCTCAGAACACTCCCCTACGTAGATACGATATAAAACGCAAAGGGATGCAACATCCCTACGTAGCGCCAGTGAATCGAGCCGTTCGGAAAGAACTCGGTCATCGACGATTCGAATCGCTCTGCGCTGGATGCAGTCAAGTGGATGGAGCTGGCACTGGAGTGCCCCGGCCCAGAGATGAGAACAGTATTCCATGTGAGGCCGAACTTGCGCTTTGTAAAGTTGCAAGCGATGTGTCGGCATGAAATACTGTCTCGCTCTACTGAGCACACCAAGCTTTTGCTTAGATGCCAATTTGGCCTTCCCCTCCAAGTGACCCCGAAACTGCACTACTTTTTATCATTTTGCAACATATGTGATATGAATTGTGTTTTAATATATTTGGAGGTAATTTGGATGTAGTATTTTCAAGGGCTGTTGATTGTGTTGTTGACTGTGTCGCTGAGTCAGGTGGAATTGTTAATATTGACCCCTATCATCCCCCGCTAGAGGTAGCGATAAAACTAAATTCACTTAAAAGTAATGAATATATTGAACTCAGTAACTTTGATCCAAAAACTGACTGGGACTTTAATAACGCAGTTTTTTAATAAAACTAAATTTACGGATTTTATCGCGTTTATTTCACTACCTTTACTTATTTTTAATTACCGACGTTTCGGGTGCTTTACAGCACCCATGGTCACGGGGGGGGGGGGGACTGAGATGTTTGATGTCCCAATGTCATAGTACGTAGTACTATTATTTATACTGTGGTCATAGTTAGTCCGGCTACCTTCAGTATTTGAATATTAATTTTTGGTCCGATTTACGCAAAACGAGCTTATAGTATCATAAAGTCTTGCAGTGGTATGCTTAGGTTTGGGCTTAATTGTTTTAATTATAGGATCCCAAGCAGGTGGCAGCACCCATCCATCTTCTCTAACGAAATTTGGATGTTTTTAATTTCAATAGCCTGGCGTATCATCCTTGGTAGGAATCGGTGTTCTTTTGAGAGGATTTGTGGTTTATCAAATCGAATGTAATGGTGGGGGCGATCTTGAACATGTTCGCAGACTGCAGACTTCCCGGAGCGTCGGTGCTTCACGACAGCTATATGTTCGTTCAAGCGGGTTTTTATGGATCTTTTTGTTTGACCTATGTAAGAGAGACCACATTCACAATCTAACTTGCACACTCCTGCATCTTGTAAAGGGATATTACACTTGACGGATGGTAAAAATTGACTAATCTTCCTCGGCGGCTAGTAGTATGTTTTAATGGACGCTCGTTTCAAGATGTAGCCAACCTTGTCTGTGACTCCTCTGACATATGGTAGTACAGCAGGTACACACTCGACTGTGGCCGGCTTCACTCGGTCACTGTGACGTAGGCGCGGGACCGGAAGCTTGTTGTCTTGCAATACTTGCTTGACGTGCTGAAGCTTGGCGGCCAGATGTTTTCTGTCACAGATCCCTCGTGCTCTCTGAAACAAAGATTAACCCACGGTAGCTAACTGTGAAGGATAATGGTGAGATTCACCATTTAAATATCGGTTGGTATGGGTCTTTTTCCTATACACAGTGTGACCAATTGGGTTATTAGGATTTCGAAAGACTAAAACATCTAAGAAAGCTAAAGAATTATTTGCCTCTAACTCCATTGTGAATTGTATTTTAGAGTTTATAGAGTTAAGGTGGTTTAAAAATGCAGTTACTTTGTCAGATGGTAAAATTGTGAAAGTGTCGTCTACGTACCGCTTGTAGAATCTTGGATTTACAAGAGCAGTAAGAAGGGCTTTCTCCTCGAAGTCCTCCATGAATATGTCGGCGACTTTGGGAGATACAGGTCATCCCATCGCCACACCATCTACTTGCTTGTTCCTAGTTATATATATTAAAAGGATGTAAATAACTGCTCGGGGCAAACGGAGCAACAAGACCAAGGCGACCCCTGCCACGCTATCCGTGAATTCCTGTAATATCAGGGGACTTCACTCTAACTTAAACGCCGTCCACTACCATCTCGAGACGGCGAGGCCAGCTCTGCTCTTTCTGACCGAGACGCAGGTGTCCTCTCCGGCTGATGTCTTGTATCTCTCCTACCCGGGGTACAAACTGCAACACTCCTTTGTACCTCGGGCTGCAGTTTGCGTTTACGTCAGAGAGGATATCTGTTCTCGACGCCTCGGCAGTCTTGAAGGTTCGGACCTGTCCATCCTTTGGCTACGCGTAGACAGCGACGACCATCCGCGCGTCTACGGGTGCCTCTATAGGTCCCATAGCGGTAATGCCGAAACAGACCGACTCTTCGACCACGTCCAAATGGCTACAGATTCGTTGCTGCAGCAGATCCGCAGAGATCGTGATCCTCGGCGACTTTAACGCCCATCACGCCGAATGGCTTGGTTCACGTTTAACCGATCATGTGGGGAGATCTGTTCATGATTTTGCCTTGGCATATGGTCTGACACAACTGGTTACTTCGACGGATATCGGATTTCCGACGACGACCCTTTAGACTTCTCGGACCATTATCTTGTCCGGAGTGTGGTGCCACTCACGCTGAAATCGCAGATGCATTCCGCAGGCTGCCGCCGAGTATGGCACTATAGGTCAGCTGATTGGGATGGGATGCGGTCTTTCTTTGCATCCTACCCTTAGGGGCGGGTTTGCTTCTCGCCGACCGATCCCAAAGTTTTTTCGGATTCTGTCGCTGATAAGTTACTTCAGGGTATGGAACTTTTTATTCCTTCCTCTGTGGTGCCCATTGGAAGCAAATCTCAGCCATGGTTTGGTCGCTCCTGTAAAATAGCATCATGCTATAAGCAGGAGTGCTACCAAGCCTGGGCTGACGCATCAACGTCCCGGGATGTAAATACAAGCGGCGCTCTAAACAAGAAGTATAATTCCGCCTCTAGGTCCTTCAAAAGAGTCATTGCCAAGGCAAAGTCAGAGCACATAGGCAGAATTGGCGAGAAACTAGTTCGCCCTCCTTCTGGAACCCGTGCATTCTGGTCTATCGCCAAGGCTGTCCAGGGGAATTTCTGTCAGCCATCTCTTCCATCTCTGCACAGGGAGGACGACTCACTGGCACATACCGCAAAGGGGAAAGCCGATCTGTTAGGCTCTTTCTTTGCGTCCAACTCGGCTCTCGATGACGGGGGGGAGTACTCCGCCGACCATCCCGCGGTGTGAGTGCTCCATGCCGGAAGTGCAGTTCACACAGTGCTCGGTTCGCAAAGCACTCCCCTCCCTGGACATCCACAAGTCGAGTGGGCCTGATGGAATCCCCCCAATTGTGCTGAGGACGTGTGCATCAGAGTTGGCACCGGTTTTAACGCGTCTTTTCTGGTACTCCTACTCCTCCTCTCCTCAGTTTCTTCTGCATATCAATGATATGTTGCAAACCCGTAACATTCATTGCTATTCAGATGACAGCACTGGTGGTGCGTTTTACACCGGCCGTGCCAATATTTCTTGGGAAAAAATCTCCGAGTACTGGGACAAACTTGTGTCTGAAGTCGAGTCTTTGCTGAACAGAGTCTCGGATTGGGGGCGACTAAATCTAGTCCAGTTTAACCCCCAGAAGACACAAGTTTGTGCTTTAACCGCTAAAAAGAACCCCTTTGTCGTATCTACTCAGATTCAAGGAAGAATCCTCGGCGTCGACATATCGAGTGACGTGTAGTTTCGTGGTCACTTGGAAGAGAAGGCCAAATTGGCCACTAAAAAGCTTGGCGTGCTCAGCAGAGCTGGACAGTATTTCATGCCGGCACACTGTCTGCAACTTTTCAAGGTGCAGGTTCGGCCGAACATGGAATACTGTTACCATCTCTGGGCTTGGGCTCCCCAGTACCAGCTCCTTCCACTTGACCTCATCCAGCGCAGAGCGGCTCGAATCGTCGACGACCGAGTGCTTTCCGATCGGCTCGATTCACTGGCGCTGCGAAGAGGTGTTGAATCTCTTTGCGTTTTATTTCGCATATACTATGGGGAGTGCTTTGAGGAATTGTTCGGATTAATTCCAGCCGCCGAATTTCGTGAACGCACTACGCGGCAAACGTCCCGATACCATCCACACCATCTGGATGCTTGGCGGTCCACCACTGTACGTTTCAAAAGGAGTTTTTCTTCCGCGCACAACCCATCTGTGGAATAGTTTACCACCGGCGATTTTTCCGGACCGATACGACCTGGGGACCTTCAAGAAAAGAGCTTACTCCTTTCTAAAGGGCCGGCAATGCACCTGCAATTCCCCTGGTGTTGCGGTTGATCATGGGCGGCGGTAGTCACTTAACATCAGGTGAGCCGCATGCTCGTTTGCCCCCTCTTCTATAAAAATAAAAAAAACTTCATAATAGCTTATGCAAGATCTATGTGCCTGATTACTTCTTGCGATATAGGCCATTTTACCGGCATAAAATGGTGGAGCCACGTGTCTAAGGCTGCCGAAGTCTAATTCCCCGGTCGAACCTTAAACCTATTGCGCGAGATATTAACTAAAGTGGACTGTATATGCGATTGCTTCTACGCTTACGTAAAAGCGACTACTATAGCATGCGGTACAATGCACTCGCTCTTCCCTAAAACTAAACTATTATTGTGCCAAATCGATGAAAGGGAATCCTGCCTGATTAGGAGAAAAACAAAATTGGAGCGGGTTAAAACAATTATATCAGGCAGGCAGTAATTAAAGGAATATTGACTCACCGGGGTTTCTTCTATTTGTTGAGCACTATAGATGCGACTTCCGGAACTTCTTCTGGACAGACACTCTGGAGAGGGGCGGTGCGCGACTATTTCTCACACGAGGTGAGGCGGGTTTCCTGGAGCTCGACTGCTTCCAGGCTAAAGCGGTTTCTACTAGCGGTGTGGTTCCAACAACGAGCGCAGCGGGAAGAGGAGGCTGTGTGGTTTCAACGACGACTGCGACGGGAAGAGGTCCGCGTCGGTCGCGCGTGCCTTATATATCCTCGGTTCCGATGATTACGTGACATTCTAGAATCATCTTCTTTCCCCTCCCACCCCACCACCCCGATGTGTCGATAGGAGGGTATGAGTGATATCGTTTTGGGAAGGAATAAACGACTTGGCACCTACCGTCAAATATAATAATACGGATGGTTTTTCCGCGCAACCATCTCCCCCGCCCTTGAAGGTTTTCCTTCAAAATTAACTAAAACAACTAGAGCTAAGATCAACTAACAAAATAACTGACTAACGCTAAGATTACCTAAATTCAACTACAATTTTAATCTAGAAAGCTAATTTAAATTATGGAAGAGGCAGGGGGCACAAACGGACAACCGGACGCAGGTAAGCCCCAACCGTGGTCTTAACGCGAGCTATCCTAATTACTCCGTCGGAACCGGGAAAGACCTCTTCGACAATTCCTAACGGCCAGTGGAGAGGCGGCATATTCTCTTTAGTGAGCACAACTACAGTTCCTAGAGCTAAAGGCTCAGTTGCTGTGTTCCATTTTTGCCGAGACTGCAAAGTATGCAAGTATTCCATCCTCCATCGTTTCCAAAACGATTGCACTAACCGGTCTAATAATTTGTGGCGTGCGGAAATGCTAAGTCTGTTCTCATCCATATCTGCGGCGGACAAATACTTTAAAGGCGTTAAATTCAAAAAATGTGCTGGAGTTAGAGCCAGCGGTTCCGAGGGGTCACTAGACAACGTACGACAAAGTGGGCGACTATTCATTACGCAATCAATTTGAGCGAGCACCGTACTTAGCTCTTCGAAGGACAAAATTTGATCTCCTATTACTCGGTATAAGTGACTCTTTAGACTCTTAATATTAGTCTCCCAATTGCCTCCAAAATGACTCGCGGCTGGGACGTTCAGAGACCACTCAATGCGGTTCTCGGCTAGAATGTGAGCGAACTCCGAATTATAATACTTGCTAGCTAAGAGCTCATGTAGTTCCGATAGAATACGTTTTGCACCGACGTAGTTCGTACCGTTATCCGAATATAATTTACTTACAGGGCCACGGCGGGAAAGAAATCTTTTAAATGCACCCATAAAGCCTGCTGTGCTTAGATCACCAACGAGTTCTATATGCACCGCTCGAGTAGTTAGACATACGAAAATGCAGACGTAAGCCATTGTGGATCCTATACCACGCCTGCGAGTGAGCGTGACCTTAAACGGACCAGCGAAATCGGACCCGGTGTGCGTGAAGGGCTTTACCGATTGTATTACTCTACAAGATCTAAGTTCCGCCATTTCCGGAAATGACGGCTTGGGGCGTGCCCGAAAGCAAGCTATACATCTGTGCACCCGATTGCGTATTAAACTACGTGCAGAAAGAATCCAATAATTCTGACGCAAAATCGACATCAACAAGTCGGGGCCAGCGTGCGAGTTCAATTTATGATGGTAATCGACTAATAAGTTCATGATATGGTCTTTACGCGGTAAAACAATAGGGTGCCGTTGGTCGAAACTCAATTGCGAGTTGGACAAGCGTCCACCTACCCTTACAATCCCATCCCGTAAAAATGGCTTAAGGCGTTGAAAGGCGTGACTACAAGCTCTATTCGATTGTAATCTTCTAATTTCTTCAGAGAAGTGCGCACGTTGAAGTTCACGTAATACTAGCAACTCGGCATAGTTGTAATCGGACGCTAAGACACACGAACGTCGCGGTAAAAGCTTCGCGAATCGACAAACGTAAATTACGCTACGCAATAATTTCGACCAAGAGGACAAGCGGTTCACCAAAGAAATGATTGGAGAAACCTCGCTCGAAACGTTCGCCACTAGAGCGTGTCTCTTCTCTTCCGGCGGTTGTGACACTGACAAAGGTTCGAAATCTGTTATTGGCCATTGCGAGGGATCCAAGTGAACCCAAGCAGGTCCGTGGAACCAAAGCGGGTGGTCCATTATTTGCATCGGGGTGAGTCCACGGGATAGACAATCGGCGGGGTTTTTCGTACCGGACACGTTATAAAAGTTCCGCGTTTCTAACTCGTCTTGTATCTTAGCCACTCGGTTCGCGACAAACGTATCCCAACGGTGGGGTGAAGAATGAACCCAGCATAAGGCGACGGTGGAGTCGGAAAAGGCAAATATCTTTTCTATGTGAACTCTATCCCTACATGCGCTGATAACTGCGGTAATAAGCTTGGTGAGTACTAATATTGCGCAAAGCTCTAAGCGCGCCAGAGAGACAACCTTACGGGGGGAGACTCTCGACTTAGAACTAATGAGGCTAATCGAATTTCTACCATTATTCTGGACGTGGAAATATACAACGCCCCCGTAAGCCTTCTCGCTGGCGTCTGCAAACCCAACGACCGTTATGACGCTATTTCTATCTACGTTTATATGACGCGGTATTTTAATTTCTCTTAATAAAGGAAGTTCCTCTCTAAAACGCTGCCACAACCGAACAATGCTGTCAGGTGACGAGTCATCCCAGTCGCATTCAACTAACCAAAGTTGTTTAATCAAAAGCTTAGCGTATAATACCACCGGAGCTACGAAACCCATGACGTCCCATAATCTAGCAACGCATGACAGTATTGTGCGCTTTGTGCATTTCTGTACGGGCGGATTTACCTTAAGGCTAAATACGTCAGACTCTGGTGACCAACATAGACCGAGCACCTTGTGTGTATCAGAATCGTCGAATTCCTTTATCGCCGAAAGACGGTGTGATAGTGGGATTGTATCTAAAACCGGACGCGAATTACTAGTCCACTTCACAAGATCGAATTGACCCGATTTCATGAGCCTTATAACCTCGGCGGTGGTTAGGGTTGCCTCCTCCACGCTATCGACCGAGTACACAAAATCATCCATATATAATCCGCTCTCAACTGCCCTCTTAGCTTTAGGATAAGAGGGACCTTCATCGTGAGCGAGCTGTCTCACCGTGCGTAACGCATGAAATGGGCTCGACTTTAAACCAAAACAAACGCGGTTAAATTCAAACACCATTAGAGGTTCCTTTGGGTTGAATCTACGGTCGCATTCACGGACCCCTATGCAAAGAAACATTTGGCGAATATCGGCGGATAGTGCTATACTAAACAAACGAAAATTGGTTATTATATTAAATAAACTGCCCCGTAAATTTTGCCCACTATAGAGGATATCGTTAAGCGACAGGTGAGTGCTAGTTTTAGCACTAGCGTCGAGCACTACACGTAACTTAGAAGTTTTTCCTCTCTAATGACCCCGTGGTGTGGTATGAAATACGACGGTGTGTCTTCGTAGTTATCTAATTTCGAAGCCACAAGAGATATGTAACCTTCTCTTATATATTCGTTAATGACGCCGTCGTAAGCTTCCTTTAACTGGGGTGAAGCGAGTATCCTACGCTCCAAGCTGTAGAAACGTTTTTCCGCCATTTGACGCGAATCGCCGAGAGATAAAACATCTCCCTTAAAGGGTAGCGCTACACTATATCTACTGTCGCGATCACGAATGGTCGTGCGGATGTAAATTTCCTCGCATAACCTGTCATCTGAGCTAGCTATGGGTGGGACGTTCACCTCCTCCATCTCCCAAAATGTGCGGACTAACGACTCGAGCGGTTCGACAGCCATACCACAATAAGAGGTTGCCGAAATACTATCTATGATGGGGGCGGAGCCAAGGATCACATAGCCCAATACGGTTTCCAGTGCGTAAGGCGCGGTATGCGAGAAGTTGCCCCTGACCTTATTGTTTAACAAAAGATGAGGGAAAAGCGATGCTCCAATGAGCATGTCTATGTTTCCAGGAACGGCGTAAGTGTCGTCTGCTAGAGTCAAATTCTTAAATTCAATCAATGCCGAGGTGTCAACCGAAACGGTTGGCAACCGTTCAGTGACCCTATCTACTACTAGTGCATTTATATCAAAGTTAACATTACGATCTATCCGAGAATAAAATTTTAAATTTATATATCCCTGGGTAGCTTTACTAGTACCTCCGATGCCTTTAACTACAGGACATGAAAGTGACCTGTTTATTACTAAGCCTAAGCGCTGACAACATTGTCGCGTTATAAAGCTATTTTGGGCTCCGCTGTCCAGCAGTGCAAGGACGCTTTGTTCGTTTCCACGCGAATCCCTAACCAAAATACGTGCCGTACCCAGTAACACGGTTGAAGGAGGTTGTGCTCCCATATTTGCCAATGAGCACAGAGCGACATCACCAGGTTGACCGCTAGAATCGTTGACCTTAGTAGGGGTGAATTCCTTGTCCGCTTTACTTGACGCCTCTATGTTGCTATTTTCAAAATGTAATAGCGTGTGATGTTTCCTGGCGCACTTGCTACATACGGAACTCGAATTGCATTTTGCAACTAAATGCTTATCGCTTAAGCAGTTCAAACATAGGTTGTTTGTCTTTACTAATTTATAACGTTCGCTTGGTGAATATTTACGAAAAGTCGCACAATTATATAAATTACCGTGTTTATCTTTACATACGATACAAGTATGCTGAAGTGATGTTGACGTAGCGGTTACGTAAGTTAACGACCCTGCTGTTTTAGATGGTTGAGTCTGTCTACGGTCGACGCACCTTTTAATCTCCTGTTTAACGTTCGGAGAGCGCTGCATCACCTTTATTTGATCTCGCACGAACGATGCTAATGAATGAAAGGAAGGCATCTCCGAGCTACGATGCTCCATTTCAAATGCACGCACGGGGTCTAATTTCTTTAGTGCAATATGGAGAAACACCATGTCCATAAGGTCATTAAATTTCAAATTCTTAAGTGCAGCCACCGATGCCACAAATTTATCTAGAAACTGCTCTAAGCCGTTGATGTTCGCGGATGATATAGGTTTAAGATCGAATATCTGGTTCAAATATTCGGAAGCTAACATTCTCCTATCTTCATATTTAGTTTTAAGCGTTTCGAATATTAATAAGTAATTGTTTGCTGTAGGTGTAAAACCCGAGCAGATTGACTGTGCCCTGCCACTAAGTTTACTAATTAAGTAATATAATTTTTCAGCGTCCGATAACGATTGGTTATTGTGTATATTGTTTTGAAAACTACTGAAGAAGAAGGGCCACGTCTTAATATCACCATTGAATATCGGAATATCTATTGGCGGCAACCTAATTGAGTCACGTGGACGTACCTGTGTTTCCGGCTTTGCTTAGTTTTGAGATTGTAGGGATTTCGCGGTTCTTTTCACGCGACACAACATATCTTCGAATGCCAGCAGCGGTTGGTAGTTCACTATGTATTTCGGGTCGATTTGTAATTCCAAATGATTAATTTGGTGTAATATTCTTTCGTAATCCGTTCGCAAAGAATCTACCGTTTCAATTTCATTTAAAAAGGTTTCCCGCACTGCTTCTATATTAATGTTATTTATATGATCACTTATATTCTGCATACGCGAAAAGAGTATGTCCCTCTTGGCATAAAGCGTTTTAATTTTGATTTCACTTCCACTAACTGCCATTTTAAATTATTATAATAAAGTTTTATTAATCACAATTAATCTCACAACGCACAAACAATGAAGGATGGACACTCGGTATGCCGTATTACGTAATTAAATCGAACACCTGCACAGAGAGTCGAGGTGACGCGTTGTTCGCTAAACTCAATATTTTTATCAAAATTGTGGGGTAAACGTATCAAACGGTTCCTATTACACTGTTTCAATTATTTAATAAGCTTTAAATTTAACCAAATACGAGCGCTATAAAACGAATAATTCTGTTTGCGAGTACCTAATCAAAATTTAAATTTAAACGAAGACTATTTAAGTCTATTCCATAAATTAGAGTGCATTATCTAAATAATTAATTTAATAATTCGACCAGAAAATAGTTGGATGGCCACTAAACTCAGTCCAAATCCTGCCGAAGTGACCATAAAATGGTGGAGCCACGTGTCTAAGGCTGCCGAAGTCTAATTCCCCGGTCGAACCTTAAACCTATTGCGCGAGATATTAACTAAAGTGGACTGTATATGCGATTGCTTCTACGCTTACGTAAAAGCGACTACTATAGCATGCGGTACAATGCACTCGCTCTTCCCTAAAACTAAACTATTATTGTACCAAATCGATGAAAGGGAATCCTGCCTGATTAGGAGAAAAACAAAATTGGAGCGGGTTAAAACAATTATATCAGGCAGGCAGTAATTAAAGGAATATTGACTCACCGGGGTTTCTTCTATTCTGTTGAGCACTATAGCTGCGACTTCCGGAACTTCTTCTGGACAGACACTCTGGAGAGGGGCGGTGCGCGACTATTTCTCACACGAGGTGAGGCGGGTTTCCTGGAGCTCGACTGCTTCCAGGCTAAAGCGGTTTCTACCAGCGGTGTGGTTCCAACAACGAGCGCGGCGGGAAGAGGAGGCTGTGTGGTTTCAACGACGACTGCGACGGGAAGAGGCCCGCGTCGGTCGCGCGTGCCTTATATATCCTCGGTTCCGATGATTACGTGACATTCTAGAATCATCTTCTTTCCCCTCCCACCCCACCACCCCGATGTGTCGATAGGAGGGTATGAGTGATATCGTTTTGGGAAGGAATAAACGACTTGGCACCTACCGTCAAATATAATAATACGAATGGTTTTTCCGCGCAACCATAGATTATTCGCGACGGCGTTATCACGCACGCTGCCACGCTTGTTTTCCACTATGTCGCAAGCATAGCGCAATCAACGCTCTTCTGAGGCGTTAACCATCTGAGCCATGGTAGCTCAGATGGTTAACGCTCGCTGTAAATACAACAGAACGCGAGTAACCCGGGTTCGATCCTCGCCGGCACCAATGAAATTGTTAATTGCAATTTTAAGTGCTGATTTACCACGTGCTCGGCTGTGAAGGAAAACATCGTGAGGAAACCTGCATGTCTGAGGAATAAGAAAAAAAAAATAATTCGAAGACATGTGAAGTTCGCCAACACGCATTGGGGCAGCGCAGCGGACACTTCCTTGCCCTAAAACCCCCTCAGAAGTGAGGGGAGGCCTGTGCCCAGCAGTGGGACGTATGTAAGTGGGACGTATATATAGGCCATAACTTTACTTTTACTTTACTTTACTGAGGGCTGCACTCGACTTTAATATATTTGCGAATAGTTGGAAAGTAGTGTTTTCAACTTATTTACGACTTTGCGAAAGTAATGATGTATAATTTGTATTTGTTCTCTTAGCATAGTTTATACTCATGTGCCTTTCCAAAATTATTAAATTACTGTAATTTAATTAAAAACCGTTGTAAATAAATAAATAAAAAAAAGTTTTAATAAAAGTGACGCATAAATAAAAACTCATCAAACGCTTTACCTCAGGCCAGCCATTGGTTTCTATCATTTCATCGTGTATGACCAAGCTGCGTTGGCTATTAGTAGCCGTAGGATAGGAACAGACGATTGTTCTATGTTCTCGATCGATGTTCTCTATCGCGAAAAAGCTATGGCTACTTCCCTCCGGTACGCCGGTGGCCCGTGTTGCGCTATGGCTTTGAGATAATATTATTTAAATTCGTGAAAAATTTAAAACGTGGTTTGGTTATTGCTACCGCGTTTGGTTACGTTTTTTGATACAATATATTTTATTGTGATTTTTTTTTTCAAAAAATAATGTTTAAAAATTTTAAAATAATTTACGCTCGCATTTTAATATTTAAGTATTTGGTACACCGTTACTGCCATAATAATACCACAAAAATATTATGTGTGGAACAACCCATCGCCCCAGTTATGGGGCTGCCGTTTCAAAAGCTTGACTGCAGATTATTTCTATTTTCCGAACGTTAAATACCACTGTGGTCGTAACATTAAAAAAGTAGGCAATAGTATAATTTACAATGTAGTGTTTTGTGGACAAAGTACAAATCAGACTAGGCTGTATGGCCTAAGAATTTTAACCGTTCTAATTGGAGAATCGTAACAATAACAAGTGTCAAATCAAATGTTCAAACTTCAAACATTTATTGGGTAAACTTTTTTACGTTTTATTCATATCGTTGGAAATTGAATGAAATCTATAATTAAATTTAATGAAAATTCTTTTAAAACTATAACTAATAGTAGTTACAGCTAGTTAAACATCTTCCTGTTTTTTTTCTGGTATATTCATATTCGAATAGTAACTGTTACTTTTAGGTGTGGCAGGATCATAATTCTTGTTACAAACGATATACTCATAATTCCATAGAATTTCTTTGTAACATTTCAATATGAACTTCAAATTTCAGATTAAGTAACCATTCACTTCAAAAGTAAGCAGAATACGAAGAAAAAGGGAAAATGCCATTGTTAGAATCATGTTGGTCTCCGTGTATTTGGTCTTCGACTGTGAAATCAGGCTGCAGAGCTGTTGCAGTGTACACAGCTGCGATGAGCTTAATATTAATAATATTTATAGCCTACCAAATGGATGGCGGAGACTCCACACAACTTTGGAATCCATTGTTTGAAGCTGATGTTAGAGGATGTAAGTCTTTTAAATATCCTTGACTCCATTCAGTACCATGAGTGTTGAAGTGTAGAAGTCTAATGAAATAAAAGCCTACATGATCAAATATTAGTTACCAAAGTTATATTATTTTACACTTATGTAATTTTTTTATAGTGGTGTCTCAAACGGTTTTAACAAAGCAACAACATCACAGTACTTTTGTAAGCTATCTCTGTGTGTATCTGTTCAAAAGATAGATATCGTATTATATAGCCACAAGTGCTAACAGAAAGTTTTGACATGTTTATTTCTGAATTTCAATTGGGATTATTCTGATTTCCATTACAAGCAATTTTACAGTAGGTTCAAAAAGTGACTGTCAAACTATTTTATAAAACAAAATACTTCATTTAGAACTCAAAAACCGCTTTAATTTTATTTGTTATTGTAAGTCATCTTAAATTGATGCTGAAGGAATTGATTGCATTGCAGTTACGGGTTGGGTTTACAATTCGGTCGCCTGAATTTGAAGATTCTGTCACTGTGGGGGGGTCAAGGGGGTTTATCTGAAGATCTCCCACTCGATTTTTGCTGCCAGAGCAGTGTCGAAGTATTTTTAATTATTTTTTAAAAACATTGGTAAATGACTAATTTATTACATTTTTGACGTTTCATCTGTCAATGTCATATCGATATATAGTACTGAATCGATCTAGTGAATCGATATTTAACCCTAGAGAATAGAGATGGAAACTTTTTCTGTTTTATTAATATTTGTAAAATTATTTACAATTAGTTGAAGAATTAGAATTGTGTAAATATTTACTGAAATAGTTTTTGTTTAGTGTTTAGTATGTTTAATTGTAGGATAAAATAGTTGAAAAAGTTTAATGTAATTTAAAAATTATATATATTATGTACCTATATTACCTATTTGATCAATTGTAATGGCAAAAAGTGACCCTAACTTATAAAGAATGACGGTTTTTAATTCAATCATTCAATGTTATCTGTACTTTATTGTATCTTTTGATATTGTAAATATAAACTTTTAACGCAAATCAAAAAAAGATCAATTTTTGCGAAATCGATCCTTACGATTTCGATTTTTTGTGAATCGATTCGACGAATTTCGATTTGAATCAATTTAAAAATGTGTAAAATTAATCACTAGGCCTGCCATTTTGTTAACAGTTTTTCGTCATGCCGTTGCTTCAGACTTTCATAATTTTGGTGAATAGTGGAATATTTGTGGCGGCGGAATACTGCTAAATATCGCAAAGATCCTTTCTTACAAATGGTGGCAGCCATAAATTATGTTTATAAATTAAAGTAGTTATAAAAGTTAATGTTTTGGTGTTATATTGGGTGCAATAGCAATCGAACTGAGCCTAGGATGTGGGGCACCCCGACTCGGCTTCTCTCGGCTGCACCACGTTAAGTGGCGTGGGGCTTCCGTCCCCCAACTCTCGCTCCCCATAAATCAGGTTAAAATTGTCATCAAAATTACGAAACATTACCTCAAAATAGATTTTTAAAAATTTATAAAAAAATACTAAGCACGTCCGGCAGGAAGGGGAAGTGGGGGGGTAACTCTACAACTCCTCCCCTCCCCCCAACACCACCCCCACCCCCTAATTCAGGCGACCGAATTGTAAACCTTACCCTTAGTTACTTATACTTGCAATTGTTGTCACTTAGTGATACTCCACCGTCATATTTGTGATCTGAATAAATACTTGTATTAGGTTCACAATATTTATTTTAAATCTCTATATATAAAAAATCAATTGCTGCGCGTTAAAACATATTTGTATTGCTCAAAATTGCCTCGAACGCTTTTTATGAAATTTTTGTGTGTTAGACTGGGTCCATAGATGGTTTAGAATCATATTTGGACAGGTTGGGTGGTGTTGTTGACGAGATCCAGAAATCGCCCATGAGAAACCGATTTATTGCTATTTAAACTAATTATATTAACCGACCAGTTTCATATTAAGGCATTATCAGGGTATATAGGAATAACAAACATACCTCAATGCTTGTATATTTAATAATTTTTAAAATAAATATTGTGAAACTAGTAAAAATATTTAAACAAATCAGAAAAAGTAATAGTTTGTAAACAAAACTGTTTATACGTGCACCTTCTAAGTAATAAAACTGATTATCATGGAAAAACAATGTTTCTTGTATACAGGCATCAGGCATGAAACTAACGATTCCTTGTTTTCAGCTTTACAGGTTTTTGGCATAATCTTCATCCTAATTCTCATTATTCTCATTGTGTCCTCAGTGTTAATGGCAAGTATTCAAGTATTTTAAATGAAACATATTTCTTTGTATCAAATTTTAGTTCACGTCTTTACTCTATTTTCAAATGCCTTTTTCCAAACTGTAACCTTTTTTAGTCATTTAATCTAACTTTTTTATTTCCATTTCCAGGTCATAGGAATTGACATTTGGATGAGAGGCTATATATTGCCATGGCTTATTACTATGGGAATCATAATATTGTTTCAGTTTATTTTTGGTTTATGGCTCCTTGGTGGATACTACATTTATGTAAGTAATTTTAAAATATTATAACAAAGGAACTCAATAAACTTATATGTTGATGATTTTACAAAGGCACAGAATCAATAATAGTTCTACGAATCAAAGGAGTGCAACTTCTGTAAAGTTGCACTCCTTTGATGTGACTGCTTGCCGAAATTTAGTAGCCTACATTATTATTATTAATAAGATAAATTGCACATGCAAGCTAAATAAAACTTTATAGCTGCATGCGAGTGTCCATATTACTTTGCATATTTTCCCCCTCCTAAGTCAATGTCAACAAAGAGTAAAAAAATGGATTGTGAAATGTTAATCAAGTTACTCAGGTGAAGTACCTATTATGACTATGATCGCCTGACCATATTTTCGTACCTATGTGAGTTCTGCGATGCACAATGTGTTTAACTTGCAAGACCATTCATAGGGAATCGCGATGCTTTGCTAGGAAGTAACAACTAATAATGTAAAATACAATTCTTAACAGAAATGTAATCATATTCTACTTAGTTAAAATCTTGTAAGTAAACAAAGTTTTAATTTCAGTATTTTGTATAATAACACATAATAATAATAACTTAAAATTATTTAATTACGAAAGACAGGTATAGGTATGTAAGTAGATACTTGTATAGTGAAGTAAATTTCAACTAAGTTTTGTAATAATTAATAAAGTACGTAGTTATTACTTCTGTAGATAAATTAAGTACCTAAAAATAAAATAAATACACCTATCATAACTTCCTACTAAAATCCTTCGGCAACTTAAAGAATGATATATCTGAAACCTTTTGTAGGTCATTTAGCAGCAGTAGAAACGATTTTTGCCATTACAATTGATCAAATAGGTAATATAGGTACATAATATATATAATTTTTAAATTACATTAAACTTTTTCAACTATTTTATCCTACAATTAAACATACTAAACACTAAACAAAAACTATTTCAGTAAATATTTACAAAAACTATTTCAGTAAGTATTTACAAAAAACTATTTACGTAAACAGCGTTAAAAACTAACATTCAATCACCTACAATGTACCTGCATTAGAAAGTACTCTGTGCCTACAAAGCGCTAGCCCCGACTGTGTATGTTACCCTGGGTGCCTTGCGATTGTGAGTAATTATTTCACGCAGTTAGCAAGAGTGACAGAGGGCTGACAAAGGTCCCTCTCTCCAGTTTGTATAGCTACACTGTCCTGGTTACATACTCAGGTTAATTGCAGATTATTATTTAGCTGAAGCCTTATTATGTAATTGCTTGTTGTCCTGAAATAAGCAAAAACCACCATGTAGTGGTGGTGTACAAATATCCACTGCCCCATGTCGTCCCGTGGGTGTCGTAAGAGTTGATAGAAGGAAACTGAAACAGGAGATGAGCAGCAGATTCTTCCTGAATAAATCTCAAAATAACAAAAACACTGCTGTTACCTACCAGCCTGCAAAGCATGGCTACTATGGAAAAGTCTCCTCTATGAGGCAATAATAGGGGAGGCCTATGTTCAGCCTTGAACTTTTAAAAGATGTAATGGATGCATGGATGGATGAACAGACAGACAACATTTTTTTAAATGATGATTCATGTCTTTATAACTTGGAAACAATCACCTGAAGTTAAGAGTAACCAGATATTTCATTATAACTGATAGATACTTTAATTTTTTATAATAAATACTGCTATTAGTGCAACCTACCTGCCAATGACCAAGTCCCAACGAAAGGAGGCCTATGTTCAGCTGTGGACGACTGTTAAGGATGTATAGATGAAATGGATATAATTACATGTTGTTCTTAAATAAAAAAATTAAATATGTAGTTGCTCATGGATTAAAGATATATTATATAACAGCTAATATTCCATTCTTATATTTATTTTAAACATTTTCAGTTGGATGCTACATTTGCTGCATTAGTCGACTTCCTGTGGATGGCATATAATGTAAGTAGTAGACAAAATGTATATGAAGTTTTTCCTTATAACTCAATGATACGTTAATAAGAAATTGCCAATGCCTCCTATGGGAATTTATAAGGCAGACCTCTTGTCAGTGGTAAAGTTTTGATAGTCTGTATGAATGTTAAATGAATGGTTTATGTTATACAGGGTTATTTTGCACAGAGTAGCCAAATTTTATATTTAAGTTCAAATATATAAATCATGATACACTATTATTGCAGTTTATGAAAATATGAGTGTATAAAGCTTCTACTTTTAGTTAAAATTATCCCAAATTGTATGTGATTTATGGGCAACAACTATGCGTACGCGCGCTCCTCTGTGTGCGACTGAGTGAGTGAAAATAATGGTATTTAAAAAAAAGTAAATAACATAAGCACTGCTTTATAGTTAGTTCAGTTAGTATGCAAAGTTTCATGATCTTATTTAAAGTATTTTATGAATAACAGCGGTTTATTGTTTATTTTGGAGGTACTGATGGTAAGTGGATGCTGTGGCCTATAGACTCTCTTCAATTAAGAATCAAAATGCAGATGCGTTGCCAGCCCTGAGGACTGAGATGGAATGCCTCATTTCCAGTAAAAAGGGTCTCCGGTTCTCTACATTCCCCATACGAAACAGCAGCAGCATTAAGCTGCTACTTTACGCTGGTATTCTGTGAGAGCGTGGTCCTTCCCCGGTCGAGCCGATACATTCGTGCTACAACCATAATACAGCTGCAGCGTGGCTCTACCACGTAAAAAAACTGTTGAAAATAAAGACAGTGAAATTTCACTTGCATATTAAGTATGTATTCTTTCGTACGTCATCATCAACGCGTAAGTCTACAGCTGAACATAAGCCTCTTCCATTGTAGAGAGATTTTTTATTGTTTTTATTTTTAGTTTTAAAATCTTAACACTGGCATTTTCTCCTGTATCGTGGAGATAGTGTACAAACATAAATTTGTATTCGAACCCGCGGCCCTGGACGCCATAACTCATTTTCTAACCCGGTACGCCACGGAGCCGTCGCCTTGTCGTGATTGGCAAGCGGATTGACGATCGCAGTATCAGATGTCTCGAACTGACGTAAAAAAGATGATTGGCCTTGTAGTAGTAAAGTAAGAATATCCCCTACTCCATATCGGGTGGGTGTCGTAGGAGGCGAAATAGAGAAACTGAAGCAGCAGACAGGCAACAGCTTCTCCCTGATATCAACTCAATAATAAAGAAAGATGGAGTCTTCCTAATAACAAAGCTAACCCGCCTGCAAAGCGTGGCAACTATGCCAAATATAACCATTATGAGGCAATCTATGTAGAAGGCATATCTTCAGCAGTGGACTCTGATAGGTTGATGATGATGATGATGTAAGCGAGGTGGTTATATCGTCATCTACCCAAAACCACAAGATCTTTCTCGTATTCCTTTGTTAATTCTTACTATAATAACAAACGGGATAACGGGATATAACAGGACGAACGAAATAGTACTAGGCAAGCATATATTTGCAAGAGGCTGTAGGATAGTTCTGGTTTACATTTTGTAGACTTATACTACTTTTATTAATTTCTGTACGCGTAGCATAAACTTAGTATACCTCAAAACTTGAAAACGATAGCAGTCCAGTTGAATATTTTAATCAGTACCTAAATACTTTATTTTATTTTTATCACAAGGATGTTTAAGAGCGATTATTCAAATATGTCCAAGTCGAAATCTACGCGATCGCTTTGGAACGGCGTAATATTGACGCACACTACAATGTTATCTCTGTGTGCGTGTCAGGGTGAGCGTGAGGCCTAACGACGACTACAAACCACTTTACTTACTTACTTACTTACTTATCGTCACGCACAATCCCTAACGGGGTAGCCAGAGAGAACAGATCGCCAAGTGTCACGATCCTTACATACCTCTTTCGCTTCTTTCAGGTTCATTAACTTCTTCATACATGCACGTCTAGGTTTCCGAGTACTCTTGACCCTCCCCTCTTCGAGCAACTTTGATCTTTAATTATATACCTGTCTTTGATACTATTGGAACTAAAATAATAAAAAATAATTTCCATATAATGGCTTATATAGTGTATAGAAATCGGGGGCTAATATGTGGAAATTGTTTTATTCTTTTAGTAAATTGAAGTCGGCTTTACATTTTCACCCTATTGAGTATATTATAATATGTATACGTTCTAATTGAAAAATACGTATTGTAAAAAATATATATCATTTGATAAACTTTTATTCTGTTTCATAATGTAAACATAATTCATCAAACTAACAATTGCATTAGTGTCAGCGGGGATTAGTGTTGCCAGGTCTAGCAAGTAAAATTTCGGGACGGAAGGTAAAAATAATCGGGGATTTGGTTTTCATATCCGGACAACTACAATGACTACAAAATATAGGTTTCTTTGTAGCCTTTTTGTGCTTTATTGAGAGCCGTGGTAGCTCAGATGGTCAACGCTCACTGTAAATATCACAGTATGCGAGTAATGCGAGAAATTGTGACTGTAACTATACTTTACTTTTGTGCTTTATAATTATTATTTGGGTCTGATCTTATAAACGAATAACTTTTCATCCAAACATCGTAAACTAAACTGATTTTTTTTTATTTTAGGCAAATTAAAACATTTTTCAACTATTTGTTTTTTTTTGCAGTCCCTGAATTTTTCAAATTACTCATTTTAATATAATTCTGTTTAAAAATTTTGTGGTTTTTTTTCGACTGGTGAGTCAATGTCGTAGTAAAAATTATATTTTAATGTGCTAGTAGCTAACAGATGTAATCATTTTTGCTGCCAAAATTATGGATAAAAGTATAGAATAAGAAGGTTAGTGAAAATCGGAACATTTGGCGTCCCGATCAGGGGTGAATCGAGACGTGTCACTAGACCCTTGAAAATCGGGACGTCCCGCGCAAATCGGGACACCTGGCAACACTAGCGGGGATCGAGCCCGGATTGTTCGCGTTCACGGCGAGCACTACGCCCTTGAGCTACTCAACTCAAGCACGGCTCATATGTTTTATATCTGCCAAGTCGAGCAAAATAGCGGAACAGCCGTATCATCATTGCGAGACTTGGTTATTTTACAAGTTATGTTTTTGATGGCATGTCTTTGTTTAATCATAACGTTATCTCCACACTAGGCATTTTTCCTAAGTACATCGTGGGGGCAGTTTAAATACATTTATTTCACAAGGACAAACATCAGACCTGGAATAATTATTTGTAGGTAATACAAATTTTTGTTCCATGTGGGATTCGAACCCGCGGCGATCAGCGCTACAACTAATTACCAAGTCACCCCGCCACTGAGCCAAAGGTGAAAGCCAACGATTTTGTATTTTTACTTGATCCGAATTGCTTACGTTCATTACTCATAGACATATTTCAAAATTACATACTACCAAAAATATCGCTTATAAAAGTCACAATCGTTTAAAATTCACGATAGTGCTATAGGTATCTAGTTATAGTATAGTGTAGTATAGCCCTATCGATGTATCAACGCGATCGCGCGGTGTCTGTGAGAAAAAGTAATACGTCCTGTCGTTGGGATTACCCGGAGCGTACTGAATGAACGGCGTCTGCGCATGATGTTTTATAGTATTTTTAAAATAATTATATAAAATAATTGACAAAGTAAAACGAGCTAAAGTTTTTTTAGGATATTTAACATTACATGTATTTTGATAAAATAATTAAAATAGATATGTTTATAACCAAATACATGGAAAAAATTACATTGAAGTAGACAGTTTTGGTGATTTTATAATATTATTTTATAATATTAAATCGAAATATTTTCGTAATTTAGGTTTTGCTATACACTAAAAGACTATATATTCCATTATAATAACGTTTAAAATAAAGTATTTTAGCTTATAATAATGGTTGTATTCAACCTGAAAGATAACTCTGTTGCATATTTTCGTAAAACGCTGCGAAGGGATTGTCTTCGCCCTAAAAAACCGTCATTAAAAACTATGATTTTGCATTGCTATGTACTAAATAAAGACTTCGTCTTTCTAAAGCCCTAATTTTCAGCATATAATCTCCTCACATGGTTATGATATCGCTTTTGGAAAAACCATAAAACATGTAGTTTTCGACGCGAAACGCATATGCCCTCTTAACGGGACGAAATAGTAAAATAGGTTCTTTTTTAGTCTTCATCATCATCATTACAGCGCCTAACAATTCCACTGTGGAACATAGGCCTCCCCCAAGGAATGCCACAAAGAGCGGTCCTGAGCCAACTGCATCCATCGACTTTCTGCATGTCTTACCTCGTCGTCACTCCACCTAGTGGGGGATCGCCCTACACTACGCCTACCGGTACGAGGCTGCTACTCGAGAACCTTTATTCTTCATCGGTTGCCGGTTTTTCGAGCTATATGGCCGGCCCACTGCCACTTCAGCTAACTAATCCGTTGGGCTATGTCGGTTACTCTGGTTCTACTGTGGATATCCTCATTTTTAAGTTTATCACGCAGAAAAACTCCGAGCACAGCCCTCTCCATAGCTCGCTGAGAGACCTTAAGCGTCCTCATACAGCCAGCAGTGAAGGTCCACGTCTCAGATCCGTAAGTCATCGTTGTCGTAACTTCCCGAACGCTGCCCAGCTGAGTTGAATCCGTCGATTGACCTCTAGGTCGAAATTGGACTTACCTAGTCGGACTATTTGCCCCAGGTTAACATACTTGTGAACAACTTCGAGATTAGTGCTCCCAACAACTACCAGTATAGGTGTGACATGGACATTAAACATGATCTTTGTTTTGTCAATGTTCATCTTAAGACCTATAAGTTGGGAGACACTATTGAGGTCCTCCAGCGATTCTGCCATAAGGACTATATCGTCGGCAAATCGAAGGTGAGTGATGTACTCGCCATTGACGTTAATACCGTATCCTTTCCAGTCCAGTTTGAAAACTTCTTCCAATGCAGTGGTTGTGAAGAGTTTCGGGGATATAGCGGCACCCTGTCTTACACCTCTCTGCAGTTGCATAGGTTTCGTACTCCGGTTCTGTACTCGGATAACCATTGCAGCCCTACTGTACAAACACTTCAGCACTTCGATATACCGACAGTCAACTTGGCACCGCTGAAGGGACCGTAGCACCGCCCAAATTTTCGGAAACCGGCTTGTTCGGTAAGCTGGAAGGCGTCGAGTCTGCGTGCGAGACCATTCGTAATGACTCTCGAAAACAGCACGTAGACGCGGCTCAGAAGGGATATCGGTCTGTAGTTCTTCAAGAGGGCGTTGTCGCCTCTTTTAGTCTTTATACTTTTTTGATTCTATTACGCGTCTCCGGTCTGGGCACAGAAATCTAAATAATAAGACAATAGAAGTGCCTTCTACTGTCTTTTAATATCGGGACGCGTGTCGCCAGGTCGTAGCTCTCACATATAGACAAACAATAAATACACAATTACGCCTGCAAATACATCTAGCATTCATGCAACAGAGATTAATCTGTAAACTATTGCGTTAAGCAATATTTTATAAAAACGCAAAATCTCAGGCGGCGTAGCCACTCGGTCCAATAATTAAAGTGTGCGAAAAACAGAGAATGACATTGCGTGCTCGCTCTCACTTGGGCATAGTGCATCGCAACGCACGTTTCGATAACTTTCTATTAAGCGCCGTTGATCTTCCAGGAGTCTCACACCAAGATATTACTAATTAACTGAAATTGTCTCAATAATAGCCGCTTTTAGTATTTAGCTTTTAGACGTTTTATAATTAGAAAAAAAAGGCGATATAATAATACGTTAAGAATAAATATATCCCTTTGTCTTTAATAACCGGATCTTTTGGTAACTTGTAATAAAAGCATTTTATTAGATAAACAGATGTATAAATAAAATGAACACAATATTATACAAACAGCAAACAAATAAATATATGTATGGGTGACATATTTATCATTTTATTAGTTTCAAAGATCTGTAACTGACTTTCTGTTCTTTGCTACTTTTCAGTTTCCCGGCTTCTTACAGATAGAATTAAGACTTCTATCCTTACAATATAATTACTTATCTTTACGATATAACTGATTTTTATTTATTTATGACTGATTGAAATTTATCAAGTAATTTAAAAGTACAAACAAAGAGATAATCGCCGATAAACGGTTAACGGTATAAAACATTTAGAAAGAAAAAAAAGTAGAAAGGTGTAAATAAATATTTAACAAAAAATTACATTTAATTCCCGTTTCGTTAAAACTTGGTAAGCCAAACATAATAAATTATCGATACAAAATAGTTGTGTCACGTAACTGACTCGCATTCGACTCCTGCGCCCATGTTCTAGGAAAATTACGTAAGCAACAATTTTGTTTATCGCCCATACTATAAATCCATCGCTGATTTTAGCTGTCGCACTCGTAGACATGAACTAGCTTAGGAATCAATGGATATTGAAATGTGAAAACAAAATTTCGGTGACAATCGTAGTACTGGAGGTGGATAATTTTATTTAAGTATATTTCATAAAACACAACATTATTTAAAACACTAAGTACTTATTTATGAAATGTTATCCCTTTATTTGAAAAATTGTGGAGTAATTTCCGCAGTTGGATATGCTTCAAAACACCATTTTTACGTCTCTGCGTTCCAAACAGTACTGGTGATCGAAACAAACGCTCCTCGCGCGCTTGTGGCCTACGAGTCACATGTGCGGCGACAAGATCACGCGCTTTTACGACTTCTATTTATATTTAGATTTCTGTGGGTCTGTCTAATTAGCATCAGTCCACATGTGCATGTATTTTCTATCGAATCGCCATTGAGTAACTTTTATATAACAAAACATTTCATTTACGTCCGCTAGGAGTGCTGTTTAATATTACGGCGATACGAAAACGTTGTCAAAAACTTATACTAAGGATACAGATCTGTAGGAGGTGGAAATAGCGTCATCTATTCGGAACCGTGACGTCTTCTTGACATTCCCCTCACTCCTGACTTCTGACAGCGAAGAGATAAGATGTAGTTACGAATTTTCTTAAATTCTGAAATATGGGTCATTATTTTTAATTATTGTGATGCCTTGTTAATTTCAGATTTACTGTTGGCTGTGTGTCCTATCGCAATATCAAATAATATTGGAGATGCAGTCGCCGAATATTGAGATCTTAGTGGAGTACTAACAGTGAGTTTACTTCAGTTGAGTTTTTTGAACAGTGTTAAGTTTTGAAACTTAAATGAATGCATTGAAAAGCTATCCGTCCAGATTATATTTAACTCAGTTAAGACTGATTCAACAAACTAACAGACAGCTGGATCCTATTTACAGATATGTATTTATATATGGTGCAGATGCGATAAAGACATATTGCCATTTATGTGGAATCGGCTAATTTTATCGATTGTATGTATTAAATCTCTTAATTAAAGTTACATGTATGACAAAACCGCCAATCGATTATTTAATTTATCGGAAATAAAGTGTTTTTAATATAAAATTGTGTGAATTAGAAAAAAGAATTTGTATTTATTTATATTATTTATGATATTGATATTTATAAAAGTTATTTTTTTTTTCTTTCTATATTCTATACTAACATCTTTAATTTTATTAAACATCTAATAAAAATATTGCAGAAATTTGTAATTTGAATATTTTGCTGTTGTTGTATATTTATTTTATTTTGATTATATTTACTGTCTTCATATATCTTATTTCCTAAAAATATTATAAACCTTTTATTTTTCTCATAGTATATAGTTATAATCTTAATTGGATATACTTAGTTTAAGAAACGATATCTAACTCTTAAGTTAAAAATGTAACCAAACTAACCTTCGTTCTATACTTTCATTTAAAAGCAATTTAAGCAAAGTCGAATTCGATATTAAGCTAAGTTACATACAAATTGAACCATAATATTGATGCAATCTTCAATTGCTAATATCTCAAAAATAACTCAAGAAAATTGGATCTTTTTTACTTAACTGAGTTATAATTATTACAAATAGGAAGATTTTATTTTCATATAAGAATAGTTTATTAGATTTATGATTATGTTTTATATTAATATTTAAATGTAAGTTAGTGACCTTTTGTTTTTACTGTCCGTCCGTGTCTAAAAAAAATAAAGAGTTTATTAAAATAGGCTACTGGAGGTGTAATATAATTACAATTGTTAGCCGTTTTAGTTTTATTAAGAAATATTCAGTGGCATACATACTTGATTTACTAAAATTGTTAGTAAGTGTATAAGTACTTTTTATCAACATTGTGACCCAGCCGCATTTTTGGTATTGTTTTGAGTAACACTATTTTCAACCGACTTCAAAGCAACGAGGAGGTTCTCAATTCGACACCGAACGATAACGAACTTTTTTCTATGTGAATCGATTTTGATGATTATCTTCTTATTGATATATTGAAAGCTTGTGCTTTTCATGTGGTCCTATAAAATTTTGTTGAAGATCTGACCAGAAGTTTTTGAGTTATACTTTTAATAATGCATATTAAATACACTTCGACTACATTGATGATGTTCTAATTTTATTTATATTGAAGTCGGTTGTACAAAATTTTTAAATTTACCACTTGTACATTATTTATACCAATAAATAAGAAATGATACATTTTTTTTGCATACATTTTTGTAAATGATTATTTAATAATGTAATTATATATCTTTCTTAGCCATAAATATGTTAATGTTTTATATTTTGTACTATGTAAGTTATTAGTATAGTAAGGTAAAGTGCGTTAGGCGATATAACTAACTATTAATATTATTAACATTCCAACATATCATAAATATATTAGTTTGTGAATGATATTATGTGCAAAACTGCCCGACAAAGAATCTTAATATGTATTAGCAGGTGTCTTAGGCGTAGTCTTTATCTTGTAGTGTATTTTTTAAGACTACGAATGTTAAAAAATGGATATGACATTTTAAGTGCAATTATAAAAAGTTTTAGTTTAAGATTTTGTACTTTATTGCAGAAGAAAATTCTGTAATTAAAAATTACGTCGCTTATAATCAGTATGACAACAGTACCTAAAGAAACTTATTACATACTTCAAATTTCTTCTTCACATCTTTATAGCAGTAGCTAGTTAGTAAAATGCCATTATTTATTTCGCGAATCACTTTAACATTAAATTATTCAAAAATAAAATTCATAAAATGCTTATCTGTTTGTAATTAAATTTGTTGTAATAAAAATTGATGCTTTGTTGCGTGACTAATATATACCTCGTGAATAATTTGTGAATACGGTATTTAATGTATTTTTTCTGGAAGCCTTTTAGGCCGCTAGCTAGCAACAGATTTTTTGTTTCTCTGGGGCAATAATTTGTAAAATGCTTCAGAATGCTGTATCTTGAAGCTCCGTGAACGTTAAGCAGCGGTAGCCTTCCACGCATGTTTGGAAAAAAAAATTAATTTTAATCATTTCCCCCCGATTAAAATTTTATCAATTTGTAGCTAACGCAATATATTGAAGAAAAAAAATCAGCTTTCTATAAATTGGTGGATAATACATCAGTCAGAAATGAAAACACGTCACACGAACATGAAAAAATTATATATTATACATACATATGTTCAGTCATTTCTTAATTAAAAATTTATCAGATGACCGTTTGTAAGATATTGTAAACAAATAAACATGTCAGCCCGACTATATCTCGGTGCGAAGATTGTCTGCCGATGCCCTGAAGGGTGTAACACATGAGCCGGAGAGGGGCATCTGTCTCCTATTTAAGGCTACAGTCTTTTAAAGTTGACTCACATCGAATCATTAGCGCCACTTTGATTTCTTTTTTTACAGCAAATTATTGTTTCAGAGTAAAATATTTTGATAACACATAAATACCCAGATTATAAGTAATGGCTAAATTTTTTTTTTGGTTCATCTATGTGGTCTATGTTAGATAAATCAAACAGTAAATAGAGCTCTCTCGCACCCAACGCAATTTCGAGCTTTGTTCGTGTACCATTATAAGGCAATCGATAATAAAAAGGCGAAATCTATTCAGCGCGTTAATAGCTAAACATCTTCATCTCCAAAATGCGCTGTTTCTTTTTTTCTAAATATCTTTCATTGTCTTAAATAAGAGGTCTCAATTTCGTTAAATTTCGCTGTTTTCGCCTCATAAAAAACTATTTGTTTCATAGCAATAGCTGAAAATATTTATGCTATAATTATTTTTTTCTCAAGGGCAGGTGTTTAATTAGACAAATATTAAAAAATAATAATTTAAACCACTTTATTTCAAAATTAATAATTATTTCGATCGACCTATAAAATATTGACTTTATAAACAATAATTGCGGGCAATATTCCTTAGTAGCCGCTGAGCGGCTGTAGCGTTCAGACGTCTTGTCTGTGCCAAATTTTTGCACTTCCTCTCGCTCTAACATTCCTCTTTCTCTCTCTTTCCCTAATCTTGGTTGCGCATTGTTACGAATTGAAAGTTTCTCTACTTTATTATTTTTTGCATATAATTCTTTAAGGGTTTATAAATCATTTTGTATTTGTTTTATAACTTTTAATTTCGATATGGACCATAAACGTAAAAAATATGCTTGTACCAGAAAACGAAAATTGAAATCAATCATAATGGGTAAGGTACCAAATAGGTGCCTACTTAATGATTTCTTATATTTTTTTCTTACGTTTCCTACCTAGGATAATTCGCGAGGCTAATTGAAATTAAAAAAAAAAAACATCTACTACCATTTGCTTGAAATCCTATAAAAAATAAAATAAAATTCAAAAGTTGGTAGGTATTACTTCTGTAATTAAATTATTACTTAATTCTTTTTCCGCTATATGTAACTATCTAACAAAAAATAAATACGAAATAAATTTACCTTTCATTTATCCTTCAGTAACTTCCATCCATCCGCATAACAATTATAGTAAAATAGGTAAAACCTACATATTATGTAAGTTCTTCAAGGAAATATAGAAGTATTATACATTTTTGGATTGCACATGATGTTTTGTTTACAAGCGACAGTAGCCTAATGGCAGGGAGCGGACCGCGAACTCAAAAAGGTCGTGGGTTCGAATCCACCATTCGACTACTGGCGTGAACCACTCGTAACACAAGCAATTTAAGCTTACCACGAGTGGTTAATGTCCTTTTTTTTAAAAAAAAGTACATTATGTTTTTATAGAAATACTTTTTTAATTTAATTTTTAAGTGTCATAAGGAAAATTTCGTCTTTTTGATTTTCAACTAGAGATTTCCTTGTTACCGGTAGCTGCTGATGTCGAGTTAATGACATTTTTAGATACGAAAACTATTCAGTAATACACGTAGACTACAAGTAAACTATTAAGTAATATCCTCAGCATCCCGTAATTTATTGTACGCCCACTATGGCCAATTTTGGATATAATGTGGCGTCAAACTGCTTACGACGTCCAATATACGGACGTCAAATAGGAGACTTAGCGCAATGTTCGCAAATTGTCATGCTGATCACAGAAACGTCAAAATCTAAAAAAAATTGGACGTCATTTTTCTTCCTCTTTAGCTTCCTGAGCTAATTGATTCTCGCATGGAACGCTCGATGCCAATCAAAGACCCTCCATACATCATTCAAGCCATTGCGAATAAATTAAAAAAAAGCGCTAAGTCGTCCGTCGATGCTGCTGTACAAGAATAGTAATTCATGCATATAGGTAAATGCTATACAAAGTTACATTATACTTTAATGAGAAACTATAAATATGTGTGATAGTGGACTGTTTGTACTTATATAGAAATTATTTTGAGTTTTTTTTTAATCTATTTTAGTATTTAGAACTACTTGACGTACTTGACGGATTTTCGATAGTGTCATCGACTTATTACGAAACCCTCAGTGCACGACTCATTCTAGCACTTGCCAGATTCATTTGAATAATCAATAATACGAGTACATGTTATACAGGTTCTAGATGATTATCTTTTAGAAACCTTTTCAACAAAACAACAAAAATTATACAAACTTAAAATATATTTTTTTTGTGTAACGAATTTTGTAATAAAAGCATGGAACAAAAATAGATACGAGGTAGAAAATCTGTATGTGAAAATTTGTTAGCTAATTATCAATAATCCTGTATATTAGATAAATTGATACTGGAAAATCTTAGTAGAGCAACTTTCCACGCTACGGCCAGAAAGATAACCGCGGTGGCGGTACATGAAGTGGCGGGGCAGGGAGGGTGTAGATGTGTCACCAGAACGCAATTTTTCTGTTTTGCTCTGAAAGACTGGGCTCTTAACCTCTCAAACGGTAAGCGTCCAAATTTGATCACGGCGATATTCCGTCAAAATTCAAGAGGTCAAATATGACCTTTTATATTTTTATGGGGATTGAAGGGTTAAATACACCAGCTGAAGAGATTTCTCTTGGAATATTGCTGGCAGATTTTTTTTTATTATAGAATCATATCTATCAGGTGACAAATTTTTATACAGAAGGAAATACAACTTTTATATACATCGCTTCTCAATTTGACAACTGTCATATTGTTACTATTAACAACAATATACTTTGCTATATAGACATAAAATCTATTTTGGAATGCTGTTTTGAATCAAACAATTTTATAATAAAAATTTTGTGAATTATGTAGATTATTTAACTAACTGGTGATATGATGTACCTAAATACAAGATACCAAATGAATAGCAGTAGTACCACAAGCACTCCAGGTTCCAGTACCACTCTTGGATCGACTATAATTTTTACGCTGTAATAATACAGTTTGGCATTAGTTTATTTTTACGAATAGCGTGATGCGACAAAACGGTAGTACGCAAGTATTTGATTGGGAAATTGGATTATTACATAAATTAGTTTGTATACTTACTACATTATTTACCTTTAATTTGAAAAAATTTCATAGTATTCATTATATACATTTTTCACCTTAAAATGTATTGTTAAGAACTTTAGATTTAATTCTAGAAGTGCCTGATAGAAATGTAGTTACATATTAGACTGGAAATTTACTTAGTCAAGTAATAATTATATAATGATTCATTCTTATTGGTCAGCAATCTTTATTGAATAAATTATCAAAAATTGTTGTTGAAAACAACTGACATTTTTTTAAACTTACATTGAGGGCTTCGTGTAAAAAGGAAACTGGGAAAAGTTTTTTCTTCAGAAGGATTATTAAAATGTAAATTGGTATTTATTCAACACATATGTCTAACGCATTGATAATTCTTTTTAAAATATAATACTGAAGACTAAACGAACTTACAGTCCAACTAATAATGCGTCGAATGCAGCCCATGGCTTTAATCTAAACTCTAAAGTTTACTTACCTACTCACATGCGTCTCGATTGTATTAAATGCAAGTAACCTTTATAGATGCAAATAAAGGCTTATATTTTATTATCACTTAATAATCCATAAATTAATCACATTAATTTTAGTAATAAAACCCAACGAAACTAAGAAATATTGTCCGAATCAGAAAAAATGAATTGAATATTTTAAATGTAATAAGAGATTATATATGTAATATAAAGTAAATAAAAAAGGACTACATATAATATTCTGTATAGTGTATTTTTGTACCTTACTTTGATTGTCTTTTAAGAATTTAAAGCTGAAAATCAAGCTGGGTTATTTTCGCAATAACTTTTATCTTAAGTGCTTAAAGTACGGTTTCAATTAATTGTTTAGAATAAGCTTTAATTATTTAATTATCCGTCCAATAATATCGCCCAATTTATACACCATTTTTATTTAAATATACACACGATGTATGTGCAAATATGAATTTATATAAAATATAATAAATTTGGTTTGTGTTGATTTTTATTATAATGTATACTGACCAAGTTTATTTGGATTGCTTATTTAATTCCAGTGATAAGTGCTTACTTAAAGGATAAAAGTGTTTATTTTACTCATAGAATGAATCTTGCAAACGCCATTTATTATGAAATTAATGAAAATTTACTGTTAATTTTATGAACCTTAAAGTATGTATAGTTTGTGAATAAACACAATGATTAATTGTGTTTTACCGTGTAATACATTTTAATGATGATTCATATACAACACGCTGTTTTATTATTTTCATCATGGTTTCCTGAATATATTTTGAATTTTATGGATTGTGGCAACACCTTTTTCCTAAATGATGGTCCTAGAAAAGTAAAGTAACTAACTATCCGCTTACAGCTTACTTATAGAACTCCTTTATTTTTGTAATGGTTTAGGAGTAAAAAGAAACAAAGTGGAGCGCTGCACTACCCCAGTACGTGTTAGCGGCGTTTACTTGTGTCGAGTGAGCGCGGTGTTTCTGTTGTAATATCTTTTGTTGTAATGGCAATGTTGTTTCACTAGTCAGTAGGGTTTGTGTTCAAAATCATCGTCATTATTTCAGTCCATCACAATTCCACCTCTGAACATAGCCATCTTCCGAGGAACGGCCCGAAGCACGGTCCTGAACTACCAACATTCATCGACTTCCTGAATCTCTTACCAAGTCACTTCGTGTAGTTGTGTCGCCCTACACTGCGCTTCCACTTTGAGCTATGCTATGTTCTTCAAGCTATGGCCAGCACATTGCCACTTCATCTTATTGATCCCTGCTCAAAATAGTTGTAATTTCCGCTATTAATTAAGTTAGTTGGCACTTGACACAGCCTCAGTAAGTTTTCAGTTTTTGTTTCTCACCACAGAGTACTTTTATATATAGGTATATGGGTTTCTCACCAGACGGGACTCAGTAACGTGTTCATGTTGTCTTTACACTGGTGTTCTATTTGAATCCTAATTGGTCGAGTCGCAACTACTAAATGATATATCAATCGCATGACTTACATAGACTATATTATAACGTCAGCATAAAATAAATATGACGGATATAAAACCGTCAAAACTTGCGGATAAAAATAATAAAAATCAAATGTATGTATCGTGTCGGGTCACGTGTCGTTCTTATTCATTTAATTTGTTAAATAATATGTATTATATTTTCTTTAAGTGGTTCGTAATGCGTACCGAAATGGAGTGGAATAATTTTGCAGCATTTAGGTTTCCATTTTCATTCGATAAGGTGCAATGTAAGTATCTTTAAGGCAATAATGAATAAGCTAGGTAGCAAGGTCAGTTAAGCAAAGTCAGTGCGCTTTTCCATCTTCGGTTATACCACTTACGATCAGGTGGGATTGTAGTCAAGATGTGGCTTAAAGTAACAAAAAAATAGGATTAGTATGTTTTTTATAACAGTAATTCACCTGTTTCACAAGTCGTGGCTTAGGTTGAGCCGGGTTGTTTTTAGAAGTTGCCTCGTAAACTATGATGGTGACCATCGTGAGATTTTAGCTGCTATAAGCCCAACATAATTCCATGAGGATTTCTCTATGAAGAAAAAGGTTCTGTTTCGAATCCAAGACACGTGACGAAACAGTGTACGACAATACCCATGGGTTTGTCTTTGGCATGTTAGTATAGTTTTCAGCTGTATGTAACTCCGTGTTGGACAACAGACACGGTACCTACACATAATGCATTTGGAAAAAAATAAGCTTCTTATTATCTTTTATTTTTCGTCTCAAACAGTAAGATATACTGTGGCCCGTTGGATCTCCATAATTTTAATAAACTAAAGTTATTATTAAGTAAGATACTGGCAACTATTTCTTATGGTTATAGATACTTTGGTCTTTGCATTTTTGATGTGGAAATGAAAAAAATGAGCTTTTAAAAAGTGGGAAATACAAAAACAAATGTTATTATGATTAGAAACTGTTCCTTGTCATACTATGTTGATTACATTATTTATCTGGCCAGCCATGTATATCAAAGAACCGATAACCTATGGGGAAAAAGGTTCTTGAGTGGCAGCCTCGTACCGGTAGGCGAAGTTTAGGTCCTCCCCCCACTAGATGGAGTGGTAAGACATGCAGGTAGTCGATGGATGCAGGGGGCTCAGGACCGTGCTTTATGGCATTCCTTGGGGGAGGCCTATGTTCAGCAATGGACTTGTGAGGGGCTGTAATGATGATGATATTTAAATCTAGATAACGAAGTTTCTCGAGGGCTGGAGTGATGTTAACTACACATCTTAATTTCGTAGTAATAGCAACCCCCATTCCATCCGCACAGGTATCAATAAAATCATTAACAGCTATTCACAATCTGCCTCAGCGTGATACATAGTTTTATTTTGTCTAAGTAGTACACAACAGATATGTACCTATACAATTGTAGTAACTTTATTATGGTTAAGTTTTTTATATGTAGATAATATAACCAATTTTCGTAGTGGTATATACTTTTAGACACTTTAAAATCCGTTAATGTCACAAAAACAAAATACATGACCTTTGCCCTAAAAAAGACGAGTCTACCTACTTCTGGCTCTATCTTTGCTCACTTCTGCGACTCTCTAAATTACACCTCTTGCTTGTGTCCTACGCTGGAAAGAGTTGAATCCATTAAATACCTAGAAGTCATTGTTGATTCTACTCTCACTTTCAAATTGCACATCGATTCCCTGGTATCTAGACTAAGAAAACTTATTTATATTTTTAAATCCCTCCGACACATAGCTGATCGTTCTATTATAAAATCTATTTATTACGCTCTTAGTCAATCAACAATCAGCTATTGCATCACAGTATGGGGTGGTGCAGCCAAAACTCACCTTATAGAAGCTGAGAAAGCTCAACGAGCAATCCTCAAAACTGCAGCTAAATTCCCTTATAGACATGCTACGTCGGAGCTGTATAGGTTAATGGGATGTCCTCACCGTTAGGCAAATATTTATTCTAAAAATAATAACCAGAAAGGATTCCCAAGTGGATTAAGATCCGAATCTCAACACCACAAAAAGAAGAAAGGACAAAGTATGTCCTTCAACGACGGTTAAATCCAGCTTAGCCAGGAGACACTATACCTATCTCAGTAATTATTTATACAACAAAATAAATAGGCTGCTATCTATATATCCTCTTCCTGAACACGAGTGTTGAAAAAATACAATAAACTGGCTCAAATCTTTAACATACGAATCCACTGAAAGTTTCTTACATCCTCAACTTTAATAACACGCACATTATATATAATTATAACATTATTTATGTACTTTAATCTAAAATATGTATCTGTATAATTTAATTAATTGGCTTTGTTATATTATCCTTCAATTTACGAAATGTCGATTTTCTCATAACCAATAAAATGAAAATAATGATGTCTTCAATATGTTATAAAAACGTGTAAATTAAGATGTACAATCCGTGAGGAGGGACCTGGTGACCTATGGAACAGGTATTGTTTAATACCTTTATTAGGCACCAGTCTCTCACAAACCAGGGTTCAATACGTTTATAGTTTAACATGTTTGTCATAAATAAACCTGTTTGTGATGAGAAAATAAACATAATTTCTATTTCTATTTCTATTACTACGGGTTTCATTGGACAAATGTCCAGCACCCAGTAACGTATTTAGGCCATTAATTTACTTTTTTATCGGATTGAGGTCACTTATTTACATCAATGACATCAAAATGCAAAAATCAAAATGCAGATGCCAGCCTTCAGGACTAAGATGGAATGCCTCATTTCCAGTAAAAAGTGTCTCCGGTTTTCTACACTCACTATACGAAACACAGCAGCATTAAACAACTGGTATTTTACCTTAGTATATTGTGAGAGCGGGGTCCGTCCCCGGTCGAGCCGACCCATTCTTGATACAACTTTAAATAGTAGTCTACCATGTCTAAGTGATGGCAGATGTCTTTTATATATTATAATAATATATTATTTTAGGTTATAGTGTTATCCTGATGATAAAACTTATAGCAGTTACGAAGTGATTTCACCAGACTTATATTATTCATCAGATTATATAGTTACTTCGTAACAGGCTTTAGGGGCTTAGTCGGAGCAAGCATTTGTGTGAAAATGGCAAAATATTTTCGTCTTCGTCTCATTTCATTGTGTTGTAATTGTCCTTTGTCTTAGACATTGCATTCTAACCTTGCTGATAGTGACGTTTATGATCGATTTTTCTATATTCGATTATCACTTGGTAAGAAATGAATATTCACAATCGATTATTAATCATTTATCAAGCTCCTGTAAAACTTTATTCAAACTTGCACCAAAACACATGAACAAATTTACAGTCTTTTAGTTTAAACTTTAATATAGTTATGGGATTTGGATAATCAACATCTACTCTGTATTGTCATATAAGGTTGCAACGTACACTTGTGGCATGTGTGTTCCTACACAATTCAGTTAGAAGCTTCCGATTATTGGAAGTTGTGGCCACAGCAATCCATACTATGTAGGTAGAGTTCTTTAGATGTGACCATTGTCGAGAATCTGTTAACACTATTTCTTTATTTGATGCAGTATATTCTTTTTAGTTCAAATATATCCGAAGTAAGCCAACAGCAAGAATATTAAGTCATTGCAGAGTTATTATTCGTTATATAAGAGATAATTTAGGGGGTATATGCTGAAAATTAGAAAATGAAAAGAGTTACTTGAAAATTCTTAATAATTATTTTATTTTAAGAAATAAAATTTCTTTCATTTTCGTTTCATTGAATATAATAGAAAAATCTGAAATAAAAATTCAATTGAAAAAATTTTCAGTACAAGAAAAAATTTAACGAAACAGATAATCGCGATAGAAGCCTATTCCCAATTTAATTATATTAATTACAGCTTTATTACAATTTTAATGATAGTTGCTTAAATTTACGATATACATATTAACGAAGCCTTTAGATAAACCAGAACGAAAACAAAACGTTTACTTGTATTGCACAGTAATAGAATACATTAAGAATTTAATTATTATTGTGTAATATCTAATCGTTAACTATAAAATTACATACTTTTTCACAGTTTTATTTAATGTCACGTGGAACTGGAATGATTTGAGTATTTATTTAAATCAATAAAATAATAAATATTTGTCATGATCAGATCAACAAAGGAAGATAGATAGAGCGCTGCGTACGTTTTTAGTACTCGTATTGCCGAAAAATGCGCTCCGTCTTTTTTATTTGTTGGTCTAAGGTCATGATAAGACAAATAGTAAAACCTAAACGATAATTTCAAAATGGCGAGTTCAATATTTGAACATGATTTTGGTGATAACCTTTGTATTCAACTTAAATATATGTTATTATAACTACAATCGAGAATACCAAAATGGGTTTCGATGTAATTCTTATACATATATAATAATAATTTACATGTTTTATTTTGCGTTATCATATTTATAACATCTATTTATAAAAAAAAAACAAATGTAACAAAAGTCTTTGAGCTTGGACAACTAAAAATGGCCATATTCTAAACAATATTATGTACAATGAAATCTTATTTTCAATAATGAAATAATATACAACACCTAATTCCTACAATTTACAGAATTCAAGTCACATTTTATCCTAAGAACAGTCGTGAAATACTATTGTACAATAATTTACAAGAAAGCTTACGTTTAAAAAAATAATTGATATGCAACAAGCTATATAACATAGCTTCTATTTGACAATAGGTATCATTTATCGAAAAACAATATCATTTGCTATGATTAATAAACATACAATACCTATGTATGTAATGGTTGAAATTTTGAAGAATAACTTAACACATCCAATCTTATTAAATAATTAATACCATATTTATTTTTCTTCAGTCATTTTCCGGGTAAGTCGTTGTCAAAATTAATAATAAACTTCTAAAATGTGTAGGTGCATGATGTATAACCCAAAATACGTCCATACTAGATTGAGTTTCCCGCCTATTGTGACCATAAATGTTAAATTATTACTGGTCTATTTTCATTCCTAGTAAAAATCTTTGGCGGTAACTAAAAAAAGAAGAAATCAACATGTTGATGATATCCTTGTAAAAACTGTCCAAAATAAATTTTCATACGTGAAAGTTACTTTATTTTGTATATAAATGTCTATGAAAATTTAGTATCAACGACGAAACAATTAAATAACCTCAGACCGATAAAGAAAAAAGACGGTGCGCTGAGTACATTTCGATTGACGAAAAACAAGCCACATTTGAATCTAAAATATTTTTTGCAACCAACAACAATGTCATTACATATGTGTGCGTCCAGAAGTGAGCTTTTAAGGTGTGATAAAGAAAGAAAGGAAAGAAAGAAGAAAGATGAGTGCGTGTCAAAAAAAATTGCATGGTTTTTGTTTTTTGGGTCGCTTGAAATGTATGCAGCGCCTCGTCTAACTTCGTTGGGCAGAGGTGGTATAAAAAATCTCTTCTATCTAATCAAAATGGCCGCAACTCCAATAATTTGGATTTTGCCGCCATTTTAGTAATCACATAATCTCGTGTAAATCGATTTAAAAAAAATTACATCGCGTTTTTTTTTTGTTTTTCGCAGTACATTGCAGCCAGTGCTAAAATAAATTATAAAATATTTAGTTCTGTCATACACCTTTTTACAATGCAATATGTTGTTAGTATGTTTTTTGAATTACGAATAATAATTACTATTGTACTAAATACACGATAGCAAAAGATATTAGAAAACGCCAAGGAAAAGTGTATTTGAATTTTCTGTAATATTATATTTTTAATATTAAGTATATATATGAGCAATGTTATATAATAGTAATTGCACATTTTGCAATCAAGCCGAATGAGATTACATACGGCGAGCACCAGTTTTTGGCACAAACACTTCCGATTGACACTTTCATTTATTGTTAATTTAAAAAAAAAACAATAGATATGTGGATATTTCGCTTTCGTATATAATAAAGAAATTGCATGGTTCGGTTGCTTCAAATTATCTAAAAATAAATCATGACCATGTCTCATAAACTTAAACGATAACAAAAGAACCGTTCGTAACAACGAATTTGAACAAATAATTCAAACAAAGCCTTTGATTTGGCTAACGTTTAGAATCCAAAAAATCTACCATCGCGAATATGGCTATGATCCAGCGGAGTACCAATTTGTATTTGGCGGTGCTGTCTTATCTACTGATTGGTGCGAATGAGACGGATGCGTAGCATGCGCTTGGGGATGATAGAGATGGAATGATGATGGTGGATGGAAAAACTGAGATTGATCTAATGGCGACGCGTAATCTAACGCCCCTGGAACTGCCGAATAAGCTTGGGGCTTTAAGGGTAAAGGGGCTTCACCCAAATACGAATGCCTCAATGCATCGGAATAAGCACTATTATCGTACGATATTGCATATTGCTGTTTATCTCTAGGAGAAACTGATCCGGGTGGAGTCATTGCTGAATGGTAATCACCGTAACTGGTGTAAGCTAAGGAACCGATTTCGGTGCTTTTATGACCAAGTTGCTCTCCATAACCCGACCCCTCGCTTCCTGGTGGTGTGGGGAGTGGTCCAGTTTGGCCATCGCTAGAGTAATATCCACCACCTCTTCCATCCCCTAAGAAGTTGCTGCGGATCACACTTTCCCTGTTCGCATAAAGTTGTCTTAATAACGCCGACGCTGGATTCGGAGTGTGATTGCCAGGTATCTGTCGATTGAGATGGTTTAGGTGATGATTTTGTGTGCCTATCCATTGAATCGTCGATTTCTGTTGTTGCTGTTTTAATAGAGCGTCCGTGGAAAAGTCTGTTGGCCTGTGTGAAATTTCCTTACCGTCCAACGATGGCAAATGTTTGGACATTGCATTCTCCAAGTCTCTCACTGAAGTTGCATCACTAGTCCCTTCTGGCATTGTTAGGTTTGTTTTCGTCATGTCTCTTTCAGCTGGAGATAAAGCTGCACCGGGATTGGAACTGCTCTTCCGTCTCTCATCGTCCCTTTCTGTGTCTTCTTCACAGTCGGTCGTGTGCTTTCGTTTTTTCAGTCTTCTTGCCGGCATCGGTGAGGTTCTTTCCGTGTTAGTGTGGAGAGGCAATGGCTGGGTGTCGTTAAGTCTAGTTAGGTGTGTTACATCTGACGTTGGTGGTACAGTTGAAGCAGATTCGGAGTTGGTTGGTGCTTCGGTTCTTTCTGTGGCATGGCGCGGCGGTGGAGGTGGAGCTCCTGGAGTGTCAGAATCCGGTGGCCCGTTTTCTGGGTCGCCTGTTGCTTCTTCACGTTTAACTCCTGGGACACTTTCTTCTAGCTGGCAGCAGTCCATTACCGTATTGGGATATTCGCGTCCGCTGAAAGAGAAATATATAAATTTATAGATATTGTTTAAAAAGCTGCGGTTGCGAACCCGCCTGCTAAGCTGCTAAGCACTGTAAAAACTGTTGCAAAATCCCCGCAGGGGGGGGGGGAGATTTTGCTATTTTGGGATTTTTCTATGGGGGCGGTCTGCGTTCAGCAGTAGTCTCCTATAGGATGTAAAGGATGAATGGAATAGATACAATGTTTAAGTTTCTCTAGCTGCTTTTTTTAATGAAAACAAAACGATAGTGGTGCCAATCAATTTGAGTTCTTCTAAAATTTGAAATGAATGCAATATTTATACCCAGATCAGCGACGGAAAGCTAAGGTGCGAGACGTTTTTTTAGTACAAGGGTGACTAATGAGCTCACAGTCCACATGATTTTAAGTGGATTCTGTCCAGACCCATAGACTACATCTATCCTCGATTCAGAATCAAAATGAAAATACGTTGTCACCCGTGAGGATTAACATGAAATGCTGCGTTTCCCGTAAAATGGTCGCCGGATCTCCACACACACCATATGAAATACAGCAGCAATTAGTTGCTATTTTACGCTGATATTTTGTGAGAGCGTAGTGTACCGCGGTCGAGCCTACCACGTATCTATCAATACGTGGTAGGCTCAACCATCTACGATCTAGCAACGACTAATTTAAATCCTGCATATAACTGAGGTCCATATTCAGATAAAGAAATTACAACTTCAAATATACCTAATAGAAAACAGAAAAATAAAGGGCCTGTTCTTAGTTTCGCGTTTTGTTTTTTCTTTGTTATGATTTCTTATATTTACACATGAACACTGCACATTGAATAAAACAGTTTTTACGGATTATATCCCGTTTAATTTTACTTATTTTTAATTTCCGACGTTTCGTGTGCTTTGCTGCATCCATAGTCACGGACTGCTGGCTCAAATTAAACGCTATAAAATCTATAAAATAGTTTTATTCAATTTGTTTATGTTGATAATAATAACCTAGTTATTTTGTTTCAATGTCTAGTTATGTTGTTACACGTAATAATAATAATTTTATTACTCAATCCTTATTTAAAGGGTTTTAAGTTAATTAGTAAAATATCACTAAATCTATTTAGACTTACCTGATGACATAATTAACGCAAATGATATTTTGTTCTTCGGCGTTTTTGGACGAGCAGACGACAGTGGCACACGTCTGCATCCAAGTGTACCCACCCAGTTTGTTCATAAGCCGATAATAATGCGTTAACACTTGCCCTTTGTTCATTACTGCAACAATAATATTTTTAATATTAGTCTATTTACGACCTAATGCTTAGCACACGCCTCTAATTTTTGATAAAGTTATAAAGTAATTAGCCGAGGAGCACTTGATAATATAGAACTTGAAAATGTTTACTATAATTTAGTCAGTACCAGCGGGGATCGAACCCGGATTGGGTTGCTCATTTACTGTAAAATTTACGGCGGACATAGTGAGCTTAACCCCTGATTAACGGCTGCTATATAATAAGCCTTAAAAATATGCTATTTCAAAATTTCGGTAAGTATGCTGTACGCCGATAATTTGTGGGTAGTTTAGTATCTGTATTTAATTTTCTTGCACTAGAGCAATAGCTATATCATTACATTGCCCTAGTGGCATTATACTGAAAGAAGAGGATAATATGCTACGTTTTATTATATGCTACGTATTAAACCTGTTTTCGTGGTCGAAATCCAATCGCCGCAAGAGTGACGAATGGTCAAAGTCCACCTTATGACAATTGGATGATGTAGTCTATTGACAACCATCGTGTATTAAGAATCAAAATGCAGATACATTATGACCCCTGAGGTATAATATGGTATGTCTCGTTACAAATTAAGCGATTTTAGCGTTTTTGAGGCGAAATAGTATCGTGGTCAAGAGTGAGGAGCGGCGATATGCTCCTGTTTGGCCGGCCCACGCGCAATTTTATTGCACGTTATTCATTTGATATTTGTTTTTAAAATGAAATATACTCTATTATTTTAAAATAAGCCCATAATTCCTTCATGTATTAACTGGTGAACACATAGACAGAATTTAATTGAAATAGCTTTAATTACATTCGAATGAAACTGCTTTCTCATTTAATGGACGTAGCTAAAATTGTAGATTTTGAGGAAACTGCGATCTTTTTGTATCGAGCCAAAATGTGTCAATCGTGTTTTGGCCATCATAATCAATAAGAAAAATCTTCAACTTTCATAATGATTAAAAAAAAGGTGAATTCGTATTTTTTAGTATTTATTTTATAAAGCGTGAAAAATCTGCTTTTTTCACCTTAATGTAAATTAAAAATATTTTCAAGTGTCAAGTGATAAATTTATTTTTTTAATTATTTTTAAAGTCATCCTGAAGTGAGTCCATTGAAATAATTTCCAAGAATCCATATTTCAAAATATAAATAGTTTTTGACCTTGTCCCTTGTAAAATATTCATCATAATTAGTTTAGACCTTAGCAAGACATACACATACTTCAAATTCTTTTCGTTCCCAAATATTTTAAACAAGACGTTAATAGGAGCAAAGTTTACTCATCACATCAATCAGCCCAAAGTCGATACGTAGACATAAAAGGGTATGTTAGCCGCAGTGACCTAAAGCCTTCTAATATCGACCTTGAATTAGTACCCTAAATTGATGTTCGATGACGATATTATTCATATTGTTCTAAACAATAAATTCGATAAGATTTAATGGAATAAGCCTCATGCCACACCGTAGGAATTATTATCATATAAAACTAGCGATCAAGCCCGGCTTTTCACGGGTGATTTCTGGATCAATTTTTATTCGATTTGACTTATCGAATAAAAAGTTAATTGCTATGACTTACAAATTTTTTTCCATAACAGAGAACATTCTCTACACCTTTAACACTGCTTCTTGTGGTTGATTTGGTTTTTTCGTCTATTTATATTTTGAATAGGTATTTGAGATGATTATAATATGGTTTAAGATAATCCACCACCCTGTTTGGCCCGTGAGTGTCGTGTGGTACCTAATTATGGGAAATGCCTGTAAGATTTCATAGCTTGATATCATCAACCGTGTAGTGGCAATGTAAGAATATCTACTACCCCATATCGACAAAAACGGGGCAATGTCCCCCCTAGGAGGCAATTTATGGGGGAGGCCTGTGTTCAACAGGGGACTTACAGGCTGTAATGGATGGAAGGATGGCGTATCTTTCCCTCAATGGGAGAGTCTTATATTAAGCAATGGACTGTTAAAAATAAAAAAGACGTGTGGCACTCGGGGACTGCCGCGGTTAAGCTATTGCATAGCATTTTGTATTAATTTATGCAATTATAATTATTTATTTATTTTATTTATGCAGTATTTCTTTTTCTTTGATATTAATTCAAGTTACACTTTTTGAGCGTGGTGACCGATAAGAAAACAATTTTTTTTTCTTTTATTAAATAAATAAATAATAAATGCACTTTGTTCATTCATATTCAAAACACTTTATACACAAATTTTGCAAGTACAGCTATTCACTGTTGTACATAAATACCTATACACCTATATACTTTCTCATAAACAGCTGCTTATGTATTCGTCCGATTTCGGAGCAGCTCGTCTCGATTCGTGCGAGCTTTGTAGAGTACGTCTAGTTGCACGCACACAAACACCGTGTCGAAGACTGCCGAAAAGAAACGACGTTAGACAATTCACGGCCTTCAAGCTACACCTCCGTGCCCGTCGGAGTGGGGAGCGTGAGGTTTTTTCGTTACGGAATAAATTTCTGGATTCGGTCCCCGCGCTCAAGGCCCGCGATAGAAGCTATGCAATAGCTTAAAAATGTCTGTCAGATCAACAAAGAAAGCGGACAGAACAATACGTACATTTCAAATGACGTCGAAATAAAACCACGCACTCACGCACGCACATGCATCTAAAATCATATGCAACCAACAACAAGATGTTGACCGTGGTTGCATGGTTTTAAAACGTACGTAGTGTTCTGTCTCACTTTTGTTTATTGGTCTGAGATCATATGAAATTTAAAATGGCTGAGTTGTATATAGGTTAACAGATTTCTGATATTTGCTAAGAAAGGTTGATCTTTACATTAAATATTCATCTATTACGATAGTTTTTGTGAATTTTCTCTAATAAATTAAATTTTCGTCGTAATTTAGGATTTACGTTACAAAATACATAGAAATGGTGGTTACACTGCGATTGGAGACAAGTCTATCACCACACTTATAATTAATTGCGGACAGAAACAATGTGAACGACACGTGTATTGTGCTACGTGAATCATTAGTGCCGAGTCAGTTTTTGGTTTTGTTGTCGCATTGTTTATTGTCGGTTGGCGTTTTTAACCGATGCGCTTGGACCCGGTCCAACGGGCGAAACTTTAAAGGCGCCATTTGTCGATTGTTGTAGCTCATTGTTGTGGTCCACTACATCTTTTTGCATAGGTATTTTAAGTAGATCTACGTAATTGTTTTATGTTTATGGCGATAACGAAAATTGAGTATGTGGAATTATGACTACTATTCAATTATTTCATTTGTGGCCGTGGCCCCAAATTGTGGAAAAGGTGAGATCTTCCGCCGGGTTAGGTGTTTTGCCCGGCGAGCGGCTAACGCTCCGTGTGATAGTAGGGACGATGCGTATTTACGCGACCAGGTTTTTATACCAGGTATTTACTTGCAAGTACGCCGACCAAGTGCCGACCCAAAATACTCACAAGAATTCAAAGTATTTGAATGTTCTTACTCTGTCGACACTCGATACGATTCTGCTTCTTATACATATTAGATTACGGATCAATGTTCTATCAAGGTATATTTACGTTAAAGGATTGGAAGTATTTTTTTGTAAACGCGATTGTGTTCTTTATTTGTATACAGTTACGGATCAAATTTCCGTGCAAGTATTTTTCTTCCAACAAGACTTGAAAGTTGGAACTTTAAAGGTTTGGAAGTATTTTTTTTGTAAACGCAAGTGTGGTCTTTATTGTTATATCGTTACGGATCAATGTTCTATGCAAGTATTTTTCTTTCAACAAGGCTTGAAAGTTTATTATTTTAGCATTTGCGCTCCTTATACATATGATCTTCGGATTAATTTTCGATGCAGAAATAAAATACTTGAAAGTTTCTCGAGCGCAGGTTTTTGGCACTGGTATCTGAAGGTGGACGTAGTTGAAAGCCCTGGTACTCGATTTTGCAAGTACGGCTCATCTCTATGTGATAGATACTTCGGAGCTATTCTATATACTTATACTATTTTTACTTCGGAACTTTCATAACGCGATTTAGGCTTCGATGTGTTTTGGCTTATGGCGCGACGACAGCGCCGCCACACATTCATTCAAAATCATTCATCAAAAAACCACTGCTGAACGTAGTACTAAACATAGCTTGTCTCATAGAAAGAATATGTTCTATTGTTGAGGTACGCTTGGCTTGTGGATGTGAGACCGCAAGTTTTTAACACGCTTTTATTAACGTAACGTAACGTCATTTTTTTACATAATTTTCACCAATTTGTAGACGGCCGATTGACTTGAAAATTTGCACTCGTATCAAGGACCGATTACAATACATTATTGGATGGCATGACAGGATTACTACTATAGTATTAAATTATCAGCTTAGGATCGATGCGTGTAATTTAAGTTTTTCTAGAGTATAATATTGTTAGTATTTCGAGCTGTTAGCCCGAAGATGCTGCTGCCCGTCACCTGTTTAGTTCCCTATCGCCTCTTACGGCACCTACGGGATAATACGGACAGGACTCTACTACGCTGCCAGTATACGGCGCTACACTAAAAATAATAAATGTCAGAACAGAACAGAAAGAATAATAGTTTAGTGATAGAAAATACCGAATTGCACGGCCGTGATCAAAAACATTGTTTATTTGCTTCGAAAATAGGCAGTTGTACAATGGAACTTATTGTGTGCACTACAGGTGCATCTTCTATAAGCAGTTTTGTTGTATGTATGTAGATGTGAGGGACAATGCAATAACGGTTCTAACATACAAGTTGTAGATCTTAATTTTAAATTGGGAAGAGTATTAATAGCTAGAGATACAGGCAGTCCTGTCAACCTTACATCAAATTTGATATCACAGATTCTCCCAAAAGAACACCGATTCATACCAAGGATGATTCGGGAGGCTATTGAAATCAAGAAAAAACTTCCTAATTTCAATAGAGAAGATAGCACGATGCTACCATCTGCACGGGATCCTGTAATTAATAAAATTAAATCCAAACTCAAATATAATACTTTAAAAAATAAGGGTGGCAAACGAGCACACAGTTGGTAAGTGGAAGCTGTAGCCCATAAAAATCTACATCCGATGAGGAATCAAAATGCAGATTCGTTGGATCGACTTTCGTCTGATTCGTTTTGAGGACCAAGATGGAATGCCTCGATTCCAGTAAAACGGGTCTCCGGTTCTCTACACTCACCATACGAAATACAGCAGCCTTAAACTGCCACTTTACGCTTGTTTTCTGTGAGAGTTTTTTCCCAGTTTTTACCCATTCGTGCTACAACCATAATATAGCTGTAGCGTGGCTCTACCACGTATAAAACTGCAAGCGTTCAAAATACTGAAAGCTCGTTCTGCGTATATCGGACGAAAAATAATAATTAAAAGTTGAAGGTAGCCTTCGTTAACTGTGACATCAGGACGTCAAACTCCTCAGTCACCCCGTGACCATGGGTGATGTAAAGTGCCAAAAACATTACGAATGAAACTCGATAAAATCTGTAAAATTTGTTTTATTCCATAAAATAGAAAGTCTTATAAGTAGGTGATATAAACTAGATTTAGAAGCAGAATTGTCATTCCTCAGTAGCATTCAGCTACATTGTTTTAAACAGTCGGAAGTCTCCAACATAAGTTTTAAATTTTATTGCCTTATATACAAAATTTGAATATCAGGCGGTCAGTTATCGTTACTGGCAACATCAGAAATCCTGGCCGCGTATAGTTGTAACCAAATTACCCGCTTTCTAACAAACGCCTGGACTTTTATGCTAATTTCTACAATTGGTATTCTACACCCGGAGTGTCCACATTTGACCGGCATCTGTAGAGACATTGTGCATTTTAAATTTAAATTAATCGTCTCGTAAAGCTATCAACAGTTTTGGTGCTAGAGAAAAACTATGACGTTAACGCGTTCGTGATTCGTGTATCTAAACGTCAGCCATCTTGTTTTGGTTTGGCGCGAACGGTGACAAAACCGTTGCATAATTGCTGTCCTTCAATACATACTCTTTCATGTTGTGTTGTTCTGCAAGTGAATCCTGGCTTACGCATCCTTATTGTCATCGTTGATCATAAATCTTATGTCAATATTACCACGTATTTATATTTATATGACTTATCGAATACTTCGTATGAAAGTTGAAGTTACTTTAAGTGAGAAGGTAATATAAGAATGACGTGACCAATAATTAAAATTAATCTTGTAAAATTATAGAGTTTTGAATTTCGTTTGTTATGAAAGTTGTAATTTTAAATAATGTAATAAAAATACAAAAAAAAAACTAATCGAACCTCAGTTATACTATCATGTTGAAGCTATGTCAAAGAACTTTAGGGAATGGCATTTCCCACGACTAAGCCTAGGGAAAGGAAACTGAAATGACGGTAGAAGAATTATTATTCAAATCACAGCTCATATGGAGACGAGACGGCATCTGGCGTCAGGCTAAATTGTATTCTTAGACGAATAAGATAACATAATGATATCGGGAAATATGTTAGAATTTATGACGTATTATAAATTAATATGAATTTAATATAAAATTGAATAAATTTTGCATTGATTGAAATATTTAAATGAGAGTAATGCATGCATAAGCCGTGGTAGCTCAGATGGTTAGCTCTCCCTGCAAACTTCATAGTAGGTACGCGAGCAAACCGGGTTCGATCCCTGCCGGCACCAATGATATAGTTAATTGCAATTTTAAGTTTTGATTTACCACGTGGTCGGCGGTGAAGGAAAACATCGCGAGGAAACCTGCATGTCTGAGAAATAGGACGAAAAAAAGTATTTAGAAGACATGTGAATTTCGCAAACACGCATTAGGGCAGCGCGGCGGTCACTTCCTTGCCCTAAAACCCTCTCAGAAATGAGCAAAGGCCTGTGCCCAGCAGTGGGATATATATAGGCTGTAACTTTAGCTTTTTTAACTTATAATGCATTAAAATAATATGTGCTACGTACGAGAAGTAGAAAGAGATGTCAAGGTTATTTTATTTGCAACAAACTTTAGAGCCCGCGGGCTCAAATTTAGTCTGTGCCAAAAATGGTAATCTGTGTGTGCGTCCTACGACGTACCTCGTACTTTCGCACAAATTTTGTTCACAGTGCCTGTTATGTGGTACTTATTAATTTAATATGTTTAGCTTAGTATATTTGTAGTGTCGTCAGTATAAAACTAAAAAAATTTAACATCGTACAATCCATAAAAATAGTTTTATTTAAATAGATACTAAACTTAAAGAAACAGATAATAAATCAAATATTTTAATGCAATAAAAAATTAACAAAAGATAAAATGCTACAGGAGAAGACAAGAAAATGAAGGGTAGAATAAAAAACAAGAGACGCGGAAAAGAAAATTAGTAGCGTCGTAACATTAGGACATTAGAAATCGTTCCGTACAACCAAAAGTTACCCTCAAAACTCAACGGAGTCATAAATTTTCCTCCTTACGTACCTTCAGCCGCCAGTCGTCTTGACATGGATTTCTATATGGCTCAGACTGAATACAAATTGACCGTTGCGACATTTACTTGCAAAGGATTTCACCACGCATTTTGGGTCATGGATGGACGATCGACACATCAGTGGTCGTTATTAAGAACAATCGATGATTAATACTGTTACGAATCAGTTCAATAACATGTAGTAGTTACAAGGGCACTTGGACAATCTCTTCTCACGATACTGAATTTACAAATTGATACATTTTTATGGGGAGTTTTCCTGGTTCAGATATGACGGTAGTTAGAAAAATAAACATATAAAGAGAAACCTTTTGTAGGTACATCCTTTTGTTGTACATTGATCAGAATACGTTTGATAATATTAACAATGATGACGGCGTAATCCATCATTCCATTTCATCACGTGAATGACATTAAGACGTCAACGTCGTGCCTTGATGAGGCATGCAGATTTTTTTTATAGAGTAAGGGTGACAAACCAGCACACAGTCCACCTGATGGTAAGTGGATGCTGTGGCCCATAGACATCTAAATTTATCCTCAATTAAGAATCAAAACGCAGATGCGTTGTCACGTCTGAGGTCTAAGATGGAATGCCTCGTTTCCAGTAAAAAAGGGTCTCCAGATCTCTACACTCACCATACGAAACACAGCAGCATTAAGCTGCTATTTAACGCTGGTATCCTGTGAGAGCGTGGTCTTTCCCCGGTCGAGACGACCCATTCGTGCTACAACCATAATATAGCTGCAGCGTGGCTCTGCCACGTTTAAAAATGCAGGAGTAGTCATTGGACGCAGGTGGTACAACAAATTTCAGATGCAAGAATTATAAATATTTACCGTTACCGTTACAGTAAAGGGACACACGGGCAGAGGAAGGCCGAATAAAAGATGGATCGATTGTGTGAAAAGTGATATGAGAATGAAAGGAGTAAGTATGGAAATGACGGCTGATAGAGAGGAATGGAACAAGAAGATTTACTGCGCCGACCCCAGATAATGGGAAATGGTTTAGAGAATGATGACCGTTACCGTTACAGCTTACTGAAGTCCACTGCTGAACAGATTACCTCATATGGAGAGATATTTACCGTTTTTTCCCCATTGGCAAGCGAGTTAGCAATGGCAGTTTTTTTTTACTTTAGTCGCTATTAGGAAGATCCTAATGCCTATATCTTAATTTGTTTCCCTTTGACGCATCTTACGAAACCCACGGGAAGATATGGCGCAGTAGAAATTTTTACACCGCCACGGTAGAATTAATAAATATTTATTATTTTTAAATTACGTAAAATATAGAATACTTACAATCTACATGGCATTTCCTAAGTTTATTGGCATCTTCGCCGTGGCAGAGCGCGTAGAGGTTTTTCCCGGTGAGTTCTTCAGCCGTATACCCGAGAAGCTCTGACACCCTGCTAAGAAATTAAAAGAAAATCAATCTCAAACGCTATTCAATTTTAAGATGCCGTTAAGTCTCGTGCTGTCTCTGTCACTTTAAATCAAAGTGACTGTGACATCACGAGACTTGCTTTCAGGTGGACCGTGTGTTCGTCTACCTCCCTTAATCTATAAAAAATGTCCAAGGGGCTACTGCAGCCCATTGATATTTGCAAACAAATACAAATTAAGGAGGTCACAGATGTGTTGTCACTCCCAATTGAATGAATGAATGAGAACTAGGCTTGGGTGAAAAATATCGATATTTCCTCATATAAATATTTATATATATCGTCGATTTATCTTTTATCGATTCTTAATCGCCATATATCGATATTCGATATTTATTTTAGAGTATTGAGTTCGTACCAATTTCGATATATTTTGAAATTTCGCATTCATGTGCCGTTGTCGTTTTTATTTCGTCGTACATCCGTCCCGTAATATAATTTTGGGCCTTATCCTACTATATCATATATAAAATGACGATATATCGTTATTTATCACGCGATATATATATATATATATATATATATATATATATATATATATATATATATATATATATATATATATATATATATATATATATATATATATATATATATATATATATATATATAGAGACCCTTTTTACTGAAAAAGAGGCATTCCATCTTAGTCCTCACGGGTGACAACGCGTCTGCATTTTGATTTGTAATCGAGGATAGATGTAGATGTCTATGGGCCGCAGCAACCGCTTACCATCAGGTGGACTGTGTGCCCGTTTGTCACCCTATCCTATAAAATATATATATATATATATATATATATATATATATATATATATATATATATATATATATATATATATATATATATATATATATATATATATATATATATATATATATATTTAGAGACCCTTTTTACTGAAAAAGAGGCATTCCATCTTAGTCCTCACGGGTGACAACGCGTCTGCATTTTGATTTGTAATCGAGGATAGATGTAGATGTCTATGGGCCGCAGCAACCGCTTACCATCAGGTGGACTGTGTGCCCGTTTGTCACCCTATCCTATAAAAAAAAAAAAATATATATATATATATATATATATATATATATATATATATATATATATATATATCGATACCGACTAAAACTATCGATACGATATATATCAATATTCTTTTTCACTTTCCTATCCCCAAATAAGACTATCACATATCATGATAATATTAAAATATATTCTGTAGTTTTTATTTAACAAAATAAATCATAAGTCACCAAATAGGCCAAATACGTAGTACAATATTATATTATAGTGAGGGCAGACAAAATCGACATTTATTTTATAAATTATAATATGGATAATATGTCTTCCATACTAATGTAATACCTGGGTTCACAATGCGCTATTCGGAAGTCGAAGTTGATCCTCGTAACGAACATATCCGACTCGAGTCTGATCTCGTGAACTGATGGTGGCGGTAGAGCGATCGCAAGTGCTACCATCCCTAGGAGGGCTGGTGGTGACTTGCGACTGTGGGAGAACGTGTACTGCGGTCGAAGACGGCACAGCATCAGTACCACCTGAAAAGAAAAAAATATTGAATGTTATAAGTGCCGTGGCGATGGGGCCCTAAAAATCCACTAGAACGATTTTATTCAAAGGATGGCGGTAAATTTTTTATACCAGACGTAAATATTGGACCCTTTTTATTGGAAACGAGGCATTGCATCTTAGTACTCAGAGGTGACAACGCATTTGCATTTTGATTCTTAACCGAGGTTAGATGTAGGTGTCTATGGGCCACAGCATCCACTTAGCATCAGGTGGACTGTGAATTCATTTGTCACCCCTATTTTACTAAAAAAATGTTTAACTAGACCGAAGCAGTGTCAAAGATACGAAAATTCTAGTATTGCGACCGTCAATCCATAACAATTGTTCAGACTCCGGGGGGGGGGGGGGTATATTGCCATAGATGCCACGCTTGGCGAGCGGGTTGGCAACCGCAGTTTTCAGGACCGTGCTTTGTGGCATTACTTGGGGGAAGCCTATATTCAGCAGTAGACTTGTGAAGGGCTGTAATGATGATGATGATGATGATGATGATGATGATGATGATGATGATGATGATGATGATGATGATGTTTAGACTCCCCTACAACGGGAGAGGACTATCTAACTACATACCTATATTATTTGACGATAATTTTTACTACTACATTTATCTAAAGGCACGTAAATTCAAAGTTCAGCAGTTTCTCTACATTTTAATAAAAGTAATCAAAACTTGTTGAATATAAAGTCCATTCAAAATACGAAACGTGTTCCTGGCTTTATACAACGATAATGATTCAGAAATGCACGTACGCTGCTAATTTTCAGGTAGCAAACTCGCGAGAGGATGAACCAGTTTTGAATTTGAGCAATAAAATACTTGCCCGTAGCGTTTCTCGGGTTAGGGAAGTAATGGATGTTAGTTACTAATTGCTATGTCGATATAACGCCAAGTGCGGGCAATTAAGATATAGATAATTGCGAATTATGAGTTTGTTTTATAGTCAGCTTTCTATTCTGTTCATATTTCATTAGATGTTATGTTTACGTCTATAGATGGTGATGAAACAATTATAAAAGGTATTTAATATAATATATTAATATTCACTATATCCAAAATATAGCAAATGCCACAAAAACTTCTGGAGTGTCATGTGTTACATCAAAATTTGGTAGATTAATATTTTAGTAGATGTTGTGATTACAGAATTATATAAATTAATATACAACAATAATTAATATATAATATGTAAAAGGCCATCTCAACAGCAATGAAATAAAATATATACACAAGCAACAATCCATTAATAACATAAATAATGACATCCCCAACATAAAAATATCCGCAAATCGTTTATGAAATAAAAGCTAAATTTTCACCCCGGAAACAATCTATTACAAACAACTTTACGCACCTACTAAGATATTTTCATGTTCAGATATAATCACATTTTATGTTCTAACACCGAGTTAAGACAAAAATTATGGGCCATAGCTTTTGCCTTGGGGCACCCCGCGCGGTGCTATAACTCTAACCACTGATATTTGTGATCTTGGGAGGATAAAGAGGCTACAATCATTTATTAGGAAGTTACTTATTCCGATATCTCTATTATATTACACAGTAACGAATGAATTTGCTTTGTGTTTGGATAGTTTCTTTGAATACATTAATATTAAAACAGTAGGTAAATGCATAATGTGTTAATTTAAAGATATTTCAGAGGGCTGGAATTATTAAAAAAATATCTGTTATTTGTTAAGTTCTACAAGAACTCCGATTATAAATTAAAAATAACCGGTCTAAGTCAGTTTCAATACCAGTTCTTCCACTAGAATACATGAGGCAAAATGGTAATAAAGACAAAATAAAAAACACGTTACAAAATTTTAAGCCCATAACTTGATTATTTCATCACCCGAATCGGATACTTATCAACAGTTGAGGCAATATAATTATTTTGACTTAATTTTGTCTATAGATACCAACCCGCCAGTTACCACTTTCTCCGTATCTGGATGTTTCCCCCTCCTTGTTTCTCCCAACCTACATCGAAAATGAAAATTTAGCGTCCATTTAATTCTCATTTACAAACTAGATAAGAAATAAAATGTCCACAAATTTCCAGTCTCTGATGACGGGGAAGTCATAAATTTTTCTTACAATGGTGATAACATTTCAAGGTGAAAGAATTTCACTTTAATGTGTCATAATGCTTAAGAATAAAGTGATTGGTTTTTTAAACACAGTAACTAAATATTACTTTTAAATACCCATTACCATAATATATCATATTGTGATGATTTTGTATTTGTACCAACTGCAGGTTTACTAAAATTATATATGCGTTTCAGAAAGAAATAACAAAACGAAATTTCAACCAAAATGAAATTACTACGTTATAATAAAGAAATGAGGAAGGTACAAAACGGTACAAAAGCTAAAGACTTCAATAAAACTCCAGTTGGTACAACAGACAACTGAGATTATTCTTACCCTGTATCCAGATGACTTAAAATGACAGCCACGCTTTGTGAGTGTACTCTTCATCCTCACGCAGAAGGCTCGATCCATGCCTCTGAATAAGACGCCGCTTGCAGCGAGGCTCATTTGCGATGAAACTGTGTTAAGAAAACAACAATGGTTACTTACATATAATACTAATAATACATACATAATAGAACGGGGGAGTGGGCGGAGCCCGGGCAGCCAGTAAAATGTCACTAACATGTCAATTCACACGTATAAATGTCAACATGAGATGTATTATGACGTTACAATCGTTTCCAAATTCCGCATGCAAATTATTTAGAAAATGCCAAATTGCACCCTATTTACAAATAAATATCTATTAAAATTTAAACGATTTTTTTAATGATGATCTTGAACATTAATCAAAAGTCTAAAATGAGTAATTTACTCATTCTGTTAACACAGCGAATCGGGTTTGGCGACGCCAATCCTCGTACAAAATAAGGTTGACAGCCACTCTATTGTGTACTATAGTACTCTGTGGTTACTTAGCTCTACTTATATATAAAAATCAATTGCTCTCCGTTGGTTTCGCTAACACTCGGAAACCGCTCAACTGATTTTGATGAATGATTGTTGATTGCATTTGAGAGGGTCTCTGCATGGTTTAGATTTACAATTGGACCTGGTAGGTGGCGCTGTTGTCGAGATCCAGAAAACACTCGTGCGAAGCAGGGTGGATTGCTAATTGTTAATTTTACGTGGTAGAGCCACGCTGTAGCTATGTTATGCTTGTAGCACGATTGCGTCGGCTCGACCGGGGAAAGACTACGCTCTTACAGAATACCAGCGTAAAATAGCAGCTTAATACTGCTGTGTTTCGTATAATGAGTGTAGAGACCCGGAGACCCTTTTTTACTGGAAACGAGACATTCCATCTTAGTCGTCATGGGTGACAGCGCATCTGCGTTTTGATTCTTAATCGAGGATATATGTAGATGTCTATGGGCTTCAGCATCCACTTACCATCAGGTGGACTGTGTGCTCGTTTGTCACCCTATCCTATAAAATAAACTATTATAAGCCAGTGCTATTACTCGTATCCCACCTAATGGTAAGTGCTGATGCAGCTGATAATGGCAAAGCGCTCTAACTTAACAAAAGCTTAAAGTTATTGGATGGAAAGACAAAATAATTTTAAGTTGTGCATAATATACCTATATTATGTTTGTTTTAGTTTCTAAGTTTGTGACTACACTATTGTATTAGGTAAAACACCTGTGATGATAGTTATAAGTGGTAAATAAATTATAGTTAAAGAAAATCCATGGCCATATTGTAGTAAAGCCATATTTAGTTATTGCATAAGATGTATTTTATTTTCAACTATATTTAATAGTATTAACAAATTAAGAAAATATTAATTACGTAGGAGTAATTAAATAAACATAATAATTACTAAATAATTATTCGCCTTAGAGTGGCGGTGTAAGATAATTGACTACTCTATGTCATCCCGTAAGTATCGTTAAAGACGATAGAGGTAAATGAAACGGGGTATGGGTAGCAGCATCTAGCTGGTAATAACTTACACTATTAAAAAAAAACTACGGTTCGTAAACCGCCTGCCAAGCGTGGTGTGTGAGGTAAATATCCTCCATATGAAGCAACCTTTGAGGGGGAGGGAGGTGCAATGTTCAATGCTTATGATTTTACATAGACTGTAATGAATGATTTAATGAAAATAATTAATAAACTATAAGATAGACTTCTTGATCTAATATTCGACATTTACTTTTAATTAGTGTTTTGAATAGAAGATAGAGTCGCTTTTTCAATCTTACTATGACACCGTCAGCCTACATAGAAAATTTGGTTACTTACAACATTTAGTAAGTTACTTTAAGGAAATTATATTTAGATACAAATTACATACTGACGAAATACGAATAATATTTTTTGATCTTAGCGACATAACAGAAAAAACTGAACTGGTTATTTGAATAAAAAATCATGAGTGAAATTAGTTTAATTTAAATTTTCGTGTTTTTAAAAAATACTAAAAAAGGGCTCGAAAAAATAGATTTTCTCTAAAAAGAAAGGAACTTGAAAAAAACATTTATTATGTAACAGTTTTTCATTGCCTAAAAATACGGACAAAAAGACATTTTCTAAAAATAAATCCTAGCTATATCGATTTATTGCCCCCGAAACTCCCTGCACACAAAATTTTATGAAAATCGTTGGAGTTTGAGTTTCCGATATTCCGATTATATATATACATATATACAAGAATTGCTCGTTTAAAGGTATAGGATTAACCTTCCTAAAATAACTGTGAAAATAAGATGACTGATGGTAAATGTCCATTGCAGCCTAGGGACACCCGCAACCAATATCATGAACCACAGATGCACTCTGCATATTCTGTGTTTTTTATACTCCCTTACTGCAGTGAATGCATTGCTACTACCCCATTAAAACAGTTAAGGGGGTGGTATCAACGGACGGACGTAAGGCTGAAAGGGGCCACCACATACCACATTTAATATACATATAAGGGTTTAAATATAAGTAAAGAAAAAGTCGTAAAAAACATATCACAGCGAATTCCCTTCACGCTAGGGAAAAGCAAGTAATCATTTTAAATTAAGCGATGAAGAAGTGATTGATTGGTCGAGTGGGCAGCTAATTAAAAGATTCATGGGGCACAGCATTGGGTTCCAACAGATCAACATCACGGAGTAATTGATTTTACTCAGTTACGACATTCTAGAAAAATCACCAGTGGTTCCTAAACTTTATACATAGATTTGTGTTACCATTGAAGTCGAGCCGTGGTAGCTTAGATGGTTAACGCTCGCTGTAAATATAACAGAACGCGAGTAACCCGGGTTCGATCCCCGCCGCAATGAAATTGTTAATTGCAATTTTAAGTGATGATTTACCACGTGCTCGTCGGTGAAGAAAAACATCGTGAAGAAACCTGCATGTCTGACGAATAAGACAAAAAAATTTCAAAGACATGTGAAGTTCGCCAACACGCATTGGGGCAGCGCGGCGGACACTTCCTTGCCCTAAAAGCCTCACCTAGGCTGTAACTTTACTTTTTTTGAAGTCGAAATTGGACTATCGTATAAAATAAGCCACATAACATGTGATTCCGTCAAAAACAAGTTTGTACCACAACTAAATCTTTTATCATTCGTTTCTCTACTCCAGTGGTTTCAGAAGTATTAAGTAAACTCGGTACTTAACCCTACCAGCAATAATTTAATACTAAATCATAGTAATAAATTACTAGATTGTACTAGATGGTTTCATGTATCGCCTTTAAACGACCTTCCAAAGTTTTTCTAAGAATCGCCGACATTGAATTTGTAGAATAATTTGACTTCCATAGTTTATGGCCGAATTCAACGACGACTGAGCTTGTCGTATTTATTGCATATGTCATGTGAATTGTAAGTACAGTTCAAAGAAAAAATAATATAGATACTATAAAATAAAGGTCAAACCTGTATTTTAAAATTTACGCCAAATATTTGTGAGTCAAAAAGAAGTGTGTTGTTATATAGATCTTCTTTTATGATACCTATTAAAAATTAAAAACTTCAAAAAAGAGAAGAATAGAAAGCGACGCTTCTATTAAATTGCGTACTTAACCTTACCATATTTTGCCCAGTAGGTGTCGTAAGAGGCGACTTATGGCTTCCGATAGATGGCGCTATACTATTTCTTTTACGTCAGACGTAATATACTCAAACTTGCGACCGTCATCAGCGTCACAAGTATAAGATGTTTAGTACTGTAATTGTTAATCCGTCTGCCATGCGTGATGATTCAGGTAATCTTTCTCTTAAATTGGTGAGGGTCATATCTAACTGTGAACTTTTGCGAGCTGACGAAGAAGAGGAAACGAAGAATGTTGAATTCCGAATCATGTTGAGAGTTTGCTTGGTGTCAGGATCTATCATGGAATGCGCGTTAATACACATTCTACACATGTTTCATGAAACGCTCAACTACTACATAACTAGATCCTAAAATACTTTGTTTAACACATATGAGTGTTAACTTTCGCTGGGATTTTAAGGCGGAATCTGCGGAAAAGTAGTAAAGTACTCTGGTGCACGGCGGCTTAAAGTCACGTAAGGAGTATCGCCTACTATGTTTATTAAGCTATACCACGTATTTCCTTCACGTACTCTTTTGTATTCTTTAAAATCGATGACAATTTTAATTTTGTTCATACTGCTCCATCACAATGCGCTACGTAATCACTGAATTCGGTTGATTTAATTTATACCTTATTCTATTTTCGGAAATGTTTGAGAATCTCTGTTTCCTAAAATCTACTGACACCATCACACGGGTCTCAATCATTTTATGGTCATTCGTCGTTAATATGCGGTTCTCCGCGCCTCTCTGTTCTCTGGCCCCTTTAACTACGCCAGTCAGACCACAATACCCTGCTGTCACATCGAGTCCTGATTGATTTTTTCCTCCATCTTTACTTTTTTCAACACATCACCGTCTTAAATAGAATTCAAGCTGCTGTACAATTTGATGCTCATTAGGTTTAAAAAAACAGGTTAAATACACTCCGATCACAGGTAAGAGTGAAGGTAGGTATTATATTATAACGTGTAATGTCTACATGTGCATGTAAATAAAGCAATGCATAATAAAATAATTTGATTTACATTAAATGTATGTTTTAAATTGAGATATTTTGTCCGGCATTTAAATTTAAATTCAATTTCCCACGAGTAATTTGTATATAATAATTGTAAGTATATATATATATATATATATATATATATATATATATATATATATATATATATATATATATATATATATACGAAAAACTTAATATAATTATTTAAAAATATATTTAACTAATTTTTTATGAGGATTTATTTTTCAAAAATACCTACATTATGTTTTTGGTAGCATAGTAGTTTATTGTTTGATTTGAAATGTATAAATGGGGTGTTAAAAGAAGTTACGGATTTTGACGGTGATATAAATTAAAATAATTTTACGTTGTGTACCTACTGTACTGTTAAGTACTGTACTATGTATCTACTGTACTTCATATGAACTCTTTTATCCAATTTTAACCAATTTTAACAAATACGGCTTACTAACGTGGGAATGTTCAATTTGTATAGGTGTCGTCAAAGTTTTAAAAAGTAAAAGAAGTCTTTTAAACTGCAGAAGTGACTAACGAAGTAATATTCCAATTGATGGATTACACTCCAGATTCCTACCTATTTTTCAACCAACTTTAAACAGAGAAGGCCATAAATGTGTTTTCATCCCGAAGGACTAAGGTCAATTATCTAAGAACCTGTGTTTGTACTGACCATTTTACTCTTCAAACCGAAACACTGCATTAAATGCATAGCGCCTAGAAAATTAAAGGTAAAATCAACACTTGTTAATCAAAATAGGCTTTAAAGCTTTTACAGACCTTAAAATCTACACCAGTTCTCAAAACCAAGACCTTGTCAGAGAAGAACCGGTAAGAAAGTTTGAGGTCGTGTTTTAAATGGCATGTTACAGTTTATTATTACAACTAACAATAAAATTAATATTATGTCAAATTTATATTAGTTACAGCCTTTATACGTCCCACAGCTGGGCACAGGCCTAGACCCCTTGGTCTAAAACCCCCTCAGAAATGAGAAGGGCAGCGCGGCGTACACTTCCTGAAGTGTACGCCGCGCTGCCCCAATGCGTGTTGGCGGACTTCACACGTCTTCGAAATATTTTTTTTCTTATTACTCAAACCGAGCTCAAGCCGAGCACGTGGTAAATCAGTCATATTGGTGCCGGTGGAAATCGAACCCGGGCAACACGCGTACTGTGAAATTTAAAGCGAACACTTAGCCCCTTAGCTACAATGGTACGACTCTATAATATATGAGTTTCAAATTATATTAAGTGTCAATATAATGCAACCGTTTCGGTTTATCGTTTAAGGATCACTGCCAGCTATTAAAGAAACATATTAAAGTTGATCAAACTAGCGCATTATAATGGCGAATATAATTCAAAAATTTTTTACAGTGTAATTTAAATTACGACCACAACATTAATAAAAACTGCGGACTCAGTGGACCGAGAAATGATCACACCGATTGACAGAAATAATGTAGGATATGTAATCTATAGATAGGCTGTAGTAAGTTTATTATAAACGAATAATTTATAACAATGTAGACGTTCTCTGACAGTCTTTAGTGTTACAGTCATATGTTCAGCCACCATTTTTTGCTTTCTTTTGATTTAAGTATCATCAATACGATTAGTATTAACAATGTTAACCCAGACTACCTTCAACTTTTTAATTATCCTCCGGGTTAACACTGACATCGAGATGTCAGTCACCTCAGTCCCCCGTGACCATGGGTGGTGGAAAACACCCTAAACGTCGGGAATTAAAAATCATATAAAACAAATGTAATAAAATCCGGAAAAGTAGTTTTAATCAATGTATAGTGTTCGCGTAAATATAAGAAATTATTATGACTTTTTGTCAATTAAAACGTCCTGGACCAATAACATGATTAATTCTGGCTCCCTAAGTCCATCTCTTGACAATTGGGCACAGAACGCGATCCAAGTTTCGATAACCTTAAACGCATTCCCATAGCGGTGAGAAATATTAATCAATAGCATAAAAGTCCGTAGTGACTCCCCATTGACCGTTTCATAAGGTGCAACACGCCGTGAAGAGTCCATAATCTAATTTAAATTTGGTATACTACTTATTATAGGCCGCATTCAGCGATTCGATGTACCGAGTGAAATTTTTGGGATCAGTACTGTCGCTGATTAAAATAGATGCAACAGTGTTGAAATGAGGAAACTTTAATTGAATTCTGTGTAGTTTTGTTGCTTTCGTTCAAAATGAAACTAGTTTTACGTTTCTTTTTACACTTTTTTTGTGCTATAGGCAACGGGTAACGCTAGCGTAGCATGTCTAGACTAGAATGAATTTTATTTTTTTTAATTCTAGCAATGCTATTCACATGTATACCCTGTACTCCTGATAAGTAAAATGCTTGTGTTAGGAATGATTTACGACAGTAATCGAATGACGGATTCGAACCCACGACCTTTTGAATTCGCGATACGCACCCTGCAATTAGACTACTGTCGCTTGTAATTCTTCTGCTTATTATGCCTATTGGAAATAATATTTCAGATATTTAAAGTTGTTAATGTATTTAACATATGTACGCATAATAGTGTGTAGTTGGGCTTGAATGAATTACCACATTAAAAAATTCATCAGCCTATAGAAGACCACAGCTGGGTATTAACGTTTTGCGCCCTCCTTTCTGCCAAGGAGGGTCGCGTTCGTATACGGCTTAGAGATCTCTAGTCAGATCGTTAAGCCAATTCCTAAAAGGTTGGGTTTAGTGGGTAAAAGTCACCACATAACCACGCAGCCGGATGCGTGGTATGCTATGAGCATTCCCAACCTCCCTCCCCCGCTTTCCGGAGGGTTGCCCATATTTGCTTCGGGCGCAAAAAAAAAGTATTAACGTCTACCGTCTTAGGAAAGGCTTGCCCAAATCTCATGCTTGCCTGGTGGATTAAAGATCTCAGTACCGGACGTCTCGCACCTTTGACGTTGCTGTGCATCGCTCGGGTAGGTATTTTACGTTTGGTGTATACCAAATTATACCGCCATCTATCGGAAGTCAATGTAATATATTTGTGGCATATCTCCTAGTCCTCTTACGACAGTCGCGGGAAATGTGGTGATGAGTTGCCCTACGCCAACACCACACGGAAAGTAAATACTATACTAGAAAATAATAACTTGATATTTTTAAGATTTAACACATGAATGGATTATAAAAATATGAAATTATGTATTAGCGTAAAATAACATCACATAGAACATACAAAATTAAATATTTAAATAAAATAACATAGTAAATTATAAAATAAAACAATGAGTTTTTAGTAACAATAACAACAAGCCATTTACCTACAACAACACCTCTTGTTACAACTCTTGTTACTGAAAAAATTACTTCGACGCTGATATTCCGTGGGTGATTGTTTTTTAAAAAAGCTTCTAACTTTCAATTACTCTCACTAGCAAGACGGCCAACGTCTAACATGAGAGACAATTTTTAATACTGAATAATACGTTACAGATTAGATTTCGGCGTTGTACGCCATAAAAAATTTCACAGCCGTCTTATACATTTTTTTCTGATTTTCGTATAATAATATTTAGCAAAACGGATACGTGAATAAACCAGGATTTGTTAATAATGCAGGTAGGCTTGCCAGATGGTCGGGATTCGTCTGGATTCTTTCGAATTTTTATATGATCTCCGGACTCCAGGCAAAACTCACAATCTTCAGACAAAAAAATTCTCTTCACATGACAGCTGTCTTTGATTTAATAAAAGCAAAATTAGTAATTAAACTGAACTATGAAGTAAATTATTTGAATTTTAAATATTTCCTGTAGGAAAGGATCTAAATTGGTGGACTTAGTAAAATCCAATGCCAAATACGTATGGCAACCTAAAAATTAAGTGTGTACATATTTAAATTAGTTATGTGTCAACAATATTATTTTTTTGTAGCATATTCTTTTAAAAAGTAAACTTTTTTCATTTTCATTTTAATTTTTTTTCTCCCGATAACAACCACAAAATTCCGACTTAATAATTAATAGTAATAAATAATAAGGCAATTGATAATAATTAATAGTAAGGCAGGATATTACATTATTATTGCTGAAATGCGGAATAACAAAAATCGGTACTCCGAGAGGGAATATAGGGAATCAAGGCTACCTCAGTCAGTTTTAACTGCCGTATATTTAAATTAATAAAATAATTTACATTATTTATGAACAACACCGTTAGTATCTACAAAATCAGTATTCAAATACATACACTTTTAATTTGTTTACTTCGGGCTGTACAGGGAAAATGTTAACAGTGGGTCAACAAACGTTTTATATATTTAACCTTGCCGGCGCTATAAACAGGGAAAATATTTCCTGACAGGGGAAATCTAACAGATGTTTTAACCGATTTCGAAAACCAAGGTAAAGATAACTTTTTTAGCAATATGTATATAGTGCACTGTGTTATGTTGCACTATATTATGTTATATATGTTGATAGATCAATTAAAACAATCAGAGGTAGCTAATATTTATTACATTAGTTATATTAACATTTTACACTTTTGATATCAGAATTAAACTATTCGTCGTTGTCGGGTTTTGGTTTTTAAAACCTTTCAAATGTTTATTAATTTCATATTCCAAACACGCGGTAGGTAAATTAGAGGAATTAATTAGATTGCTGAGGACTGCGTTCTGTTTTTCCTATGAATAAAGTTTATAGCCTAGTAATGAATTATTATTGATAAATAGTAGCTTAACTACTATGTTTCGTATGTTGAGTGTAGAGATCGAGATCCGGACCCTTATTACTGGAAACAAGGCACTTCATCTTAGTCCTCAGGGGTGACAACGCATCTGAGTTTTGATTTTTAAGCGACGATAAATGTAGATGTCTATGGGCCGCAACACCCACTTACAATCAGGTGGAATGTGTGCTCATTTGTCACCCTTATTCTTTTAAAAAATTATGGTTGGCTATAATGATAATTCAAAAGGACTTTTAAATTTTCTCTTCCGATAGTAAATTTTTCGAAACTTCAGAGACAAATTCGTTATAAATCGAAAATGTCGAAAGTCCTACGCTTCTGTGTGCCTGCAATCCTGTCACAGAGCAACGAATAAAAAGAGTGTACACGGAGTCCACAGGCAAATATTTGCCAGTCTAGTGTAACATAATTAGGGCAACAGCACGGACAAAAACAGAGCATTTACCGCCCCAAAAAAAATGCATCAGAGCCATATGTAGAGTTTTACCCGACGTGTCTTGTAAACCACTGTATAAAAGTCTAGGATTATTGCCACTACCTTCACTTTACGTTTATGAAGTTGCGGTCTTTGTACACAAAAAAATAGAATTATTTATTAAAGTGAATAATTATAGATTGAGAGATCCTCACGGAATGATATACAATGACACTCCAAGGTCGGATAAGTATCCAAAAAGTTGCCTCTGTATGTGTGTCAGAATATATAACAAGATTCCGAAACATATTAAAATGCTCAATATCAATATGTTCAAACACAGGTTGTACAAATGGCTAAGTCAGAATAATTTTTACAGCATAGATTAGTTTCTCTCTTTACATGAATTGATATACTTAAGTAGTTACAAAATTTTATTTTATTTCAATTTTTGTTTCGTTGACATATTTAGTAATAATTATCCTATACTATTAAACGAGCAATTCTTGTATATATATATATATATATATATATATATATATATATATATATATATATATATATATATATATATATATATATATATATATATAATCGGGATCTCGGAAACGGCTCCAACGATTTTCATAAAATTTAGTGTCCAGGGAGTTTCGGGGATTATAAATCGATCTAGCTAGGATTTATTTTTAGAAAATGTCTTTTTGTCCGTGTTTTTAGGCAATGAAAAACTGCTACAATATCGTTAGAATAAGAAGGTAAATTTTGACGAATTGTTAGTGGTTATAAATAGCTTAATTGTATAATGGTCGGTCACAGAATCTTAAAACCCCGGTTCGAGCCCAGACCGACCGACTGACTTTTTTTTATTTTTTTTTTCATGTTCCTTTCTTTTTTGAGAAAATCTATTTTTTTCGAGCCCTTTTTTTAGTATTTTTTAAAAACACGAAAATTAAAATTAAAATAATTGCACTCATGATTTCTTATTCAAATAACCAGTTCCGTTTTTTCTGTTATGTCGCTAAGATCAAAAAATATTATTTATATTTCATCAGTATGTAATTTGTATCTAAATATAATTTCCAAAACACGAATTAAAAAAAATCGAGCGAAAAATACCGAGCAAAGCTCGGTCAACCGGGTACTTATAATTAATAAGGATAATTACAATCCTCGTGATAGTGTTGTTAACTGTTGAGCACTTTGAAGATCAGCACTTAAATTTACAATTAATAATTTCCATGGTATCAATGAGTATTGAAGCCGGGTTTCAGTTCACAATGAGCCCTTTAGACACCTTATTCTTTCTCATCGGTCCGTTAAAGCGTTGAACGGTTTTCCTTGTCACGTTTCTAATCCCTTCTTTGCCGGTCTGGATATTTTATGTACTTATATCCGAAACTAATAAGGTCTACATATCATATCATATCCCATAGTCGCTTCTTGCGATATTCGCTCTTACGGCGACGAAATAGAGTTTGAACGATATAAATAGGAGTATAAATAAAAAACAATATTATTCAAACTTACCATCGGGATTATTGGTGCCGTGCTGGCTGCCCTCTTCGCTCCCCGATGCAGGGCTGTTCAGGCCAGTGGTACTCCCTCTTCCAGCTAGTGATAGCCCCAGCTGCTCAGCGATCTCTGCGTGATCGTTTTGATGCACGTAATCGAATATGCTGCTACCCGTCATTTCTACCTATGGAAGACCAAATATTTCTTAGACTTTAGCTTATATACCTTAAGGTATTAAAATCGATTATTTTTAATATAAAAACAAAACTAAAATAAGTAAATTTTGATAACATAATAGTGGAATAAAACTATTATTTACGGATTTTATCGCGTTTAATTACTACTTTAACTTATTTTTATTACACCGACGTTTCGGGTGCTTTACAGCATGCATGGTCACGGTGGTACTGAGATGTTTGACGTCCCAATGTCACAGTTAGTCCGGCTACCTTCAGTTTTTGAATATTAATTTTTGGTCCGATTTACGCAAAACGAGCTTATAGCATCATGAAGTCTTGCAGTGGTATGCTTGGGTTTGGGTTTAATTTTGTTAATTATAGGATCCCAAGCAGTTGGCAGCACCCATCCATCTTCTCTATTGAAATGAATGTTGAAATCGATGGATGTTTTTTAATTTCAATAGCCTTGCGTATCATCCTTGGTAGGAATCGGTGTTCTTTTGCGAGGATTTGTAATTCTTATCTTATTCTATCATTGCTATTATTACAACATCTAGAGATTCGATCGAATCGAATATAAAAAGTAAAAATTTAGACCCGATATTTTTATGTGATCCCGAAGTTTGTGATCATCTTTTATATGATGGCTATCTTTATCGCAGGTTATTTAAATTTTCAATCAATTCCCAGTTTAATGAACCCTTCTATCCTCCGCATCGCGCTTCCTAAGATAAACTTTTGTCACCGTAAACGTTACATATAGTACACCAAAGTAAAATATACAACCCCAAGCACTAGCATGCGATTTCCGGCACTGTTAGCATAGTACAACGACCAGAATCGCTTACTATTTCAACCAGTCAATGCTGTTGAGAGGCCCAATGTAATTAAGCGGAGCCGTCACGTACTCAGTCATCGTTATGAATGAACGGGCTGTTATCAAGCATCGCATAGCAGGTGGCTTCATAGAAATACCAATAAAACACGGTTGTAACAAGGAAACCGGTGACGGAACAATTGTTAAGGCTTTAGTGGTGAATGGTGTTCAAGTAACCATTTTCATGAAACTTCAGGAGAATATTCATTTCAACCAATTTTTTTAGTATTTTGGTAAATCCACAAAGAAAAAAAATCAAACAAGCTTAAAGGTTAAATAATTAATTAATAAAGCCGACTGAGATAAAAAGTTTACTGAAAAAAACTTCCTCTCCCTTTACTTGTATTTGCAGATACAATATTGTATTATAGAGTAAATTTCTTATATCTATGATAGAGCCTGTGTCACTGCGACAATCAAGGCGAGCCAAGCGACACCTCGTTTGTTAAAATTATTTAATCTGTTTAGGCTACAAAGCATGCCAAAGAAATAGACATTCATATATACACACATAATCTGGGAAAACATTACCCTCTTTCTGGGACAGTCAGGTAAAAAGCGTTTAAGATATTAATGAGTAAATGGAGCTCAAAGTTCGACTAATAGATGAAAATATTAGATGAGAGTAGAAGTGATTCTGTTATACCTTAATAATGCGTATTTAATTGACTTCGAATATATTGATGATGTTCTCATTTTATTTATATTGAAGTCGGTTGTAGAATATTTTTTATTTTACCACTCGTTTAAATTAATGTCGTATAAGCTGTAAAATTCATTAACAGTAAACAATTTGAAACATTTCTTCTTTTTTAAATCTTTTTCAGACTTCATCGTTCATTTTGAAATGTTATTTTGACAAATAAAGCATACTGGCGATGATGGATTTTGGGATTTTAGATAAATCAAAATATACTAAGTTTACGCATTGGATGGGGTGTAATCTGCGACGTAACAGATCGCATTATCGATTTACCTTAATAATGCATATTTAATTGACTTCGAATACATTGATGATGTTCTCATTTTATTTATATTGAAGTCGGTTGTACAAAATATTTAATTTTACCACTCGTTTAAATTAATGTCTTATAAGCTGTAAATTTCATTAACAGTAAACAATTAGAAACCAATTTCTAACCACCCCAAAAACGTCCGAACCGATTTCAGGCTGTTGCCAAGCGACTTTCACACTGAACCTTTCACGGCGTATGCAAATGTATGTTTAAATAAATTTATCAAATATAATTGTGAGACCCTATTAGGCATTCAGTGTGCGCGTATCCGCAGTGCCGACTCGCATGTGAATACCACAAACAATGGTGACGTTACGGTGGTCGCTTCTGGGAAAGATTATATGGATTTTATGGTGTTTACCGATACGCCGATTGATGGGCCACAAATTTAAAGGTGTTGGCAGGTGGTTCGAAGTTGGATGTCATACGCCGAAACAAGTTAATAACGTTCGTTTCGTTAGTAATGCTGTTTTAATAAACTTGAAACAAGTTAATAACGTTCGTTTCGTTAGTAATGCTGTTTTCATAAACTTGAACTGGAACTTAACTTCAAGTCGCTGTGTTTCTAACTGCTGAGTTCTGATCGTTGAGTATATCATATCAAAAATTCCGAGGTTCCTGATGCAAATTATTGTAAATGATCCGCATGTTTAACATTTATTCCATGTTTTTTTCCTATCCTGTAAGAGTTTTCACTTTCGGCGTTGAAATTGGTTTCTCAGTACATTGATTCCGTAGCGAGGCTTCGAGTGTAGGAACTGCTCTCATAAAAGCTTTCTTTAAATTCTCTCCCTCCTCCTCTGTTACTAAAAATTCAAGTTTAACTTTTAGTATTCTCAAGTGTTGTATTGAATACAAATACGTATAATTTTCATAATTTTTATGCTGTAAATGGTCAAACGTTGCTTTCAACTATTATTGTTGCTAATACTGATCCTTTATTTTAATCTACGTAAGAAATTTCATAAGAAAAGTCTCTCATTGTCAAATATGCATTTATATTTAGGTACAAAAAGTATTTATTTGAAATTGAAAAGACGGATTTCTGTGACCTGTTTCAAATATACGTGTCAGACAGGGCTCTAACAAAAAGGCTCACGTAAATAATTTTCTACAAAAGTCAGAACACGTCAATATAAAAAATAGTGTATCCGTTTTCTTCTATATCTACAAAGGAAAATATGATTTCCCATTGTCGGTGCTATCATCGGTCTAGCTCCGAAAAAATGCCAGTAACAGAATTTAATATAGGAGCGTTTCGGTGCTCTCTTATAAGAAAGTTGTAGCTAAGGTTATTTACCAGGAAGTTTATGTATTTTATGCTCACTCACACTAACGTTACAACGTAGAAGACTTATGAAAGTCCATGTGTTAGGTGTTTAGATATTATTTGGCTTTGTGTGGGTGTTTGGGGGTGTGTGAGTGGTTATGTCCGTATTAGGATGAGGATCACGCGCGCGCCTTGCCCGGGACGTGACTGGCATATCGCATCGTCCCTTTCCCCCCATTACCTGTCTCGCTCGCACCACCCTCCAGCCATGTTGGATTTGAGTTTTCCAGTTTTCGGATCTTTTCCCGGCTCCCTTTAATTTTGTAATGTTTAATTTCGTTTACATATGTTTTTTTGTACACTTTCTGTTTTTGTTTCGGTAATGTCTGCAATAGCTCCTGTTACAAAAAATAAACTTATAAAAATATGCGGTAGAGCCACCCTGAACTTGTATATAGCTCCAGCTAGACCGGGGAAAGAACAACGCCTCTCAAAATACTTAAAAGCTTTGTATGGTGAGTGACGTAAATCAATACTAATAATGTAGTATAGTGTATAAAAAATATAAATATTAATTTTTTTGTATAGATTAGGGCTCACCAGTCAGTAGGTCTGTCGACCGCCGCCCATGAACAACTGCAATACTAGGGAGTTGCAGGTGCGTTGCCAGCCCTTTAATAAAGAGTAAGCTCTTTTCATGAACGCCCCTAATTCGTATCCGTCGATTCCACAAGGAAGATGTGCGAGGACGCAAACTTCTTGTAAATCGCACAGTGGAGGACCGCCAATTATTCAGATGATATGGATATTATCACGAGTTATGTCTCGGTCTACGATGATCAAATTGAGCGACTGGAATTAATTCAAACAATTCCCCAGAGTACTTCCCGTAGTGGATGCGACAAAATATGCAAAGATATACAACATCTCTTCGCAGTGTCAGTGAATCAAACCAATCACAAAGAGTTAGGTTGCCTACGATTCCAAACGTTCTGCGTTAGATGCGATCAAATGGAAGGAGCTGGCAGTGGCGAGTCCCGGCTCAGAAATGGGTACAGTATTCCATGTGAGGCTGAACATGCGTCTTGTAAGTTGAAGGCGGTGTGCCCGCATGAAGTACTGTCCCAATCTGCTGAGCACACTATTGATAAATACATACGTTTATAAGTAAAAAATATTAATTAAACAAACATAATAACAATAAAAGTAAATGCATAACAGAAAAAATATTTATAAATATGAATATTTTTCATATCACACACATGTTGATGAGCCGTGGTAGCTCAGATGTTTAGCGCTCCCGCGATCCCCGCCGGCACCAATGAAATTGTTAATTGCAATTTTAAGTGCTGATTGATGAAAGAAAACATTTCGAAGACATGTGAAAGACGTGTTCGCCAACACGCATTGGGGCTGCGCGGCGGACAATTCCTTGCCTTAAAACCCTCTCAGAAATGAGTTAGAGGCCTGTGCCCAGTAGTGGGACATATGTAGGCTTGGAAGTTAACTGGATATCACACACATAAATTTTTATTTTTTATTGTTAACAAAGTCATTTTAGTCACCTAAGGTGATAACGTATGCTGAATTTTGGTTTTTAATAGAAGATATATGTGGTCCATTATGCAGGTCTACGAATCTTTTATTAAGAGGTATTAGGTGATGAAGTAAAAAAGTCATTCTGCTTTTAAAAAAAATAATATGTTTCCGAGCCCGGAATACTATTCCCAAGTCAAAATTTGGATAAAAATAATTACTTGAATGTGTGTAAAATATCCCACTGCCCAACATGTCTTCTTTCAACTTTTAGACGGTTATTGAGCTGTTTGCTAAGCAGCTCCAGTGCATGTTGGCGAACTTCACAATGTCCCCGAAATATTTTATTTTTCGATTTTCTAGTATAATTTAATTTTTACATTAATTAAAGCCTTTCTAAACTCCACTGATAAACACAAACCTGAGAGACCATAGACCGTAATATAGTTGAGACAACAGATTATTTTTATAGGAAGAGGGTGGTAAACGAACACACAGTCCAATGGTAAGTGGTTCCTGTGGCCCATAGATCTATTCTCGATTACGAATCAAAATACTGATGCGATGTCACCCGTGAGGATTCAGACGGGATGCCTTGTTTCCAGTAAAAACGGCCTCCTCTCTACACTCCCCATACGAAACACAGAAGCGTTAAGCTGCTATTTTACGCTGGTATTCTGTGAGAGCGTGGTCCTTCCCCGGACGAGCCGACTCATTCGTGCTATAACTATACTACTAATATAGCTGCTGATAGCTTGCTGATGGATCTAACACGTAAAAAAATGATTTGGCTACCGCAGTTTTTTGTTGTTTTGAACTGTTATCAGGAAGACATTGTTACTTATATACTGTTTCATTTACCTCGTTTCTTACTACACTCGCAGGATAATATTACGTAGTAGACTCTCTCATTTCCATTACAAGGCAACTAATGGTAATTTAATGGCATTTTGAGTTCTGAACTACGACTAGGGTTGCCGTTCTATAAATTTTAAAGTCCCTAGACTAACAGAAGAAATCCGCCAGAAACAGGATTTTTCTTTTTCTTAAAATCCGCTAGATGTCCCTAGGTACATTTTCGTGGTACCGTTAACTAAACTAACTGTCTAACTGAAAAATCTTGCCAAATGGTATACAATATAAATATATATATATATACATACAATGAATACCGAAAATCTAAATCTATAAATTCAGAAAACCTTAAAAAGAGCGGACTCTATTTCATATAAATTACTTATATATAGTGTAGGTTAATGACATAACAACCAAAACAAAAACTATTCATGTACAAAATAAAAAATATTGTAAAAAAATAAATCTCTTTAAACCACGTTTAAACATTAGTCATCTTATTAAAAATAAAACAATTAGCTCAGTATGTTTTTGTACCTAAATTTCAAAATTAATAGCGAAGTATGGATCCAGATCTTCAAAAAGAACTTCAGCGGAAGCTGAAGCTTCGCCAATGTCTCCAGTTCCCATCTTTGGTTTATCTTTACCGACTTGGTTGACAAGATCTTCGGGAATATCATACGTTGCGCAATTCTTTTTTAATCCTTAACTGATTTTTAATTAGACGAATGGAATTTAAAGGTTTTTCTGATTGCTTGTTTTACAGTTTGCTTTTAACTACATTCATGGCACCAAATACGCGTTCAAATTCTGCATTTGAGTGCGGTAGTGATAATATTACTATTGCAAAATTACATAAATCTTCGAATATGTTTACTCCTGCTGCATTTTTGTATGTCGAAACCTTAGAACATGGTCTCAGGTCGAAACAGAGAAAGTGAATTAACGACATTGAATTGTTAGTTTATGTTCGGGAATTCCCGTGAAATTATATATAGAATGCTACCAACGGTAGATTACAAAATTGGACATATGATAAATTACTTATTTGAAATGAATTACTTCATAAAAGAAAGTCGCCATCTCAAAAGTCCAAATGTCGCTAGAAGTCGCTAAATAATTATTTCTCGCTAAAACGATTTTTTTATCCGCTAAACATTGTTAAAATCCGCTAGATCTAGCGAGAAAGTCGCTAAAACGGCAACACTGACTACGACATACTTGTCTGTAGGAAACATTCTGAGGAAACTTGCATGTTTAAACAATTAAAAACGCTTCAAGGCCATGGGAAGTCCGCCGTATATTGACGTAACGCAACGATATTTTTCTTGTCTTTTCTGAATGTTTATGTATCGTGTCTTATAAACAATAAGCATCACTTACCATGTGCATGTAGTGATTCGCGATTCTTTTTCTTTTTTATAAAACGTTACCACGTTATACTAGGATTTTCTCATAATATATCGTGGATGCAGTTTACACACCAATATAAATTGTACAAGGAAAAACATCCCGACTCAGAACAATTCGTCGCTTGCGAAAGTTCACCCAGAACATCAATTTTTTAAATTTCAAGAGAGCAAGAAAATATTTATTAATCGCCGATTACTAGCTTTTGTCATCAGTCGTTCCTAAAACCTACAAAGTGTATAAAAGCAGTTCAGCCCAGACTTCACAAGCTTCTTCACATGTTTTTTTTATAGGATAGGGTGACAAACGAGCACACAGCCCACCTGATGGTAAGTGGTTGCTGCGGCCCATAGACATCTACATCTATCCTCAATTACAAATCAAAATGCAGATGGGGTGTCACCCGTGAGGACTAAGTTAGAATGCCTCGTTTCCAGTAAAAAGGGTCTCCGGTTCTCTACACTCACCATACGAAACACAGCAGCATTAGGCTTCTATTTCACGCTGGTATTCTGTGAGAGCGTGGTCCTTCCCCGGTCGAGCCGAACATTCGTGCTACAACTATACTACTAATATAACAGCAGCATGGTTCTTCTACCACGTATAAAATATTTTAAAATTAAGTGGAAATTATTTCGTTAATTTAGTTTTTAAAGTTGGCTTTAACTTTAACATAATTATTTAATTTTTAACCCTTTAGAGTGAATAGACCTACGAATATCACAAAAATAAGAACAACTAGAATATAGTCTAAATAGCTCACTCTTAAGGGAGGAATTTATTCTTCAATTTTATATGAGCCCCCATCCCATAAGCCTTATAACCTATTGAATAAAATCAATCGTTAAAATTTAAGAAAAGAAGATATAAACATTAACCATAAAAAACATATAGTCAAATTAAGAACTTATTTTTATAGTCGTTAAAAAATTTGAATCAGTCTGTTTTAGCTTAGTGTTATTGTTAATCGAATTCGTCTGATAATTAATGATCTTAGGACGTATTACAGTTAAATCCGATACAGCTTTGTACGTCGATGTTGATAGAAATTCGTACAATGATTTTAGTTATCGCAGTGTTAAAGTTTCCAACCTATTTCTTTTATTTTGAAAAACGTCTGCCCACGTAGCAAGCATAACACGACACGTGTAGCCTTATCTCCAATCAGCCGCCATTACACCGGATGTCTATCCAGCGCCGCCGAAAATTTCTGATTAAATCGTTGTGCCATGTGAAACTTGGAGCGTGTTTGAATGGACTGGTACTTAATGGTGTGCGTAGGTAAACCTCGGACGCCTACATTTAATTCTTTGATGCAACTATACGACTCTAGGTAATAATCAATCTAAAAAAAGTCTAAAACCAGCTGTTGAGAACAAATACATAGCTACATATAGCTGTATATTTAAAAGGTCTAGATACAGTTGTTGAGAACAAATCAGAGTCACATAAACCATTACACCTTTTACCTAGAGGGGTAGGCAGAGGCTATGGAATTCCTATTGCCATGATCCTGATACACCTCTCTCGCTGCTCATATGCACATCCACACATTTATGCAAACGTGCTCGTCGGTTAATGGTACTTTTAATAGGTGTCAATGCAAAATGTCTAGATACAGTTGTTGAGAACAAATCATAGTCACATAAACCCTCACGCCTGTTACCTAGAGGGGTAGGCAGAGACTATGAACTTCCTATTGCCATGATCCTGACACACCTCTCTCGCTGCTTATATGCACGTCCATACATTTTACGCAAACATGCTCGTCGGTTAAGCTTGCTACTCTTAATTTAGTCTATCTGTAATATATCGACTTCGCCACTCATTTCCGGAGCATAAATGAACTCTGTCACTCTTTCCTCAATCATTCTTTCTACGCTTCTAAACCAGTGTATGTACTCGTAATATTTGTCTGCTCCCACCTTTGTGGAATGTGGTTCTTTTTCGTCGTGAGACGGATTTGCCGTAACCTTCACATTTAGATGGATTAACTATATTACTGGACTGGAATTAATCGGTTACTAACTAAACTAGGATAAAAAATATTATACTTACTTGTGATAATCCTAAATATATTGAGACAGTTTCAGATATGTACAGGAACCTCCCGTCGGCCGCAACAGACAGCGCGAATCCATCGAGAGACTGTGAACAAGGAAAGAAAAAAGTGAAGTAGGAGAATTTGTTTATCTTACTTCTGAACACAACTTCATTTTCAGGGTATTATATGTGACGTTGGAGAACTCAGCACCACATCTCCATAAATACGTAAATTAATACCAGACCGACATTAGTAGATGGATAAGAGCGATAACAAACTATTTAAAAAAAAACTTTCATTATTCAATTATTCAAAATTCATTTCAAATATTTTATTCAGTTCTGACTTATATTCTTGACTTATAGCTCGTATGAAAGGCCAGGGAGCTAGTCAAACAGAAAAGTCGAAACGGTAAGAAACTCAAAATGTCGGCGCTAACCTTTTTCTTTATCTTTTTAACATTTCTATTTAAACTACTTATTTAATATTTAATTAATTGAATTCTATTTAATTTTTAAAATAATTGATGCTAATGGAATTATGTACAGTTGATGTTGGTACTACAATATATTAAATAAGTTTATTTAGCTAGACGAACAGCGATCTAAAATAATTTTATTACTCACGTCCTTATCATCCAAATAATCGTCATTTCTTGTATTTCAAAACTGGTGATAAACTTTAATTTCTTAATAAGCTTAGCCAAGTCAAAGTATCAAGTAATTGTTAAGCTATGTTCTACAATTTTCAAAATTTTTTTTCAAAATTCAACAATATTCTTGTTATTTTGTTTATTATAGGTTTTATTTATTTGTGATATTTTTTATAGTTTTGGCTTAACTATTATTAGTTAAACGCCGTTCATTACTGTACATAATTAAGTAATTAATGAATTAACGTACTATAAATTTTTCGTTACATCAAATATATTTAACATAAACAGAATTTCTAATCATGTTTTCTTTGGAAAATCGTTTTAAATGGTACAATGTACAGTTGTTACGACAACGTACATTGTGATGTTATGACCTGAGCAGTTGAACTTCTTAATCTGATATCTTCTAATAGTCAAAAGTTGTCAAAGTTGAAACCAGCTAAATGACATCACGCATAGGTGGCAATTTTTAGTTGTTAAACAAAATCACTAACAATTTCTTTTGTTAAACGCGAAGTTGTATAATATGGTACGTAAAAAACTCATAAATATTTTAGTTCAAGATCAATGGGGCATCAGGCAAAAGGTAATAGACGTGAAATTAATAAAAAAAGAGAACGAGCGATTACTCAGCACAAACCTTGCGTTTGCGATCGTTTTACTAATTTTCAAGCTTGAAAGAGTTTGCAGATTTATAGAGCAGCTAAAAATTTTGATTTTTAACGTGAAACTAATTTTTATTATTATTGCTTTGGATTTTTGAATATTTATTATTTTATTGGGGTGTAAAAAAAATGAAAAGAGAATTGGAGCAGGCATTCTTTTTAAGAACAATTTTAGATCATCAATTTACTGATGCATGTTGTAATTCGTAGTTCATATTCAGAATAATTATAAAATATTGAAATTTTTATATATTTTAATTGGCTTTTAGCATTTTTTTTCTAATATCAGAGAAATTCTAGATAGTATTTCATATTTACTATTAAATATTATACATAACATCTTGATTAGCGTATTGAGTCTTTTATTTAATAAAAAAGAAAACAGAATCTATTTTACTACGAAAGCTCAAACTAAAATGCTACATAACGTAATAACTCAATTATACTCGTAATGTCCTCCAGACCGAATTTCGGCCACGCCGGCCTGCCTCAACGGAGGCTAGCCATCGGCGCAGGACAAGATTATGGTGCCCAAGTGTATGCGCAAGCACAGGTGCACTCCTTATTCCCTCACTCTCATAATCCGATGGGACGGTAAACCGACACGACCGGAGAGAGATCAGGCGCAGGACCAACGGCTTTACGTGCTTTCCGAGGTACGGGGGTGAGACACCACCAACTTCCTGACTCCGGGCAGTTACTGAGAATTTTTGGACGAAAAACTCAATAATTGATTTTTGGCCCGACCCGGGATTCGAACCCAGGACCTCATGATCAGCAGTCGCACCATTACAACCACTAGACCAACGAGGCAGTTATTATAAAGAAGAGAGAGAATTATGTTATAATCTATATTGAACTATTTTTTTTAATCTATTCTATTCTACACGAATTAGTGCAGTTCAAGACGCACGCCTTCAGCTGCCTCCTACTAAATGATATCGATTTTAGATACGGATGACAACTTAAGACATTTTTTTTTACAGTCTATGGGTTGCAGTAATTACCATCAGGTAAAGTGAAATTGAATTAAAGAATGCGAATTCAGGCTGGGCTCTAAGGAGGAACGTAGTACGATCGAATGATGGTGAGGAAGACATCGAAAAATGCCATACACAAACCCCGCATGCCTAAAATTATGAGCAGCATTATTAGAGCAAGTGCATAAAGTATAAACTTTCAAATTTTTTAAGCTAACATAAGCATGTGCTTGACTAATATCTGATGGTAAGTGGTGATGGTGCCTTAGATTTTTTTATAGGCTGATAGGGTGATAAGCGAGCACACGGTCCACCTGATAGTGTTGCTGTGGCCCTTAGACATCTACATCCATCTTCGTTTGCGAATCAAAATGCAGATGGGTTGTCAGCCATGATGACTAAGATGGAACGCCTCTTTTCCAGTAAAAATAGGTCTCCGGTCCTCTACACTCACCATACGAAACATGGCGGCATTAAGCTGCTATTTTACATTGGTATTCTGCGAGAGCGTGGTCCTTCCTCGGTCGAGCCGACCCATTCGTGCTACAACTACACAATTAATATAGCTGCAGCATTGCTCTACCACGTGTAAATACAAGCAGGACAATAGCCTGTTCACTCTTGAGACTCTTGCAAAACTGTCCTCTTGTAAGAATATCCACTACCCCATATCGTTCCATGGGTGTCGTGAGAGACGACAGAGAGAAACTGTCACCGAAGATGGGCAGCAGTATTTTCCTGATAAAAGATCGAAGTGATACCTGATAAAGAAAAGTTATGAAGAACTGCGGTTTCCAACCAGCCTGCTAAGCTTGACAATCTATGAGGGAGGCGTATGTTCAGCAGTGGACTTTTATAGGCTGAATGAATAGATAGCTTTTGCCTTAAAGACACCCACATTATAACTGGATTTTTTTTATATATAAGAGGGAGCAAACGAGCATGTGGCTCACCTGATGGTGACTACCGTCGCGCATGAACCACCAGGGAAACTTCAGGTGCGTTGCCGGCCTTTTAGAAAGGAGTAAGCTCCTTTCTTGAAGGTCCCTAATTCGTATCGATCTGGAAAAATCGCAAACTTCCAAGAAATGCGTGCTTACGACGTATCCTTAAAATGGCTTATGATCAGCAGTGCACCTAAAATGGCTTAAGAGAAAGATGAATTCGTGTACGAATGCTCCAAATGCCGTTTACATTTCCCGATAGCTTTACACTTTCCTCTCAGCTTTGCTTAAATATAAAATGTCGTAATCGACTTGAAACGCTTTGAAACGGACGTTCATGATACCGTTCTCTTTTAAGAATCTTTGTACGAAATTGAAAACCATTTCTTGGTATTTCAACGTTAGTGATCAACTTCCATTCTTGGGTTACAATCGATCGTACAGAATGAACTAATACTTGATTTAAAAAGTGAATAAGATTTAAAACGGTCACTGTCGACGTTACCTCAAGCGGAAAACTAATAGCTTCATAACTGACATCAATTTTCTATCGATAATAAAAAAGTAAGGTAAACAAAACTTCATTGGCTGCCACGAGCTAAACCCTTGACTTAACACAACTGGAAGCGACAATTAGTTTGAAATTTCTTATATATTTTTTAAATTTTATTAAAATAGCATTAATACTTTTATAACTTTGACGAGGTTGTGTCTAAAATGACTGTACTATAAAGTGATCTAGATATCTACTCGTAGGCTTATGAAAACGTCATCGACAGACCGACAGCACTACGGTAACATTACTAGCGCATAACGTTGAGTTTGCTTTGTTGCAATCAAAATGTATTACTGTATATAAATAAATAAAAAATATTATAATGTCGCTTTGTCTTCTTTTCTGAAAATAAATACGAAAGAGATGAAAGCATCATTCACTCCATAATGTACCCGTGCTTACCACTGAGAGCATATAGTGCTGATACTAGTAAAGCTGCCCTTCACCAGTTCAGCTACTTATCAAGGGATTTGGGTTCCGTCTTTTCGAATAAATGTTTCGACATTAACCAAGTAACGTTGACAGTTCGAGGATAAATTGTTAGTGGAATAAGTCCAGTCAACGAGTCCACAGTCACTTGATGGTAAGTAGATGTTATGTCGTAAAGACATTTACATCCATCATCGATTGAAAGTTAAAAAGCAGATGCGTCGAAGACTAGAATAGAATGCCTCGTTACAAGTTATAAAGGTCTCTGTTTCTCTACGATCATCGTTCAAAACACAGCAGCATGATACCACTGTTACATGCTGGTATTATGTGAGAGTGAGGTCCTACCCCGGTTGAGTTGACACAATCATGCTGCAGTTATGTATACCTAGTGAGCATATCTGCAGCGTGGCTCTACCCCGTACAATAAAGAAGTATAAATATATAACATGGAAGTATAAATAATAAATATATACCATATATTAGTTAATATTGGACGTGGTAGAGCCATGCTGGAGCTATATTAGTAGTATAGTTGTAGCAATAATGTGTCGGCTCGACCGGGGAAGGACCACGCTCTCATAGAATACCAGCGTAAAATAGCAACTCAACGCTGCTGTGCTTTGTATGGTGAGTGTAGAGAACCGGAGACCCATTTTACTGAAAACGAGGCATTCCATCTTAGTCCTCACCTGTGAAAACGCATCTGCCTTTTGTTTCTAAATCGAGGATATATGTAGATGTCTATAGGCCACAGCATCCACTTACCGGTGGACTGTGTGTTCGTTTGTCACCCTTTTTCTATAAAAAAATATTGTGAGTCTGTTAATAGATATCTGTTTTTGATAGTATAGTTGAGCAAATTACAGTAAATATAAACAAATTGTGTAAAATATATAAATTTCGCAAAATGGCTAACCTTAAATTTTATGAAGGTATATAAAAATAATTATAAATCTAGTTATGAGTAGATCCGTGTTGACTTCAATTTCGCCGCAACAAAAACTTAATGAAATAGGTTTTAAAGATCAATTAATATATTAAGTTGATAGCTGTGAATAAAAAATATGACCTGGTTTTGTTATTTAACCTGTTTTTTCATTTAAACATATTTTCTCCTAGGCGTTATGGTATTTTATTTAACTTGTTAGCCAGTTTTGCTATTGTAAGACTTACGTTGCAATAAAAACAGCCGTATAACTACATATTAATGTTCCCCATCTTCATTATACTGACCCGTTGCATGTCAGTTACACTTATACTTCTGCGGATATCCACCTTAAGGATTTTATCACACAGAGTAATACCGACCTCTGCTTTTAAAAAACAGTGTGGAATTGTGATTTCCGAATCATTTTTACCATATATTTTAAATTATAATATTCTAGTCTTCAACTAGCACCACCACCAGCATTTTGCACCAGCACCAGCAGAGATGTGGCTTAGGTAACACAGCCTTCTTTGTTTGAAGTTGGCTACAGGTGCCCATGAATTGCAATGACCATTTACCATCAGGTGGACAGGAGGCTTGTTTGTCACTACAGTTTGATAAAATAATTAAACATTTGTTCCATTCGAGAATCGAACTCGGCCCCTCCGCACTATACCAAATTCTTTGCCACTGCGCCATCAATTTTGAATGGATATCAATCCGTTGTAACAGCCTCGTCCTCAGTCGGTAGAATACACTTCGTTCATGCGAGGTTATCATTGGAGGACAAGCACCTATTATTATTACACCACCCTTTTTCTCAAGGTATTATACGTGGTAGAGCCATGTTGCAGCTATATTATGGTTGTAGCACGAATGAGTCGGCTCGACCGTCGACCACGCTCTCACAAAATACCAGCGTATAATAGCAGCTTAATACTGCTGTTTCGTATTATGAGTGTAGAGATCCGGAGACCATTTTTTACTGGAAACGAGGCATTCCATCTTAGTCCTCAGGGATATCAATGCATCCACGTTTTGATTCTTAGTGGAGGATAAATGTTGGTGTCTTTGGGCCACAGCATCCACTTACCATCAGTGTAACCTTTATAACCTTTATTCTATTAAAAAAAAGTATGTTTAAGCTAGAAATAAGGACAGAAAGTCAGACTAAAGTATAATCACTAACCAAATAACTAAGTAAAAGTCGTTAATACAAATATTACATAATTGCCTACATATACTTTTTATTAAAAAGCCTGGTACGTGTACGAACACTACTCTTAAAAAGCGTTCTCATAGCTATCGAGCTTGTCATCGGCCTGGACGTTTTTATCAACTCCATTATTACAGAATATCACTCATCTGTACCGAACGACCTTTTGCCGCGTTCCTTCATGTACGTCCTTATTTTTTCCGCCAAAACGTACAACTTGTCCCGCAAACATTGCGTTTGCCTAAACTTTAAAAAAAAAACAATTGGCTGGCGGGAATCACGTACTGAGCTATTTTCAGGCCGCAGAAATAGAAAACCGCAGTACCCACAGTAATATAACGACACAGAATCGGTTGCACAAAATGATAATTTACGTGATCGAATGACAGTATAATCGATTTTTTTAGTATTCAACCGCTGTTTAAGTAAACACAAAACTTGCGAAGTCAATTTGTCCTTAAACGTCACATTATACAAAGAAAACCTAATTTCGTGATACCTTTTATTAACAATAATAGCAGTTAATTTATTGTATACAAATTGTATACAATAAGTTAACTGCTATTATTGTTAATAAAAGTATACAAATTGAAACAATATTCTAAAAGTTGTTGAAGAGTAGAATCAATTTACTCTTAATTTATTTTGACACTGAACTGAGTAAAGGGCTGCCTGCAAGAAAATAAATTTTGCACCTGTCAATTATAGGTATACTAAGGTACGAGAGGGTAATATGGCTACCTTAAGTTTTGCCGGCTTATGAAACAAAAACTAGAAGAAGGACAGAGACAAAAACATAAGAACCTATATCTATATCTAATATAAAGAATAGCCAAAAAGCTTTGGCAATGATTAGGAACACTTCTAAAAATTTACAAAAAAAAATAACTAACTACACTACACCATACTAAAATCGACTATAATATTCACTATAATGTCAACTGTCGAAATGGCGTCTATTAGGCTTCGCCTTTTGACCCTTTATTATTTGAGTGACCAATGAAGAGCTATCGTATCAAAAAGCTATCTATGCAAACAAGGCTCTAGTTTTTGAGTTATAGGAAATTGACCATATTAACCGGATGACCATATTACCCTCACGTACTATATTTAAATTTTTTTGCTGCCACTACACGGTCGCAGTGAGAACCAGAGTCGTGAGACAATCCATATCATCCCGTGGGTGTCGTGAGAGGCGATAGAAGGAAGTAAGACAGTAGAAGAATAGCAGCATCTTATTGATATCAACTCAAAATAATAAAAAAAACTGGGGTTGCCAAAGAGTTTTGGTGGGAACTTAGCCGTAGAAGGATTGTCGCCCCTGTTTTGTCGCTTGAATAATAGTTTTAAGTGGATTCTGATTCGTAGAAGTGATGTGATTTTTTGAATTAAGTGTCCACGCGCGTGAACTATTAGAGAAAACGACGAAATAAGTGCTTTGAAGTCGATATAAACCTCAAGTTACTTTGATTGCTTGGGTGCTTCATGAACTTGCTGTCGTCATCAACTGTCCGCTGGGTTGAGCTGTCGTCAAAATCTCCCAAGGGCTTCGCAATGTGACGCATCAGCATATTGTGAAGAAAAAGAATATAAAATGAAGTTTAAAAAAGAAATGATAGCCTCAGAAGGGCTAGAACCCAGAGCCATAAAGCCCGTTAAAAAAATGCGGTTGCCAACTCGCCTCACAATCGTGACAACTATAGCAAATATCACCCCATGAGGAAATCTATGGGGAGTCTACATTCAGCGGTAGACTTTATAAGGCTGTAATAAATTCTTAAACTTTTGAGACGCCATTGATGAAAAAGTTTCAATACGATACCTTATCATGATCACTACTGCTTATGTGACTCTTGTGACGTGGTAGAACCATGCTGCAGTTATATTAGTAGTATAGTTGGAGCACGAATGGGTCGACTCGACCGGGTAAGGACCACGGGGAATACCATCGTAAAATACCACCATATGAAACGCAGCAGTATTAAGCTTCTATTTTACGCTGGTAGTCTTTGAGAACGTGGTCCTTTCTCAGCCGTGTCGACACATTCGTGCTATAACCATAATATAGCTGATGTGTGGCTCTGCCACGTATATTTTTTTTATATTATATAAATAATAAACATTTTATAGATATAAGTATGACAAACAAACACAGTCCACCTGATAAATAGTAGATATTGTGGTACATAGATATTTACATCAATCATCGAATGCCTTGCAAGAAGCACGGTCACCAACCGACGTATAAGGAATTAGATGAAATGCCTTGATACTTTTAAAAGTGTATCTGCTTCTATACGCTCAACATACTAAACACATAGGAATTATGTTGCTAGTATACCCTGTTTCAGTCAGTCAGATATAGCGTGAAACGTATTTCTACCACGATAAAACCAATATAATTATGTACAAATATAAAAACCAATGCAATAATAGATACAGAGCAATACACCACAACCTCAATATTGCTTTTAATTGTAATTTTTAGGTAACCCTTCAACAATACGGCAACGACTATAAACGTATTTCATTAATTTCGTTATGAAATTTGTGTGAAACCGAAGAAATATTAAATTGCTATGTCGTAACTTCATAGTGCGTCGATTGTATGACAGTCTATCTATTGTATGCATACTGCTATTGGGTTAAACGTTAAAAGCATGAAGTTGGTCGGCGATTGGGCAACGTATTCAAGTTCGTTTGTGCTTTGTGATCAATTTGTAGGTGACGAAAATAAACAAACTCGTTTAATTACGTTCTTTTGATATTTTGAATCGAATATTGTGTCAAATGCGTTTAAGATTTAAGGGACACAACGAGATAATTAAGCAAACTTAAGTGCAAAGTTATAGATGACTGATTTTAAAATTGATATAAGGAGTAATTTTCATATTATTTTCTTTTTATATTACTGCCTGTTCAGAAAACGTATATTCATGCTTAAATTATATTCATACGTGGTGGATCTACAGCTATACATGTATGTATTATGGTTGTAGCATGAATGGGTCAGTGTTTCATTTGGTAAGTGAAGAGAACCGGAGACCCTTTTTACTGGAAACGAAGCATTCTGTTTTAGTACTCAGAGGTGAAAACGCATCTGCATTTTGATTCTTAATCGAAGTTAACTAAGTGGCCATAAGATCAACTTGTCACATGTCACCCATATAATAGTTAAAAAAAAAAACTCTATTTTACATCACTCATATAATATTGGATTATACACCACCATCTATCGGAGGCAGTAAGTTCTTTTGAGACTTCCCATAGTCATTTACTATCTACTATACTGTAGGTACGAAATAGCATAATAAACTTTTTAATAAAGTCGGTTAGTATTAAGCTAAATATTAACGAACCAAATTAAAAAAGTTTGCTACGTTATTGAACTGACGATCTTATTCGGTTTTTGTTAAATTTCAGAGGAATCAGCTAACCTGGAGTATATGTGTGCCTTGGTGCTGCTCGAACAGCTCCATAGCGAGGCCCGCAGCCGTCCGCCTGCTTTGAGCGCCTGAAACAAACACAACAATTCAGATATCCACTTACTATTACACAAAACTACACTTCCGAAATGTATTTACAGATAGTATTTATAAAAAGACCATTATAGAGCCAATTAATTAACTAATTTTTCATATTTTCAAGAATCCACTGCTAATCATAAGCTTCTTCCATAGGATACCTCATGAGGGATCCCTCCTTTAAGGCAATAGGTAATCGTATAATCTTCAAAAGTACACCGCTGACATTAGCCTTCTTCATCACCTTATATGGAGCTATTGGTCAAAGTTGCCACTCTAGGCGGGCAGATCGGTAACTGCAGTTTTTTTAAATTATTTCTATTATTATCAAAAACAATACATTTTCCCATCCCCTGTATTAGTATCTCTTACGACACACATGGGATGTAGTTAATCTTACGCCACCACCACCTTAATGCTACAGCAATATTTGGTGGTCACAAACCTAAGAAAATATTATAATTAAACACTAGTTTTACATCACAAAATAACACTATATAATACGGGATATTTTATTAAATTTCTTAAAGAATACCAGCGTAAATTAGCAGCTTAATGCTGCTGTGTTTTGTATGGTGAGCGTAGAGAACCGGAGACATTTTTCACTGACTGCCGCTCGTTTGTCACCCTTATTTAATAAGCAAAGATTCAAAATGTCAACTAATTTCAACCTTGTTTTCTCATAAAACAGTTTTTATTAGCAATTTTACTATTACGCAATAAAAAAGCTATTTTATAATTTTTAACACGTTATAATATCGTTAGTAGTTATAGTTGTTTATTAAAAAGAAAATAACAACAGTCCATTCTTTTGAGTGAATACGAAGGAAACAAGAAGTGTATAGTCATAAAGCAGTCAGGGTTGGAACCCGACACCAAGCGATACAATCACCTCACAGCTGCAACACGGCTGACACGGTAGCCGTGCTTTATTGAGACGTTCCTCTTGTGAGGTATACTGATTTCTGCATTAAAATCCACCTCTATTTATTTGTATTAAAAATCTTATGCAGTTACTCTTCATCCATGTCAATTGATGAAATGCTTAAAGTTCATCTCTCTCTTTTTTCTACATGGCAGTAGAAAGAGGCAGTTATATAAACAATTAATACCTAATTTTAGTAAGTTATCACCAATGGTTATGAGTATGTCCGTTAATGTTTACTGTATTAACAGTAGAGCGAATTGCCCCAGAAATATTTATAATATGATTAAAATATTAAAATAAAATAAATTGTTGTTCTGCTAGCTTTGACGACAGGATCATTTAGTTTGTTGCGTTGCCGTGCATCATGTGGCCTCTCTCTAACACATATTGAAACAATGATTTAAGAGTTAAATGACTGGAATTATCTACCCTTCCCCCTTTTCGCTTTTACAAACATTTCGTATATTATATTGTATCTAACATACAATACTACAATACATACAACGAGACGTCAACACGATATGTGTTTTGACGTTAAAATCGTTTCCAAATTTCATATGCAAATTATTTAGAAAATGCCAAATTGCACGCTGTTTGAAAATAAATATGTATTAAAATCCGTTAGTCGACACAGCGAATCGGATTTGTAGTAGTGATTAACTGATAATACGACGTCATTGATTGTATGTGTGCTCTGCCGCCGGCGTCGCCTTTCCTACTTTGAGTATTCAACCAACTTGGTTTAATACTCAAAGCTTTCCTCGTACAAAATAGGTTGACAGCCATTCTATTGTGTATTGTGCATATATATAAGTAGTATTCTATGGTATCTAACATTGCATTGAAGCCCTCCGTCATTATCACCATCAGCCAGCAGCGGAGTATTGTTGTACAAACGATATTCCCAAAATGCGCTACTCAACAAGACCTTAGGCTTCAGGTAGTTACTGGAAGCCACGCAGCTGGCCGCCGCTGTATCTAGCCCGCGAGTGTCCTACAACACTCTCCTATGATACTACGTGTATTCCAATGGCTATCATTTACGACATCGCTGATCATCCCATGGCGGTGTAAGAATATCCACTACCCTGTATCATCCCATGGATGTCGTAAGAGGCGACTGAGGGAAACCAATCAGGAGATGGGCAGCAGCGTCTTCATAATATTGACTAAAAATAAAAAAATAAACTGTGTTTGCCAACCCGCTAACCAAGCATGGCAACTAAGGCAAATAATCCTCCCTATGAGGCATTCTATGGGGGAGGCAGTCGACTATAACAGGCTGTGCCGGTAAGGGACCATGCAAATATGAAGGATTATATTCGACAATTTTGATATTTTTTTATTTTTAAAGTCTGAAATTAAACAAATCTTCATGTATTTAATTAAATTTTTAGACAGTTTAAACTGGAACGAAAGTGAACGCGAAGTCTTTGGGCGGATAGTGCCCATTCGGGCAAGGACACGCCCGGTGCCTCGTGACCGACATGTCGTGACGTCGGCGCGGACATACAGACAGGCGCACAAGCACGACGAGCGCAATGTTATACGATTTTACTTGCTGCTGGATGACACCGCGTACCCTCACGAACGTTTTACGTAATACGAACGAGTGTGATTAGAATTGGGTGTTGTGTTTCTCGTGCTTCGAATGATATCACGTTTCGGTAGATTTGGACACTTTAACGCTAAACTGGGTCGCTTTTTATGTAAACTTGAATAATGGCTCTCGTTAACGTGGCAGCAGATTTTGCGAATATCGCATATAAACATATCACTTACTTACTTTATTTATCTTCACGCACAATCCCTAACGGGGTAGCCAGAGAGAACAGATCGCCAAGTGTCATGATCCGTACATACCTCTTTCGCTTCTTTCAGGTTCATTATCTTCTTCATACATGCACGTCTAGGTATCCGAGTACTCTTGACCTTCCCCTCTTCGAGTAATTTGCTCACATGGTCTTCGAAAGTTAGTCTCGGTTTACCTCGACACCTTTTAATATTTACTTTCGCGCTATATATTTTCTTCACCATTCGGTCTTCACTCATTCGCTCAACGTGCCCAAACCATCGGAGTACGCCCCTATCAATTTTTGAGATAAGGTCATCTTTCAATCCTGCCATATTGCGAATCTCTTTGTTTCGCTTTCGGTCGGCTATGCTAACGCCACACATTTTACGAAGAGATCGCATCTCCACTGCATTCAACTTGCTTTTATGCTTCTTCTGGCATACCCAGGTTTCGCTGCCATATAACAAAGTCGGTACCAACACTGCGTTATGTATTGCAAGGCGTGCACTCTCACATATCAAGACAGAGATTTTTTAAAAGAAGTAGTTTTACTTTTTTTAAATTCCTTTTTTCTATACTATTGAATATTTGTTACTAATAATAAGGGACATGAGTGTAATATGGTCACCTTAAGCTTTGCCGCCCTATAACACCAAAACTAGGAGGTCAGAGACCAAAACACATAACTATAATATTTACAAAAAGCAAACAAGCTACGTTAATAATTAGGAACACTTCGAACAATCAACTTAAGGGAAACTAACTATACTACACAATACTAAAATCGACTAAAATATTTGCTATAAAGTCAACTGTCAAATTGGGGTCGATAAGGGCTGCCTTATTTGACAGCCCTTTTGGCCCTTTATTATTTGATTGACTGATGAAGAACTATCGTATCACAGAGCTATCTATGCAAACAAGGCTGTAGTTTTTGAGTCATAAGAAAATGACCATATTAACCTCACGTAAATAATATATTCAAGCAAATATGTTGAAGTACAGAAGGTAGAATTATTTTCAGTTTATTGTGTACCAAAAAGACATACATCTGCATTTACACATACATACATAAATTTACCTTCCAATTTATATTTTTCTAATTTTTATTAAGCTAAATTCTATGGATATAATACTGTTCAGTATTCAGACATTTTCTTCTTAAAATATTGTTAGGAAATTACGATAACTCAGGGTCTGGGCCTTCACTTTCAAATTCATATAACGCCAGAAATCAGAGTTCGTTTTCCGAATGCTACATCAAATTTTAACGCTTTCTTAGTATGTGTTCTGAAATTTACGAATAAAACGGATTTTGAGAAAAATAAACACTACATTATTTAATAATTATAATAAGGTTATAAGAATAGAAGGGGAGTTGATCGAGCAAGTAGATGAGTTTGTATATTTGGGCTGCGTATTTAGCAGGGATGGGAGATATGATAAGGATATAGAATCACGAGTGAATGCGGGAAATAGAGTAAATGGGGCCCTGGACTCTATTGTGAAGAGTCAATGTGTCAAAAAGGCACGTGTGGCAATTCACAATGCTGTGTTGGTCCCTACTTTAACGTATGGTAGTGAAAGTTGGGTGTGGTAGAAGAAGCACGAGAGTAGAATCTACGCAGTAGAAATGCGGTCCTTAAGGAGTATGTTAGGGCTGAATCTGAACGACAGGGGAAGAAATTGTGTAATAAGAGAAGAGTGTGGTTTGCAAGATGATGTTGTGACCAGGATTAAGAAAGGAATGCTTCGGTGGTTTGGTCATGTGGAAAGAATGAATGAGGAAAGATTGACAAAGAAAATTTATGTTGCAGAAGTGAATGGCAGAGTCGGAAAGGGACGTTCTAGGCGAAAATTTATTGACCAAATTGGCAATTTATTGAAAACGGGCCAAATTAGGAGTACCCTTAACCGACGAGCATGTATGCCTAGGTGTATGGATGTGAAGGAGGCGAGAGAGGTGTGTCAGGATCGTGCCAAATGGAAGTCTGTAGTCTCTGCCTACCCCTCCGGGTGACAGGCGTGAGTGTTTATGTATGTATGTTATGTGTTATACTACATGTGAAACCCTGACCACTAATATTAACCACATCTTAAAACAGATCTCATAGCTTAGAAGTTTTTATTCAAGTTTTATTTTTAAACAAAAAAAGCAAATTACACTAAGGGACAAATATAGTTGTCATAATCATAACTTTTGTCTTCAAAACAGAACAATACAACCGTTTTTCTAGACATTATCCGGGAGTACGAACCGCATATTATATTATTCTTGTGGATATTTTTACATAATGCATATTTTTTACCTACGTAAGATTTTTGAGAACAGACAGATGAGATTTTTACGTGGTAGTGCTTTGCTGCAGCTATATTTTGGTTGTAGCACAAATAGTTCGGCTCGACCTCGGGTCGGGAAGGACCACGCTCTCAAAGAAAACCAGCGTAAAATAGCAGCTTAATACTGCTGTGTTTTGTATGGTGAGTGTAGAGAACCGGAGACCCTTTTTTACTGGAAACGAGGCATTCCATCTTAGTCCTCAGTGACAACGCATCTGTGTTTTGATTCTTAATCGAGGATAAATGTAGATTTCTATGGGCCGCAGCGTCCACTATAAAATAAAATTAAAACCATAAACTTACGTTGCATAGAAAATTTAAACATGCTGGGCTATTTTATCCATTGAGACATATAATTCAATAAGAGCGGATATAATGCAGTATTATTTTTAATTGGTTAACGTCTATTTTGTTTAATTAAATACCAACACGAGTTCCTTCACACATTTATTACAGTCTGTCAAAGTCCAAGCTCGAAATAAGTTAAACATAGTTGCTAAGCTAGGCAAGTTGTTATTAGAAAGAAGCTGCTGCCCGTATTCTGGTTCCCCCCCCCCCCCCGTCTCCTTTTCCAAAACCCAAGGGACGATAGGGGGTAGTGGATATTCTTACAGCAGTGGCGCTGTAAGAATATCCACTATTCCATATCGTACGGAATATATACGGAATGAATACACGAGTAATGTTTTATTAAGTGTAAAGTAAAAGTAGGAATATAAAATATTGATTGTAGTTAGCGAACAATAAATAAATTTTAATGAATTGCGCTAAAACGGCACTGTTAATCATAACAGTGAATATTAAGTAGCAAATACACGTTCTATTTGTCTCGGAAACGTTACAAATGTGGCGACCTCACGCGAACAGCGTGTCGGCATTTTCAAAGGGTCATACTCTCTGTTTTATTGAATTAAAACGTAATAAAGAACACGCCGGTACAATCGCGTCATCTCGCGGGTTAAATATGGCCTGTAGCCTAAATCTGCCATGTGAACGTTTTTATCAGTGTAAAATTTCAGGGTAGATGTACACTGTCATCTGATAAAAATGTACATTCTATTTTACCCATTGTGACATACACGCAGTACCCACAATCGTGTGGAATATCTCTAGGTATAAACGGAAACATATTACAAAAAAACATGAAAAGTCAAAAAGCCCTTTTGTAAAAAATATCTCATTTTTAAAATTAAACAAAAATATTATTAAAAACGTTAGCTGAGTCTGTAGTCAACTTGACGGTTGGCGGATACTGCAATCTGAACCAAACACCTGTTATGAACTCCAAGCAACTAAGATTACAGGTGCGTTGTCATCTCCTATTTCTCAATACTCAAATGGTATAACCTTACTACCTGTAATTATTCTGGTTGTCTATAGCCGTCAAATCAGAACACAATAGTGGATAGGTACACAGGTATTGCTCAAAGACAGACAGTCAAAAGGACTTTGTATCTAGACAGACTAATAGGCAGAAAAAAGCGGCCAAGAGCGTGTCGGGCCACGCTCAGTGTAGGGTTCCGTAGTTTCCCTTCCGTCACAATAAGTGTTCCCACTTACGAGTTTAAATGTTCGTGCTCCAGCAGCGCTCCGCGCTCCTGCAACTGCTCCCGGTAGTGGGTACTGTTGTTTCCATCCAAGTTCAAAATTATTTTCCTAGAAAGTCCTTATAAAGTTCTACTTTTCAGTTTTTTTTCATATTTTCTAAACCTATGGTTCAAAAGTTAGAGGGGGGGGGGGACACATTGTTTTTTACTTTTGGAGCGATTATTTCCGAAATTATTGACATTATCAAAAATGATTTTAGTAAACCCCTATTTATTTTTAAATACCTTTCCTACAATATATCACACGTTAGGATTGAAATTAAAAAAATCACTTCCCACTTTACATATAGGGGGGCTACCCTAATAAAACATTTTTTTTCCAATTTTTATTTTACCACTTTGTCGGCGTGATTGATACACATATTGGTACCAAATTTCAGCTTTCTAGTGCTAACGGTCACAGAGATTAAGCGAGGACGGACAGACAGACATGGCGAAACTATAAGGGTTCCTCACACACACATATATATATATATATATATATATATATATATATATATATATATATATATATATATATTTATTTATTTAAAAAACTCGACGACGACTCGACGTGAGACTTTTAAGACTCACGAGAACAAGCTAGGTGGGATAAAACCATTTATATTTTACTCCAGCACCCCAAGTTACGAACAAATTTTTATGAGGGCCGCTAAGACTCGGCATAATTTTCTCATTACTGGCCGCACAGTGTGGCATTACCCTTAAGTCTAATATTGTCGCCATTACGACAATAATTTAGGAAGGCGTTGGCAAACGTTAATAAACCTAGTTATTAATCGATGACGCCTTTATAAGAAAGTGGTTTGTTTAATTTTATTTAAGGAATACCATGACGAAATATTACAACTTTTAAACATCAAAAAATTTGATTTAAATGTAGTATTGAGGGTAATACGGTCATCGGGTTAGTATAGTCACTTTCTAATAACTTAAAAACTACAGCCTTGTTGGCATAGACAGCTTTGTGATAAGATAGCTCTCCATCAGTCAATCATATTATAAAAGGTGAAAAGGGCTCTACTTTATCGACGCCATTTTGACAGTTGATGATAGTAAATTTTTGTATGGTGTAGTGTAGTTAGATTTATTTAAGTTGATTTTTCGAAGTGTTTCTAATTACTGACAGTGCTTTTGCTATTTTTTCTTAATTATTAATTTTTTATTTTTTTATTTCTTATTAGTTGTAGTATACGACTTCGGGTTTTTGTCTCTGTCGATCTCCTAGTTTTGGTTTTATAGAGTGGCAAAGCTTAAGACGACACATCGTAAACGCTATCGCCGTACTGATCCGAATGAATACATAATTTCTATAAAACTTGAAGAAACGCCGTCATAGGGTCTAAAATTGCGTAGCGCTCGCGACGATTAAAAGCGCTTAGAAATTGTCAGAATCTTAAAATATTTTTAACAAAATTATTGATTTCAGTAATCAAAATAATGAGCAAGTAAATTATGAATATTGATGTTATGATATTTGAGTGATTCCCAAGCATATAGATCAAATGATTTCGTTGTAATTTCAACTATAGCGATTTTTTAGAGGTGTTTTCGCAAATAATTATGATCGAGTCAAAATTATACAATCGTGTTCTTGAGCAATCAAATTCAAGATAAAGACATGAATTTACCTATATCAAAATCCCACTTTCGTTAGTGGTGTCACAGTCCTATACTATTCGATGAAAGGAGGTGCGTTTTTGCACGGTGTCGCCTTAAGGTGACCATATTACTCTCACGCACCTTAATTAAAGGAGAAATCACATTGTCTTCCTCATACACATACTGATTTCAGACTTTATACAGTTATGGTCGCATAAAATGAAACGTAACGTATACGTTATATTATGTTCAGTTATTGGGTTACCAACATCACAATTTTGTTTCATAGAATCATGCATAGGTATCGTAATTATGTATACGATAGGAAGTGACAAAGGATAACCGAAACGGGAGATTGGCGTCATTCTGGTAATAGCTTAAAATTATTAAAACTTTCGGTTGTCGACCCGCCATAAAATTAGTTAAAGTTGCAGCCTATATGTCCCACTGCTGGGCACAGGTTTCCTCTCATTTCTGAGATATTATAGATAGATCATTTTTTAATTCATCTAATTTATTTACATAACATAATAATACACATACAATATTAATGAAAACATGGCGTTAATTATGACAGTATTTTGGCAAAGAAAATTAAGTCATAGTCCCCAAAGACGCTGCGCACTGTAACGATTGGTGAGATCTGTACATGGTTCACATTAACACTACATGAATATGTATAATCCTCTTTTACACCGTATCGGATAACAATAATATCATATATTCAAAGATAGATATATATTTAAGCGACAGTAGCCTAATGGCAGGGCGCGGACCGCGAACTCAAAAAGGTCGTGGGTTCGAATCCGCCATTCGACTACTGGCGTGAACCACTCGTAACACAAGCAATTTAAGCTTACCATGAGTGGTTGAGGGGAATATTAGTAATGTTTATTAGCATAGGTAATATTCTTTAAAAAAATGTTTGATGTACGACATTAATTCAGTTTTTCTTAAGTTTTTCCCCTTTGAGAGTTCCTTAATTTTGAAAGTTATACAAAATAATTTCTCATCAACCCGCCGTATCCGTTCATTATCCAGTATCCATCGTTGTTGAGCGTTGACTCAAAAGCACACATTTAAAACATTCAAGTAGTTGCGTAGGACTTGAACCCAGGAACAGCAGTATTGCCAAACTCTCAACTGTAGACCGAGCATGTGTGCATTTCATCGTCTATATTTGTAACATTTTCTTACTCATTATTATAGCCTGGCTGAACATAAATCTCCTGAAACTGCTAGGACGATTATTTGCTATTGTTGCCACACTTGGCAAGCGGGTTGGCAGCCGCAGTTTTTTATTTTGGGTTGTTATCAGGAAGATGCTACTGCTCGTTTCCTGTTTCAATTTCTCTCATTGCCTCTTGGGATAGTAAAGTGCAGTAGATTCTCGTATAAGGCCACTACTAATCTGACCATTTGAGATTATACTGCAATCTGTCGGCGGCCATAAAGTTGAAGCGACGCCAACAAGATATAATGAATAATGAATTCTCTTACGAAATCAATCAATATCTACAAAAGATTCCTTCAAAAATGAGCTATCCTTGTAAAGAAAAGTTCGTCTTTGGACAATTTGTTACAGTTAACAAAGCTTCGGTTAGTTATTTCTCTGTCGTAATTTACTTTGAAACCACGGTGTAAATGTTGACCTATCAAACAACTTCGAATAACCTCATGTTTTGGCAGAAAAAGCAATAATTTGAGCGTATTTACCCATTTCGCCATGTGCGGGCAGTGCTAACACCGGCCGGGGGTTGGTGTTTTCACAAGGCGAAATTAAATAAAACTCGCTCTTAATATCGGAGGGTCGGCAGAAATTTAGTCAACTTATTTTTGGTTATTTCAAAATAAATCTATAGAAGTGACTTGTTTATGTTTATAGTTACTTAAAAATCAAGATATTACACGATCGCGTAGATTCGAAGGTCGTTCACGCAGAGGAACTATTTAGAGACTTATGACGGAGGGTTTGAATTCTGATCCTCGTCCCCCGCATGGATGTTAGTTCATGTGCAATTTATGTATATTAAATACCCGATAACATCTATCCAGGAATTATCAATATATATATATCTCTTAATAAATATCTTAGACTTCAGGGGTGACACCGCATTTGGTTTATAAGATAGTGTAACAAACGAACACACAGTTCACCTGATGGTAAGTGGTTGGTGTGACCCATAGACATCTACAACTATTCTCGATTACGAATCAAAAGGCAGATGCGTTGTCACCCGTGAGGACTAAGATGGAATGCCTCGTTTCCACTAAAAAGGGTTTCTGGATCTCTACACTCACCATACGAAACACAGCAGCATTAAGCTATTATTTTACGCTGGTATTCTGTGAGAGTGTGGTCCTTCCCCGGTCGAGCCGATCCATTCGTGCTGCAACTATACTACTAATATTGCTCTACACTGCAGCATGGCTCTACCACGCATAAATTACATCTGCATAATATTGATTCTTAATTGAGGATGTAGGACATGTTGGCTTCAAACTGTGCGCTCGTTTGTCACCCTTCCTTTCATTAAAAAAAAAAACACTACCAAAACCGTCATTCATGTTTTCACGAGTAATAAGAACCTCTTAGATTTTTATGCAGACGGCATATCTTCCCTCAAAAATAATACTACTTGTGAGTGTTGATTACCAACCCCTCGGGACATCACTTGACCGGAACCCGCCAACTCTAATGAAGAATTACCGCCCTTTGTGGCCGAACCTCTTCACTCGAGAGCCATCGATTGATCGGGTAGTTTTAACTCGGGCCAATACCTTTAGTAATGCCTTAGGTTCTATCTTTTATTAGGGATTTGATATTAAGAAAATTTCTATACGCAAAGTAGTGATTCTAACAATATGGGAAATTCTATAAAGAAAGAGCTAACTCTTATTAGGTTACGACTTTAGATTAGGTCTATCCATCGTAATTACCATATGAATTTGGTGTCATTTGCTTAAATTAGTATTTAAGGCTACATTCAGACAGAGAAGTAGAAAGATTTTAATATGATGTAATGTGTTCAGTATAATAAAGTGTAAAAATATGTCATAAAGTTGAATAATTTCAATGTGATAATCAAATTGTGGCTTCTCCGGTCTTCTTTATTTTTGTAGTTGGTGTAACTTAAATACTCCTTATGTATACTAAAAATGTATTAGTAAACATAAGGCGTAAATCAACTGGTGTAGCCACTTTTTTATTATTATATGCCAGTGTAATTAACAAAAGGCTGACCTCGTGAAAACGCTGAAAGAAATTTGGATAACATTTCTTTTAAATTACAATTTCAGGTACTGAAAAACACAGTGTTTAGCAGCGAAGGAAAATATCTTGCAGAAAACTACATGTTTGAGGAATCAAATATTTTAGAATAATATGCGAAGCCTGCCAAGATCTTCCCAAAAGGAGGAGGAGGTCTGTACTCAGCAGAAGATGATTAAATTGTATATGTGTATTATTTGCGATTAATATATTAAATATAAATAGTACAGTTAGAAAATATTTTAATTAATCTTATTAGCGTTGTCTACCTATCTATATTGCAAACTGTAATCTATGCATTTCGATACAAATATGCTACCACTTGTATAGTAAAGGTCAGCAAGGTATTATAGTGTTAAAATGGCAAAAAAAAATCACAGAAATGAGACAGTAATGAATTGTAACTAACCAATTACACGGACCGATAACCCTTCAATCGCCGAAGCGGGGTCGAGCCGACCGTACGGCGGCGGGCCGAAATCGATCGATTCCAAATAAAAATAGCTACAAAATCCCGGAAAACGATGCTGCATTCAGAACACGTACTGTCAATATAGAATCGCGCAGGGTGATGATTGTGATGCACCGACAGAAGGGACGACGCACAAAAATGGTGCTTCGGAAACTATATATTGAAAATGAAAGCGAGTCTATGATAGTTTGTTTTATTAACGCTTATTTTAAACAACAAATCTGTTCATAACCCCAAAATGCACACGAAACTATTGTTCATTTTTAGCACTTTTTCCCTTAACATGATTTCGTATTAAAATTCAGTACCTGATTGACCGAGCTTTGCTCGGTATTTTTCGCTCGATTTTTTTTAATTCGTGTGTTTTGGAAATTATATTTAGATACAAATTACATACTGATGAAATATAAATAATATTTTTTGATCTTAGCGACATAACAGAAAAAACGGAACTGGTTATTTGAATAAAAAATCATGAGTGCAATTATTTTAATTTAAAGTTTCGTGTTTTTAAAAAATACTAAAAAAAGGGCTCGAAAAAATAGATTTTCTCAAAAAGAAACGAACATGAAAAAAAAATTAAAAAAAGTCAGTCGGCCGGTCTGGGCTCGAACCGGGGTTTTAAGATTCTGTGACCGACTATTATACCAATTAAGCTATTTATAACCACCAGCAAGCCGTCAAAATTTACCTTCTTATTCTAACGATATTGTAGCAGTTTTTCATTGCCTAAAAACACGGACAAACAGACATTTTCTAAAAATAAATCCCAGCTAAATCGATTTATTATCTCCGAAACTCCCTGGAAACTAAATTTTATGAAAATCGTTGGAGCCGTTTCCGAGATCCCGATTATATATACATATATATATATATATATATATATATATATATATATATATATATATATACAAGAATTGCTCGTTTAATAGTATAGGATTTATGTACTCGTATTACTTATTGATGATCCTTATTTATTAAGAATCCTGATTTTATCGTTTTGGTGTAAACTATTCAGTATTAAATTACAAACTAAATATATTATTTCATTAAACAACATTTTGTTTTAAATCATAGAATATTAATATTGTAATATAAAATGTAATATGTCTTATTGGTTATTCTAAATAATACATACAAATATATACATTCACGCCTGTTGTGCAAAAGGGTAGCCAGAGACTACGGACTTTCATTTGGAACGATCCTGTCACATCTCTCTCGCTTCATTCACATTGATAAACTTATACATGCTCGTCGGTTAAGAGTAGCCTTAATTTGGCCATGGAGACTTTCCAAGGAATGCTGTTTGCGCCTATAATTAAAGTAGCACTTTAAAAATTTCATTTTTTTGTTTTTCTGATATTTTTGTGTGTAATAGTGTGTAATTTTTTGGTGCAATAAATAATAAATAAATAAATAAAATCTTCCATATATCGCCAATTTGGTAAATAAGCTTCCGTCTAGGGTACCTCTTGCAGACTCTGTCACTCACTTTTGCAGCATAAATTTGCTTTTGTCACTCTTTAAATTTCTATGTCTGTCATATACTAATCCTATATACTAAATAAATATTTTTTAAACGATAAGGATAACAATCGAGCACACAGTCCACCTGATGGAAAGTGGATGCTGTGGCCCATGGAATTTCCATTTATCTTCAATTAAGAATCAAAATTCAGAATCCTTGTCACAGCTTCAGACTAAGACGGAATGTCTCGATTGAGCTAAAAAGGATCTCCGGTTCTCTACACGCACCATACGAAACACAGCAGCATTTAGCAGCTATTTTACGCTGGTATTTTTTGAAAATGTGGTTCTTTAGCGGTTGAGCCAACCCATTCGAGTTATAACTATAATATGGCAGCAGCATGGCTCTCTATTTTGCATTTTGCATCTGCATTTTGATTTTCAATTAACGTTGTATAAAGATGTCTATGGAACACAGCATCAACATAACATTAGGCGGACTGTGTACTCGTATGTCACTCTAAAAAAAAAACTGCAAAACAAAGGCAAAAGCAAAACAAATAAGAGGTTAGGGATATTTCAGCATAGTCAGGTGTTTCAAAAAAAATTAATCAAAATAATATTATATAAAATTCAATGAAAGAACTAATCGATATTGTTGTCGTCGTTTATAATATGTAGATACGAGGAAGTTCATTACGATTTGAAAAGAGAGGGTTAAGTTTAAGGCGAGACTAAGCACTTCCGTCCGGTAGATTCAAGGGGTTTTTTTAAGAAAGCAATCTTTTGAAGTATATTTTATTTTTTTGTATAGCTTGCTTTGTCTAAAGCTAACTACCAAAATTCGCATTAGTAAATTATTTTTTTTTTAAAAGTTCCTTTACATATTTTTTAGAGAATGAAAAAAAACTTTTTATTAATTTAAAGTTTAGAAAGTAGAAATTTAAAATACTTTATTGATAACGTATCAGAGATATACCTATATTATATCACTTAGTATAAAATTATCAAGTATAAAGTCAAAACAAAAAGGATACCAATACATTTTCTTCGACATATCGCCTTAACCGGTGTGGCACTGCCTTTCGGTCGCATTTTCCCTTTATTTATTGTTATTTTTCTATTTTGCCGGCAGATGTGCCGTAGCATGATTTACGGTAGCCCAGTATTAAGGAAGGTACGAGAATTATAACTGAAGTTCCATTTGGTCAAGGGATAACTCAGTTTAGTTCTTTATTTTAGAAAAAAAAGTAAAGCTGTGCCATCTTTTCGCAATGTTTTTCCCTTTTAAGTTTATTTTAAAGGACGTGCCAATGGTGTCCGATGGATAGGTCCGGTTCGAAGTCATAATTTCAATATATCTCCAGGTTTCGAGGTCATAAGTGTTCTTTTATTACAGTTTTTCAGAAATAAATTGGCAAGTATTGCAGTTAAGTTGTCAAGTTTCTTTTTAACAAAAGTATTTTTATTTTTATTTAACCTCGTTATTTAATTTGTAGCAATAGTATATGAACAAAGAATACAATTTATCTTCAGTTTGATATGGGGTATTCTAAATAAAATGCACGGAGTCTTGATAACAGGTCACTAGGCCAGCGGCTTGCTTGATTCTTCGGAGAGTCCAGAGACTGAATTTGCTCACGCCGCCATTCCGCCATTGCAAGAAAAGGAGGTAAGTTATTTAGTAAATTTAAATAAGGATACATAGAAAATGAAATATTCGTACAGTTCTCGAGTGGCAGCCTCGTACCGATAGCCGAAATGTAGGGCACCCCTCTACTAGATGGAGTGAGGAACTGGTAAGACATGCAGGAAGTCAATGGATGCAGCTGGCTCAGGGCTGTGCTATGTGGCATTCCTTAGGGGTGGCCTATGTTTAGCAGAGGACTTGTGAAGGATTATAATGAATGAATTAATGCAAAAATGGTTAATGTTATTTAAACTTTTTTATATTTTTTTGTTTATAATAGTCTACAGTTAATATAGGCCTAGAATAGGCTAGGAAGGTTATTATTATCGCTTAGTGATGATAAGCAAGCGGATTCACGAACGCGTAAAAAGTAGTTTTTCACTTTAATTAATGCTTCCCGTCACCGTACTGTTTTTTTAAATACACAACGATGAAATGTATAGCGCCATTAATCGGAGGCCATGAGGTGTTACTGGTTTTTCTCGTCTCTTATGACAATCATGGGACGTAATGGGGCAATAAATTCTAATGTATCATTATGTTTTGCTATAATTGCAAATTTATAAATCACGTATGTTATTTAACAACAAGCAATTTTAAAAACACTCGTAAGTTAAACACACGTCGGATTTCCGCGAGTACTAGCGCCCTTATGCCATAAATCAACCGTGCTGCCACCAAACGGCAATATAGGGAACGAAACATGTGTTTACCCCGGAGTTAATTTGTCGAATTTATCTCCTTGTCTCCTGTTATTGTATTGAGAAATATTGCGTTCCGCTGAGTTATGTGGTTTTGTTTCCGAACGTATCAACTTGCGCTACGAAAAGAAAAATACAAATAAGTGTTGTTAAAGAAAATTAACTCGTATCTAGAGGATTATTAATGTATTATTAAATTATTTTTTTAAATCATTATATCATATAATTAAAAAATATTTTTTAAATCATTATTTACAATATGTATGTTACTTCATCTTTATTTCACAGCATATCTACTATATATTTTTTATAGGATAGGGTGACAAACGAGCACACAGTCCACCTGATGGTAAGTGGATGCTGTGGCCCATAGACATTTACATCTATCATCGATTACGAATCAAAATGCAGATGTCACCCGTGAGGACTAAGATGGAATGCCTCGTTTCCAGTAAAAAGGGTCTCCGGTTCTCTACACTCACCATACGAAATATAGCATTAAGCTACTATTTCACGCTGGAGAAGAGAATATGTGAGAGCGTGGTCCTTCCCCGGTCAAGCCGACCCATTCGTGCTACAACTATACGAGGTGTGTTCAAAAAGTAAGGTGACTTTATATTTTTATGAAAAACTATTTATTTATTCATCAATATTTATGTTGTCCCCTTCAAAGTAATCCCCCTCAGATATAATACACTTGTGCCAACGCTTTTTCCAATCGTCAAAGAATTTCTGATAATCACTTTCTGGTATAGCCTTCAGCTCTTTCAGCGATGCAGTTTTTATCTCTTCAATCGTTGCAAATCTTCGTCCTTTCATAGGTCTCTTCAGTTTTGGGAACAGGAAAAAGTCACATGGGGCCAAATCCGGTGAATATGGTGGCTGAGGCATGATTGTAGTGTTGTTTTTGGTCAAAAAACCTCTCACAAGCAACGATGAGTGAGCAGGTGCATTATCGTGATGCAAAAACCATGAATTGTTTACCCACAATTCGGGACGTTTCTTACGTATTGCTTCTCGCAAATGGCGCATAACTTCAAGGTTATACTCCTTATTGACCGTACGACCTTGTGGCAAGAACTCATGATGCACCACACCCCTACAGTCGAAGAAAACTGTAAGCAAAACCTTCACATTTGATCGAACTTGGCGTGCTTTTTTTGGTCTTGGTGATTCAGTGTGCTTCCTGGGACTGGGACGATTGAGTCTTAGTTTCGACGTCATAACCGTATACCCATGTTTCGTCACCTGTTATGTATGACCCTTTTGAGCAAATCTGGGTCGTTGTTGACATCTTCCAATAGCTCTTGAGTGATTGTCATGCGACGGTTCTTTTGGTCGAAATTGAGCAATTTTGGAACAAATTTCACTGACACACGTTTCATGCCCAAAATATCCGAAAAAATTTCATGGCAAGAGCCAACCGATATGCCAACATCCTCCGCAACTTCTCTGACAGTGATTCGACGATTTTCGAAAACAATTTTCTTCAATGTTTTCATCGTTTCAATTTTATTTCAACGTTTTCATCGGTTGTTGACGTGCTGGGGCGTCCAGAGCGAGGTTCGTCACTGGCATCTTCTCGGCCATCTTGAAAGAGCTTGTACCAATTATAAACGTTTTTTGTACTAAGAGTAGACTCACCGTATGCCACTGTCAACATTTCAAGTGTTTTGGAGCACGTAATTCCATTTTTTACACAAAATTTGATGCAAATTCTTTGATCCATTTTTTTTGATAGAAGAAAATCGCCGAGCACACCAAAGTACGTCTGACCTTTGTAACTGTCAAAAATAAACTAAACATGCTATACACTTCAAACTTGAAACATATGCTCAGGACATGTGTACCAACGCAACAAAATATAAAAATCGAAAATCGAATGTGCGTTGCCCGCGAAATTCAAAAAGTCACCTTACTTTTTGAACACACCTCGTACTTCTAATATAACTGCAGCATGCCTCTACCACGTATAAAATTGAAAATGAGTAAAGTAAAGTAAAGTAAAGTTACAGCCTATATACGTCCCACTGCTGGGCACAGGCCTCCTCTCATTTCTGAGAGGGTTTTAGGGCAATTCCTTGAAAATGAGTGATGAAAAGTAACCTTTTAGTAGCGGTGTAAAAGTTCCCACTACCCCATATAGTCCCATGGGTATAATGATAGACGATAGAGGGAGCAAGCCAGGAGATTGGCAGCAGCGTCTTTTAATAACAACTAGAAAGCAAAAAATCTGCGGTTGCCAACTCACTTGTTACGCATAGCAACTGTGGCAAATATCTCCCTACATGAGCCATTTATGGGCAGGCCTATGTTCAGCAGGGGACTTTGTTGGCCGTTTTGAATGAATGAAATAATTAATGAAAACTTATTATCTGAAATAAAAAAATACCCACCTAACCAATTTTCTTCTTCATCATCATCAGTCTGTAGGAGTCTACTGCTGGACATTGACCACGTTTCTCATAGAGATGATATTATTAGAGGAGGGTGACAACCAAGCACACATTCTACCTGATGGTAAGTAGTTGCTGTGACCCATAGACATCTACTTCTGTCTTAAGATGCAGATGCGTTGTCACCCGTGAGGAGTACGATGGAATGTCTTGTTGCCAGTAAAATGGGTCTCCGGTTCTCTACACTCACCATACGAAACACAGCAGCATTAAGCTGCTATTTTGCGCTGGTATTCAACCAGAGAGGGCAACAGCGTCAAAGACACCAACGCTCTCGTATCTTTGACGCTGCTGCCCTTTTCCGGTCTAAATATTTCACATCTGGCGTAAACAAATTGGTCATACTTATACCGCTATCTAGCGAAAGTTTTAAGCTTTTACTAGTATTTCTCATAGTTTCTTTATGCGTTAATCTTTACTACTTCCACGGGACGATATGTAGTAATGTTTACACACGTTATTTTTGCTGGAACTGCTGTATTTCGGTCAGAAGGGTACAAAAGCTAGTATAATTATTGTGTGGGAGACATTCCATCTTAGTTCTCAGTAGACAATGTATCTGCAGTCTTCTACTCGTATATTTATTTGTGTTAGTACTTAATTCTATTCTATGTATATGGGCCGTAGTAGCCTTACCAGGTAAACTAAAACCAAACTTCGCAAACGTTAACTTCTACTGTCACCTTATTTAAGTATATTTAAAAAAACACGCAGTACTTCTCCCACAAAAAAAAACAGAAAAAAAAACGTTGAAGACATCTAACATTTTTGTGTGCGTATTACTTGTGGTTCATATTCATATATGTATATCGATAAAATGGCCTCGCCAGGCCTTATATAAAGGTTTATCATGCAATTATGTCTGTACATACTACATTAATTTGACATTACTAGACAGTTATGTTAACTTGACTACAATAGATTTACATTTTAAAGTTAGTGATGTGTTTAATTCAGTATGTAAGTATCGATATGTGTTAATTTGATTTGTATTTGTGGATCGGTTGGTTTAGCAGTCAGGAAAGGAAAGAAGTGGGAATCCATAGCAGTTCTGGTGCATTAAAAACTTGAGAAAAAAAATTGGAAACGTTGCTAGTGAAGTGTAATACGAATCGAGGTAAGTAGACAATAATTATCGATAAAATCATGAATTCCATTTTAATTCAGTCAATACATCTAAGACCCTTATTATACGTAAAATCTATTAAGGATAATGTTTCCAATATTATTTACGTTCACACCGGCATCTCAAAGTGTCGTATATTACCATCATTTCATATAAGACACGTATACATATCAGTCGATGATGAGACATGCACATGTCGCATTAAGATGGTCGAAGCCGTGTGTATATAATAAATAAAAAATATAAAATAATAAAAAATAAAAAATAAAAATAATAATGATACGAGTGCGATCTAGTAATATAACTATCTTACTAGACTAATTTAGGAAAATAATTATAAGCGTAATGTTGAACAAGAATTTTAGTCAAAACTTATAATATTTGATTTTTTTAATTAAAAAGTTCAATTTATTCAATATTACATTTTATATCATTATAATGTACGCTACTTTAAGGTGGCCCAAGGGCCACCCCAGTCGCACCTTAAACCTACTGTCCAAAAATTAACATGAACAACAATACAATAAGAACTGAAGATCTAATGTCAATGTCGCGAAATTTGTTGGAGGATGTTTTTTTATTTTTTTCAGCAGCTCTTTTTAAGTACCTTCAGATTTATTTCTTTGGTCCTTAATATTTTTTTCGTTGTTACATTAATTGCACAACAGTTGCGATCAGTAACCTTCACCACATGACGAAACTCCACAAATAACATGAACATTTTCTACACGACTGTGCTTCTGTACATTCAGTTTACAATTATAGTTGTTTCACTAGATTTGTCTTGTAAGATTTTTTTGTAGAATAGTCCACCTGATAGTTAAGTGGATGCTGTTGTCCATAAACATCTACACCTACCCTCAATTAAGAATCAAAATGTAGACGCGTTGTCAACCCTGAGGACTAGGATGAAATGCCCGGTTTACAGTAAAACCAGTCTCCAGTTCTACATTACATTCACCATACGAAACGTAACATCATTGAGCTGCTATTTGACGACGGTATTCTGTGAGAGCGTGGTCCTTCCCCGGTCGAGCCAACCCATTCGTGCTGTAACGCTAAGGTAACGCTGTCATATAACTATATTAAGATATATAGTTATATCCTTAGGGGTATAACTATATCACGGCTTTAACCATCTTACTGCGGCACACACACACACTCACACTATAATATTATTATATACACACACACAATAATATTTTAGCTAAATCTAATTACACCTGCCTGTTGAGAAATAATTAAGTATTTAATAATTAAGTAGACTGTAGACTAAAGCCCGAAACTAAGAGACGCTGTGGCAACACCAATTAAACATCGAGACGAAATTGTCAAACGAACCCCAACTTAATTTGAATAAACCAACCGAGTCACGTTCACCAAATAAGCAGTCCTAACAAGCGGTATATCGCTTGCACTGATTGTTAATTGATTAGATTAAAAATTTTGGCCCAATTCGTCGGGTATTGTTACAGTAGGGACCGCCCTTGTTAGTTCATTAAACTTTTTAATAGCAGTGTCTTTTACAATTTGTATGTTGACAGCTGTATTACTTGTCATCCTTTTTACACGTTTTTTTTTTCAAGTCAACTAAAACTTTTTGGGTTTTCCAGCGTTTACGTATTTCAACTAATAATTAATATAATTTAAGTACTTTGTAAACGTTGGAAATAAAAGGCAATTTTTTTAAATATTTCCATACAAGAATTCGTAATTTAAAACATTTATTTTGTTGACTGTACATTTTTGTTGGTCATTAATATTTAAAAATGTTAAAGTACAGCCGAAGTACATACAATTTCTCGCCGGGTTTCTTGCTGATTTGTCCAAGAACTGAGGTATTTTCCGAACCAGTGGTATGTTGAGCATAAAATAACTTTCAATAAGTATTATTTATAATCTATATTGAATAAAAAAGTTTCCATTATATTCTATATTACACAATTACAGTCATTGGCACAGGTGTCTCTTAATTTCCTAGAGGGTTTTGGAGCAGTTAGCTCGCTTTACTGCTTTAAAGAAAGCCAACGTCCAGTTGGTTTTCTTTATATGTTCTCGAAACATTTTATTTTTCACACAAGTTCTTTTTATATCGTCCATCGGTAAGCACGTTATCAGCAGTTAGAATTGTGATTATTAATTTCGGTAGTGCTGGAGCGATATGAACTCAATTTGAAACATTGTCTTGCCACCGATCACGTACTTTATGTTGTTAATTTATTTATTTTAAGCAAACAAATATAAAATAAAACTACTAAATACAAATAATATAGAGTTTAGTCTCTTAATTAGGCAAGTCCGTGAAAGTAACTACTCATATGTCACATAATAACAGCTTTTCACAAGTTTGCTAAACAGAGACCTTACCCAATAAGCCACTATAAAAGCATTATTTTAACTTAATAATTCTTAACTTTACGCGAACACTACACATTGAATAAAACGTTTAATTAATTAATTTTTAACTTATTTCTAGTTCCAGATGTTTCGGGTGCTTTACAGCCCCATGGTTACGGGGAGGACTGAGATGTTTGACGTCCCAATGTCATCATAGAGTAGAGTAATATATACAGAAAGGGAGGACTGAGATGTTTGACGTCCTAATGTTATATTTAGCCCAGCTACCTTCAATATGAATAATACAGTATATTGAATTAAACTATTTATGTGGATTTTATCGCGTTTAATTAACATACTTTTAATTTTCGACATTTCGGTGCTTTACACCACCCATGGTCAAGTAAGTTAAAAATAAGTTAATTAAACGTGATAAAATCCGTATGAATAGTTTTATTGAACTATTTTAACTTGGTGTATTTTTCTTTAAGTAGATAGAAAATTTTATTAAAACAATTTTTCACTTTTACGTCTAATAAATCCATCGATTTCTTTTATGATACGTTGTTTCTTTATTTAAAATCGATGAAAAAAATATAAAAACAAGTGCATTGCATTCGCATACCATTATGTAAGGAGGGATTTACGATATATCGATGCGAATTTTCCTATGCTCCAGACAAAGTCTTTATTGCCTACGTGAGTACATTTGAAACTTCAGAATTTACCTCCCTTAATATTTCGCGAGGTTATTGCTCACTCCCTCTTAAGAATGGCTGTTTTTATGGTTGTGATTTTTTTATTTGCATACAGAAAATATTATTTGATGTCGAGTAGCATATGCAGCTATTAAATAAAATGGGGTTATTATACTATTAAAGTACAGTCAAGTCTGGCAACTTTACGAACGTAGGTAAGTTGATTTTGCCATCAGGAATGTACAGGTATAAAATTACGATTAACACGAATAATGTAAAATTTTTCGAGATATTTCATTTGTTGGATGAAAATTTAATAACTAATTAACATCATTGTTTTTGATATAGCAACAAGAGTTAATGTTGGCATTTTATTTAAACAGATCGGCGACGTAATCTCTTTGTTCCTTGCTCTAGAACTTTTGTTTGAAATATTGAATGTAGGTGTTTATATATTTGTAAAAAGGTAATATTAATAGTTATAGATTGTGACGACTTTTATTTTCGATTTAATCTATCCAATTTAATTTTTAATTTTAGACGAGAGTATTTTTGTTTTATATATTTAAGATTTTTGCCTATGAAATTATTGTGATAGGATTTAAATTTAAAAAAAAATGTGCGTGTAATTGTGTACATATGTACGAAGTGCAACTTCTTTACGACATATTACTCTTCTTTTATTTTATATTTTACATACATAGGTTAAATATATAAGCCTTACGCACAGAAACACGTTACAAGAAAGTGACTTTACTACGACGATAAAGTAGTTTTACTTCAAAAACTAGGTAAAGTACGTAATCAAGGATTTTTGACAACCCTGACACATACTAACAATTTTGTTTGAAAAATTAAATAATGTGTGGGACTTTGCCACTAGCAACTTTATTACTAGCAACACATTACTCTGCGTATTGTGTTGTGCATTATGTGGTAAGCTTACCTTTATCCTTGAAGTAAAATCCTATTAAGTAACCCTCCTAACTTTGTCATTTTCAAATTTTTAGGAAATATCTAATCTATGAAGAATATAGTGTCAAATTTAAGATTGGCGCCCAGTACTCTCTAACATAAAAGGTATTATATACATAAAAGGTACTCTCTAACCTTTTATGTTCGAAAATTGGTCCAACACTTTTAAATCCCGTCAAAAATGGTGAAGTTGCCAGGTTTTACGATACTCTTATTTTTATGAGTTTGAAGAAATACAATTAAAGTATCTTAAGTTTAGTTACAAACTCTGCTGTTTAAATTATGCGTTACTTATTATATATGCATATATAATAAGTAACGCATAATTTAAAGATCATCAAATCATATATATATATATATATATATATATATATATATATATATATATATATATATATATATATATATATATATATAATCGGAATCTCGGAAACGGCTCCAACGATTTTCGGGGGCAATAAATCGATCTAGCTAGGATTTATTTTTAGAAAATGTCTTTTTGTCCGTGTTTTTAGGCAATGAAAAACTTTTACAATATCGTTAGAATAAGAAGGAAAATTTTGACAGTTTATTAATGATTACAAATAGCTTAATTGGTATATTGGGCGGTCACAAAATCGTAATACCATGGTTCGAGCCCAGACCGACCGGCCGACTTTTTTTAATTTTTTTTCAAGTTTCTTTCTTTTTTGAGAAAATCTGTTTTTTCAAGCCCTTTTTTTAGTATTTTTTAAAAACACGAAAATTTAAATTAAACTAATTGCACTCATGATTTTTTATTCACATAACCAGTTCAGTTTTTTTTCCATTATGTCGCTAAGATCAAAAAATATTATTCGTATTTCATCAGTATGTAATTTGTATCTAAATATAATTTCCAAAACACACGAATTAAAAAAAAAAACCGAGCGAAAAATACCGAGCAAAGCTCGGTCAACCGGGTACTATCGTTTATAAGGCCTAAGATTTGAACGTGGTAGAGGCACGCTGCAGTCATAATATGGATGTGGCATAGGAATGCCGGATCAGAAAACCAAAATATCGGGACAAAATTTTAAAAAGCCGGGATTTAGGGGTTGTTGCCGGGAGAAAAAATTTATTAAAAATGAAAATGTAAAAAAGTTTATTTTTTAAATTAATAGGCTACAAAAAGAGATTAACATTGTTTACACATAATTTAAATACACTTAGTTTGTAGGTTACCAAATGTATTTGACATTGGACTGCATTGAGTCCACCAATTTGGATCTTTTACTAGTGTTCAGAAAAGATTTAAAATTCAAACAATTAACTTCAAAGTTCAGTTTAATTACTAACTCAGCCTTTATTAAATCAAAGGCAGGAGTGATGTAAAGATAAGCTGTTTGTCTGGAGATTTTGAGTTTTGTCGGGAGTCTGGAGATCATTTAAAACGTCACGAGAATTCAGACGAATCCCGACCATCTCGCAATTGTAGCACGAATAGGTCTGCTCGATCGGAGTAGGACCACGCTCTCATAGAATACTAGCGTAAAATAGCAGGTTATTGCTGCTGTGTGTCGTATTGTGAGTGTAGAGAAACGTAGACACTTTTTTTCTGGAAACAACGCAATCCATCTTAGTCCTCAGGGTCAGGGTAACTCATCAACATTATGATCTTCGAGGATAGATGTAGATGTCTATGTGCCTCGAAGTTATGTCCACCGTTTGGGATACTTCAAATAATAAAACATTTAGGGTTGACAGTTAGTTATATGTTTCAAACAATTCCACATTAAACAGCATTACTAAAAAAATATATAAATTAAGTACTGACTCATAAACGCAACAGCCATAAAGCCTTAAAAAACTTTAAAATAAACAACAGAAATGTTTATTTTAATATGTGTAGGCGGGCTTGAGAGCCGGTTTAAATTGAGTTAAAATGACAGTGGCATACGTAGTGATTTGCCCCGTGGTCGCATTAAGCGCATTAGGGGCCAAAATTGGATTTGTCGCGGGACGTTTTATTGGTACACTTGTTACGCATTTTCTCCCCGAGTGTGTGGGCTAAAAAAGCTCTTTGACAAGGTGTACGTTAGTTATGAATGCAGGGCGAACATATTTTTGCAGATTTGACAGTTTACTACACGTATCCATAATGTTTTCCATGCGTCAAAGACTTATCATTATTTCTGAGAAAACAGGTAATGCTTGACCAAGATTCTACTTAGTAGAAAATCGCGTAAAATTCCAAAACAGAATGGTTTAAAATAAATAAAATAGTTTTTCGTTTAATCAAAAAATCTGTTGAGTATATAATTTTATTTTATTGTTTCGACAGACGATACAATGGCCAGCCATATAGAAATTTTGAAACTAGTGGTGTTAGAGTCAAAAATTCTTACACGTCCTTTATAACCCTGTATTAATCCACTATTAGAGCGAATAACAAGATCGCATCCTGCATTTTGCTCCTTAATCGAGGATAAATGTACATGCCACAGTATCCACTTACCATCAGATGGACTGTGTACTCGTTTGTCACCCTCATACTATATAGAAGAAGTCTCTTACCTTCTTAACTGTTCCCTGGTCTGGTATTTTATATGGTAAATATATACATATATTATAAAATAGTCGTATAATTACCGACTATTTTAATGTGCAATAATCTATTACCAGTTACGAAAATAAACCTAGAAGGAAACTCATATGCAATATCAATAAAATTAAATGAAACGCCTGTCAAAATCGTAAAGACGCAAACAAACTAACAAGCATGCGTAATATTGACTCGACAAAAGAAACTGTATTTCCCTATCGCGTATAGGTAATTTATTTATTTGAAGCATTGCGGTGAATCAGTGTCCCCAAGGCGCATTTATTTGCACTCACGCCTCGATTGTCAATGTTTGTGATTTGTTGGCAGTGTTTTTTATTAAGAAATTTTTTCTTGCAATTGATTTTTTTATAGAAATAAGGATGACAATCGAACACAATCCACCTGATGGTAAGTGAGTGCTGTGGCCCATAAGCACCTACATTTATTATCAATTGAGAATGATGATGCATTACAATTATCACTAAACAGTGTCTCTGGTTCTTGGTCTGTGGCGAGCACGGTTCTTCCCCGATTAAGCCGATCCAATAGTGCTGCAACCACAATTCACTGCACCTTGAATCTAAAAAGTTACAGCTTATATACGTCCCACTCCTAGGGCACAGGCCTCCGCTCATTTCTGAGAGGGTTTTAGGGCAATTAATTGTTCGCCACGCTGCCCCAATGCGTGTTGGCGAACTTCGCATGTCTTCGAAATATTTTTTCTTATTCATCAGACATGCAGGTTTGTTCACGATGTTTTCCTTCATCGCCAAGCCCGTGGTAAATCAGCACTTAAAATTGCAATTAAGAATTTCATCTCAATTTTAAAAACGATAGTACCTAGTAATTGTAAGCATTAATTTGTGTGTGTATTCTGGATACGAATTATTGCAGAAGACCACAAATCAACTGCTCACTCTTACTGAAGTATCTTGTCGTTTTCGAATAAAAGATAAGATAGGGATTAAAAAGTGCTTCTTTATTTATACGTACAATTGCGACACTGTAATATAAAATCGTACCGGCATTTCTAAATCGGTCACTGGTTAATCCTTATCACCAAAATTCTTCTTCTTATTTATAATAAAAAGAATATGAGCAACTCATATTATTTGTTATATTTATGATAAAATATTGACGTATAACGTAACCAATTCGTAGATATAATATCCGCACAAACCGACTCCTATACCGAGAAAGAGCTCCTCTAGCTAATAAAAATAAAATGCTATATAAATACACCTTAGGTTATGTCGTTTATTCAAAGTTTTGGCCGCAGGTTTGAAATCTGTTCGAAACAACTATTTTTATGGCTATACTACCAAATAAACAATTGTCCTAGGTTTGAATGTTCGTTTAAGTGAAATTAATGTAAATAAAACTCCTTTGAGACACAGAAGAATTTTACCTAGATCTTTAAATGAAAAGCTCAACGATAAATTATTGCGAGTAAGTATCTAGAACTGGGATGGTAGTAAATATTTCAAAACCTAACTAACAATAGTTAAAATAAACTTTAAAAAAATAAAACCGACTTCAAATACTAAAAGTAATAAAGTAATTTGCACATAATACCTTCTAAAGTCGAATTTAAATGAAAGTGTATCAAATAATATAAAGCTCCGACTTTAGAAGCAGTTGTGTGCAAACCGTTTTCTTCTTTTAAATATTTTATTTTTGAGGCTATTTTTTACCTGTTTGAATGAACTTACGAATGTTACAAATTCAAGCTAACATCTAAAATGTCGTCTTAGTAGTTACATTAAAAGCTACATTTCCTATTTTTCCACTCTTAGGGGTGAATATTTTTAACTGAACCGTAAGGATAAACTGATGTTCTCGAGACCAAATTTTGGCAAGTCTCAACGGTGACTAGCTATCAGCGCAGGACAGTGCACTCTCTATTCCCTTACTCTTATGATCGATGGGACGATAAACTGATGCAACCGGAGACAGGTCAGGCCCAGGACCAAATGATTTACGTGCTTTTCGAGGCATGGGAGTGAGACACCGCCAACTTCCTGAATCCGGACAGCTACTGAGAACTTCTTTATGGAAAAACTCAATAACTGATTTTTTTGCCCGACCCGGGATTCGAACCCAGGACCTCATGATCAGCAGTCGCACTACTACAACCACTAGACCAACGAGGCAGTCCCTGATGTCCCTGACCTATTTATTAAAAGAAGAATCATTAAAATCGTTCATAAACAAAGAAGTTATGTCCGAACACAAAAAAGATATGTACAGATGATTTGAGAATCCTTCACCTTTTTGTAATATAACACAAGGCAAATGAACATGTACCTGATGGTAAGTGATAACCGCCGCGCCACCCACCCGAATTCCATTTTCTAAATAGGTTAATAAAAGGAATTGTTAATGTGGAAAACCGCAGACCCTTTTCGATGCTAACGAGGTATTCCGTTTTAGACCTCAGGAGTAACAATACATCTACAATTTGGTTCATAGATGATAGATCTAGATGTCTATAGACCACAGCGTTCAGTAACTAACAGGTAAATTGTGTGCTTTTTGTCAACCTTACCTAATTTTATTAAAATTTTAATTTAATTAACTTTGAACGAAAAACTTATGAAAGTTTGTGACAATACGAAAGGTATATTTATTAATCATGGAGTTATTAATTATTAAGTACCCGGTTGACCGAGCTTTGCTCGGTATTTTTCGCTCGATTTTTTTAATTCGTGTGTTTTGGAAATTATATTTAGATACAAATTACATACTGATGAATTATAAATAATATTTTTTGATCTTAGCGACATAACAGAAAAAACTGAACTGGTTATTTGAATAAAAAATCATGAGTGCAATTATTTTTATTTAAATTTTCGTGTTTTTAAAAAATACTAAAAAAAGGGCTCGAAAAAAATATATTTTCTCAAAAAAGAAAGAAACTTGAAAAAAAAAATAAAAAAGTCGGTCGGTCGGTCTGGGCTCGAACCGGGGTTTTACGATTTTGTGACCGCCCATTATACCAATAAGCTATTTATAATCATTACCAAACTGTCAAAATTTACCTTCTTATTCTAACTATATTGTAGCAGTTTTTAATTGCCTAAAAACACGGACAAAAAGACATTTTCTAAAAATAAATCTTAGCTAGATCGATTTATTATCCCCGAAACTCCCTGGACACTAAATTTTATGAAAATCGTTGGAGCCGTTTCCGAGATCCCGATTATATATATATATATACATATATACAAGAATTGCTCGTTTAATAGTATAGGATAAATTTTGACTGTCTTTCATATAACGGAATTCTAACTGTTAAAATAACTTATTTTGCCGACGGTACGGGGGCGCGGTAACGCGGTTAGCGTCGACAATGACTTGACGAAGGCAAATCAGATTTGCCAACCCTCCCGGTTATTTTAAACCTAGTCAGTCATTTTGCATAGTTTTAGAGGGGTGACGATTGCGGGAATTTGTGAAAGTAAAGATATGAGCTGAATAGATAAAATTTTGTCATTATACAACATAAGATGAGTTATAATGTATAAATAAGAATAAATAAAACTTTACTGTATCATTACATTCTGTTAATTCAATTGCTGAATGTAAATCTCCCCAAAGATTGTCTTAAAGGGAGGAAGGTGGGTGGGGGGGGTACTGGCCATAGTTGTTGCATTATTTTTTTTACTTCAGCCGTTGTTAGGAAGATGCTGCTGCCATTTTACCATCTCCTGGTTCAGTTTCCTCCTTTCGCCTCTTACGACACCTATGGGATGATATGGGATAATAAGGGTATATAGGGTATTGATTATTCTTACACCACAACTACATGGATAATAACTTTACCGACTGACCTTATCCGTCCGTAAAAATCTTTCCAATCTGCTCCTTCTATCACAGGTCTGTATATTTAACGTCTAACGTAATTTTTTCCAGAGAATAGCGGTGTCAAGCGCGCGCATATTCCACCTGATGTTTAGTGGATACTGTAGCCTAAAGAATTATCCTTGATTAACAATCATAATGTAGATGCCTCTGAGGACTAAGATATAATCTAATCTATATTAGAATTGATAGAAATTATTATTTGTTTGTTCGTATTTTATGCGCTGCCATACCATTCATCAGCTTCCGGTAAATCTTTGTCAACATATTTCTTGTACTTCCGTTAAGGCATAGTTTTACACGGTAGGTGGCGCTATTGTAGAAATTAGATATCACCCGTGTGAAGCCGGGGCAGATCGCTAGTGTCCCATAAAAAGGGCCTCACTATACGAAACACAGCGTCATTAAGTTGCTAGTATAAGTTGGTAGTTCGCCACCTGTAGCTTCCTACTAAAGCTTGAACTTTGTGGCATTTACTATAGTTGCCACAGAACTACATCTACGGAATGCATTCTCGTTTACTGCAATCGGTATTAAAATCTACAATACACTTTTTTGTATTTTAAATAACAAACAAGCGCTCAATTCACAAGGGGGTAAGTTGCTATTGCAGGACATGGTGCCCATTGATGTCGTTTGGCCTAATAGCTCGTTGTTACTGCAATATTAAAAAAAAACTAAAAAAGGCACCTTCTTTCCTATCCTATTTAACAGTGGTAGAGCCACGCGGCAGCTTTGCACGTATGGGCCGGCTCAAACCGGGGTGGTATCACGACCTCACAGAATACCGGCGTGAAGTGGAAGCTCTGCTACCGCGTTTCGTCTGGTGAGTGCAGGTGGCCGGAGGCCCAAATCCCCCCCCCCCATCAACATGGTAGCGGAATTAAATAATGATCGACTACCCCAGGAGAGTACCAGCACCCCTGGAGAATCCCTCGCTGAGCATCCACGACCATGTTTCTCCACTTCTGAGCGTGGGTGCTCAGGCTGCCCCGCGTATTCCGGGGGGGGGGGAGGGGGCAAAATTCCGCTCAAGACTACAACTGCTCGGGGCAAACGGAGCAACAAGACCAAGGCGACCCCTGCCACTCTGTCCGTGAATTTCTGCAATATCTAGGGACGGCGAGGCCGGCTCTGCTCTTTCTGACCGAGACGCAGGTGTCCTCTCCGGCTGATGTCTCGTATCTCTCCTACCCGGGGTACAAACTGGAACACTCCTTTGTGCCTCGGGCTGGAGTTTGCGTTTACGTCAGAGAGGACATCTGCTCTCGACGCCTCGGCAGACTTGAAGGTTCGGACCTGTCCATCCTTTGGCTACGCGTAGACAGCGACGACCATCCGCGCGTCTACGGGTGCCTCTATAGGTCCCATAGCGGTAATGCCGAAACAGACCGACTATTCGACCACATCCAAATGGCTGCAGATTCGTTGCTACAGCAGATCCCCTCCGCAGAGATCGTGATCCTCGGCGACTTTAACGCCCATCACGCTGAATGGCTTAGTTCACGTTTAACCGATCATGCGGGGAGATCTGTTCATGATTTTGCCTTGGCATATGGTCTGACACAACTGGTTATCTCGCCTACGCGGATTCCAGATGTGGAGGATCATGCACCTTCCCTGTTGGACCTTCTGCTGACCTCTCACCCGGACGGATATCAGATTTCCGTCGACGCCCCTTTAGGCTCCTCGGACCATTGTCTGGTCCGGAGTGTGGTGCCACTCACGCTGAAATCGCGGTTGCATTCTGCAGGCTGCCGCCGTGTTTGGCACTATAGGTCAGCCGATTGGGATGGGATGCGGTCTTTCTTTGCATCCTACCCTTCGGGGCGGGTTTGCTTCTCGCCGGATGATCCCAACGTTGTTGCGGATTCTGTTGCTGATGTGGTACTTCAGGGTATGAAACTTTTTATTCCTTCCTCTGTGGTGCCCATTGGAGGCAAGCCCGAGCCATGGTTTGGTCGCTCCTGTAAAATAGCATCATGCTATAAGCAGGAGTGCTACCAAGCCTGGGCTGATGCATCAGCGTCCCGGGATGTAAACACCAGTGCTCTAAAAAAGAAGTATAATTCCGCCTCTAGGTCCTTCAAAAGAGTCATTGCCAAGGCAAAGTCAGAGCACATAGGCAGAATTGGCGAGAAACTAGTTCGCCTTCCTTCTGGAACCAGTGCATTCTGGTCTCTCGCCAAGGCTGTCCAGAGGAATTTCTGTCAGCCATCTCTTCCATCTCTGCACAGGGAGGACGACTCACTGGCCCTTACTGCAAAGGAGAAAGCCGATCTTCTAGGCTCTTTCTTTGCGTCTAACTCGACTCTCGATGACGGGGGGAGTACGCCGCCGACCATCCCGCGGTGTGAGTGCTCCATGCCGGAAGTGAACTTCACACAGCGCTCGGTTCGGAAAGCACTCCTCTCCCTGGACATCCACAAGTCGAGTGGGCCCGACGGAATCCCCCCAATTGTGCTGAGGACGTGTGCTCCAGAGTTGGCACCGGTTTTAACGCGTCTTTTCCGGTACTTATACTCCCTAGGCGTAGTCCCACAATCATGGAAGACGGCTTTCGTCCACCCGATCCCTAAAAAAGGCGACCGCTCAGACCCGTCCAACTACCGGCCAAACGCCATCACCTCCTTGTTCTCCAAAACAATGGAGTCCATTGTAAACTGCCAGCTCGTGAGGTACCTTGAAGATCACCAGCTGATTAGTGACCGCCAATACGGTTTTCGCCGTGGTCGGTCAGCTGGTGATCTTCTGGTCTACCTAACTCACAGATGGGCGGAGGCAGTAGAGTTCAAGGGGGAGGCATTAGCCGTTAGTTTGGACATTGCGAAGGCCTTCGATCTTGTTTGGCACAAAGCGCTTCTTTCGAAGCTCCCTTCTTATGGGCTTCCCGAGAAATTGTGCGATTAGATCACCAGCTTTCTTGCAGATCGGAGCATCAAGGTCGTTGTAGACGGTGCAAGCTCCGATTGCAAGCCTATTAATGCTGGTGTTCCACAGGGCTGCGTGCTATCGCCAACGCTGTTTCTTCTGCATATCAATGACATGTTGCATACCCGTAACATTCATTGCTATGCAGATGACAGCACTGGTGATGCTCTTTACACCGGCCGAGCCAATATTTCTCGGGAAAACGTCTCCGAGTGCCGGGACAAACTTGTGTCTGAAGTCGAGTCTCTGCTGGACAGAGTCTCGGATTGGGGGCGACTAAATCTAGTCCAGTTTAACCCCCAGAAGACACAAGTTTGCGCGTAAACCGCTAAAAAGAACCCCTTTGTCGTATCCCCTCAGTTTCAAGGCACTCCCCTTGTTGCCTCAGCCAGTATCGGAATCCTCGGCGTCGACATATCGAGTAACGTGCAGTTTCGTGGTCACTTGGAAGGGAAGGCCAAATTGGCCTCTAAAAAGCTTGGCGTGCTCAGCAGAGCGGGACAGTATTTCATGCCGGCACACCGCCTGCAACTTTACAAGGCGCAAGTTCGGCCGCACATGGAATACTGTTCCCATCTCTGGGCTGGGGCTCCCCAGTACCAGCTCCTTTAACTTGACCGCATCCAGCGCAGAGCGGCTCGAATCGTCGACGACCGAGTGCTTTCCGATCGGCTTGATTCACTGGCGCTGCGAAGAGATGTTGCATCTCTTTGCGTATTTTATCGCATCTATCACGGGGAGTGCTCTGAGGAATTGTTCGGATTAATCCCAGCCGCCAAATTTCGTGAACGCACTACACGGCAAACGTCCCGATACCATGCACACCATCTGGATGCTTGGCGGTCCACCACTGTACGTTTCACAAGGAATTTTCTTCCACGTACAACCTCTCTGTGGAATAGTTTACCACCGGCGATTTTTCCGGACCGATACGACCTGGGGACCTTCAAGAAAAGAGCTTACTCCTTTCTAAAGGGCCGGCAACGCACCCGCAATTCTCCTGGTGTTGCGGTTGATCATGGGCGCCGGTAGTCATTTAACATCAGGTGAGCCGCATGCTCGTTTGCCCCTTCTTCTATAAAAAAAAATCTTCTTGACAATAAACTCCGAGAACTGGAGATTATTCTGACTGTTTTACTCCTCAGACCGGAACACAGTGGGGAACAATGCTATACCAGAAATAGGTAGAAGGATGGTATGAACCTAAACTCCTATACGGAAAAAAACCCTACCAAATAGTTTAAAACATCTTTTTATTCTGCACGTTATAGTAATGATTATTTAATGAATGGTAACCTGACGCTCTTTAAATTAAGCTCATATTGCATATTGCAGTTCACATGCATTGTATTGTAAGGTAAAAACTATGCAATCAATTTTCGCGATAAAAATGGTTTTATTATTAATACAAAAAGTAAAGTTTTACAAAAAACATTTTTGTATATTTTTTTAAAGTTACAGATATTTTAGATACATTGTAAACATAACATTGAAAAGGCAATGCTACGAAACAGATAAAAAACAAATACAAACCCTTAAGCGCCTTACTCGTAGGCGGTGGGTCGCGGCTCCACGGCGGGTCGCCGTGACCGGAGAAGTCTCTTAACTTGAGGTAGCTTATGGTCAGCCTGATGATGGACGCTTTGTCCAGCTGGCTGGTGATTGCGGCGGGTAGTGGAAGCATCTTCGCCAGCTCGTAGAACTCATAGTTCTCTTTCCCACGTCTAGAGCGCGCCGCATCGCGACTCTTCTCCTTTCGCAGTTCGAGGATACTGTAAAAAAAATAATAAGTTACATAAAGATTCTATTAACTTGTAGGCTAATTAAATGTGTAAATAGTTGTCATATCACTAGAAAACTTAAGCACAAAAATAGGAACATTGATTCTAAGATTTTTACAGAGTTTGATATTATTTAATCATAATGTTCCATTTCAACCCTTAAACGATTTGTTTATAATTTATTTTATAAAATTTCAGTCCCAATATGCATAAACCATAAGTTAGAGTCAAAAAGTTCTCTAAATGTTTCTAATTCATTAAATTAATTAATGTTTGAAATAATTTTACATTAATTTAAAAATTTCAAGTAAGGACTTTAGAAATCACATTTTTACAGAATAAAGGTGAGAAAGACACAGTCCACCTGATGGTAAGTGTATGCCAAGGTCCATAGACCTCTACATTTATCCTCGATTACAAATCAAAACACAGATGCGTTGTCACCCTGAGGACTAAGATGGAAAGCCTCGTTACCAGTAAAACGGGTCTCCGGTTCTCTACATACACCATACGAAACACAGCAGTATTAAGCTGCTATTTTACGCTAGTATTCTGTGAGAGCGTGGTCCTGCCCCGGTCGAGCCGACCCATCCGTTTTACAACCATAATATAGCTGCAACGTGGCTCTGAGACTTATCGGTATATCAATAAATATCCATCGGAGCATTAATAGACATGCAAGTAAGATTTTGACAACTCACTTTTTAGATGAATTGTTTTAGCTCTTTTGATTTTTCCATAGGTACGAGCTTTTACATTTTTTCGTGAACATTTTCACGGGTCTCATTTCTGAAATATATTTATAGACATGTATCCCTAAAGCATCATGTCAAATGGGTGTGTACACCCAGTGAACACCGACACACCCACGCCACGCCTGCGGGCGGGGTCACTAATGAGCCCACTGTTTTATTGACTATACTTATGGCGTTTTTATTTAAAACGGGCTTTTGGTTATTTACATTTTAAAATATGCTGCGGGCAAATCGGGCTCGTTTTGCCTACGTGTTTAAGACAAATTAATTTGTTTCTGTGTTTTAATTAAATTATAAACGTAGTTGGTAATTTTGTTCGCTTCTTATAAAATAAACATTTTAAATCAAGTTAATAGGTATACATATTATGTTTTGATCCATAACCTCTCCATAACCTCTTCTTTGTTAATCAATATTACAGCATAAAATATATATTTAATTTTATTTTGTGATTATACCTAGTTAGTTTTATGAAATTATTATTATGAAACTATTTAAGATATTAATTTGATCTTTAGATAGTGTGAAATTTTATAAGTACCTAGATATATAAATAAAATAACAAAACAGTGTTACATCCATTTGTATAATTTACTAAAGTGTCAATAAAAATGTATTTAAGCCGCCGCGGCTTCGTATGAATGAGTTCTGGATCTCGACAACAGCACCATCTACCGAGTTTAACTGTAAATCTAAACCATCTAGGGACTCAAACACACAGAAAATTTCGTCAAATTCTGTCGAGCGATTTCCGAGTTTCAGCGAGAGAAACGTACAGCAGTTGATTCTTATAGGTATACGGAGAAGTTGATTTATAGCCAACCTGCCATGAGTGGCAACTACAGCAAAATCACTATGAGGTTATTAATGGGGGGAGGGCTATATTCAGCTGCGGACTTATGATAAGTACTAGTTTCATATTCACAGTATTAATATTCCCGTTTTTAATGTTTTAAATAAAAAAGCTTAAAATGCTGGAGGATTCGAACTCGAATCGAATTCGAATTCGAACTCGAGGAAAATTTCATCCAAATTGTTAGAGTTGTTTCCAAGAAACCAGGATATATAAAGATACTTTTAAGTCGTTTATTAAAAATTCAACCCTGAAAGATGTGCTCTATAAAAAAAGACAATCTATCGTCGACTTGTTAATTTTAACGTTATAATTAGTGCGCAGTGGAATTACATTATTATTACGTGGTAAGAGATAGAGGAAGTCCAGGTTGCAGGTGGTTCAAGACCTCTGTCGGTCTTGAACCACCTTCGGCAGAGAGGCTTTGAGGCGTTACTTATGGGAGGCCTATCTTTAGCAGTGGACTTTTCAAGGGCTGTGATTTTTTATAACATTGCTTGACAAACGAGCACACAGTCCACCTGATGGTAAATGAATGCTGTGGCTCATAGACATCCATGTTTATCTTCAATTAAGAATCAAAATGCAAATGCGTTGTCACCCCCGAGGACTAAGATGGTATGCCTCGACTCCAGTAAAAAGGGTCTCCGGTTCTCTATCCTCACCGTACAAAACACAGCTGTACGCTGCTATTTTACACTGGTATTTTGTGAGAGCGTGGTCCTGCCCCGGTCGAGCCAACCCATTCGTGCTACAACCATAATATAGCTGCAACGTGGCTCTACCACGTGAAAATGATGATGATTAACGTTCATTAAAGCATATAGTTTTATAATAGACCAAATGGCACAGAGCAGTTTGAAGAGCGTTTATTTATATACTTTATCTTTATAATTGTAATACATACATCTTAATCTAAGTGTTACAAATTACAATGGGTGAATTTAATGCCTTATGGTATTCTCTACCAGTCAACCCTGTGAGAAATAGATTAATCAAAGTTGATAGGTGCTAAAAAAATGTTAAAATGACTAGACATATAATGTTAATAAACAAAAAACGTTTACATGGATTAAATAAATTTTTACTTATCTAGAACATTGTTTCATATTGTGCCAATTTCATTCGAATAGTGTCGCTTACCTAAAATGACGAATAGTTTGCCAGTCTCATTTACTTTTACATTTGTTTTATGGCAAAGAGTGACGTATTTTAAGGAAATACGCTATAAAACTCTTTCCTCCATTAAGAACCTAACGCATCAGCTGAATGTTTACAGCCAGGGGTGCTAAACCCTGCGCACCGTAAGCGATCCGGCTATGGGTTTGCTTTACGATCGAGCTCGATTACTCGCTCCCGGGAGTGCTGGTTTTACTGTCACCTGAGTAAGGTCGTTCCAACAGGCAATGGATGGCTTTTTGCCGACTGACAGTCTTCGAATAGATTTTATTGTCTAGAGATTCTCGGTGTTATCTTTGTTTTTATATAAATGAAACTGAAATATGAAATAGTTTTAATTTATTTTTGTTACGTATTTAGGTACCTACCTAGTACGCGCTATCACCAATTAGAGGATTATTGTAAGTATGCAGAAGGTACAGCTTTTATTTTTAAATCCAGCTTTTAAAAATAATGTATTTTAGACTGTACTTATAATCGATCAAGAATTAATATTAGAAGTGTTCTTTTCTGAATTAAGCGCTTAATATTCTATTTCCTGCCGCCGTTATTATAACAGAAAGAGACAAAAAGTATCAAAAGAGAAAAAGAGAGAATATACGACCTTCACAAATTCAAAAATTTTATAAAAATATGTTTGTATAAAAAGTGCGATTATAATATTAAGGAATTAACCATGTATATTAATTTTTACAAAAATATACAAACGAGCACACAGTCCATTTGATAGTATTCTTTCATAGGAGGGAAGGTAAACAAGCACAAGATTCACCTGTTCTTAAGTGACTATCACCGCCCACGAACAACTGCAACACTACGGGAATTACCGGTGTGTGCCGGCCTTTAAAAAAGGAATGGGTTTTAAATATACTAAAATAATGATGATTGCGTGAACTATTGAACTTCATTTATTTATTATGAAACTTACTTCCTGGTCAAGAGCTTATCGTCGCCGTTTAACAACGTAAGTATAGTTCTGGGACTAATAACTCTTAAAAATAAAGAAAATCTAAACAAACCCTTTAAACGATAGGAGATCGAATTTGCCGATAAACCTACAAACCGTTTAAAGTATAAAACAACCAAGCCATTGTGTTTGATTTAATGTTCCTCGAGGGTCGCATGGTCAGTTTTGAGGGTAAGGGTATTAAATTGTTTAAAATAACTTAAACATTGTCCGAGGGTTGAGCGTCCCTAGCGTTTGTAAATCTTGACCGCTTTTAAAAACAGGGTAAATTTACGTGAATAGGATTTTATATCTCAAATTATCAATTATATGAAATCGATGGAGTGACGACCTGGTAAGACATGCAGGAAGTCGATGAATGCAGGTGGCTCAAGACCGTGCTGTGTGGCGTACCTTGGGGGAGGCATATGCTTAGCACAGGACTTGTAAAGGGCTGTAATGATGATGATGATGATGATGATGAAATCGATATCTTATTAGCAAATTTTGTATTACATCATAATCATCATTATATCAAAAGCCATCGTTAGCTCTTCATCATTTCATTTGGGATCTTTTTCGGCTTAGTATTTTACGTCTGGTCATCTATCATAACACACTTCTGACAACATCCATGGGACGCAATGTGCTAATGGGTTCTATTATATAACATCACTATATAAGATATACTAAATAAGAGACACTAAAATTATATTTGTTTTACGGAAGAAGAATAAGAAGAAATATTTTTGTTTGAAGAAAGATTTAAAACCTAAAGTGCGACTCTTTAGGTCAGACAAAAATTTAAGGAAATTAATATATTGACTTTGGCCTCTCGATAAATTTATGAAAATATAATGTACGTACACAAAAATAAAAGTAGTTTTACAAAAATTAGTAATATTCGTTCTGTAAATACTAGAAACAGACCAAGCTAGTTGTACCTGTTACTCGACTCTACCGAGACAGTAATTTGTTCTTGGGGAAATGTTATACGCTTTTACAACAAAACCTGAGAAAATATACGACCTTCACAAATTCAAAAATTTTGTAAAAATAAGTTTGTATAAAAAGTGTGATTATAATATTAAGGAATTTATGGAACTCCTGGGAAGGGCGATCGCTACCACGCTAGGTATTTCTAATTTGTTTTGTTAATTGTAACGTATATAATTGTAAGCTGTTTATTTAAAAAAATATAGTAGTTAAAAAAGTGAATTTCAATTAGTATTAATTACAATGTATATTGAATTTAAAAAATTCTGTTTCAGCTTCTGAATTTGGCAACACTGAACAGTGATTTAGTGAGTGCAGAGCCCATCTTCCTTCCTACCCACCATTAGAATTAGGTATATTATCACACAATAAATATCACCTGTTAGTATCCAATATCATAATTATTACAGCCTAACAAAGTTTGGCTGAACATAGATTCACACAGTCAGATCGGGTCAGACAGATGATTGGGCAAAAGTGGTAGAAAAAACAAAAATTGATTATGGATGACGTTAAAAGAGACATTAACTTTTACTGCATTATTGAAAATCAAACAATAATTAATCTAGACAACGACTACTCAACTAGTTGTACTGAAAATGATTGAATAAATTTATTATATATATATATATATATATATATATATATATATATATATATATATATATATATATATATATATATATATATATATATATATATTCTTTGTATTTCTTTCATAACGCGTTTTTTTTTAATTATCGGTGTACGGACACGCTTAGTTTACTGAAATTACAACCCTCTGTTTACTTTGAATGATGCAAGTCGACTCTAATGCTTTTGTTCTGTCCAATTTTTATGACAGACCTCCCTTCATCTTAGAAGTGTCTGTGTTTAAGTGTTCACGTACGTGTCCCGACGCGCCGTACACCTGGGAATCAAACCCGCAATACGCTACTAACGCCTTGACCCCCTACGAAATTTACCCTATTAATCAACTTTTTGGAATTCAACCAATAAGCCATTGCAATAAAGTCCAATTTCCAGAAGACGGATATTTTCGTATTGGTCAGCGATGATTGGTTGATTTTGTTTATAAAACGCCGTATCTTCAAAACGGATACAAGGTAAAACAAACCTTATAACCATCAAGATGTGTACTAAAGTCCGTAGTTACCTCAGATACAAAAAGAAAATTCTTTGCAAATTGAAACTGGAGAAAGTCGAGGAGAAATAGGATCGGAATCGAGCCCGTGGTGAGATCGTAAAAAGCCGGCCATCGTGCAACCGTGTCGCAATAGTTACGCTTAATGTGCCCGGGACAAATTGAGTTGGAGCTGGTAGGAAAATTAGTCATCCCAGGGGAACGGCTACACGTATATATCAGGCAAATATGACAGGCATTCTGTCTTACTTAATGAGGGTTATCGGAAAAGGGCGATGAATGGCTGATAATTTTACTTACTTTATTGTTTTGGGAATGAATAATACTAAAACTTAAACGTAATAAATGAATAAATCTAATTAATAAAATTTCATTTAACAGAACGAAAAAGGTGTTATACTAGACAACTACGTACTTATTGTTTCCCATATAAAATTGTAACATGTAATGTTTTAAGCGTCAGTAGCCGTTTAGGCAGGGTGCGGACCGCGAACTCAAAAGGTCGTAGGTTCGAATCCGCCATTCGACTACTGTCGTGCACTACTCCTAATACAAGCATTTCAAACCCAACAAGAGTAGTTACAGGGAATATAGTAAAAAGTAAAGTAAAGTTACAGCCTATACACGTCCCACTGCTGGGCACAGGCCTCCCCTCATTTCCGAGAGGGTTTTAGGGCAAGGAAGTGCCCGCCGCGCTGCCTCAATGCGTGTTGGCGAACTTCACTTGTCTCCGAAATATATTTTTTCGTCTTATTCCTCAGACATGCAGATTTCCTCACGATGTTTTCCTTCACCGCCTGGTAAATAGCACTTAAAATTGCAATTAACAATTTCTTTGGTGCCGGCGGGGATCGAACCCAGGTTGCTCGCGTTCTGTTATATTTACAGCGAGCGTTAACCATCTGAGCTACAGGGAATATAAGTAATATGAATAGCATTACCAGTAATTAAAAAAAAGTTTAAAATAAATGAAAAATCTTCATAAGATCAAGAAATTTTCTTATGCGGACTTAAATAGAATGGATGTTGTACCATAGTGAAATATGAATAACTACGGTCTTTTAAATGTTTACATACTATTATTATAGAGTAATCACTTGTTCAACTTAATGTGGATCATAATTTAATCCTACATAGATATTTGATTTAAATATTATGTATCCAATACGATTTTCTGATTCTAAAGAGCTTAGATTCTTGATCATTTTGCAACTCTTATTATTTTATTTAAATTACTTTACAATGTGTCCCAAATTTTAATTGCAGATAAAAATTGCACGAGTAACTTAGACGAAGACTCAATTACACAATAACCGATGATTTCAGAAGTAAAATGGAGTAAATAACAATGCATGGTATATATACAATGTACACATCAGTAAATGAAAAACTTATTACTCAGTAGACGCTTAAGTTATAAAAACCTGCTAAAGGTGTTAAATAAGTCTACATTGTATATTTTCGCCACGTCATTGAAACGCTCAATCTTAAGAATTTTGCCTTTATTTTGCATTTACTCCCGGGCACAGTATTTTGCACGGTTTGACATATTTGAAAAATAGCCATATGGTGATCCTGTATTTAGAAAGAAAAAAGGAAAGAGAAACATTTATTTGAAGTGTTAATTTTTATGTACATTTTGCATTTTGAATAGATTACATGCTTTTGCGCATTTTTCAGAATCTGCCTGACATAAAAATAGAGTAACAAATTAAAAGTTGAATCCATCCAGTGTAGTATTTAAAAAGATGATGAACAAACTAAATGTGAACTGTGAACTATGAAGTCTTTTGTAACCAGATTTAAATCAGGTAGCATAAAAAAGAGATCAACGGTACATTAGACCGCGCTCGTTAAATTGTCACCCGTCACCTCTGAAGGGTTAGTGTTAAAAGATTCGCGATTAACCCCTCATACAAGGTATTTAATCTCCCTGTTATGGTTTTATAGGCCCTGTCTGGGAATTTCTGAGTATTTTATGCCTCAATAGTCACAAGTCCAAACATTGTTTCCTTTTGTTGTGGTTCAGCGTATTTGTTGGTGATCGAAGCAATAAAAAACATGAGAAAAATATAAAAGACTTCCAATAGACACCGATTGAGTATTATTACAGTTACAATTCACATTTTTACTTTTGCAAACCAAAATCAGGCAGAGTAACTTTTACTGAAATAAATAAATTTTGAAAATTATTTGCTATATTTATTTTTGATTATAATCAGGGAACTTTTCAAAATAACTAACAATTTCTTGCCCAAAAGTTGTTCCTGTATATCGTTTTTCAATATTAGCAGTTTTGTTAACACTAATGTTCCATTAACCACTTCAAATAAGTTAAAATACTTGTACTAAATATGGTTCGCGACAGTTGTCGAACAACAGATTCGAGTCTATGACTTTTGAGTTTTGCAGTCCGTTACCTTAACCGTTATGCTATTAATTTCTTATATTTACGCGAACACTACATATTGATTAAAACTACTTTTATAAATTTTATCGCGTTTAATTTACTTGATTTTTAATTCCCGATGTTTCGGGTGCTTTCCGGAACCCATGGTCACGGGGGATTGAGGTGACTGACGCCCTGATGTCAGTGTTAACCCGGAGTACCTTCAGCTTTTTAATCGGTCTAACGGTCCAATCTACGCAGAATGAACTTAATATGTCTTAAAGTCTTGCTGATAGTACCCAGCCTCCGTCTTGGATATGATCACACGGGAAGTCTGCAGTTTATGATCATATCCTTGATGGTCCCACCATTACATCAGATTTGATAGACCACAAATCCTCGCAGGAGAACATCGATTCCTACAAAGGAGGATACGTGAGGCTATTGAAATTAAAAAAACTTCCTAATTTCAATAGAGTAGGAAGCTGGGTACTACCGCCTGCTTGGGTCCCTGTAATTAATAAAATTAAAACTAAACTCAAGATACCACCGTAAGACTTCAAGATACAGTAAGTTCATTTGTGCGTAGATCGGACCATAAATAATAATTGAAAAGTTGAAGGTACTCCGGGTTAACACTGACATCGGGACGTCCGTCACCTCAGTCTCCCGTGACCATGGGGTCCGGAAAGCACCCGAAACGTTGGGAATTGAAAATCAAATAAATTAAACGCGATAAAATCCGTAAAAGTGGTTTTAATTAACATTACGCTATTGTCATCCGTACTGTCTGTGTATCCGCAAACGTATGTTCTCTCAATGGTGAACGAGTCATAGCTTAGTCACTACTAAGTTTTACTTAAATGCGATCGCCATTTAACCACCAAGTGGGCCGATTAAGGAAAACCCTTCCTAATTTTAAAAAGGGTCTGTGTGTGAATGAAAACTAGAATATGTGTATGTTTCTATATTAGTGCATATACTTGAAGCGGTAATATGCGCAGTAACAAATTCCATTACTTTGCACCGCACCGTTGTTATTAATCTTTATGAATGAAACTAAACAGTTAGAGATCAGAATGCCCACCTCAACGAAGTGACAATCTATGGACAGTGAGTTAAAAGCTGACGATCTGACATGGAATAAATCAAACCAAAAGCACTGTGAGAAAAACGAGGATTTTTTTTTATAGTAGAGGGGGTCAACGAGCATACGGCTCTCCTGATAGTAAGTGAATACCGCCACCCATGATCAACCGCAACACCAGGTTAATTGCAGGTGCGTTGTCGGCCTTTTAGAAAGGAGTAAGATCTTGAATGGAATTGAAGGAACTTGTTAAAATCTTCTGCACTGTTAGGGCGTTTTTTTATAAAATAGAAGTGACCAACGATCGTACAGACCACCTGATGGTAAGTGTCTACTGCAGTCATGAACATGTGCAGCCTAACGACACCTGCAGCCCATGGACCCACCGACTTCAAATAAAGAAGGCCACGTTGTCAACCAGACCAAAACACACCAGTGCAAGTACTACTATTTGGCAGCAGTATAGGTAAGAGCCGTGGTAGCTCAGATGGTTAACGCTCGCTGTAAATATTACAGAACGCGAGTAACCCGGGTTCGAGCCCAGCCAATGAATGAAAAGCCCAATGAAATTGTCAATTGCAGTTTTAAGTGCTTATTTACCACGTGCTCGGCGGTGAGGGAAAACATCGTGAGGAAACCTACATGTCTGAGGAATAAGAAAAAAAATATTTCGAAGACATGTGAAGTTCGCCAACACGCATTGGGGCAGCGCGGCGGACACTTCCTTGCCCTAAAATCCTCTCAGAAGTGAGGGGAGGCCTGTGCCCAGCCGTGGGACGTATATGGACTGTAACTTTACTTTTAACTATAGGTAAGAGGTCTTACCTAAACCTCCGAACTCCTAGGCATATGAAAAGTCTTGCCATCTTTCAAAGAGCTGTAAACCCGTAAAGAGCTGAATCAAGGTAGTACAACACACATACAGTAGTTATTATAAATCGACACACTTTATAAAGAAATAATTGCTATGGATTAATTTTATAGTATATTCCGTACGGATAAAGAATGGGATTAGAAATGTTGGCGCATAGAGCCCATACCGTCAACATGCACAGTACGTACTAATGGCGAAAACCCCCCTAATAACGATATATCGATATATGGCCAATTGGCAATATTTTATTAATGAGAAATATTTTTAAAAACTGCACACTCAAGTCGGTACATTAATTTTAAATTAAGTTTATAACTAGCGACCAGCTCTGGTTTCGCCTGAGTGGCTTCTAATAATGTGGCGTTATTTAGACTTAAGATAATCATTAAAGTCCATTTAACTTCGTCTAATCAATATTTTTATTTTAGTAAAATCTCTAAATGTTTTGGATAAAATTTAGTCTAGATCACCCCCCGGTATTACTCACTGTTTGTTCGTGAAGTTTTATTGCAATTGGTCAAGCCATTTCGAAGATTAGCTCGGACAAACAGACTAACAAAAATTTCAAAAATAGTTACTTAAAACTCGTTGGTAGTTTATGGCATTTTTTAATTTTGATGCCAATGACAAGTTGGACTAATTAGAACGTACGACAATCGCATTTGAGAACTAATTTTTTTTGTAGTCTTTACCAGCCAGTGCGAGTATAGATAGCGACAGTGCAGGAGGTGAATAGAGGCATCGCCATTTACAATCCCATTCTTTAACCGTACGGTTAGTACAAGACCCCATCATTACTTGAGGTGACGATTATGACACGTAGTATTGTCATTGTAAAGTGGTCCTCGTGGCGAAGTACTACCCTCTTCACTTCTGTGGGATATAAAATTTAATGGTCGACGACAATATGCTTTTTAGTGGCAATTTTTCTAGAATTATTATCCGTTTGGGGTTATAAGTACGTATTGTGTGGAAGTGTAAAGAAAGCTGAGAAGATAACGGTTGCATCGTTGCATTGAGGTTTTCAAGTAAAAGTGTTGCTTTAAAAGTTTCGTTAAATATTTCTGGCTTCTAGATCAAGAGCTTAAACTAAGACCAGACACATACGGTAAGGCACATAATTATTCTATTTCTTATTAATTTTTAAACTTCTTCGCTAATTATTTTTTAAACATCCTTAATATAATGGATTTTCATAAAATAAAGCCTAAATTTATTAATTATGACTTCTAAATGTCTAGATGGCCAACCGCGGTAGCTCAAGGGCTATGCCTAATCAATTATTGTAAATTTCTCAGTACACCAGATTCAGTACAATTAAAAGACAAGTTTTGTATTGACGGACTTTACGTCACGTAAGATTTTTTACGCATTGGGGTTGATGTAACCTAGCCCTAAAATTCTCTTACAAATGAGAGGAAGTGCCCAGCGGTGGCCCGTTTTACTGGAAACGAGGCATTCAATCTCAGGGGTGACAACGCATCTGCATTTTGATTCTTAATTGGAGATAAATGTAGATGTCCACATCATCCACTTACCATGCGGTGGACTGTGTGCTCGTTTGTCACCCTAATTCTACATAAAAACTGGATAGAAGCTCCTTTTCTGCCTATTTCTGTCTCCTTCTGTGGCGGCGCTGTCGTCGCGCCGCAAGCGAAACACACCGAAGCTTAAATCACGCTATCAACATTCCGAATGATAAACAGCATATATAGAACATCTCCGAACTATCACATGGAGTGTTGGCCGCTCCCCGGGCAGAACACCTTGCCCGGCGGGAGATCTCCCCTTTTCCTTCCACGGCCACAGTGGTGACCATCCGATGTGATCTGAACACATAACCAACAACCTTCAGAAACTACAACTTTTCAAGCCTTCGTTATTATCCTCAAGAACTCCCATTCACTATTGAGAATCGTCTTCTGCAGTCTTCTGTTCCTGCAAGCCAGTCCAACTTGTCTTTATCTCGACTCACCGCAGATTTATAAGGCAGACTTCTGGCACTTGCTCCGCCAGACTTGTCATTGTCAAGTGGTCCTCGTGGTTCCATGTTTGGCGGCAAAATAGTAGTAATCACAAGATGTGAGAGATTACAGGTCTGTCTTGTGGAGGGTGTTCTTAACGTAAAGTTGGTTGAATTATATGGGAATAATTTTTTTGTACTTTGAAGTCAGCTTACTTTTTATAAAAAGTAGATGTTTTAACCTTTTGAGTGGAATATCATGATTTTTTTGTTTATGGTGGATAAAGGTGACAAACGAGCACACAGTCCACCTGATGACAAGTGGTCGCTGTGGCCCATAGACATCTATATCTATCCTCGATTACGAATCAAAATGCAGATGGGTTGTCACCCGTGAGGACTAAGATGGAATGGCTCGATTCCAGTAAAACTGGTCTCCGGTTCTCTACACTCACCATACGAAACACAGCAGTATCAAGCTGCTATTTTACGCTGGTATTCTGTAGAGCGTGGTCCTTCCCCAGTCGAACCGACCCTTTCGTGCTACAACCATAATATATCTGCAGTGTTGCTCTACTACGAATAAAATAATAATTGAAAAACATTACTTGCAATTAATCAACCATTAAAATAACTCCGATAACGAAAAATAAAACAACACCGCTTCACTATAGTCCACCAGAATAAAAACCCTCATTTGGAAACAAAATCAGTCCACATTTAAAAACCGCTGATATATTTTTTATAAAAACAAAACAAGTCTTTAACTGAGTAATTGAGGCGTATTTACGACCAGCAGATGGCATGAGGAATTGGACAGCAATTGAAGATAGTGCAGTTTTTTGATCCCACCTCCGATTTATGACGCTTGTGTCAAAGGGTCTCCGGTTCTCTACACTCACCATACGAAATACAGCAGCAATAAGCTACTATTTCACGCTGGTATTCTGTGAGAGCGTGGTCCTTCCCCGGTCGAGCCGACCCATTCGTGCTACAACAATAATTCTAATATAACTGCAGCATGGCTCTACCACGTATAACACAGTAACGTAAACACAGTAGCGTTCAGCCGCTATTTTACGCCAGTATTTTCTGAGAGTGTGGTCCTTCCCTGGTAGAGCCGACCCATTCGCGCTAAACCCATGGATAGCGTTGGCTAATAGGTGGATTGTTAATTCGTCTTACAATACAACATTTTCACAGTGAATATTTTATTCAAATTTTAACTCTGCACTGAAAAATAAAATACGCACGACTAAAGCAGAAACTTTTCAAAGAGAAATTCACACCCCCTAAACTTAAGGGTCGGCTAGTTTTCTTTAAAAGCTCCGGTATTTGGGCCCTTGAAATTTAGTCAACCGTCAATTCCCCTGGGTCACTCAGACCCCACGGTCACTTGTAAGTAAATTCAAATAAATCGACCTTGTAACTTAGATTACATACAGAAAGTGATCTTTATTTTTCATATTTGGATGATGACGAATTTGTACGTTAGGGACATTTCAGTCAATGTCCCTAACGTACAAATTCTTTCATTTAAAATATAATATAAATGTCTACTTGATATTGGATGAAATAAATACCTGAAACTAATTTTAGGATTTTTATCGGACTTAATTTTAACTCTCCCGGTTTAAAGACTATAATATTTTTTTACTATTCTAAGTAAGTACTCAACTACAATCCCACCTGATGGTAAGTTGTGCTGCAGCCGAAGATGGTGAAGCGCACTGACTTAACAAAAGTCTATTCGCTATTGCCTTGACGACATCCACATTGTGATCGAACGGAAAGATAGATGCTATCAACTTATTAATAGGGCTTTGGCTTTGGGTAGAACGAAAAACCAGAATATGATACATTACAGTCATCTACTGTGATCAGTGATCACATAGTCAATGGTCTACATCTTTACAAACCGATTTTAATTAAAGATTTTTTTCTGTTTCATTATAATACAGGTTCAACTATAACGCAGTAAACACGGTGTGCTATTATTAACTAAGCGATCTAATGATGTGACATCTTATTTATACGCAGGGCATTAAATAAATATAAATGGAGGGGTGCGCGGCCATATTTGACGTAGGAAATGAAAATGTCATCGGCTTATTACGCCTCAAGATTATTGATATTACAAACGATTATTTTCGATATAATCTATGGCCATGTAATGTCTAATGAAGGTTTATTTTCTCCGCCATATTTGATTGTGTTGATTGCTTAGACACTATAACTACAATTACAAATCCGCGCACAATATTATAGGTTCCTTTAAGAAATAAATGTCAAATTTACAACATGTATACCTGTGTGCTGTAAATTTTATATTATTTCTCAATTTTATATCTCACGACTGGCCTATTTCTATACGATTTTTTCCTAAAATAACTGAGAGCCGTGGTAGCTCAGATGGTTAGCGCTCGCTGTAAATTTCACAGTATGCGAGCAAACCGGGTTCGATCCCCGCCGGCACCAATGAAATTGTTAATTGCAATTTTAAGTGCTGATTTACCACGTGCTCGGCGGTGAAAGAAAACATCGTGAGGAAACCTGCATGTCAGAGAAATAAATAAAAAAAATATATTTCGAAGACATGTGAAGTTCGCCAAAACGCATTGGGGCAGCGCGGCGGACAATTCCTTGCCCTAAAACCGCCTGTGCCCAGCAGTGGCGTACGTATATAGGCTGTAACTTTACTTTTACTTTACTTTTACTAAAAGCATTGAGCTATTATATACTACGTACAAGTACATATTACTTCAATGACTAAAAATTATATATTGTATGTTCCAGAAAGATATAAAAAGTGCGTAAGGATCATAAATAGTATTAAAATTTTAAGCTTTTACTAAGTTCTTAGTTGAACATAATATTGCCGAAATTTTATACATTTTTATGTTAAGTATTAGTCAGCTACTTTGAGTGGTTAATTTTCACATAATAATATTTTTATACTTTTATATTAAGCTTGTCTCAAAAGTATAGATGTATGTACCTACGTAAATTTCGACCTCTTTTCTTAATATCGTAAAACAAATTATATAATACGCTCATTATTATTGACTAATAACTTTATATTTAGCAATTTTAAAATCGAATGCAAAATTAGTTTTGAAGTATATTTTTTTAATTACTCAACTAGCTACTATAATATAATCTTTTTTTTTTGAAAGTAGTAAGTAAAAATTTTAAAGGCGTCTGTAGTGAGGTGTCTATATTGTTTTAATAATTCATGAAAGATAAACTTGGACCTAAACATTCAAAATTTTTTTGCATTACCATTGTACAACTTAAGAAAGATGATAGAAAAGAGTGTTTTTAAACGAGAAATGTGAATGACTACAGGCGTAGCCAAGCGGAGGTCACGTCGGTCACTCATAGCCATTGCCAGGTCGGGTGTTAAGAAATGCTGTGAAATTGTACTACGACTATGATACTTTGGTAGTTGTAAACCCGTTAAAATGTAGAGATTTTATATATTTGAAACAAACATATTTTTTAATGCATTCTATGTTAACTTTGAAATTCATGGAAATTTTAAGGCTTTTAACTCTAATTGTGAAAACAATTAATAAATAATAATGGAACTTGGAACCATTATACTTTGAACCATCTGCATCGAATCCTTACACGCCAAATCAGGTCATTATGATTGATACTTAATGATGAAGTAAAAGGGTTCCACGTTTTACTTTATCATTTATCTTTCCAACTGGTTATTTATCACACTTATTTATTAATAAAAATTAAATAAATAACATTTTATTGAATAAAATAGATACTAAAAATGCAGCAGGATTATTATATGTTATAAATATTGTAGTTACTTACAATAGAAAATTAAATTTTTAAATGTAGCATCGCAATAATACTATCTATGATATATGCAGATCAGTGACTTAACAATTGTTTGTATAAAAAAATCTTTAATTTATGGTATATTATGATGTGATGATAAATTATATTTATAATGTCAAGACATTTCGACTCTCATTCTCGGTTCGGAAATAATCACGAGGGCACAGTCTCGCGGGATGGACATTTTACTTGGCTCGCACCCCCGAGATGAGCTTAATATGACTCGGCGAGTTTCCGAACGGGACTCGTGACGGTGACGCCATGAATAAAGTCAGGCAAGTGACTACAACTATACTATGAATATGTGGGTAGTCTATGAGTTAGCACGGTGGTCTGTACCAGTGGTTTAAACTATTTCGGTTGAAGATGATGATACTGATGATTGAGGAAATAGCGGGCAAAATAATGTGAAGAAAACGTCAACCAAATATTGATAATTCATTTAATTCACTATCATAGATATAGTCTTCTTTCTACAATGGATAAATCCTCCTGCAAACTTATAGTTAAACTTTTGAGTGAGTTTATTTTAGTGTGGTTAGTTTTAAAACTAAATGTTTCGCAATACAAACACAACACCGCTGGAGATAAGCCGTTCTTTATATTACACGTGGAGAAAGTATTTAACGCCGATTATCCCGAATAAGTTCTAGTATGTAAATATGAACACAGCTCACTACACACACACAACCCGTGTGCTATTTTATGATAGTCCCATATAAACAATCAGAAGTCTCCTGATATATTATCGAGTGACTTGTAAAGGCGGCTCTAGACATAATGACGTTAACAGATGCTGAAACTTTTGCAGCAACAATATAAAACGAATATCGATCAAATCCTATAATTTTGATTAGTGTTTCTGCTTTTCTGATTCTAATGTTAAATTGTATGTAAATATGTAAATAGTTACAGGCTTGGAGTCGCTAAATGAATAACAAATACGTCCTAAGTTTTTTTTGTTTAAAAAAATAAAAAAGTAAAGAAAAATCTTAGATATGCTTGAAAATTAAGAAAACTTGGCTAAAGTATGTATAAACAAAGGTTCAAACACATTATGTAGGTTTATCCCAATTTTAAATTTAGAATTTTAATTTTAACGTAGAGAATTTTAACGTAGTTTGTGATGCTATCCGGTAAGCACTGCAATGTTTTGTCACTTTAATGCAGTAGATGTGGGTGTACAAAAACATTAATTTACTGTACAGCTTTTGATCATATCTTTCGCTCATAAAGATTTAAAAAGGTTTACATTGTTTATTTTAAAATTAAGATACATTTTTATAAAATTAAATTAAGTGCTAAATTAAAAGTAATTTCAAAATATCTTTAGACACACTAAATAACTTGACGACTAGGAAGCGCGGGGGCTATGCGTCTGGTTGTAGCAATGCAGGACGCAGGTTCGGATCGAGACAGTAATGAGTATGTGTTTTAAGAATAATTATTCTAGATGTGGATGTTTGTCCATGCAATAATGTATATAATTGTTTACATATGTAATATTTAGTATGGAAGCAAAATACAGTCCTTAATAATAAAAAAAAATTCCAAAAGTATAAATACTCGGACTTGAATTACAGGTTATAAAAATTTCTATACAGTTTAAAATTATATTTGGCAAGCTATTTCATAAACTTAATTTCATCAAAATTTCATGCTTACACACAATCGACACGAAAATAAATAAGGCCGTCAGTACTGCCCCGTCCGGTCCGGGGTCCGTTGGGACTGACGATTTGCCCGCTGCCAAATTGCCAGCTTTTTAGAAAAGCTTTAATAATCACGTCATATCCAATTTTCCCTACAAAACGCGCCAGGAATACCGAATAGGTGTAAAGATAAATGCATATTGTTTACATACGAACTGGCGTTTAAAAACGTATATAATTAGCATGTGACAAATAAAACACGTAAGGAAAAAGACACTAATCAATTTATTTTGAATAATTAAAGGTAGTTGATACAATGTTCACGTCTGTGTGCACGTCATCTGTCGTTTAGAAAACAAAGTGTTGCATGGCGTTGAACGCATCACATGCTAGTCCCTTTAATGACCTATTTTAATTGAAATAGCATAGAATTACTATTATCACATTATTGTTTATAATTAAATAGAAAAACGTCAGCATCAGGTGGACTGTGTGATCGTTTGTCACCTTTATTCTATAAAAAGTTGTCAAAGAACTTTTCACAGATAAAAATAAAATTATTTAACAACCTTTGCAAACAATGAGAGATCAAATATCAAGAAACTCTAATTAAAGATCACAAATTTAAGATTTACCTATATAAAAATTTCTATCAAATAATATTTTTACGCATTATTTACGTTTTCAACGATATCATGATATATAGTCTTAAAAAATATATAAAGGAAAAATGTGATACTTTGCTATTCTATCTGTGAATTATACACTCTAATAAAGTCTTCCACTTTCCTGTTTTATATAAAAAATAATCAGGCAACGTGAACGTGAGCGACATATTAGAGATTGTAGCTTTACATTTTCCTATAAAAATATATATATTTTAAATTATACCACAAAGAATTTAACACGAAAATACTAATGAGCACCATGTCTACAAATCACGATCATTTAAACTAGTAAGCAGTATTGATATATCTAACATCGCATCACGTTCCATTTTTATCAGTCTAGCCGATGAAGCTAAAAGATCGACAAGTAATCAGTAATCAATGCAGCACACACTCCTGTAGGCAATCATCCTGTAATCCTGTCTCTGGCAAAAAATGGCCGATATAGTTCAATATGGCCATGACTAATAGTTCAGTAGTCAGTTAGTAAATTGCCCGTCGAAATCGCAGCGATGCCCGGAAAATTGTTTCATTCATAAATGCAATAGGTGGGATTTGTCGATGGCTTTCTGATGAATAAAATAAGTGTAGGGGGCTGGTAAGGTCCCACTTTGTTGCGTTGGGTCAATGTGAAATCGACAAATATTTGTACTATCGTCATCGTATCCGAGATTTGTTTCGAAATTTCTCTTCTTTTTTAAACAAAATTTTGTTTTATTTTTACTACAAAGTGTTGTAAAAAATTAAAAAAAATCTTTATTTGCCACAAACCTTATAAGTAAATGCAACCCCCGCTTCTAAACCAGTTGCAAGAAGTTGTATGAAAAAAATTAAGAAATATTGGGTGTCATTTTAACAATAATAAGTTATTAATTAAAAATACTTTTAAACAATTTAACTTTTACTTGCTTGCACGCAAGATGGTACAATACAAGATCAAATATTATTTAAGAAGTTACATTAGAAGGAGAGGAATATTTTAAATTTTCATTCAAGTTTCAATTCGATTTTATCGCAGAATAAAAGAGTTTCGCATCTCGAAGTGAATTCGACCTAAATGGATGAAACTAGCGTCGCTAGAATTAGCAATACAAAGAGAAATATCGGGGCTGCATTCGCTGCCAATTGAAAGGAGAAGGAAATAATAGTTATTTGCTATAATCGACTGAAGGGACGGGTGATTGCGCTCCGGGCGGGAGGGAATTTTTCCCGTATATCTGTCTGGCGATTTGCAGTTGCGGAGTTGTGCTCGTTATCAAGGCTAACGTAATTTTAGTGACCATTTCTTGTACGGTTCCTACTGCATCTTTTTATAGAACCAAATTGAATCATTAATCGCTCTGTGAATGAAATATACATATACCTACAGGGAGTCGTGGTAGCTCAGATGGTTAACGCACGCTGTAAATATAACAGAACGCGAGTAACCCGGGTTCGATCCCCGCCGGCACCAATGAAATTGTTAATTGCAATTTTAAGTGCTGATTGACCACGTGCTCGGCGGTGAAGGAAAACATCGTGAGGAAACTTGCATGTCTGAGTAATAAGAAAAAAAATATTTCGAAGACATGTGAAGTTCGCCAACACGCATTGGGGCAGCGCGGCGGACACTTCCTTGCCCTAAAACCCTCTCAGAAATGAGGGGAGGCCTGTGCCCAGCAGTGGGACGTATATAGGCTGTAACTTTTCGTGATCGTGCCAAATGGAAGTCTATAGTCTCTGCCTACCCCTCTGGGTGACAGGCGTGAGTGTTTATGTATGTATATAATCTGGGATGTATGCATGGACTTGCGTGAAATAAAGTTTTATGATTTATTTAAACCAAATTAAATTTTTCATTATTTTTACATCAACTGTTTTACATCGTATAGAGCCCGCAGCATATTATAGTTGTAGCACGAATGGGTCGACTCGACCAGGCAGGACTACGCTCTCACAGAATAGAGAACAGAGTGAGTGTAGAGAACCGAAGACCCTTTTTACTGCAATCGAGGCATTCCATCTTAGTCCTCAAGAGTGACAACGCATTTGCATTTTGATACTTAATTGAGGATAAATATGGATGTCTGTGCCCATAGATGTCATATGGGCCACAGCATCCACTTACCATCAGGTGGACTGTGTGCTCGTTTGTCACCCATCGTTATATAAAAAAGTAATAAAATGTATCATTTTCTATTCAACTTAGTTTAAGTATAAGATTTTTTATTTCATATTATTTTTTACTTTCACTAGAATAAATTGCCAACTATCGTCCAATCAATGTTCATTCAACCCTAAAAGAAGAAATTAAAACAACAAGGGTCCACACAAAGTACGCTGATGAGGGAAAGGGGGAATAATGCATCATTTTCGGGGTACTTCATCCGCAGTTAATCCGCACTGACCGGGCTGCTGATCGATTGATGTCACCCTACCGTTCAATTTCTACAGGAATGTTTGAATGTATTGAACTAAGGGCTAGTTATCTCAACTTCTTGAGACAAATGGAAAAGGCAAAGATATGTTTACCTAACAGGAAATTAAGAAAATACTAGGAATTGATTAAAACTACTTTTACGGATTTTTAATTCCCAACGTTTCGGATGCTTTTCAGCACCCATGGTCACGGGGGACATCTGGACGTCAGTCACCTCAGTCCCCCGTGAGCATCAATTAAAATCTAACGCGATAAAATCCGTTAAAGTAGTTTAAATCAATGTGTAGTGTTCGCGTCAATATAAGAAATTATTAAATACTAGGAATCTTAACTAAATGGTCTTAGAACACGAATTACTGGCTCGACCGTTTATGAAAGCAGATGTGACTTTTCATGCCAAATCATCAAATAGTTGGAAATATGATATTATCTAAGCACACTGTTTCGTAAGTAAGCTCAGGTTTGTTTGGACGATTTCATTGAGCGCTAGGTGATTCGGGCAATCATATAATGGCGTTGTCAGAATAAGACTTAGGCATTTAGCTCTTTTAAATTAATATCGCGAGAGGTTCTGACATCATTCTGTCCAAGGCAATGTGGTAAATATCGGCTAAAGAGAATACTTAAAATTAAAAATATTTCCGTCCTTTTCCTCATAAATATTTAGAGAATTGTTTTTGGGATACCTCGTTTTGGTAGTCCCTCAACGCTTGGAGGGCAAGCACTTACAAAAGGTACATGTAAGGTGTAGTTGAAGTAGTAAGCCCCATATTTATGAATACATTTCAAGTTTCTGAGAAGTTGATGCTGGAGCAGAACACTGTTATTCTGCTTCAGTACACAAATGGTAGACTCCAAATATACATACATATATATTAATTTTGAGTCACATGGTTGCTTTTGCATTCATTAAATAACTTTTAACCCTGAAATATTTTCTGCATATGAACTAAAGGAGATTTAACGAGGTAAGCCTGTACTTCTATCTATACTTTTTTATCTACTAAGTAATGAAAATATAAAGTTTTTAATGTACACAACGTTTAAATGCTTAAATATGGTTTTATACAGTGCCGTTTTTTGTACCGCGTATTATGTCTGTGATGGTTTGCTTGATAATAACTGCATTCCACGATATTGTCGTTGTCAAAACGATTTAAGAGTTTATTTTTAAATAAAAGCTTTTGTTTTACAACAAGATAGACGTTTTCATATACTCATATAATATGTACTTGTTTATTCTTTCGATAGACAATAGATATTCATTTTAACAAGTCCAATCACTCCGATGTTGAAAAATAAAAAAAAAATTATCTATTCATCCATTACAGTCTATAAAAGTCCAGCAGTGAGGACTAAGATGGAATGTGTTTTATCTAGTAAAAACGGTCTCCGGTTCTCTAAACTCACCACACGAAACACAGCAGCGTTAAGCTGCTATTTTATGCTGGTATTGTGTGAGAGCGTAGTTCTTTCCCGGTCATGCCGACCCATTCGTGCTACAACTATACAATTAATATAGCTGCAACATGGCTCTATCACGTTTCATTTCTTTATTCAGTCAGAAAGATTTTGCTGCCCACCTTCTGTATTAGTTTCCCTCTGCAAGGGTGTAATGGCGGTGTAAGTATATCCGATACCCCATTTCGTCCCGGGGGTATCAGGCGGCAGAGGAAAATTAAAAATATAATATAGAAATAGTTTTATACTTTTGTTGTACTACTAATATTAAACTGTGTAACTACTTCATTTTAACAGAAATGTTATAATACACGTTTAATATGAGTACACACAAAAATTAATGAAAATAATTTCCCGGCGTGTTTGATGTAGCTTTTTGGATAAAGTGAAATAAAATGCTATAAAGCCCATGAAGCACCTGCATTAAAATACAGGAACGGAAACCGCAGGCGTAATCGGTCGAAATTTATCGGGATATCGATTTTAGCTGTGATTCGATTCTACATAATCGTTATTGGCGGCGGTAATTCCTTGGAATCAATACCTCAATTTCATATTACTATAACCGTTGTGATATTACTACGAAGAATTATGTCTCGAAATCTGAATACATTTTGTTTCAAATTATACACACGCGTGTCCGTATTTATTATTTAAAGACATTAAACATTTTGATATTTTCGAGCATTCTCATTCTATTCATTGAATGTATCGAAGTTGAATTTAATTACCAACAAATTAGAAGCACTATAACTAACTAAGGCAAACTATTATTAAAGACCTTTAAGTTTTTCAGAATTAAGTGTCACCGAATACGTAAGTAATTATATTTTTTTATCTACTCGCAGGCCAGGTAGATGTCGTTCTGCCTGTTCCGACGACCCCTTATTCCATAAAAAATCCTTAAATTCGCAATAAAAAATATTGAGTGTCACTTATCGGGATAAAAACTATTCTTTTCCTCAAATTGCAGCAAGCAATCCACATTTACAAAATATAATTAAAATCAATTCCTGACGGTTTATAGCTGACAAACTAAGTGCCACGTAATTTTTATATATAAAAATTTTAGACAAACTTTAATGCGCACAAGACAGTGTGCGAATGTTTAATCAAACATCCATTTTGTGTCTAATATTTATATTCTTAAATACATATTATATTCTTAAATATATATATATATATATATATATATATATATATATATATATATATATATATATATATATATATATATATTAATTTTGCTTCTTCTTAGTTTTGTAATACTTTGTAATGCTGTCTCTTATAAGGGTCCACACATTAGTCCCTAGATTAAGCCTAGGTACTTACAATAAAAATGTAATAATGTGTGCACTGCTGCTGTACTATGAATAAATAAATAAATAGGTGTGCACATGATATTCTTATAGTTATAAATCTTACAAAACTTAACAATAATTTATATTTAAATGAGTAAACGCAGTTATTTTCTATCTTTTGACACCCGAGCCATTTGTCTGGCCGTTCGTCATCTTTGTAAAAACTAGAATAGATAGAGGGCGCAACGAATCGTCATGATTCAGCGTTTGCCCGATGATTGAGGCTGACTACTGTGTTATACGGAATGTTCGCTTTTTATAGTTATTATTCTTTATTATTTCATTAGCAACTAATTTAACTATGACATAAATTTCCAACTTACTTAACATTAGTTTTAAAAGCATATAAGAGTGAACGACGAGCACACTATTCACACTGATTAAGTAGATGCAGTGGCCCTTAGATTTACAATTGTCCTCGATAATAATCAAAAAGTAAATGTGTATATACCTACCCCTGCTTATTACTCTCGTTGCTTTCCTTGCGAAAAGTAGCAGAATTTTACTACTACGTTACGATGGTATTCTGTGAGAGCGTGGTACTTGCTACCTATACACGTTGTATACTCTCTATAGGCTATAGGTACCTCGTTGTATATATATATATATATATATATATATATATATATATATATATATATATAAATGTGTGTGTGTGTGATTTCTAAGTATTTAAAAATATTAAATAAATAAATAACTTGGTATAAATAAATAACACCGGCATTAATGTGTGCAGTTAATATAGTATTCCTAAATGATGAAATTTTTGTTCTATCTAACATTTTGTACTTGTAATAAGTACAATAAGTCGGTGTTGTACGTTACGGTGACATTGGTTCATCTTATTTTATTATTATTATATTATTATATTTTCAATATTATCAAACATATTTACGCAATTCATATAAGTAAAGTAAAAGTAAAGTTATAGCCTATATACGTCCCACGGCACAGGGCAGGCAGGGCACAGGCCTCCCCTCATTTCTGAGAGGGTTTTAGGGCAAGGAAACGTCCGCCGCGCTGCCCCAATGCGTGTTGGCGAGCTTCACATGTCTTTCGAAATATTTTTTTCTTATTCCTCAGACATGCCGAGCACGTGGTAAATCAGCACTTGAAATTGCAATTAACAATTTCATTGGTGCCGACGGGGATCGAACCCGGGTTGCTCGCGTACTGCCGCTGTAAATATAGCAGAACGCGAGTAACCCGGGTTTGATATAAGTAATTCATTTCAATAATGATTTATAATTTTAGTATAAGAAATAAATTGAATGAATTTAATTTTACCATGTGATCCTTGTTGGTTGTAATAAATAAATATAAATTAAAAAGTATCAACCTGTACATTATAACTGGTAAACGACTTAAAGCAAAACGTAATAGATCCATATATTCAAAAAAGCGCCGCCTATCGGTTTTAAAACCACCGAATAATTATATTGATTAACTGCACGAAAATATTTTTATCTCCACAACGTAGAGTTTAAAATCGTATGAAAATTAGTTTTACGATCGCAAAAAAACGTAGTTTTCGATTGTAGTTGAATCGGAAATTTTCTGTTCGATGATTTGTAGGTCAACATCAGTTCTTGTAGTATTTTGGATATGATAATAACTTTTTTTAATCTACGACGATATAACCAAAGCAGTTATGGAGGTTACATGTTTTTTTTTTTGTAGAATATGTGTGACAAATAGCACAGCCCTCCTGATGTTGAGTGGATGATGTGGCCTATTAAACATCTACATCTAAACTCGATTAATCAAAATGCAGATGCGTTGTCACCCCGGAAAACTAATTTGGAATGCCGTATCCAGTAAAAATGGTCTCCGGTTCTTTACACTCACCATATAAAATACAACAGAATTAAGCTGCTATTTTACGCTGGTATTCTGTGAGATGATTTTTTTTCATGGCATCTAAATCGACCTTTATGACAAACACCTTTGTAATATCTTTTTAAATTTAGAGCGACAAAAGAGCTAAGATTTCACCTGACGGTAAGTGATTACTGTAGCTGCTATACTTATATATATATAGATATATATATATATATATATATATATATATATATATATATATATATATATATATATATATATATATATATATTTATATATATACTATATAATATAATTAGCTTCCTTTACATCGACCCATAGAAGTCCACGAGTGGAGAGTCCCGTTATAACTATGACAAATAGGGGGGACCCCTATGAGGTAATTTATGAGAGAGGCATATATTCAGAAGTGGACGTTCTGCGGTGTGGAGTTGGAATAAGCTGTAATGATGATGATGATGATGACTGTATTGCCAGACTTATAATGTCCTCCAGGATGAATTTCGGTCACATCCACAAGTCTCAACGAAGACTTGCTATTTGCGCAGGGCAGAATTATAGCTACTTATGCAGAACGGAATTATAGATACCAACTGAGTGTACGCGCAGACACCGATGCACTCTACATTCCCTCACTCTCAAAGTCCGAAGAAACGACGACATGACCAGAGAGCGATCAGGTGCGATTTTCCGAGGCACGCGGGTGAAATACCGACATTTTTATGACTCTAGACTGCTACTGAGAATTTCTTGACAGAACGCAATAACCAACTTTTGACCCGGTCAAAATTATTTCCTAGCCGGGACCTCATGATGGGCCGCCGCGTATACAACAAAAACACTAACAAAGCAGTTATGACTGTCGGATTATATACTTGAAGGCCCGGTAGCACAGTGGACATCCGAATAGTGAATAACGATTGGTATGGTTAATTATTAATTGTTTTGAGTACAGATGTTTGTCCGTATAAAATTTATACATTGTATACCTTCACGATAAAGGAAAAATTCGTAGTGTGGAAGTTACTTTAAAAAATGCAAAATAACAAATAAACATACTGAATATTCATAGTAGAGAATTTATGTAAGTAATTCTTTAGAGGATTCATATAATTCACACAGAATATTCATAGTAAAGAATCCATATAATTCCTACAAAATATTCATAGTAGAGAATTCACATAATTCATACAGAATATTCATAGTAGAGGATTCATATAATTGGTACAAAATATTCATAATAGAGAATTCACATAATTCATATTGAATAATCATAGTAGAGAACGCCTTAAGGCGGTAAGTCCGCTTTTGTAGATTTATGTGCAACAATGTTTAAATTAATAAATATTATATTCATCTCATAGATATCGTGATAGGTACATGTCATCATAATGAGATGGTTATGGTAATTTGTGTCCAGTTAAATGATAAAACGTCGACACTTCTACTCTATATCTCTGTATCTTCTTTCAATTTTTTTATTGAATTATTTTAATATTTCTCACATCCTACGTTAACAATAGCAAATAAAACGATTATATTTATTTGTTATAACCACCTACTTTATAATTTGTGCTCATTTTTAATCAAATTAGCAACAGAGTAGCTCCGCCGCATCTCATCTAAAAGTAACATGTTATTATCTATAATACCTCTAATTGCAGTTTCGTCGCACAAAGGAGTCACCGAAATCGGAGCATTTTAACCGTCGTGACTGTAGATCGAGCGTTTTTTGTGACTTCAGTTGCACCGATTGAATTCTGCTTTTATGCGTGTAAATATCGGGGGCTGGTACTGTTTGAAGGATATTGATTTTTTCTTGGTCATTGCTGCAGTATAAAATAGCTACCATCATATGGCAGATATCATTTCTGAGGCTTATTTATAAAAAAAAAATTGAGATATATTTAGAGCAGTTCGCACGTGTTAGGTATTTCAAAACTTGGTCGACTGGACTGGGAAGGTAATCGCTTGCAGTGAATACTAACGTATAACACCAGTATAATCCCGCTGTGTTTTGTATGGTGAGAGACGTGAAAGGGCGACCCTTTTTAACGGTAACGAAGCATTCTATCTTAGTCCTCAATGGTGACACACATTTGAATTTCATTTTATACGTGTTATAGCCATGCTGAAGCTATATGGTTGTAGCACGAATGGGTCGGCTCAACCGGGGTAGGACTACGCTCTCACAGAATATCAGCGTAAAACAACAGCTTAATACTGCTGTGTTTCGTATGGTGAGTGTAGAGAACCCGAGACCCGTTTTACTGGAAACGAAGCATACCATCCTAGTTCTCAAGGGTGCCAACGCATCTGCATTTTGATTCTTAATCTAGATTAATGTCTATGGGCCATAACATTGACTTACCATCAAGTGGACTGTGTGATCGTTTGTCACCTGTATAGGATCAGGATAGCTGTAGGTGTTCCATAGACCACAGCATTCATTTTGTGGTCACTTATCAACCTATAATGTTGTCTATCTTATTATTTTTGTAGCTTGATTTGAGTTGGCATATCAAAATAATATTTTTGCCTGTGTCCAATAAATCTTTATATAATAATACATGTGGTTCTCAATAGGACGGCGGTATTTTTGAAAGTAATGTTTTTAATCATCCTCCAAATTTAATGTTACTGTTCCATTTTTATTTAACACTGGCGATTAACTCTGGCTAATATATAAGTAGGATCTATTAATGTAGTCGTTTAGAATTAAGATAAACAAAGATTATTTAATACCATCTCTTCACTTTTTCAATAAAATATCCAAGCTTTTCGCATAAGATATAGTCTAATTCACTCCTGGCATTGCTCTATATTTGTTCGTGAAACTTTTAACAAAATTAGTTTAGCCATTTCAAAGAATAGCCTAGATAGTCAGACAGTTGCACCTCACACAATGCTTTTCACACTTCAGAGTGTTACATTTAAGAATGAATGGAAAATTACAATAATATCGTCTGCGTCGAATAGGGACAGTAAAAAAAATAAAGATATTTTGGGTTCTTAAAAACGTTCAATCAAGATCTTATTATTAAAATGAATGTTTTAGTAAGGCTTAAACCAATATAAGAAAAATACATTAAATAATTGCATATGGAATGCATAGTGAAGCTAGCGAAGCCTTAAAGCAATCTACTTGAACAATAACATCAACTTAACCTGCCTTCTTTGTTCGTTCATACACACATAGTAGACTCGTGTTACGAGAATTCGTCACGGCTCTTATTTTTCAATCAAAATATTTCAGACAACGGATGTGAGGCCTCTTAGTTTTTTAGGACTCTAAAGGCTGTTTTCGATGGAGAAATTTTAATAAGGTGTGAAAGGGTTCTTGTCTCGTGATTGAGTCAAAAGGATAGTTTTTGTTTTCCCTCCAGAACGGGATAAAAACGGACGTTGGCTGTTGTTATCTGTATAAACATTAAAAAATAATTTTATATAATAATTGTAAGCTTTTACAGAAACATTCCTTTGTTATGTTCATAGTTTTTACCTTCTTTACAATATTTAAAACTTCAGATTATTTTTCGCCCCTAAATGTTAAATGCGTTCCAACGTTTCAAATTTAGGTTCTGTTAAAATATTAATCTACAGCATTTTTTTTTCATTGTAATACATCTTAATTAATAAAATGTTAGATAATACAGGTATATATATTATATATATATGTAAATGTGTAAATGGTTAGTAAAAAAGATATTTAAAAAAAGTAAGATATTGCCAGTTTGCTAGTGAAATATTTAAAAAGTTGTCAAGCCTTCAAACTCACTTTTTAAAGACAAGTAACATAAAGAAAGCGGAACTAAAATATACCACTTGTCTTTAGTATATTTTTTTCATCCCAACCCAAATTACTCTTTTCATTCGAGCTATTCGAATTAAGTTAAATATCACAATGTTGTTAAATAGTTATTTAGGGCAACTTGATTTTTGGTACTTCCTATATTGATCATCGCGACGTTAAGACGGCGTTACAGTGTGCTACAAAGATGACTCATATTTTTCCGAAATCGGCTGTAGTTAAAGCGAACTACGTATTAGACTCGTGAACCGAAACGACATGTCCTCTGGAGTTAACTGGTTAACTGTACTCAAGTTTATTGCACAGAAATATTGGTGCAAGTCCGTCAATGAAACTGGTATCAGACGTATGTTGACCAGTTAGGCAATGACGGAGTCAAGGAAATAAAAATAAATTACCTACACATTATACCGGACTTGTAAGACGGTTTTCCTATGCTATTTACCAATGTACTTTGTCTTTAACCGTTCTGTTGTTAGCATAGTTGTTTGAATATATAACGAAGCCAAAAATTGTGTAATCCAAAAAGTATTAGTTTTCGTGTCTACGTCTCGAGAACGTCATTACGTTGGACGAAATTTAAGTCTATTTTTAGGTCTTGGAAAGAGAGAGTGATTCTATTTATTGATTTTAAGTAATAAAGCGGCATTGTATTGTGCTATTATCTACACAAATAATTTTTTTATAAGATTGACAAACGAGCACACAGTCTATCTGATGGTAAGTGGTTGCTGTGGCCCATAGATATCTATATATATCCTCAATTACGAAAAAAAAATGCAGATGCGTTGTCACCCGTGCGGATTAAGATGAAATGCCTCGTTTCCAGTAAAAAGGGTCTCTGGTTCTCTACAGTCACCATACGAAACACAGCAGCATTAAGCTACTATTTTACGCTGGTATTATGTGAGAGCGTGGTCCTTCCCCAGTCGAGCCAACCCATTCGTGCTACAACTATACTAATAATATAACTTCAGCATGGTTCTACCACGTAAAGAATATATAATAAATAAAATTATCTGTTCGTAATGTCAAAATAACAGCCTTTTACTAAATATATATTACAGAGACCGATTTTGTCGGGACTTTCACTAACAGATAGCCGATGTTACAGGGAATAACTTGGGCTACTTTTATTTTAGAAAACGCATTACGGTTCGGAGCAAAAAAAACCTAAATTACACGCGGGCGAATTCGCGGGGAACAGCTAGTTATTAATATATTATTGAAAAATAACTAATGGTTGCTGTAAATGAGTAGATTTTATCATTTAGATGATATCGACTTTGTGTTAATTTCACTAAACGTCATATTCAGTGTGTGTTTGATTATGATGTAAAAGTAGAGAATTTTTTAAATAAGATTTTTTTTCTTAAAAATAGATGTAAAGTACGGTTATTTTCTAGCACAAGCTCTTGAATAATTATTTTAAGCTAATTTTGTGAATTATACTCCATAGGAAAATTATTTATAATTTCTTTATGTTTGTATGTAGATGTACTATTAATGTGTGTTATTTAAATGTATGGAATCATTTTATTTGTACAGGAATCTACAAATAAATTTTAATTTTTAATACGTGGAACAAAAGCATAATATTATTAGATGTTGCTAAGAAAATTATTGTCAACAAGATAATGCAACTGCTGAATCTGAAAGCACGAATTTTAGAGTACAAAATCAGATAGCATAATCTGTTCATTATTTCCACAGACTAAAAATTCTCTTTGAAACGTCACGGAATATTTGACTTGACTCGAAGCGTAATTGAGCTTGCTCCCATGCCAATTATTGTTAAGAAAATTTTATTGTAACAAGTGTTTGTTTCAATTTCTGCACAAATGTGAGGTTCATTATGATAAAATATACATTTCTGGGAAAACGACAAATTACGAAGGTGAACTACGCCATATATTTTATATTATGTTGTTGAAATTATAGAGTTGAAAGAGATTTAGATCTCGCTGACGGTGAAAAAAATCATGTATGGTTATTTTATTATAATGGCTTATTACAGTGTCGTCAAAATGTCTATAAATTACTCGTGGTAAAGTCTTGACTGTTTTTGTTTTGTTTTATAAACCTTTTAACAACCATGCTTTTTTCTTTTATTGTACATACGCAGTTGTTTTGCTAAAATTTTATAATACAGCTTAATTAAAGTTTTTAAAGTAACGTTCACTTCAATTTTTAAATGTTTTTTTTTTAATAAAGTCAACATTCAGCATAGAACGTATCTGTTTGTGGCCAGGGTTATTTTTACATTAAAAACTAAGCAGCAATAAGTCAACATTAGGCAGAGAACATATTTTGATTTTGGCCATTTATTTTATGTAATTTTTTATTCTCCTATTTTATCGGCTCGTAAATGTCCGCAGAACGGATTTCTCACATTTGGGATAGGCGATTGCAGTGCCAAACGTCTGCATTTTAGACACTGCTGCTCGTCACTGATCTGAGTACTTTATGTCTGAAGTTAACGAAATTGTTATAATATAATATATATACCAACTTATATTGGTCTAGTGGTAGTAGTAGTGTGACAGCTGATCATGAGGTCTTGTGTTCGGATACCGGGTCGGGCCAAAAAATCAATTATTGAGTTTTTCCGTCAAGAAATTCTAAGTAGCTGCCCGGAGTCAGGAAGTTGGCGGCGTATCACTCCAACTATATCTCTCTCCGGTCGTGGCGGTTTACCGTCCCATCGGATTATGAGAGTAAGGGAATAAAAAGTGCACCTGTGCTTTCGCATATACTTGGGCACTATAATTTTGTCCTTCGCCAATGGCTAGTCTCCGCTGAGGCAGGTCGCCGTGACCGAAATTTGGTATGGAGAACATTATTATTGTTGTAATAGTTATATTTTACTCGCATTTCTCATAGTCCTCTTTTGTGACAGGTGCCACATGTTAAGGTAATTTTTAATACTTCTTTGAACCTGTAAATTAATTATTTTGAGGTCCTTAACAATAAGCAGTAAACTAGGAAACTTCAGTTTGGTAAAGTTGAAAAATTTCAATTTCATCAAAAATACATAGTATTTTTATTAATCTAAATTATTTACAATTAGTCATGCCTCAAAACATTTAATGCGTTTATTTTTTTATTCATTGCGGAATTATATTTAATCTTATTATTATTGCATAAAATATACTTAATTCTATGCTTTTGTGGCACAAGACGGCGTGGCATTCAGCACGAAAGGCACCGCACGATAAAATCTTAATTTGTGTAGACAGCCAACGCCGTCCACGCTTGTTTAAAATATTATTGTTTAAGTTTATAAAAAAATGTTATATGTACAGCGTGGGCTCGGTGAAGCGACTCTGCTCTGATTATATTGTTACCCAGTTTAAGCCTCCTACGTTCTTTAAAAATGATATAAAAATGAAAATGAAATACAATAAAATACTCTTTTTTTATTAAGAAGTTTTTACATTTACCATGAAGTTGTCAGGTAAAAAACCTTCTGATAAATCACTGATAGATAGATAATAAGCTAACTTATTATGTAAATTAAATAACAATACAATATAACCGAAGTATTCAAATATAATTACAATATAATAATATAATGACATAATTTAACTGTAGTATTGTACTTTAACTGTACAATATTTCTACACCTAAAAGTGTTGAATACTTACAGCGAATGTAATAAGTTTTATTTTCAACCGACTTCAGAAAAAATAGGTTTTCAATTCGACTGTATTTTTATGTCAGAACTATTTTCTAGGTGAACCGAGTTTGCTGATTATCTTTTTATTTAAGCTGGTGGTTTTCTTGTGATCCCATATAAATTTTATCAAGATGTGACTAGCAGTATTTATCCTTAATAATACGTATTTGACTTCGACTACATTGATGATGTTCACATTTTATTAACCAACTTCAAAAAAGAAGAGGTATTCAATTCGACTGTATGTTTCTTTATGTGTGGACATTTTTCTGGGTGAATCGATTTATTTATGTTAAAGTCGGTTGTACAAAATTTTTAATTTTACAACTTGTTAAAGAAAAATTCCTTCTTTTAGAAATTTTTAATTTGAATTATGAATCTTAACCAGATCTTTATTGGAGCAGCAACTTTTTTGGCATTTCTTTGGCACGTAAATGTGTGTCACACCGATATTAATAATTAAAAGCTGATACTAGACTATAGTTCAGGTCGATAATGATAACAGCACGTTAAAAACCACAGTCACTTCCTAATAAAGAGTTCTCTCTAGCATAAAATTAGTTTTATCAGAGGTGTAGTATTTGTGTATAAATAATTAAGGTCACATTTGTTTTGGAGCTTTTTAGAAGCTTTCCTTAGCAATCAATATATTCTTACACATTCTCATAGAATAAGTACCTACCCTTAATTCACTCCTTTAGGGTATTAAGTTTAGATACAATTTAGAGGAATTGAAAATCCTTACTGGTAATCCACTGCAGTATGAGAGGGTCTTAACTTTTACTACTTCTAATTGTGTAGGTAGGTATGTAATACATTTCTCTAAATTTTTTGGATATATAACCTTTGTATGAGCACGCGAACAATAAAATAATATAACTTCCTGCACACATTTTTGCTCTAAACGATGATGCTGAGTTAGGACTAGTCGTTACAATCGAGATGGCATAAGAACCAGTTAAACAAAGTCGTAGAGATATGAATCAAGAAAACTTTTCGACTTTAATTTCGCCGTTTAGCCCGCGCTTGTTTCGATGTTTATGTTTCCTTTTCATTAACTTGTCGGAAAAGGTAATATAGAAGAAATTCTCTATAGGTTACTTTCGCTTTGAAAATTATTTTTTGTTGAAAGTAGTGGTTCCATTAATTAGAAAACATTTTTAATAATCATAAATCATTATATTATCAATAGATATTTTTATTAAATTTGTTTCTAACTATTTTTTGTATAATAATTATAATTTCTTTTAATTTAGGTTATAATAAAAAGACGTAGACTGTGAAATAATAATAGATTTATAAGAAAAAAAAAAAAGATTTTTGTAGTTGTCGTATGTAAGGTTAGGGGGAAATATAAGTACTTCATAGTTAATTTGTTGCATCATATATATTTACTTCTTTTCATGAACAATTACAAGATATTGATCACATGCGTAGAATTTTTAATATTATAATATATATATTTGAATATATTGAGATGCTTCGAATAAGTTTAGCCGTCATATTTAGTGTTATCTTTCATCATTAATTGGGAAATAAAAACCTTTTAAAATAATTCGATGACATGTAAGTAGTTCAGTTTCAATAGAAAAGTGAGACAGAATGCTCCATAACCTTTAAAGATAATGAGAAGATATTCGGCCCAGCTGTGGAATGTAACTATATGTAACTATACTTTTATAAAGCCTCAGGAACACTCAAACTACATTAATTGAGCATCTAATCCTCTATAAGCACATTCAAATAAGCTATAGAAATAAATAAAATGCAAAAAAAATTAAACGCTACAACGGGTAAGGTACCTAGGTAATTTACTTATTCAATAAATTTGCTGACTTGATCCGTCAATTCTTATATGACATTTAGTAGTTCTAATAAGACTTTTTCTTAAATTTGCATAAAATAATTTTAACTATGAAACAAGTCAACAAACTGATTTTGTTGAAAATTCTATAACTTAAAAAATAAAAAATATAAAGAAAAAATGAAACGTGCCCAGGTTCGAGATGCGATTGGTTGGATGCTTGTTGCTGCCGACAGATATCCGGGCTTGTCTGTACGAACCAGGAATGAGTGAAGGCCGGGTTCAGGCCTGGATTGAGTCCGGGCCCCGGTCCGGAAAGGCCCATCACTCCGGGCAGCCCACCAGGCCGTTGATGATGATGGAAACTAGCGGAAGCCACCGCATAGTCCATGGCTACCGCTTGGTACGGCAACATTGTCACTTTTTAATTAAAATTAGTTCAAAACTGTTACACAAAGTTCCCGCGTTTCGTCCAACATTTTCTCTGACTTGTCAATAAAGTTCGCGCGCGATTTGAGTCCTTACAACTGTTCCATTTTTAAAATTCACACACTCACACGTTCACTGTTTGTTTTTTTTCCTTGTTCAAACGTTTACAGTCCTTTGATTAATGTCAACAGCCAGTACTGAAGCGTAGCATTCGATTCGGAAATTCACGAGTCCTGGAGCATTTAGACTTTAGTTATTAAACAAACGCTCGTCCCATTTTCGCGGCCGATCATTTACAGGGCGAGATGGTCGCTGGGGAAAAGTCACGCACGGCCACCCACTTAATAAATATTCTGGGCATATATCCGTTTTTACGCGGACGTGACTCGACGTGAACTGTCCAATTTTCACGTACGGAACGCGCGGGCGATTATCGAAAACAGTTGCATGCGTCCCCCTCTTTCAACTTTGGACGTGCAACTGAAAGCAAGCACGCGCCAAACGCGACTCTATCACGCTCGGGCTAGACACCCCGGCAGGCTAGTGTTCGGCTGACGAGAGTGAGACACTGCTTTACAATGGACAAGGACGGACCGATCGATACGAAAGTTAAAAGCCTGCGTCGTTACACGGTCGGTAATAGGCGGTTACGTGATTGGGCGTGGCCCGGACTATTAAGTTGAATTGTCGCACCCTGATTGGTTGAAATTGGTAGTAGCAGCCTACGTGATATGTTCAGGAATACGTTTATAGCCTGCGCTCATAGAATATAATAAGTGAGTTGGAGATTGGATGCGCGCAAGCTGAGGAGTACACACGCGGGCTTCAATCCCGTTTCGCGCTCCGTTTTTTATAATTACTATGCAGCGTTAATAGATTAGTAAGACCAATTTTCCATATAATTCAACGTCTCTATTTTAATTACGAAAAACGTATAGATGTCTGTTAGAACTTACTAAGCAGCTCATAAATACCTAAAGTGGCTTAGATATTGCATCTGGTCTAGGAAAGAAAAAAAAGAGAATTGAAAGTGACATTAATATATTCTATTAAACAATATTCCTTCATTTAATAAATGTTGTTACATGAAGTTAAATTAAATGATAATTTTAAAAATATTAAAACGATATCTAGTAATAAAATATCTTAAGGTATTTTATTATTAACATAATTTTAACGAATTCTAAAACCAAGTCGCTTTAACAATTCCATATTAAGATTCGATGTGGCGGGTCTCTCATCATCATTCTCATCATAAAGACCTTATTTCGCCTGGAAGAAGATCAGTGCTTAAATTCGATATTGAACCCTTAGCAACGCTGTTTAGAATAGAATAGAGATGTAATGATTAAAATTGAATCTTATTTTGTACGTTAAACTCACTTTACGTTGGATCATTTTTCAACGTGATCGAGATTTTTAAAATAATTCCGTTTGACGCAGTTATTTTTGTATTTTTTGTAGGAAATTTTTAAAGCCTGTAATATTGCCCGACTGAGATGATTTATGATTCCTATAACCGCGGTTTGTTAGTCAATTTGTCTGTCCCTTTGATTACCGGCATTGATTCTCAAAGAAACCAACGTATAACGAATATAGATAATGAGCCTGAACTCAATTGATTATTTCCAAACTGTGACTTTGCCTTAAAAGGTGGAGATGCAATAAAATAATAAAAATTTCTGTGCTTCCACTAAATATGTTTCGATGAAATTATTGTTTCTGTTAACAAGTACCTAGTCGTATACAATACATTATTAATATTTACGCAAATACTACAAACTAAATAAAACGAAATTATCGGATTTTGTTACTTGCAAGCCTGCCCGCCAAGTGTGGTATCTGTGGCAAATACCCTCTAATGAAGACAATTAATGGGGGGGGGGGGTATGTTCAGCAGGGGATTTTGCTGATAGGATAAGCTGAAATGATGATGATGAATCACTATAAAAATCGATAGTAAAATCTCTTTTTTATTTATTCTCATACTTATTACAAGTTTATTAAACCAATGCAATAAGGCAGCAAACAATTGAAAAGAAAATATATGTATTCTAATTATACCAAATTACATTCAATGATTTCCTTGTGACTTCACTTAGAGTAGGAACTTAATACTAGATCCATCTTACTAGCTAAGAGGTTTAGAGTGTTGAGTGTACTCAACACTCGGTCGCCGGTGCCTCATTCAACAACTTGGCACAACGCCGTTCCTTCGCATAGGCGTACCAACAATCATAGTAATTGCAACCACACGTACCTCTCTGGAACGCACAACTGAACCTACCCCAATATATCCACATTGTGTAATCTTCCTCTAATTTTCAATTACCCATCCCTTTAAATGATATTAATGATTATATCCAACAAAAACATTTTTCTACATAAAAGTAAAGAAGAAATTTCCCGTGTAGTGGCTGTATTTTATCGCATTTACCGCGGGGAGTGCTCTGAAGAATTGTTCGCCCTAATTCCAGCCGCACAAAACTCACGATACCATCCATACCATCTGGATGACTGGCGGCACACCGCTGTGCGATTTAAAATAAGTTTTCTTCCACGCACTATTTTCTTGTGGTTATCGACTACCACCAGAGATTTTCACCAATTCCCCTGGTGTTGCAGTTGTTCATGGGCGGCGGTAATCACTTACCATCAGGTGAGCAGTATGCTCGTTTGCCCCTCTCCTATAAAAAAAAGTATAAGAATATCCACTATCCTGTATCAACGCGTTGGTGTCGTGAGAGAGGGAAGCAAATCGGGATAGGATAGCAGCGGCTTACAAAAAACGACTATGTATATAGAAATAAAAAACTGCGGTTACCAATGCGCTTGCTAAGTATCCCCAATAATGCAAGCTATGAGAGAGGCCCATGTTGCCTGGAATTTAATAGGCTGTAACAGTTAAGAAGAAATCAAATAAAAGCGACAGTAGCCTAATGGCAGAGCGCGGACCGCAAACTCAAAAGATCGTGGGTTCGAATCCACCATTCGACTACTGTCGTGAACCACTCTTAACACAAGCACTTTCAGCTTACCAGGAGGGGTTAAAGGGAATATTAGAAATAGGATTACTAATATTTAAAAAAAACTACGTTGTTTAAAAATAATAGCGCCGTAAGTACGAGCGTTAGCCTAAATGTACTCTCACTTACGTTAAAAAGGCTCTACTATATATATTTTTTATAGAATACAGAATATAGCTGACAAACGCGCACATGGTTCCCCTGATGATAAGTGGATGCTGTGGCCTATTGATACATATACCCTCAATTACGAAGTACAATGCATATGCATTGTCATCCCTGAGGGCTGAGATGGAACGCCTCGTTTCCAATAAAAAGGTTCTCTACACTCAGCATACGAAACACAGCAGCATTAAGCTGCTATTTTACGCTGGTATTCTGCGAGAACGTTATCCTACCCCGGTTGAACTGACCTATTCGTGCGACAACCATAATATTGCTGCAGTGTGACTCTACCGCGTATATTTCGCTGCAACGTTGCTCTACCACATGTAAATAATTATATACCTTAAAATCAATCTCCTTAAACAAAAGCATTTGATCAATTCAACAGATTACGAACTCCATTGAACCTCCTGTATATTAGCACACAAATCGGCGGCAAATGGCGGACGGAAGCCGCAAATGCATGCCGCTTCCGGTCCGCGGTCGCCTAACTGGACTCGATCCTCCCGTTTGTTTAGATACCGCGATACACGTCTGTTCCTATTGATTTTCTATTTTCATTACTTGGATTTCGATAGAGCTACTTTGAAGGGATTTATATAGTCCAGTTGTTATTGGAACTTCCACTATATCGAAATTATAACATTACCAGTATAACCTCGTGTTTTATATCTTTTTACGTGGTAGAGCCATGCTGCAGCTATACCTACCTATTAATTGTACAGTTGTAGCACTAATGGGTCGGCTCGACTGGGGAAGGACCACGCTCTCACAGAATACCAGCGTCAAATAGCAGCTTAATGCTGCTGTGTTTCGTATGGTGAGTTTAGAGAACCGGAGAGCCTTTTTACTGGACAAGGAGCATTCCATCTTAGTCCTCAAGGCTGACAACGCATTTTCATTTTGATTCGCAAACGAGGATAGATGTAGATGTCTATGGGCCACAGCAACCACTTACCATCAGGTAGACTTTATGCTCGCTTGTCATCCTTTTCCTATAAAAAATATAGTAATAAGGGAGTTATATGAGTAGGTATGTACCTATAGTGTCGCAGACAGGGTGAGTCATATTTTCGTTAGTTATAGTTGCGTTCAACCCGACTATCCACACTCATTCAAAATAACTCTATCAAAATCTAAATAAATCTTCTATCAAATCTCATTATTAAGATAGCTATCGCTATTCGGAATAAATCATAAAGGAATGGGAAATTAAATCTTGCGAAAATTAACCAGCTTCAGGCTTTCCAGACCTAGGTATATAATATTGGTGTTTACATATCAATAGTAAAACGGTGCAAAAAAATTTCTAAAGCTTGGACCTCATCTTACTTATTCAAATTTTGGTTTAGTCAAACAAAATCGACATATACGAGTAGCTACATTGTATAGATAGGTACTTATTATGACATCAAAATAACTTCGGAATTGCCATAAAATAGCTCCGAACTTCCTTAAATAAAAGATCTCAAATAGCTTCAATTCGTAGTTTTTGTTTTCGTTAACACTTATTGGGTAAAGAGTGTTCGTCGCTGGTTATAATCAATAAAGAGATCGCTCCGGTGGACACGGTCACGCGAAGAGCGCTCAGAAGCTCGGACGCGGAGGTACGCGCGGTCACGATACAGTAGCGCAAAATGGCGGGAACCGACAGTACATATACTTATTTTTTATTCTTTATTTAACCTAACAAAATAAATAGGAACAAAAGGCGGACTTAATGCTAAAAGCATTCTCTGCTTGTCAACCTTAGAACAGACATTTTAAGTCAACTGCATTTGTTAGCTATTTAAATGCGGAAAAAGAAAAAGCTCCGATAGTGTTTCAAATATGAGTTCAATAGGTATTTTACTAGAAGAGGAAAGGAGATAAAGGCTTCTGCCGCCAATCCGTCTGCGAATCGTGGCATCTATAGCAATAAGCCTCTTATGAGACTACACGAAGATCTATGTACGTTCAGCAGTAGACTTTTGATAATTTATAATGAATGAATGAACATGAATGCATTTAGATGAGGCAATTGATCTGATCTAAATTGCGAGTTATATAGCAGGGTAGAAATATTTAAAATGCTACTGTTTTATCTGAAGAAGCCAAGAGAGAGAGAGAGAGAGAGAGAGAGATAGTGAGACAGAGAGAGAGAGAGCGAGAGAGAGAGAGTGAGAGAGAGAGCTATGCTTACAATACGCCTTCCTATAATACTAAAGCCTATTGGGCTTTGATAGGCTGTCATGAATAAACATTCATTTATATTATAATAGTTAATGTGGTCACAATTGAACATAAATATATATTTTTTTAATTAAATTGTAAAAAATACAATTGAAAGTACGAAATACGCTGCTCTCGTCACTAAGCGCGCATAATCGCTGAAGTCAGCCAGAAAACTGCCTTCTTATTGGATAATTCGTGATTTTCATTTTTTTCCCACTGCACTGCGACAGGTGCTTGAACCTGCTACCCACGATCTTGACATTGGTGTTCCGTAGGTAACCGAACGCCAATGGCACATCGGTTCAACGCACTCGATTAAATCTAGTGCGGCGCGGAACAGTTACGTATAGAATCGATTTTAGTATTAAAAAAATATTGCATTGGGCACAGGTTTGTTGTGAAACTAAAGCACGTTTATTTTATTGATTTTGTGGAAATTCGCTATACAACCGCAGTAAAAAGCAATTAAATCGCTTATTTACAAACATGAAAAGCTGATAAAATAGATATTTGAAATATTTTTTTGTACTGAACAAGGGCTAACTTAGCTACACACAGTCAACCCGATAAGCTCTACCTGTAAGTGGATGACGTGGCCCATAGACATCTATATCTATCCTCGATTAAAAATCATTACATGTAGATCGCTATCACCCCTGAAGACTAAGACGGAATGCCTCTTTTTCAGTACAAAGGGTTTCCGGTTCTCTACACTCGTTATACGAATCACACCAGAATTAAGCTGATATTCCACACCTATAATCCATGAGAACGTCGTATTTGGATGGTAGGGTTAACTTTTTCGTGCTACAACCAAGAGCTTTTCTGAATATCTGAACTTTTTTACGTGGTAGATCCATCCAGCAGTTATATTAGTATTATAGTTGTAGCACGAATGGTTCGGCTCGACCGGGTAAGGACCACGCTCTCACGGAATACCAGCGTGAAATAGTAGCTCAATGCTGGAGTGTTTCTTATGGTGAGTCTAGAGATCCGGGGACCCTTTTTACTGGAAACGATGCATTTCATCTGAGTATACACGGGTGACAACGCATCTGCATTTTGATTCGTAATCGAGGATAGATATAGAGACACAGCAACCACTTACCATCAGGTGGACTGTGTGCTCGTTTGTCACCCTATTCTATAAAAAAACCTAATATAGCTGCAGCATGGTTCCACCACTTCTGTGTCAAATGTTGATTTTGACCGCAGTTACTGTAAGCATTTACGAAATTTAATAAAGTATTTCAGTTAAACTATCAATTTAGTTAAATATAACATTCTATTTTATTAATGAAAACATATATACTTTTAAAGAAACTATAAAATTAAGATAAGTACCTATTCTTTAGGACATCTTTAAGATTTAAACCTAATTACACTTAGGTATAGATATTTCTCTGATAAGAGTCATAATGATAAGTATTTAATTGTTTATTTAAACTTATTTAATGTCTCTAGCTTTAATACTAACCATACGAAATAGAGTAGTATTGCGTGGTACAGCTGAAGAGACCCATTCGTGCCGTTAAATAATATTATTGCAGCGTGGCTCAGACCAATTATATTAAATTGTTTTTTATTATAGTCGGTTTATTGTCGCTTTAATTTACCGGTTATTATTATTAATTTACTGATTGCCTCGTTGTATATACTAAATCTATAGCCTCGTTGGTCTAGTGGATGTGGTAGTGCGACTGCTGATCATGAGGTCATGTAGTTGCACCCCGGGCGAAATTCTCAGTAACTGCCCGGAGTCAGGAAGTTGGTGGTGTCTCACCCCCGTGCCTCGGAAAGCACGTAAAGCCGTTGGTCCTACGCCTGATCACGTTCTGGTAGTGTCGGTTTACCGTCCCTTCGGATTATGAAAGTGTGGGGATTAAAAGTGCACCTGCGTTTGCGCATATACTTGGGCACTTTAATCCTGTTCTGCGCCGATGGCTAGTTTCCGTTGAGGCAGGCCTCCGTGACCGAAATTCGGTCTGGAGGACATTATTAACTAACTGCTTCGGTGGGTGTCGATTACTCTGGTACCGCTGCGGATACCATCATTACGGATTCTATTACGCAAATAAACTCAGGTAATTGTCCTCTACACAACTCGCTAGGCAACCTATACTCTCATCCTCCTCATATGGCCCGTGGAGGACCACGTATGTTTCTAATCACTGGTTGTACACTTTTCTTTTTAGGTTTGAGTTTCGTTCGTGACGAGATGATGACCTTTGTCTTATCCACGTTCGTCTTAAGACCTATTAAAGTTGTTAGTAGAGACTATCAAAGTTATTAAGTATAGTGTTAAGGCAGCAATTGTGCTATAATGACGTCGGCAAATCAAAGTAAATTATGTTTTCACCTTTGATGTTTGGAAACGTTTTCCAATGTATCGATGGAGAGTTTCGATGATAACACCACCCTCAGTTCTCCCCTTATTTAGATAGGATCCCCTGAACTACAAAGGCTCTTGTATAATTATACCATAATTAATTATGTAGAATTATTTTTTGTTAGATATTTCTAATTCAATTACAAAATGATGGTCAAAATCTCTATGTCGTGGCTTATTACATAAAGTGCTAGTGCACCAGATGCGGCAAAACAAACCGCCTCCTACGCGCTCAGAGTGACAACTATGGGTGGAATCCCTTATTAATAAACGTAACAAATTCCACTAACACCATCGACGGCTTGTTCATACATCCCCGCACCACGATAGCGCTCGATACTGAATTTTAAACAGCATCGATCGCATCTTGTGGCCTACATTCAACGAGGGACGTTCGAGCATTGACCTGCCCTTAAGTTTATTGGTAGGGTGTCGCCCATAAATATTCGGACATGTGCTCTGGATACAGAGATGGTAAACTGTAAATAAATAAAGCGGAAGAAAGCCTGGGTCAACGTCTCGGAAACTTCTGCGTAATAACCTTAACGTATTTGGTAATAATTAATTCAAAATAAATAATACTATGATGAATGATGACGATACATTACTATTACTGGGTGACCATAAAGAATACCAAAAATATCTTAAATCATCCGCCAGATAACTGTAAAGAGATGTTTTTTATAGGATAGGGTGATAAACGAGCAACACAGTCCACTTGATGGTAAGTGGTTGCTGCGGCCCATAGACATCTACATTTATCCTCGATTACGAATCAAAATGCAGATGCGTTGTCACGCGTGAGGGCTAATATGGAATGCCTTGTTTCCAGCAAAAAGGGTCTCCGGTTCTCTAAACTCACCATGGGAAACACAGCAGCATTGAGCTACCATTTTACGCTGGTATTCTGTGAGAGCGTGGTCCTTCCCCGGTAGAGCCGACTAATGCGACTAACTGCGGCACGGTTCTACCACGTATGAATATCACAAGAGCGGAGACGAAGAAGAGCATCAAAGGTTCATGTCATGGTTCATGTCAGGTTCATGTCATTCAAAGGAGATGAATAATAAACAAAGGAGATGATGAGAGATGTTAATCCGCCCTGCCTGACTCCACATTCGAGCCAATACGGGTCCGACACTGCTCCCGCCCAACGTACGCTGTTAGATTGGTGTGAATATCAGTACTGGAACGCGCTAATGAGTTCCTCAGATAAGTTTATGCTTCTCAGTTTATCCCATAAACGGTCGTTGCGGACTAGATCAAAAGCCCTTGATAAGTCGAGGAAGCAGACATATACAGGCGTCTTGCCGTTTGTATAGTATTTAACGGTATGCTTAAAACATAATATTGCACTTGCACTCTACAGCTGCGGCCGAAACCTTTATATTAACTTCTGTTATACTGAGATTGTCTAACCGCATGAGAAGCGTGATGGTTAATACATACCCTTCATACACCGGGGGAGGCGCATGTCCAACTGTGAGCTTTTATGGGTTGACGAAAAAGAAGATACATTAATATAAATTGCCTGAAAAACTTTCTTATCTAACTTTAACCTACATTTTAAATGAAACTACTTTTACGGATTTTATCCCGTTTAATTTGGTTAATTTTAATTCCCAACGTTTTCATCATAGTCACGGGATCTGGGAGATTTACATTTCGATGTCGGTGTTAACCCGGAGTACCTTCAGCTTTTAATTATTACTTATGGTCTGACTCGGTATGCTTGGGTTTAGTTTTAATTTCATTAATTACAGGATCCCAAGCAGGTGGTTGTAGCCAACCACTTTGTCTATTGTAATTAGGATGTCTTTTTTAATTTCAATAGCCTCACGTATCATATTTGACAGGAATCGATGTTCTTTCGCGAGGATTTGTGGTCTATCAAATCTGATGTAATGGCGGGGGTGGTCTATGATATGATCACAAACTGGAGACTTCCTACATTTAGCCGACATTAACCTATATTTTTTTATAATATTAAATCGACAACAATTCTCACAGTCTACTTGATAGTATTTGGCTACTGCATGGACACCTGCAATTAATTTTAAACATTGCGGTTAACCAAGTTATCTCTCTATAACTATAGAAAACAATAAATCAGGTGAATAAATAAAAAATAACTTTTTCATTCATTTTTCGTTTTTTATTACATATTGGGAACGTGGCGTTTCATCTCAGTCCTCAGGGCTGGCAACGCGTCTGCACTTTGATTCGTAATTGAAGATAAATGTAGATGTCTGTGGGCCACAGCATCCACTTACCATCAGGTGGACTATGTGCTCGTTTGCCACCCTTATTCTATAAAAATACAATTGTAAAAGTCAATTTGGCTAAGCTCGCTTGTGTAACCCGTGAGAACTTATATGCTTTCTTACCCTTTACCCACATCATGATTGACAATCATGATGTCCCGGGTCGGGATGAATGGTCGTAAATGTGATTACATATACCTACGATCACTATACCAACGAGGCATGTCATGTTTTGTAATGAAACGGATGTCGAGTACTATTTTTACTGCATGATAAAAGTTTTCTTACATTACGGCAACTCTGCAAGTAGTTAAAAATTGTGTTTTCAAACTGATCTAAACCTGTAATCTCACATCGCAGCCAGCATAGTAATCTTTAATCTTTACGAGAAGAAACCTACCTATATACATACGTTCATATAGTAATTAAATAACAATATACCGCGAGGATTAGGACTGTATGATCATTTAAGTTTTTAGTTTAATTTTTATTTTGGTATAAAATACCGTATATTTTTTAATATTATAATTTTGTTAAAATTCAATTTAAAATTTAAGTTGCGTTAAAAAACTATTTTATATTTTAACGAATATTTGGAATTAAGTTTTTTTTTAATTAGATTTTCAACATGGCTATTAAAATTATATTTTTTGGATCATTAAGATGGTTCAAAACAAATTATTTTTTGGGTTATAACCAAAATTAAAGAACATAAAAAGTCACAAAAGGAAGCAATCAAAATAATGCAAGTAAGTACGAACAAAAAGTAAAAGAACAGAATCCCTCTAGAATACCGCACACAGCATCTACATAAATTTACCACATTACATTCACTTACGAACAAATAAACATGTCCGAGCGGCGCACACGACACTTTATCTCAGTATTACCTCGGAATTAGGGTACCAAATACACACATTAAGATGGCAACCCCGATACTTTGATATGAATTAAGATATTCTAATTTTAATTGCCCATATACTACTAGACGTTGCCTACTGCGTTTTTCTTTTAATGTCGGAATATTATTTTTCTTTTTACTTTACACAGTTCATTGCTGTTTATATCCGTTATTCATTTTGTGATATTATTCATAAAATAAATTAAATTTTACATACTGACGCTGACTTGAATACATTACATTAAATAAGTTTTATCTATATAAATTGTACAAAAATTGTTTTTGTACAATTTATATAGATAGAACTTATTTGGTATGTATATAAAGTGAATTAAATTCTCCACTACTTTTATAAATATACGTAATAGAAACTTTTTATTCAATATAGATTATAAATAATACTTATTGAAAGTAATAGTAGGTATTAGTGTAGTTTTTTCTAAATGTGGGTAAGTTTTAAAATGAAAATAGTATTTTTGTACAGATGGTAGGCCCTCTTTTTCTACTTTGGAGTACGTCTAGGTTGGTACGACTCTCTTATTTATTTTGGTCGCCAATAATTACGATGTTTGCTGCTTGCACTGCTGTGGTCCGATCGGAAGAATTCAGAGATACAGTTTATTTAATATAAGTATAAGAATAAGCAATCTCGGTACATTGTTTGATGGGGAGAGCTTGCGCATCGCCGTAGGAACCCGTCTTGGAGCGGCAATTTGACAACCTCACCAGTGCGCCTGTGATAACAGCGTCGATGAGTTTGGGCTCCACGGACTTTCATGCAAGAAAAGTGCAGGTAGGTTTTCCCGTCACGGTTCTTTAAACGAAGTCGTCCTAAGGGCTCTTGTCTCCATAAATATCCCCTCAGTTTTAGAGCCTTGCGGGATATTTAGAGACGATGGCAAGAGACCCGACGGTATGACTTTGGTAGGGGAGACTGGGGCTGGTCGTGACAGGGGTAGGTAGTTACAGCGGCAACGGTGGCTAAACAGAGAACGCTATATTGACGTGAGAAAGAGACAAATGATCACGCCACCATCGGCTGGCACGCCGCGTGAGCCAGTGGCGCCAGCGCTTTTGTGAGAGGAGCCCGTACATGTTGCCGTAAAAACCGCAGGTTAGTAACATTTTCGTTTTTTCGTAATATTGGTCTACAACCTGTTTTCCTTTAAAGCAGATATGTGTGTGTTGTGATATGTGTGCCTTAATGCTTTCTTTTTGCAACGAATCTACGTTTACACAGTTATATTTAGTTGCGTTTTCACTACTTAACCTTGAAATGTCAGTTTTGGCGTTGGGGCTAAAAGTTACATTTGCTCGGGGCAGGTTGTTATTTGTTACTACCTGCCCCGTAGTGCTGCTTGCCGACTGATATAATTGGAACTACATAATTTGTTGTTTTTTTGTAGGATGAGGACGTATAAAAGAAAAACTGAGCGTGGAAAAATATCTAAAGAGGTTTACGAAAAAGCAGCAGCTATTTTGGAAGAGGACAAAACTAAAAAAATTCGTGGTATTGCAAAAGATCTTGGTTTATGTCATATGTCGCTAACAAGATATTTGAAGAAACGAAAAGAAGCAAAAGAGAAGGGCACACCTATAGAATCTCTCACAGTTGGCTACCAGAAGAATAGACAAGTTTTCAACGATGAACAAGAGCGCATTTTGGTGAGTTACTTGATTAAAAGCAGCCAAATTTATTACGGATTGACGCCAAAAGATGTCAGGCAACTAGCATTTTCCTGTGCACTTAAGTACAATATTGTAATGCCGCAATCATGGCTTGACAATAAAGAAGCAGGAGTTGATTGGCTGACAGCGTTTTTAAAACGGAACCAGTCTTTGTCTATAAGATCGCCAGAGGCTACTAGCCTAAGTAGGGCTACGTCATTTAATAAAACTAACGTCGATAATTTTTTTTCTAAGCTGGCAGACGTGTTGGATAGATATAAATTTTCTTTGTCACGCATATGGAATGTAGATGAGACTGGCGTGACAACGGTGCAGAAACCTAGAAAAGTTTTGGCTCCAAAAGGGTCCGAGCAAGTTGGTTCCATTACGTCAGCGGAGAGAGGGACTCTTGTCACTCTTTGCGTAGCAGTAAATGCAGTGGGAAACTCGATACCACGTATGTTTATTTTCCCACGAATGAAATATAGGGACTACTTTGTTCGCGATGGACCTCTAGGCTGCATTGGCGCTGGCAACTCGAGGGGTTGGATGACTGGGGGTGAATTTAAAACATTCATGAAACATTTCATAGACAATGTAAAACCATCTCCATCCAATCCTGTGCTCTTATTATTGGATAATCATTCTTCGCACTTGGATATTGAAGTCGTCGAAACAGCTAAAGAAAACAATGTGGTATTGCTGTCCTTCCCACCACATTGCTCTCATAAACTCCAGCCCATGGATGTGGGGGTCTATGGACCATTTAAAAATTACTGTGCCAGCCAGCAAGATGCTTGGCTTAGAAACAATCCGGGTAAGACAATGACTATTCACAATATTCCATCTATAGTGAGTAAAGCTTTGCCCTTAGCGCTAAATCCGGCTAACATCATCAACGGATTTCAAAAGACATTTAATAAAGATATTTTTCAGGAAGATGATTTCTTGTCTGCTAACTCAAATCTTGAAAACACGCCTGTTATAACAGAGATTACTCCAATTAATTTCCCTGGGACTCTATCTCCAACTCCTCCACATTCCTCCAAAGATAATACTATACCTCCTATACCTGGATTTATTGAAGAGGCCACTGAAGTAGTAGATGCTGCAGAAGAATGCGAAAGCTCCCTTTATGGTTCAGTTGCTGGTTGTAGCAGAGATCTGTTTCACAATGAATGTACGACTTTTTCTCTCGATACCATTCGGCCTTATCCAAAAGCTGCTGCAAGAACAAATAAAGTAACACGAAAAACTCGCAAATCAGCTATTTTAACGGATACGCCGGAAAAAAATGTATTGGCACAAGAACAGAGCAAGAAAAAGGAAATTACATCAAAAAATAGAAAGGTAACTAAGAAAGGGAAGTCAACTGAGTCAGGAAAGATGAAGAGAGAAAAAACGCCTAAGCAAACAAGGAAGATTGCTGTGAAAAGGAAGGTCTTACATGACTCTGAGTCTGACGAAGGAAGTGTAGATGATTATTTTTGCCTGATATGTTGTGAACCGTTTGATCAAAGTCGAGCTGGTGAGGAATGGGTACACTGTGTTGTTTGTAAGAAATGGTCACACGTAAGATGTGCTAAGGGTAATGTTATATCCTAATCCTACATATGTTTGAATTGTGAAAGTGATTGTTCAGACTAAAGTGACTGAACTGTTTTTTAGCTTTTAGGATCTGATTGTTTTTTTAAAGAGAGACTTTATTTATTTTTTGTTCATGTGATGAGGCATAATAAATGTTTTGTTAATTCATACTAAGTTTTTGTTTGATAAAGAAATTTATAATTTTCTACCGGGTTGGAAGTTACCTAAATTTTATTTTTATGAGTCGTAAGACTAAAAGATAAGATTATAATTTTGTTCAACGAAGTTACTGTTTTTGTTATAATGAGGCAAAAGACTGCTATATAGATATTGTATTTTGACATTGTAGACATAATAATTGTAGTAAACTGTCATTGTTCTTAATAAAAAGTGTTATATTACGTTTGGTTTTTGTTGTAACATTTTGCCCCTTATAGTGTAACAACCAGCCCCTGGCGCGGGGCTGAAAGTTACACGCCTCTTTTCCTAGAATTCATTCATTTATGTCACTTCTAATAGTCTGATACCTAAAATTGTTTTTAAATTAATAACCCGAATAGTTACTTAATCAAACAAACCTACATTCCGGTAAAACAATCAAACAAACAAAAAATTACGACACTTTATAAAAAAAATGTCACGACCAGCCCCAGTCTCCCCTACCTTGGGAGAGAGGTTGACACTTTGGCGGCCTCTCATCCAAGGGTACCTCTTTTAGAGCCGGGACGGCATCTGAAGCAGCCGAATTTAGTAATTGGTGCAAATATGAGTCTTTGAGAAATGACTACATATTTGTGCCATTTGCTGTAGAGACTATCGGTCTGAGGGGTCCACGTGCAGTGAAGTTCCTAAAGGAACTGTTTCCACTGCTGGTCGTCGCTGCTGGTGATAAGAGGGCTGGTTCTTTCCTCGCTCAAAGGCTTAGTATAGCTGTTCAGCGAGGAAACGCAGCCAGCGTTCTTGGCCCAATACCACGGGGAGCAGGACTTTTTGATAATTTAAATTTTTAGTGTTAGTTTTTCTATATTATAGTTTCTTTTTTATATTGTGTATAATTAGTATTAATTGTAAATATTATAATTTTAATTATTATTTTTATTTAATGTTACGTATATAATAATTGCTGTAATTTACTCTAATAAAATTAAAACATATTATATTTAAAAAAAATATAAACTTACATTCTATCTTTTATTAAATCTTTTAATAAACTAATTAAAGCGGGGTCTGTAAAGTTTTGTCATGAAACTATCGTATCACTAAGGACCGGTTTACATTTTGAGAAGTGACAAGTGCGAGCGGCAAGTGCAGCTGATAAATGACAAGTGCTTAGTGCGCATTTTATTCACCCTCATCATTTGTCATTGCTTGTTCACACGGACTAAGCACTTGTCATTTGTCAGTTGCACTTGCCACTTGCACTTGTCATTTCTTAAAATATAAACCGGGCCTTACTGTTCATAACTAATTATAAAATATCTAAAAAGGTTTTGATTCTCTAGGTATGCCTCTCATCTCTTCAAACGAAGTTCTTAAGCCTCGGCGGTTTTTTTTTAATTATTTCATTCATTTTAAAGCTTACTAAAAGTTCACTGTTAAACGTAGAGGTAGATAGTTTCATGGCATTTATTTTTTAAATAGGTATGTAGTATGATTTCCGGCATATGTCCGCCGCGAATACGAGTTACATAGTCCATTCGATCAGTCCAATTTTTCACTACTTTTTCCAATAAATCATGCCGTATGGCGTCAATGATGGCTTGAATATTGATTTCAAATGCTTCAAGAATTGCTGGTTTGTCGGTATAAACCAATGACTTAACATAGCCCCATAAGAAGTATTTGAGAGGCGTTTAATCGCACGAACGAGGGGGCCAGTTAACAGGACCACTTCCGGAAACAAAGTTGTCACCAAATTGATTTTGCATTGAATTGATGGTTAAGCGTGGTGTGTTGTGTTTGTTTAGCTGATTAATTTTTGGAAACAAAAATGTTCAGTGCATGGCTCGATAGCGCTCACCATTCACCGTAACGGCAGTTCCTTCGTCATTTCGAAAGAAATAAGGACCGATGTTGTCCTATAAGTAAGCGGTTCATATTCGTACCCTTAACAGTTGACTGCCTCGTTGGTGTAGTGCTCATGTGATTCTGTGTTCAAATCCCAAATATCGCTAATAGGAGGGTTTCACATCGAAGAAATGTTCAATAGCAGCACGAAGTCAAAAATTCGGAACAAAAGTTGGAATAGAACTATTAATAATTATATTAACATAAAAAAAAACTAAAACTAAAAACTATAATTATTATACAGTTCTACTGCCGACGATAGGTATCCTATAGTATCGAGAAAGCTAGCTGCCATTTTTCCCTGGATGACTTATAATAACAATACTTAGCCTTTGAGCGAGATGAGCACCTGTTCTTAGCGATCACTGCTTCCGGTGATAAGAGGGAGAGAAAGGAATTAACCCTTTTTTATTTTCTTAGATGTACTTGCTACTCGTAGTTTACAAATAACAGAATATAAACATGACTTATAAATTGTAATTATTTTACAATGTATCAGTAGATATCCTTTTGGAGTAACGAAATAAAAACTTACAATTATATAAAACAAGGATACAGTAATTTCCTTAAAGATTTATACTTGACGCTGACGTGGCGTATTTATTGGCTAGCAATCATTTGCACCGCTGAAAGTCGCGGGTTCAGTCCCGCGCGGATTTAGTCCTTGTTAATATTGATGTATGTAAACGGTCATTTACTGCCTGCTATTAATATGAATAAAATAAATTAATTAATATTAAGAAAGGTATATTCAAGAAATTTCATGTAGTGTCTTGTCATGATTAATGTTAATAATTTTACAACGTATTCTTAGTAAATACAGACGATCTTCTATGTACTTATTAAACATTCTCATTACGTATAGGACTATTCTTACACCACATGACTGATGCCTCCTGGTTGATGAGTCATGAATGGAATTCAAATGTCTAAAGAATTCGTCTATTTGTGCAACACACTAACAAGTTGGCAATCGATGTATTTTTAGTAGTTTTTACGTGGTAGAGTCATGCTGCAGTTATATAAATAGCATAGTTGTAGCACGAATGGGTCGGCTCGGCTGGAGTAGGAACACGTTACCACAGAATACCAGCGTAAAATAGTAGCTCAACGTTGATGTGTTACATATGGCAAGTGTAAGGAACCGAAGACCCATTTAAGTGAAAACGAGGCATCCCATCTTCGTCCTTACGGGTAACAACGTATCTGCATTTTGATTCGTAATCGAGGATAGATGTAGATGTCTATGGGTTACAGCAACCACTTACCATCAGGTGGACTTGGTTTGTAACCCTTATCCTATAAATTAAAAGAAAAGATGGTAATAATTACTTAGCCCACATCCGCTCAATAAATAAAAATTATCTCTCTTACCTAATTTGAAGAACACCTCGATTGCGTGCACTTATCCCGTCACAACTATTCAAATACCACTACTACCAGCACCACTACTCCCAACACTAGGAAAGACACACCATCGACGATAATACGACATATGTTTCGCCTCTACACGAGGCATCGTCAAGTGATGTAGACGCAGAGTCTACATGAGTTTAATTGAGCGTATATGGGCGAAATAATTCTTAAAAACTTTAATATAATGGATTTCCGCAAAGTCACGCCTGATTCTATTAGTAAAAATAAATTAATAAAAAAATAAGACGCTCCTACCCATGTCCTGGATTGTTTTTCTTAGTCACATCTTAAGATGCCCACGGGACGATATAAATTATTGTTTATGCAAACACTTGATACTCCATACTACTTAACTTGTGTTTACAATGGGATGAGGCTATTATTGGCTTAGCCAAAGAGTATACAATAACTACGCTTTAGACTTAACCTATATTTGTAAATCAATGTTAAGGTTTAATGGAGATAGCTTCGAAAACAATGTGACAGTAATAAAAGTTACCACCAAACGACCCTCCGCCAAGAAAATGTATTAAACTCAGATAAGATCAGGGAGTATCGCTTAACTTTGCATATGGGGCCAATTAGGCCCGAATTCGTATAATTCCGTAGATATGCGAGTAAATAAATTAATAAAACAACCCTAAGTGAAGGGTTAAGATTTAAACGGTCATGATATGATCTTAAATTCTTAGGGTTAAATTGTATTGTATAATTTCTGACTAATATTCCAAGCATTATAAGGTAACTTTACCTTTTTTTAAATAGCGAACAGCGTTATAGGCTTTATCTTCAAAGAAGGTTATACATGATAATTTTATAAAGTCTAGTTTTTATGATTAAAACGTGGAAAAATTTCTACCTCTGAGGGTGCGAAAGTAAGGAAGGAAGTTTATATAAAATATATATAAGACAGATATAATATTAGACGACATTTTAGTCGACTATCTTGAGTTTATGATGTTCCTTATTCGGGTCTAACCCGACTAAGGGTAGAAAAATAAAACTTTAAAAAAGTCAGAAGCCGAATTCAAAGAACTAAAAATAAAAAAGTAATTTCGGCTTAACAATCTCTGAAGTCGAGGTTTTATTTTCTCTATATAGGTACTATGTCTTAGCTGCGTCTTCTGAAGCTGTTTAGTGTTTTTTTTTTAATTAATTTTAGTTGTTATACTGGCTGATACCCGGCGCGTTGAAACCCCAAAAGAAATAATTTTGGAAATATCGTTTTAAATTTAGAAGTGATATTTTTTAATTAGCATGATAATACATTCATTGAAGTTGAATGATATATAATTTTCAAATAAAGTTGTCGGCACGACACGCGCCTATTTGCTTTAAGTTTATTGTACTTTGATTATAACAAAAGCAAGCAATAAGTTGGCAACGTTTTACCGTAATCTGCCGATTTATGAATAAATTGAATATTTAAAATAGTAAGCAAGGTGACTGAAATCATCGTCGTTCATCATATGGTTAAATTTTATATGGAAAAGTAAACTCTTTCCATAATAAATAGACAAATCGGCTGACTAATCTCGGATATATAGTGTGTCAAATTGACAACTCCTTTTCTAAAAATACCCCGATACCCCGAAGTATTTCCCGCTTATTTCCAAGCGTGACGCTCGAAAGTCTATTTAATTTTTCGTTTTTTTTGGTTGTTATTTTTTTAATCTTTGAAATGGCTCGACCGACTGGGTTGACTAGATTGACTGATTGATTGACACGGCTGGACATATAGCTGAGAATAGTAGAAACGGCTTCCTAGGACCTCAAAACGTGGAGATCTGATAAAAACACGCATTCTCAAAATCGGACCGAAATCTATAACATCCTACTTTTGAAAATTATTAATTTTTAAAGCAGGAAGTTAAAAAAAATATTTTAATTAAACGAGATCCGTAAATAGTTTTATTTGTCGTGACGATTTTACATAATATGTTCTTAAATAAACCATTCATAGTCAAATGACCATTTAATACCACTTACAGACGTCTTATACATTACTATTGTTTTATATTAAAACAAACGCCGTAAAGCTTCAATAAATAGTGAGTAATAAACATAAACAAGATGTTATTTAATATTTTTAGCAGGAAACGACACGCTATTAAAGCGCTAAGCCAGCTCCGGTAGATATAACGAGGAACGTTGAGACGGATATGAGTTTCGGGCCCGAGTGAGCTGATCAAGCATTCTGCGCACGGACTGACGAACCCCAGCTTCGTATAGTGTAATGCGGCTGATCTACTGGCAGGCAAACGCTATCAAGAAGCGACGGTTCGCTTATTTTGTTTATAAGTAAAAATTCATATAATAATAATAATATTTAGTTTTTTGGCAATGAATTTTCAAAAGTAATCCTTATGTTTATCTATATATATGTATCTACTACATATGTAATATCGTTATCTATATCTATATACATGTTAATAACGTAATCCTTATATGATATACGCCAAAAAAGTTATTTATTAAAAGCGATGGAAAGGAAAATGAATGAGCAAGAAGTTCTTAACAATAGAGATTGATAAGAGACAAAAATCTACTTTCTAACATTTGGGTGGCTTGTAAATTTTATTAATACAGTAATATATTATAATATCATAAGTAAGTTATGTAAAGATAAGTTTATCCATCAAGAAAAAATCCCTCTATTAGACAATAATATATGGATGAGGCCTATATTCAGCAGTAGGCCTTTATAGACTATAGAATAATGAAAGTTTATCATTGGAGTATATTGAACGCAACAGATTAACGCGAGCACAGAGACACGTCTGAGATAAAAACCAACTTGAGCATTGTCTTTATTAGTGGTTTTCGCAATATATATTTGACTATATTATGTAATAATATAATATAATAATAATATTCCACAACCATCACACAACGCCATCTAGTCCCAAGCTAAGCAGAGCTTGTGTTATGGGTACTAGACAACTGATAAACATACTTATATATTTCTAAATACATAAATATTATAGATAAATTACACCCAGACACAGAACAAATGATCGTTGCTCATCACACAAACATTTGTCCTGGGTGGGAATCGAACCCACGACCTCCGGCATAGCAGTCAGGGTCACTAACCACTAGACCAACAAGCCTGTCATGTAATATTTCTTTTCCCCAACAATTTCTTCCCAATGTTTTCTTTCTCCAATGAGAAAATGATAAAACAACATTCATTAATTTCAGTAGAAATGTAAAAATATAGAAGATGGTATTCTATAAGATCGTGGTTTTACAGCGGTGGAGCCGACCCATTCATGTTCTGCTACGTAAAGTATAGCGTAGCTCTAACAGATTTATGACCCCTAGTTGTTACCCCTCCCGTTGTAACCCATGACCACTAAGATGCAACGTGCAGTTACCTCCGATTCTACGCTTACCATTTGAAATACAGCCAGAGAGGATTATGCTGGTATTTAACGCGGTATAATAAAAGAACACTGCCCTTTCCATGTTGAGCTAACAGCTGGTGGCCCAGCTGCGGCATTACTGCAGCAGAGCATGAATGTTTAATGCCATGTCGTGTGCTCGCGGGATTTGTGTAAATGGCGCAAAGCGTAAATTAGTACTCGGCATAATTTTTACTTCAAATTTTGCTGTATGAGAAACCATCATTCCATTTCGTCCTGTGTGTTACTTAAGAGGCGACTGTAAAATTGCCAGAAAGATCGCAGAAACGACACAAAATACTGCCGATAGATCGCGTTATAACAATTTCGTTTCGTCTGACTCAATAAAAGAAAAATACTCTGAACGGCGACGGGCGAGAACGTCAAAGATGCGAGTTATCTGCTACTTGGATAGTAAATGAGTATACCAAGTGATAAAGCAACAGGATGAATTAGAAGAATTAAGTCACGTAAATTTGTAACTTTCTAGACGCAAATGAAACTACGTAATTTTATAAATAAACAGAAATATCTTTATTTGTGTTTATACACGAATGCCGACAAATGACGGATTTTAACATGTTTTAACTTAATTTTTATTTAATTAAATTTTTGTTTAGTTCATTTTTTAATTAATTTAATTTTGTTTTTGATTTCTGACGTTCGAATGTTTTACAGCACCCATAATCACAGAGAGGATTGAGGTATTTGACGTCCAGATAGTTAAGCTGTGCTCACTTTAACTTTTAAATATTTCGATCTTTCACTCTTGTGGTGGAATGCTTGGGCTTGGATTTATTATATACGGGACGGGAAATCATAATGGAAACTTTTAAAAGATTACACAATCTTTGGTAATTTTTAATTGTAGATACTATACCTAGAACTCTTTATAACTTTAACATAAAATAAAAGAATTTAACATTCGAACAGTTGAACAAATTACCGTGAACTTAAATTCATACAAATTGCCGCTAACAATTTAAAAAAGCTTTATTACGTTAACACCTCCCCTTGACTACTTTAAGTACAATACATCACACAGTCGCTTACCTAGAAATAAACCAGCGCATGCCAGAATACCCTTTACTGTATTTACATAAGGCAAAGGTTAGCTTGTACATTATTAGGCACAACTCGCTCTATAAGGTTTACTGTACATTTTTCTTGCTTCAATGGTTGTGTTGCATTTTTCTTTTTCTCCAACTCGCAAATAATAAGGGCGTAAGTGAATTTTTTCGAGCCCGCTCCGGAACTTAATAACGTGGGTAATTTTTCAATTGGCCGTATTGAACTGGCAACGCGTCTCAAGTATACATGGCCGGTGTGTTATACGAAAGAAATATTTTTCGGGATGAGTTAGAGACATTTTTATAATTATCCACAGTCGACAGTGTAGACTCTACACATATTACACAGGGGTTAACTGAACATATACTATAGTGTATAATATAGTCATCAAATATTTTCCTATGTAACGGTCAATATTAGCCCTATGTTTAAATAATACTACTTACGTAGTTTTTTTACGGATTATATCACATATATTAACTTTTTTATATAGCCGATGTTTCAAGCACTTTACAGCACCCATGGTCACGTGGCACGAGGAATATAGATTAAAAGTAGATTAAAAGTGTTATAGTAACCGCGGTTAACTATGACTTCTGGATGTTGAACGTTTCAGTCCCCCTCCCCCAAGTGACCATGGGTGCTGTAAAGTGCTCGAAACGTCGGCTATATAAAAAAAGTTAATATACGCGATAGAATCCGTAAAAACTAGTTTTATTTAAATGTGTAGTGTTCGCGTAAATATAAGAAATCATTATTGGCCGCATGATGGCATATAGTCACTACTGATGTAATAGGTATAATCCGTAAGTTACTGTTTCAGCTGTATAACTAGAGTGAGTGACATAACTGATCAGTAAGCTGACAAAGAGTCGGTCATATATCTCGAAGAAACTATAACCGATGGGGAAGAGGATCTTGTGTTGCAGCTTCGTACCGGTAAGATTAGTGTAGGGTGGCCATTCCACTAAAAGGAGCGACATACGAGGTCGTCCTAGAGGGTCAAGACTGCGTTTTATGACATTCCTTGGACGGATACTTATGTTAAGCAGGAATGATGATGACATAAAGGCTAATGCATTTTAAAGTTTACTGGTAGTATTACGTTTGCTGTTCTCTGACGTCTTAAATTAATACGAAAAATAATATTTAAAAAAAGAATTCATAAATTTGAAATTGGAGGAAGAAATTATAAAGGAAGATCGGACAGATTAACTAACTAGACCTATCACAAAACTATCGCCAATAATGTACTTACATAAAACTTAAATTGATTTAAATTAAAAACGCTCTTTCCTTAAAAAAAGATCTCATCATCATCAATAAAGATAATGCTTACTAAACCTATAAAAATCCTAAACTTATAAAACATTACATTTAATTTACGGGTAGGTAAAGCCATAAGGGAAAACACTTGCCTTAAAAAAACACTTTTATATTCAGTAAGGTCATAATTTATTTAAGGGATAATTTATAATTTTATAAAGAATAAAGGTGACAAAGGAGCACACAGTCCACTTGATGGTAAGTGGATACTGTGGCTATCTACGTCTATCTTCGATTAAGAATCAAAATGCAGATGCACCCCTGAGAAGTAAAATGGAATGCTTCATTTCCGGAAAAGAGGGTCTCCGGTTCTCTACACTCACCATACTACGTTTTATATGTGGTAGAACCATGCTGCAGTTATATTAGTAATATAGTTGTAGCATGAATGAGTCGTCCGACCGGGGAAGGACCACGCTCTTACAGAATACCAGAGTAAAATAGTAACTTAATGCTGCCGTGTTTCGTATAGTGTTAAATGCAGATGCGTTATGCATGCATTGCATTTTGATTCGTAATCGAGGATATATGTAGATGTCTATGGACCACAGCAACCACTTACATGACGGACTGTGTGCTCGTTTGTCACCCTATCCTATAAAAAAATACTAATCAGCAACATTGAGCTGCTATTTCTCGCTGGTATTATGTGAAAGCGTGGTACTTTTCCCAGGTCGAGCCGAACCATTCGCGCTACAGCCATAGTATATCTCTGGCATAGCTGTACCACATGTGAAATATTATAATTTCTTTATCATTTCTCTTTGTAATTTGATTTGATGAAAATTTTTCCATTTTATAATTGAAAAATTATACCCAGGTCAAATTGTAAAGATGTTAAGTATTTAACAATTTGATTCATTTTACTTTAATAAGTAATTATATTTTTTACAAATTTAAAAATTTCTTAGTGCGTTAATGCATTGCGTCATCAACAATTTACATACACTTTTTTCTCTCCCTTAAAGGCACCTGTTTTCTATGCGTCTCTGCCTAGCAAATTTGCATGCCACCTGCGTAGTTAAAAGTGCAAGTTAATTTTGATAAAAATAATTCAAAAGTATTTTTGATTATTGTCTTGACCAATATACATACTTTATAAAGTTATAACCAATACATACTATATATATTTAGATTATTCAATTTTTTATCTAGTGAATTTGAACAATAAATATATATTTATCGTAATATATAGCATAATTTAAAAATATCAAAATGAAAGGTACAAAATGACACTAATAACTGATAGGATAGTAAATTAATATTATTGAAATGAATTTTAACGACATAATAAATGTTTCAGTCAGCAATAACACAACAGTTATATACGTTTTTTTTTAATTCAAGGAAGGGAATAGAAAAAATAGCGCTTGTCAATGACGTGTTGACAGGCGGTAAAATTTCTGCCGTCCCACAACCGAACGCTCCAGCTAATTTTAACAAGAACCTTTTAATGAATAGACAAGACAAACAAACGTAATTTTAATAAATAATAACTGTTTAAAATTAATAAATTATAGATAGACATGTACAGTACAAAGCTTTTTTTATTTGTACAATAGTTTTTTAAAGTTTAATTTAATTTAAATTTATCACCATAAAATCAAACAACTCATCTATTAGCAAAGAAACAGTAGTTATAATGTCATTTACACTTTTTTCCGTGAATTGGCCTGAAGTATCGTGGCGGATGGATACTTCAGATCAATCCATACCTATAAAAATAAATAAAATTGAAGTATCTATTCGTAATATTATAATTACAGCTTTTTACTAAAATCATATGAAGTATAACAAAATACTTATAACAAAAACACAATTTTCAAAAACTTTGCCTGTCGAAACGAAACGTCTGGACCAATTTTGACAGGACTTTCACTGGCAGATATCTGATGTTGTAGTTACTACATTTATTGAATTTTAGAAAAATAAAAATAATTAATTACACGCGAGCGAAGTCGCGGGGAACAGCTAGTTCATAGATATAAATATTGGATAGACTTCATTTGTAAGGATCACATAAACACAGCAGCGATCACTGATAACTCATTCGCATCCACTTATTAAATATAATCGGATAAAACATGTGAAAAACCACGGTGCGCCCAAACCCAAAAACTAAATATTTGTTTTTGCACAAATATTAACTTCGATTGAGAATCCAACGTATACCCGCATTAAAGACAATACTGCACGAAAAATACAAATATTTTAAAGGCCAAGTCTTAATCATTATAAGTCTACACTACACCCCTCAGCTGGCTGTAACGAGGGCAATCTTGTGGGTGACTCAAAAGTAAAAAAATAAGTGGAAAATTTTCTTTTTAAAACATGACTTGTGCATTATGGTGGACAACATTCTACTTAATGGAAACGACAACTGAATAGAAATTGCCATTAATTTAGTTATTATTAAATTAGATACTAATTAATGTCTCATAAACGTACGAGACAAAGCAAGATTCGTCTCATCCCGGTATTACAATAGAAACAGAAACAGGAACTCTTTTATTCAATATAGATTATATAAGTAATACACATTGAAAGTCACACTTACGTTTAATTTACCACTGGCTCGAAATAAACCTATGTAGGTCCTGGGAAGAACCAGCAAGAAACCTTGCGAGACTTCTTTCTTGAAAATAAAATACGCTCGTACCTACGTTACGACGTTTTCGAGCTCTTCGAAATTTTTCGAGTTTATTTTTTATTTTGATGTGGTTTGCGGGAATAGATGCTGTTTTTTGAGATTAACAAAAACACTTTTTCGAGATGTCTTTCGACAACGATATGTCTCGAACGAATCACCTTTTTATATAGTATAAAGGTGACAAACAAGTACACAGTCCGCCTGATGGCAAGTAGATGCTGTGGCCCATAGACTTCTCTACGTTTATCCGCGATTAAGAATCAAAACGCTGATGCGTGGTCACTCCTGAGGACTAAGATGGAATGCCTCGTTTCATGCAGCATGGTACCGATCATCTTTTTATTCTCATTAGTAATAACTCTTTTTATATAAACTTTGCTTAATGAAATTTTCAACTTGAGAACACCAAATTTTGGATATTTTCTGGATTTAGTTGTAAAAGTGCATCGCCACAAAAATAAATTACTGATTCGGTGGAGTCGAGCAACTGGTAATACTTGTGTCTGTTCTTAGTATTTACAGAATGAATATCACTTGTTTTTTTTAAAACCACTTTTATTTTTGTGAACATGCATTATATTTTCGTAAATTTATAGAGAGGTCAAAGTAAATATATAAAGAAACTTCCTTAATTTTTTGTCTAAGCAACTCTTTAGGTTATAAATCATAGATTGTTTCAATGACCCTCTTTTGTAAAACAAATAATATTTCAGTGTCAGTCGCGTGTCCCCATAGCAAAATACCATATGACATTATGCTATGGTTACAGCCAAAGTGAAATAGTCTAGTTGTTTCAACACTGGTAAGATATCTAATCTTTTTTACAGCATAAGCTGCAGAACTTAGTCTGCTTGCAAGTATTGAATATGGGGCCCCAAAGAATCTTCGCATCTAGTGTGATTTGAAGACGAATGAAATTATCCCAAATATCATAAATCTCACACACTATGTTACAATTGACATATAGAATATATTGTATTGGTTATAAAATAATTTTACTGATTTCCATATTTATCGTTAAATTCTTTTTGATGAGGAGCTCCAGTGAGAACCCCATATATTAAACCTAGCTTTTAGAATTAACTCTTAAGTATATTATGCAAACAATCTGTAGTCTTGGTCATTCATTCATTCATTCATTAATCGCAGACTATCAAAAGCTGAACATTAGCCTCCATATATCGTCTCATAGAAGAGATATGTGTCCTATATAGTTGTCACGCTTGGTGAGCAGGTCGGCAACAGAAGTTTTTTTTAAATATTTTAAGCTGTTATCAGGAAGATGCTGCTGTCTCTTTCCTGTTGCAGTTTACCTCTGTCCACTCTAAACGACACCCACGAGATAACATGGGGTCAAAAGTTTTGCTGCGTTGAAACATATACATTGTTTTTTTTAAGTTATTTCCATAGCTGAATGTCATTTCGAATTTAGATATGGGAATCGCGATTGGCACTGATTTATAGTAGAGGGCCTTAAGAGTAATATATTACCTTAATCCTAAAGACTATCACCTAAAATAATATTTAAACAAATGAATTCAAAAATCAAACAAAAAACCGATTTTCGTAATTATCCGAAGGATTAATGTTCGATATTTATTCGATTATTAGCCATGAATAAATAAAATAAGTACACTTAAGGTATATACTATATCTATATAAATAGATATAGTGTATATGTTAAGTGTATTTGAGATAAACTTAGATATATTAAATTTATTTATAAAACTAAGCCGCGAAAATTTATACATTAAATTAAAACGATATGGTATCGAACATTCACCAACAAACAAAACTAAATTTGTCTTAGGCATCAAGTATTCGGTATTTTGATCGTCAATCTGCAAATCAAGTGTAGCTGTTATGGCTAATCCACTAAACTACAGACTAAATAATAATTTGATTATAATTTTTGTGCATGACTCCCGCCATTTTAAATGGCACCAAAACTCTTATGGTCGCCACAGACGGTCAGTTCAACTGATCATTCCAACTGATCAGTTCAAACTAAAACTGTTGATATTTTTTAAAATATCTAATTTTCGATATATCGATAAATAAACTTAGGTACATGTAAAACTCCAATATTAATATATGTATAATGGTCGATATATCGAAAATTCGATATTTTAAAAAATATCAACAGTTTTAGTTTGAACTGATCAATTGGAATGATCAGTTGAACTGATCGTGTATGGGGTCCACTAGTCTTTAAAACGCCGTTTGTGATTGTCAGGTCAATAGTTAGATAAATTAGTTTTTCAATCATGGGCAAAGATAATCGTATTACGCTAATGAGGCGGCTATATTGTGCATTCATCGTTGATAATTAATATTTTACTATCGTTTTTAATTTGACAACCAGTTACCACATAACTCGTTTTTTAAATTTAATTACATACTCTTTTGTAATTAATAAAATGATAGAAATCTAAGATAGTTTTTGACTCATTAAATAACTTTTTATTTAGTAGTAGCTTTGTGCGTGTCGTTATCCAAATAGTGATTTGTTCTAGATTTTAATACCTACGAAAAAATTTGCCCGTTCCTTTGCGATCTCCTCATAACGGCTTGACGGAATTTGAAGTGGGAGTAATCGTTACATTTATCTTCATTTTTAGAGCGATAAGCTTCATTTAAGTGATGTAATACCAATATGACCCTCGGCCTCGTAAAATACAGTATATCGCTGGCTTGACCCACATTATGACGAACATGTCCTTTTATTAGTTAGTAAAACCACTGCACTTGGGTTCTTTTTTATTTTGTATACAGCAATATTTTGCAATAACTGCCCAAATTTGCAAAGAAGCTTCAGAATAAGTAATATAGACAAATTATGCTGAAGAAAAATATAATTAAAAAAGCATAAAAATTCTGTCCTTGATTTTACAGCGCACGCACACATTCTTAAGGGTCGATCGGTAGGCTAAAACTCTGTTGCCCATAAAGCACATTGAATTTGGAATAATTTCAAATAAATTTGAAAGCCTTATTTACTCGTATTTTCAAAAACTGCAATAACGGTATACCTATCATTATTTAGATATATGAACTGAAGTTTAAAATTTGGCTACACTTTAAAAAATAACCCTGTATAAGTATTATGTAACTCTAAAATATAGCATTTAGTTCTTTGTATGTAAATCTAGAGGGGGCCCAGGAGTGGAACATAAATAGGCTGTATCTTTACTTTACTTCTCAAATGAATACTGTCAAAAGATAAAAAAAGAAGAACGCTTGTGTAAATGTATCTTTTTTTAAGGAGAATGGAGTCACCCGTAGCTCGATTCAAGGCCTTTCGAGTTCATTTCCGGAACTCATGAGAACCGAGCCGTAGTTGGTTGGACAGTTAAGTGGCATTAAAACAATGAATGGAAGAAGAGACTATCGACCAAATAGACGGTAGTCGAGGTATGCGCTCATTCTATACGACGCTTACTAGCTCAAAATGGCGCACTGTATGTTTTGGTACTGTGCACCATTTTATCATTCAGTAATTTTAATGGAATAATGATGAATAAACAAGAGGATGGGAAAATATGTATCTTATATATCTTGACAAAACGTAGCATATATGCATTTTTTTATTGTCTATAAAAAGTTTGAAAGTTTTAGTTTGATTTTATAGCGTTACTCAACATTTTGCTGGGATTCGTTTTTTGTGTTTTTTTTAATAGAATATGAGTGACAAAGGAACACACAGTCAACATGATGGTAAGTGGATGCAGGCGCGAAAACATCTACATATATCCTCGATTAAGAATTAAATTCGGATGCGTTGTCACCCCCGAGGACTAAGATTGAATGCCTCGTCGTTTACTATAAGTAGGTAAATTGTAAAACAAAATTATCCATAATTACCGGATTTTATATTGGGTACCTGATACGGTGCAGTGGTGGTGTAAAAATATCCACTATCCCATTACATCCAATGGGTGTCGTAAGGTGTGACAGGGGGAAACAAACTAGGAGATGGGCAGCAGCGTCTTCGTAATAAAGACTTGAAAAGAAAAAACTGCGATTGCAAATCCGTCTGTCAAGCGTGGCAACTATGCCAAATATCCCCTTATGACGAAGTCCAATGAGAAGCCTGTTATCAGTAGTGGACTTTAATAGGCTCTAAATACGAAGAAGCAATAGTATCTAGGTACCTCTTAAGTAGAAGGGGTCTGTAATATATTATAGTACCTATAAGTAATTTAAAACTAAAAATATTATAACTATGCCACCTTTCAGAAAATATTGTTTATGAAGATTATGAAAAAGATTCTCGAGAGACAGTGTTATATCGGTAAGTGAATTATAGGACAGTCCCCCTTTAGATGGAGTGACAACTTGGAAAGACGTATAGTAGAACAATGTATGCAGAACCGAGTTTTATGAAGTTCCTTGACGGAGGCCATTGTTCCGCATCGGTTTTGTAAAGAGCTGTAATGGAAAGTATTATAATAAACACAAACAACAAATAAAAATACATAATATATAAATAAAATAATCATTCAATCAATTAGTTATAAAGGTCACGAATAATTTAGTTTTTTTTTTCAATGAATTATTAAATTTTGATCAATTTACACGGACAGACTAAAATACAGTTTATAGTAAAATAATTTGAAACATGTAGCTCTAGAATGTAATCAGAGGCTTTGAATATATGCATAAAAAGCCTAAATTTAGAGTAAAGCAATCGGATTCCTTTTTGTCGCGAGTAATGAACGAGGGCGTACCAGTTCTTTTTACAAGTATCAAAACCTAACGGTCCGCGCACGTCCCGGCGTCAAAGTCGCGCTCTAAAGTCACGTAGAGGCGCGGTCAACCGCACGTACACCAATCATCTGAATCGCGCCCGCGGAGGTATACCTGACCCTTTCCCACCTATACGAAATCATTGTTTTCTTTCTCAGCTGCAAAGAGTATCCACCGGGAAATCTGGATGGCATGCAGGGTTACAAAATTTGTCTAAAGAAAATGTAAAATACTTTTTTAATAGAATATTGAGTCCCGACTTATTTGTTTAACATTTCAAATTCATTGAATAATAAGGTGTAACGTTACCGTTAGCTTACCAAAGGTCCATTGCTGAACAACATAGGCCACCCCCTAGATACAGTCAGAGGGAGGGGTGCCGATATTTACAATAGTTACCACACTGTCATTGCGGATTGACAACCGTAGTTTTTTTAATTATTTTCATTAAGACTCTCTTACCCATGTCCTGGTTTGTTTTCCTTAGTGGCTTCTGACGACACCCACGGGACGATACAGGTAGTGGATATTCTTACACCGCAAACATACGGTTAAACTATGGTATGTGTATGGTAAAATATGATATAAACTTATTTAATAACGTGTATAAAGTGTCAAATTAAAAAAAAACAACTTAAGATTGTATAAACATCACAATCATCGGATGCATCGGAGCCGTGGTAGATCAAAGATTAGATGATTAGCGCTAGCTGTAAAGTCACATTACGCGAGCAACTCGGGTTCGATCCCGACGACGCCAACGAAATTGTTAATTGTAATTTTAAGTGCTAATTTACCACGTGCTCGGCGATGAAGGAAAACATCGTGAGGAAACCTGCATGTCTGAGAAATGAAAAAAAAATATTTCGTAGACATGTGAAGTTCGCCAACACACATTGGGGCAGCGCGGCGGACACTTCCTTGCCCCAAAATGCTCTCAGAAATGAGAAGAGGCCTGTGCCCAACAGTAGGATGTATATAGGCTGTAACTTTATCTAACAAATTTTTTAAATCTAGAACGTTGTAAAAATCTACTAGGGTTTGAAATTGAGACTTCTACATATATTATTATGTTGTTGCAAGAGTACATACAGAGTATGTGTTAGTAAAAAGTGATATGGTAACAACACATACTCGTAAATAATATATTTCAGGTTTAGGATGACGAGAATGAAGATGAAGAATTATATATAATATATAATGGGAACTCGTTGCTCCTACAGGGATAGGCTATTGTCTAGGACAGCTTAAAGGCTGATGTCATTAAGTATGTAAAGGGTTGTGTTCTTATAATTTTAAATTATACACTTTTAAAAAGTTATTACTAATTAAAATGATGTTATCTAAGACAATTGATTTATATTCCCTTCGAAATTATTTAAACTGGCAACCCTGTTAAAAAGCTATCGCTGTTGAATTAGGCGCTTTGTCATTAAGGCGTTGATAGATTCCGTTTGATATCCTCCTTTGGAGTGTGACGGTGCGCTTTGGAATGAATGGAGTTCATAGTATTTTATAGATAGTTGAGTAAAAGTTTGAATGGTAGAGTCAGCAAAGATTTCGTCTCATCGCTTCCAATAGATGGCGGTAAACATCATGTGTACGCTAGATGTAAAATATCTAGACAGTCGAGGAAACAGAGTCAAAGGTACAAGACGTTTGGTTTTTGTTTTAGGACTAGGACATAGTATGTGTGTAATAACGTACGTTTTTTAAGATCTATTGCTTAACTAAGCGCAATACATCATGCATTGCGTTTGTCACCACGCTGTCTGAAACAACCCCCCGATTTCATTTCAACGTAGCATGCACGACCGCTCATCGAACATAGGGCTCCGTTCGGGATATTCCTTCTCTTTGCAACATCTATTAAGAACTTGTAAATACTTTAAAAATATACTGCTGTTCTTTGTAGTACTCTAAAGTCAAGTCATATTTCAAGTAATACGATATTTTACCCCATAAATGATATTGTGTAGCCTCTTTTTAAATAAATATTCCAATGTTTCTTCTTACCCCAATGTTAATGTAAAAGTTTTAAAATTAAAATATTTTGCTTTTCCATTGAAATAAAAAATAAAACATTTAGTATTTGAATAATAATTCTGTTAATGAAAATTACAGTTAAATCTAACTTTGAAAAGATTTTGTTACAAAATCGAGCTTTTACTGATGAAAGTTGTATAGTTTAATTGCTTTCTGGGGCTAGTTGAAGAATTTTTGAAACTGGCATTTATTTAAAGAAAATTTGAATAAAAAAATCCAAAATCTCTGTATCCGTAATTAAAAATAATTGCCTTAACAATTATAATTGCATTTGCAAGAATATATTGCTTAATAAAATTATGGCCAGTTTCTGCTTCCATAGAAGTCTGTCGCACAAGAATCGATGAAATCTTTATAGGCGTTCTTACTGTTTCTTCGGCTTTCAAATGTTCGCCAACCAAAAAGTTATATAAACTTCAAAAAATGGAAGTCTGTTGGAGCTCGGAGTACGATCTGAAGAATTTGGTAGGAGCCCTGGAGTTTGGTATCTGTGCTATTTCAGCCGACACTGGATATGCAGTATGAGACCGGTTGCCTGAAGGAACAATTACGAAGAGCTGCTCAAAAGTAACTGTACCACATGGCAAGAAATTATAGAGAATAACATCAATAGTAGACCATTAAACTATCACCGTAAGCTTCTTCTAGTCTAGCCAATATTTCGTTCTCTGTTTTTTTTTTTATAGAATAAGGGTGACAAACGAGCACACAGTCAACCTGTGGTAAATAGATGCTGTGGCCCATAAATATCTACATTTATCTTCGATTAAGAATGAAAATGCAGATGCGTTGTTACCTCTGGGTATTAAGATGGAATGCCTCTGTGGCGGCGCTGTCATCGCGCTGCAAGCGAAAAAAACGCACCGAAGCCTAAATCACGCTATCAACATTCCGAATCATAAAGCAGCATATATAGAACATCTCCGAGCTATCATACGGAGTGTTGGCCGCTCCCCGGGCAGAACACCTTGCCCGGCGGGAGATCTCCCCTTTTCCTTCTACGGCCACACCTCGTTTCTATTAAAAAGAGTCTCTGGTTTTCTACACTTACCAGACGAAACATAACAGCATTAAGCTGCTACTTGACGCTGTTATTGTGTGAGAACGTGGTCCATCTCCGGTAGAGCCGACCCATTCGTGCTATACCATAATATAGTTGAAGCTTGGTAGACCACGTAAACCCGGTCAAAAAATTGGGTACATTACATGTAAAATTTATTTCAATTTAGAATTCCTATAACAGTTTAAAGTGGCCAGTTTAATCAAACGGCAATTTCACAAATAAAGACTTATTAAAACGGTTACAGTAAAGAGGTAAAGATGCTTATAAGTATGAAAAATTAATCATAGAGGGAAATATTATATTGAACTACAGATAAGATTCCTTAAATTCTTTTACTGATAGAAATCTATTACCTGCCTAGTAAATTACATAGGTAAATTATAGACATTTCATCATCATCATCATCATGATGTTGATTATAGATGTAAATTATAGACATTTATATAGCAATATTTGTCATAAACATTTAATAACGGAGAAGCGAAGCATGACATAATTTCAAACTGTACCGTATTTTTTGGCCTTTGCAGCTCCAAAATCTCTTACATTATTAGTCACACTAGTTTCTCAAACATAAAAGACCACGTCCACCGATTTTTCTGGTCAAACGGACGGCAAACGGAACGCGGCTCTGCGCGGCCATCGTCGATCTATCAAAGATTCGCGAGCGGAATTACAAATCCGAAATGGCCAATCGCCGCCATCGTTCCAAATCGTCCTATGATCTTTCATCAAATAATTGAAATACAAACGAATGCCTTCTGTATTACAGCTCTTTTTTGTTTTCTCCCCTTTCTCAATATTTTTACAGTAATGGTGTAAAATTTAACTTTAGTTATTTTAGATAGAATCGATTTTCAAGTGACCAGTGCAGAATGCACGTTAGACGTTTATAGCGACTGTTTTGAGAATATAAACTATTTCCTGTTAAAATGTCTCTTTTGCCCATTGTTGTTGGTTTCTCTTTGTGGTAATGGTGATGATGTCATATTATAATGCTTTCAAAGGAAAATCGTAAATATATTTCATTGTTTTATTTTAAAATTGTATTAGTTATTTTTTCGCGAGTTCATCGTAACGGATGTACTTGAGTTAAATGGCAACGTTATTGCATAAAAAGTACCAATGCATTTAGTATTTCCATAACATCATGATGAAAACGTTTGCAAATGTTGAATAAATTTGTCATCCATCTTCTAAGTAGTATTGTAAATAGTGTTAAAGCATTAATGTTCTCATTATTAAAATATTAGATATGTAACGATTAGTGTTTTGCTTATAAAATAGGAACGACAAACGAACACACAGTCCTCTTGATGATAAATGGATGCTGTGGCTCTAGATCTCTTGCTAAGCGTGGATGCTCTGGCTGCTCCACCTATTCTGCGGGCATATGATGTGACACATATGTTTACTTCGCCAGCGTTGTTGCTGATTCTGTCGCTGATGTGGTGCTTTAGGGAATAAAAGTCTTTATTCCATCATCTGTGGTAGGTATCTATCGGAGGCAGAACTATGCGATGGTTTGGTCACTCCTGCAAACTTGCATCGCGCAATAAGCGGGAGTTCTACAGGATCTGGGCTGATGTATCTACGTCGCGGGGTACAAATACCAGCACTCTTAAAAAAGTATAATTCCGCGTCCAGTTCCTTCAAAAGTGTCATTGCCAAGGCCAGAAGAACCAGAGCATACCGGCATTATTGGCGAGAAACTAGTTCGACTTCCTTCGGGAACAAGTACATTCTGGTCGTTCACCAAGGCTGTCCAACGGAACAGCAGGATGTGCTGTTTATCCAGCGCTCGGTGCGCAAAGTACTCCTCTCGCTGAACGTCAACAAGTCGAGTGGGCCTGATGGCATCCCTCCTATTGTGCTGAAAACGTGTACTCCGCAGGTAGGTACTTCTACTCCCTTGGCGTAGTTCCGAACTCATGGAAGACAGCTTTGGTCCACCCGCTCCCTAAAGGCAACCGCTCAGATCCGTCTAACTACAGGTCTTTCGCTATCACCTCCTTGTTCTCAAAAATAATGGAAACCATCATAAGCTGCCTGCTCATGAGGTACCTTGAGGATCACCAGTTGATTAGTGACCGCCAGTACAATTTCCTTCGGGGTCGCTCAGCTGGTGATCTTCTTGCTTACCTAACTAATAGATGAGCGGAGGCAGTAGAGTCTAAGTAAGCTGGCAGCTCATGAGGTACCTTGAGAATCACCAGTTGATTATTGACCGCCAGTACCGTTTCCTTCGGGGTCACTCAGCTGACGATCTTCTTGCTTACCCAACTCATAGATGGGCGGAGGCAGTAGAGTCTAAGGAGGAGGTCCTGGCTGTTAGTTTGGACATTTCGATTTGGCACAAAGCGCTTCCTTCAAAGCTCCCTTCCTATGAGCTCCCCGAATTGCAATTGGATCACAAGTTTTCGGAACAGTTTCCAGATCGGAGCATCAAGATCGTAGTAGACGGTGCATGCTCCAATTACAAGCCTATTAACGCTGGTGTTCCACACGGTTGCGTGTTATCACCAACGCTGTTTCTTCAAAATATCAATGCAAACCTGTGACATTCATTGCTATGCAGACGACAGCACTGGTGATGCTTCATACACCGACCGTGCCAATATTTATCGTAGTCGCCAATATATATAGTACCGGGACAACTCGTGACTGAAGTCGAGTCTTTGTTCAACAGTCTCAGATTGGGTGCGACTAATTCAAGTCCCAGGAGATACCAGTTTGCGCGTTTACCGCTAAAAGGAACCCATTTGTCGTATCTCCTCAGTTTCAGGGTACTCTCTTTATTGCCTCAGCCAGCCTCAAAATCCTCGGCGTCGACATATCGAATGATGTGCAGTTTCATGTTCATTTGGAAAAGAAGGCCAAAATAGCCTGTAAAAAGCTTGGCTTGCTCAGCAAAGCGGTACAATATTTCATGCCGGCACACCGCTTGCAACTTTACAAGGCGCGGGTTACGAGATAGAATACTGTTACCATCTCTGGGCTGGGGCTCCCCAGTGCCAGCTCCTTCCGCTTGACCGCATCCAGCGCAGAACAGCTCGAATCGTCGACTTCTTTCCGATCGGCTTGACTCTCTCTTGGCTCACTGGCGCCGCGAGGAGATGTTGCATCCCTTTGCATTTTCTATCGCATTTACCACGGTGGGTGCTCTGAGGAATTGTTCGGATTAATTCCAGCCGCCAAATCTTTTCAACTCAAATCGCAGCAAAACCTATGTTACCATCCAAATCATCTCGATGCTTTGCGGTCCACTACTGTGCTATTTACTAGGAGATTTATTCCTCATACGACCGCTTTGTGGAATCGTTCATCACTAGCGATTTTTCCGGAACGACAAGACCTTCAAGAAACTAGCTTACTCCTTTTTAAAAGGCCGGCAACACACCTGCAATTCCACTGGTGTTGCAGTTGTTCGTGAGCGGCGGTCGACACTTTTTATCAGCTGAGAAACATACTCGTTTGTCTCCTCTGCTAGAAAAAAAAGATTTGTGGTGGCAGCTTCTGTATGCAGCTACCACACAGTATAATCCATGTAACAATTCAACTCAAAAAATAACACAGAATAAGTAAAATATAATATGCAGCTACTGATTATAAAACTTTTTAGTAATCCTAAAACAAATATGTTCTCTAATTACTGCAAAAAATAAAATAGAAACAAGGAATCTTAAAAGTCGAACATCATTATAAAAGTGTAATAAAAAACCATAAATCCAGTTAACAACCCTTCATTGCAGGTGGATAGAAGTAATATATTTAAATAAATTTGGCGAAATTTTCACTACAGCGGGGTCTAGGAGGCCCCTGGGCGTCGTTTTACAATTCTTTTAAGTGCACCGAAGAGATTCTTTTGGTCACGAACCTAATGGAAATGCTAATAAAAATTTGAATGGTAAGAAATATAAAGAAAACGTAATTTTGAGTTTTATCTTAATATTGAAAACATTATATTACCTAGATAGAAAGCAGACGAACATTGGAAGCTTAAAACACTTTGTAGAAATTTGATTAAGATTTTTTATTTCCTTTTAAAGTGCGGAATATAAAAAAAATCTTTCGGATATAATAAAGAATCTCTTTGTTTACACTAAATGATCAAGCTCCTGTTTATGGGCTAGTTTTCGTCTTTAGACCATAAACATCTACATAACATGCATCCTCGATTTAGTTTCAAAAAGTTTGGTTATGGGCGCCTTATTTGTGAGCAGTTGTGTTAAGTTTATTAAAGCAACTTTACTCTGGGTTCTGTACAAAAACTGTAAACAGCAACTTTATTCTGGGTTGCGTAGTGTTCCGACCACAATACGTAATAAGTTGTATCGTTGCTCTCATCATCATTATTATCACAGTCCATTGGTCTAAGTGTTTTAAATACTCTTTCATGGACTACCACAAAACACGGTCTTGAGCAACCTACTTCAAACCACTCCATGCATGCCTTCTTAGGTACGAAGCAGCAACTTAGAAAACTTCAAGCCGGTCGATTGCTTCTTAATGATTCATAATGACTCAATCATGCGACGAAACTTAGAGCTTAGTGCAACGGGAAGTTTTAGTTAATTACATATTTCAATTGTTTATGGAATAAGTAATCATATATTTATAAATATAAAACACTTAATTATATTCAATCTCCAACGGAACATAGTCAAATCTCCAAGGAAGTGGAAAACTCGTAAATAAGGAGCGAGATAAAGTCAGCATTATCGCATTCGTTTTAATTTCACTGGGCATTAATCATCGGCCGCCGCGGCGCTGTGTCGCGAAGCCATTTGTTATCACGCCCGGTTCTTTTTAATTTGTAGCTGCATTTTTAGGGTTGACTTTTTATTATTTTCACCGTGAATATATATATATATATATATATATATATATATATATATATATATATATATATATATATATATATATATATAGCCACCCAAGACTTTTTTCTTTGGTCTAATCTAATTTAAAGTTATTTAAAAGTCTGGGCGTAATAAATATTTTGCGATAATTGTTACGTAAGACTGAAGTGTTCCAAAGTTTTCTCTAGAATTTTAAATTTAAAGAAGACGCAAGTTCTTTATTGTTTAATATCAATTAAGATCAAACCTTATTTTTTTCTAAATAGAACATTTTTTTAGTTTTGGATATATATATATATATATATATATATATATATATATATATATATATATATATATATATATATATGTATATATATATATATATATATACATATATTTGAAATAGAAAGTTATGGTAATGGAAAGATTTTATTTTATGTTTGAATATATATTATACTTTATGGAACCTGTATATATAAGAAACATTGATCAAAGTGTTTATTGATTAATCATACCGTCTCAGATATGAATGAAATGTTGAAGAAGCTGTGTGTGTTCTTTTAATATTAAATAAAACAATGTTTCTCCTTTACTTTTTAAATAATGTTAAAAGTCTACAAACTTTCCAAGAACTATAAAAACTAAAATAAATATGAGGGAATCATAGGTCATTCCATAAATATCTATCAAAATCTATTATCGCAATTTGAAGCTACCGTTCTCATGGGCCGAAGTAATAAAACGTCAAAATTATGATATGAATAAGCTGTTTTTTTATGAAGAACATAGTTGGAGGCTTGGAAACTTAAACAAAGGAAGACTACTTTGGATTCTTCTGCAAGTTTGTTGGTTTTCCTAAAATACGAAATAAGAACAAGGATATGACACCGATAAATGCACTAAATTTAAGAAATAAACAAAGTTATATTTTATTTTAAATCAATTCGAATTTATTTCAATTCAAACTTCAAAATTAATTCCAGCTGTATATAACAACATATTTTCATAAGTAAAAGATCTTCTAAGAAAAAAGCTACCAAAAACAAATATATGTGATTTACATTGAATCTAAATGTGTATATACTATATATATTACGTATATCTTATGGAAACAGAGGTTCTAATGATCAAATTTTTACGTGTATGATGTATCATTCTTCTGCGTAACTTTTAGGTATCGTTATTTAAACGTATATCTCGCTTGTAGGTAGTTAGATAAAATATTATCCTTTTCGTTTTTTTGAACTCGGTTGAAATATAATATTAATGTATTTTAGCCATATAGTGACGAGACAAGAGATTCAACTACCCCATGTTAATCCACGGGAGTCGTAAGAGGTGACACAGCAAGTACAACAGGAGATGGGCAACATCATCTTCCTGATAACAATAAAAAAACAGCGGTTGCAATCCAATGACCCACCTGCCAACCCACCAAGCAATATTCATTTCACGAGAGAGGTTATCTTCCTAATAACAATTAAAAACTGCGGTGCCAACTGCAAACCTACCTGCCAAGCAAAATAACTATATAGGGTATTCCACTATGTGGTCATAAACGTCCATTGCTGATGCAATGGACGTTTGGTGAGCTGTAATGATGATTATGATGATAATATTATGATCTTAAAATTGAATTTATATTAAAATAAAATCAATTGATGACCGTGCTCTGATTGAAAAGATTTTGTTTACTTAAACCTTTTTAAAAATTGCTATAGAAATACAATATAACCGCAGGGTATTACCGTCGCTAGTCAAAATATGTCAAAATATTTTTCAGTTGCAAGAAATAGCTAATTGATCACAAATATCTGAATAAAAGAGTAACATAATTAGGATTATGTTACAATATTTTGTGAAAAAAGTGGATTCAAGTACGTTTACAGCTCTTTTATTAGTATTGACCTACACCTGTACTCACAGTAAATAAATTTAAATTTGAAATGATGGCACAAAATAATATAGCAATAGATAAAATGTATTATGTTCTAAACAGTGGATTTGGCATGCGATATTTTACTGGGTAGTGGCTATAATGATGAACTGAATATCAAAATATTAAATCACATGGCCTTGTCCACATTATGCTAGCATTGTCCTTGCTTTAATGCGCAGGCGCCCGTTTTGTCAACAGTCCATTGTGGTGCGCGGGCGCCGCAGTTTACGACATCGTAAATCTACGCGAGCTACGACCGTGTCAGGGCTCACAGGTGTCTGTACCTGCGTGCCCAGGGGTTGCGTTTTTACATAATAATTTTCTTAGACATCATATCCCATTATCACACTTGTAATCTTTAAATAAACACAAACTTGTCTCTGATATCCAAATAAATATCAATGAATTAAAACAAAAAACCAATAGAAATATTGCCGTAGATATATATACAATGTTTTTATTAAAGGAAACGAGCACACCGTCAACCTCTTGACAAGGATGCTGTGGACCACAAACACGTACATCTATTCTCGATTAAGAATCAAAATGCATTGTCCCTCCCTCCCCAGGACAGAAATGGAATATCTCATTAGAAGTGGAAAGGGTTCTAGCAAAGCAACATTAGCCCCGTTGTATAAAGTTATTTTTAAAAGGCCCTTTTAAACTCAGACGAAATAAAAACTTTTGTCTAAGCTCTTAAATATCCATTCCTGGTAATTTATTAGTTTGTATTTATATGCTATTTAATAAGCGATTAAAGTTCTATACAAAGAAAATTAAAATTCAAAATATTTTTACAGATTGTGGAAACAAACACGCATCTTAAGGCATAATTTTGGATTTTAATCCATAAATTAATTAAGAGGATGTTTTCACTTAGACTGTTTTTTTGTATGTTAAGCGACATCTTCGCCAACTGATAAACATTTTGAGTGATTTTTTTTCTTAAATAGGTTTTACTGCAAGGGTGGTCCCATTAAAATTTTAAGAAAAATCTCCACGCTTAAGGGTGTAAGAATTTTGGACGACATTTTTATTATGTAACTGTTTTAACAACATTTTAGATGTTAGCTAGAGCGTGTAAAATTAACACCGTCTCTAAATAATTAAAATAAAATAATAATAAAGAATTTTTACATAATAGAACGAAGGCGAGTTTGTTTTTTAATTCTTTGAAACACTACGTTTTGACATCTACTTCAGAAGCTATTATTTGGAAATATTATACATGGTAGAGCCACGGTTGTAGCACGAATGGGTCGGCTCGGCCAGTGAAGGACCTCGCTCTCACAGAATACCTGCGTAAAATAGCAGCTTAATACTGCTGTGTTTCGTATGGTGAGTATAGAGATCAGGAGATTCTATTTTACTGGAAACGTGGCTTTCCATCTTAGTCCTCAGGAGTGAAAATTCATCTGCGTTTTGATTCTTAATCAAGGATAATCGTAGATGTCTATGGGCCACAGTATCCATTTACCATCAGGTGGACTGTGTGCTCGTTGGTCACCATTATTCTATAAAAAAATATATTATTATGTTCTTTGTACGGCCGCAGTTTAGTTTTGATTAAAAGTTTAGTTTGCTTAAAATTTTGATTTTATTATTTATTTCAAAACAAATGAAGGGAGGTTGTCCTTCCTTTATTACATAGTACCCGGTTGACCGAGCTTTGCTCGGTATTTTTCGCTCGATTTTTTTTAATACGTGTGTTTTGGAAATTATATTTAGATACAAATTACATACTGATGAAATATAAATAATATTTTTTGATCTTAGCGACATAACAGAAAAAACGGAACTGGTTATTTGAATAAAAAATCATGAGTGCAATTATTTTAATTTAAATTTTCGTGTTTTTAAAAAATACTAAAAAAGGGCTCGAAAAAATAGATTTTCTCAAAAAAAAAGAACATGAAAAAAAAATTAAAAAAAGTCGGTTGGTCGCTCTGGGCTCGAACCATGGTATTACGATTATGTGACCGCCCAATATACCAATTAATCTATTTGTAATCTTTAATAAACTATCAAAATTTACCTTCTTATTCTAACTATATTGTAGCAGTTTTTCATTGCCTAAAAACACGGACAAAAAGACATTTTCTAAAAATAAATCCTAGCTAGATCGATTTATTGACAACGAAACTCCCAGCACACAAAATTTTATGAAAATCGTTGGAGCCGTTTCCGAGATTCCGATTCTTTCTCACGCCACCACCACACGACAGAACTATTATTGACTAAGAACTAACTGTTAAATTAATATATACAAGAATTGCTCGTTTAAAGGTATATGAAAAGGAAACAGGTTCGGAAGGACCAATTTAAAACGAACCAGACGGGCTGGAACGTTCGATAAAGAAACAGAAGGGAGGAATCGAGGCTTCTCTCGATCCGGCCTCCTATAACGCCTACGTTGGGTTCGGGAACAACGTATGTGATCTCCGCAACGGAGTAACACACTAGGGCGATAACCTCTTTCTTTTTCAGCAAGTAGGTTCAGACGGGGATTACGGGTCTTCCGAAGTCGTCCCGGTCCCGACGCCTTAATTCTTCGATGTGGACTGTATAACTTTAGGGATGAATTACTTGGGAATAAAACAGCAATTATCTTCAAACCGTTCCGTGAGAGAGTAATCACTTTTCCCTATCACTTCCCTACACTTTTTCTTCTTATTGACTGCTGGTTCTTCACTTTTCCCGAAGGATTTTCTTATTTTTCCGAACTAATTCCTCGAACTATTTCCCCGAACGAATTGCAATAAAACCCGTTCACTAAGCTACCCCCAGAGCTATACCCGAAAGTGAGCCGCGCCATTCGCGTGCCTGCGCAACTTAATAACATGAATTTGTACTATTACTCTCTCACGTTTCACTTAATTTCTTTATTCACATAAATCATACACAAATACAAGTTATCTATTTAGATAGCACAAAACAATATCTACACCATGATATACATTATTTTTTCGTATCACAAAAATCCTTTAATTTATAAAACAAAATATGCCTATTTTAATCACAAATTCAAAGTCCAAACTTCTTAAATATTTAACACAGAAAGTTAAAACAATGTTTCCCACTTGAATTTATACATATGTTAACTAATACAATAGTTTAATTTACATTTTCTCTATTTATTTCACTATTTAAAACACTTTTAAATTTCTTATACAAAACTATCATTATTTCACTTATACACAGGAATTTTCACATAAAAATAACACAGAATTCACCTTTTTAGCACGTACAATCAACCTGAAATGTTTTACAAGTCATTTTTACATAAATTGCTGAAATTACAAACATTTTAAATTTTTACATATTCGGCCTCCTAAGGGCGTGGCCAGCGTGCTTCCGTGAACTCACACTATTTGAACAACTAACTTTGCACGGCTCTCGGCTATCAGAAAAAATGAAAGTCTGAAATACACTTAATTTTAACAATATTAGATAAATAAGTGCTTCTACACAATTTTCAAACTGTAGGAAACTATCTCTGATAAGATTCTTATAAAAATATAAAAGTTATTCGTCATCGGTTGACTTAATAAACTGAAATATTCTTATAGGCGCGTCGCCAACAATCTCCCCCCCCCCCCCCCGTGCGTTAGCACCATCATTTGGGAGGCGTCGCGGGTACAAGGACTATTATTCTGGATGTAGGTCTCCTCAAGATACCTGTGCTAATAATGACGTCAACCACTCTGTTGTTACCGTCTGGTCCCGGTAACGTTCTACTAATTTTGCCTTTCGGCCACGTATTTCGTGGCAACGAATGATCTATTATCAAAACAATATCGCCTTCTTTAGGTTCCATGAACTTTCCGCTATTACCTGTTCGCGGTATTAAGGTAGGCATGTATTCCTTCAGCCACCTTGTCCAAAAATGGTCGGCTAACCTCTGTGCAGCTTTCCAATTGAGTTGACCCGTCAGATGCTGCTCTAGAAATAATACAGGTGGTCGATCACCACATGAGCGTCCCAGAAGAAAATGATTGGGTGTCAAACCCTCTTCAGGACTATCCATACTGAATGTTACTAGAGGCCTGGAATTTACTGTGTGCTCTGCTTCTAAAAGCAACGTATGTAGAATTTCCTCTCGTGGGCTCCTTTCTCTGAGCGTAGCGGTCAACGCAATTTTAATCGATCTTACTAACCTCTACCAGGCGCCACCCATGTGCGGTGCTCCCGGAGGTATAAATTTCCATTTAATGTATTTCTTAAATGACTCATTTTTCATGCCCTCATGGCATTCTTCGTATGCTTTCAATAATTCTTTATTCGCAGCTTTGAAATTTGTCCCGTTATCGCTGTATATAACGGCTGGTTTTCCTCTTCTGGCGATAAATCGCCTCAACGCCATTATCATTGACGCTGGTGTCAACGAGGCTGCTAATTCCAGATGTACTGCTCTGGTAGTCAGACACGTGAATAAAACACCCCAACGTTTTTCGTGTCGCCTTCCTATAGTCACACTCATAGGACCGAAATAATCCACAGCTGAGCATGTAAAAGGTGGTTCATGATGAGCTATTCTCTCCAGAGGAATATTTCCTTGTGGCACGTTCTGCGGTTTTGATCTGTATGTCCTGCACCACTGACAATGATGTGACACACTTCGTACTACATTACGTAAGTTCAAGACATAAAATTTCTGGTTCACCTCATTCATCACCGTCTGGTGATTGGCATGTCCAAAATGATGATGAACTTCTCTAATCATCATTTTAACGATTTCGTGTTTACCGTCCAATATGACAGGTTTTCTACTTTCCTCGATCAAATTAGACTTGAAAGGTAAACGTCCATTTAAACGGAGTAAGTTATCTTCTCCTATTTCTATAGATAATTTACTTAAGCGTGAACTTCTTTCAACACTTTTGCCTGCTTTCAAGCATTTTATTTCCGAATAAAAACACTCGTCTTGAACGAACTTCCAAATTAATAATTCCGCTTTTTCCAAGAGCGCTATGTCCAACGCGCCATCGGGTCCTTTAACCGACTTTGCTAAAACTTTGTTGGAACACATAACCGACTTTTCGGCTGCGTCGTCGGGTCCTTTAACCGACTTTCTTAAACTCTTGAATTTTTCTACCGCTTGTAAGGTGCGTGTAGTTGCCCCAAGGAATTTCTTAAAGCTGCTAAATCGTCCGTAGTCGGGTAGACTTAACGGTTCTTGCTTTCTTAACGCATTTACGCCCTTCGGCGATTTTAACAGGCGACTTTCAACCTGCGCTCTATTCGACGGCATGCACTCATTGTCTGTGCGCCATAACAAAGCAGTCTCGTACCTATTATTAGGTATACGACGTACCGTTTTGTTCAAAATACTTAAGGCTCGTTCTTCTGGGTCGTTCGCGGGCTTTCTAGCCGACACTCCCAGAGATTCCAAACTAAAATAATCCTTGATCAATTTATCCATATCTTCCTCCTTCTTGGCGGAAATGTGGTTAACGATCTTGATCGGTTTAATACCACCCGATATGTGACCATGTAAAACCCATCCAAGTTTGGTGAGCGATGCTACAGGTAGGTTCTTACCTCCTGAAATTAATTCACGAGTAACTATGAGATGCCAATTGTCCTGACCAATTAATATGGTAGGTTTGGACCTCTCATACATCAACTCATCCTTAATCGGTGTCAAATGAGAACACCGTTGCAATAATTCTCGGCTTACCGACTGAGGAGAAAGGTTAAGTGACTTAATTGTTTGTACACTTATCTCTTCTAAGTCGCTCGAGTAAATGCCTTTTATTTTAACGTTTAAGCGATACCAACTGTCGTCGTTAATTCGCTTACCTCCCACGGCTTCGATACGTAATCCCTCTTTACGTCCGCGAGGCGCTAATTTCTAAGCCATACACTCCTCTATGAGTGTCATGGTCGATCCCTCATCCAGATGAGCTGTTGTCTTGACCTTTCCTCTAGGTCCATACAACTCGACCGGTATAATCTTTAAGTATGCACATGCCAGTGCATTCACTGTACTAACAGTTGTGATCTGAGCATCTTTACCCCCCTCGTCCCCTTGTGGCGAGGTTTTTCCATTGGGGTATCGGTGTAGCATTCGATGATGTGACATTCTACATCCCTCTACACTACATTTTTTCGCTTTGCACTCTAACCTCCTATGGTTAGGTGACAAACATTGGAAACATACTTTCGCTTTTTTGACCGCTTCCCATTTCTCGCGAATATTCATGTCCTTAAACTTGTAACAACTCACTATAGAGTGCTCCTTGTTGCATATAACACACTTATGTGTTACCCGACTTACAGGCTTATCCTGGGTTGTCATAACCACCTGTCGGTTGTGCCCTTTACTATTTCGGCGTTCTAGACGCTCGCTCGAATTACTTCGGCGCATATAGCGCACACAGCTGCGTACACCTCCCTTTGCAGTGTGTACAGTTTGCTTCCTGAATTCAGGACGCTTCCTTTTTTCAGGCGCATTTTCATTGTTTAAGGACGCTCCAAATTGTTCACTCAATAAATTTTGAAAACTTGGCCATCTTCTGTAACTCTGGCTCCAAAGGATACTGAGCTCGATATTCAAACCATTTAAATTTAATCATAGTTCCGAGTTTCTCCACTATGCGGCTCACTAACTCCGGTGAGTACAAATACTGTGGTTGATTCAACGCTTGTATCGTGGCAACCACGTTCGTAATACGACTTGCAAAAGATCCTATATTCCGGCAATCTTCTGCCAATCTTGGCATACGCTTTACATTCTCGATTTCGGCTAGAATGAGCATCTCAACCCTACCGAATCTTCATTCGAGAGCGTTCATTATTTCTTCCGGTTCACACAAAGTAAATAACAGCGACTTTACCGCCTCTTTAGCGGTGCCCTTTAACGCCCTCCTAAGGCGTGCAACATTTTGCACCCCTGAAAATTGGCTTCTCGTGTCTTCAAACACCGTTTTGAAAATTATCCATTCACCCGGGTCTCCATCGAACACCGGTAATTCCTGGAGGAAATGAAGCTGGGAAGACTTATCTTTACCAGCTATTTTTATTGCACTCACAATCGCTTCGGTCAATTCTGACACCTCACTCGCGTGTGTTTTCTGTGCATTTCCTTGGTTGCGCTCGATCTCCGCCCCTTTGCGGCGTGATCCTTTACACGCTTCCTTATCAGCAATATCGGGTTGTGCTACACTAACCGGCGCGCTCATTATGGTCTGCTGAACCCAACTCCTTACGAAAGGTTCCACCTGAGTATTCCGCTCTTCATCATCCTCACTCGAGTCGATCTCCTCTTCTCGGTTGAGTCGTGCCAACTCCAATTTAGACTTGGCTAAGGCAGCAGCTGCCTGTGCTCGTTCGAGCTCTGAGCGTTCGAATTTAATCCGCGCCTCTAATTCGGCTTTCAGCCTCGCCGATCGCGATGACCTACTACCTCTCTGTGACCCTTTATCACTAGTGTGCCCGATTACTGTCCTTGACGATGCCGCTTCTTCGGTCCTTTGACCTACTTTTTCGACCACCGTTTCACTCCTGGATATAACGGATTGTTGTGCGGTGCTGGCCTGCGTACCACTGGTGTCCGTCCTGTTGCTTGTCGTTGCCATGGACGTCCCTGAGTCCCACGTGCATGTGGACGTGTCGGTGGTGGCTCCACTTGAAGGAGTTGCTCCATTTGACGCAGTAGCTGTGGTCGCTCCAGATGGTTCCGCTTCTTTAGCTTTTCTTGAGAGCCCTGTCCTTGTCCTGCTCCCTTCGCTTCTCCCTGTCTGGTCTTGTGCCTTCTTCATCTTGCAGGAAGGTGATTGTTGGCCTACGGTCCCTAACTGTCCCTACGGTCCCTACAACCCCTTACCTACAACTCTTCTACACCCCAACCTAACACCACTACCCCTCCCCCCCCTTATCTCCCAACCCTACAACCCTACTACCACCCTAACAGCCCTATCAGCCCTATCAATCCTGGATGGGGCCTACCGAGGTGAGCCGTCCAGGGATGGAGTCGTGCAGGAATGGAATGGAGGAAAGGTTTAGGAACTGTCCCGCCAAGGAATATGACGAAACAGTCGAGCGGTAGTGCAAGCGCAGTCTCGCTCGAGAGAACTGCTCCACCCGAAGGTGTTGTGCCAGAGCCCAACCGTTTGGCACCGTTAGGTGGTCGGGATGTATGCTGTGCTCGCCGCCCAGTTGCCGGTGACGCCTCGTCCGAGCGCCCTCCTCCGGCCGCGATGCAGTCAGGTGCTCACGCGCACCCTCGCCTGGCAGCAGCAGCGGTGGATGCTTCTTCTTGCACCCTCTGATGACCTGACAGGAAATGCCGGACACGGTCGTCCGACAGGAAAATGCCAGGCACGGTCGTCCGACAGGAAATGCCGAGCACGCTTGCCCGACAGGAAAAATGCCAAGCCCTGCTTGGCCACGATGAGTGCCTTCACAAGACACCTGCGCCCGGCTGCGATACGTGCCCCATGCGAGCACACGCCCCAGGCCGCAATCCCGGTTTTCTTTCTTCTGGTAGTTCCAGGTCCAGTCCTTCAGCGCTGACGTCCTGGTCTTCTGTCGATCCGGCCTCCTATAACGCCTACGTTGGGTTCGGGAACAACGTATGTGATCTCCGCAACGGAGTAACACACTAGGGCGATAACCTCTTTCTTTTTCAGCAAGTAGGTTCAGACGGGGATTACGGGTCTTCCGAAGTCGTCCCGGTCCCGACGCCTTAATTCTTCGATGTGGACTGTATAACTTTAGGGATGAATTACTTGGGAATAAAACAGCAATTATCTTCAAACCGTTCCGTGAGAGAGTAATCACTTTTCCCTATCACTTCCCTACACTTTTTCTTCTTATTGACTGCTGGTTCTTCACTTTTCCCGAAGGATTTTCTTATTTTTCCGAACTAATTCCTCGAACTATTTCCCCGAACGAATTGCAATAAAACCCGTTCACTAAGCTACCCCCAGAGCTATACCCGAAAGTGAGCCGCGCCATTCGCGTGCCTGCGCAACTTAATAACATGAATTTGTACTATTACTCTCTCACGTTTCACTTAATTTCTTTATTCACATAAATCATACACAAATACAAGTTATCTATTTAGATAGCACAAAACAATATCTACACCATGATATACATTATTTTTTCGTATCACAAAAATCCTTTAATTTATAAAACAAAATATGCCTATTTTAATCACAAATTCAAAGTCCAAACTTCTTAAATATTTAACACAGAAAGTTAAAACAATGTTTCCCACTTGAATTTATACATATGTTAACTAATACAGTAGTTTAATTTACATTTTCTCTATTTATTTCACTATTTAAAACACTTTTAAATTTCTTATACAAAACTATCATTATTTCACTTATACACAGGAATTTTCACATAAAAATAACACAGAATTCACTTTTTTAGCACGTACAATCAACCTGAAATGTTTTACAAGTCATTTTTACATAAATTGCTGAAATTACAAACATTTTAAATTTTTACATATTCGGCCTCCTAAGGGCGTGGCCAGCGTGCTTCCGTGAACTCACACTATTTGAACAACTAACTTTGCACGGCTCTCGGCTATCAGAAAAAAATGAAAGTCTGAAATACACTTAATTTTAACAATATTAGATAAATAAGTGCTTCTACACAATTTTCAAACTGTAGGAAACTATCTCTGATAAGATTCTTATCAGTTATCATGTTTCTTATCAGATAACAATACAAGTGAATGTTTTCATTAATCAATCATAACAAATAGGCATTTGTTTTCGTACAAACATGTCAAATTTATACAAGACAATACTTATGCAATTAATTTCCGTTAATTCTGTTTATGCACAGAGTGATCATCTCGACCGGGGAACAAATCCGATCTCTAACTTCACTTTAATATTCCTTTGAATTTACAGCGTTGGAAAGACGATTTCAACCGGGGAACAATTCCGGTAACATAATTTATATCATAAATTCCCTATATGAATTTATTGAAAGATATTACATAGAAAACAGTAAACTAGTCCGGCCTGGGAGTTGAACCCAAGACCTTCATACCATTAATTCGACATTTCTTTAAGATTTAACTAAGCATTTTCTTATCAGAACATTTCTATTGGACAATGAGTCTTTGAAAAGTTATTCGTCATCGGTTGACTTAATAAACTGAAATATTCTTATAGGCGCGTCGCCAACAGTATAGGATATAGGATAACGCGACCATCATGTAATTAACAACAAAGTAACAGAAAAAATTCATAGACCTGCACTTCCTATATCCTTCATATATCTTTACGCGATGGAGTCATGCTGCAGTTGTAGCAACTATAGTATTTTTGTGGCACAAATGGAAACTCACAGAATACTAGCGTAAAAAAGCAGCTTAACGCTGTGTTTTGTACAACGCATCTGCATTTTTATTCTTAATCGAGGTTAGATGTAGATAGTTAGATGCAGGGTTAAATGTGCGCTGGTTTGTCATCTTTATTCTAAAAAAAGCCTCCTACACTTCACCTTACTACGCTGCAGTTATAACAAAACTGTGATGTAACAAAAAGGTGTTTAATTTAACAGTTAGTTCTTAGTCAATAATAGTTCTGTCGTGTGGTGGTGGCGTGAGAGAATCCAACAGATTTTCATCCAGTGGGTGGTGACTATGGGATATATGGCGACTAAAGGTAAATATGGCGATATAACGTTCTCGTCCCTTCGACCGAAGCTGGGAGAACATCACCAAAGGTAAAAACTGCCTAATAGTGCAATCATCACTACGCCTGCTGAGTTCTTTCTACAGAAAAAGAGTACATCAACAGATTTCGTCCCGTGGGTGGCGTAAGAGGCGACTATGGGTTATGCCAAGAAGATAGATGGTAGTATAACCATTCGTTAACGCCAGACGTAAAATACGCAAACGAGTAACGGTAAACTGCGTAAAAGATACGAAGTGTGTAATAATACAATCATCGATCTACCTACTACGTTCTTCATACAATGGGAGATTCCCATGTCAAGTTAGATGATGATGAAGAAGAACTTTTTAGTTGGAATTCATTCATAAACCTAAACAAGTAACAGAAAACTAAAGTAAAGTAAACGTTAATTTTTAATACACATTAGAATGATAAGTGAGTTAACCATTTAAAACCTACAACCAACTACATACAAAGAATAAAGCTGCAGAAGCGTTGTCCTCTGAGGACTAAAATCCATCCGTCTATTACAGCCTATAGAAGTTCACTGCAGAACATATAGATTGATAAATAGGTCTGTACCCTTCATAACTGCACGCAGCAGTACATACACTGCTGCTTGGTAGCAAGAATAGATACCAGGGAAAGAAGTTCTAATACCTAGTAGTAGTGGTACAGCCCTAGTACGTTAGGGGTAACTCTGACGAAGGCGAAAAATAATGTGATCAGAAAAGAATGTGGCTAGTGAGATTATTTTGTGACCAGGATTAAGGAAGCAACGCTTATAGGCACCACTACCAAAAATTTTATCTCTCAATGCTAAATAGTTGCCAATGTTGCACCAATAAGAAAAAAACGAATATGTAATTGTGCTATTTTGACAATCAATAATAAAGATACAGCCTATATACTTCCTACAGCTGGGCACAGCTTCCCTCCCATTTCTGAGAGGGTTTAAGGGCAAAGAAATGTCCACCGCGCTGCCCCCCCCCCCCAATGCGTGTGGGCGAACTTCACATATCTTCCAATATAATTTTACCGTAGTACACGTGGTAAATCAGTACTTAATATTACATTTAACAGTCACATTGGTGCCGGCGGATAACGAACACGGGTTGCTCGCGTACTCTCAAAGAAAAACTATCACTAAACAAAAAAATAACTACTGTCAAAAAAACAGTGAGCGCTTAGCCCCTGAGCTACCAAATATTTTAGTTATAATAAACATACTTTGCAAAATCAATTTGATTAAAATAAACACTAAAACCAAAGAGAAATGCTCATACTGCAAAACAAATTTAAAAAAATGTAAATTGCGTCACAATAATCCTCAATTAGTCATACATCACAGCCTATCAAAAATGAATTGCTGAACACAGGCCTCCTCCGTTGAATGCCTCATATTTGCATTAGTTTCCACGTTCAGCGAGCAGGCTGGCAACCACAGCTTTTTCTTATTTTTTGGCTTATTTTTTTGGTTTACCAAGAATAACACTTGTTATTAGTAAACCAAAAAAAATTGTTTATGGAATAAGGGTGTTTATAAGAGCACAAATTTCACACAAGAAAGTGGATGCTGTGGCCGTAGGTATCTACCTTCATCTATCCTCGTATTAAGAATCAAAATGCAGATGCGTTGTCACCCCTGAGAACTGTGATGGAATGTCCAGTTTCCAGTTGAAAGAGTCTCCGGTTTTCTACATTCACCATACGAAATACAGCATATGTTGAGTGTAATATACGCTTTAACAGAATATCAGCGTAAAAAGCAACTTAATGCTATTTCCCGCTATTCTGTTAGAGCCTGGTTATTCAAGCCGACCCATTCGTGCTACAACCATATTATAGATACAGCGTGACTCTATCACGTTTGGTTAAGTAATTTATCAAACGAGCTAAATTAGAAAAATAAAACAAATTCAAAGAAAAACACGTGTTTACTGTTTAGACTGTTATACGCACAAACGCAACACATGCACGTCCCACGCACACATCCGTAGTTTCTAACCAACCCTTCAAACGCTTACTTGGAACAAGCGTAAGCAGATACTTCTTTTAAGATCGTCATCAGAGATTTTTCTTTGAAGTGGGAGCAAAGTTTTGGGGTAAAATTGAATATTAATAGCGAAATTATACCCCCGGCCGTCCGCTCTGCGCTCTTTATTACTTTATTAAAGCTCTCTTCTTGTTAATGTGATATAAACAAATCGTTGCGGCCTTTATATGTTCCGGGAAGGCAACTAGTGTCAAAAAACGGTAGCATTTTTATAGCTTAATCGCGTGTTTGTTTTTTATTATTTACAATTATTAGTTTAAGTTTTTGTCGTCATAAATGTCGGTTTTGAATGGCGATTAAAGATTCTAGTATTTCGTAAATGTCCATCTAAAGAAATACGAATGAAAAGCGTAAAAAATAGAGCTTTATAGCTAAAGGCGATAGGCAAAGTAATAATTTCGTAATATTTTTCTTTCTCGTAAACTTGATCCTCTCATAAGTCAACACAGGCCTATCCTTCGAGGATTCTTCTAAGGGAAGATCACGCTTGGCAGACGACTTGACGATCGCTGTACCAGACGTATCGCACCTTCGTTGCCGCAGCCTTCGGCAATCTGGGTTTTGGTTACAACGCGATCTATCAGAAGCCACAAGATATTTCTGGCCCTTACTCAATTATCACGTCATCCTCGACACGGAATGGGTTGACGAAGTCTCTTAACCTGTCACCACGCAGACGAATTAAAGGGGTAATACTGTTACCGTTACCTTTACCGTTATCGTTACCGTTACCGTTACTATTACAGCCTATTGACGTCCACTGATGAACATAGTTCTCACCATAGATTGCCTTATAGGGCAGATATTTACCATAATTTTATACGTGGTAGCGCCACGCTGCAGCTATATTTTGGTAGTAGCACGAATGGGTCCGCTCGACCACGGAAGGAACTCACTCTCACAGAATATCAGCGTAAAATAGCAGTTTAATACTGCAGTGTATTAACTGCTATTTTACGCTGTGCTCACCATACGAATGGTGAGTGTAGAGATCCGGAGACCCTTTCTTAATGGAAACGAGGCATTCCATCTTAGTTCTCAGAGGTGACAACGCATTTGCGTTTTGATTCTTAATCGAGGATAAATGTAGATGTCTATGGGCCACAGCATCCACTTATCATCAGCTGGACTGTGTGTACGTTTGTCACCGTTATTGTATAAAGAAAACAGTTGCCACACTTAGCAAACGGGTAAACGAGCGTCGTTTTTTTATTTTGTTTGTTATTTTGGAGACGCTGCTGCCCATCTCCTGACTGATTCTCTCTGTCGCCTCTTACGATACCCGCGGGATGATATGCGGTAGTGGATATTCTTACACCGCTACTACACGGTATAGTAGCAATAACGAATTTTATTTAATGATACTCCTAGCTGCTTTCGACTACAGCGATAGCTCTTGGAACTCCTGCGTCGAAGTTCCTACTGCTTCGCCTGTATGAAAAAACTATAAACACAAGTAGAAAATGGGAGAACACCGCCGAAATTAGTGGATTTTATAGCCATAGGTGGTCGGGCTATTACCTGAGAGTATATTGACTTTTCAAAGCGCCAAGAAAGGGAAGGGCGATTATAGAGAGAATACTTTATTTACAAAAACTAACCTTTTTATAATTCATCACTAAAAAAAGGTCAAAATGTTAAAATAATGCATACATGAAAACAGACATAGACATGCATTTTTTCAGCAACTTTTTAGTGAAGCTAATAAAATGTTACATAAAAACGTCGAAAATCATAATAGGATAGTTAAAACTAAAAACATGCCACTGGGTAGAAAGTGTAGATATTTATCCGATAAGAAACTTTCGGAATCGGTGTCCGTTGTGTTTTTACTAACAATTATTTAAAAACAAAAAATTATAGACAAGCCTTCTTGATAACATCTCCAAAAAATAAAAAAACTTATATGGGAGAGGTCCATGTACATCAGTGGACATTAGATAAACTGTAATGAATGATTAAAAGAATTAATACGAGAGCAAACAGTTATTAAATGTACTACATATTTCTGCATAAATACAGCCTACACGACTGTCACATGAAGCTAACTCAAAACTTCAAATCCCATTGATTTTAAGGGAGATTCTTCTTAGAAAAAGCAATAAAGTTTTTCAATGTTTATGCTGTATACGTCAAGTAAAGAATTACGAGCGTGAATATGACAAATTAGCGACGGTAAAAAAAAACGAAACTACTCTATGATATACATCATTTCAAGAATAGCAATAAAAGTCGAGAGGTCCTCTACCATCCCTTAGCGGTTTGAATTAAGTCATATATTATCCGCAAATTGTTTTAGATACAATCGGGAGTGTAAGGTTACAAAATATTGAATGCCTTTTTTGTTTTTCCGCAATCGTAAAAGTATATTTTTTGTATATCTTAGAAGCAAAATATTCGGATTTATTTGTAAACTACCGTTCTTTCTCTATTTTGGTAATTCTTTAAAGATTTTATTCGTTTTGTTAAGTTGATATAAGATTTACCGAAGAAAATGTTCTGTTCAAAAATTTATAAATCGATACCGTATCTCGACGAAATATTTAGTGTTAAAACAACAAGTTTAAATTTAATTAACTTTATAACTATATAAAGTCATGTGTCACCACAAAGTGCATCACTTTTTTTGTAATTACTTCATTTTATATTTTAATGCATGTTATACAGTTGTTATAAAAAATATGGTAGAACACATTAACCGTTTCTAGTATTCAAAATTTTTAAATATAAAAAATATTAAATATTACCAAGTACATTATAAACTAAAATTCCAAAAAAAAAAAAATAATAGTATCGCATTTTAACCAAAAAACACAAAAGTGTAACCTAAAAAGCAAAAAAATTAATAATATTTACATAAATATAGCATTAATATTTACAATTTAATGTCACACTATAAATAATGGTCCAAATAATATTATTTAAAAAAAAAATCGGCAACGTTTAAAGATATTATAGTTGTAACTTCCAACAATTCTCACTATCCGAATATAAAGTTTTTATTACCTAGCCACTTTTTGAAATCGTTTCCTTGGTTGTAATTTTATGTTACTGGATGAATTAAGTTACACACATGAATTAAGTTAAACATTAACAGCCCTATTAATAAACACAGACTTGAGTAAGATTAACTTTACTCCTAGTTTAAAGCTTAAAATATCTTATTTCAGTATTAATAAACATAGAGTAAGGAGGGAGTAAACTAATCCGAATCTACGCTCGGAATAAAAGTTTATCCTTGTAAGTAATGACTAGTCGCGTATTTTGACATTTTGTAAAACTTTACGTTGTTAAACTCATAAGTTGTAAGCACTAGTAACAAAAACAGCATAATGGATTAAAATGCCAAGAAGTGATGTGGAGCAGAACAAAGTGATTGCAGGTTTTTATTCATTATATGGATTTAGACAATTAATTGGGACTATTGATTGCTACATATTCTAATCCCGAAAGTCGCTGGAAACATCGGACAATACCACATAAACAGGAAAGGATACAGTTCAATAAATGTACAAGTATGTTTTATAGCACCTAGCTAGCCCATCTCCGCCGTATGGGTACTTAGTTATTTTCTCAGATTCAATACAATCACCTCAATCTGTTACTTCATATTAAAGAAGTTATGAGTGCTTTGTTCCAGGTTGTGTTTAGAGTTCATGGATACAGTGGCACATTGGCAAGGCAGCACACATGACTCAAGAATATTTAATTATCGTCGCATTAAAACAAATGTTTGAGCAGTCAGAATTTAAAGGCAGACTTCTCCGAGATTCTGGTTATGCTTGTACTTCTTATTTATACACTCCTATCCTGCGTCCTAATAAACAAAAGGAAGAATGTACAACCGCTCGCACATCTGGTGGCCCCGTTACACTGTAGAACAATGCTTTGGAGGGAAGCAAAGGTTTCGGTGTTTACTGCGAGGACTCAATACTAAATAAGAGCATACAAAACAATATATACATTGCAATGTAAAAGCAAGATCTGCTTGAGGATGTAGTATATAGTGTAGTAGTGTAGTAGAGATAAGGAGATGATGAAAATATATCAGTCACACAATTAGTAAATAACTCCGTTAGAGGAAATTCTGTTCGGGCAGCATTTATTAACGACTTTTTAAATAAATATACAATAATTACATGTACAAAAGATTTTATTTATCCCCAAAAAACAAAACAAAAATGGTTATTTAATTAATTTTTCCCTTCACGCTCTTTTCTTAATTCTAAAATTTCGTTACAAATCATATTAAAAATGATTATATTTAGAACTTAGTTTTTCCACCGATTCTGAAAACAACACGAGGAACAAGGAACAACCCGTAACATTTATCTCTTGTCAAACTCAAAATATTGTCTGTCACTGTCATTAATGTCACCATCACCATCAAGCATTGAATTCATTCACTAATCATTAACTGACTCACTCTTTTTACTTTTAAAATAAGTGGGTTGCCATAGCGCAAGCCTTAATCCCGGCGTAAGGAATGTATAGTTAATCCGAGGTTATTCCATGCTAATTAATAACATTGTAATAACGAAGTAAATAGTCAGTTACTCTGAGATTAGCTAGTCCGAGTGTAATTTCGAATTAAGCTTGGAATAAGCAATTTTTATTAATAAGGCAGTAAGTTTATTAGTTAAACATATTTTTGTACATTACCTACATATTAACGATGCTATATTATAGTTATAGCACGAATAGGTCACCCCGTCACCTCGACCGGGGTATGACCGCGTTCTCACAGAATACCAGATAAAGAATAGAAGCATACTACCGTGTTTCGTCTGGTGAGTGTAGAGAACTGAAGACCCTTTTTACTGGAAACAAGGCATTTCATCTTAGCTCTCAGGGGTGACAACGCATCTGCATTTTCATTCATTATTCGAGAATAAATTTAGAAGTCTATGGACCACAGCATCCACTTTCCATCAGGTGGACTGTATACTCGTTTGTCGCTCGCATTCTAAAAAAATATTAGTATTCGGTATTTTATCAATAACGCATTTATCTGGATTCTTTAAAGGTTTTGATTTGATTTAAATTATAAGGTAGATGAAATGTTACCTCGTAGTGGCGGTGTGTTGATATCCACTACCCCATATCGTCGCATAAGTTTCGTAAGAGGCGACAGAGAAAAACAAATGAGAAGATCTGACATCAGTCAGATCTTCTGGTTTGTTTTTGTTGTTGTAGATCACTGAAGTCACTATCGGTTCAATAACTACAGTTACCAACCTGCCTAACAAGCGTGGCAACTGTGGCAAATATCCCCTCTGAGGTAATCTATAGGAGAGCTTATATCACTGTAGATTTTTGATATACTGTAACAGTAATATAACGTAAAATTAAACAAAATTTAAAATTTATCATTTATTTATTTTATTTATTTATTTATTTTTACAAAATATAGTTATTAAATAACATCCGACAGTACAAATAAACTTACAAAAGTTTTTCCATGTACCGCCGATTCGTAACTTCGACCATGTTCAATCGGTTCGCGTAGCGACAACTTACATAATACATGGTGTGACAATATTTGACAATATTTTTTTTAACTATATGTGTATCACAGGAAAGGACAGTTAGTGAGTTTGATAAATAATATTAGTAATCGAGATATTAATGTTACGATTGTGTGTATCTATGTAAATATTTATTAGTAGATTTGTATTTATGTATATTATGTGTGTTAGTATAGTTTTTTTAGTATAAGTTATTAGTAGGTGTCGTTATCAATTTGTCTATAAAATACTGTTTAAGCTTAGTTATCAGTAGGTATATATTGATATTTGAATTGTGAATATTTTATTTTTCGAAATACACTGGGATAATCGACTAGAACTATATTAAGAGACATAACCCAATGGATCAGTAAGTTAAAGTGGTAACGTGCCGATTATATAACTCGAAGAATCGACAACCGATGAGGAAAGTTCTGGAGTGGCAGCCTCGTACCGCAATTCACCTGTTGCTGCAGTTCTTCATGGGCGGTGGTAGTCACTTAGCATCAGATGAACCGTATGCTCGTTTGCCCCCTCTCCTATAAAAAAGCGAAGTTTAGGGTGTCCGCTTCTAGGTAGAGAGATGACTTGGTAGGAGATGTAGGAAGTCGATTGATGGAGGTGGACTGTGGTTTGTGACATTCCCGGGGAAAAATATGTTAAACGGTTAATTTGTAAGCGAGCGGGCTGTAATGCTGATGGTGATTACAAAAGATGTTTTTTTTGGGGTACTCACGTATTCTTATCTTTGGATTCTCTAATCGGCTGTAGGTACGTTCTCTTTTATGTACATATAAGTAATACGTGATATCTTCGTCAGTTGTTAACCGATTTTGATTAAATAGAGATTCTTTTATTAAATATAAAAGAAATATAATATAATATAGACTTCAGAAGACTTCGGAAGTAGTAGTTAGTATTAATTTGAAAAAACACTAATTAAAGGGTGGAAAAATTGGAGATGAATTTTTAATGTAATAATTTAGACAACATTCAAGCTTGTGATATTTCTTAGTAAAGTTACAGCCTATATACCTCTCAATGCTGGGCACAGGCCTCCTCTCATTTCTGAGAGGGTTTTAGGGCAAGGAATTGTCCGCCGCGTTGCCCCAATCCGTGTTGGCAAACTTCACATGTCTTCGAAATATTTTTTTTTCTTATTTCTCAGACATGCAGGTTTCCTCACGATGTTTTCCTTCACCGCCGAGCACGTGGTAAATCAGTACTTAAAATTGCAATTAACAATTTCATTAGTGCCAGCGGGGTATTTCTTAATAGTATAATTTAAATAAAAAATAAAAGCCGACTTCAAAGAAATAATAGCAATTTAAATTCCCACAAAGTGGCTTTGAAGTTAGGACCATGTTACACTATGCCTAGGTAAGTACCGACTTTTGGAACCTTTATATGGAAATATTTTGTTGTTTTTAGTTCTTTAAAGTCAGCTTTTTATTTTTAAATATTTTTTTATACTGCACAGAGCATCTTCTTTACGTTGAAGACGTTTTACAAATGCTTTACATCCAGAACCGACACATACGCATACATATATTTACATATATATTTTTACATACATACATAATTGCATATAGTTACAGTTGAGGCGAAGCTTCAATGATCTAAACTAGCTAGATAACTTAGTTCTGCAGCAGATTAGAAGCCTTACATGTGTTGAAACAGCTAGATTCGATTATTTTAGTTATTTTCATAATATAATTTCATAAAGAATGTTCTTTTTTTAATTTATTACTCAAAAATACGGCCAGTCTTATGTAGCAATGCGACTGACATTGAAACTAGTATTGTTTTACAGAAGAGAGCCATAAGGGCATTTTATAACCCAGCTCCGAAGAAACATCGTAGAGAAAAATTAAAAAAGTAGGTATTACTTTAACCTCTCGGTACAATTACGAAAAATTAATGTAAATGTGTACACAAAAACAAAAATAGTTTTATTAAAAATAGTGAATGAAGTACTTTATTAAATATGTAAATACTAGGAACAAGTTTAAGTTATTTATAAAAGTTACTAGATTCCAAAGAATCAGCAGGTAACTCCTTCATGAAATCATGACGCAATGTTATACGATTTTGCAACAAAGTCTCAAAAATATGCAGCACCTATCTTAAACAAAGTTTAAATTTTTGTCAGGCATAAATTGTTTAATAAGGTTTATTATACTGTTAAAGAGTACCTACATGATTGACACTGGGAATAAGGTGATCGCCGCACTCTCACAGAATACCGACGTAAAATAGCAGCTTAATACTGCTGTGTTTCGTATGGTGAGTGTAGAGAACCGGAGACCCATTTTACTGGAAACGAGGCATCCCATCTCAGTCCTTAGGAGTGACAACGCATCTGTATTTATTCTGCATTCTTCATTGAAGATAAATGTAGACGTCTATGGGCCACAGTAACCACTTACCATCAGGTGGACTGTGTACTCGTTTGTCACCCTATCCTATAAAAATACACACTTATATATAAATAATAATTATATTGCAAATTAATGTTTAAAAAAGTCGCGTTAGGTTTTTGAGGTTCGGTAAAAGAACCAGTACCTTAAACTTAAACGACTTTCAATAAGTAGAAGTTAATTTTAATTTATATTGAATAAAGTGATTTTATTCTGTTCTATTCTGTATATCTCGATATTTTCGTATGAAACCATAAAACCACATATTGTAGGTTGTTTTGCAGTCTCCACATTTTGCTGGTTTCAGGCCTAGAAACTAATATTTAGATGCTTTGTCACGGATCATGTCAAATTATAAAACTATTATAATACGTGGAAACATTTCCGTTCCATTGCCATCAGTATACCAGTATTCCAGCGCCATCTATCGGAAGCCCTAAAATTTTTCCGTAATCCATAGTCGCCTCCCACAACACTCACGCGACGAAATAGAGTGATCAATTCTCTTCCGCCACCACACGCCCATGGCTTATACCTTAAGAGCTTGAACTATTTAAATTGCAAAAATAAAGATTTGACATACATGACAATTTATTTTCATAATTCGTCAGAACAAACATCAACAAAAAAATCATAACCCTGCACCATTTTCGTTACAGGGAAGTAAAAAAAACATTAACTCCAATTTGGTCCTCGAACGGTTACATGGTTAAAGGTCACCCCGCATTACTTTACATACTATAATAGCCAAGGGACCGGCGTTTAGCGTGACTCTGTCCACGAAGAAAACCATTTTTCACTTGCGAGACTTAATTTCTCGCTCGTCGTTTTTCATCCAACCCTAGCGCCCGCCGGCGAAGCGATCCAAGATAATAAATGAAAAATTTGAAGTACGGAAATTACGTGCTGTTTATATTTCGTCCGGCAAATTCTGACGATACTCATATAAAATTTTGTAAATCATATTTTTAGTCAATATAGTGCAAAACCAAGGAGTTCACTTTTCTTCAAACTTTCTTATTATTAAGATTATATCTGGAATGAAATGAAACTATCGGTGAATGTTTCCATAGTTATTATTACTAATTATGGCAACTTTCATCTATTCTTATATGTAGCTTGAAGGGGCTTCTTTTCTGTTCAGTGAGGTTAGTCAAGTGACTTTCTACAACTGTTAACGCTAATAAAAAACTACAAAATTGCATGGGAATTATATATATATATATATATATATATATATATATATATATATATATATATATATCTTAAAGCTAATTCACTAAACAGGACGGGCTAATCAATGATTTCCATCCAGTTGTTTTAAATGTCTACAAACGCTTTTAGAAATTAAAATTGGCTAACCCCGTGGGAATTAGTCTGTAGATATAGGTGATATGAAAGGACCCACCACTCAGGATGTGCGGGCCGTACTTAGACAAGTACAATTTAACTCCGACCCTTTTTTACTGGAAACGCGGCATTGCATTTTCGTTCTCGGGAGTCACAGCGCATTTGCATTTTGAATCTTAATAGAGGATAAATGTAGATGTCTATGGGCCACAACATCCACTTACCATCAGATGGACTGTGTGCTCGTTTATCACCCGTATCTTATAAAAAAGTGTTGAGTGATGACCTGGTACTGCGGTTCGTGTAATACTTGGTAGAGGACTATGCCAAGTAGTAGATTTGTGAGAGGGTGTAATGATGATAAATGTGATTTATATGAATTATTATAGAAACACCCTGGAAGCGGTATATATACTACCACCCTCCTAACTATTTCTGACGCTTTGCGAGTCAACATAAAATAGATTATGAGACATTTTCATCTCTGTTCTCAGGAGTGTTAACGTACCTTTACAGTTTATTTTTGCGTGAAGTTATTTATAAATGTTCATATGCTATAGTACTTTATCATCAGATGGACTGTATGCTTATTTGACACGAACGAACTTATAGCCCACTCTATGCTGTGGCTCACAAATTACATTTATCCTCAATAAAAAATCATCTTTCATCGTTTTCACCCCTGAGATTAAATGTTTCGTTACCAGTATAAAGGGTCACACACAAATATTATAGATAAAAGTGTGACTCGTATAAAAAGGTAGCATATCTTATTTTACAGTATTCAAAAAGAAAACTGATGTTAAAATTGTGGTTTTAGACTTATGCTCTTTTGCATCGAGGTAATAAACGTCGCATCGTGTCCGTGCCCTGGATCGCTCCGTCCCCTATTTGTTTCGCGAATAACTACACAGACTGTAAGATTAAGTTGAAAAACTTTTAAGTTTATAGAAGTCAATAGCTATCTTAAGAATTCAAACCTTAGTTACACATGACATTACATGATCTTCACATTCCATAAGTGTGAAGATCATGTCATGCTGCTCATCTGTAACATTTCCCTTTGGCGACTCTCACGACACCCACGTTATGTCATATAGGTAGTATTTGTTTTAGTTTTTTTTTTAGTAATTAGTTAGTTTTTAATATTTAGTTATTAGTTAGTAGATTCTGTTTCGCGGCTACTACACTGCGATCATACTCATCCGGTACGGTGTAATCTACCCATCAACTGTACCGTGATGGTCTAGTGGTCGTAGTCGCGACTGCAGATCATGAGGTCCCGAACCCCACTCGGGCCAAAACCCATTAATGGGTTTTCCCGCCAGGAAATTATCAGTAGCAGCCCGTAATTAGGAAATCGACGGTGTTGCACCCCCGTGCCTCGGAAAAGCGTTTATTTTGCGCCTGATCTCTGATGTCTGATTGAGTTTGTAAATTTATAGGCGATGGGATAGCCATCTGTCACTTCTTTCATATTTTTTTGACTGCCTCGTTGGTCTTGTGTAGTAGTGCGACTGCTGATCATGAGGTCCTGGGTTCGAATCCCGGGTCTGGCCAAAATCAATTATTGAGTTTTTCTGTCAAGAAATTCTCAGTAGCTGCCCGGAGTCAGAAAGTTGGCGGTGTCTCACCTCCGTGCCTCGGAAAGCACGTAAAGCCGTTGGTGCTGTGCCTGATGTCTCTCCGGTCGTGTCGGTTTACCGTCACATCGGATTATGAAAGTGAGGGAATAGAGAGTGCACCTGTGCTTGCGCATACACTTGGGCACTGTAATCCTGTCCTGCGGCCATGGCTAGCCTCCGTTGAGGCAGGCCACCGTGACTGAAATTTGGTCTGGAGGACACTATTTTTTTTTGACTAAATGAGATCCGAATGGCTCGTTTGTCTTTGGACTCTGCCTTACCCCTCAGGGTTTCAACTATTGCTATGAGTTACTCTAAGAATTTAGAGCCCGATCAAACTTCATTTTCCTTTTTTGGCCAAAATAATAATTTCGGCTATTTTCATTTTCAGCCATAATTAATATATCTACATTCTCTTCTTCAGTTCATACGGTTAAATTTAAACAGATAAAAGAACCATACGGGTACAACATACAAAGTAACCAATAACCATACCTTGCATTATAATAGCAGATTATTTAAATTAAATAAATAATTAAATTTTCATTGAGGAAAAACAAACAAATAAAAAGCACACGGTTCTATTTAAAAGCTCTATTTATTTTATTGTGAAACAGAATTATTTGTAATACTTGTTTGTGTGGGGTACGTTAAATTGCTCTAAATTGTTACTTATTTCTTCCATGAAAACTAAATAAGTTGGAATCTATTCAACTTTATTTTTCACAATAAATATTATTATAACTACTAGTGTTGCACCCCGTCTTCGCACGGGTGATTTCTGTATCTCGACAGTAGCGACATCTACCGGGCGTAATTGTAAATATAAACCATCCAGATCCCCACTCAAACAAAACATTTCATCAAAATCAGTCCGGCCGTGTTGGAGTTCCTACGACACACGCACAGCAATTGATTTTATATACATATAGGGATTATTATTTATTTTATATTGTATTAAATACAAACTAACCATTACTAAAATTTCTAATAGTCTTACATAATCTTTTCGTATCTTAAATATCTTATGTTAAAATTTGTAGGTTCAGTTTTCGGCTAAAATGCATTTAAGTGAATTCCGAAATTTATTTTCATAATCGGTCAAAAAGATAATCCATTTTCAGTTCGCTTCTTCAAGATCTCTTTCGAAAATCTATTAATTACACAGTGAACGATTAGTTATTAACCTGTATTTACAATTCATAATAACATTTTATACTAAAATCTACGAAAACATAATGATTATTATTTTTCAGAATCAGAATTTTTTTATTTGTGAAACCGGTATATAATAGGTGGTCATACATTTAATAGAGCGCTGTGTTTTGTCCTAAGACATACAAATATTTTCACAAATTAAATAGTTTAAAATAAAAAAGTCATAATTATAATAATTAAATAATATTGGTAAAATTAGATAAAACTGATAACAAATTGTAAACATTTGTCAAGGAGACGTTTTTGCAGTGCTATTTTAAATTTTAACACTGGCATTATTTGAATTGCGTTTGGAATTTTGTTGAATATTTTAGGAGCAGTCTTAGATTTTAATTGATTCAAGTATTGAGCATGAATTGGAGTATTCTTGACTGTTGATAATTTAGTAAAGAAGTGTGGGTTTCTTTTTACAAAACGTGCAGTTTCTTTAACGTACACGTACAGTGCAATATATTTATGGATATATGTTTTTCAAGTGAATAATTGAATATTGTTGTCTCCTGTGAATATTAGGCCTAAACGGCCGTTCAAAAATTGCCATAGCGGTCGGTATTTCACGACCACAAGGCGGGGTATTGGTAAAGTTTTCAACTAGCAATAATCGCACCTCGGATTAACCTCATTGGTTACGATATTGCCTCTGCGCAAAGTTATCGTTACTTACACTTCCATACCGGTTAGTCAATGTATAATTACAAAACCATATCGCGTTGTCACAGTTTAACAACGCCATCTGTTATCAATGAATTAAAGCAGAAAATTATGAAACATTATTAGTACTGACTGAGCTTGAGCTTTTTTTAATCATAATACATTCTTTATCTTAGGTTACTTACCTAAAGGAATATTTTAAAATAAAATAAAAAAATGGTCGGGAATTAAAAGAAAAATTAATTGCCATGAATTCCGTAAAATTCATTTCTATTTAAAAAAATATTGAGAGAATTAAGAAAAGCTAAACTATTTAAGTAACTAATTTTCTTAAAAAAAATGTAATATTACAAAAATTATCCTTTAAACAGGAAATTTAAAAATATGATGACTTCTTGAAAATTAAAATTTAGATATTGATAAGTTTTGTTTTATTTTTTGTATAATATTTTTAATTGTTGTATCAATCCTAAAAAGGTAATTCTTACATACAAGCAATAGTATCAGCTGAGTGAAAAATCTTGTGATCGTGAAACAACTGCTAGCGCCACAGTGGTAGGAATGGGAACTAAATTTAAACTACATACTGCGCTAAATTTCGATTAGTCAAAATGTCAAAGGTTTTAAAATCATTTTTATTCCACCAAAAGGCTAGACATTCAGTCAAATGCCAGAGCCGTCACATTAACGTCAGCACCTTCCAAACGACGATAACTCGCGTAAATTATGACTTCTAATAATCATTATTTTTATTAAATATTTAATAATAAATTTTTGTATTGAATAATGCAGGCGGTTCGCACGCATAAGTTTCACATGGACAACAATCTAGTCCAGACCTCAAACAATAATAAAGATCATACAAAACTTATCCGAGCAATTTTTAGCTGACTTTAAAAAAGTTCACTAGTCTTATTTTTTTTAAGTTGCGCGATATGTTCGTCAAATTTAACTGATTTTCTTGATTCTTGATTCAAAAACAAAACTTTACCCATAAACTAGGATTTTCTCCAGTATCATGGAGGCAGTGTACAAACATAAATTAGGCCATACAAATATTTGTTCCTTGTGGGATTCGAACCTGCGAGCCTCAGTGCCGCAACTTGATGACAAACCAGGCCACAGAGCCGTCATTTTGAAGATTGTTTTGTTATTTACTACGTGGTCACAGGTGGTCCCATAAAAAGGAGACAAAATTCTACTCCTAGTGGGACTCACTACATTGACCATACCAGACGCAGCAACATTAAGCTGCTATTTCACGCCGGTATTCTGAGAGGGCGTGGTTCTGCATCTGCAATTTCAGGACTTCTGCATTGATTTAATATAATATAGATGAGTAAATGATATAGATGAGTAATTATAAATAATAATATAGACGAGTAAATGATAGAGGTGATTGTGGAACTCAAAATTCTCATAACACCCATATAACATCTCAGGGAGGAAGGAGTGCCAGAAAAACAGCGCTTCATGGGATCCATGTTAGCAAAAGCTGAGTCACCTCCGTTTGCCTAAATTAAGGTTAAGCACTTAGTTTATATGTAAACATGTTTTTTAAAAGTGGCAATAAAGTGATATTTATTTATTTATTTAGGCATTTGGATTCGCTTCTGCATCTACAATAACCACTGGGAAGGTTTTGGAAACACGAATTATGAAAGTTGCGACTTCCTCTCGTTGGGCAGCGAATGGCAAAAGTCATGTGCGTTTATGGTAGGCTTAGTCACTACAATGTACCAATTTAAATACTATAAAATTGAACATAAAATAAAAACTAATATGAAAAATGCTATTTTTGTCATTTATTAATGCTGAAACATAACTACACATAATTATATCTAATAAAACCTAACATTCGCATGCGCATCCGCATATATGAGCGCATCCGCAAATAGCATTCGCGGATGTATTCATTCTTACATCTCTAATTCAAACCCAGGGCTCTGATTTTCCAGCACACTCTAAACCACAAGACTACTGTTGCTTAGAAAGATCGTCACAGGTGGTACCAATTGTCCATTCAATTTGTTTATCTATTTAGATACCTACGTATTTGAATATATACATCGCACTCCTGGGTACTCCTTCTCTAGTTTCTAAGAGGGTTCTTGGAGGAAAAGTCCACCGCGTTGTACAACACTTTTCAAGTATTTTGAAATATTTTTTATACCACTCAGACATGTTATCAAGTGGTCAAATATCACTTGATAACATTTCACCACAAAATTTCAATAAAATACCTATTTCATTCGTGCATGTGAAATGGACCTGGGACTGGGATGCTCCAGTAGGTACGTGAGCGTAATATGGTTATCCGGTTAATATGGTCACTTTCTTATTACTCTAAAACTATAGCCTTGTCTGTATAGATGACTTTGTGATACGACGGCTTTTCATCGGTCAATCAAATAATAAAGAGTCAAAAGGGCGCTGCTTTATGGACGCCATTTTGACAGTTATAATAATAATAATAATAATAATAATCTTTATTTCTCTCTACAATTGCAGTTTATAACATCATTACATCTAGAATTTTTTAAGTAACTTATAAATGCTAGTTGTAGAGACTGGTGACAATACTAGGATTACCTGTGCTACAGCCACCAGGCCTCCACCACCCGACAAATAATCATGGAAAGTATGTACTCATGAGAAGTGTATTTCAAAAGAGGTATAATATAATTTTAAAAAGAGAAAATAAAACAAAAACAAAATGTGTGTGTGTGTGTGTTTGTGTGTGTGTGTGTGTGTGTGTGTGTGTGTGTGTGTGTGTGCGTGTGTGTGTGTGTGTGCGTGTGTGTGCGTGTGTGTGTGTGTGTGTGTGTGTGTGTGTGTGTGTTCAGGATGATCAAATTGTTTTGATAAGAGCCTCACTATCATCATAGTCTTTAGTCAGTAACCATGTTCTAATAGTAAATTTGCAGTTTGATCTTGTTAAAGGGTATATACCAAGTATACGATTTACTCTATTATATAGTAAAGGTGCAATGTAACAAAAAAACCTCTTTGCGAATGCTGTTCTAAATTTTTGCTGGACACAAACAATATCCTTTCTCCGTACACGTTGTGTCGAAGGGTCATAGGCTATATTAGAATGTTGTTTTAGGACAGTGTACAATATAAAGAGTTGACGAACCGTTAGTACTTTCCATTCCTTGTATAAATCTCTGGTCGGGTCGGGGTAGTTGGTATTATAGTAAATATTTTAGTCGATTTTAGTATGGTGTAGTGTAGTTATTTTTTTTTTAGTTTTTCTCGAAGCTTTCGTAATTGTTACCAAAGCTTGTTTGTTTTTTTCTTAATATGTTAGTTATATCTTTGGTTATAGTATGTTAGTTATATCCTAGTTTTGGTTTTATAGGGCATCAAAGCTTAAGGTGACCATTTTACCCTCACCTATCTTAGATTTTATTTAGTTAAGGAGATATTTGCAACATCATGAAAACAATGGATAACCATTTCGACATGAATAGGGCTGCCATCTCTAAAACTTGCCCCCCAGGACCGGAAGCGTATTCAATACATTTTTTCATTTACTTACATCTTGATTAAAATATATTTTACTCCGTACTTGATAGAAGAAAACATTAATTTTAAGCCTGTTTTGTTGCACGAAATAGTGTGTTTAATCGTTCTTGTGACGAAAAGTAAGTAATTTTGCCTTATTTTTAATCCTTATTAAATAAAAGATAAATAAACCCAATATTAGTTACTCAGTTAATAAAATTAAATGGGATCTGATCGAAAACCCGGACTTTTATTTTAGTAAGACTACAATTTAAACCCTGCCCGGACGCTCCCCGGACGTCTTCCACTTCCAAACTAGGACAAATCCGGGGAAATCCGGACAGATGGCAGCCCTAGACATGAATGAGCAAATAATCTGAGACTTGATTATATGATGATAAATTCGTTAAATGCTAAAGGTGGGCCTTTTCACGTCCGGCATTACAATAATTGCGCCAAAATTCATTTAATTTAAATATTTAAAAAGAGAAACGATACGAATACCGTCGAGCGTTCCGCTATTGGTCGAAACACTGTCCGAATTTCTCCGAACGTCAAAATTCAAAACGTAACGCGATCACGCGCGCGTTCCGTTACTGCACATTTCAAAAATAGAACATGCCGGCCATATTGAGTAGGTGGACGGTAGCGATACATGCCCAGCTTATTAATCAGTTTATTTATTTTATCGCGCTATAAAATATGCATAAGGTGCGCAATGAGCGCATACGTTCCCGTGAAAATGGCCATTACGCTAAGAATGAGATTGTATCACGCAGTTGTCCGTTAGTACTCAATGCGATTCCGCGCTGAATAATATCGGTCGTCGAGACTCCTGACACGTAACCAGTGTGGTAACTGGAAATTATTGTCAATGTACTCTTGGCAGCTGCTGTCACTTTTATTTTTTGTTTTCCATTGAAATTTTAAATTTATCTTGAGCTTGGCACGGAGAAAACCTAAATATTGGATATGTGCATTCTAATTGAAAAAAATAAAATAAAAATTGACAAATGTATTTCGTCACAAAATAAATTTTGTGTGTGTTTTGTAAAATTGTCAGGGCGTTTGAGTTATTTTTTTTCGAGTTTCCTATCAAAGTACCGATGTAATTTTTAACCGAGCACGATTTTGCTAGAAATGCGTAACATACGGCGGCGGCGCATTCTCATTAGTTTGCTAGTGTTCAAAACAACAAAAAATCAAATATTCGGACTCATTGTGGAGACTGAAACAAAACTAAATTGTTACTGAGGTTACTCTATTATGAATACATTTTCAAGACAACGTCTTCATGTAAAATTTAGTCAGAAAAGCAAGCAAAATATATTTTTAATAACTTATTAACAAGTAAAAGAATAAATTCACAAGAATAAATATACGATGAGGTGTAGTTGGGGATCGAACCCGGTTTACTAGTGTACTATGTTATTTCAAGGCAAGCACTTCTCCCCCTAGTTAGGTTCTATACCTAGACAGTTACATTATAAAATTTTGGGGTTATATCGTACTACAAGAATTGAAATTAAAATAATGAGGATAAAGATAAAAGAAGATGGTATACGTATCATTTAAGCATGTTATATGTTATACATAATTTATTTCTAACAGTAAAATTAAGTGGGCCATACAAACTGTTTTTATAAACATTACTAGATTATCCTATTGGCTTCCAGCCAACAGCTGATCCAACCAGCTTGTGATGTCCACACAGCTTTAACGCCACCGTTATCGTTACAGCATATTAAATTCCACTGCCGAAAATAGGTCTCTCCCATAGATTGCCACGTGGGGAGGGGGGGGGGGGGGGGTATTTGCCATTGTTGCCAGAAAAAAAAGTTTTATCTTTAGTCGTTATTAGGAAGAAGCTGCTGACCATCTTTTTTATAGAATAAGGGTGACAAACGAGCACACAGTCAACCTGATGGTAGGTGGATGCTATGGCCCATAGACGTCTACATTTATCCTTGATTAAGAATCAAAACGCAGATGCGTTATCACCCCTGAGGACTAAGATGGAATGCCTCGATTACAGTAAAAAGGATCTCCGTATCTCTACAGTCACCGTTATACGAAACACGGCAGTATTAAGCTGTCGGTTTTCTGTGAGAGCGTAGTCCTTCCCCGGTCGAGCCGACCCATTCGTACTACAACCATAATATTCTTATTATTTATAATATCCTGATTTGTTTTCCTCTGTCGCTTTTTACGACATCTACGGGATGATATGGGATAGTGGATATTCTTACAACGCCACTGTAGTGGTACAGTCGTATCCGCTGTACCGCGGTTATTTCAAATAAACGATATCCAACATCCCGTTTCATCGTAAGAGATGACTACGACGAAATGCATGATAAATGTCACAGAATCCGATAGATGGCGGTATACCATATCGTTTAAACCTGACGTAAGACCTCGACCGGTGACAGCCATCAATGTCACTACTAGGAGAACCATCTCACATAGGAGAATAGTTGAAAAGTGTCCACCTATAAGCAGTAAATAGCAGTTCAAAAACTCTCCACAACAGCGGTGAAGTAGCTAGCAGGTATGTAATGAACTTAGTAGTTGTCGACGGAGTGAAGTGTGCTGAGTTGAGGAATTTAATGTTTAATAATGGTGGTAACTAGAGTAGTTGATGAAATGGCAGTATTTAAAACCTGAACTACTCGCGTTGTCCAAAATAATTTAGTAGATATAACCTAGAAAATGATGCCGTGAAACACATTGAGAAAACAATAAAATAATTATTATAAAAAAGAATTATTATGGTAAAAGATTGTGCAATAAAAATTAAAAAAGTCCTTTAAAATTTACCCTCTAGCTACAGTGGCGCCAACCTTATTTAGCGCTTTTCTACGGACACTTTTTATACAGAGTTTGTTCGTCTTATCTCTACACTCCATGGTTACACACTGTGATCGGTTTCGGCGGGAACTTGGCCGTCTACGGACTGTTTTGTTGCTTGAATAATGGTTTGAAGTAGATTTTAATTCGTAAAAGTAATGTAAATTTGTGAATTAAGTGTCTGCGCGTGTGAACTATTAGAGAAAACGACGAAACAAGTGCTTTGATGTTGATATAAACCTCAAGTTAATTTGATCGCTTGGGCGCCTTATGTACTTGAGTAGCTGTCATCATCAACAGTCCGCTGGGTTGAGCTGTCGTCGAAATCTCCCGAAAATTTCGCAATGTGACGAATCATAATATTGTGAAGAAAAAATATATAAAATGAAGATTATGAAAGAAATGCCAGGCTCAGAAGGGCTAGAACCCAGAGCCATAAAGCCAGTCAAATAAGAAAACACTGTGATCGCGCATCCGCCTGCCAAGCGTGAAGATTAAGCCAATGAGAGCATCTACGACTTTTTCTGCCACCAGGGCGGCGCCACTTAAAATGAGGTGTAATATTTGACAGATTACATAGTGAGGTATATGGAGTGTTATCTCTATACTTCACGGTGGGGAAGTTAATTTGTTCGAAAATTGTAAAGGTTAATGTTTATTTCTGTACCATTAGTTATATTTTATATTAATTAGATTAAAAATAAATAAAACAATTCACAGATATTCATAAAAATAGAAAAATCAAAAAAATTGTTCATAATGTGCAAAAAACCAGAGAACAAACCACAGGGGCATTGTTTTGTGTATTAATATAATAATCCTATAAACTGATAAACTTTTATTTAAAACTAAATTGTCAATTAAATGACACTGTGTAACAAAAAACTTCACCTCTGTGTCAACTAGCGACACCTAGTGAGCGTAAGATTATTAGCCCTCATTAGGCGGTAGAACTTCTTTTCATCCTAGGAGTCTGTCTGGAATCTGAACAGGCACTAAACTTTCACCTATTTTGCCGACAGATGGCATTGCATTGCTGTGTTTCAGTTAGAAGGTTATAGACAGACATAACAGGTTGTAGTAACTTTTTAGTCCACATCTGCAGTTTTCTTTGTAATAATAATTATGTCCTCCAGACCGGATTTAGGTCACGGCGGCCTGCCTCAACGGAGACTAGCCATCGGCGCAGGACAGGATTATAGTGCCCAAGTGTATGCGCAAGCACAGGTGCACTCTCTATTCCCGCACTCTCATAATCCGATGCGACGGTAAACCGACACGACCGGATAGAGATCAGGCGCAGGGCTTTATGTGCTTTCCGAGGCACGACGGTGAGACACCGCCAACTTCCTGACTCCGGGCAGCTACTGAGAATTTCTTAAACGGAAAAACCCAATAATTAATTTTTTGGACCTCCTGGGATCCAAACCCAGGACCTCATGATCAGCAGTCGCACTACTACAGCCACTAGACCAACGCGGCAGTCAGTTTTCTTTGTACGAAGTAGGCTGCAGGTGCCCAAGAACTGCAGTCGCCACCTAGGATATGGTGGATTGTATATTCGTTTTGTCGCTTAAGTTTAAAAAAATCCTCCTCCGGGATAGACTCATGTCCAACTGGGGGCTTATACGGGCTGATGAAGACGAGGAGAGGAACTAAAAGGAATTAAAAATAATGGAGATACGTCATTCCACACGACACTCGCAAGCCGAATTATTTGACAAGTGACAACTGACTGCCAGTCCTTATTGTTTTGTTTTTACGGCCACATATTTTAGTGGCCAGCATTTATGGTTGTTATCACAGAAATCGTAATAATAAGACGATTTCTGTGGTTGTTATTGATATTAGAAGTTGGATACGGAATATAACATAAATTGAAAAACAAATTATTAAAGTAGTATGTACTAAGTATATTATACTTAAATTTATTTGTAAGTCCACGTAGATTGGAACGTATTATAAGAAAATGATATAAGAAGAAAAAAAAAATAAAAGTGATTGAATGAACACCAAAAAGGTTCTGATGTAAATTGTGGTAGCTAAAAGGCGAAGTGGTCGTCGTAAATTTCATAGAATATGAGTAACCAGAGTTGAAACGCTGCCAGCACAAAATTTAATTGATTTACCACGTGCTCGATGTGAAAGAAAACATTATTTATTTATTTACTTTACTTTACTTTAATTAAAAGCGAGCCGTGGTAGCTCAGATGGTTAGCGCTCGCTGTAAATTTCACAGTACGCGAGCAAACCGGATTCGATCCCCGCCGGCACCAATGAATTTGTTAATTGCAATTTTAAGTGCTGATTTACCACGTGCTCGGCGGTGAAGCAAAACATCGTGAGGAAACCTGCATGTCAGAGAAATAAGAAAAAATATTTCGAAGACAATTCCTTGCCCTAAAACCCTCTCAGAAATGAGCGAGAGGCATGTGCCCAGCAGTAGGACGTATATAGGCGTATTTTAAGAAAAACGGTTAAACCAATTACATTAATTAAATACAACATACTCATTCTTGTCGCTCACCAAACTTCAGGCATTCAGACAATATTACCGTTGATTCATCCGCAAACAGGTTGCATTCACGATTTGTGTCCAGGAAAGCATTAAGTGCGGTGAGGCCACGGGGTACAGGCGATATCATTGTAAAGCTACCTTCTTGATTCGAGATCAAAACTCATTCCAGTAGTGCCGCGAATTTATTGCTGTATAACCCTCTCAGAAAAGTGTGATGCCTGTGAGGCCACTACAATGTGGGACTGTACCTATACTTAATTACTTTACTATAGTACTAAAAGTATTGTCCTACTTTTGAGATATGTGCTATGGGAGACACATCTCAATTAATTGTCTAGTTTTTGACGCCAACACCTTACACTATAATACTGTCCCTTACTCCCATTCCTTTCCTCCTCTCCCTTATTTGATGGTGATATAATCCTCCAAGAAGTTAACTTTAAATTCTAAACATGTTATATAAGGTCGGGGGAAAAGTTTCTTCGTATTTTATAAACAAATTCAAGACATTTTTTTTGTCAAAGTTTAATTTAATTTATAATTTTAATATAATATAATGTACCATTTTGTTCGATAACTTGTTGCCACTATGTACAGTAGGTAGGGACATAATCCCATTGCTGTAGAAATCTTGAGATTTTTGATCAAAAAAATGCGATAAGTAGTTTGACACTCCTTTCTTGATGTTAGCCTAACACTATACAAAAAATTCTGTAGAGACCGAAACCGGTGAAAATCTTAGTGTGCACGGTCAGGACTATATGGCAGATACATTTACACTTCTACCCAAGCTCTTTCAATTTTTGCTGAGTGGCCAAAAATATGTATGGTCTGGGCGTTATCTTGATGAAAGACCACTCCTTTTCTGTTCATCAATACCGGCCGTTTTTTTTGAGGCTTGAGTCGCATTTCTCCTTTTTTATAATAAAACTTCAGAATGTATCGAATTCCTTCGTCAGATTTACTCATTTTGGCGGACCGAAAAACAATCGAAAAATGGCGAGAAAGTGCTTTTTACTTTTTGTTTTTCTTAATGTGTTGATATTAAAACCAGCCAGATACAAACCACCAAACTAGAACCAAAAATATTTTTTGTCAATTTTATACAAACAAAATACGAAGGAACTTTTCCCCGACCTATTTATATTTAGTATATAATACAGGCTGTGATAACCAGAATAAAAGTACCGAGCACGCGCTCAGCAACTCAAATGTTTTTTTACAACATACCAACTTGTGTTATTTGCACCAATATTGGCTCTTGCGATTGCCAGATATCTATGAATAACGTGATATGAATTAGTTAAACTAAAAGAACTTACATTCTTAATAGCCATAGAAATAAGCTCTAGATAAAATATTATGGTACAGAGCTTGAAAAATTGGAAAGCAAATGTTTATCAGAGCCCCTGTTTTAAGATTAATACGCATTACCCATATTTAGACCTCACTACCGCAACTCCAATTCACTATTATACTGCGAAACATGCCAGATGAAGGGGTCAGGTTATTCTGGCGTAAATATGAGAGCATCATTTGTCACGTCAGATTTGGTGATATGCCATCGTCGGCCTGATGGACGGAGCTTTTGTATAATACAACCTATGAATAATTTTTACTACAGGCTACACATACAACACTATTCATTTTAGTCGTATTATATTACTTATTTTCTTTTTATTTTAAAAAAACATTCAAAATGAAACATAAAAACAATGAAATATTTGTTTAACTTCATAAGTTTGTATATTTAAGCGCACATATTTTTCAATATCACTCTCTATTAAAATTCAATGAACTAACACACGCAGCGCCAATAATTTATAGTACCCGGTTGACCGAGCTTTGCTCGGTATTTTTCGCTCGGTTTTTTTTTAATTCATGTGTTTTGGAAATTATATTTAGATACAAATTACATACTGATGAAATACGAATAATATTTTTTGATCGTAGCGACATAATAGAAAAAACTGAACTTGTTATTTGAATAAAAAATCATGAGTGCAATTAGTTTAATTTAAATTTTCGTGTTTTTAAAAAATACTAAAAAAAGGGCACGAAAAAATAGATTTTCTCAAAAAAGAAAGGAACTTGAAAACAAAATTAAAAAAAGCTGGTCAATCGGGCTGGGCTCGATCCATGCTATAACGATTTTGTGACCGCCTAATATACCAATTAAGCTATTTGTATTCATTAATAAGTATCAAAATTTACCTTCTTATTCTAACGATATTGTAGCAGTTTTTTATTGTCTAAAAACACGGACAAAAAGACATTTTCTAAAAATAAATCCTAGCTAGGTCGATTTATTTATTTTATGAAAATCGTTGGAGCCGTTTCCGAGATTCCGATTATATATATATATATATATATATATATATATATATATATATATATATATATATATATATATATATATATATATATATACAAGAATTGCTCGTTTAAAGGTATAAATATACTTATATTTTATCGTTAAGTACCTGTAAGCACCGACATGTATCGTAAGATGGCGACAATATTATCTGCTTATACAACGGCATAAGATTTTACTTGCAAATAAAAAATGGTCGCCGAAAAAATGCGATTAGATTCGCCTCGGTCTTTTTTAAGCTTTATGTGACGATCTATCCAAATTCTTCGCCTTTAAGTAAATGTTAATGCAACACGTGCATCAAAATCAAATAGCAAATCTAGAAGCAATATACGCCAATTTATTGTAGGTAACACCATGTATAAACAATCGGCTCCAAAAACACGTCTAGGAAGTTTGAAGGATTTCGAGCGAATGTATTATTTCGTATATTATCGTATCTGCGTAGTATGTGACTCCCTTTATAGGCGGTGTAAGAATATTCACTTTCCTCCATATGACTCGTGGGTCTTGTTAGAGGCGATAGAAAGAAGCTGAAACGGGAGATGGACTGAAGTATCTTTTTGATAACAGCTCAAAATAAAACTGCGGATACCGACCTGCCAGCCAAGTGTGAATCTAGGGTTGAATCTCTCCCATGAGGCAATCTAGGCGCGATGCCCATGTTCAGCAGTGGACTTTTATAGAATGAACAAGTTTGTATTACCCCATAAGACCGTAAGACCTATAACTCTTTTATAAGTTTATAGGCCTCGTAGTCTTAAAGGTTCCGGTACCGAAAAATAAACGTTTTACTCGTACTTACCCGACATTCTGCTATTTTAATATTGGACTTTTAATTGTGTAGCCGATGGGTTAACCACCGATCATTTCATTCATTATTTTCCATCGAATCCCATATTTTCTTTGCCCTACATGTGATCGAATTTGAACACCCCAACTCTAGGAAAAATATACCACAGTCAATAATAATACTACATGAGGTTCTTAACTTACTACAAATAGTTTGTTCTCGGTCGATTGTTAGTTTATACACAATCGCTCTACAGATGAACCAAATCGTTATTAACACCGTAATAGTCCTCATCGTCAACACTATCAATCTTTATATACAGTCAGATGAAGCTATAATCGCCAAAAAGCTTACAGCAAATAGTATAGATCTACGATGAATACAAAGGTAAAAGGCACAGAGTATAGAGGCATTTTTTTAAGTGGTTCCTAGATAATTAATTTTAACCTTAGAGTGGGTATACATAATACTTATGTTTACGCTAAGTTTTTAAAATCTTAAAATTTTAGAGATATAGTTATGTAATAAAACATTTTTAATTGTATCCATATCACATAATACCACACAGCTAATAAAACTCTTGAAACCTTTTTAAATATAGAATACTTAAACAAAAAAAAATGTAATTTACGATTTTGGCTCAAACGAAGCGTATATTTAAAAAAAGATAAAAGCATTTCGAATATACATACAAGTCACTATCGTTAATATTAACAAAACCAGCCCCTGAAACACATAAATAAACATTAAAAACGCAACCGCAAAAGAAATCGTTTTAAAATATTCAGTGGCAGTGATTTCCTTTGCCTTTTGATACTCACTTTGCACCTCTGCCACTTAGCGTCGCGGTTCCGTGGAGGATTTTCTTCATTCTTTTTACCCCGAATAAAATTTACATATTTCGTTTCTTTATTTATTTGTCTACAGAGTCAAGATTACAAGTATGGAAATTTAGCGATCGGGCGCTTTGGGATTACCGACTGCTTTGTAATATTTGTTTTTAAATTTTAGTAATAAAGAAAATGAGGAATTGTTTTTTTATTTATGAAACGCCGACAAACGAATACAAAGTCCTACTGTAAACATAATGATATTTCATATTTACGCGAGTAGATTTTATCGCGTATATTAACTTAATTTAAACTCCCGTCGTCCTACCGGGAAGTAGGTTTGGTCCATAGACACCTATATCTAATACTGTAACTGTCTATGAACACCTATGACCAATAATCTTATATGTAACTCTTTTACATATAAGATCATTGCCTTTGACTGCCTCGGTGGTCCAGTGGTTCTAGTAGTGCGACTGCTAATCACGAGCTCCTGGGTTCGAATCCCGGTTTGGGTCAAAAAAAAATCAGTTATTTAGTTTTTCCGTCAAGAAATTCTTAGTACAATTAGCTGCTTGGAGTCTGGAAGTTGCCAATGTCTCACCCCTGTGCTTCGGGGTCACAGTGTCTAATATTTCTTCCTTTTACTTTAACCAGAACACAAGCAGCGGAAGTGCGGCCGCTTAGCACCAGAAATGGATAAGAGGATCGTATCCAGATGGACTCTTATGAGTATGTTAATAAGAAATCCTATAACCAAAAAAGTACTATTTTTTATAGAACAAGGCCTACAAACAAGCACACAGTTGACCCAATGGCATTTAGACGCCACAAACTATAGACATTCAGATTTATCCTCGATTATGAATCAAAATGCAGATGCGTTGTCACCCGTGAGGACTAAGATGGGATGCCTCGTATCGATTAGAAGGGTCTCTGGTTCATCAAAACACAGCAGCATTAAGCTGCTACAAAAAATATACTACATGGTATTATTTAATATTGTATTATGTAGAAATGTAGTATACAATTCATGTATATGAATGTATGCAGAATTGCGTGGATCTTTTTGAACAATATACACATTTCGGTATTCAGTTGTTTATTGAATGTTATTGTAAAAAATTCCATGTCTTTTGACTTATCAAAATATGGTTTTTAATTTTTTTTTAAAAACACTATTAAATACGTAGTATCTGCAGCGATAAGGAACTATGATTTAGTTGACAACAAACTACAGGTCTACATACTACAGACAATAAATCATTATTTTCTTCAAACTATTAAAGCAGCATTAAATTGTTGCCCAACTGTCGGATTGACAGGAAGCGGTAGTCGATTCGATTCCTGATCAGAATATTTAATATGATCAATGTCTCCATCGCCGTCAATGTCATCGTACATTGCTTACCAAACTTGGTCAGGAATAGTAAGTAAATTTCTTATGTTTACGTTTAAGGTACGATTTCATTGCAGGAACAGTCTAGTGAACTCGGATTTTGCAAGGCTATTTTTTACTATTCAAACTTAAAAAATAATCATATATCAATCCATATTGACTATTTATACCACGAGTTAAATATATGTACTCGTATATTGTTTTATTTTTATGGTATCTAACCCAGTTTCTGTTTTTTTTTCCCTAAAACGCAAAGTAAATGTGCGGAAAGTTAATGGATGCATCAAGATCTTGTGTGAGTCTTTCCAGTAGAGTTACGTTACGCTGTAGTGTATTATCATTGTAATTCAAATGAGTTAGCTCAACCGGGAAAGACCTACGCTCGCTAATACTCGCGTAATATAGCGTTATCATACCTAATTATATTGTTTTATTGGTATCAAGGCATTTTATCTTAGTCCTCAGAGGTAACATTGCATTGTGCATCTTAATTAATAATCTAAATCTAAAATTTATAAGCTAGTACCTGACTACTATCCGACCTGAAGGTAAGTAGCGATGCGTTCGAAAATTGTAAAGCGCTCTTACTTAGATTAACAAACGCCTATCCATTTTTGTCTTTAAGATTTATCGCAATAGGATGGAAAGGCAGATACTGGCACTGTGAGGTTGTTTGTCACTCTTACATCTATAAAAAATCCCTGGATGCATGTAGGTATTTTCTAGAAATCACCAAATTATTTGATTATGAGTCACAGTATCTTAAATAAGGGACTTACTGTATAAAATACTTTTAAATATTATTGGGGCTAATGTTTGAATAAATATGTCTACATAATATGTGTTGTTACTTCTGTTAGTGATAAAATGCAACAAACCTATGGTTTACTGGATTCCCATACCGTTCAAACGGAAGTATAGCTTTGGATGCAATTCTTATACAGTGACAGAAAAATGTATGAGAGTGGTTTCTACTCAAAGAGATTCCTATGTAGAGAAGCAGATAATTTTCATCTATTAACTTACTGTGTGGAATCAACAATTTTCACTAGAACGGATTCCCCTTAAAATTATCAATGCATTATTTGATCTAAATCGTTCCATTGTTGAAACTGTACTTTAATTTGTAATCGAATCATACCCTTACGCATTTTAATTTGATAAATGCTCTCACCTCACACTAATATTAAGCAGTGCTTGGGATAACTATCACTACTAACGCCTGGTTCCTTTATTCAGGGAACGTTTCGTTTTGCGTTACAATTAGTTTTGTATTAAGTTTTAAGACCTTGTGTTAACTGTTTCTATGTGTTTTCTTTAGTTTTATCAATTTGACACAAGTTTGTAATTATGCGATTCTCCGGTGTTGCCAATGTTAATAGGCGGCAATGATCACTTAACGCAGGTGATCTGTATGGTCGTTTTCTTCGCTTTTACGAAAAAATGAAGGGTTAAGAGAATTAATACAACAAATTGAAAACAAAGCGCTTCGTTACTATAGGATAGTAGAAGCCAGACGCAAACGTTCAAAATTCAACTGTAAAAAATACACAATTACAATAAAACAATTGTTTGTGGAAATGAATTGGATTAGGCTTATAAATTAATTTTGCCGTGTATTGGCGGCGTAAATATATTGAATACCCAAATTCCTCCCCCCCCCCCAGGGTATTGTAAGCGGCAACTGAAAGAAATGAATCAGGAGATTGGTAGCAGCATCTTTGTGATAACAACTTAAAATAACAAATTTATAACCTTGTCGCCACGCTGCAGCTATATTATGGTTGTAGCATGAATGGGTTGACTCAACCTGGTTAGTACAACGCTCTCACAAAATACCAGCGTAAAATAGCATCTTGGTACTACTGTATTTCGTAAGATAGGTGTAGAGAACTGAAAACCATTTATACAGGAAGTGAGGTATTTCATCTCAGTCCTCAAGGGTGACAACGAATCTGAAATTTGGTTCTTAATTGAGGGTAAATGTAGATTTCTATGGGCCACAGCATTCACTTGCCGTCAGGTGTACTGTGTGCTTGTTTTCCCCCCTTATTCTATAGAAAAGCCGCCTGCTTGAGGGTAGGTTGATGTAAAGTGAACAGAGGAGGGGTGGAGGTCAGGTTGCAGTGTTCGAGATTTAAATTACGTAAAATACGAACTTACAACTAAAATAAAGGAGACTTAAGTAAGGTTACTCTTTTTATTGCAAACGAGTCATTCCATTTAGTTCTCTGAGGCTGCAATGCTACTGCTTTTTGATTCTTACCATTACCATTTAATATACCATTACAGGTTATAAATTTCACTGCTTTCCTCAATCTCTGGGTTGCCTCACGTAAGCAACCGCAGTTTTTCAATTTTAGTCGTTACTAAGAAGACGCTGCTGCCAATCTCCTGACTGATTCTCTCTGTCGCCTCTTACGATACCCGCGGGATGATATGCGGTAGTGGATATTCTTACACCGCTACTACACTTTTGATTCTAAATTGAGGATAAACATAAGTATCTTAAAAGCCACATCCATCAATCTGGTTGGCCGGATGTTATTAATATATGTCATGCTCACTTATAAATAAAAATATTAAAACAATTTGAGGTCAATGAAGCGCTTTAACTAGTATACTATAATAATCGAGAACCGTTAATAATACCGGGGAACCTATGGTCTGAACGACTGTCCAAGCACCATGGTAGAGGAAAGGTACCAATTATGGAATACGTTCCTAATATGGAATACCGTAATATTTCTAAAACTAAGCGCTACGAATATTCCAAACGTATATCATGTTACCCTTCCCGCTACCAGTACCAGCCAGTGTTGCCGATGTGGCATTTTTAATGCTAAATTTGGCATATTTTTAAACCTGTTGGCATGAAACAATTGGCTTTAGCATATTGCATATTTTAGCATTTTTTGAATTTTACGTACTAGTGATTTCAATTCTTTTTATGGGATAGACAAATTGTTTACACTCACTGCCATATCTCACTGTTCACTCAATATTTACTCTGTGCAAAAGATTGAACTAAACCCATAGACAAAAATTTTAAATTGCTACTGTGATTGATTATTATGGCAACTCTATTATGATTTGGGGACTTTCCCGAATAGTGAAAGATTTTGTTTATTTTTCGAGTAAGCAATGTGTAACATTTTGATTCATTCGCATTCGGACCATTACTCAACAAGTGCAAGTACCGATACTTGTAATAGCTTTAAAATTAAACGTTTGTGATTTTGTTTTGTGTGTGTGCTTTAAAAGTAGTTTACAATTGACTTTGGAGGGATAATATGCCTCCAAAATATGAACAACATTATCGAGAAGAATGGGAGAAGATGAGTGAGTTTAAACAATGGCTTACACGAACTAAAGAAGATTCGACCAAAGCTTACTGAAAATACTGTTTGTGCAACATTATAGCCAAAGTATCCTGTTTAAAACAACACATTGGTACATCAAAACATGCAAAACATGTTGTGCCGAAAAAAAGTAAAAAAAAATTGATTTTCCTAAGGTGCATATTCAACTAGATACCCAAAGAGCAGAGTGTTCACTTGCGTTATTTATAAGTGAACATGCATCTACTTTAACAGTGGACCACTTGTCCGAAATGTGTAAAAAACATTTTCCGATATTAAATTACACCGAACGAAATGTACCAACATCATTAAATATGCATTGGCGCCACACTTTATTTCAGAACTGGTTGCAGACATAGGCCATAATAAGTTTAGTATACTGGTTGACGAATCCACAGACATCTCAGTCACAAAAATTCTCGGCACATCAATCCTATATTATGACAGTTCACATAAAAATATTATCACGACATTTTTAGGATTGGTTGACATAGAAAACGGGACAGCTGATGCTATAGTAAACGGCCTCAAGACTCTTTTTGCAGAGCTTAAACTAAATATGAAAAACTTAATAGGTATAGGAACTGATAATGCTAGTTCTATGACTGGTGTCAACAACGGTGCTCACAGCTTATTAAAAACTGAAACTGGCAATGAAAATCTGGTTTTGGTGCGGTACCTTTGCCATTCCCTGCAATTAGCTATCACACATGCGTCTGAGGAGTCACTTCCGAGAAATATTGAGTTTTTAATCCGAGAAACATATCCATTAACTGTGGAAAAGAACGTTTAAAATAACTCAGGTATGCGGTACGCGATGGTTATCTATTGAGCCTGCTGTCCGCCGGGTTATAGATCAATGGCTGGAATTAAAAACGCATTTCGAAATTGTCATACAAAAAGAAAATTGCTATATGGCTGAAATGCTTTATTCTATGTATAACGATCCTGTGAATCATCTGTAGCTGCTATATTTTTGCCTATGTAGATGAAGTGCAAAGGGTAAATAAAAATTTTGAAAGCAACGACCGAGACCCGACTAAACTGCTGAATGATTTGGTTGAACTGGTTGAATCAGTCGCCAGAAGAATCATATTGCCAACAGCGCGAATTGATGTGTTGACAGCTACAAATCTTGAAAGCTATCTAGAATTCTAGACCCATCTCTATGGTTTTGATCTGAAGCTGACTGAATATGAACTTTTACCTGAAGCCGAACGTAATCTGCGGCACCGCTGTAAGCAGTTTACACTTAAACTTGTAAAAGAAATGCGATCAAGGTTGCCAACAAATGTAAAGATATTACAAACAATGAATATGATTTCTGTACAATAAACTTTAAAAGCTACAAAACCACCAATAATAGAACTCGCACAAGAATTCGGCTGCCAGGCCAATGAAATTTAACGTATAGTTATACAGTGGAGAAATATTCAACATATGGGAAAATAAATGTTCAACTGTCGAATTTTGGTCGGAGGTTCATGAATACAAAGACTCGGCAGATAATAATCCATTTTCGGAGTTAGCTTCTTTGGCCATATCTATTCTTTTTTTGCCACACTCGAATGCTGAGATAGAACGAGTATTCAGCCAAATGAATATTGTAAAAACAAAATTAAGAAATCGTATGTCACTACATACTCTGAACTCGATCCTACACATCAGATATGGCCTTAAAAGATCAGGAAAATGTCATTCCTATAACGTTCCCGAACATGTTTTAAAACAGATTAGAGGGATAAAAGAGTCGCTTGTGATGCCAATGACTATCGCTTTTGAAGATGGCCCTTCAACAACACAAGCACAAGTACACGACGAAGCTGATATTGATGATCTACAAATATTATTTGATTTATCTTGATGATTAAATTTACTTTAAAATAGCACTGCGTTTTTAGTTACACTACCTACTTGCAATTTATATTCATTTCTTATTCATTTAAACAAGACTTAGCAACTGGCATTTTTTTTAGCATATTCAAGTGTGATTTAGCACTTTTTTAGCATTATCATCGCCAAAGTCTAGCATTTTTTTTCATTTACAAAACGGCAACACTGGTACCAGCGTTCGACGGCCAGTGTGCGTGCGGCGTTTGGTGGCACTAGACGCGAGTGAGAGTGTGCGACACTGTTGACGCAACATCAATCGGATATTTACGTAAGTTTTACGCATATGTTCTCTTACTATTCTTACATGAATATCTCAAAATAACTTGAAAAGTGTCTAAACAAAATATTTAGTTTTTAAATGGTATTGTTATTTTACGAATATTTAACTAATAATAAAAAGTTACTTCTATTTTCATACCGCCATCATATTGTTCGTAATATGGAATATCGTTGAGGTGGTGAGCTCGACGTAAGGAAGTTTTTGATATGGTGTCTGATTACTATTTCTCTCTTTTACAGATATATTTGTGATCAACATGGCCCCGCCAGTAAAAAAACGAAAAGAATGGGACAAATTCAATATGAAAAATGCTATTGAAGCTGTGAGAACCCAAAGAATGGGTTATAAGAAAGCTGCACAGGTCGACTACACTTTTTCGGTTCTGTCATACCAACGAACCAAATATAGACTGCCGCCTTGGTCGTAAAACAGTTTTGGGACCTGACATTGAACATATGTTAGTACAGTATGTCAAGCAAATGGAAAAACTGTATTTTGGGCTAACACGAAATGATGTGAAGAGAATGGCATATCAGTTGGCGATAAAAAATAATTTAAAACATCCTTTTAATAATAGAACAGCTGGAAGTAAATGGTTAAAAGGGTTTTTAGCAAGGCATAAAGAACTTTCTCTGCGCCAACCTACAGGTACATCATTTGCTCGGGTTAAAGGCTTTACGAAAGAAAATGTTAAATCATTTTTTGATTCACTGGAAAAGGAATTTGAACTATTTAAATTTCCACCAACTAGGATCTACAACGCCGACGAGACTGGGCTTAGCATAGTCCAATCGAAGACACCAAAGGTTTTAGCTACGAGGGGTAAAAAACAAGTCGGAGCCCTGACTTCTGCGGAAAGAGGGTCCCTCATGACAGTTTGTCTTGCAAGAAGTGCAGCTGGTGACTTTGTACCCCCGCTGATCATTTTCCCACGCAAAAGGATGAATGTTTTGCTCATGAAAGGAGCACCTATTGGTGCTATTGCACGATGCCATCCGTCAGGTTGGATGATGTCCGCCTGACACCTTTCTTGATTGGTTTAAGCATTTTATCCAGCACACAAAACCTTCAAAAGAAAACCCAATCTTATTGATTTTGGATGGCCATTACAGCCACACACGCAATATAAATTTTATTGACTTGGCACGTGAAAGTTTTGTTACTGTTGTTTGTTTACCTCCGCACTCAATTCATAAGATGCAACCTTTAGACAAGACAATCATGGGCCCTTTAAAATCCTACTACAGCGAAGAAATACGTCAGTGGCTTTTAACATATCAAAGACCTCTTAGTCCTTTCGATGTTGTGGAAATATTTGGCAAGGCTTATTTAAAAATTCAAAACGCAGAGTTGGCTATAAACGGGTTTAAGACAACAGGCATTTATCCCCTCAACAGAAACATTTTCACAGATGCCGACTTTATAACTGAAGAGGGTGAATGTACAGTTCACGATATATCTATACCACAAAAGCCAACTCTTGGCATAGAAAATGTGTCACTCAATAGCCAGCGTTTAACCACACCCACCAAAAATGAAAATATTTCCCAAAAAGTGCTTATTACTCCTGAAGCCATTTTACCTTATCCTAAATTAAAAAGAAAACTCTCTAACTGTGGCAGAAAAGCTGGCAAAGCTTGCAAAATTACATCGTCTCCCTATAAAGCTCAATTAGAAGTTAGCTTGTCGTCAAAACAGCAGCACAAGCAGCAAAAACAAAGTGTTCCCGAGCCACAGCAATCAACTAGCGGCTGTCAGAAAAACAAGCGAAAGAAGAAACCAGTGTTGGAGTCTGAATCATCTTCTGATAAAGATAACATATCTTTATCTAGTGAATGTAGTGACGATAAACCCACTGTTCTTCAACCTAACGATCCAAATGCTGACGCTGAGTGCATGTATTGCTCTGGTCTTTTCAGTGAAGACAAAAAGGGTGAAGAGTGGATTCAGTGCATTGCCTGTAGACAATGGAGTCACGTTGAGTGTTCCGGAGCAGAATATCCAGATTTTATTTGTGATTTTTGTTTACAGGGTTAATTTTATTCTTTTCTTTTCATTAACGAGACGTGACCCTATTATGGATTACCCTATTCCATAATAGGGTCACATTTTTCTGAGAAATATTTTTGGTTGATTTATTTTAGTTAATAATATTACGGAAAGTGTTTATTTTTTGTTGATTTAATTGTTATTTTTCAAGAGTCATTATGACTGCATTTAATTGTAACCTATGAGACTGTTTAAAATAAAACGTTTGTACTGATTTTTTAGGAATTTCTTTAAGTATTCCATATTCGGTCCTTTTCCTCTACTTTTAAATCTTATATCAAATCTTATATAGCTGAACCCCGCAGACGTTGCCCTGCCAGTTAATATTATAGGTTGTGTTCAGCAACGTTTTTATTTTAGCGCATGCAATTTAATTTATTAACTGTCGCGCTTGATTGAAGAAAAAAAATACTAAAAATTTCTTAATTTAAACCTTCTCCATTAAAAATACACACACGTATACATATATACATATATATATATATATATATATATATATATATATATATATATATATATATATATATATATATATATATATATAGGTATATTCAATTTTTATTTTTTACGTTGTAGCACGAAAGGTCGGCTCGACCGGGGAGGGACCACGCTCTCACAGAATACCAGCGTTCAATAGTAGCTTAATGTTGCTGTGTTTCGTATGGTGGGTGTAGTGAACCGGAGACCCTTTTTGCTGGAAGTGGGGCACTCCATCTAAGTCCTTACGGGTGACAACGCATCTGCATTTTGATTCGCAATCGAGGATATACCTTCTGTGTACTAAATATCGGGAATTTGTCAATAAAACAAAAAATACAAATTATTCATCTAAATTTATTTTATCGCCTTCAAAGTAGGCCCCATCGCTTGCAATACAACATCTCCAACGCTTCACCCAGTCTTCCATACATTTTTCATAGGCTATTTGCGGTATGGCCTTTAGCTCATTCAGCGAATTTTTTGTTATGGCTTCTATCGACTCAAAACGTTTTCCTCGAAGTGGTAACTTTGACTTGGGAAATAAAAAAAGTCAGACGGAGCCATATCAGGTGAATACGGTGCTTGGTCGAGAACTTTTGTTGAATTTTTCGCTAAAAACTCTTTCACTATAATGGCTGTGTGTGATGGTGCATTATCATGGTGCAGCATCCATGAGTTGTGTTGCCACAAATCTGGACGTTTTCGGCGGATACTCTCACGCAAACGCTTCATGATGCCTAAATAATATTCTTTATTCACTGTTTCTCCCTTTGGAAGGAATTCGGAGTGAACCACACCACGGTAGTAAAAAAAAACTGTCAGCATCACCTTGATTTTGGAGCGACTTTGCCGCGGTTTTTTGGGTTTCGGCTCGTTTTCGAGACGCCATTCTGAAGACGGTTGGCTTGTTTGCATGTCGTACTCATAAACCCATGTCTCGTCGCCAGTAATTATACGTTTCATAAAGGTCGGATCCGTAGAAGCTCGGGAAACCATGTCTTCAGCGACATGCTTTTGGTGCGCTCTTTGAACAAAATTGAGCTCTTTTGGAACTAGTCGAGCGGCGACGCGTTTCATGCCTAAAATGTCAATGAGAATGTTGTGGACGGACTTAAAAGATATGTTCATCTCACTAGCCAACTCTCTCAGACTCATACGTCGATTTTCGAGCACTAGCTTCTTGATTTTGTCGATGTTTTCTTTGGTCGTAGCGGTAGAAGGTCTACCAGAACGAGGCAAGTCTACTACTACTTCTCGGCCTTCTTTAAAAGCCTTATACCATTCATAAGCTCTTGTTTTTGATATACACGATTCGCCGTAGGTATTTCGGAACATTTTTAGTGATTCGCCACATGAAATATCATTCGAAACACAAAATTTAAGGCACACTCTTTGTTCAACAATATTTTCCATTGTAAAAATCGCCGAGAACTCAAAACTATGACCAGCAAAAAGTGTAGTTTAAAACAAATTAAGTGACAGATCCCGCTCAAACTTTGCGCGCTAAATCAGTACAGTGCTACCAACATGCAGTAAAAAAATTAGAACGACCTCTTTTACGCGGGTCTTTTTATTGACATATTCCCGATACTTTTTACACAGAGTATCTATGGGCCACAGAAACCACTTACCATCAGGTGGACTGTGTGCTCGTTTGTCGCCCTATCCTATAAAAAATAAAACATTTATATATTTTTTCCATTGGTAATGAGTTAGAGACCGCATTAGTTAAAATGTAGAAGCTACGTACAATACGAGTTATTTTTATTAGATCGTAGTGGATATAGTCTTAATTTAATATAGTGTATTTAACATAATAAAGAAATATTTCTTTCTTACTGGTTAATTTTATACCAATTATGCATTCGAAATGAGTCCCAAAAATTTATAATTCTAAATAATACAAAAGGATACAAAACAGGTTTAAACGTAAAACATTTGTACAATCATCAAACAGAACGTCGCCCCCAATACAACCCTTAAGGGCCCGTGAGTTCACTTTAAAACGCCCCCGCAGATAATAAAAATGCTTGTCTATAGTCCTAGTACCTTAGACAATAAGAGGGGTCTCTAAAGAATGCGACCATTGGAGATAGATCCGTATCTCGGGCTTTTCTAGCATATTTTTTTAAGCGAAGGGTGGATTTTAAAGCTTATTTTAAGTTGGTGGTAGATTTAGACAATACTGTAAAAGGCAAATGGCGCGCGACGGGGAACTTTAAATCGTCATTACACGGGTTAGAGCGTTTTTATATCTGGAAAAGCAAGGTGCTTAGTTTAACATATTTCCGCGGTATAGTAGCGTTTATACGGCGTGTTCTTTAAGTATATTTATAGGCAAACGGTATGGGAACGGTACAATGTAATGTAGAAGCTGAAGAAGCTTAGGGGCTAAGGGAGCCGTAAGCGCCCGTCGTAAAATTCGCTATACGCGCGCAACCCGGGTTCATCTCCGTAGATATGCAATGCAATTTTAAGTGTCAATTTACCACTTTCTCAGCGGTGAAGAAACATATCGTTAGGATGTATGAAATTCGTCAATCCACTGAAGCAGTGTCTTAAAATAATTGCTCCATAACCCGTTCACAAATGAGATGATGTCTGTGCTAAATCATGAGACGTAAACAGACTGTAAATGACTGAAATGACAGAGGTCAATCGATGGATTCGGCAGCGTTCGGGAAATGATGTCACATCTTCTCGTTAGGTATACCTCAAAACCTAAAAACTAGATTGTACAACCAGTGCGTGTTGCCAGTGATGACTTTCGAATCTGAGAAGTGGTCCTTCACTTTTGACTATATGAGGACGCTCAAGGTCGCTCAGCAAGCTATGGAGAGGACTATGCTTGGGGTTTCTCTGCGTGATAAACATACAAATGAGGATATCCGCAGTAGCTGACATAGTCCAACGGATTAGTAAGCTAAAGTGGCAATGAGCCGACCATATAGCTCGAGGAACCGACAACCGATGGCGAAAAAAGATTCTCGAGTGGCAGCCTTGTACCGGTAGGTGTAGTGTAGTGCAAAATCGCCATTAGATGGAGTGACGACCTGGTAAGACATGCAGGAAGTTGATGGATGCAAGTGGCTCAGGATCGTGCTTTGTGACATTCCTAGGGGGTAGCCTTTGTTCATCAGTGGACTTTTGAAAGGTTGTAATGAATAATTTGTTCAGGGTACTCGGTTTTTATCAAAACTTTACCTGCCCTGTTGTGTTCCGATTTGAAGAATATAGATAGCCATTATTATTCATATTAGGCATCCGTAGCCTTTGATAGTCTTCTTTGTTGAACGTTGGTTTGGTGACGGTTGTTGCCCGTAGACTGCAGTAGCCACTTACCATTAGATGGACTGAGAAGTCCGTTTGTCACTTCAGTTTTATTAAAAAATAAAATACCATCACCATCACATATTAATTAACGATTGTTCGAAAAATTAACCAATATTTTTCATCCTCATCATCATACTGCCAATACAAATCGTCTGTTAAACATCGGACTCCTATAATAAATGCCACAAAACTCGGTCCTGAGAAACCTGCATCCATTTTCTCTATCTCTTACCAAGTCATCACTTCATGTAGTAGAGAGTGGCTCTTCGATGACCCCAACACTTCGATTACGGGTTGTCTGTTACTTAAGAACCTTTCTTTCCCATCGGTTACCGTACCGACACTCTAGCTGTACATGACCGGACCATTGATATTTCAGATTACTCATCCGTTGTCTAACATGCAGAAACCCCGAGCATAGAGCTTTCTATAGCTTACCGAGCTAATTTTTTTACCTTTATTGAATTACATTTAATACACATCCTGTATGTAAACAAAAGAAAAGGAACAGATAATAACAATAATAAAACAAGCAATCCTTTTCCCTCGCATTGTAAGGGCCTGTACACACTGTTCCCCAGAGCATTCGCGAATTACGCACCTGCCTGCTCGCGTCTTTATTTATTGCAATCATTTAATGCTTCAATAGTGCTCAGATTGACAATTTATAATAGCTTATTTGTATTCTATATTAATCTAATATGATATAATTCTAACTTACATACTGTAGGTAATTCTAAGTTGAAAGAACTTGGTCCCTGATCACAAGCAGTACGAATAAAATTAAAAAGTAAAAGGGTCGTGGTAAATCGGGATTTAAAATTGCAATTAATTATTTCATCCAAAGCTTTTTCAAACTAATAATGGTGATAAAGGAACACAAAGTCAACTTGTTGGTAAGTAGATGTTGAGGCTCTCAGAGATCTATATCGACACTAGCCTAATCGTGTGTTGGAATCCACCATTCCATTACTGCTGTGAACTGCTCCTAGCACAAGCATTTTAAGCTTACTAGGAGTGGTTAACGGAATATACGTAATGTTAAGAATAACTAGTATTTTTTTCTTTAAAAAGCCTTGTCATCTCTGAGGATTAAGATTAATTTTTTTGTAGAATTAGGGTGACAAACGAGCACACAGTCCACCTGATAGTAAGTGGATCCTGTGGCCCATAGACATTTATCTTCAACTAAGGATCAAAACGCAAATGAGTTGTCACCTTTGAGGGCTGAGATGGAATGCCTCGATTCCAGTAAAAAGGATCTCCGGCTCTCTACACTCAACTATATTATTCTGTGAGAGTATTCTGTGAGAGTGTGGTCATGCCCTGGTCGAGCCGACCCGTTCGTGCTACAACTATAATATAACTGCAGTGTGGCTCTACCACGTAAAATGTAGAAACTTCTTTCCAATAAAAACGAGTTTCCGGTTCTCTACACTCATCGTACGAAACGCAGCAGCATTACGCTGCTATTTTACGCTGGTATTCTGTAAGAGCGTGGTCCTGCCTCGATCGTGTCGATCTATTCGTACTATAACTTTAATATAGCTGCAGCGTGGCCATACCACGTAAAATGTCTTCTTTCCAATAAAAATTAGTCTCCGGTTCTCTACTCACCATACGAAATATAGCAGCATAAAGCTGCTATTTTACACTGGTATTCTCTACCATAGTTTCTATACGTCTCTATCAGTATAATACTATTTTAGTTACATAAACTTTGTTATTCTAAGCAGTTCATGACTGGACATAGGTCTTGCATAGATCTCTTCCACAGATTTACTTTCACACTAACCTTAATCACGATACATATTGGGTAAACAAACTGGCGATCGTTGTAACGTCTTGCATTGGTGGTCCATTCGCCTACCCGGATATTTTATATCTAACACATATTATTTGAGACTAGTTACAGGCTCCGGCTTTGCTTTACGTTGCTCTATATATAACACAGCTTTCTTAGCTCTACGCACGAGAATGCGTCGTTATTTAGATTCAAGATAACTATCAAAGAATATTTATTCTATAAACTTTTTCGATTTCTCAAAAAAAATCTTCAAGTTTTTCGGATAAAATATGGTGTAGATTACTACTGGCATTGCTATCTGTTCTTCAAGTTTATTTTTAATCGATGAAGCCATTCCGAAGATTAGCCTGGATAGACAGATAGACAAACAGACAGATTTAAAAAAAAATTGTTCGCGTCTTAATGGCATGCAAATAATCTCCCCTGCTCAATAAAACGCTGTTATTTGGATATTATCGACAGATATTTTTATTTTATTATATGTATAGATATTTATAGAAGAATTTGTATGTATAATTCGGGTTTGAATCGAGTTTTAGGTGTCGAGCGCTAAACTAAGACTAGACTATATCCGGAGATCTGCACAGTTTTTAATCCGTAAACAATCTACAACCGATGTGAAATAAAGGTTTTCCAGTGGAAGTCCCGCATGGGAAAGCACAGTCTAGATTCTAGAGCAATGGTTCTTAGCCTTGAAAGCATCCCTGTAGGCACCCGAAGTCGTCCGCCTAACAGTCTCTCACATATTAAAATGAAGAAAATCTTTTTGAAGATGATGTGTAGATTGTGCCGATGCGGTTTATAATTCAAGGTATTGTAAAATTAAATTAAGAAATGATTAATAATAATGCCACACGTTAAGTTGTGTATGTGTTAATTATAGAAAAAATTTAAGAACCAAATAATCAAACCTTCCAACATCTAAAAGTTGGCGGTACGAGGCAAAAAAAATCAACCAAATGGTCTCTCATCAGAACCATTGGTCTAGGGCGACCAAGGAGCCGAAAAAGTTGATGAATGAGCCCGGCTTTCTTTACCGTGCACATGTTTGTGATTATAGTTTTTGGTGATGGTTACTAGGTATTTTGCCAACACCATTTAGGTACTAGTAAGTGTTGATGGAACACAAAGATGGTAACGCGCATTAAATAAGCTAAAAAAAGCCTTTTCGCTCTTGCCATAAAGACACACTTATTGTAATCGGATGAAAAGACAGATATCGCTACATTATTCCACTTATTTGCTGATATAATGATACAGTACCCGGATGACCGAGCTTTGCTCGGTTTTTTTAAGTTACATTTATTTACAAATTACATGAATAATAGTTTTGATCTTATTGACATAATAGAAAAAAATGAACTGGTTATTTGAATAAAAAATCATGAGTGCAATTCGATTAATTAAAATTTTCGTATTTTTAAAAAATACTAAAAAAGGGGCTCGAAATAATAGATTTTCTCACAAAAGAAAGGAACTTGAAAAAAAAAAGGAAAAAAGTCGGACTCAAGACGGGACGCGAACCACGGAACACCGATATCACGCCCAAATAACATCCCATCTGAGCTATTACGATCGTTAGTAACCTGACAAAATTTACCTTCTTATATTGCATAGCAGCTAGCAGTTTTTTTATTGGCTGAAAACACGGACAAAGGGACATTTTCTAAAAATAAATCCTAGCTAGATCGATTTTTACCCTCGAAACTCTTATATATATATATATATATATATATATATATATATATATATATATATATATATATATATATATATATATATATATATATATAATCTGTATTATGCAATGATAATGTTTTAATTTTGACAGAGTAAACATGAGTTATCAGTTTATAGTGCCACCAACTTCAGGTTCAGGTGGACAAAATTGGAACAAAGGTCACCATTTTATAAACGACATTTCGCTGTAAGCTATTATTTATTCTGTGCTGCGATGAGAGTGCTTTGTTTGATTTCATTCTTAGACCATTCAACCCAATGAGGCTAAGATTTCATTGTGAAAAGTGCAAATAAATATATATTTCTTCGGTAAATTTCTTTAAGTGGCAGTAGTAAGCTCTCCATTAGCGACTCTGTCAACTAGATAGTAAAGTTGGTGGTACAATACCATGCGATGGCGTTACTAATGCGATGTAATGACGTCACTGCCGTTTGAATTTACATTTTATTAAAACCATTGTGCATGCATGCCTTGCGTAAAGCGCGTAAGTATTGCCCTACTAGCGCCTAAAAATCAAGAATCCAACGTTTTCCAATGAATGAAATCGTATAATCAATCATATTGTACACGTATAAATGATATAAAAAGCACATTGTCAGAAATATAAACGAAGGTTGAGCGTATTATTATTATTTTTAAATCGAGTTATTGCTATTTTTACATTAATAAAGTGGTTTCAGTGGCTTATGGTGTTGATTTATCAATTCCGCATGAGAGGGGAAATATATATAACGCGATAACTTTTGAACATATCAATTGTTCAACTCAATCTATTTAATTGTAATATAACATGAAAATCATTTTTTTATTAATTTTCCTTAATATTTTTAGTAAATTTTCAAAAAAAATACTAAAAACATTCTACTTCTCTATTGTGTCATATCTATTATCTTTAATTTTATAAGTACTTTTCAAGTATCAAATGATATACAGAGATTAGTTTTGTGATTTTTACAAGACGAGAAGGGGTTGATAAATTTTTACACCACCACATCACAACAAGTGTAATTTTTTAAAAGGGATTTAGAGGACTTTCTTTCATTCTAAGCGTATCAAATCGAACGTAATATGCTTTATCGCGCATTTTTTTCGAGGGGACACGATATACAACATTAGTTTAAATTTCGAAATGACAGCTTCGTAAAAATACCTTGAACGCTAAATTGAGGGTAAGAATTTGATTGTAATTAACAAATATTTGCATAATATCACCAGAGTTAATTTAACATATTTAATTTTTTGTGATGTGTAACTGGCCCCGTAGTAAACAAGTTCATTAAAAAAAAATACATATCATATCCTAGAGAAGGTAATGATATGATTAAAACTACTTTTACTGATTTTATCGCGTTTATTTTTACTTTTTATTTTTATTTTTAATTCCCGACGTTTCGGGCGCTTTCCAGCACCCATGGTCACGGGGGACTGAGATGACTGACGTCCCGATGTCATTGTTAAACCCGGAGTACCTTCCTAACCTAAAATACCTAACCTAAAATATAAGAAATCATTAAGGTAATGATATATTTTTATTATTTAAAAAAAATTATGGACCTCTTTTACTTATCATCATTATCATCATCATCACTACAGCCCTTCACAAGTCCACTGCTAATCATTGGCCTCCCCCAAGGAATGCTACAAAGTACGGTCCTGAGTCACCTGTATCTATCGACTTCCTGCATATCTTACCAGGTCGTTACTCTATCCAGTGGGGGCGCCCTACACTTCGCCTACCGGCACGAGGCTGCCACTAGAAAACCTTTTGTCCCCACGATTGTCGGTTCTTCGATCTCCGTTTTTTCATTCCCTTTTCAGTTCATCCGTTGGGCTATGTTGATCACTCTGGTTCTACTGCGGATATCTTCATTTCTTTTACTTATAACATGCCATAATATCCTAAATAATGAACTGTGTAGTAAGAATACCCACCACTTCATATCGTTTCGTAAGAGTCGTGGAGTAGACAGAGACGACAAAGAGAAACTGACACAGGAGATGAGCGGCAAAATTTTTTATAACAACTCAAAACAATAAAATACTGCGATTGCCAACCCGCCTGCCAAAGCGTGGGATCTACGGCAAAATGCACCCTATTGCTTACAGGAAAGGCTTGTATTCAACTGTGAACTTTTGAAAGGCTGTAATGGTATACCTAGAGAATTGAAGAGTGCAATGAGGTCTCTACGTCATTTATATCACGCGGATAATGAGAAAAAAAAAACATGGCGAACTGTGGTACCGCACATTTCCTCAAGTATTTCCCATGCAACCTGCTTTTATACTTATGTATTTATACATCTTGGTAGCTCAGATGGTTGGTGCACGCTTTAAACTTCACAGTACACGAGCAACCCGGGTTCGATTCCCGCTGGCACGAATGAAATTGTTAATTGCAATTTTAAGTGCTGTATTTACCACGTGCTTGGCGGCGCAAGAAAAAATCGTGAGAAAACCTGCATGTCTAAGAAATAAAAAAAAATTCGAAGGCATGTGAAGTTCGCCAACACGCATTGAGGCAGCGCGGCGGACACTTCCTTGCCCTAAAACCCTCTCAGAAATGAGAGGAGGCCTGTGCCCAACAGTGGGACGTATATAGGCTGTAACTTTAACTTTTAACTTTATATTTTGGTAATATACAGCCGTTTTAGCTATAGTTATATTATGGATTTGCAACTTTTATATAAGATATTTAGAAACAGGTTAGATTGTCCTTTATTACTAAGTAAATTTAATTTTCGTATCCCAAGTAGATATCCTCGTAAGTACATTACTCCTCTTTCGCCGCCCCTTCGTAGAACTGTACTAGGATCTAATTCCCCTATACCCAGACTTTGCAGACTTCTAAATACTTATAATAACGTAGTAGATATTCACCACGACTCGTTTAACGTTTTTCGGTACAAAATTTATCAAACTATTAATATTTCTTTGTAGAACCTAATTTTTTTTCGTATTAATTTAAGTACCCGGTTGACCGAGCTTTGCTCGGTATTTTTCGCTCGATTTTTTTAATTCGTGTGTTTTGGAAATTATATTTAGATACAAATTACATACTGATGAATTATAAATAATATTTTTTGATCTTAGCGACATAACAGAAAAAACGGAACTGGTTATTTGAATAAAAAATCATGAGTGCAATTATTTTTATTTAAATTTTCGTGTTTTTAAAAAATACTAAAAAAAGGGCTCGAAAAAAATATATTTTCTCAAAAAAGAAAGAAACTTGAAAAAAAAAATAAAAAGTCGGTCGGTCGGTCTGGGCTCGAACCGGGGTTTTACGATTTTGTGACCGCCCATTATACCAATAAGCTATTTATAATCATTACCAAACTGTCAAAATTTACCTTCTTATTCTAACTATATTGTAGCAGTTTTTAATTGCCTAAAAACACGGACAAAAAGACATTTTCTAAAAATAAATCTTAGCTAGATCGATTTATTATCCCCGAAACTCCCTGGACACTAAATTTTATGAAAATCGTTGGAGCCGTTTCCGAGATCCCGATTATATATATATATACATATATACAAGAATTGCTCGTTTAAAGGTATAGGATTTTTTCTTAATTGTGTATTGTATATTTTTGGCCATTATGTAAAGGCTAGTAGGAAATGCTGTGAGCAATAAGCATGCAGTGTTTACCTATTCTTGAATGTGCACTGAGTTTATATCACTGTCTTAGAATTAAGCATAAGCATTAGTGTAACATTTGTTGGTGAACCAAATAAATAAATAAATAAAAACAAATAAATAGCCGTAAAATATAATCACTAGTTCAATATTAACAATCATCGTTTTCTCTTAGAGAGTTCTGAGCATAGACAGTGTGACATATTTCATACACTTTTATTTTTCATAGCCGCATTTCGTTAGCTCCAGAGAATAGGTGGAAACCAAGAATAGGTGGTTAAACAGTAATTTAAAACTGCCTGCGTTGAAAAGTTTACAAAAAACCTTGCCCTTCCTTTTCTTGTACTTCTGCTTGATATCATATAGCTTATGTTACTCCCACAATCAAGGTTAATCTAACAATATCTCATATGTTAAAATCCATTAAGCACTTTAGGCTACAGACATACATACTTTGAAAAAAAATATCTCCCTTCTGAGGCAGGCGGATAAAGAGGAATTTCGATTATCATCATCATTCTCTAGACCATTTCCCATTATCTGGGGTCGGCGCAGGAAATCTTCTTGTTCCATTCCTCTCTATCAGCCGTCATTTCCGTACTTACTCCTTTCATTCTCATATCACTCTTCACACAATCGATCCATCTTTTATTCGGCCTTCCTCTGCCCGTGTGTCGCTCCACACTCATATTCAACACTTGTTTTGTGACATGACTTCCATCCCTCCGCATCACATGCCCAAACCACGCTAATCTGCTTCCTCTCACCTTTTCTACCACTGGCGCTACTTTCAGGCTTCCTCTTATATACTCATTCCTTATCTTATCCATCCTTGTCACACCACACATCCATCGTAACATTCTCATTTCATTCGCATGCAATCCATTTTCATCCTTCTTCTTGACGGCCCAGCATTCACTTCCATACATGACGACAGGTCGGATGATCGATTTGTAAATTTTCCCCTTCAGCCTTATTGGCATTCGGGGATCGCACGTTGTGGCTGTGACCTGTCACCATTTCATTCACCCTGCGTTAATCCTATGCTGCACAGCTCTATCTATTTCGCCGTCGCCTTGAATGAGGGAACCGAGGTACATGAAATCTGAGCAGGTAGGCAGTATAGCGCCATCCAACGACATGGGTACAGGACTGGAAAGACCGCCGAAATCACAGCACAGATATTCGGTTTTGGATCTGCTGATCTTCAAGCCAACACTTTCCAGCCTCTGTTGCCACCCCGTCAGTCTGCTTTGTACCTCGATGCCTTCTTCCCCGACAAGCACGATGTCATCGGCAAAGAGCATGCCCCAGGGTGCCTCATCCTGCAGGTCCGACGTCAAAGCGTCCATAATCAGTAGGAAGAGATAAGGGCTCAATGCCGACCCTTGGTGCAGCCCTACAGCCACAATCAAGAGGAATTTCGATATCATAGATTAAAAAAATATTATATACTTTTGGTCGGTTTCAATCACGTTGATGACCTTCAATGAAATCGAATATATTTAAAACGTGAAAGCACTCCTATTCAACCCTATCCTGTATCCTACGAAATGCCTATACTTTCAAATCATGACAAGTTTGAGCATAAACATTACATTCAGATCTAGAAAATCTAAATCGACGATAATCAAGATATGCAAGTTTTAAAATATTATAAGAAGAATTTAAAGTTAAGTAGACCTTAACATTAAATTTTTGCTTCATTTTTGGCCAGGTAAAATATGTCCTATAGCCGGACTCAAGTAAGATCCTTTTCTGAGAGGTTTATAGAGCAATAAGCCTTGTGGTAAGTGGATGCTGTGGCCAATAGACGTCTACATCTATTGTCGGTTAAGAACAAAATGCAGATGTGTCAGAGACTCCTGAGGAATAATATGAAATACTCACTACATAAAACACAGCAGCACAAATCAGCTATTTTACGTTGGTATTCTGTGAGAGCTTTGTTCTTCCCCGGTCGAGCAGATTCCTTCGTGTTACCACCACAATATGGCTGCACCATGCTCTACGTAAGGGTTAACATCGTTACCAAAATGCTTTAAAAATATATGTTCTTTATTTAAATGCTTAAGGAATAGGCGCTCTTACAATTCTAGCAATTCCAGGTCAATCTATTGATAATTTACTAAATAAACTTTCATCGAGTCATGGAAGCTATCCATTCTAACTAATGCTGCGTAACGTAGCATTCACCTCGGCAGGTATTCAAGTCCGGTACGCCGTGTATTTACATATAAATTGCGCCTTCCCAAACTCTATCTCGCTACTTCGCTGTGACATCCATCTCCGCCTTAACAATGAGGCGCGACGGTTGGAATGTTAGATGTTTGTATTTGTCGGCTAATTTCAGAGATCATTTTTATAAATAAACGTAAACATTTGGAATTACTTGGATAAATATCTGGAAGTCGTTATATTGGGTCAAATATTTGAAAGTCCAAATTTTAATATTATTCCGCGTTTTAACATCATTAAGTCGAATTCTTTTTTGCTCCTTAATTACCAGCCCGCACAAGTCGTTCTACCCTCCTGTTGTGAACGGTTTGCTTTCATGATCACACTTGGCTAGCGTATTGATGATATAACTAGAAAAAATAGTTATAGAGAATTGCAGCGATTTTAGTCTTCAAAATATATCCTTATAACATCCTCTTTCCAATGTTATATTATGTTGCGGAGTAATGTCTCTTCCTTTCACGTGTACGTGGCGCTGCATGTACAAATATTGTAACAACAGCTGTATAAGTACGATACGAACACTCGGATCGTGTTAAAATTCCCGTCGCGTCACTCGCTGCTTGAAGTTTCGCCGGCACCAGATAATCCATCTAAAGGCTAGTAGATTAGAGTTGCTACGGATATATATGTATGCATATGCAGGTATATGCAGATATATTAAACGGATTCTATATAATACCTGATATTGGTGTGTATCAAAGAAGGAATAGTAAAGTTGGTAAGAATTACTTCGCCCACATCCGCTCAATAATGTACCAAACTTAATATAATGGATTTTCGCAAAGTAAAACCTGATTCTATTAATTATCAGAAGGAATAAATAGTATTTATTCGTAGCTATAACACAAAACCTCATAATAAATTCAAGCCAAACCAGTGAAAGAAAAAAAGAATATTGAAATAATCATAAGCTACAGTAACACAAGCTAGGGCGTAATTAACGATATAAGGCATCCTTATTTATAATTAAACACTAGCTTCTATAGTCAACCAAATCTAAGAAATATAATATTTTGACAGCTGTCAGACTTATTGCACCGGGCATGCCAATCAAAAATTGGGAACGTACAATATTCGATTCTTAAAAAAATCGATATCAATTGTTTAGAGTTGGTAATCATTTACAGTTTGATTTAAATAATACCAGAATAACTTAAAAACGGACAATTAAAACACAAGATTTATCAGTTTGTACGTACCTATTTGTTGTTACTGCTTATTTCTAGAGGCACAGTTATAAAATTTTTGGATTTAAACTAGATTAAAAATAAATTTATGCAATCATGACCAGTGTTTGTACTGTTGAGCTGTCGTTGTTTAGGTTAATTATTATGTGTTTTTCAATAATTCAGTCGAAATTAATGTCTCTTTCTAAGTCATCCATATTTTTTTTTTGTTTTTTTCCACCACTTTTGCCCAATGATCCTTTGTGACATTGGCACATGCTTCAACGAATATAGAGGAAACTGTCCAAAAAGTTAAAGCCGAGTCACAAAATAAGAAGACAAACACAAACTCACAAATTACGCGCAGTAAGCCCCCTAAATGGCGGATATTTAAATTACGTAGTAGTTTTTTCAGCGTGGCCTTGTATATGAGTTATTTGCCTACACAAATTTATGTTGACAAATTAAAAAAAATTGTTTTATCCATGATTCAAGTAATTAAAGGAATTTTAAAAATAAAAATTTAATTAAACAAATAATACATTAAAATAATTAATGATTCGATTACTGTAATATGTTTACCGATTATTTGAATATTTTTGCCGAATATTCGCATAACAATGAATTTTAATCATACAAACACTACGGTAATGTACATAGCGACCTATCATAGATAGCGACATATCATGTAAAAAAAAGTTGATACTGGTTATTTTTAATATTTTGCTTCGTTTGAAAAATTCATTTTTAAATTAGTGATAAAAAACTATACACGTAATGAAATATAGATGACTTCATAATTCTTCGGATTTACGTAAAAGGTTACTTTAAATCGTGTGAGTACGCTTGTGCAAAGTTATTGCTGAATGAGTAACGTGAAACGTCAAAAGGTATTTGTTAGATTTGGTTGACTATAATATATCTGACTGAGAAAACAGAAAAAAAAGATAAAGAATGCAAAAAAAAGCTATTATTTTTAATTACTGTTTATAGAATAAGGGTGAGTGGATGCTGTAGTCCATGTATATCTGCCTCTGATTATTACCTCTGAGGTATGAATAAAATCACCTGGTTTCCAATAAAAAGGGCCTCCCTTTTTCTGCACTCACCTTACAAAACACAACACTCACGCTGGTATTTTGTGAGAGTGTGGTCCTTCCCCGGTAGAGCCATACGTGCTACAACCATAATATAGCTATTACCAGGCATAAAACATTAGTTGTTTTTTGTGTTATGTTCGAATTAAAATAAGTTTTATATTGTCGTTATAATCAAATCCTAAACGATTTAATTCATAGTCTATTAACCATTGATCCGCGGCTGCAGTCTCACCCGTGTTGTTTCACCCTAACGTCAAGATATCGACAGGGTTAACATCGCCGCCAGTGACAGACATACGAACGAATTGTTCGAAGGGGATTTATGGGCTTTTTGTTAAGGAATACTAATGTTTTGTACTGTATGACTGTAACATGTAATAGGGTTTTTATACTATGGGCTATTATGAGAAACGTAGAATTTTTTATTGTAAATTAAATAATAGAACCTATTAGATTAGAACTACGGTTGCGCTTTAGGTTTTTTTTTTATAGAATAAGGGTGACAGACAAGCAGTCCACCTGATGACAAGTAGATACTGTAGCCTATAGACATCTACATTTATCCTTGATTAAGAATCAAAACGATGACAGATGCGTTGTCACCTCTGAGCACTAAGACGGAATGCCTGGTTTCCAGTAAAAAAGGTTCAGATCTCTACACTCGCTATCAAAGCACAGCAGTATTAAGTTGCCCGGCCGAGCCGACCCATTCGTGCTACAACCATAATATTATATATAGGTGTTATGCTGGCTTACATGTTGGCCGAGCGAAAGCGAGTACCAACATATAAACACACCTTTTGTCTAGCCTCGCCATTGCTCGTCATCGCTCGTCTAGCTGCCCGAGTGCAGGCCAGCCCCAACGTGTATACGGTTCATTTGGCATGCTTATCCACCACACGGGATCTTTCGCTATGACTCGCCTCACTTCGGAACAGTGTCGGTTTTTCTGCACAAATCAAAGGCGCTCGCCTGCACTTGGCAAGTCGTGCTCACATGTTATTCGGCCATGTCAGTATGTTAACTCATTCAAACTTGGCCAACATGTAGACTAAAACCATGGAGTGTAGAGGTAAGGAGAACCGTCTCACATGGAGAATAGTAGAAAAAGTGTCCACCGGTAAGCAGTAAGTAAGAGTTCCACAACAGCGCTAGAGTAGCTAGAGGGTATGAAATGAACTTAGCGGTTGTCGACGGAGTGAAGTTTGCTGAGTTGAGAAATTTAATATTTGTGGTGACTAGAGTAGTTGATGAAACTGCCGTATCTAAAACCTCAAGTATTCAGGTTTTCTAAAATAATTTAGTAAATATAACCTAGAAAACATCGCCGTGAATCACGTTGAGAGTGATTTTAAAATAAAAAATTTGAAAATAATAAAATATTTGTTATAAAAAAAATTATAGTGGAAGTTTGTGCAGTAAAAAGTTCTTTGAAAGTTACTGTGGCGCCATTCTTATTTAACGCTTTCCTACGTGCACTATTTAAGACAGACATTTCACACAGAGACGGTGCTCCTCTTGTATCAATTTACCTACGCTCGCGATGATTGAGGCTTGACGAACATGTATTGCTGGCTTTAGTATTCCTCTTCCGCGTAGCCGTCCATCTGGGGGTAGGGGGTATTCCTCTTAACTATTCCTACCGCTAAATAGCAGTGGCTGCACTGCCGTTTTTCAGTCTGAAGGATTTAGGGAGCCAGCATAATTTCAGGCTATGATGCATACCATCTTAATTCTTACTGGTGACAAAGTACGTCCAGCCTTTTTTAAAAGTTAGTTGCTGGTGGCCATATGCTGAATAAATCACTTCCAATTGGGTGCACAGAATGTGTGTGCAATGCCGTTCGAGTGAAATTATACATCATATAGACCAGGGATGTTACGGATCCCATCCGCGGATGTGAATGCGGATGCGGATTTTTGAACTTTCACATCCGTGGATGCGGATGCGGGTATTTAAGATCTTATATAAATATAGTATATAAATGAACAATTAAAACAATATTAAAGTAATTATTAACATTTTTATTAATGAAAATTATAGACGGGCAAAGCTCGCGCGCTGAACTGCCTTAGCCTAGCGCGTATTATCCCGCAATGAAACAAAGAACTGATTTTAAGCTAACGCCCTAACGGTTAAGTTATTTTCTCATGTATAATATAATAGCTTAGAATAAAATTAAAAAATAATCAAGGTATATCCGTGTTGCAAACAAAAGTGGGCGGAGTGCTTTATTTAACATCCTTTTAAATTTTTTAATTTCTTTTCTTAAAACTCGGGTTCGATCCCCACCGCCACCAGAACAATTGTTAATTGCAATTTTAAGGTGCTGATTTTCCACGTACTATATATATATATATATATATATATATATATATATATATATATATATATATATATATATATATATATATATATATAAATTCACCACGATGCCTGAGAAATATGATAATGAAGCTATCTATAATATTGTTAAATAATTATATTTCTTTTTAATAATTTATATTTATCCAATGATGTAATTCAGTTTTTTTCTTTTTATAATCCTTTTATTTACTAAATAATCAATGCACGTTTTGATTTCCTATAAAAATACAATTATAATGTGTAATTTGTTATGAAAGTGATCTTTGCATTACTCTGTCTATTACTGGGTCGGCTCGACCGGGGAAGGACCACGCTCTCACAGAATACCAGCGTCAAATAGTAGCATAATGCTGCTGTCTTTCGTATGGTGAGTGTAGAGAACCGTAGACCATTTTTACTGGGAACGAGTCATTCCGCCTATATAAACAGCTAGTCATGAAAATTAATATGTGCGCTGCTCACACCACGTAGATTGTCGGACGATTAGTTTCAGAGGAGATAGCGTTGGAGTGACGGATAAGGGGCTAAGACGGATAAGGGGCTAAGACGGATAAAGGGCTAAGACGGATAAAGGGCTAAGACGGATAAAGGGCTAAGACGGATAAAGGCGACAGAGGGATAGAAACTAGGAGTTGGCCAACACCATCTCCCTAACAACAACCCAAAATTATAAAAAAAACTGGCCAACTCGCCGTGGCAACTTTGGCAAAATCCTCACTATGAGGCAGTCTATGGTGGAGGCCTGTCTTCAGGGTGGACATTTACGAGCTGTAATGATGTATCTACTAAACAGAAAGAAGGATTCCTTAATTTTTACTTCTACTTTCAAACGTAGTGGTGGATCATACTACAATATAAAGTGACCTACAAGATGTTGTGAGATACCATGGCTGTGCTTTAAGAGTCTGCAGAAATTTAATAGTTAGGTATTAGTAGACTTTTAAGGCGCCGCCGGGTATTTACGACATAAGAGAATCCACTACCCCTTGGGTATCGTCCCATGGGTGTCGTTAGAGGCGACAGATAGAAACGAAACTAGAAAGCAGCAGGGTCCTCATGATAAAAATTAAATTTAAAAAAAATCTAACCATTTTCGTAATGCTAAAAATTTGAACGCTCAAAAACCATTATTTGTTTCGATTGTCTTAAGAACCAAAAGAATTTATTTCAAGGTCCGTTTAGCGTCAACCCTTCCGTTTCTAATGGTACTCGTTCTTGAAGAATTAAAAGTGTAATTCGTAGGTATTAGAGGGTTAACATTTTATTGTTAGTGGCGCAGGCAAATTGGCCATCTTACGCCTTTTAATGTTATTTTACAGCAGTTTTACGATTTAAAATTTAAGTTAAAATTACGGAAAGAGGTAATGTTATTAGATACAGATCGCAAATCGGATTAAGAATCGAGTTTTAATTTACGTTCCCTCGTTAAATTGATAAAATCTATATTAACTTAAATATACCTACTAGTTTTTATTGCCTAATGTGGCAATTTAAATTTATTTTAAATCAGGATAAATTAAATTAATAAAAATTCTAATGAAGTTATTTAAATTAAATAATATTTTCAAATGAAAACCATACACAAAATTATAACAGAACTAAAAGAATTAATAATAAATTTTAATTTACCAGTTCTCTTGCGCATAGTATCTGAAACAAGGTATATTTGAATATTAATACATTTTATTATATTATACATAATATAAACGGTCTTATGCTTAATTTTTTGTGTAAATTAATATACCTTATTGAAATATCTAACAGCACTAATGCATAGCGTGGCCAATAATTTTACATATATACAGATCAATAAATCAAATCCGCAAAATTTCTAGACTGCTCCCACAGTTAAAATAATATTTGCTTTAAGTGTCTTTTCGTTTTGTAAGTTCATAATTACGTCAAAATAATTTCATTTTCATTTGTAATACCTACCTAATATAATAATTTTTTATTCAATATTACAGGTAAATCTTATAATCATTAATTTAAATGAATAAAACTAAAAATAATTAATTAACATAATAAACAAATTAAAGGAAAATAGTGTTTAACAAAATTATAGAGCATAAAAAGCTTAACTTAATTAAAAAATACTTGCTAAGTCGCCGCCGTCTGTTGGTAGTGTGCTCAAAAGACTGGCTGAGTTGCCTCGCTGTATTGCGAGGCTGATCCGCTGACCAAAATAACTTCAGGCTTTTGGGGCACCAGAGACATTGACAAGGCGTGATGAGATATCTCTGTACAAACGTCTTGCTTCAGGACCCCACGGCCCCAGCGTTTCTACAAACGGCACGAACAACCACATGAGGAAAGAAACCATGTGGTATACTACATAAACTGTCTTACTACTGTCTATCATAACACAATCATAGGCAACTGAAATTAATGTTATTTTGGACTGAATTCGCTATTATTTAAAAATATCCTTCTTTTTCCAAAAGTTAGTCGTCCTATATTTTTAACATTATAAATGTTTGAAATTCATCTAAAAGGATTTTTAAGAAAAAGATTTTATAGTGGTGTATAGAAAGTTGAATAAAAATTAAATCTGATTAAAACAAAGTTAGATACTACTAGCGCCATCTTACAGTTCCTTGCGGAACATCGAAGTGCTACGTTTATTTCCAATATTAGTTCTTGACACTAGATGGCGCAGCTAGTTACGAACATTTATGGTACAAAATAAGTTTCGTTCCATAAATGTTTTTTCATTTAATTATTCATGTGATTCTGATGAAGTGACTGATGTTATTTCATAAAATTATCAACACGTTACATATTAAAATAAAAGAAGTAATCCAATAATAAGCTATATTCTATTTCAGTTCTTCAACAGTAACACCGATACGTAATCTTTTATTATATAATCAAAGAATACGTATCGTATCGGTTATTGTTACAGTTATCGGTAAGTTAGGTATCTTTATTATATCGTTTTTTAAAGAAAGAAATTGAGAATTTTGAAATTGAGAAAGGTAGTTTTTCGAAATTACTTTAAATTATTAATATAATAGCTAATAGTATCTAGATAATAAGTAGTGTTATGAATTATAAAAGATAATTACTTCTTTATTGAAGGAGGGAAAAAAACTTTAAAAAAATACCTAAAAAGAACATAATGATCAAAATTGATTAATGTGGTAAAGAATTATCCGCCCATATTATGTCGTGCCGATATCTTTGCAAATTGATGATTTTGTCATGAATTCCACTATCAGATCTTGACCTCATTTATATCCGATCCATTCTACTGATACAACGGAAGTGTCATTACAGAAGCAGTAACAGAAACAGAATCCTAAAGTAAATTTTGGCAGAAATGGGAACGAAAACGGATGCAGAAGTAGAAAGTGAAGTGTAAATTCTATGTAAAGAGTACAATTCATGACAAATATAATTTTTTATTAAATTAACGTTTAAAATTGAGTAGCGGTGAATTATACTTTAAGACCTAGAAATCTGTTTCAGTGTTCTTCATGCATAAGAATAACTTCGCTAAATAATTGCTCACTGGTGACGCTGCTTGGAGGAACTGTTAAATATTGGCGAACTACATACTCCTGAAGGTACATTACGTCTATAAAAGAGATTGTCACTCTTGTTACTGGTGCAACATGGGTTGTAACATTTGTAATTATGAATTCCTCACTGATGATGACGTTTAATACGTGGTAGAGCCATGCTGCAGTAATATTAGTAGTGTAGTTGTAGCACGAATGGGTCGGCTCGACCGGGGAAGGACCACGCTATCACAGAATAGCAGCGTAAAATAATTGCTTAATGCTGCTCTGTTTTGTATGTTGAGTGTAGAGAACCGGATACCCCTTTTTACTTAAAAAGAGGCATTCCATCTCAGTCCTCACGGGTGACAACGCATCTGCATTTTGATTCGTAATCGAGAATAGATGTAGATGTCTATGGGCCACAGCAACCACTTACCATCAGGTGGACTGTGTGCTTGTTTGTCACCCTACCCTATATAAAAAAACGTAGGTTGGACTTCATTCTCAAATTGGGAAATGGTATGCCGTCATTAAAGTTTTGACCAAAGGAGACAATTTCTTTCTGTATGAAGAATGGGGCCACCACAAATTGTGACGTAACTTAATTAAATGCATGTCGATTTATTCTTTGTAATCTATATATTACAATAGTAATATTAGTTTTAGCGCATCTAACGGGAATACTGAAATATTAAAAATTAAAATATGAATATCTTAGCTTAGTATTTTTCACTGGTATTTTAAGTTAAGATATATAAAGTTAAGATATATAGTATAAAGAAAGCATTTTAGTAGTGCTGTGGAAACTAATAGGTCCTTACATATTATGAAATTGGCGTTTTGTACGGGATAAATATAAAGTCAATTTTTTTTGTAAAATATATTTAATTAAACAAAGTATGCACCGTTGTTATGTGTGCACTTTTGCCATCTCATACGTAGTTCATTGATCCCTTTACTAAAAAAACTGTGGGGACAAGAATAATAAACTCTTTGAAGGCGGTTTGGACTGCCGCATGGGTGTTGAATTTTTTTCCTTTAAGAAGTTGTTCAAATTCCGGAAAAAATGGTAATCTCTTGGAGCAAGGTCCGGGGAGTACGGTGGATGTCGCAGACATTCCAATTGTAGCTCATCTAACTTAGTGTTTTTTTATCGTTTTCAAAATATTTATCTTTTTAATATACAAACTGCAAAAATTTTTCGTTACACGAATACTTTTTCATATTACATTAGCCAGAACACGAATATTAAAACAATTCATTTTTTTAGATGATTCCAGTTAGATGTTTCCAGTTAGCCTTCCATAAAATCTAAAGACCGTTTACTTTGATAAATTATTACCTTTTTTATGTGTAATACCATTAAGTTACGTTAAAATTTCTAGTGGGCCCAAAAACGATTGTCTTCTTTCGTTATAAAAGTTGCGGAAACAGAAGCAAATGATGTCAAAAAGAGTGTCGAACTTTCGCAGTTGCGGATGCGGAAGCAGAGGTCTGTTGCATCACTAATCTATTCCTGAGGTAGGTACAAAGAATAATCGCTGAACGTACATAAAAAATACTCCAACGAATTGAATACCTCCTCTTTTTTTGAAGTCTGTTGAAAAAGTAACTGAGAATATATGAATATTTTGCAGGTCTAGGTGTTGTAGTTGGTGCATTCAATCTAATTGTTTGTAATAATTATGGGCAATCGATCTCCCTATTGACTAGTTTATACAGAAATACGAAATCGATTTAGTCCCTACATTCTTTTAGGCTATTTAAAGTAATTTAGTCGCTCTTTTAAGAATGGTAGGAGTTTGACTAATTGACTCTGGTAACTGAGAATTTTTTTCTGAAAGTGTGTGCTGTTGGCCCTGCGGTCTTTACAGCTTCATTGAAATAGAATTTGATTATGCTGGCGGTGAAGCAGCGCGAAGCGACGACTGCAGTCCCGAGGCACCCCAGCCCCTACTTTCGGAGTGAGGATCCTCTAGTAAGGGGGTCGATGTGATTCAAAAGTCCCTTAGAAGGAGTGTAAGGGTACGAACCTCGGCTTCTATTGCACTGGGTGGTGGTGGGGTTACTGAGATGCTAAAGGAAGCGTTTTTGTACCGGTTCTATACATTTTATCTAAACTACATAGTGGGGATGCCACGCCGGACTGCAGTACTCTAGACCACTTTTAATTAAAGTGTTAAACAGTTTTATTTTCATAGAAGGTTTTTATTAGTTGTTAAGAGAAAATATAGGATATTAAAATTTATAGACACAATGTGTTCGTTGTGAATGTTAAGTTGTTAGTTCGTTGTTAATTTTTGATCAATTAAAACTCCTAGGTCTCGGATGAGATCAGTAGGTATTTTGTATTTTATGTATTATGGTTAATATGGTAGAGTGGAAAATGGTTTGTTTTCTCTCGTAACCTGGATGTGCGTGCAATTCTTGACATTTAGAGACATACAGTGGTTGTTATAGCACCAGATACTTAGACGATTTAAATTTTCTTGCAAGAGTATTTGACTCTATAGGTACTTATGGCTTTCATGATTTTTAAAATCACTCGCAAATAGGTAAAATTTTGAGTGAAGGAAACACAAAATTATGTCCTTTATAAAGGAATTGAATAATAATGGAACTAAGTGTGGTCCTTGAGGAACACCGGAGAGTGCCGGGAATATATCAGATTTGTATCCATTATGCACTACTCTTGAACATTGACTACTTAGTTAAGGGGAGTACCAGTTCAATAGGCTACACTCAATTCAACAACGAGCTAGTTTGAGTAAGAACATTAAAATAATATTATTTGAAACCCTGGGTGGATACTTAATCATTAGTTATATAGCTAACTAAACATAAGTCTTCCCCATAGTCTGACTCATAGGAGGTATTTGCCATATTCGCTCGATACAGGGAAAGGAACGCCATGGGTCTAATTCAGCGGTTGTGGTATCTAGAAATGATATTTGCTTACTGACATGCTAAAATTGAAGTTCCGGTATATATTAATCTAGTATATGAATTAAAAAGCACCCGGTCCTGGCAGAATACAGATAATATGTCTTCTGTGCTTTTATTTGTAATATATTTTAATAAAAAATCATAACTGTGATATTCTTAAATTGAAATAGATATCAGACATAGTTATGATGCAGTATTTTATTTTTGTATTTATTATATATGTACACGCATATTATAGTACTCACACTGTAAAATAAAAGCGGCCAAGAGCGTGTCGGACCACGCTCAGTGTAGGGTTCCGTAGTTTCCCGTCCGTTACAATAAGTGTTCCCACTTATGAGTTTCAAGGTGGGTATCCATTATGTTCGCGCTCCTGCAACTGCTCCCGGTAGTGGGTACCATTATTATAAAGTTCTAATTTTTAGATTTTTTCATATTTTCTAAACTTATGGTTCAAAAGTTAGAGGGGGGGGGGACACACATTGTTTTTTACTTTTGAAGCGATTATTTCCGAAATTATTGACATTATCAAAAAATGATTTTTGTAAACCCCTATTCATTTTTAAATACCTTTCCAACAATATATCACAAGTTAGGGTTGAAATTAAAAAAAAATCACAAATTCCCACTTTACATATAGGGGGGCTACCCTAATAAAACATTTTTTTCCAATTTTTATTTTACCACTTTGTCAGCGTGATTGATACACATATTGGTACCAAATTTCAGCTTTCTAGTGCTAACGGTCACGGAGATTAAGCGCGGACGGACAGACGGACAGACAGACATGGCGAAACTATAAGGGTTCCTAGTTGACTACGGAACCCTAATTACTCCTAATGATGTTTTGTGTATCTTTAAAAGATTTAATAGTTTATTTGTGATCGACACTTTAAAACAATGACAATCACTTGCGTACGCATTACTCGATGTGTGAGTATGAGGAAGCTCTGCTTACGTACTGAGACAACGGATAAACGGTAAGACTAACAGTTCTTAACAAACAGTATCGTAGGTACTGAAAATCGAGGCAACCTTTCCAGCGCTTGGAATAACCACCTAAAGAAACATGCAGGAAGTCGATGGATGCAGGTGGTTAAGGACCGTGTATTGTGTAACTGTGGAGTAGCCATTTGAGCTTTTGACAGAATATTCAATGTTAATATTGGTAACTGTCAAGTGATGGCCCGCTTTTTTCTGGTAATCTGTAATATGTAATGATGATGATGTACTAAAGCAAATAATAATCTTTTTATTGATTATCTCATTGGTTTAGTGGTTATAAACGCTGATGTTTTTATAGGGTAAGGGTGAGAAACGAGCACAAAGTCTACTTGATGGTAAGTGGTTGCTGCTGCCCATAGACATCTATATAAATCCTAGATCAGGAATCAAAATGCAGATGCGTTGTCACCCGTGAGGACTAAGATGGAATGTCTCTTTTCCAGTAAAAAGGGTCTCTTGTTCTCTACACTCACCATGCGAAACGTTGGTATTCTGCGACAGCACGGTCCTTCCCCGTTTGCGCTGACCCATTCGTGCTACAACTATACTACTAAATTACAGGCTGGGCCAAAATCAGTTAAGTATTGGGTTTTTTCGTCAAGGAATTCTCAGTAGCTGTCGGAGTCAAGAAGTTGGCGGTGCACCTGATCTTTCTCTGGTTATATAGGATTGCCATACAATCGGACTATGATAGTGAGGGTCTAGAAAGAAGTTCAACTATGTTTGCATATACACTCGGGCATTATAATCCTGTCCTGCTGAGTCTCCATTAAAACGCCCGGCCGTGAACGAAATTTGGACTAGAACACGTATTTTTTTAAATCTCTTGATTAAGATCACGTTTTTTTTTGATAAACAATGGTTGCAATCGCTTAAGAAATGTTTTTTTCGATTAAGTAGGGAAAGCTTCGTTGGCAGACACGTAGAAAAAATGAAAAAAGAGAGACAGAGAGAGCAGAAGTGACAGAGACGACAATGGACACACTTTATTGTGTCACCCAAGTTTAGTGACTAATTGGTAATACATTGAAGGTGAGCCAAATTAAGTACTCTTACGAGTAACCGACGAGTATATATGCGAAGGTATATGGGTGTGGAAGAAGCGTGATAGCTGTGTCAGACAAATGGAAGGATATGGTTGTAGCCATCTGTCACTACGGTAAACTTCAGCTACTTATCTTAGAGACTTAAGACCGCGGACGTAGAACCCGTGACTTAGCTGTCTGATATACTCTGACGGCTCCGTAGCGCGGTGGCTTACAAATGACTTACAGTGCTACACGTTACACATCGCGGGTTCGAGTCCCGCACGGAACAAGTATTTGTATGGCCTACAAGTAATTGTTCCGGGTCTGGATGTTTGTCCTTGTGAAATTTGTTTGTAAACTGCCCCCACGATACAGGAGAAAATCCTAGTTTCGAGCTAACGTTAAAAAAACTCTTACTAATAACTATAAGACAGGTGGTGTTCTCTTCAGTACTAATATAATCTCACTTATTAAAAAATATTTATCACAACCAAACAAACAACAAAGTATAATACTTATATAGCAAATATGTTATTAAATATATTCAAGTCGTAAATTTAAACGCTTCGTTTCCTCTAAAATATTTAAACAAATTCGATGCCTCCATCAAACAAACATTACGAAATAATAAAGAGGGCGCATCTTAATCTCATTATATTATAATAACTTGGAATAACTTACAGATGTTTTGCCAATCAGATCTTCTGTCGAAATCCCCAATTTTTCATCACGGGAAATTACATTATCGAAAATTTGCATTGCCGCTGGCGCCATCTATGAACCAGTAGTGTCTTCAATAACCAATTTAACTTATAAAACATGAAATTTCAAAATGATTCCTGTAATATTCAAAATAAGGTCTAAAATTACACGATATTCAATTTTCTTAAAGACGTATCGAAAATTGTCACACATGCACGTTGTAAGATGAGCACAGACTAAAATTTGAATATAATATGATTCCTATCTCTCAAGAAATAAAGTTGGAGATGGAATATTACGAAAGCTTTCAAGATTAGCCATGGTTCAAAGTGTATGATTAGAGGGCTCTGTTCCGTTCCGCTCCCTTTCCAAAAACAGTATGAATAATAATGTTATTTGCATAATATCGCGAGCCGATCTAACAAGGTTATTTACTTTCATAAGAGCTTCGGAAATACCTGATTTGACGAACTTGTCGAAATTTATATTCGATAGAATTTTAAGACTTGATGTCTGAAATTTCGAAGTTTTTTAAAAGAAACAGCAACACACGTGGACGTCTTTTTATAGATACGTAAATAATGATTTCCTAATCTTAACATTCATGATGTGTGTGTGCACAAGAATTACAGAAAGATAAATAATTATAATGTTAGCGATAACAACATAATTGAATCCTTTATAATGAAAGAAAAGTTCTAGAGTTAGCACTTTCAACCTCGCTTACAGTAACGCTTAATGCTGCTGTGTTTCGTAAAAGTTCTAGAGTTAGCACTTTCAACCTCGCTTACAGTAACGCTTAATGCTGCTGTGTTTCGTAAAAGTTCTAGAGTTAGCACTTTCAACCTCGCTTACAGTAACGCTTAATGCTGCTGTGTTTCGTAAAAGTTCTAGAGTTAGCACTTTCAACCTCGCTTACAGTAACGCTTAATGCTGCTGTGTTTCGTAAAAGTTCTAGAGTTAGCACTTTCAACCTCGCTTACAGTAACGCTTAATGCTGCTGTGTTTCGTAAAAGTTCTAGAGTTAGCACTTTCAACCTCGCTTACAGTAACGCTTAATGCTGCTGTGTTTCGTAAAAGTTCTAGAGTTAGCACTTTCAACCTCGCTTACAGTAACGCTTAATGCTGCTGTGTTTCGTAAAAGTTCTAGAGTTAGCACTTTCAACCTCGCTTACAGTAACGCTTAATGCTGCTGTGTTTCGTAAAAGTTCTAGAGTTAGCACTTTCAACCTCGCTTACAGTAACGCTTAATGCTGCTGTGTTTCGTAAAAGTTCTAGAGTTAGCACTTTCAACCTCGCTTACAGTAACGCTTAATGCTGCTGTGTTTCGTAAAAGTTCTAGAGTTAGCACTTTCAACCTCGCTTACAGTAACGCTTAATGCTGCTGTGTTTCGTAAAAGTTCTAGAGTTAGCACTTTCAACCTCGCTTACAGTAACGCTTAATGCTGCTGTGTTTCGTAAAAGTTCTAGAGTTAGCACTTTCAACCTCGCTTACAGTAACGCTTAATGCTGCTGTGTTCGTATGGTAAGTGTAAAGAACCGGAGACTTTTTTTACTGGAAACTTTTTGATTCTTAATTCTGGATAAATGTAGATGTCTATGGGATACAGCATCCATTTATTATCAGGTGGACTGTATGCTCATTTGTCATCCTTAATCTATAAAAAGTAAAATAGCAGCATAATGTTGCCGTGTTACTAATGGTGAATATCAAAATATAAAACCAGAAACTTGTTCCTGATAATGAGGCTCCATCGTCATGATTGATAACGCATCTGCATTTCAATTCTTTATCGAGGAATTTTCGGTCATAGGATTTACTTACTACCAAGTGAGAAATACGCGCGTTTGTCATCCTTTCTTCCATAATAAATTTAACTGAGAGAAACATCTATGTAGAAAAGAAGCCCTCATACGTAAAATGATGTGATAGTTACAACACAAAGTAAGCACTTTAGCTGCTATTTTACTCTGGTATTCTGCGAGATTACGATCCTTCTCCATTTGAGCCGACCCATTCGTGCTACAACCATAATATAGCTGCAATATGCCTCGAATGGACGACACTCACGGTCAGTTCAACTGATCATTCCAACTGATCAGTTCAAACTAAAACTGTTGATATTTTCTAAAATATAGAGTTTTCGATATATGAAAAACAGTTTTAGTTTGAACTGATCAGTTTGAATTATCAGTTGAACTGACTGTGTGTGGCGATCATAACATGTACTTTTTCTCTGCCACCTTTTACGACATCCATGAGATGATATGGTTTAGTGGATTCTTTTATTTTGCCACTACGCGGCACATTATAAGCTATAATAATAGTGATAGTGGTGTGATCAGCGCCCTTATACAGTGCGATTGTATGACTGTGGTGAAAAAAGTGGTGGAATTTGTTTTAAAATTTGACGTTTGGCTTGGTTGTTTTATACGTGGTAGAGCCCCGCTGTAGCTTTATTACGGATGCAGCACGGATGGGTCCGCTCGACCGGGCAAGGACCACGCTCTCACAGAATTCCAGCGTAAAGTAGCAGCTTAATACTGCTGTGTTTCGTATAGTGAATGTAGAGATCTGGAGACCTTTTTAACGGGAAACAGGCAGGCATAGGCATTCCGTCTTAGTCCTCAGGGGAGACAACGCACCTGCGTTTTGATTCTTAATCGAGGATAAATGTAGATGTCTATGGGCCACAGCATCCACTTACCATCAGGTGGACTGTGTGCTCGTTTGTCACCCTTGTTCTATAAAAAAGGTCTAAAGGGTACTGAGAGTTAATTAAATAATACCGGCTATGAGTTTGTCATTTTAGTTCTCGGAAATAAGTTGGCTGCAGGTGTCCATGGAGTGCAGTATCCACTTACCATCAGGTTGACTGTAAGTTCGTTTGCCACAAGTCCTTTTAAAAAAACTCGTGTGAACGAAGTAGTCAAAGAGTATTTACCGTTACCATTAAAGCGTATAAAGGGTCCATCGTTGAACATCTCCCCATACGTCACAAAGAGAGATATTTGCAATATTTTCACACTTGCCAAGCGGTTCGGAACCGCAGTTTTTTTATAGAAGAGGGGCAAACGAGCATACGGTTCACCTGATGTTAAGTGACTACCGCCGCCCATGAACAACCGCAACACCAGGAGAATTGCAGGTGCGTTGCCGGCCCTTTAGAAAGGAGTAAGCTCTTTTCTTGAAGGTCCCCAGGTCGTATCGGTCCAGAAAAATCGCCGGTGGTAAATTATTCCACAGAGAGATCGTACGCGGAAGAAAACTCCTATTTTTTTATCATGAATGAAGAAATTTTATCACGAAGATATTGGTTATATGGTGAGGAAGATGCTGCTGCCTATCTCCTGGTGCAGTTATCCTCTGTACTTACTTCTTCTTACACCGTTGCTACACGGTGGAAGAATATATAATTACTACGCCTTAGTACCAGTGCCTATCATATTATATATATTATAGCAGACGTCCTATTTCGTCATAAGTAACGTCGTTACGAAGTGATTTCCACTGGAAAACGAATGTTGTTCAGTATTACCAACTAAGATGATGGTAGTACGTTTTAGTCTCATATGTCACTGTAAATTTAATTTACAATGGTAAATTCATTACGAATTAATAGAATCAGGCGTTACTTTGCGGAAATCCATTATACTAAAGATATTAAAAGTTATTTTGCAACCATCCGCTTAATAAATACAATGATGTGTCTTACCTAGATTGAAGAGCACCTCCCGCCCTCCCTCAATTGCGTGCACTAATCCCATCACCACTAATCCCAGCACCACTACTCCCAACACCACTACTCCCGGCATCACTACTCCCAACACCAATATTCCAGGAAAGACACACCATCGACGACAATACGACACGTGTTTCGCCTCTACACTAGGCATCTTCAGGTGATGTAGACTCTACGACGGCTGACCGACTTGATTTAGCGACTCAAAACCAGAAAACTAGATTGTACAACCAGTGCGTGTTGCCAGCGACGATTTACGGATCTAAGACGTGGTCTTTCACTGCTGGCCTTATGAGGACGCACAAGATTGCTTAGCGAGCTATGGAGAGGGCTATGCTCGGGGTTTCTCTGCGTGATAAACTTAAAAATGAGGATATCCGCAGTAGAACCAGAGTGACCGACAAAGCCTAACGGATTAGTAAGCTGAAGTGGCAATGGGCCGGCCATATAGCTCCAAGAACCGATAACCGATGGGGAAGAAAGGTTCTCGAGTGGCAGCCTCGTACCGGTAGGCATAGTGTAGGGCGACCTTCCACTAGTTGGAGTGGCGACCTAGTAAGACATGCAGGAAGTCGATGGATGCAGGTGGCTCAGGACCGTGTTTTGTGGCATTCCTTGGGGAAGGCCTATGTTCAGCAGTGGACTTGTGAAGGGCTGTAATGATGATGATGATGAATTGCATTGCAGCCATCATCGTTACTCTATTACGTACAAGATAGGGGGTGGTGGGGAGCTGTCTATTTAGACAGTCTATTTATATGCTTAGCAGTGCAAAGGTAAGAAAGCCAGTCGAATGTGGTACATCATATACTATTCAGGTTTGATATCACATTTGTGAGATTGCGTTCTTTGCTTTACGTTGGTTGCAGGTGTCTACGGCCCTGGAGCATATCTGTGATACAGCTAATTACCATTAGGTAGACTTTAGCTCGTTATTCCCTTTAATATAACAGAACTACCAAACAAGATACAGTAATCTTAGAGATTATTACGTTTTCATACAATCGTAACCCTAAACAAACCATTGTCCGAACCCAGAATTAAATAAATAACCCATCGGTTGACCCCAACATGAAACAAATAGATAAAGATTAGCATATATATGCGGGTCGATCGGTAGCCGATGGCCACTGTAAATAAATAATTGTAATTCTTAATAAAACTACCCTCGATGTGGCTGCCGTAACTCGCACGTGGTGAACTAGTGCTGTATTAAGCGGATTGGATATTTTAATACTTTTTATATAACTTTATCTTTATAATAATATATTCTCTAACTTATAATATAGTCGTCGAAGTACTTAGTTACATACGTTCCGGAAGAAGATCACAATCATTAACTAAACAAACTAACTTAAATTAAAATTTTAAACAATTACTAGCTTGCCAGGCAGACGTTGTTCTGCCATTTTCGACGACCCTTTTACATGTCTTATTAAAAATCCTTCAATTCGCAAAAAAATTGTGAGTCACTCATGGGCAAGAAAATTATCCTATCTCTCAATTTGGACTAAACTGCACACGGTGTGCAAATTTGATTAAAATCGGTTAAGTAATTTAGGATTCCATCGCAGACAAACAACGTGACACGTAATTTATATATATATATATATATATATATATATATATATATATATATATATATATATTAATATATATATATATATATATATATATTAAGATACGGTTTCAGAGCTTGATTGGTGGATATTGCAGTAATCGACTGGGGGAAAATTACCTTTTAATAAAATACAAAAACTCACTTAGTAACTTCAAAGAATAAAAACCAATAAAAATAAAATCATTTCACATTCTGGAGTCCGTGCAAGACACGTGTCTATAAAAATTAAAGTCTATTTTTATATCATTTATAAATTTAAATTAAAGTTGCTTTTTCCCTCTTGAGTATGACTAAACTACTAGAAGACTAAACCTATTTAATAAAAAAAGGAACATCAAAATCGTTATCGTGTAACATAAATGAAGTGTAGTAAAATATATATATATATATATATATATATACATATATACATATATATATATATATATATATATATATATATATATATATATATATATATATATATATATATTAGTTTTGTTTTTTTCTTTATTTATTCAGGCACAGCCAGAGGTAAACTTAATTTTAAATTAATGTAAAACCTATTTAATACACAAGAGTAAATAATGAGAGTAAAATTTTATAACATAAACAAAATACAAAATATTAGAAACATAATCTTAAAATATTTTAAAAACTAAGAAATACCAAACAATACAGGGGAAATAACACTAACTAATTAAATAAAATAACAAAATTAAATAACATTTTATACAACCGAACTCTTAAATATTATCTATAAAAAATCTATACATGTAACTCTTTCTAATTTTGAAATTCAACATCCGCAGATCAAGTAGAGTCGTTCACTCTACACAAGGAGATAGAGCCGTCAGTAGCGACGGTCCGTAATGACCGGACACTTTACATAATTTGCCGATCGGCTGACCCCAAATCGACTTAGCCACATCTCAAACGCACGCTCAAATGTTGCACTCACCTCAGTTATTTGATCCCCTGGATATAAATTCAAACGCAAGTACAACGAATAAAATGTTTTATTAAAATATACATTTGAATATATCGCAAAAGTAATGTTTTAATTAGAATTTTGTTATTGTAATAGAAGCATAAAGTTACAACCTATATACGTCCCACTCCTGGGCACAGGCCTCCGCTCATAGAGGGCTTTCTAAGAGGGGCAAGGAATTGTCCACCGCGCTGCCCCAATACGTGTTGGCGAACTTCACGTCTACAAAATATTTTTTATATAGAATAAGGGTGACAAACGAGCACACAGTCCACCTGATGGTAAGCTGATTCTGTACCCATAGACATCTACATTTAACCTCGATTAAGAATCAAAATACAGATGTGTTGTCACCCCTGAGGACTAAGATGGAATGCCTCGTTTTCAGTAAAAAAAGGCCTTCGGATCTTCGAATCGGTAACATTCACCATACGAAACACAGCAGTATTCAGCTGCTATTTTATGCTCGTATTCTGTGAGAGCGTGGTCCTTCCCCGGTCGAGCCGACCCATTCGTGCTGCAATCATAATATAGCTGCAACGTGGCTCTACCACGTAAAGCCACGTGTCAGTGTGGCACCTATGGCAAATATCCTCCCCTATGAGGCTACCTATGGGAGAGGCCCATGTTCAGCAGTGGACTTTAATAGGTGGTAACGGTAACGGGAACGGTAAGGTAATTTTTATTAATCAACAATTCTATTCTTGTTGACGGTGGAAGAGTATCCGTAACTCCTTTTCACCCTCGGGTGTCCTAAGACTCGACTACAGAAAATTCGGAAAGACCTCATGGCATTCAATACATGGCAGTATACCATCTAGTAGAGTCACGTCAAGCATACGGACCGCGGGCCTTGTGAGCCTGTGCATTATTATCGAGCAGCTTGCGACTAGGATATGCATTTCCGGTATTCAGCCGGATCCGGGCAATATAACTTAGCTTACAGGTAGAAATATAGCTGGCGTGTTAAAAATCCTGTCTGTATTGAGATTCGGAACAAAGTTCAGGAAATTGGATGATGCTGCTTCTACAGGATACCGCTCTCACAGAATACCAGCGTGAAATAGTAGCTTAATGCTGCTGTATTTCGTATGGTGAGTGTAGAGAACCGGAGACCCTTTTTACTGGAAACGAGGCATTCCATCTTAGTCCTCACGGGTGACAACGCAACACACAGCAACCACTTACCATCAGGTGGACTGTGTGCTCGTTTGTCACCTTATCCTATAAAAAAAATAGGGTTATTATGCGATAAACGCCAAAATTTTCAGAAAAAGTTCATAATAAGTAATATAGGCAAATGTTGAAGCTTTAGTATTTTTTTTTAATTTCAAAATACGTGGTAATGCGTTATTTCAACTGATTTTACTGCGCACGCACACGTTCGTAAGGGTCGATGGGTAGACAAAAACGTTGTCGCCCATAAAGCACATTAAAGTGATAATTTCAAATAAAAGTAGGAGCCTTATTTACTGGTATTTTCCAAAACTGCAATGCTACTTGAGAAATAACCCTGTAGGTGTGTGTTTTGAACTGAATTTTTTACAATGGCTGACCTGACTTTATCATTTATTATGCGTAAATTATTTTGATTCACCCCCCACCCCCCATTTTTTGACCCCCATTATTTGATTTGGCCCCCCAGCATACCTACAAATAGAATTTGACACCCCAGCTCTAGAATATGGCTGCTATTACAATATCATATTTATATGATCATGAATATACGATTCATAGCAATATGAGAAAAATATGACAGTTTAATTTATATAAACTATATTGACTTAGATGTGAAAATATACAGAGAGGCGACGGACAAACAACGCGAAAGTAGAAAGATATCTGGTACTGTGGACTCTAATCCATCTGAAAAGTAGGCTGAATATACATAAAGGCTGATAATACTGGAATGCTTAATTTCTTTTCTTTTGAAAAGACAGCGGAAGATACTTTTTTTTATAGCATTGGGTGACAAACGAGCACACAGTCCACCTGATGGTAAGTGGATGCGGTGGCCCGTAGACATCTTACATTTATCCACGATAAAGAATCAAAATTTGAATGCGTTGTCACTCCTAAGGACTCAGATGAAATACCTCGATTCCAGTAAAATAGATCTCCATGTCTCACTCACCATACGAAACACAGCAGCATTACGCTGCTATTTTACGCTGGTATTCTGTGAGAGCGTGGTCCTTCCCCGGTCGAGCCGACCCTTTCGTACTACAACTATAATATAGCTGCAGCGTGACTCTACCACGTAAATACCGTACTTCGCACTAAAACTGTAAACATTTTTGCGTCCGTCTTGTATTAAACGCTGCGATATAACATTCAATTAATGCTAAGAGATCGAGTAAGGAGATAAAAACCTTGTAGCTCTGAACCACGCATCGCGGGGGCTGTCAATCAGCGTCACAAAGACGTATATTAAAAATACGGTTTTCCTGCGTACACGCATAAAGTCATAATCGAGAGAATAAGTATTTATTTCTGAAAGTCTACTTAGTTCTGAACTCGTCCTATGACTATAAGTCATAGCCTCTCCACAAAGACCTAATCGCTAGCTACCGGTGATATTAAACTCGTTTTGCCAAGTTAGAAAGAAATAGTGTTTAAAATGTAACTGAAAAAAGTTGTTTTTATTGCGCTTTATTTTTTTTTCACAACTTTTAAATAGATTACAGTTGAAAAATAGTGTTTATATTTTATATAAAAGTCTTCTTGACAACGAAACCACTTCATGCTCTGTGATCCAGTACTTAAATAATATTTACCGGTCGGTACTGTAAGGTCTTACTTCTAACTAACATGTTTTGAAGTTTAATAAGTTTAAAAAAAAAGTAACTGTCTTTACCCCAAGAACTCTTCACTTCTTTCAATATGTTTGTACTTTCTTTGTTAATGAAAAAATAAAGTACTACTAATAAGTACTGAATGATCCAGAAATCTGTTTATTTTATTAAAAGAATAAAATAAAATGATAATATATTAAACATTTTGACGAGAAACGTTATTAATAAATGCTGTTTAAGCTTAAATACTTCGCAAGTCCATAACGCACTTGGAAGTCTCGAAAGACGGTCTAACCGCATTTTATCGCCACAATGCACCATTTATAGCCCTTGTTCCTCGCCTAACAAACGTTTACCGGAACGGTCTTTTGGAATTTTATGAGACATAACAGTCCACTTCTGTACTATCTGATGCATTTTTAGATGATTCGATTTTGGGTTAAGACAATCGTGTTGGGAGTGAGTACAAGTTATAGGGTGAAGCGAGGGAGAAAAATACACTATCAGTTTTTGGCCATTAGTGTGACGCAAGTAGGCTGTTACGTTTAATTGTTACTATTCTCCTGCAAAATATCCCAAAATCTACTGATCTACTGATAGACAAATTACTATATTCAGAGCTACAATCTTAAAAACACAGATTTTTAAATTGAGATTCACGTGGATATTTAAAAAATAAATAATACCTAAAAACTCAAATTGTCATTCATCTCACCTTTTCAATGAGTAAGCTGCTGTAAACATCAAGCATTATTTTCTGGTTAAATCTATATGGTAATGATGGCACAGTGGCATAAGGACAAATGTCTAACCCGAACCAATTGTATGTATATTTATGTATGTTTTTATATTATAGTAGTTAGTATATATAGTCTATATCATAGTTTTGTAATTCATAGATAATTATTTCGATTGAAAATCGAATCCGTGATCCTCAGTGTTGTAACAAAACGTTTCACCTCTGCGAAATCTATACCGATTCTAATATGTATGTAATTCTGCATGAATACATCTAGCCTTTTCATTGTTTCTTAAAAAGCTTATGATTCGCACCACAACAACAAAGCAATCTACCCGGGACATGCAGTTTAAAGGATTAGGATAAATGTTATTCCCGTATTTTCCGCTATTTGAGGACATTTCGGGACTGAACAGAGTACTTCGGACATTGAGAAGGTGGTTTGGGATTATTTCAATGGATTCCAAAGAAATGTTTCGATTTCAATTGTCGTGGACGTAGCTCGACATTCGTGTTGATGGTCTTTTACTTTTGTGAAGTTTTTTTAAGTATTTATAGAAACACTATATGCTCTAGGCAAAATAGGCATTTCTGCTTTTTTACATATACATAAGGAGACAAACGAACCAACGGTCCACGTGATGGTAAGTGGCAACTGAAGTTCATAGATACCTGCGTGGTCACCTCTAGGGATTAATATGTAATGCTTTACGGCATGTAACCCCTAGAAACCGTAGCCTACTTCAGACCGAAACACAGCTACTGTCGGGTGGAATAAATAGAGAAGAAGGTACTTAAAAAAATAAGCTTAGAAAAATCTTACTCCTTCGTGATAAAATAGCATATGCATTTTATTTTTTATTGGAAGATAGATGTAGATGTCTATGGGCCACAGAATTGACTTATTGTAACGTGTACTGTGTACTGGTTTGTTATTCTTACTAATAAAAAATGTCCACGAGTTACATTAGCCACTTTCGATGAGGTGGAATGTTAGTTAGTGGTGGCTTATAAAAATACCTTTGTCATAAAAAATTTCGCCAAATTGCTTATAGTACAGAGTAAGCTAAAAGTAAAAGACAGAGTTACCATACCTATTTATGAGCTCATCTCGATAAATCGTAATATTGAAGGCTGGTCGTAAAGTGACCCTTGCTCGCGGAACCATCATAGGGGTCAAGACGTTCGCCATGCCGCTCCGAGTATATTCCTATTCAATATTTTATACAATTGTTAAATAATAAATAAGTGTAAGGGATCCTATTTTATTTTCGTTTTCATGCTGTTGTAATTTGGCTTGTAATCCGTTAATTACATTTAGGGGAATTTCCCATTTTTTACAATCGGTGACCTCACCTATACGTGGTTGCTGGTATATTGTCTTAACTAAGGCAGAGACTCTGTGATTATGAATTAGTTTCAAATTTTATATTCGGCTCTCATAAAAATTCTGATTTTCGGTGTGTTTTCGGTTCTGGATCCGGATTTTAGTACACCGATTCCGAATTACGCCATGTGAACGTTCTGGATCGATGGAGGAAGTTACTACGGTGTACAGGAGGTGAGAGTATAGAGGTTCTTCTGGTGCGGGCTGAGAGGATGGTGCTGCTAAAATGCTGTACTGTGTTACGTTCAGATGGATGGTGTTGTTGCTGATTTGCATACATTGCTGTTATCGTGTGATTATGTCCCTCACGTTACACAAGTGTGTAACGTGAGGGACATATTACGGTATGGTCGAACTGTAATTGCTCTATACTGAATTTATATTGCATTACTTCTCTTCTGCTTTCCTGAATCTGACGTATTTCCGAGATAAAAATTGGGATCTTCTGTTTTATTTCCTATAAATATATATACAGATGTTAAAAGGACCTCACACTGGATAATAATTTTCCATCAGAGTCTGTGAAACTTACGATATGTGCATTTAGACAGAAAAATTTTTAGATCAAAGAACTTAAAATAAACTCAATTAAATTCGTAAAAATTGCTTTCATTTATAAAATATTGATGAAATAATGTAATGAAAATTAATAGTTACTAAAACATTGAGAAAACGCTCGAGTTTTTATTACTATAATTTACATAAATATATCAACGTGTGAACGGAACAACGAACATGAAAAGACTAACGTTCATACGAGTACTCGATCAATTAAAACGAATCAAAGAATCAAAAAATCTCCAGGCTAATAACGCCTCGCATGCGAATTTTTTTCGCACGAAATCCGTCTGATAATGAAGCACCATGTAACAATATGGGATAATACGGCTTCTTCATCGATGATCCTTTTTCTGTATGATTGCACATTTCACTAAACAACGCCCGGTCGTCACCGACTGCGAATGACATTCCAATATCTTTAATATGAAATCGATCATTCGAATGTGAGCCTAATGACGACGCAAACAAAATTTGTTTTCCTTTCAAATTCAGTCCTGTAAATATTACATTTGATATAAAACCTTTGAGGTAATGTAAAAAGGTATATTTTAGAAAATCAAAAAACTCGTGGAACTTTCGAAAAAATACGATCTTTCTAATACAAGAGATTGAGTTCTTTATAATGGGCAGATTGCATTGTTAAGAATGCTCGTATTGAACGCGAGCTGTTATCAGAAAATGCCTTTTTGGAGAAAGACGTACACGGATTCCCATTCCACTCGACGTCTTTCTATGAGTTCCAATCATTGTCAAGTGCTTTGTGATGCATTTATTATCCTGTAAATGTTTTTCAAGTATTCGAGGACTTTTCTTTTTATGGTCTGTACATCAAGGAAAGGTGCTATTAAAGTCACTTGTTAATAAGAGTTGGTATTTCCTTGAACTTTTATCTCTGAACAAAAATGATTTACAAACTACTGGCAGCTTATAAGAAAATAAATCTCAATAAAATATATAGATAAACAGAAGTGTTTGTATTTTGCATTTAAAAATGACTTTAACAAAATTGATGATAGATTTTGAATCTAAAAATTAAGCTTAGAAACTTTTATAAAAAGAAAAGCCGACTTTAGAGAACAAAAAAGAATAAAACACTTCACACATCAAAGATTCTAAAGTCGGTGATAGGAGATATTGTACAGAACAATTAAGGCCCGACTTCAGAAGTAATTATCTATATGTAAAAGATTTTATTTTCAGACTTTTGAAGTCGACTTTAATAAAAGTCAAAATTTTGAATAGACTAAATACAAACAGCTCAAAGAAATTTATAAAATTTCGTCTTAATAATATCATTAAATTAAAAGAAACTACATCCCCTGGTTCTTAATTACATTCCAAAATTAATTACCATTTAAACTTTAAAAAAGCATTTTGAGAAAAATCTTATCCTTTTTTAAAGTTAGCGAAAAAGTAAAAAGCAAATGTATATTTCACCTTAACACAAAATTATAATATTATGATATATCTAAGACGACAGTGTAATGCTGTCTCCACAAGTTAAGAAGGCCCTAGAAAAATCCCTTGCGCGTCGTACTGGTAGCAACTTTTCCCGTTGAGGTGTCGTTAAGGGATGTTTTAATACCTTTTAATGAGTGCCAACGAGTCTTGTACCTTTATAACTTCTCACTTCTTCGTTGTAGGACTTACTGGCCTTGGAAAAACTTAGCGCGTTATGGTTTGTGCAGATCAAACTTGTGTTAATGTTCCTTGTTAGAATGGATCATTTGATGTTAATGTTATAAGATACTTAAATGGATTCAGTCATTTATAATTCATCATTTAAGACATGTTTTTTCTAAATCATTGTGAGATTTTATAATCAAAGTAATTTTTTACGGAATAAGGGTAACTAACATGCATACAATTCACCTGATGGTAAGTGAATAAACTAAATGCAGATGCGTTGTCAACCTTGCCGACAAAGATGCAATGCTTCGTTTCACTATATGAAATGCAGCAGCATTTATTGCTATTTTACGCCGCTATTCTGTGAGAGCGTGATCTTTCCTTGGTCGAGCCGGTCTATTCGCATTACAGCTATAAAATATCTGAACTATGGCTCTACTACGCATAACACGTCATAGTTTTGCGTAAGTTTAATTAATCGCAATCCATTTTATTACTAAAACGCATTTTATTGATAGTCTCAGATTTAAGCTATGGATTAAAAAAAATTATATAAGACGTCCTTTAACTGCGGCGTCAGTCTTCGTCTAATTATGACATTGCTATCAAATTTCATTAAATTTTCCTTAGCATATTTCCGCGCATATTTTGTGTGTTTGTATGTTACGTGATAATCTTGTCAATTGTAGAACGATTTTAATGATGCTTTTTTTATAAAGAGGGTTATATTGCAGGGGTTGTTTTACGTGATAGAGCCACGCTACAGTTATATTATGGTTGTAGCACAAATAGGTCGGCTCGATCGAGGTAGGACCATACTACAGCATACTAGCGTAAAATAGCAGCTTAATGCTGCTGTGTTTCGTATGGTGAGTGTAGAGAACCGGAGACCCTTTTTACTGGAAACGAGGCATTCCAGTCTTCAGGGGTGACAACGGATTTGCATTATGATTCTTATTTGATGATAAATGTAGATGTATATGGGTCACAGCATCCACTAATGGTAAATCAGGTGGACTGTGTGCTCTTTTGTCACCCTTATTCTATATAAAACCACGCTCCCACAAAATACCAGGGTCAAATAGCAGCTTAATGCTGCTATGATTCGTAGTGTGAGTGTAGAGGACCGGAGACCCTTTTAATTGGAAACGGGGCACCCCATCTTAATCCTCACGGGTGACAGCGCATCTGCGTATTTTTTTTAATCGAGGAAGGACTGTGTGTCCACCTGATGGTAAGTGGATGCTGTGGCCCATAGACATCTATATTTATTCTCGTTTAAGAATCAAAACGTAGATGCTTTGTCCCCCCTGAGAACTACGATGAATTGTCTCGTTTCCAGTAAAAAAGTGTCTCCAGATCTCTGCACTCACCATACGAAACACACTACATAAACTACCCACTAGGTAAAATACTAAGTACTCTGACCACCGGTATCTGCACCGGATTCAATATGTAAAACTATTTTATTCTTTTGACTTATTTAAAGTCAGCTTTCATTTTTTATCAAATGGTAATTTACTACAGGAGAACTTAACGAAGAGATTTTGGATTATCAGCACTTTATGTCTTAAGCAACGTAACAATTAGTGTATTATGTATAGTCTACACACAGTACTTATGTTTATAAATGCTACATCAGCTTACCGCGTGAACTACGGACCATCGTAAAGGCAAATTGGATTTTTCCTGTGACCCTCCATCTAAGGGCGGATTTAATTATTGTTTTATTGCGTGTCGGGGTGCCGAGGTTTTTGTGTTAATGCAGATGACATTGGTATTGCACGAATTTACCAGCAGTAGTTACGTAATTTGTAATATGAAATGTTATACATACACATGATTTGGTTATATTTTTTTTCATTTTTAATTGTTATGATAATATTAAAATATTTATGGACTTATCACTTATGTAATGTTATTGTACTTGCACATATCCTGGGTGAAAAAAACGGCTGATTATGAAATACCAGGTTCGAATCCTATGTCGGACCAAAAGCACGACTTTCACTCTCGTGTCTCGCAAAGCACGTAAAGGACCAACGGGTTCCTGCGCCTTATCTCTCTCAGTCATATCGTATTATCTCATCGGACTACGAAAGTTAAGGGAATAAAGAGTGTAAGCTTGTGCTTGCGTATACACTCGGGCACTACCTTGTCTGGCTAGCCACTGTTAAGACAGACCACCATGACAAAATTCAGTCAGGTGGACATTATTATTAACACACCTCTCAACAGCATTTAACGCAACGTAACCGTTTTAAAATAAATAACGTTATAAAATCGTCAATGCTCACAAACAATATTACCTTTACCATTTCCGGTTATTCAATTCCACTGTTGAACAGATTATAACATAGTTTGCCTCATAGTCGAGATATATGCCTTATTTTCCACGGTTGGCAAGCAGGTTGGCAATGGCAGTTTTTATTTTATTTTTGGTAGTTATTACGTAGAAGCTGCTGCCCATTTCTTGATTTGTTTCCCTCTTTCGTTTCTTACGACACCCACGGGATGATGTGGGGTAGTGGGATATCGTAACACCACCATTATACTCGGTCCAATAAATATTAATATAAATAGCATACTTCTATTTGTTATATAGGTCTATTTTAATTCATTTTTATTAACTACATTTAAAAAATACCAAACGAAAATATCTACAGAAGCTTCTCACGCCTCAATTTGAAATAGTAGTAGGTAGGTAAATAAAAAATTCGATCGCCAAACGATATTTTTTTCGTAATAAATTTATGTAATTTGACATGAAATAATAGCATATTATACACCGCGAAACAAATAAATCAAAATACAACAATTCATCGGAAATGAATTCAAAGTACTTAAAGTAACAGAGACACGTGAACTTTGGCCCATATCTATGCATAACGTCCCTTGCGAGCGAATGCCGCGGAGGTTAGATTAGCCTTCCGCTATCTTAAGGAGAAGTTACTTCTCAGAGTTAAAATTGAAAACTTTTTTAACAACTGAAATGATAGACGCACTTAACAGTCTATCTGATGGTAAGTTGCTACTGCAGGCAATAAATACTGTTATCCAACTTCAAACAAAAAGTATTGGTTGTCTGTAAAGTCGGTTTACGGACGATAGTTTAACGTGACAACGTCATAACAAAACATTGATGAAATGATTGCATACTTTTATGAATATAATTGAATCATTTTTATTGAATTACCACTATTTTGTATGGATACTAGGAGTGAAACGAAATCTACAATTTAATTGATAAATTTACTTTTACGCTCAAGCCGATCGTGCCTTCCGCTCGCTCCTGCAGCGCTCTCGCTCCGATCGTAACGTTACAATGAGCGTAACGTTACAATGAGTCATCCTTTTTCGTGGGTGCAGCCGCCGTTCATCGACTTATTAGACGTTGTCACGTCAAAAGCCTACAGTTGCGTTGTCACCTCTGAGAACTAAAATGGAATGTCTTATAACTTGTAACTATACTGCCTCGCTGTACTTTTCTGATCAAAAAAGAGCAGTGCAAGCACTGACTCTGGAAAGTCTTCTAAATTTTCACCAGTGCTTGTTTACTTGATTTAACCTTTTTTGATATGATTTTTGTATTATTATCAATTATTTGTCTATATCACAAAATAATCAGATTAAAATAAAGTAAAACATCTCTACATAGTATAAAACAAAGTTGCTTCCCGCCGTCTGTACGCTTAGATCTTTTAAAGTACTCAACGGATTTTGATTTTTTTTTTCATTGATAGATAGAATGATTCAAGAGGAAGGTTTATATGTGTTTTATATGTTGTCGAGATCAACATATGCATGTATTAACCTCCCGAAACACCTGTGACCGAAAATCACCCGGGGCGGATTGCAAGTTTTACTTGTTATAAATAAAGCTTTGTTATATTGCAGCAGCGTAAGAATATTTGATCGCACTATTCACGTTACCATAGGTGTTGTGAGAGGTAAGGGAAAAACTCGAAATATCCTATAGTTTCCGGTAGATGGCGGTAAAACCAATCTCGTTTACGACTGTTATACCCAGATGAAGTCTTGCTCTAAAGGTGCGTGACATCGTGACACTGGAATTGTGATGATTATGAAAAATTCCTAGTTTGAAGAGGCCCATGTTCGGCAGTGGACTTAATAGTCTGGTTTAGTAAATATAAGAAATAAAAAAAAATTTAAATAACTACATAATTGGTAAAATAACCACACACCAAATATACATTAAGGTCTCTTGAACTTCAATTTACTCGCCTACTTTTTAGAACCCGTAGAAATCCAGAAACAGAAACTTTTTTTATTTAATATAGATTATAAATAATACTTATTGAAAGTCACTTTTTTTAATTTACCACTGGTACGGCAAAAAAACCTTTGTACTGGGAAGAACCAGCAAGAAACCCAGCGGGACTTTATTGTTTTAAATAGCTTACAATCATGTACGTTACAATTAACAACACAAAACAAATTAGAAATAGGTTGGTAGCGTTCTCCTTTCCCAGGGATTATTATAAGGGGGATATATCATCCATAAATTCCTTAATATTATAATAAACCCTTTTATACAAACTTAGTTTAATAAAGTTTTCGAAATTTGAGCAGCTCAAATTTTGTACATTTTCTGGGATATACATAATATCCTATCCACTAGTGAACATTAGCTTCTTCAATTACAGAATAATTGGAAAATCCAAAACCAACAAAAGTCGATTTTATAAAGAGAGAGGAATTGCCTTAACGGTCACGCTCGCCAGACGGATTGACGAGACGTGAGCACCTTTGAAGCTGTTCTCCGTCGAGAGTAAAATAACTAAGTAAGTAAAATAACTCTTCTTGTGCAAGCAAAAGTAACAAGTACCGCAACTTTTAATAACTTTATACTCATTACCTTAATTAATTGGCACTTAAGGTTGTGAACGAAGCGTCGCGGGATTTAAGAGCAATGTTAAGATTTCGTTTTATAGCAGGAATTTGCATCTTTGCTGCAAATTGTAATTCTTTTGTAACTAAATGTACGTTGTTAATAGTTCTTCTTCTTGATAGAGCGATATAAGATAACGCTGTGTATAAAGTTGCAAATAAAAATGTATTTACTCCTTTAAACCTACACGTATTCGAAGCACAAGCGATGAAAAATAATGCCCTCCAGACCGAATTTCGGTCACGGCGGCCAGCCTCAATGGTGACTAGCAATCTTTAGAGGACAGTATTATAGTGTCCACCAGTATGCGAAAGCACAGGGACACTATTTATTCCCTCACCCTTAGAGTGCGATAGAACGGTAAGCCGATACGATCGAAGAGAGATCAGGTGCAGGACCTACGGCTTTACGTATTTTACGCGGTATGGGGGTGAAACACCGCCAACTTTCTGAAACCGGACAGCTACTGAGAATTTATTGACTAAATGAACTCAATAACGATTTTTCTTTGACCTGAGCCGGGATTCGAACCTGTGACCTCACGTTCAGCAGTCGCGTTTACAACCACTAGATAAACGAGGCAGTCAAATGGGAATAGTCCTTTACCTGGAACTGTAGTAATAGACTGACGTAACAGAGCGTCGAGAATGAAAAATCAACCAAATGACGTATGTCATATGGTTGATTTTTCATTTTCGACGCTTTTCGATTTTGGAAGTTTCTCCAGACCGAATTTCGGTAAAGACGGCCCATTTCAACCTAGAATATCCGCGAGTACAGGATTTTAATGTACGAGTATATGAGCAAGTATAAGTGCACTTTTAAGTCCCTCTCTTTCATAGTCCGATGGGATGGCATTCCGATTTCCGACACGACCGGAGACCGATCAGGCGCAGGACTTGAGCTTAGTATGCTTTTCAAGGCGCGGAGAGTCCTCTCCAGATAAAGGTGTCTCCGGGCCACCAACTTCTTGACTCTGAGCTGCTTCTGAGTAAAGCTTGGAAGAAAAACCCAATAAATGATTTTGGCGCGACGCAGAACTCGAACTCAAAACCACATGACCACTAGACCAACGAGGAAGTACTAGAAAAGAAATTGTCGATATATTCACGTCCTGTTCTTCTCCTTAAATGCGGTCTCGTGAATTAGTACTAAAGGTTACCTTGTATAAATTAATGATCTAACCTATGCTACGTGTGTAGTAAACTTAGTCCGAACAATTTCCAGCGGTGCCTCTATCAATAATATTCCTTTATTAATTAGTAGTATTTGCATAGGTGCGATCTATTAATACAGAGTTATATATATTTAAGATAATTAAAGACCATTTATTTGATCAATGTTTTATTTGTAACATCTTTCCTCTTGCTCTCCCTCAATCTGTGGAAGTTATTTCGAGAAAAGAGTGTCTAACAGGAAGTCCAGAAAGCGCGCGCTATTTGATTTGACCAATGAGCGCGTGCGGTAATATTAAAGTGTTCTGTTCTATATACTAATTTATATTATGTGTTATCTATATTAATAGATATATTAACTATTGATGATAAGTACCTGAAAAAAGTGGTTTTGACAAAAAATACAGGTACATACAGTACATATAGTAATAAAAAATAATTATTCGAATAAATATTTGAGTACTTAAATTTTATACATTTTGAGTTTAATTTCTGTTACTGCTCAATTGACATTTTTAATTTTGATTAAAAAAAAACAAATAGTTTTTTTCAGTAATTAATGTTAATGTTGCTTATTACCAAGGTGAGATGTTAGATTTTACACATCATATGCGACTACTGTAAGGTTCGCTCGTTGTTTCGTTCTACTGCCGGTATCGTATTTGAAACTGCTCTGTTTATAAACTAAACGATTGGACATTTCAGTTTGTCTTTTGTTTTTAATTTAAGCTCTATAAGCTATTCGATTCATTTGTTATGCTCTTCCGCAACTAGTAATAATGAACTCCCGAACGAATTTCGGTTCCAGCGGCCATTCTTAACGGATACTAGCCATCGACGCAGGTCAGGGTTATAGTTGAGAACTAGGTGACATACAGTTGCATTTTTTATTCCATCACTCTCATAGTCTGATTGGAAACACAACGGCTCACGTGACTTTCGAATCATGGGAATGAAGCTTTAGCAACTTTCTGGCTCCAGGCTGCTATTGAGAATTTCTGGACAGAAAAAAAAGTTACAGATTGTGGTTGGCCCAACCCGGGACACTAATCCGTAATCTCAGATCAGATGTCACGCATACTACCACTTAAACAACAAGGGTGTTAGTAAGCAATCTATTGCTCATCAGCCTTCTCCATAGTAGAATGGATTTGGCGTATAACCACCACTAGAAGATTGCAATGCGGTGGACGATATGAATGACAAACTCGTGGAAACTGTCCATGCGGTCGGAGCTAAGTACTGCAAGAGCCGCCGCAGAAGAACACAAAAACTCTCCGATCACACTCTTAATCTCATGGCTGTTAGACGGGAGATGATGCTGCAATCGTCAACAGATTTGACAGCATACAGGCAACTGAACAGACAGATCTCCAAATGTATGCGGCGAGACTTACGCAACTTTAATACTGCTCGTATTAAAAAAGCGATCGAGCGGAACCAGGGCTCCAAAGTCTATGCCAGAGATCTGTCTGCCAGAAAGAGCCAACTGTCAAAGCTGAAGACTGAGTGTTGCAGCATCGTTTCCGGGACACCTGATATTTTGAGTGAGATTGAGAGGTTCTATGGGCAGCTGTACACATCATCGTTGGAGCCACACGCAAGTGTGAGTAATGATCCAAGAGCAAGTCTTATCCGACACTATTCCGATGATATCCCGGATGTCAGTCTGAGCAAGATTAGAATGGCTCTCCAGTACCTTAAAAACGGCAGGGCCCCAGGCGAAGATGGAATTACAGCGGAGCTTCTGAAAGCGGGTGGAACACCGGTACTTGAAGTCCTTCAGAAGCTTTTCAATTCCGTCCTCCATGGTGGTACTACTCCGGAGGCGTGGAGCAGAAGTGCGGTGTTCTTGTACTTCAAGAAAGGTGACAACGCTCTCTTGAAGAACTACAGACCGATATCTCTTCTGAGCCGCGTCTACGTGCTGTTTTCGAGAGTCATTACGAATCGTCTCGCACGCAGACTCGAGAACTTCCAGCCTCCCGAACAAGCCGGTTTCCGAAAAGGCTTCAGTACCATAGACCACATACATACCCCGCAGCAGATTGTACAGAAGTCCGAAGAGTACAATCTGCCAATTTGGGCGGTGCTACAGTCCCTTTAGCGGTGCCAAGTTGACTATCGGTATATCGAAGTGCTGAAGTGTTTGTACAATATGGCTATGATGGCTATCCAAGTACAGAACCAGAGTTCGAAACCTATCCAACTGCAGAGAGGTGTAAGACAGGGTGACGTTATATCCCCGAAACTCTTCACCGCTGCATTGGAAAACGTTTTCAAGCTACTGGACTGGAAAGTCACTCACCTTCGATTTGCCGACGATATAGTCCTTATGGCAGGATCGCTGGAGGACCTAAGCACTATGCTCAATAACCTCAATGGTGTCTCCCAACGGATAGGTCTTAAGATGAACATGGACAAAACAAAGATCGTGTCTAATGTCCATGTCACACCTATGCCGGTAGTTGTTGGGAGCACTATGCCCGAAGTTGTTGACGAATACGTTTACCTGGGACAAATGGTCCGACTAGGTAAGTCCAACTTCGACCGAGAGGTCAATCGACGGATTCAACTCGTCTGGGCAGCGCTCGGGAAATTACGACACATCTTCTCGTCAGGTATACCTCAATCTCTGAAAACTAAAGTGTACAACCAGTGCGTGTTGCCAGTGATGACTTACGGATCTGAGACGTGGTCCTTCACTGCTGGCCGTATGAGGACCCTCAAGGTCGCTCAGCGAGCTATGGAGAGATCTATGCTCGGAGTTTCTCTGCGTGATAGACTCAGAAATGAGGATATCCGCAGTAAAACCAGAGTGACCAACATAGCCCAACGGATTAGTATGCTGAAGAGGCAATGGGCCGGTCATTTAGCTCGGAGAACCGATAACCGATGGGGAAGAAAGGTTCTCGAGTGGCAGCCTCGTACCGGTAGGCATAGTGTAGGGCAACCTCCCACTAGATGGAGTGACGACCTGGTAAGACATGCAGGAAGTCGATGGATGCAGCTGGCTCAGGACCGTGCTTTGTGGCATTACTTGTGGGAGGCCTATGTTCAGCAGTGGACTTGTGAAGGGCTGTAATGATGATGATGATGATGATGATGAAACATCGCAATTTCAACATCGTTCAAATAGATTTTCTTTTATAGAATAAGGGTAACAAACGAGCACACAGTTCACCTAATGGTAAGTGTGACTATAGATATCTACATTTATCCTCCATTAACAATCAAAATGCAGGTGCGTTATCACCCCTGAGGACTCAGAAGGAATGCCTCGTTTTCAGTAAAACGGGTATCCAGTTCTTAAATATTTAAATAAATATTGAAACATCAAAAATAAAAAAAATTGCTACAAAATATTTCATACGCTCGTTTAAAACATTGTTCTACAAAATTCGCTTCCATTAAGTCAATTACCGTCATAACTCTTAAGTTAACTAATGTTTAACCGAGCGTCGTATCTCGGCCCATTTCAGTTATGATCCACAGTTTTAATCAGAACGGTTCAACTTAACTGCCGCATTTGCATGCGGATAAGTTATTCCGTTACATTTAACAACGAATTTTAGCTTATGCGTTGTTTTATTCTTTTTTAGCCGTTCTTGTTTTTTTTTGTAACTTTCTTACGCAATATATTCGTCAATGTGAACATATTTTGAGTATTCCTTTTTTTTATTAAATAGGTAGTTATTCATCAGGGGTTTTGAATTTCACTAATAATGGTGGCATAATAGGGGACGCAATTTTTAATGGAAATATCTATTTATAAATTATACCAGTTTAGGAGATTACCAGGGAGATTAACAGAGTTACCAGGGAAGGATCACGCTTTCACAGAATACCAGCGTAAAATAGCATCTTAAGGCTGCTGTGTTTTGTATGGTGAGTGTTGGGAACCAGAGACCATTTTTACTGCAAGCGAAGCATTCCATCTTAGTCCTAAGGGGTCATAATGCATCTGCATTTTAACTCTTAGTTGAGGGTAAATGTAAATGGCTATGGACTATTGCATTCACTTACCATCAGGTGGACTGTGTGTTCGTTCGTTATTACAATAGATAATGATATTAGTAAGATATGATCATTTTTTGCTTCTAGTCCCGTAGCAGATATACAAAGGAATTATTTACATTGATTGATTTAGGCTACGTGGTAGTGTTACTTCTTATTTAAATCACTACACATTTTAATAAAATATTTTTTTTAGAATTTTATTGCTTATACTAAATTATTTCACAACAAAATCCCAGAAAATGTACAAAATTTGTCGTTGAACAAGTTTAAATGTATTATTAAAGAAAAATCGTACAAGAAGGGTTATAATATCAAAGAATGAGAATGAGTTAATCGCTATCATGCTGGTTCTATAAAAATTCATTCAAAACTTGTAATAAAACAAATTATTGTAAAGTGAAATATGTTTAAAAAAGAAGTACCGCTGGGTTTCTTGCTGGTTCTTCTCAGGACAGAGGGTTTTTTCCGAACCAGTGGTAATTAAAAAATAATTATAAAATTAATTGCAATAAATATTATGTAATAATTTATATTGAAGAAAGTCATTCGTTTCACTGATTTAATTTCTTTTATATTCCGGCTATGTTCAGTTTAAAATTACAGCGACGAGGACAGAGTTTATTATATGCTATAAAATCTGTAAAACCTAGTTTCATTTAAATGAATTAAGAGTACAACTAATGTAAGTGGTTACCGCAATCCATGAACAGTTGTAACCAACTTACAGCACAAATACTTCACAACCTGCTGTTATACTAGCTCTAGTCTTTTTCAAACCGGAACCCACCTGAAGGTTATCTGTTAATTTCCGGCAGAAATACGTAAAAAAGGTACCAAACTAGACGGAATCCTTTTCTGTCGAGAAGCTCCAATACACGTGGTATAGCCATGCTGCAATTATATTAGTAGTATAGTTGTAGCACGAATAGGTTGGCTCGACCGGGGAAGGACCACGCTCTCATAGAATACCAGCATAAAATAGCAACGTAATGCTGCTGTGTTTCATATGGTGAGTGTAGAGAACCGCAGACCCTTTTTACCGGAAACGAGGCATTCCATCTTAGTCCTCACGCATCTGCATTTTGATTCGTAATCGAGGATAGATGTAGATGTCTATGGGCCGCAGCTACTACTCGCTCGTCATCGTCGTCTCCCAGCTCGTTTGTCACCGTATCCTGTATATATACATATATATATATATATAATACATACATAAACACTCACGCCTGTTACCCAGAGGGGTAGGCAGAGACTACAGACTTCCATTTAGCACGATCCTGACATACCTTTCTCGCCTCTTCCACATTCATATACCTACGCATACATGCTCGTCGGTTAAGGGTACTCTTAATTTGGCCCATTTTTAGTATATCGCCAATTTGGTCGACAAACTTCCGCCTAGGACGTCCCTTTCCGACTCTTCCATTCACTGTTTATGTATGTATATATATATATATATATATATATATATATATATATATATATATATATATATATATATATATATATATATATATATTAGTACACCGCTATCTATCCATAAGATCTTTCTAGTTTTACCCGATGTCCCCACATGTATTTTTTGTTTAATTAAGTGACAAACAAGCGTACAGTCCACCTTTATCCACGAATCAAAATGCCAACAAATCAAAATGTGTTGTCACCTCTAAGGATTGAAAAAGTAACCTGTGCCACAACATTGGCCGATACAAATAAGAAAGTATCAACAAAAACCAACCAAAGATTTTATCAAGCGGTAATCACAATTATAAGTTATTGAGTAAAGGGAAAACATATGAACAGTAGGGAGTGCCTGATAAATAACTTCAATAAAACAACACAGTATTGGCTTAAGAAAAGTCACTTTGTCAGTCGCCGGGGTATGAGAAACATATTACTGCAACGGTTTGCGCTAAAAATGACGTAAGTAATTTACAAGTGAAAAAAAATACATATATATATATATATATATATATATATATATATATATATATATATATATATATATTATGATCAATCGTAATTTCGATAGTTTTAATTGATTTATTTATTTAGTTCAACATTTTTGTTTTTATCATTTTAGTAAAAAAATGTATAATATCAGTGCCATAGGCTTCTATACCGTTCACCTGTTACATCCTATATTTTTCCCGACGCTAAAGAGATCATTCAGTATATAAACAAACAAGAAAAATAGAGATCATAATAATAAGCATAACATATAATGAATATTCTTATAATATATATACAAATAAATAAAAAATATTCGTTACATGTTATCAAGCACTAAGCATAACCTATTTAATAATATTGTTATTATATAACATACTAAATTGTATAAAATACTACATTATGTAACATACATTGTTCAAGCGATCCGCCTCGGCATCGCTGGACTTCTGGATCTCCACAACAGCACCCCCTACCGGGTCCAAATGTGGATATAAACCATCGAGAGACCCATTCAAATACACACAAATAATTTCATCAAAATCAGTTGGATGGTTTCAAAGTCTAGAATGGACATAGGTAGAAACAGTTTTTGTGTTTTTGGTTATTATTCAAAAAGTGGCCTAGTTTAAACTAGTTTCTTTTTTTTATAAAAACGTTAACTCCGCACTAGAATTTTCTCCTGTATCGAGGCAGTTTACAAACAAAATTTGCCAAAGGACAAACATCCAGACCCGGAACAATTATTTGTAGGCCATACAAATACTTGTTCCGAGCGGGATCCAAACCCGCGGGCCCCAGCGCAGCTACTCATTGCTAGGCCACGGAGCCACGGAGCCGAATAATGATATATCGATGTTGCAGTTGTTGAAAATACGAGTAAGTATGGCTTCTACTTTTGTTTGAAATTATCTCAAGTTGAGTATGATTTATGGGCAACAACATTTTTGTCTACGACCGACTCTTATGATTGTGTGCGTGCGCAATAAAATCATTTAAAATAATGCATTACCACGCATTTTAAACTTAATAGATAAAATGGACAGAATATTTGAGATTTATTTTAATTAATTTTTGCCTAATTACTTGTTCTAAACCTTCTCTGCAAATTTGGCCGGTTATTGCAAAATAACTAATTACGTTGTTATAAATAGATACATGGATATAAATAAAAAAATGTTGGCTAGATTATAAGCCAGTAATTGAATGGTTCAAATTAAAATATTACAGCCATCATAAATATGAAAGCTATTAATAAAATACGTTAATATAACCTAGATACTAGAACAATGTCTTATGAGATTTTATCGCCCTCTTGAATACACCCATATTCAGACTACTGGAATACTGTAGTTTTACTAATTTTAACCATTGTGTTAGTTTTTAATCTTCTTAGATCAAAAATGTTAAAGAAAAATAAGACGTGATTGAGGCATTAGAATAGTCTTAGAAATTCCAACTTCGCCCTTTTTCCTCGCACCAGTCACGATAAGGTTTACCCCTCGATAAATAATTTGGCATCGTATTAGCATATGTCGATTTATCTCGCGGCCGGGGCTGGAATTATTATTTATAGTCCGATTTCACCCCAGCCCTTGCACTACATATGTTAGCTAAATCCGCCGCGATCTCCGAAATCTGGCCCAAGATTAAGGAACGCAAAATAGACGCTAAATTTAAATTATTATACAAAAAAATCTTTGTACCGCACTTTTCTCTTTTATTGCTGAATAAGTGAAATATCAAGGAGATTATATGTCTCATGGTAAATGACGAAATTCTCAGAAGTAAAAAAAAACTCAGATCGAAGAACTAGAGTGAAGTGGTACGAGACGTCTGATACTGTAGACTCCATTAATTTATAGATTGTATACAGATTTATCCATCCATATATTCCAGCTTCCAAAAGTCCTCTTGTAAACGTATATTGTTTCACCCATATACCGTTTCTTAAGGTGTATTTTGCCGTAGTTACCAGATTCTACGCTTGGCCGGCGGCTTGGAAATCGCAATTTTATATTGTTTTGAGTTATTAGCAGGAAATGCTACCACCCATATCCTGTTTTAATTTCCCTCTGACGCTTCTTACGACAGCCCCAGGACGATGTGGTGTAGTGTATATTCTTACACCACCTCTTTACACCGTTTAAAGGTTCAGTTAGATTTAAATATAAGAAAATATGCCCCGTCCAAGTCGTTTTCTTTTAGTAAATGTGGTTATTTTTGAAAGCAGTGCATTTGTTTGTATACATGAAACAAGAATGTCATGATAATTTTTTTATATTACATAAGAGTGACAAACGAGCACAAGTCGACGTCACGTTTGGCGAATGCTATAACCTATATCTATTCTTCAGATTCAGATTGTTGTAGAATGGAATGCCTGTTTATCAGGGTTGCGACATACGAAGAATGCGATAACTAAAATTAAAGTTTGGTAATATGCATTGGCCTTTTTTATAAAAATCAACATAAATTTTAAAAAAATTCAATAACAATAGAAAGAGACAAGTATAGAGATTGTTTATACTTAATTTATGTAAACGATTACAAGGCTAAATATTTGTAATTTTATAGAGCCTATATACAGCTTAAGCATTTAGTTCAACATAAAGCACGAGTATTAAGCTACTGACTTTTTTAATGACTTCTCTGTTACTTAGTCTTTGGCGCACAAAACCGTCAAGATGTCTTCCGACACCTTGCCGGCGCACACTTGGGACTTGCTTTGATTATTGAAGTTTGAAGTCTTAAATCAAATTCAGTGAATTAGCATTATCCAATTTGTACTCCGATTTTATGCAAGGATAGTGTCTTTGTAGCATCCAATGCTCAAAAGTTTATATCTGTATATACAAATAAAAATAATATTTACGTGGTTTATTTTTTGTTGCTAACTTATAGTAACGAGTTTATGAAAATCTCCTTAGTAAATGCTTGCTTGCTATCTTGAAATCTTTTTCTTAGATGAGGGAAAATGAGCATATCATCATCATCTGATGGCAAGTGAACACCGCCACCCAGGAACATCAGCTCGTTAAGAATTATAGTTGCATTCCCGGCTTTTTAGAAAGAACAAGCCTTCTTTACTTGAAGGTCCGTTAGTTATAATGGTTCGGAAAACTACTGGTAATAGTAAATACCACAATGTAATCATGCAAACCAAAAAAATTAATAGTAATTCGCACAGTGGTCGCCTACCAACCATCTAGATCCTGTAGATGGAATTTCGAGTTCTGTCGCAGTGTATAATGTTACGATTATATATACGATTCCGAATGATTCCCTGAAATGAACGAAATGTAAAGAAATACAACGTCTCGTCGCAAGGCCAGTGGATCAAGCTCATTAGAAAGACTTGATCCTCAACAATTCAAGCAGCTGTGAGGATCCATAGAAAATTCTTTATTATGCTGTGTTTATGCCAGCTAATGGACATAAGAAGTTCGTTGAAGTGATGATTGACGCACGGTCATATTTATTCTTAATTTAAGTTTATTGTAATCATAGTAGGTATAATAAACATAAAATAAAAAACATATTAAAAATGATATCATCATCATCATTACAGCTCTTCGAAAGTCCACTGCTGAAAATAGGCCTCCCCCAAGTAATGCCACAAAGCACGGTCCTGAGCCACCTGCATCCATCGACTTCCTGCATGTCTTACCAGGTCATCACTCCATCAGTGGGGGGTCGCCCTACACTACGCCTACCGGTACGAGGCTGCCACTCGAGAACCTTTCTTCCCCATCGGTTATCGGTTCTTCGAGCTACTACTCTGTGTAAAAAGTATCGGGAATATGTCAATAAAAAGACCCGCGTAAAAGAGGTCGTTCTAATTTTTTTACTGCATGTTGGTAGCCCTGTACTGATTTAGCGCGCAAAGTTTGAGCGGGATCTGTCATTTAATTTGTTTTAAACTACACTTTTTGTTGGTCATAGTTTTGAGTTCTCGGCGATTTTTACAATGGAAAATATTGTTGAACAAAGAGTGTGCCTTAAATTTTGTGTTTCGAATGATATTTCATGTGGTGAATCACTAAAAATGTTGCGAAATACCTACGGCGAATCGTGTATATCGAAAACAAGGGCTTATGAATGGTATAAGGCTTTTAAAGAAGGCCGAGAAGTAGTAGTAGACTTGCCTCGTTCTGGTAGACCTTCAACCGCTACGACCAAAGAAAACATCGACAAAATCAAGAAGCTAGTGCTCGAAAATCGACGTATGAGTCTGAGAGAGTTGGCTAGTGAGGTGAACATATCTTTTAAGTCCGTCCACAACATTCTCATTGACATTTTAGGCATGAAACGCGTCGCTGCTCGACTAGTTCCAAAAGAGCTCAATTTTGTTCAAAGAGCGCAGCGAAAGCATGTCGCTGAAGACATGGTTTCCCGAGCTTCTACGGATCCGACCTTCATGAAACGTATAATAACTGGCGACGAGACATGGGTTTATGAGTACGACATGCAAACAAGCCAACAGTCTTCAGAATTGTGTCTCGACAACGAGCCGAAACCCAAAAAACCGCGGCAAAGTCGCTCCAAAATCAAGGTGATGCTGACAGTTTTTTTTGACTACCGTGGTGTGGTTCACTCCGAATTCCTTCCAAAGGGAGAAACAGTGAATAAAGAATATTATTTAGGCGTCATGAAGCGTTTGCGTGAGAGTATCCGCCGAAAACGTCCAGATTTGTGGCAACACAACTCATGGATGCTGTACCATGATAATGCACCATCACACACAGCCATTATAGTGAAAGAGTTTTTTTGCGAAAAATTCAACAAAAGTTCTCGACCAAGCACCGTATTCACCTGATATGGCTCCGTCTGACTCTTTTATTTCCTAAGTTAAAATTACCACTTCGAGGAAAACGTTTTGAGTCGATAGAAGCCATAACAAAAAATTTGCTGAATGAGCTAAAGGCCATACCGCAAATAGCCTATGAAAAATGTATGGAAGACTGGGTGAAGCGTTGGAGATGTTGTATTGCAAGCGATGGGGCCTACTTTGAAGGCAATAAAATAAATTTAGATGAATAATTTGTATTTTTTGTTTTATTGACAAATTCCCGATATTTAGTACACAGAAGGTATATGGCCGGCCCATTGCCACTTCAGCTTACTAATCCGTTGAGCTATGTCTGTCACTCTGGTTTTACTGCGGATGTCCTCATTTCTGAGTCTATCACGCAGAGAAACTCCGAGCATAGCCCTCTCCATAGCTCGCTGAGCGACCTTGAGTGTCCTCATACGGCCAGCAGTGAAGGACCACGTCTCAGATCCGTAAGTCATCAAGTCATCATGATCATGAAGAATTACACAAAAAATGATATAGTACTTAATATTTCTAATATGTTACGTAAAAATTAAGTTGAAATGTTTGTGAAAGTGACAAAAATAAAGTCAAATTACGTAGAGGGGTGCTAATTTTAAATAAAGGGTGGGACACTAAGACAAATCTGCACCGATTAAAATTGACGTGCGACAAGACGTCGACAACTGAGTTATTAATATCATCACACCGTATCTAAATGATGGAGTTAATTAAAACTAAACCAATTTGAATATCGCCTCCCTCCATTTACAAAGGATTTTATTTCGCGATGTGACTGTGTATTTGTTTTTAACGGGCACAGTGTATTAAATAAAGTGTAGAGGTAATTAAGAAGTAGAGGTGTTTTCAAATTAATGTAATCGGGTATTTTTATACGTCTTCTTTTATATAATCCTTGATCTATTAAGGCTCTCCTATCGTGTTTACGTATTGGTTCCTGTTGTTGATTGCTTGATAATGACCACCTCTAGAGTCTAAGAGTGTCGTAAGAGACGACTACGAGAATTGCGAGATAAGTAATTTTCCGCTAACGCTTATAACGCTGCATTTCGTCCGTCCGTATTTTTATAGGAAATGGGTGACAAGCGAGCACACAGTCCACCTGATGGTAAGTGGTTGCTGTGGCCCATAGACATCTACATCCATCCTCGTTTGCGAATCAAAATGAAGATACGTTGTCAGCCTTGAGGACTAAGATGGAATGCCTCTTTTCCAGTAAAAAGAGTCTCCGGTTCTCTACACTCACCATACGAAACACAGCAGCATTAAGCTGCTATTTGACGCTGGTATTCTGTGAGAGCGTGGTCCTTCCCCGGTCGAGCCGACCCATTCGTGCTACAACTTTACAATTAATATAGTTGCAGCATGGCTCTACCATCTATTAAAGGCCCCCAGATTTTTCTAGGGTTTTATAAAGTCTCCTCACACTAGATTTGGAGCGGTGTGAAAACCGTCACACATGGAAAGATTGACGATTACAAAACCCGACATCTCGCATCTTTGACGCTGCGGTCAGATGTCGGTCTGGGTATTTTACGCCTGGCGTAAAGGAGGTATTAAAAATCTCTATACTATGCTCTATCGAGTACGACTCGATAGATGGTATTAAATAGATTTTTTGTCATTTCATACAGTCGCCTTTCACGACACCCACTGGACACATTTGTACGTGGTAGATCCACGCTGCAGCTATATTATGGTTGTAGCACGAATGGGTTGGCTCGACCGGGGAAGTACCACGCTCTCATAGAATACTAGCATAAAATAGCAGCTCTATACCGCTGTGTTTCGTATAGTGAATGTAGAGAACCGGAGACCCTTTTTACTAGAAACGAGGCATTCCATCTTAGTCCTCACGGGTGACAACGCATCTGCATTTTGATTCCTAATCGAAGATAAATGTAGATGTCTATGGGCCACAGCATCCACTTAACATCAGGTGGACTGTGTGCTCGTTTGTCACCCTTATTCTATAAAAAAGAAATGGGACAAGGGGTTTTTCTTACGTCACCAGTACACGCTATTGATATTTGCTATGCTTCCATGAGTTAATACAATTCTTTAATTCTTTCATTCATCATCATAATCATTACAGCCCCTCACAAGTCCACTGCTGAACATAGGCCTCCCCCAAGTAATGCCACAAAGCACGGTCCTGAGCCACCTGCATCCATCGACTTCCTGCATGTCTTACCAGGTCGTCACGAGTCGGTACGAGGCTGCCACTCGAGAACCTTTCTTCCCCATCGGTTATTGGTTCTACGAGCTATATGGCCGGCCCATTGCCATTTCAGCTTGCTAATCCGTTGGGCTATGTCGGTCACTCTGGTTTTAATGCGGATATCCTCATTTCTGAGTCTATCACGCAGAGAAACTCCGAGCATAGCCCTCTCCATAGCTCGCTGAGCGACCTTGAGCGTCCTCATACGGCCAGCAGTGAAGGACCACGTCTCTGATCCGTAAGTCATCACTGGCAACACGCACTGGTTGTACACTTTAGTTTTCAGAGATTGAGGTATACCTGACGAGAAGATGTGTCGTAATTTCCCGAACGCTGTCCAGCCGAGTTGAATCCGTCGATTGACCTCTCGGTCGAAGTTGAATTCTTTCATTACATCCTGTTAAAGTCCACTGTTGAACATAGGACGCTTCCGTAGATTGCTTCATAGAGGGGACATTTGCTAAAGATGCCACGCTTGGCAGGCGGGTTGGCAATCGCAGATGTTTTTATTATTATTGTTGTTATCAAGAAGATGCTGTTACCCGACTCCTGTTTCATTTTCCTCTATTGCCTGTCACGACACCCACGGGAAGATACGATCTAGTGTAATTTCTTATGCTGATACGATGATAATATAATACGTTCATATGGTATATTAGTAAAATAAATAAACTATTTTTTTTCATACAACGAATACAAAGACGTTACTGTTTCCATGTGTGCGAAGTCGTAGCCAGATGATAATATTAAATGAAAATGTTCCACTCCAACCACTTTTTGCGAATATATATCCTGCTTGTATTTACATATTATCAAAACCGCTTATTTTATTGCCATGGAAAAATTATACGGTTATACCCAATAAAACATGACACGGTAGCGTCACTTAACACAAATGTCGCGTGAAACTTAAAAAAAAAACTTGTTAAAAGAGGCCGACTAAACAATCAAGTCGACCTCCATTAATCAGGAGCCAGTGGAGGGCTGGAGATACTTAATCAAAGTATCACAATATGACGACTATAATAGGGGCATGAATATTTATAAGAGAATTAGGCGCGCTCGGGCGGGACGCGACAAGACGTTCGATTTGAGACGGTGTGGCTGTACATTTATATTTGAGTTGTGTTCCTTTTGGGAGCACTATTTTTTATCGCCTTTGGAATACAATATCGATGGTGCATTTTTGGTCTTGTTGCTAAAATACCAGTCGAGTTTCAAGTGGGTTTTCGTTGAAAATAGTATAAGGGTAAAGAAACGACAACCAGCAGATTGCCAAATCACATTTGGTGTATCACATATTATATTATTTAGTTCAGTGTATCATAGTTTATAACATTAGATTCTAATCCAATACAAATTCAATATTAATAATTTACTTTTGTGGTAGTCTTACTTGATAACATACCTTACCCACGTATAAATATACTTAACCCAGTTAAAGCCTGCAAACTTGTTATTTCCTTTCTGTAGATGTACAATAAATTTTTATATGATACCGCTGTTGTTATTCCAAATAAAAAAGTGATTATTTTATATTAGTATATTTTAATATTAATATATTATCTGTAACAGCAAAATAATTGTAAGGTACGTGAGGGTAATATACCTCAAGCTTTGCCGCTCTATAAAAACAAAACTAGGAGAAGGACAGAGACAAAAACACAAAGTCGTATACTATTACTAATATATTAAGAAAGAAAAAAAACAAGCTTTGTCAATAATTAGGAACACTTCCAAAAATCTGCTTAAAAAACTAACTACAGTAATGGTGTACTGTAGTTACCTTTTTTTTAAACAGATTTTTAGACACAAAAATCAACTAAAATATTTACTATACTGTCTACTCTACTGTCAAAATGGCGTCGATAAAACATCACGCTTTTGACCCTTTATTAAGGCGACACCGTGAAAAAATGCACCTCCTTTCATCGAATAGTATAGGACTATGACACCACTAACGAAAGTGGGATTTTGTTATAGGTATATTCATGTCTTTATCTTGAATTTGATTGCTCGAAAACACGATTGTATAATTTTGACTCGATCATAATTATTTGCGAAAACACCTCTAAAAAATCACTATAGTTGAAATTCAACGAAATCATTTGATCTATATGCTTGGGAATCACTCAAATATATCCATAACATCTTCATTCATAATTTACTTGCTCATTGTTTTGATAACTTAAATCAATAATTTTTAAAAAAATATTTTAAGAATCTGACAATTTCAAAGCGCTTTCAATCATCGCGGGCGCCACGCAATTTTAGACCTTATGACGGCGTTTCTTCAAGTTTTTATAGAATATATGTATTCACTCGGATCAGTACGGCGATAGCGTTTTCGATGTGTCGTCTTAAGTATTTGATTGACCGATGAAGAGCTATCTTATCACAAATCCATCTATGCAAACAGGGCTGTAGTTTTTTAGCTATAAGAAAGTGACCATATTACCCTCACGGACTATATCTAAATTTTTTTTTTAATTACAGTCCTCCTATGAGGCAATATATGGGGAAGGCTTATGTTCAGCATTGAATTTTTGATGGGTTTTAATGGTAATGATAAATGTTACCTAATCTTTAAAATAATGATAAATCATTATTTTAAAGATTACCATGTTTTTATAGGATAGGGTGACAAACTAGCACATAGTCCACCGTGATGGTAAGTGGTTGCAACGGCCCGTAGACATCTACATCTATCCTCGATTATAAATCAAAATGCAGATGTGTTGTCACCCGTGAGTACTAAGATGGAATGCCTCGTTTCCAACAAAAGGGTCTCCGGTTCTCTACACTCATCATACGAAACACAGCAGTATTAAGCTGCTATTTTACGCTGGTATTCTTTGAGAGCGTGGTCCTTCCCGACCCGAGGTCGAGCCGAACCATTTGTGCTACAATTATATTACTAATATAACTGCAGCATGACTCTACCGCGTAAAAATTTATTAATAAGCTATCTTGAAAAAATCCAACTTATAGGAATGCGTTCAATCTCGCCCAATCGCTGTAGAGGTAATTTCTTTAGATATAATTATTTAAAATAAAGTTCATAACATTTGGTTATTAAAATTTGTACAAAGACCATTTTGAAAACTCTAACGGCTCCGTGGCGCAATGACTTAGCAATGAGTTGTAGCGCTAAGGGCCGCAGGTTCGAATCCCGCACGAAACAAGTTTGTATGGCCTACAAGTAATTGTTCCGGGTCTGGATGATTCTCCTTGTGAAATGTATGTTTTAAATTTATGTCGCTATTTGCGTGCTGCTTTATGTTTTGTAGTTTTTCTATCAAACTAAACAAAACTTTCGACTTAAGGGTGGGTATATACTGACTACTGAGATACTATATGCAAATGCTCCTGCATTTGCATATAGTATAACCGAGTAGTATTCAGAATTCAACTCAAGATACTGACGAAAAGACCTTTTGTAACAGATTGAATTCGAGCATATTAAACGTGGTTTTGGCACGTACTGATCGGCTTTTGCTTTACGGATGTAAGGCTTACCTGATGGTAAGTGTTCACCGACACCCACAAATGTCTGAAAATCCAGAGGAATTGCAGATGACTGTTGCCACTCGAGTGACGTGTCTGTATTTCGAATTTTAAGTAAATATTGTAACACAACGATTGTGAGCCATGGTAGTTAAGGAAATAAGTACTCGCTCTTAATATTACAGTACGCAAGCAATTTGGGGCTGATAATTAATACAATCAAGTGTTACTTTGCGGAAATCGATTATATTAAATTTGGTAAATTAATAAAATAATGTATACTACTTAGTTTGGAGAGCACGTCCTAATCTCCCTTATTTACGAGCAGTAACCTTTTCACCACTAATCCCAGCACCACTATTTTCAATACTACTATACTAGGAAAGACAGACCATCAACAATAATACAACTATTTGAGTTTGATTTCAGCCGTCATCAAGGAAATTGTTAAATTTAATTTTAAGCGCTGATTTACTACGTGCTCAGTGGTGAAGGAAATCGTGAGGAAACCATGTATGGGTACTAAAATATTTCGAGGCAAATCAGTCAAAGTTAGGAAAGCCCATCAGCACGTACTGAAATCGTACAGAAATGTAAGCCGTTTGTATAGCTGTCGGACGTGTATAGACGGTAACTTTAACTTTTACAGCCTATATCACTTTGTATATATGTAAGGGATAGCGATGGAGCAATATTCGTTTCTTAACTAAAGAAATCCGTGCTCACAGCACGGTTATTGTGATGCAGCTTGGCTTAACATATTCAATGATCCATCCATCCATTAAAGCCTATAAAAGCCTATTGCTAAACATATTTTTTTATAGAATATGTACGGCAAACGAGCACACAGTCCACCTGATTGTAAGTGGATGCTGTGCCCATAGACATCTACTTTTATTTTAGATTGAGAATCAAAATGCAGATACGTTGTCATCCCAGAGCACTAAGGTGGAATTTCTCGTCCCCAGTAAAAAGGGTCTCCGGTTCTATACACTCACCATATGAAACACAGCAGCTATAAGCTGCTATTTTACGCTGGTATTCTAGCGTGGTACTACCTCGGTTGAGCCGACCCATTCTTTCTACAACCATAATAGCTGCAGCGTGGCTCTACAACGTAGGCCTCCCACATAGATTGCTTGATAGGTCAAAAATTCTACATTAAGCCATCTTTACCACATTAAGCCATCTTTACCACATTAAGCCATCTTTACCACGCTTGTGGGGCGGGTTCGCAACCACCTTTTCTATTATTTTTCGTTTCCTTCTGTCGCCTCTTGCGACTCCCACGGGACGATATGGGGTAGTGGATATTCTTACACTGTCACTACACCGTTTTATGATTACTCACAAACAATTAGGTTAAAATTGAATCATCAATGAATACGTCATCATCAGAAACCGAGCTTTAGGTACCAAAATTTATTATAAAACAGTAAAATAAAAAAAAAACCGGCCAAGAGCGTGTCGGGCCACGCTCAGTGTAGGGTTCCGTAGTTTCCCGTCCGTCACAATAAGTGTTCCCACTTATGAGTTTAAAGGTGGGTATCCATTATGTTCACGCTCCAGCAGCGCTCCGCGCAAATGCTCCCGGTAGTGGGTACTGTTGTCTCCATCCAAGTTCAAAATGATTTTCCTAGAAACTCCTTATAAAGTTCAACTTTCAGATTTTTTTCATATTTTATAAACTTATGGTTCAAAAGTTAGAGGGGGGGACACATTGTTTTTTACTTTTGGAGCGATTATTTCCGAAATTATTGACATTATCAAAAATGATTTTAGTAAACCCCTATTCATTTTTAAATAAAATCACTTCCCACTTTACATATAGGGGGGCTACCCTAATAAAACATTTTTTTCCACTTTGACGGCGTGATTGATACACATATTGGTACCAAATTTCAGCTTTCTAGTGCTAACGGTCATAGAGATTAAGCCAGGACGGACAGACGGACAAACAGACATGGCGAAACTATAAGGGTTCCTAGTTGACTACGGAACCCTAAAAAACATTGATTTACAATCGTTACTGATACATTTGTATGATGCAACAAAACTAAACGTCAAGCGTCTTTACGAAGCCCACCACAATTCTCACTAGAGCTATATACCACACACCGCACAACTTAGTTATTTACGCAAGTACGTGTGACAAACATGCATTCAGTTCATCTAATTCAAATAGATGCTGTGGCCCATGACACTTGTACCAATGATTAAGAATCAAAATGAAAATGCGTTTTCACCCAGAGTAATAAGATGGAAAGCCTCCTGTTTTAGTTATTAACCTTTTAAAACACATCATTATGCTGTTATTCTATGGAAGTACCGTGTAGTGACGTACAATTATACACTGTACTTTTTTATAGGATAAGGGTGACAAACGAACAAACAGCCCACCTGACGATAATTGGTTGCTGTGTCCATAGACATCTACATTTATCCTCAATTACGAATCAAAATGCAAATGCCTTGTCACCCGTGAGAACTAAGATGGAATACCTCGTTTCCAGTAAAATGGGTTTTCGGTTCTCTATACACACCATACGAAACACAGCAGCGTTAAGCTGCTAATTTACGCTGGTATTCTGTGAGAGCGTATTCCTTCCCCGGTCGACCCAACCTATTCTTGCTACAAGTATACTTCTAATATAGCTGTAGCATGGTTCTACCATGTAAAGAGAATAACAGAATAATGATGTTGTGTTTTAAAAGGATCCTAGGGAGGATATCCACTACCCTGTATCATCCCGTGGGTGTCGTAAGAGGCGACAGAGGGAAACCAATCAGGAGATGGGCAGCAGCGTCTTCCTATTAAAGACTAAAAAAAAAACTGCGACTGCCAACCTATGAGGCAATCTCCCCTATTGCCTCATAGGTTGGCCTATGTTCAGCAGTGGACTTAACGTTAACGGTAGGCTGCAACTGTAACGACCTATACAAGTGTAGTCGGGTCTGCTCGTTTTGCAGTCGTAATGGTGCAGCTTGGCTTTACTTGGTTAAAAATTCTACCAAATTCTAAACAAGTGACTAAATCCTGTTATAACAATATGACGTTGGTCATCTGATACCGGGATCAATTCACTAATCCCGGTACTAATAGCCAAGAGGGACAAGCTCGCTTCATTTACTTGAAACGGTCCTTTCTAAAGAAATTTGAACCTTATCGTTTGGAAGCAACGTATAAATTAATCTAGCAGTCATGTAACATTGTGAAATAATTTTAAGAGGGTCAAACGCGTGCCTGTTGAAATGTGAGAGCATTTCTATGTTACATTATTTTATTGCGAAATGATTTTCTTTGATGAATGTAGATAGGTAAGGCGTTGGAAAGAAAAAAAGGAAAAATATACTGTACTCCTTGCGCGTAGAATTTTTTTTTCTCAAACTGGAGTACATTCTCCGAGTAGTGGCAGTGTAAAATCCAATACCATATTTCGTCCGGTGGGTGTCGTGTCATGTCGTGTGACAATCATCATCAATACGCGCGTTACGTCTGCCAAGCTTGGGGACTCTACCAGATGCTGATTTATTATATTTACGAAAACACTACACATTTAAATAATACTAGTTTTTACGGATTTCATCGCGTATATTTAACTATAAATACCCGACGTTTTGAGCGCTTTACAGCACCCAAAAGTCACCAGTCACGGGGGGGGGGACTGAGATGTTCAACGTTCAGATGTCATAGTTAACAGCGGTTACCATAGATTAAAATTTAATATTTGTTCCGATCTACACAGTATGAACTTATGGTATCTTGAAGTCTTGCAGTTGTATGCTTGGGTTGGGATTTAATTTTATTTGTTATAGGATCCCAAGGTAGCACCCAGCCGTCTTCTCCATTGAAATTAGGATGTTTTTTGATTTCATAACATATTACATAAACACTCACGCCTGTCACCCAGAGGGGTAGGCAGAGACTACAGACTTCCATTTGGCACGATCCTGACACACCTCTCTCGCCTCCTTCACATCCATACACCTACGCATGCATGCTCGTCGGTTAAGGGTACTCCTAATTTGGCCCGTTTTCAATAAATCGCCAATTTGGTCGATAAATTTTCGCCTAGGACGTCCCTTTCCGACTCTGCCATTCACTTCTGCAACATAAATTTTCTTTGTCACTCTTTCCTCATCCATTCTTTCCACATGACCAAACCACCGAAGCATTCCTTTCTTAATCCTGGTCACAACATCATCTTGCAAACCACACTCTTCTCTTATCACACAATTTTTCACCCTGTCATTCAGATTCAGCCCTAACATACTCCTTAACGACCGCATTTCTACTGCATTTATTCTACTCTCGTGCTTCTTCTGCCATACCCAACTTTCACTACCATACGTTAAAGTAGGGACCAACACAGCACTGTGAATTGCCATACGTGCCTTTTTTGACACATTTTGACTCTTCACAATAGAGTGCAGGGCCCCATTTACTCTGTTTCCTGCATTCACTCGTCGTTCTATATCCTTACCTTCATCTTGTAATCTTTCTGTTCTAATACGCTGTAACGCAGTGGTAGACACAGATGACCGATGGCGCCACCGCCTGAATAGACCATTAATTCGGCATAAAACCAAAAAATGATCCGTTCCTACGTTTGACCCTCGGTAAACCCTTGTATCCACCACTGCGCCCCTCAATCTTTCATCCACAATTATGAAATCTATCATGCTTCTATCATCACCTCTTTCCCAAGTGTACATGTGAATCCTCTTGTGGCGAAAGAAAGTGTTCGTCACAAAAAGATTCTTTTCCATACATACAGTGAGGAGGCTTTCACCATTCTCATTTATACTTTCATCACCAAACGTTCCCAATATCCTTTCATAACCAAGCCTCCTCACCCCAACTCTTCCATTAAAATCTCCTAGCATAACAACATTTTCATTTCCCTTACATTTCATTAAAACCATCCTTACCATTTCCCAAAACTGCTCTCGGATATGAGTGGGCTTAGACATGTCTGGGGCGTAGACCCCTAGCACAAACAACTTCTTTAAGCCCACTTTCAATCGTATCCATAGCAGTCTTGGGCTTACACATTCATACTCTTTCACACATTGCGCCATTCTTTCTGATAGGATGATACCTACTCCCTGGCATGCCCGCTCGAGCTCGTCTACACCAGACCAGTATGCGGTATACATGCCATGTGTAGTGACATCCTTCCCCTTCCGTTTCGTCTCATTTACACATAACAAATCTATTCCTCTATCATACATTACCTCGCATACTTCATCCATTTTATCATTCATTGCTCCACATACATTCAACGTAGCCAGACGGGCCTCTGCAATCCACTTTTCGCCCCTCCGGGAGACAGAACGTGACGGGTGGCGAGCCTCGTCGCCGGTTTTCCTCCCGGAGATTCTTCGCACCCCTGCCCCATTAAAGGGGCGCCGGGAACTCGGGGCCTCTTTTTTGATTTCAATAGCCTCGCGATCGCATCCTTGGAAGGAATCGGTGTTCTTTAGCGAGGATTTGTGGTCTATCAAATCTGATGTAGTGACGGGGGCGATCCTGTACGTGTTCACGTATAGACTTCCCGGAGCGTCGATTCTTCGCTACGACCGAAGCCTATGCTTCTCCTATATTGGGGACCATTTGCTGGGCATAGGACCGGCAGTAAACTTGGGCTCCTAAGCAATTCTATTTTCGAAATGAAAAATTTATTGATCACCATTTCAAATTAAAGACTGAATAGTATAAAAGTGAAACAAATGAACTATTTTATTCATACAACTGTGATTTCTAATTTCTTTATGTTGTAATTTGTTCTATGAATCCTGTTATTCATCTCGTTTTATAATGATAAATGTATAGTCTCATGCCAATTAATTGCTTCGAACATTATTTAAGATACAGGCTATACATGGGTTTCACTTTAAGAAGAGATATAAGCTGTGAAAAAGTCTTGCATAACAAACAAAAGGAATCCCCGAATTCTCTTATTAAGACTAAATAAATTATCCCGCCCCACTAATTGGGCCGCTTTAACATTTCTTCTTTTCGCAATTCAAAAAAATAAAGGAATTTATGCAAAACACCCGGCGCCGACAAATTAAAAGCGCTAAAGAAAAAAGTATAAATTAATGCACCCAATACGCATCTGTTTTAATTATGTTACAAGGAAAGAATAATAGGGATAAGACTTATTAGCTCTAAGCACTAGACGAAAAACAAGTCTACGTCATCAACATCAAAATATTTTCAGTATTAAGCGTGAAATTACGAATTTAGTTTCTTTCTTTTTTTTCATAGTATTTCTCTTTAAGAAACGTTACCCCACACCAGGATTTTCTCCTGTATCGTGAAGACAGTTTACAAACATAAATTGCACAAGGACAGAGCCAAACAATTATTTGCAAACCTGCGGCTCTCGGCGCCGCGACTCAAAAACTTGTTTTTTCTCATTTATAATTATAATTCGTCTGCATGTGATTAGGTTTGTGTATCTGGAGTCAAAGTTTACAAGAGATGGAAAGTGTGAGAGTGATATCGAAAGAAGAGTGAATGCAGGAAACATGGTGAATGGAGCTTTGCACTCCTTTATGAGCAGTCGGAAGGTGTCTAACAAGGCTCGTTTGGCTGTGCATGAGGGGGTGTTGGTTCCGACACTCATGTACGGAAGTGAAAGTTGGGTATGGTAGAAGAAACATGAAAGTAGAATAAATGCAGTTGAGATGAGAGCATTAAGAAGTATGATAGGAGTTAAACTGAGTGACAGGATGAGAAATAGTGAGATAAGGAAACGTTGTGGTCTGAAAGAAGATGTAGTGACAAAAATTGAGAAAGGTATGCTGAGATGGTTTGGCCACATCGAGAGAATGAATGAAGAACGATTGACGAAAAAAGTGTATAAGGCGAGTGCGAATGGAAGTGCTGGAAGGGGTAGACCTAGGCGGACTTTTCTAGACCAAATTAGGGACGTCTTGAAAAAAGGCCAGGTTAAGAGTACCCTAAACCGTAGAGCATGTATGAAGGGAATAATGAAAGTGGACGAAGCGAAACAAGTATGTAAGGATCGTAGCAAGTGGAAAGAAGTGGTCTCTGCCTACCCCTACGGGAAAGAGGCGTGATTATAAGTATGTATGTATGTATGTATGTGATTATCGAAATAACGTGTTAAACGATGCCTTATATAAGTTAATAATACATATTAGGAGTTGAAAGTAAGTGACATTTATCTATATCAAATGTATTCCCAGTTCACAACAATCATTACTCGCCTGTCTCGTTCATTATTTAACTTAATGCATATTATGCACATGTAGTAAATGTTTGTCACGGTAAACATTATTTTTACATCGTCTTTATACCATGACTTCTTTTTTATCCCGGGGATTATATTGATGATCCAAGCAATTGCTTCAATTCGAAATAAATAACATAATTAATTTAAAAAAAAATAAGTTTCGGAGCACAAAATAAGATAAAATAAGTTCAATAAGTGCTGTTTATTCTACAATGGACAATATAATAAGGATAATCATTTAATTCTCACCCTTTATTAAACTTTTTTTTGTAGTATTTAGTAACTAATTTTCGTTAAACTGTTTTCGTCGCACCAAATGCATTATTCCACGTAACGTCCATATCAATCTTTCGTTGCACATAACTAGTACTTGAATTAAAAAGGCGCACAACAGAGTCAGAGTCAAATGGCGTTATAATCGAGGCGATAAATTTAAACCTTCAGTAATTACTACAAACTACACAACAAATTGTAATGCCAAATAATTAAAGAATTTTAATTTTTGATAGGTACTTTGTTGTATTAAATAACGTCGAAAACTAGACATATCGATCGTTCACTTAGATTACTAAAAAGAGAATTTTAAAAACCTCCATAAGAACAAGAGTATTTTAACTGTGTATTTTTTAAATAGACGACAGCCAAAAAAGGCATTATTTAGGCATTTTTGACTTTTTGGATGAAGGAGACAAATATTGTTTATTAGACTGTTAATTTTGATTGAAACTGAGTTATAATATCCTATCTTTTCCGCGCGATGAGATTCACTCCAAATTCACTGTGGAGTTTTGGTGTCCAAACCGAATTTTGATAACGGACGGTATTCTCAGCGTAGGATTTAAATATTTTCTGATAATTATGTGGAATTATATGACTTAATTCCTCCATGTCGTTTCCATCATCGGACCTCTCGACGCTCGGGTGGTCTCCAACCCTTTATTATCGATATACACACAAACGGTTTGTTTCGTCGTTCATAATGTGTACAACAAAGGAGTGAAATAATTGGAAACCTAAGCCTTTACCTTCTTTGCCTGCAACACCACTTACTATCAGATGGGATAGTAATTAAGTGATATCTTTGAGTTTTATTAGTTAAAAATATGTATTAAGTACTTATACATAAATAAAGGGCCGGTGGTACCTCAGTGGCTAAGTGCTCGCTGTGAATTTCACAATACGCGACCAACCCGAGTTTGCCGGCACCAACAAAATTATTAATTGCTATTTTAAGTGCTGATTTAACAAGTACTCGGCAGTGAAGGAAAACATCGGGAGGAAAAACATGTACGTAGAAATAAGAAAAAAAAAACTTCGAAGACATGTGAAGTTCACCAACAGGCATTGAGGCAGCGCGCGGACACTTCCTTGCCCTAAAACCCTCTAAGAAATGAGAGAAGGCCTGTGCCCAGCAGTGGGACGTATATACAGGCTGTAAGTTTTATATAGTAGTTACAAGTTTAACAATGCAAAATTTAAACATGTACGCAATTAATTTAGAGATAACTAACTAACCTAGTCTTTATCTATGAGATAGTGCAGAAGCAGTTGTATTAATGGCGCCAAGTGGTAGTAAGTCTTGGATTAGAAACTTCGCAATAAATTGTTTGGATACTTTCGGTTTTGTTTTAAAGCAGTAATTTAAGTTTATTTGAATGCTTAAGCTTATTGCGATTATTTAAATTGTAATAATTTTTTTTTAAAAATCTGCGAGGAAAGTAGTTTTATTGATGGTTATTTATAATACAAATAAATGTATTTAAAAAAATGGTTAAATAGTAAACCGATATTTCACTAACATCTAGGAGAAAGCACTAATAAAAAATGGAAAATCAATATTTATCACCACTTTATTTGTAATTGGCTAAATATTGATTTTCTTTTTCTAGGTTTAATTTTGATATGTTTCACAAAAGGGAAAACCAATAGCTAGCTACAATTAGTACTAAAAATAACTAAATAACTTAAGAATGGTCTTTAATATTAATGTGATTTTACTATTAAACAAACCTAACTTAACTTATTATTTAAGAATAATTTTTAATATTAATGTCATTTTATTACCAAATCGCCTTTAGAAGGTGTAGTTGCGGTGAATTAACAATCACTATCCTATATTTAAATAAATAAAAAAAACTAGTACAATTATAATAATTATCGTCATAAAACTCTATCAGCTATATTAATGACTCCAACACAGACCGAACCGACCCGTGATATTGTAAAAGGCGATAGAAAGAAATTGGAACAGGAGATCGACGGCAGAATCTTCCTGATAAAAGCTCAAAATAATAATGAACTGCGGTTGCACTTGCCAAACGTGCCAACTTTGGCAAATATCCCCATCATGTTGCAAATTTATGAGGAGGCCTATGCTTAGCAGCGGACTTTGATAGGCTGCTACGTGGTAGAGCCATGCTGCAGCTATATTTGTATGGTTGTAGCACGAATGGCTCGGATCGATCGGGGAATGACCACGTTCTCACAGAATACCAGCGTAAAATAGCAGTTAATTGCTGCTTCGTTTCGTAAAGAACCGGAGACCCATTTTACTAGAAATGAGGCATTCCATCTTAGTCCTCAGGAGTAGCAACGCATCTGCATTTTAATTCTTAATGAAGGATATATGTAGATGTTTATGGGCATGTACTTTTAAAAAGGCTGTAATGATGATGACCGCTAAATTCGAGCACCTATTGTTTAATTTTAAAATCAAACTCTTGTCAACTCCATATTAAGTAAGAATTTAAACTTTTTTTTATAGAGTAAGGGTGGCAAATGAGCACATAGTCCACCTGATGGTAAGTGGATGCTGTGGCCTATCACATCCGCATATTATATCCTCAATTAAGAATCAAAATGCAGATGCGTTGTCACTCCTGAGGACTGAGATCGAAAATTTCCAGTAAAAAGCGTCTCCGGTTTTCTACACTCACCATATAAAACACAGGAGCATTAAGCTGCTATATTGACACTGGTATTCTGCGAGAGAGTGGTCCTACCCCGCTTGAGCCGACCTATTCGTATATATAACTATATTATGGTTACAGCAGGCTCTACCACTGTAAAAATATATAGAGAAATGTCTATCACCATTTTAAATATTTATATGGAGGCGTGAGAGTATTTTATTCATCAATAACAAGCTAAGGCGCCAGCCTCCAGCGTATACGTTATGAAAGGCAGGAGAAGAGAGTGAATAGCGCATCGGCTGGCACAAAGAGCCCGGTATTCGTATGCAAATACCGATACTGCAGGGAGGTCTGGTATTTTTAATATTAAGAATAAGGTTAAAATTTCTAGAATTATAAAATTATACCTAACATCTATAAAAATGCAGCCGCGAAAATTAAGTTTAAAAATGCTTCATTAGAGTTTAAAAATAATTATCGAGTGTGTAGCATGCAGCTATGAGCCGTAACAACCATCTATCATCAGGCGGGCTTTTTCTTTTCACACCTTTATTAATATTTGTTTTAAAAGTACAATTTAATAGTGGTAGAGCCACGCGGCAGCTTTGCTGTTGCACGTATGGGCCGGCTCAAACCGGGGTGGTACCACGACCTCACAGAATACCGGCGTGAAGTGGAAGCTCTGCTTCTGCGTTTCGTCTGGTGAGTGCAGGTGGCCGGAGGCCCAAACCCCCCCCCCCCCATCAACATGGTAGCGGAATTAAATAATGATAGACTACCCCAGGAGGGTACCAGCACCCCTGGAGAATCCCTCGCTGAGCATCCACGACCATGTTTCTCCACTTCTGAGCGTGGGTGCTCAGGCTGCCCCGCGTATTCTGGGGGGGGGGGGCAAAATTCCGCTCAAGACTACAACTGCTCGGGGCAAACGGAGCAACAAAACCAAGGCGACCCCTGCCACGCTGTCCGTGAATTTCTGCAATATCAGGGGACTTCACTCTAACCTAAACACCGTCCACTACCATCTCGAGACGGCGAGGCCGGCTCTGCTCTTTCTGACCGAGACGCAGGTGTCCTCTCCGGCTGATGTCTCGTATCTCTTCTACCCGGGGTACAAACTGGAACACTCCTTTGTGCCTCGGGCTGGAGTTTGCGTTTACGTCAGAGAGGACATCTGTTCTCGACGCCTCGGCAGACTTGAAGGTTCGGACCTGTCCATCCTTTGGCTACGCGTAGACAGCGACGACCATCCGCGCGTCTATGGGTGCCTCTATAGGTCCCATAGCGGTAATGCCGAAACAGACCGACTCTTCGACCACGTCCAAATGGCTGCAGATTCGTTGCTACAGCAGATCCCCTCCGCAGAGATCGTGATCCTCGGCGACTTTAACGCCCATCACGCCGAATGGATTGGTTCACGTTTAACCGATCATGCGGGGAGATCTGTTCATGATTTTGCCTTGGCATATGGTCTGACACAACTGGTTACTTTGCCTACGCGGATTCCAGATGTGGAGGATCATGCACCTTCCCTGTTGGACCTTCTGCTGACCTCTCACCCGGACGGATATCAGATTTCCGTCGACGCCCCTTTAGGCTCCTCGGACCATTGTCTGGTCCGGAGTGTTGTGCCACTCACGCTGAAATCGCGGTTGCATTCTGCAGGCTGCCGCCGTGTTTGGCACTATAGGTCAGCCGATTGGGATGGGATGCGGTCTTTCTTTGCATCCTACCCTTGGGGGCGGGTTTGCTTCTCGCCGGATGATCCCAACGTTGTTGCGGATTCTGTTACTGATGTGGTACTTCAGGGTATGGAACTTATTATTCCTTCCTCTGTGGTGCCCATTGGAGGCAAATCTCAGCCATGGTTTGGTCGCTCCTGTAAAATAGCATCATGCTATAAGCAGGAGTGCTACCAAGCCTGGGTTGATGCATCAGCGTCCCGGGATGTAAACACCAGCGCTCTAAAAAAGAAGTATAATTCCGCCTCTAGGTCCTTCAAAAGAGTCATTGCCAAGGCAAAGTCAGAGCACATAGGCAGAATTGGCGAGAAACTAGTTCGCCTTCCTTCTGGAACCCGTGCATTCTGGTCTCTCGCCAAGGCTGTCCAGGGGAATTTCTGTCAGCCATCTCTTCCATCTCTGCACAGGGAGGACGACTCACTGGCCCATACTGCAAAGGAGAAAGCCGATCTTCTAGGCTCTTTCTTTGCGTCTAACTCGACTCTCGATGACGGGGGGAGTACAACGCCGCAGACCATCCCGCGGTGTGAGTGCTCCATGCCGGAAGTGCAGTTCACACAGCGCTCGGTTCGCAAAGCACTCCTCTCCCTGGACATCCACAAGTCGAGTGGGCCTGACGGAATCCCCCCAATTGTGCTGAGGACGTGTGCTCCAGAGTTGGCACCGGTTTTAACGCGTCTTTTCCGGTACTCCTACTCCCTAGGCGTAGTCCCAAAATCATGGAAGACGGCTTTCGTCCACCCGATCCCTAAAAAAGGCGACCGCTCAGACCCGTCCAACTACCGGCCAATCGCCATCACCTCCTTGTTCTCCAAACCAATGGAGTCCATTGTAAACTGCCAGCTCATGAGGTACCTTGAGGATCACCAGCTGATTAGTGACCGCCAATACGGTTTTCGCCGTGGTCGGTCAGCTGGTGATCTTCTGGTCTACCTCACTCACGGATGGGCGGAGGCAGTAGAGTTCAAGGGGGAGGCATTGGCCGTTAGTTTGGACATTGCGAAGGCCTTCGATCGGGTTTGGCACAAAGCGCTTCTTTCGAAGCTCCCTTCCTATGGGCTTCCCGAGAAATTGTGCGATTGGATCACCAGCTTTTTTGCAGATCGGAGCATCAAGGTCGTTGTAGACGGTGCAAGCTCCGATTGCAAGCCTATTAATGCTGGTGTTCCACAGGGCTGCGTGCTATCGCCAACGCTGTTTCTTCTGCATATCAATGATATGTTGCATACCCGTAACATTCATTGCTATGCGGATGACAGCACTGGTGATGCTCTTTACACCGGCCGAGCCAATATTTCTCGGGAAAACGTCTCCGAGTGCCGGGACAAACTTGTGTCTGAAGTCGAGTCTTTGCTGAACAGAGTCTCGGATTGGGGACGACTAAATCTAGTCCAGTTTAACCCCCAGAAGACACAAGTTTGCGCGTTAACCGCTAAAAGGGACCCCTTTGTCGTATCCCCTCAGTTTCAAGGCACTCCCCTTGTTGCCTCAGCCAGTATCGGAATCCTCGGCGTCGACATATCGAGTGACGTGCAGTTTCGTGGTCACTTGGAAGGGAAGGTCAAATTGGCCTCTAAAAAGCTTGGCGTGCTCAGCAGAGCGGGACAGTATTTCATGCCGGCACACCGCCTGCAACTTTACAAGGCGCAGGTTCGGCCGCACATGGAATACTGTTCCCATCTCTGGGCTGGGGCTCCCCAGTACCAGCTCCTTCCACTTGACCGCATCCAGCGCAGAGCGGCTCGAATCGTCGACGACCGAGTGCTTTCCGATCGGCTCGATTCACTGGCGCTGCGAAGAGATGTTGCATCTCTTAGCGTATTTTATCGCATCTATCACGGGGAGTGCTCTGAGGAATTGTTCGGATTAATCCCAGCCGCCAAATTTCGTGGACGCACTACACGGCAAACGTCCCGATACCATCCACACCATCTGGATGCTTGGCGGTCCACCACTGTACGTTTCACAAGGAGTTTTCTTCCACGTACAACCTCTCTGTGGAATAGTTTACCACCGGCGATTTTTCCGGACCGATACGACCTGGGGACCTTCAAGAAAAGAGCTTACTCCTTTCTAAAGGGCCGGCAACGCACCCGCAATTCTCCTGGTATTGCGGTTGATCATGGGCGGCGGTAGTCACTTAACATCAGGTGAGCCGCATGCTCGTTTGCCCCCTCTTCTATAAAAAAAAAAGTAGCTGATGCTAGATGTCGCTATTTTACACGGAATTGAAGTTTATTTTATTGAACAAAGTTATTTAATTGAGAAGTTAGTTAGTCAAATAAAAGTTTATCAGTTTCTAGAATATTATATTAATACATAAAACAATGCCTCAGAGGTTTGCTCTTTATTATTTGCACATTTTTTTTCCTTCTTTTAATTTCCAATTTTTATGAATATCTGTAGTTTGGTTATATATGTTTAATCTAATGAATCTTATTTTTATAAAATATTACGAATAGTACAGAAAGAAACATTAACCTTTACATTTTTCAAACAAATGAACTTTCCCGTTGTGAGAATTGTCAAATATTACACATAATTTTTAAGTGACGCCGCGCCGCGACGCCATGTTGGCAGAAAAGTCGTAGATCATATATATTATATCGACTAATAGTTTTCAGAATCGCAGGCAAGTGTCAAATTTCGTAACAACTGGCGCCACGGCTAAGGGACTTCTTTCGAAAAAAGAACTCTTGAATCATAGTTTAAACCCGAAAGATAATTAAAATAGTTTTTTGTAATAAAACGGTTTAGGATCGATTTAGTAAGTTCCAAATCGAATCCACGAAGAGTATTCATTGACATTTAGGCCACTGCAAAACCCATTTTTCATGAATGAAAATTGCATACACATAAAATAGTCCTGGTTCAACTGCGATATAACTGAATAATATTCCAGTGTTAGATGGGCAGCTCCGAAGTAATATCGGTATTATATCAAGAACGCCGTCTCGCTCACCCTCACGTATAATTGAATTGATCTTTATTTCTCTCCTTCCCACATCAAAGCACGTGACCGGCGTACTAGTTGCGTAAAGTTTTTCCTGCTTTATGACTCCTTCCGTGAAAAATCACCTGAATACGAAGACCGAGTACAGTAAAGTTTGCTGACTTAGTTGATAAAAGGCAACATATTTGATAGTTATATGGTAGAATTCAATTTATACACTTGATTTACGAATCATATAATAATTTGACCAATTGCAAATATATCATATTTCATTAAACCCCCAATTAAATCATTAAATTGTTTACAGTAATTAATCTACATTTTTCTCATGCTTCTTTTTATAATGGGGTGTTACGTCGAAGGCCATCTTGCAATGGGAAAGGCTAAATCCAGTTATGAACTGTTATGGGCTGACGAATTAGAAGAAGACAGAAGAAGAAGCAGATGTTTCAAAATGGGCCAGGTCTATTTTTTTTTATAGAATAGGGTGACAAACGAGCACACAGTCCACCTGACGGTAAGTGGTTGCTGCGGCCCATAGACATCTACATCTATCTTCCATTGCAAATCAAAATGCAGATGCGTTGTCACCCATGAGGACTGAGATGGAATGTCTCATTTCCAGTAAAAAGGGTCTCCGGTTCTCTACACTCACCATACGAAATACAGCAGCATTAAGCTACTATTTCACGCTGGTATTCTGTGAGAGCGTGGTCCTTCCCCGGTCGAGCCGACCCGTTCGTGCTACAACTATACTACTAATATAACTGCAGCATGGCTCTACCACGTAAAATGTCTATGTACACTACCTCAAAGAAAAGAGAAAATCTGTGGAATCCGGGAAAAATACAGATAATTAATTTAAATGTATGCAGTCGAGGTAAACAATTGATGCTTTTAATCATTTTTATCAACTTTCAACATGGCGTCTTACCGATTTAGTTACGCTGCGCTTATAGACAATGACAGTAAACCATAAAGCGACCATTGATCATAGAAAGAGAACTGTCAGTTGTCACAACAGTGTCAAAAACACGTGAAATAAACATGTCAAACGCCACTTATCAATAAAAGTGTCGCTTACCGCCGTGACGGTTTTTTTATGTGTTGCAATTTCAAGTGTAATTTCCTGTGCTTTACCAGCATACAAAGCCAATATAATAATTGAACAGTTGAGAACCGTTTAAAATGTGTTTCCCTAATTTTGAGTATAGTGTACAAGTACCTGACCCAGGCTCCATACATTTTGGAACATCTCATTTCAAGTTATTACGTTTAAAATATCCACCGTCCACAGAGCTACCTCAATGCAGATAGTTTTCTCCATCATGTTTTCCTATTAAATGCTTTGTATGCTTACAGTTGAGATACATAAATATATTTAAATGTATGTGATACTGTATCATAAACGTCTAGTGGCGTTGTAAGAATATTCACCACCCGATATCATCTCTTGGGTGTCGCAAGAGGCAACAGAGATAAATTGAAACAAATGAACTCAAGATAGTAAAAAAACTGCAGTTGCCAACCCACCTACAAAGCGTGGCAACCATTGCAAAATCTTCCCTATGAAGCAATCAATGACACAGTCCTATGTTCAGCAGTGGACAGTGGATTTAACGGTTCAAAAAGGCCTATAAAGGCTTGATCCCCATTTATGGGTTATAGTGCTGTGGGTGGGTGCAGTCAAATTTGACCTCTTGAATTTTGACGGAATATCGAAGCAGTCAAATTTTGATTGGCGTTTGAGAGGTCAATGGTAATAGTTAATCATATCCAATGAAATATTTTGTCTGATTCAGTCAAAAATCCATAAGTTACGAAGCTGTGATACATTTGGATACTGGTCAATACTAAGTAAGATTTTCTTGTATGATATCGGACCTATAAAGGCTTTTGATAGGATAAGCATCTCAAACTTTTAATCGACTTGTATCCACAAATACTCGCATCTCATAACTACGTTAATATGCAAATATTTGATTACAAACAATAACAATAAAGCAATGGAATCGAATAGTGCATGGATGCATCGAGATGTCGCAATCGATTCGATTGGTCAGTTTCGATTATTGTCCCTTACTAGGCGAACCGTAATTACCAAGCTCTATTGTGTTATGAGATTTATCATTGATAAGGTGCCTATGTTATTCAAGGAGTTATTAATGAGAATTGCCTGAAGCACAATAAGAGAATTATAATGGATATATCGCGGTGCATATTTTCTTAACCACTCATTTATTAAGCGTTGTTTATATTTGTAGAATTTAAGACACATTACAAATAAGGCATTAAATAATACATTTATAAATATTCATGTTTGTTTTTTCGTACTCTATGTGCTGCCGTACAATTAATCGGATTGCGCTAAAATGTCTACATAGCACAATTAACTTGCAGTTGGTGGCGCGCGTATTATACCGACAAATTTGTTTAACAGTCATATATCATTCAATTTCATTTATGTATGATACAATACAATACAATATCATTCCTAATGAAACAATATAACTCTTCCAAATTTAAAGCGATATTTCCACAATTATTTTTTCTGCGGCAGCAATGAACCGGGTACCAGCTATCTAGGTATATTTTTTTTTTTTTTTATAGAAGAGGGGGCAAACGAGCATGCGGCTCACCTGATGTTAAGTGACTACCGCCGCCCATGATCAACCGCAATACCAGGAGAATTGCGGGTGCGTATATTTAATATTACAAAGAGGAAAAATTTTGAAGTGAAAACTTCTTTAGCATCGTTGTGATTTGAAAGTCTATGAAACGAAAAAGCGACAGTAAAAAGAGACTGACACATAATTTCATAAGATTTAACGTGGGAGAAAATGAGATATAAACACTGACCTCTATATATACAAGTACGCTGGACTGGCTATACACCGTGACATGATGAAGCGATTTGATTTCCGCCATTTTGCCGCTGACAGCAGAAGTGCACGTCCACGGAACTAATAATAGGGATAAGACAGTGTACCAAATTATATCGATAAAAATTCTATATCCTACCTATATCTAAATAAATAGAATGGACTCTATAGATAGATGGACTCTACCCGTAACGTCCATTTTATTTATGTATCATATTCATATAATGCCATTATCATTCATCATCATTAAAACCATTCACAAGTCCACTGCTGAACATAGGCCTCCCCCATTGAATGCTACAAAGCACGGTCCTGAGCTACCTGCATGCATCAACTTCCTGCATGTCTTACCAGGTTTTCACTCCATCTAGTGGGGGAACGTCCTACGCTTCACCTGCCAGTACGAGGCTGCCACTCGAGAACCTTTTTTCCCCATCGGTATTCGGTTCTACGAGCTATATGGCCGGTCAATTGCCACTTCATCTTACTAATCCATTGATCGAAGTCGGTCACTCTGGTTCTGCTGCAGATATCCTCGTTCATAAGTTTGAACCCCTGAGCATAGCCCTCTTCACAGCTCGCTGAGCGACTTCGAGCTTCCTTATACGGCCAGCAGTGAAAGACCTCGTCTCGGATCCATAGATCATCACTATATGATCTATGGATCCGAGAAGATCGAGATTGTACAACACGCACTGGTTGTACAATCTAGTTTTGAGGTATTCCTGACGAGAAAAGGTGTTGTAATCTCCCGAACGCTGCCCAGCCGAGTTGAATCGGTCGATTAACCTGTCGACGTTAATACCGTATCCTTTCCAGTCCAGTAGCTTGAAAATGTCTTCCAATGCAGCGGTAAAGTGTTTCGAGGATATTACGTCACCCTGTCGTACACATCTCTACAGTAGGATTAGTTTTGTACTCTGGTTCGTTACTCGGATAGCCATCGTAGATCTTAGACCATTCAACTCAAAGATTATTAAGGTTAAACTAACAACACAAAATAACAATAAAAACATAATTTCTAAAATAATTTATTGTCAACCGTTCATTTATTTCTAGTACTATAAAAAACAAATCAGCTGCTATAATACCGCCTATTCTATTCAACTACAGGTCTGTCTATAGACAGTAAAATATTTTCTACTATTAAAATATTTATGTATGTTCGTACTTTCTAAGATTCCTCACCCTTCATCAGATTGCGGTAAAACTTAGTCAACTTATTGGTTGCACTTGTGCGAAGGTTATACGCATGGTACAATTAACTGACACTAGGTGGCGTGCGTATTATACTGACTATTTATTTGGAAGTTATAGAAAGTTATATATCATTCTATTTCAATGATTGTATTATCATTCCTAATTATACAATATAACTGTTCCACATTTTTAACGATATTTCCACAATTATTTCTTCTGCGGCAGCAATGGGCTGGGTACGAGCTAGCAAGATAATATAAAAAATATAAACTTTGAATTACATAGTTATCAGTTATTTACGTCAATTTCGAAAATTACAATATTAAAAAAATAATTAAAAATAACTGAAAATATCGTACAGTCCTACTTTCCGTGGTATCGTCCAATGTATGGATTCGACCAAGTACTATGTTAAACCAGAGTAACTAACCCTCGAACAATATTACTCTTTGGTCTTACACCAAGATAACTTCGTTTTGCGTTTTGTAATACAAACGTAGAGAAGCCAATTTTGCTGTTGTTACTCCAGAGTTGGCGAATGAATAAACAAGTGAACCAATATGTTGCGCAAGAGGAAGCTGCCAAAAACCGTGAATGTAAACGATGGCCAGAATTATAAATAAGAAATAAACTAAAGTAGGGCCACTACGAAGTTAAGGCACATATTAAATTTTGAGACTCGAGAGATAATTAAATCTCTAGACTTACACTTACTAAAACCCCATGGTGTTCTACCTCCGCTGCAAATTGGCAGGGCCACGGAAACGCTTGCATGCACATCCGCTGCCCCTCCAGTGCCAGCCACCCAACTGACTTCTCCTCCCCGTTTTCATTCTCAGATAAGGCACACCAGAAACACAAGCCACACTACCCTTCGCGGCTAATTCCACCTGCACTACGGACTCCCCAAGGCCGATATGTGAATGGAGCCAGGGAAAAACGAGCACTTGGAAGCATCAAGTGGTGCAGCCTCACCAAAGTCGCGAAAAATAGTCGAGTGGCACATCGCCAATCACCATACCAACACTCCTCTTCCCTTACGACTACACCTTGACTACAGCGGTACAGGGAGAGGAATTTCCTCTAGAAGCAGCCCACTAACACACATCAAACGTGGCTCGACATCGTCAGGCGACCTTTCAACACTTGGCTATGGCCCTTGTATTTGGTGGAAAATGAAGAAGAAATAAAAAAAAAACATTCGAAATAATAATCTAATACTTTTATACTTACTGGTACTGATACTACCAGAAAATATTGTCGGTATACCGCACTTTTCCAAAGTGGTGTAGTTCTCATGTCTAATAAAACAGTCGTCTGTGAAATTTTTGGAACAAATATATTTTGTTTCGGAGTCCAATTCACAATATTTATGCTTTTAAGCCATAATTTTAGTCTAGGTTTAGTTGGAAACCTGTTAATTAATAAACATTTAATAATCATCTGTTGTTGGCGACTTTGTTTGTTAACAGATATGGATAGGAAAGAATATCGATAAGTATTATAGACAAGGAACTCGACAACCCTATTGAATTTTATTGTTTATCAAAACTCAGTAATATACAGCCAAACATGTTGATATATATGATATTACGATTAGTAAAAAATTTTTAAGTACTTATATTATTAAATAGTTTTAATTTGTATAATATTTGCTTCAAATTCACTTACTTGTGAAATGTTATACCACTTCCCTTTTGGTAACGAGTTTTACAGATTACGCACACTCTCATTATTAATAAAAATAATTCTTATTATGTAACTAATATTATACACAATCAAACAACATAAAATACTTTCGTTTTTTGGTTTAAAAGTTCAAAATACAGACGTATTAAATTAGACAATATAAATAACACAACAGACTTTGGCATATTATGTCAATTTTATTTTTCAAGACATCCTTTAGTGGCGCTTCAAATTGGCACGGTCATTTTGTATGGTATAGCCAGTCCAGTGTACTTGTATATATAGAGGTCAGTGGATATGAAGCATTACGGCCTAGCCACGGGGATCGGCGGCGCGAACGGCGAAGCGACAGGCGGGGCGAACATTCGCGCGGCGCGATTTGAGGGCCACGGGAAGTAACGTTTGCCGCCGCGACCAGATAGGCCGAGAGTGAAATGTCTTTATCAAAGTTATCTCGATAATTGCTTAGAAAGTAATTGTTTTTTGATTCAAGACATAATATTTAGTTGAGATTGCGGAGTACTTGATTTGAATAGAAATCGGGTTACAGATGGAGAAATCCACAACAAATAGAATGCATCTAGAAAAATTTTTCGATTAAATACCAGAATGAGTGTTGAAACCTGCGATTATATTCTTGTTAATATTCAACCAGAATTGGAGATAAAAGTCAATGCGGATAGAATTTTAAGTTGCTTTTGTCGGCCGCATTTTTCGCGGCGAAAACAACTAAAATATTTTGTTCCCTATACTATTCGCCGCGTCTGCCGCCCGACTCCGTGGCTATGGCTTGCACCGTACTGATTCATACATTTGTTTCATTCGCCCGCCGCGCCGCCAGTCGCTCGAGCGATTCGCCCGGTAAATTTCGCCGGTCGCGTCGCCACTCGCCGCTACGCGTGTTTTGCTCCATACATTTCTATACATTTGTTTTAGTCGCTAGACGCCTCGCCGTTCGCGCCGCGCGAATTATCGCTACGGCGAATGTCCCGTGGCCAGGCTGTTAGAGCTCAAAGCCCGCTATAAAAAATCGTAAACCTCGTCGAAACGGCGTCGCTTACGCGTTTTGTTCAACAAGGTACTAGGTATTAGGTAATAGGTATCGTGTGTCTATGGAATAAACAAGCAGTGAAGAACGGCCAAACCTCAACTTCATAATAAGTAAAATTTATATAATCTTTGTAATTAGTGAGTACTACAAAAAGAGTAACAAAATATCTGAGTCTTATTAAAATAAAATTAAAAGGATTGTTACATTTACTTACTATAAAATTAAATTTTCTTATATTTTATGCCGAACTTGTAGTTTAAATTATAATATTAAATAAATCATTTGCCGTAAAATATTTATATTTTATATTTCATTTCATATGAAGGTTTCACTTCCGTCGCGTGTGACGCACGCATGTTTTTTTGTTTGTTTGTATGTTTGTACCGAATAAGCTTGAAACTACAAGACCGATTTTAATCATTTTTTTCACCATTAGAAAGCTAAATTATCAGGAAGTAACAAAGGCTATAATATTAGAGATCCATAAGAAAATTGCAATTATATAACCCAAAGTGGCAAAATTTTGCCTACAAAATTAATTATTTGACGTGCGCTTAGAAAACTATTGATGATACATAAAAAATGTGTACCTACTACATGTTTAAAGTATTCATTATTACGTACATAGTCCGCATAGGAATATATGTATCTAACGATCATAGTTAAGTCACAATTGTAGCTTTTCTGTTCTAAAATTTAATTAGATCGCCGGTTGAAACAAAAGTTGGTTACAATCGTATCGTAGTATTAATTCTTATAAAATAAATATTTTTATTATAATGAAAGAGCTTAACTCTTTCATTATGTCTACCTCTTTTATAGATCATATTCTATTTTTACTTTAGTCGTACATATTTTGGCAGTAAAGTTGGATATTTTAATAAAACTAAACTTTGAGAGAATGCCTCAAGGCATTAAGTCCGCCCTTGTATTCTTATATTATATCGATAAGGAATGCAATAAACAATAAATAAATAAATAGACTTTGAGCAAAAACATCAATAAATGATAAAAAATTTACATATTTTATGGCAGATTCCGAAAAAACTATAAACGATATAGCTTTTTTATGTATAAAAGGATGGAGCTAAAATGATAAATGGAGAATAAATGAGCGAGGTGTCATGTCATATCACGCTGCTCAGACGCGTGATATACGCGGGTGAAACCGCGGGGCACAGTTAGTAAATTCATAAAACATAAGCATCGCACGTAAGCTTTTTCTCTAAGTATAGAATGAATATTAAGGTACAAATAAAGTATTTATTTTCTACTTCCTCATCAGCCTGTAAAGTCCACAGCTGGACGTTAGCCTCACCTGTTGTAGGAAGGATTTGCCTTCTCTACCCATCAGCCGGATTGACATTCGCAGTACCAGACGTCTTGCACCTTCCACACTGTTGCACGTCGTCAGTCTGTTTATTTTAGGTGTGGTATAAGAGAGATGGTTATACCACCTACCATCTCGAGTCATAAGAGTTTTCTGAAATTTCTCATAATCGTCTCTTAGGTTGTAGAGCCATGTTGCAGCTATATTATGGTTAAAGCATGAATTTATCGACTCGACCGCGGATAGAACATGCTCTCACAGAATACCAGCGTAAAAGAGCAGCTAAATCCTGCTGTGCTTCATATGGTGAACGAGAACTGGAGACCCGTTTTACTGGAAATGAGACATCCCATCTTAATTCTCAGGGGTGGCAACGCATCCGCATTTTGATTCTTAAACCAGGTAGATATTGATGTCTGTGGGCCACAGCATCCGCTTACCATCAGGTGGCCTGTATGCTTGTTTGTCAAACTTATTCGATAAAAAATTAAGAAACAAATTATGCTGCCTATTGAAAATGCCACATAACGACGAAGTAAGTCTAGTTACAAATTTAGAAAATAAAAAAGATTTTTTTCTCTTCTTTCTCGTTTTCTAACACTGCTGGACTCCACAGATCCATAGGTTTAGGCATTTTACGTCAAACGTTAATGAGCATCAACCTCTAACTATTAGAATGCATGATACCTATCTAGCATTTTCCAGAGTCACCTTTGTCGACACCCACAGCGCGAAAAGTACCAAAATATTATTACAGATGTAATCGAAAAGCTTTGTCTTGTACTAACAAGTATATTTGACAATCTATATGCGTTGTTATATGTGTCGTTACGTAAAAGCGCCGCGCTAAATCTAATTTGTTCAGGATTATCCGGGAGAAGCGGTTTTTCATTATTTTTGGCCAGTGTCTTAAGCCGAGGCTTAATGGTCACACGACGGGAATACTAAACGTTCGACTGTTTTGGAAATCAGTCTGGCTGGTTGAACTCCCACGCCTTAATATCCTATTAAGTAAAAAAAAACCCAGTTGACAGTAAATTTACTAAATTTGAATCGTCTGTTGAACGAAACATGACGTCATGAAGTTTTAATATTTATTGCCTTGTATTTTTGTCATGAAAATAAATTCTTCTGATCCATCATCATGTGGTTTAAGACCGTGCTTGTTGTATTCCTTCGGATTATGAAGGGCTGTAATGATGATGATGATGACGATGATGAACTCATTACATATATTATATGGTAGTGTAAAATAGCAGCTTAATGCTGCTGTGTTTCATAAGGTGAGTGTAGAGAACCGGAGACCCTTTTTACTGTAAACGAGGCATTCCATCGTAGTCCTCAGGGGTAACAACACATCTGCATTCTGATTCTTAATCGAATATAAATGTAGATGTCTATGAGGCACAACATCCACTTATCATCAGCAGGACTGTGTGCTCGTTTATGAACCCTATTCTATAAAAAAAAATGTACGAGTAGTACGAGGATGAAAATCATGTTGATGACTTTAGACGGCTCATTGTAAGAGGCTAATTGTTTGGTTGTGGCGTTGTGTGGGGGAGAATTATATACTCACACGAAACTTCTAGATTGATTTACAATTTTCAGAACGATACCCAATTAGAATTTATTCCTTGGTCGAACTTGTTTTTACTTAGTCTGGCATTTTTATCTCTGGACGATCAAGACGAGGAACTATGTTACTAGAACTATCACTACCCGATAGTATTTATACATTATTGAGATCATTAGACATAGTGCTATGATTCTCAAGCGATTCTGCCACAATGGTGTTTGATACCATACCATTTTCAATCAAATTATATTTACAAATAGTAGACTCATAACTAATAACAGATTTACACAAATATTTAACAAAATGAACAGTGAACGAGCGATTCTTAAAATAGAAATGTACGAACTCAGACATTTAACAATACACCATACAATTTTTTTTATCATCTAAAGCTAAAGAAACAGTGAGGAGATCAATATCTAAGGTCACCCCTTCTTATTTTGATTCCGTACTCGGATAGATATTCCAACCTTACAGTACCAACACTACAGCACTTGTCAATCTGCCACCGCTGATGAAAGTATATTATTTTTGTTGATCAGACTAAAAAAGTCACTTGTAAATGTGGGTCCTCTTCGCTATAAGAAGGATTTTCCATAATCTTTAAGTCTTTACCGCTTTACAATTGGCAAATTGAGGCTCTCACAGAATTATGTTCTCATGCTTGGCCCGGGGTACTCCTTCCACATGATCGCTTTCAGCTCATCATCCTCACGCTTTGTAGGATTTTAAGCGATCACTGTACCAGGCGTCTTAAATCTTTGATGCCGCTCGCAGTCGTCAGTTTGTTTATTTTACCGCTGGTATAAATGAAATGGTATATCATCACCCAATCATTATCTACAACGGACTATAGCACCGCGCCCAAATTTTGACTGTATCTAAGACGTACGCCAGACCAGACATACGGTGGAATACATTTCTAGAGTTTAGTACAATTAGCCTATAAGTATGGAATTGGTCCGTGGTATGTACTAACTTTTTTTCGTAAACGAAAAGGAAAAGACTACCATACTCTGTTTACTGCCACGGCATGGTAGAAAGCCAAAATAAAAAAGTAGATTTCTTATGTTTGCTGAATACCGTGTATTGACGGTGTGGGAATACCTACTATCCCATATCGCTCCGTAGGGGTCGCTTATGGCAATAGAGGAAAACTAAAACAGGAGATGGGCATTAGCGTATTCCTGATAACGACCGAATAAAAATAAAAATTGCGCTTGCTAATCCGCCTGCCAAGCGTGGCAACTATGGCAAAATCCCCCCTATGAAGCAATTTATGGGAGAGGCCTATGTTTTCAGTAGACTTTTATAGGTTGCTAGTATAGCAGTAGAAATAAATTCGAAATTATGAACATTGTGTTACAATGTATCTCAGCTCAATAATAATGCAGGTGAAATTAGTATGTGCCCAAACTCGTCTGCCATAATTGTGATTGGATATTGTCTCTTTTTCCCTTTTCGATTTTTAGCTGAGTTTTTTCACTCTTGACCCTGCGTTTCGTCCGTGAGAACAGGGGATCGGAAATTACCATTTTTAGAGATTGGATTATTGGACCTTCTACTAATCTTTGAGATTGGATTTGTAATACACGATTTTGGCGGCGCAAAGCAATTTTAGGCTCACAAAGTTTTGTTTTGGAAATTTTGCACTTAATTAGCTTGCGCGTGTATGGTTTTAAGTAGGCGAATTGTTTAATAAGTAACGCCAGATGTGCCAGTGTAATTGACAAATATAAGTAATATTTATGAAATATATAGTATACTAATTGACAAAATTTATTAATATATCGAGTCCAAATTTGGTGATTTTCTTTTTGGTACTTAACCAACTTCTATTTTGTAAAATGAGTAATCTTTGTCTATAAATATATAATTTGTATATTAACTTGACTACAGTACCGAATATGAACTATGAACCATCATCGCGACAAAACAAATATATTGCTTGAATGTAACTGAAATCGATGAAGTTGTTCAAAAATTACCTACATGATTTGTACCAGACACACTAACGATTATATCTGTAAAAATGTATAAAATATGATACTTTGACATAAATATTGTTACGGATTATAACACAATTTTTAAAAAACTAATATGAATGAATAACGGATAAATTTCTCATAATTATTTAATTAAAAAAATAAAGCGTTGTTTTCAATATTTATGGTTGATACTTTATAAGTATATTATTTATAATTACCTTTTTAATTTAACAAAATTAATTGAAAAATAAATGTTTTAGTTATCTAACTAATATGTAATCTAATAAGTAAAAGAAATAAAACTCACCGGCTGTTGACTGAAGAAGCGTTTCCAACACCTTCAACCGATGGTTTCCTGGAACAATGTTTACATGGTGAAACAGCTTTAGCATTATCTGTGCGTGGTTAGAAATTATTGAAAATATGATGGAGAACTCAGAGGCTGTTCAGAAGCTATGATCGGAGTTTCCCTGTGCGATAGACTTCGTATTGAGAATATCGGAACGGATAATTAAGCTGAAGTGGAGAAGAAAGGTTCTCGAGTAGCCGTCACGTATCAGTAAATGAAGGCGGCCCGCCTCAAGTAACATCCTAAAACATCGAGGAAATCGATGGATGCAAGTGGCTCAGTACCATATTATTATTAAGAAATGCCACCTTGGAGAAGGCCTATGTCCACCATTGGACATGTGAAGGACTGTATGTACACTTGGTGATGTTGAAGGGCAAAACAGTTTAAAACTATATTTTAACAATTAAGTCGGAACAACGCAAAGTATTTTTTTAGAATATTCGCAAAGTAACGCGTGATTCTATTAATTATCGAAATCAAACACTTTTTATAAACACTACAAAATTAGGACACGACTTCTGACGGACAAAAAGTCCTTCATTTAGGCAAATATCTGATTAATAAGTATTTATGGTATTTATTTAGTTATTAAATATTTATCGCGTTTCCATTATTAATAAGCATATGAAGGACGGACTTGGCGCTGATAGATATTCTCTTCGATTGTATTCATGGTGTGGAGAAATTATGACGTAGGAACTTGTGTTATTCGCTGCTTGTTTACCAAGCTTTTAATATTTAAGAATAATAATTATAAATTATTTTCATTGTAAGTCAAATTTGCCTGCAACAAACAGAATCTTTAAGTTAGAATTAAGAACGGAGAGTACCGAAAAACTCTAGAGTATTCGCTTGTTTTCCTACAAGCGCAATTTTCAAGTGTCGATTCTCTTCTCTTTTACTTTATATAATGAAGGATATATTATATAAAATTCTACTTTTGTTGGTATTACTTTATCTAACTTTGTTAAGAATAATAATAATTGAAAGTGTAATTCGATTTCCGTCCGTCCGAGGTGTATTAGGTGTATTGAGGGAATATAATACATATATAGTGTATTAAGATATATTCATAGCTTTAATGATAACAATAAAAAACTAAGTCGTTTTTATAATAAGTGTACTTACAACCAATATTGTTCAGCTAGTCCAGAACCATGAGCGTAGTGGCTTGGGCCTAGGTGATAAGGACCACAAAAATTCACCATTGGAACGGCATACATAGTCAATTTATTTTTTATGTACTTATTTACGAAGGTTTTATTTGTTTTTGAGCTATCTATAACTGGTATATCATTATTATTGTAGCACACATTTAAAGTAAAAAAAGTTAAGTTTTATTTATGTCGTATGTTATCAAGTTATCAAACATGTATTTTGTTACTAATTGTAAACATGTGCTTGACATTAATCCCACGTGATGGTAAATAGTGTTGAAGATCTAAATGGCAAGTCGCACTTAGCGCAACAAAAAAATATTCACTCCTGCCTTGAAGATGTCCATATTATGATAGACCAAAGTATTAATATTAGTTTATATTAATATTAATTATAATTATAAATATTAATATTAATTATATTAGACCAAATTATTAATAATAGATACCCCAAATAATAATAATAATAAACAAAGACAAGGACGCCAATTTCAACAAACATAAATGGTAGTCTATAAGAATCTATCCAAATTCAAAACGATATTTCCACAATTATTTTTTCTGCAGCTGCAACGCGCCGGGTACTAGCTAGTATATAATAAATAAGTATTCATATTCTAACATCCATAGAATACTATAATAATGTTTTATCCTATACCTTTGAACGAGCAATTCTTGTATATATATAATCGGAATTTCGGAAAGGGCTCCCACGATTTTCGTAAAATTTAGTGTCCAGGGGGTTTCGGGGGCAATAAATCGATCTAGCTAGGATTCATTTTTAGAAAATGTCATTTTGTCCATGTTTTCAGGCAATGAAAAACGGCCACAACATATTAAGGTAAATTTTGGCATAATGTTAATAATTATAATAGCTTAAATGGGACGTCTGGCATTCCTGAAATCGTAGGACCTTTCAAGTTCCCTTCTTTTGTGAGAAAATCTATTATTTCAAGCAATTTTTTTAGTATTTATTTAGAAACACGAAAATTTTATTAAACCAATTGCACTCATTTTTTATTCAAGTAACCAGTTCAGTTTTTTCTACTATGTCGGTAAGATCAAAAAATATTCTTCATATTTCATCAGTATGTAATTAATAAAATCTAAATATAATTTCCAAAACACACGATTTAAAAAAAAATACCGAGCAAAGCTCGGTCATCCATCTGCCTATCTCAAATGTTATTGACATTTCAGTAATTACGTTTCCATTCTGAATTTTTCGAAATATGTTCGATTTTCAGATATCCAAATTTTAATGTCTCCACGTTCTTGATCACTACAGTTCAATTCTTCATATTTTTAAAAGGATGTCTTTGTCTGTGTTTTAAACGTCGCACGTTCATACGTTCTCCTACATTAGGGGTTTTGCATTATATATCCTGAGAAATGTTTAATTCTAAATGAGATTTATTTAGACAACATTCCACAATACACTTGATAAAATTTTTATTAAGTCTGTTAGGAATGTTACCTTAAAAAAAACACAAATGCACCTAATGGACTAGATTCACAATTCATCAAACATTTACATAGGAAATAAAAAAATAGTTAGGTAAGGTTTGAACAGTGTTTACGACTTTTTTCAAATTAATTTACCTTTTATTTTTAATTTTTAGTGTTAGTACCTAACGTTAATGTTTGGTGACCGCTCATGAGGTTTAGATATTGTAGGCGTAGGTAAAATATTAACGGTGCAGTTATTCGGCTAGTTAGCTTCAGATGCCTATTTGGTAAAAGTAAAAAAGTAAAGTTACGGCCTATATACGTCCCACTGCTGGGCACAGGCCTCCTCTCATTTCTGAAAGGGTTTTTAGGCCAAGAAATATTCCGCCGCGCTGCCCCAATGCGTGTTGGCGAACTTCACATGTCTTCGAAATTTTTTTTCTTATTTCTCAGACATGCAGGTTTCCTCACGATGTTTTCCTTCACCGCCGAGCACGTGGTAAATCAGCACTTAAAATTGCAATTAACAATTTCATTGGTGCCGGCGGGGATCGAACCCGGTTTATTGGTCCCGGCCTATTTGGTGCTACAATATACTAATATATAATATGTATAAATTAAGTATAAATATAACTACGATGCAAAAATATATATCATTTTATAGCTTCAAATACATGGTTCTTTCTTTTTTTATGGAAGTGAAAGACGAAAGGTCATATGAAATCGCATTCCATTTTTAAATGCAACCTATGCATTGAGTCCCCCGTGACCATGGGTGCTGAAAAGCGCCCGAAACGTCGGGAATTAAAAATAATAGTAAAATAAACGCGATAAAATTCGTAAAAGTAGTTTTAATCAATGTGTAGTGTTCGCGTAAATATAAGAAATCATTATCTAAATCATATCATATCTTTTGAGCTACTTTGTCCTATTTATGTAAATCATTTGTATATCGTTGATTGACTACTTCTTATAAGCAAACGGTGAAGCCGACGGAGAGTGTCTAACAAAGAAACAAGCATTCCAATAGTAAAATGGACCGCAACCGTATTAAAGTCATCTTAGTCTAGGGTTGTCAAACGAAATGTGTACAATTAGGTTCTGTATTATATTTTTCTATTTATTCCGTTTAATTGCTTAAAGTATTTATATTGTTAAGGGGTTAAAAAACTATGTATTTAATACGTAATTTATATATATTAAAAAAAATTAATACTCACAAACCGTATCGTACCGTATAGTATAGCAGTATAGAAATATCCAGTACCCCATATTGTCCCGTGGGTGTCGTTGGTGACGACAGAGGGAATCAAAGCAGGAGATGGGCAGCAGCATTTCCCTAATAATAACTAAAAATAAGAATACTGAGGTTGGCAACCAGTGACAACTGGCAACCATGCAATACCACCATTTGCGGCATTCTATGGGGGAAGGCCTATGTTCAGGAGTGGACTTTGATAGCAGTGGATTTTATGTGAGGCTATATAGATAATATCTTCGTCCTTGGGGTTGATGACGCACCTAGAGCCTACTCTTTTAAATATTCTCATATGGATTTAAAGGAGAGTGAGAAAATGACGGCATCAGTTAGCACTAATTACTATAGAACAGACAACCCTATAGATTTATAAGAAGTCGCCGACAACATCCGATCGCTACCGACTCGAATCGAACAAAAGTTCCACTTAGCGACCAACAGATGTCGTTAGCGCCCGCTGCGCATACGCCGAACGACATGCAGAGATCCCAAATTGGAACGCCCGAAGATCTTTTTTAAGGCCTTGCCCGTAACGAGGCTCTTAAACGCGCCTATAATGAGACTTCAATTTTTTTACATTTATTTCCCTTCCATTGTTGGTACGATTTTCGGGGGCCTTTGTTTGCTCGTTCGTAACTTTGAGTGTGCCGCTTATTTCGAAACAGATTTTTAAGTACTCGATTAAACTCGAATAATATATTAATATCACTTATCACTAGTAATTATCATTTTGAAGACAGGCTACGGTTGCCAATGATATAAAATCAACGATTCTTGTTTGCCAAAGTAACGGTGAATAAGTATTGTTGATATTAACTTGAATATAAAATAAGCACTTGAAAGTTTGTTTGAATATTGTTTTCTTATGTATAAAAACACGTTATTATGTTTTAAGTTTAAGTTTTGAGTGTTTGATTAAATAAAAGTCAATTTATAACTTAACGTTTAAGATTGAATGGGCTTTTGTTAAGCTGCATCATCACTAACCATCAAGTAGAAAAGTAATGAATCATTGTAAAGTAACAGCCTATATACGTCCCACTGCTGGGCACAGGCCTCCCCTCATTTCTGAGAGGGTTTTAGGGCAAGGAAGTGTCTGCTCATCAATCATTGGCTTAGGATAATTATAAACGAAAAGGTAGGTAGGTACATGGATTTTATTAATTAGTTTTTATTACTTTGACACGTCTCTTGAATATTAAGTTAAATAAGTTGTCAAAATCGATATACAATCTGTTACGTATTCAACTATGCAAGCGTGAGTGGCGAATCGGATTTTACAATAATTTAATAGCATAATATTTCTTTATTATATCATCTTAAGGTTTAATAAATTATTAGTGCAACTATTAAAAAATACATACGTAAATAGAAAAGGGAAAGTGGGATTCCTATGTCTGAATTTTAACGGAAAACGCCTGAAACCAGTGCACGCTAGTTAAAAAAATCAGCTTCATACAACAAAGTTTTGTCGTCCTTCGTAGGAACAATACATCTAGTGTGTGTCTTTTAACGCCTTTGTATCATCAGATAGGGTGTGCAGGTTCTTAAAAAAGAGAAAACGGAAAACGTTTTTTACTAAGAAATACCCAATAACAATATAGCAAAGATCTTAATTATCATCTTCGCCCTGTGGATAGTCCACTGCTATATAATATATTGTCTACCTAGTTTAAAAAAAGCTCTGAAAAATTATCTAAGAAATTTTCTCCAAACCTTTCAAGCAACTTTTGATATTATTAAACCTTGCCTTTTCGCCGTTAGATGATGAAGAAAATAAAAGAAAAGTATACAATATATAAGAACTCATTACAACACCAATTGCATTAGTAACCGAATAAAAAAGGCAAACTCGAACGATCTCGTATTTTTGTCGATATTTAACTTGATTATTTACGGGTGGTGAGCTTCTGCATCAGATATTTAGCGTAACACATTATAGATTTATAATTGGACACATGAGTCTTGATAATTTATGTATGTACTTTTTTAATTTTTAGATTTTTATAATAAATCAAGATTGGCGTATTAAGAGAAGGTAATATTTTCGTAAATATGATCATAAAATGAAAAGAAAAATACTGCACCTCTTCCACTATTTTAGTATTAAAAACTAAGAATTCGTCGATAATTTAATAGTTCTGAATATTTTTGGACTCCTAAGGACTAATATGGAATGCCTCGTTACCAGTAAAAAGGCTATCCGGCTATCTAGACTCATCATACAACACAAAGCAGCATTAAGCTACTATTTTACACTGGCAAAGTTTTTAATATGATAGTTTTCTTTTTTAATAACGGCAATATGAAGATTTTTTTACGATCGTATACCTAATTAGATCCTTATTTAAGATCCATGCTCCTTTGAAAAAGTAATGTTCTTTAAAATAAATATTAAAATCGTTTACTAAAAACTGTAGCATCATTCTAATGTTAAAAAGCTTTTAAGATGACACCCAGTTAAATAATAATTTTCAAAGATTTAGATTTCTATAACAAAACAAAAAGTATCAAAACTTTATAGTTCCCATATTAAGCAATAGCACAGATCACAAATCGATTCAACGCCGCATTCGTAACCACCAATTTGTTGTCGATTCGATTCCGATGACTTCTCGATAGCCTTCGATCACCGGTCCCGGTGAGATGAAAGAGACGCGACCGCAGAATGCATTCGTCATGGAAATAGCTACCGTTGACTATGAAATTTTCAATAATTACCTATTTTATATATATATATATATATATATATATATATATATATAATTTGTCTTGTGTTGTTAATTATACGCATAATTGTAAGCTATTATTTGAAAACAAAATAGTCCCGCTGGGTTTCTTGCTGGTTCTTCCCAGGACAGATCTTTTTTGCGAACCAGTGGTAAATGAAAAAAGTGACTTTCAATAAGTATTGTTTATAATCTACATTGAATAAAAAGTTTCAGATTCTGTTTCAAAATGAAATGTCAAACGGCCCCTCTTCTTATAACACTCCCTTTAAGAAAACAGTAGCATCTCGCTGGTATTATATGCGATTATAACTTTTCCCGATCGAGCCATAATACAGCTGCATGTTCGATAGACTACGTATAAAAATTACCGCTAGTGGTGTATAGATATAGTAATACATAGATACAGATATCTAAATATCTATTTATTTAATAATATTTAATATTATTAGTTTCACGAGAGCTGTGGTAGTTCAGGAGCTTAAAGCTCGCCGTCCTCATGCTCGAGCAACTAGGGTTCGTTCCCCGCCGAACCAATGCAACTGTCAATTGCAGATTTAAGTGCTGATTAAAACTGACCGATTTTAAATATGACGACATCTTTTAGCTAATATAAGAATCTGAGTCTGATGTTGAACACATCAATATTTAAACGATAAAATTTAAAAGCAGATTTAATGGAAGTGGCAAATTGGAGGCCTTCGTGAATAGTCATTCATTCATCAGGTAATGGAAGTCCATGACTGGGAGAGCCATTGCGAGGAATTAGCTTTATTCGATCATCCATTTGAAGCTCATCAGACTTATGGTCATCACTGGGTCACGGTATTTCACGACTGACGTAAACAAGATGGTGGTGTCGGTATCTTTCGTATGCTATAAGATATTTTTCTTTTATTTCTCATCGTCACGGAAACCATGAATTTGAATGAGGTGATGAATACACCAAGGGGATAACTCGTTCATCTCAGATAACACTTTTTTTTCGTTGCACAAACACTAACTAGCAAAGCCAAAACCGACGAATCAGTATATAGCTATAAAATAATTGGAAGGCTAGCTTTGAATGCAGAGTCAGTCATGCAAGACTAGGATAAGTCCAATATATTGAGATCTGTACACCTAAACTAAAAACTTTGTACTTGAAAAAAATTCGAACCTAGAACTGGAAACTGGTCAATGAAAAACAGTGATCGTCGCAAAACTATGTACGCTTAAAACTTAACAGAACTTATTCCGTATTCTAACAACTTTTGATTGTAAATAGATCGATTTCTATCAATAAAGTAAAAAATAAATAGATTCAAATTTATAAAAAATTGATGTAGAAACGATTAACTAAAAGAATAAGTAAATAAATTCATAAATATCGTGTAAACAAAGTACAGAAAACAAACGACGCTTTGTTATTAAAAGAGCAAGAAAATATCAATCGTTTTGATGCTAGAACTACAATATTTTTAAATGAGATAATATGCAATAAAATATTACTATCCAAAGATTGCGCTTACAATCTTAAGAACTTTACAAAATATATAACTAACTCCCTAAATTATTTTCCACTTTGTTACGCACTTTCGTAAAACTACTATTTATAGTTAATACTAATACTAAGTACTAATAATTACTAATAAGTAAACTTGAACAAAACCGTTCGTAAAAGTTTACACCGATTTCAAAGTTTCGAATTAAGAACGCGTAGGCCTGCGTTCGTCGCGACGCGCCACATGCTTGTGAGGTGACACTGCAACCGCCCTCCGGAAAATTCGCAAGTTCCCCTTGCACTACGTTGTTTACAAACACACCCTCACATGCCTGTGTGGGTGAGATCCCTAATCGAATAGTAATCAGTAATTGAAAGCACCATAACGATTAATTAATGTTTCTAGTAGGACCTTCTCAAAAGTTTTGATTTCTGGTTTCCCGTGCTATTAATAATTTTCCATTGCATCAAGTATTAATAATATAGGTCATTTTCTTTTCAAACATTTAATTTAATACTGTGCAATAGTTACGTTTTTTAACGTGGTAAAGCCATGCTGCAGCTAAATTAACGGTGAATTAAAGAGTATGGCAGAAATGAAAACATACTGACGGTTACTCCGACGCCAAGAGCGAAGTTCTTAAATTTAAAAAAAGAAGTAATATCTTATTTTTTATTACACATAAGTATTATTAGACATGAGTATCCATCACAGCATGGATATGCACACAGTACAGGATTTGCCATAATTTGCATACATGGGATCAGACGACTCTCACGTAGTTGCAACAAAATTCATTGCTGACGAAATATTCTTTATCTATCGTGTATACAATATACTGAAATGAGATCGGGTGATAGATCCTCTTATGTCAAAAGCACCCAGCTGAGTAGCTACATAAATTTATAAAAAGCATTCCCTTTCTTGAGGCATGATTCTACTGTAACCTTTTACTTTTTCATTTAATTTAAATAATCGTTAACAGCACCACTTGTTACAGCAACTTGATAATGTAATTAATCGATATTGCGGCTTTAGTGCTAGGTCTACGATATTATATACGTGGTGGAGCCATGCTGTAGGTATATTAGTAGTATAAATGTAGCACGAATGGGTCGGCTCGACCAGGGAAGGACAACGCTCTCACAGAATACCAGCGTAAAATAGCAGCTAAACGTTGCTGTGTTTCGTATGGTGAGAGTAGAAAACCCGAGACCCATTTTACTGGAAACGAGGCATTCCATCTTAGTCCTTACGGATGACAGCGCATCTGCACACAATCCACCAGGACCACCTGGTCCTGGTGGATTGTGTGCAGATTGTGTGCTCCTTTGTCACCTTTCTCTTATAAAAAAATTGCGTTTTTTTCAAAAGGTCCCCTGAAAAGTCACGTTAAGTTAAGTTCTATACCATAACCGCCAGGCCTGACGCTAATTTAATAATTTTACATGCAGATCTATATGATATTCATCATAACCACTTCTTATAGGACCCTGAGATCTCAATGGGATATTTTCCTTCCTATCAATGTATTATACATCCAAAACTAACGACAGAGGGAATCTGAATAGCTACAGAATCTTTTTGATAACAGCTTAAAATAATTAAAAATTGCTTATGCCGACCTGTCCGCCAAACGTAGCAACTATGGCAAAATCTCCCTTATGAGTCAATCTATGAGGAAGGCTTTTATATTCACCAGCGGACTTTTATAGGCTGTACTGATTTCATTTCATTTCATTTAAATTCATTTTATTTTATTTCATTTCATTTCATTTCATTGTAACGGATAAATGGATATTTTCCAGCAAAATATTCGCAACCAATTTTCTTACAAATAAATCTTGAAAACATGAATTTTATCATTTATTATTTTTTAATTTCATACGCCTCGGTTTCGCCTGGGTAAGATATAAATGTAGAATTATTTACATTTGATCAATTCTTCGTTCTTTTAGTTTTGTACATTTTTTTATAGAATAAGGGTGACAAATGAGCACATAAATTCAACTGATGGTAAGTGGATGATGTGGCCCATAGACATCTACATTTATACTCGATTAAGAAACAAAACGCAGATGCGTTGTCACCCTTGATGACTAAGATGGAAACTTAGTTTCCAGCAAAAAAGGGTCTCCAGATGTCTACACACACCATAAAAAACACAGCAGTATTTAGCTGCTATTTTACGCTTGTACTTCGTGAGAGCGTGGTTCGTTCCCGGTCGAGCCGACCCATTCATGCTACTACCATAATATTGCTGCAGCGTGGCTCTACCACGTATAAATTAAGTGCATGTCCAATTTTTCTGATAACTTCAATATCATTGATGTCCAATAGATTTTAAAGTAATTAAAGGATTATTAAGTTCATCTAATAAATATAATAAAGGTAATGAAGGTAGAGCAATAAAGATTAATGTAATTGCGGGTCCCTCTCGATACGTCTGGAGGGAAGAGCAGCAACTGGGCCGGTGCACCCTGGGCGCGGCGGTTATCTTCCTCGAGAAATGAGAAGTAATTCTTATTCCTTGGGGAATGTTGCTGCCGCAGCTAATTATTCTGACATGGGGGGGGGGTCCATCTCGGACCAACAGTGCGTTCCTCTGCGTGACCCTCTGATCAGCAGAGGGCATAGCAGAGGAGCGAGGGCGGGCTCGGTGTGCACTTACCCTGCCTCCGGGCAGACAGTGAAGGATTCATCCTTTGCTGTCACCGCCGATCTCGTAATCCCAGTATCGAAGTGTCGTGGATCATGTCTCGCGGCTTTGATAAGGACCGAGGGTCTTGGCTTAATCGCCCGGACCGCGAGGGAGAAAACCTCTATAAAAAGTTACCCCGAATCCCAAGCGGCGACGCACCGCGAGGGGATGGATGGCTGACGGGGTTCTATGAACAAATCAGCCGCAAGTGCGCTCCTCGCCAGGGTACCTGCAGACCCCCTGGCGAGTAATAAATCCTCTAAATCTGCTTACCTTGGTACAGGGGTCTCTGCCAAGGTGGACCTTTTATTCCCCCATAATCGTGGGTACAAATATGGAAACAAAAAAACAAACAAATAAAACCGCCGGCAACGGCAACATAGAGGAGAGGAGGAGCGATGCGGGGACAGAATCCGACGCCGCATCGAGCAGCGTGGGAGGCCCAGAGAGCTCTCGACGCGTGAGGCCTGGAACCGCGGAGAACAGTAAGTTCTTCCGCAAGCGGTCCAGGCGGGATGGCGACCAGGGGCCGTCATCCGGTGAAGAAGAGGTCTCGGCCCGGAAAATCCCCACCAACGGGCGGGGCGGGCTGAGAGGCAAGGGGAATGCCAATCAGAGGGCTGAACGAGCGGCAAAGCTTGCCGAGGAGGGGCGCCACCCGGGCGATACGGCTCGGGTATCAGGCGACGAGACGAGTGCGACTGGCGGCTCCGAGGTGGAGCGTAAGGCCAGATTCGTAAAGGAGGTGGAGGCCGCGATCAAGGTCGTGGCCCACAAGCAAAAGTCCTCCTCAAAGTTCAAGGCCATTCCCGGGGCCTCCGCCTCCATCATGGCGGCTGCGGAGGCCAACTTTGTTGGGGCCGGGCCTAATGCGGACGAGGTGGCGAAGCTGCGGGCGGACGTGGCCCGCCTGACGTCTGCCATGGAGACTCTCCAGAAGGAGAATGAGCAGCTCCGCGCAGACCTGGCCAGTCTACGTGAGCCTGCCTCTCGCGCGGCGCCCCAGACGCAGCGTCCAAGCCAGCCCGTGCCGCTGGAGAACCAGGTTCTGAACCTGGTCCGGCAGGAGCTGGCTGCCTTCCGGCATCGGTTCTCCGTGCTGGAGGGCATCGTCCTGCGTCCCCCCCCCCTGGGGGCAAACAAGACGGCGGCGAGGCCGGCAACGTACGCGGCGGCCACGGCTACCGCATCCAGGCCGGGGCCGTCCAGTCAGCCCTCGGGCGGGGCTGCAGTTGCCCCTCCCCCCCCCTGAAAGGCCGGCTCCGGCAAAACCGGTACCGGCTGAACCGGCTCCGGCTAAGCCGGCGACGGGAAAGAGAGGCCAGACGAAGGCAAAAAAGGGCAAGGCGGCAGCACAGGTGATGGCTGCACCAGCCCCAGTGCCTGCGGCGAATGTGCCAGCGCCAGCGGCAAGCCAGCTACCGCCGCCGCCGTCACCACCCCCCCAGCTCCCTACACCTCCCACGGCTGAAGCCGGTTGGCAGGTGGTCGGGGACAAAAAGAAGGGGAAGAAGGCAGCCAAAAAGGCCAAAGAGCAGGAGCGGCAGCGCCAGTTCAGGGCGCGCAAGATCGCGGCTAGGCTCCGCGCCCCGAAGACCGCAGCTGTAGTGATTACACTACAGCCGGATGCAGAAAAGAAGGGCGTTACCTACCGCGATCTGCTCGCGAAGGCGAAGGAGGCGGTGGATCTCGGGGAGCTCGGGATCACTGGGGGCCTCCGGCTCAAAGTCACCCAGACTGGGGCCCGTATGCTGGAGGTCCCCGGGGAATCCAGCGGCGCGAACGCGGACGCTCTGGCTGCGAAGCTCAGAGCGTCTCTGGACGCGGAAGAGGCCCGAGTGTCAAGGCCCGTCAGATGCGCAGACCTGCGCATCATGGGTCTGGACGACTCGGTATCGGAGGAGGAGTTGGTAGCCGCCGTCGCCAGGTCCGGGGGGTGCACTACTGACCAGGTCAGGTCAGGCGCCATACGCCCGGACCAACAGGGTTTGCATGCCGCCACGGTGCGCTGCCCTGTTACGGCGGCCAAAACCATAGTGGAGGGCCGAAGGCTTCTGGTAGGCTGGGTCTCAGCGCAGGTTAAGCTGCTGGAGCCCAGACCTCTGAGGTGCTATCGCTGTCTCGTGGGGCACCACGTATCAGTGAGATGCGCCTCGGAGGTTGACCGAAGTGGCCTCTGCTTCCGCTGCTGTCAGCCCGGACACATATCGGCGACCTGCTGCGCCACGCCGCACTGTGATGCATGTGCGGCGACCGGCAAGCCAGCCGATCACCGGGCCGGAAGCAAGGCCTGCGTGCCACCCGCCAAGGCCAAGGCCGCGGGTAGGGTAGGGGCCAAAGCCGCCATCGCCTCTGTGGCCTCCGCCGCGGCCGCAATTGCCACCGCCACCGCGGTCACTGTCGCCGCCGCCGCCGCCGCGACACCGACGCCCGCAGAGGGGCCCCCCGTGGAGGAAGCTGAAATGGAATGCCTATAACGGCCCCATTAAGCTTCCTCCAGGCGAATATCAACCACTGCGCCTGCGCTCAGGATCTGTTGCTCCAGAGCATGGCGCAGTGGTCGATTAACATCGCTGTGGTCGCTGAGCCGTATTTTGTCTGGCCTAGCGAGAACTGGGTAGCGGACCTTAACGGCTCAGTGGCCATCATTTCTTCGGCCGCCGCCGGTACCCCGACCCTTGAAGGTGTCAGGAGGGGTCAGGGGTGCGTAGCAGCACGGTTCGGAGAGTTCGTCGTTGTGGGGGTGTACTTCTCCCCGAACCGATCTCTTGCCGAGCTCCACAACTCTCTTGCAGAGCTGAGAGCAGTCGTCGTCGGAAGTTATCCCCTTCCCGTACTTGTCCTCGGGGACTTCAATGCCAAGAACTTGGCTTGGGGTTCTCGTCGTACAGATGTGCGGGGTAGGATGGTGGAAGACTGGGCTCTGGAGACAGGCCTGGTCGTCCTAAATCGGGGTTCTGTCCCCACGTGTGTGCGGATGCGGGGCGAGTCGGTGGTGGACATCTCGTTCGCTAGCCCCGCTCTGTCGCCGCGTGCCATTGACTGGCGTGTCATGGAGGGGGTGGAGACCTACTCCGACCACCGGTACATCCGGTTTGATGTCTCCACCCAGTCCTCGAGCGCGCCAGTCCAACAGGCCCCGAGTGGTCCGCGTTGGGCGCTGAAGCAGCTGGACCGGGAGCTCCTCCTGGAAGCCTCGATCGTGCAGGCCTGGGTGTCATCACCGGACAGGCCTGCCGACGTCAATGATGAGGCAGGGTGGTTCCAGGAGGCCATGTCCGAGATATGTGACGTGGCAATGCCCCGAGTCCGGCCAGAAAGCGCCCGGCGTCAGGTGTATTGGTGGTCGCGTGAGCTGACGTCTCTGCGCGAGGCGTGTGTCGCCGCGCGGCACCTGTACACCAGGCATCGCAGGCTCCGCATTCGTCCACCGAATGCGGCAGCCATTGAAGCGGTGCTGTACGAGGGATACAGAGCGGCGAAGACCGCCCTCCGGGAGGCTGTCCTGCGGGCCCGGGATCGGGCCCGTGAGGAGATGCTGGAGACTCTCAACAGAGATCCGTGGGGGCGCCCTTACAAGATGGTGCGGTATAAACTCCGCACCTGGGCCCCCCCGCTGACGCAAAGTCTCCGGCCCCAGCTCGTGGAGGACGTGGTGAGCGCTCTGTTCCCTGCGCGAGGGGAACATCCGCCCCCGCCTATGGCTCCGCCACCTGCGGTGCCGGAAGCGGACTACCAGGACGACGACGACGACATCCCGGAAGGGACCGGGGTAGAACTGAGAGTGGCGGTGCGTAGGCTCAAGGCCAGGAATACCGCCCCAGGACCCGATGGCTTGCCTGGCAAAGCTTGGGTCCTGGCCTCGGAGGCTCTCGGGCCCCGACTGGAGAGGCTCCTAAGCGCATGCTTGGAGAGAGGCCAATTCCCGCTTCGTTGGAAGACGGGGAAGCTGGTCCTCATTCGGAAGCCGGGGCGCCCTGCGGACTCTCCGTCCGCATACCGGCCCGTGGTGCTGCTCGATGAGGTGGGCAAGCTCTTTGAAAGAGTCATTGCAAACCGCCTCGCCGAGCACCTTGCGGGGACAGGGCCGGATCTTGCGGAACACCAGTTTGGTTTCCGCAAGAGGCGCTCTACGGTGGACGCCATCATGCGCGTGAGAGCCCTCACGACGGGGGATGCAGTGGCCAGAGGGGGGGTTGTCTTGGCGGTGTCTCTCGACATCGCCAACGCCTTCAACTCCATGCCCTGGAGCTGCATTAGGAAGGCACTCCGGTATCACCGGGTGCCGACCTATCTCCGTCGTATAGTCGGGGACTACCTGACGGACAGGGCCGTCATCTACCCCGGTCGCAACGGTGAGTGGAACCGGCGAGAGATGTCGTGCGGTGTCCCACAGGGTTCTGGGGCCACCTCTGTGGAACATCGGTTACGACTGGGTGCTGCGCGCCGACCTCCCTACCGGCGTCAGCGTAGTTTGCTACGCTGACGACACGCTGGTACTGGCACAAGGGGGGTCGTACGAGGCGGCGGCGGAAACTATGACACGCGGGGTTGCGATAGTCGTTGAGAGGATTCGGCAACTGGGTCTGGAGGTGGCTCTGCACAAGTCCGAGGCCATGCACATGGTCCTCGGAACAGGCCACCACCGGGATCCTCAGTGATGGTAGGAGTGGTATCCATCGGCGTCGAGTCGACGCTGAAGTACCTAGTACTCGTCCTCGACGGCCGATGGAACTTCGTTGAGCACTTCCGACGTTTGGCTCCCAAACTGGAACGGACCGGAGCTGCCTTGAGGCGGCTCCTGCCGAACCTGGGAGGGCCAAACGCCTCCTGCCGGAGGCTCTACGCGGGAATCGTGCGGTCCATGGCCCTTTACGGGGCCCCGGTGTGGGCGCGTGGTTTGGCGCGGCTTGCCGTCCACCACCTGAACGCGCCCCAAAGGGTGATTGCCGTGAAAATGGTTCGCGGCTACCGCACGATCTCCCGCGAGGCGGCGAGCCTCCTTGCCGGATTGCCGCCATGGGATCTGGAGGCGATAGTTCTCGCGCGCCTGCACGAATGGCGCGCGGAGGCACTATGCCGTGGGGAAACCCCGCTGCCGCGGCAAGTTGTCGCGCAGCGGACAGACTTCCGGCACGATCTCATGGCGACATGGAGACAGCGACTGTCGCAACCCCGTGCTGGGCACGCCACTATAGCGGCGATAAGACCCCTCTTTGAGGAGTGGCTTGAGAGACGCCACGGCATCCTCACCTTCCGCCTGACGCAGGTCCTCACCGGACACGGTGTGTTCGGAAGGTTCCTGCACCGAATCGGGCGGGAGGAAACGCCCGGGTGCTCCCACTGCGAGGATGGACCGGAGGACACGGTGGAACACACCGTGGAGGTGTGCCCTGCTTGGGCGGAGCACCGCCGTGTCCTCGTAGCGGCGATAGGCGGCGGCAACCTCTCGCGTCCGGCCCTGGTCGAAGCCATGGTCCGGAGCGAGACGGAATGGGATGCCGTCACCACCTGGAGAAGCGGAGAGCAGCAGCTCTCCTCCCCGGCCGCCGCGGGAGACGCCCTGGGCGTCGGGGGCTACGTCGTGGCCCCCGGCCACCGTAGGCGCGGGCCTGTGGACGGCGAGCAATGGGTAGCTCGCCGTCCGTCCGTCTAACGACGACAGGCCGTGTCGACGGCGCGTTTTGTTCCACGCGCGCCTCAAAGAGCTGTCAGCAGCGAGAAGGGGCCCGCAAGGGCCGACGCCTGCCGGGGCTGCGGGCTGTTCGAAAGAGATACCGCGGCTCCGGAACGTAAGGGCACTGAAGGAACACGGATGGTTTTTAGTCAGTAAAAGTCTGACACTCCCTTACGCTCCACCCAGAGCGAAAGGCGTCATTAGATGATTTTCCATCCGCAAAAAAAAAAAAAGGAATAATAGTTCAAATTAATTCAATTATTGGTCCTTCCTAGCCTAGATTACTCCTGGCTCTGTATTAGTTCGTGAAGTCTCTTTACTGGCGGTTTAGACATTCCGAATACTAGACCGCAAGGACAAAGAAACAAATATTTTAAAAATAATTATTTATGTCTTAATGACATGCAAATATATATATATATATATATATATATATATATATATATATATATATATATATATATATATAGAGAGAGAGAGAGAGAGAGAGAGATTTTATATGATAAATTTTATTACCAATGAATCTTGAAAATCATGAAGATTAAAATCGAAAAACTATGTAAAGAAATCGTAGAGCACGAGGATGCCGTATGTCGTATTTATTGCATTCATATTTTAATATTTTGTACAAAATATTTGCAAATATTCGCACTTTCATTTAAAGAATAAGTTTAGCTAGGCAAAGCATTCCCCTCACAAACACCGAATATTTCTCCAATATTAGGGTAATATGACAGAACACTGGCAACATCAGTTGAATAATATATAAAATGTTTCGGGGACGCACGCTTCGCGTTCTGTCAATTATTTATCGGGAAATTATGTAAGTGACTTAGGTAGCTTTTGTTCACGAGGAAATTTTTCTTCAAATTGTGGGTAAGAGCGGAAGTGAAATAATTTTTATTTGTAATATAATTAACAACGATTTACACTTAATGACATCCGAAATCAGTTAAATTTGGCGGGCTTTATACGCCCTTAGACATATTTATTATTTAATATTTTACACATTATTTCATCCCAAATGATTTAGTTTTTTAGTTTTAAAATTTATAAATCTTTAGTTTTATATACGAATAAGTGAAAGAAAATCATTATCGATATCGATTAACGTAGATGTCCTAACCCTGTAAGTTTACTTCGTAAAGGGACGAAATTCTTGACCACCAATATTCAAAATAACTTTGTTTTATTTTAGTGTAAATCTCGGATATTTTTATCAAAATTTACGCAGATGAACTTGCAAGCACAGTATCTCTATTTTAATGTTCTCTTGTTTACTAGCCCACAAATTATTACTGTTGCGAAATTATGACTTGGGCCTCTACCTTCTCCCGTAGTGGAATGTAGTTGCCGAGACACTTGGCAAAGAGATAGACGATCGTAGGCACGATCGATCAGGCATGATGCATATTTGAAACTTATTTTTATGGAATTAGGGTGACAAAGGAGCACACAGTCCACCTGATAGTAAGTGAATGATGTGGTCCATTGACATCTACATTCTACATCTATCCTGAATCATGAATCAAAGTGAATATGCGTTTTCACCCCTGACGACCAAGATGGAACATCTCATTTTCAGTAAATTATATATAATTATGTTACTATTTTACACTGATATGTGAGAGCGTGGTCCCCCGGTCGAGCTAGCGCATTCGTTCTACAACTTTAATATACATGCAGCGTGGCTCCACGTCGTATATAAATGAACATAAACGAGAATGTTATGCTGTTATCAATCGAGTGATTATTAGATCATATGCTTCTTCTATAGTCATTTTTTACCCTTGGGATCAAATAGGTTGATAAGTTCTCTTAAGCCGCTACTATATGATGCAATTATGTAAAATATTTCAATTCTCATATTACAAAATAATTCTACAATATTTTTAGGAAAGAAAAGTCTTATGAAAGCTCAAAGGCAAAAATCGGCTTAATTTGAATTTAGGTTAGCAGTTTCAGTGATAGTCTCCATACAGAGGTGTCTATAACTTTAGTTAGATCGCAAACTCATATTGAGGGAGTGTGTTGAAAAAAAATTCTGAAATCAGTAAAGGTTTACTAGTGAAAAATTAAAAATATAAAAAGAGAATTCCATATCCTGCATTGGATTTTCACAGGTGAATGAAGGAAATAAAAGATACCAACTTTGAATAGATCTTTGCTAGTTATGATATCTATGCATACATGCTCGGCGATTGAGGGTACTCTTAATTTGGCCCTTCTCCAATATATCTCCAATTGGGTGGATAAAATTTCGATTCATACATGCTGTCTGCGTAGATATGTGGACGTAACGGAGCCAAGATAGGTGGTGTCAGTTCGAAGTTGAGCGATGAAATGCGAAGACTATTTTTACTGGTAACGAGGTTTGTGGCAAACGGGCACACAGTCCACCTGATGGTAAGTGGTTGCTGTGGAACATAGACATCTACATCTATCCTCGATAACGAATCAAATGCAAATGCGTTGTCACCCGTGAGGACTAAGATGGAATGCTTCGTTTTCAGTAAAAAGGGTCTCCGGTTCTCTACACTCATCATACGAAACACAGCAGCATTAAACTACTACTTTACGCTGGTATTCTGTGAGAGCGTGGTCCTTCCCCGTTCGAGAGCCGACCCATTCGTGCTACAATCGTAATATAGCAGCAGCGGAGCTCTACCACGTAAAACTTAAACATTTTCTTTCTTTTCATTTACATAAACAATTTTGTTTTTAGTCCTTCACAAAACGGTATATTTATTAAATAAAAAAGAAAGTTAGAAACATGTTTTTAGTCAAAGTGGCTACTACGTTGTTTCATATTTTAATTCCTAGTACGAAAATTTATTATTTAGATTGATTATAGTATTATCAATTCGATTTATCTTGTAGTGAACCTGTTTGAGGGAAACAAGTCTCTTCACAAATCCATCAAAATAACTGAGCCCTGAGGCAAGTCAAGATATTTCCCCGGATTATATAGGTATTGTTATAATAAAAAAACAACCTTCGCTAATAATATCGATTTAAATTTACATACGATGTTATTAAAAAGGTGGTTAAGGCTGGTACAGTTGTCAGAAAAATGATAATAAAAATAATTTATTCCTATATTAAAAATAAAGTAATTATGCTACAGGGTTGAGCAAAGAACAGTAAGTTATAGCAATTTCAGTGACGCAGATATTTTTCCGGTGGACCGCAACACTAGGCACAGCCTGTATCAAATAGACTTAAACGTTAAACTAATAAAATCCTCCAATACCATGAATTATTATTAGGGCTATTCATAGAGTATTTTCGTCTGATTGGGCTGAATAAATGTAATAAAAGGAAATGATAATTATACATTAACAATGAATTATTATTATTAAATTATTTGTGCCGGACGGGCGAAACTCTCCGGAGTAAATGTTGTCGAAGATACTTCGCGAGTCGCTCACGTCCTACACCTATAGGTTCCGGTGGGTACATTCACCGGCGTCTTTGTGGGTGCCACTGAGGTATTGTGGACTGTGGTTCAAATCAAAATGCACGATTAACAAATACAAATAGCAAGGTAGTGGCCAGCGGTTCGACTGATTGATTAGTCGCGAAATTTTATAACTATAACTATCGATCACGGTTGTTAAACTACGGTTGTTCACTATTGGTTGGTCACTGTATATTTCGAAAGATTTCTTTAAATTGTACGGTGGTATCAAAGATCTATTGGTAGTAGCTGGTTTTCTAACACTACTGACTAGCAGCTATTATCAACTAAACTAGTTGATTTTATCACTTGTGTAACTGCGGATATCAGTTACCACTTTCACTATAATATGTAACTGCGAATATCAGTTACGACCTTTTTCGGCTAGCTAACAGTATCACTATGTGTAACTGCGAATATCAGTTACGACCTTTTTAGGCTAGCTAACACTTTCACTATTCACTATATACTGCTACTAGTCACTTCAGCTACCACCGGATACCACTCACTTCACTTCACTGTCACTGGTAGTTATTCACACTACTACTCGTACTGGGTCCCGAGCCCCTAAGGTAGACTTGGGCAATACTTTGCAGTGAGCCGCTTGCCATTTTCCGTTTGCCTCTTTATTGCATAAACTTTTCAATAAATTGCAATATTTTCTATACAAAACTAATTGCTACACTAACATGCTATACATCATTAAATCGGTAGTCTGGTACTTTATTAGTATATCATAAAGGTTACTCAAAATATTATCATTGTAAAAAGTTATTAAACGAAATGTCCAAAATTTTCATAATATTTGGGTACATTAATTCTTTGTTTTTTCTATAACTACGAAATGCGTTTAATTATACAAAAATATCCCTACACTTCTTTAATCTATAAGCCATATGCTAATTGAATGTCATATTTATAACTCTTTTAGAACATAAATTATTTTCCTTATTTTTAGTATGAACTATTACGCAGTTAATTAAAAACTTTTCCACGATAAGACGCGCTGTGATTGGTCGATTTTTTGGTATATAATAAAAGTTGTTTATATTACTTGTTATCAAAACGACATTCTGTACAAATATACTAAGAGTTATAAATATGCTACACAACTATATTAATACATGTTTTCATCCAGTTTTGTTGGTAATTTCATTATTAATACAAAAACAATATTCTTTATAACTTCGTTTCTTAGTGTTGTTAGGCCGTCGCGAACATCTCTCACGCCGTGCAGCGTCGCGACGATTTTCTCACAGCGGCGCTGCATCCATTTCGGTGAGCGACGTTGCTTCTACTTCGGCAGCGGCACGAGTTTCCTGGTTGGTCTCTTGATTAGGCCGTTTGCTGTGCGTACCTCCATAGTGCGGATCTGTCCGTCCGCACCGGGGTAAACAGTTTCCACCCTCCCTCGTGGCCAGGTGTTACGAGGTAACTGGCCGTCAGCTATGAGGACTGGATCGCCCACCATGAGATTGGGACCTCGCCCATGGGCCTCCCGCCGGTTTTGAAGTTCCGGTAAATACTCTCGGACCCAACGCTGCCAGAACATGTCAGCGAGTATCTGGGAGCGTCGCCAGTGTCTTTTGCTATTCATATCCTTTTCATCAAATACTCCAGGTGTCGGCAGTCTCGCAGATCCTCCTAAAAGGAAGTGATTTGGAGTGATGGATTCGTCATCGTCGCTGTCTACAGAGATGTGAGTCAATGGTCTGCTATTTACTGTGTACTCCACCTCGCAGAGCAGCGTGGCTAATACTTCCTCATGCGGATGTCTCTCATGAAGGTGTATAGTGCCGTCTTCACGCACCGTATGAGACGTTCTCTCTTGGTTGGTGTTTCATGCAGCAAATTGATAGGAAGTCGGGCGAGCTTTAGGTTGAAGCTCAGCTGATCGGTACCCGGTTTCCAGATTAATCCGAGTATATTTTCCTCGGTTCCTTTGTTTCCCAGATCGACTGACTCAGATGCTTCATGGTCAGGTTTTAATTCTTTCACAAGTTCTGGTGCGTTGGAAACCCATTTTCTTAAGGTGAAGTGCGCGTTTTCGTGTTTGTCGTGTACTTCCTTCGATATTCGCATTGCCTCTTCCAGAGACTGGAAACTGTCGAGATAGTCATCCATATAGTGGTTTTGAATGATAGCTTCTACGGCTTCTGGATACTTGTCTATGTGTTTTTTAGCGTTCCAGTTCTTCGCGAATATGGCTGTGTAGGGTGAACTGGCTGCACCGAAAATGATCGACGTCATTCTATATTCCTGTGGAGCTTCATTATGTCGATCCCCTCTCCAGAGATATCTTAAGGCATCTCTGTCTTCGGGTCTAACTTTGACCTGCATGAACATTTCGGCTATGTCCGCGGAGACAGCGATTTTATGGCGGCGAAAACGCATCATGACCCCTAGTAGTGATTGCAGTAGGTCTGGACCCGTGAGCAGGAAGTCGTTCAACGACACCCCCTTTGTTTTGGCTGCGGCATCGTGTACTATTCGAAACTTCTCTGGCTTCATTGGGTTATGGACGTCGAAATGGGGTAGGTACCATGTTCTTCCCGGTGTGCTGGTTTTCGGTGCTATCTCGGCGTATCCTTTTTGTAAAAGGGAATTCATTTGTTCATCATACTTCCTTTTTAGATCTTCGTCTCGATCTAATTTTCTTTCAATGGAAACGAGCCGTTTTATTGCTGTTTCATAATTACCAGGCATCTCGATATCCCTTTCCTTCCAGAGAAGCGCTGTTTCTATTTGCCCGTCTTGTAACTGACGGGTGCTGCTATTTAGTATATCTTCAGCTTTCTTCTCTGGATCAGAGTCTGGTCTTCTCGGATTGATAATGAGAGATTCCAGCGCGAAATATTCGCGGAGTTGGTCTTGTGCAGCTCATTGGCCGCGTGGACGCGCTGATACGGGGCTTTAGTGTGTGCCCCGTGTAGTACCCATCCTAATTCTGTGAGCGAGGCGATTGGCTGGTGCGGCGGACCTCTTCGGATTTGAGTGGCTATCAGAAGTCTCCAATTGTCCTGTCCTATTAGGATCCTTGGGTTGCCGGAGTCATATATTAGCTGCTCCTTTAGGTCTTTCAAGTGTTTGCACTTGGCTATGTCTACCGCACGCACAGTCTGTGGCCCCAAGTTTAGGCTTGCGACCGTGCGTGCTCTGAATGGCACCCTTTTGCTGTGGAGACTCTTCAGCGATACTTTGATTCTTCGGGATTCCGGTGAATCGAGGGTAGTGTTCCCGATAGCGGTGTCTTAAACGGGTCCAACCGCTCCAATTTGTTTGGCGATCTCTTCATCCATTAGTGAAACTGTTGACCCATCATCCAGCAGGGCGTGTGTGTTTACAGCTCCCGCCGGTCCAATTACTCGCACTGGAAATATTTTTAAATACGCTTGATGCTTTGACACAGCGAATGAGTTAGCTACGGTTTCTTGAGGTTCTTTTTGTTTGACCTCAGTCTTCTCCTTTGTATTATTATGGAGAAGTCGATTGTGTGTCGCGGTGCATCCTTTTATTCCACACTTATTGGTTTTGCATTTGTGTGTCTGATTTCTATAGCGTAAACAGCGGAAACATAAATTATTTTGCTTTGCGAGTTCCCATCTTTTGTTGATATCTGCTTCCTTGAATGTTTTACATTCGGATCCGTAGTGACCCTCTTTTTCGCACACTCTGCATTTCGGAGACGGCTTAGTAGTAGCCGCGTGTGCTCTATGTACTGAACGATTGCTTTGTGCTTCGTTTATAATTTCTGGAGGCGCAAATGCACTGCAGAAGTGAGCTTGCTCAGTAATAAAATCGCTGAAGCAGCCGAGGTCTGGTCTAGAGTCATATTTTTCGATGTAGATTCTATACCACTGGGCACGTATAGAGTTTGGCAGTTTGTCGGTGAGTGATCTCGCTTTAGGGCTCTAAGAGTGACGACGCTTCCCCTCACTTTGTTCGCGAATGTGCAGATGTCTCTGGGCGCTTCTGTACAGCGTGCTAATCCTCGTAGCTTCTCGGTTTCTGCTTGCGCGATTGAATCTGGACGCCCAAATTGTAGCTCCAGTTCTCGCATAATCTCATCTGGCTTAGCATGCCCAATAAGTTCTGAACTAACTGTTTCCAAGGCTCTTCTTTGTAGACTTCGTCTTAGTCCAGCAGTGTTTTCAATGTCATTGAAGTAGCCTCGGGTTGTTTCGTAAATGGCACGGAATGAAAGCCACTCGGTATGTGCTCCGCTAAAGCTTGGCAGTGTCATTGTAGCTTTCGACGCTGCGAAAGTATGCGACGATAGTGGCGCACTCTCTAACTTTGATTTGTCAGCGATCGCGGCTATAGCGGACGTGAGCTCCGATATAAATGGACGGAGCCCCCTGTCTTCACTTATGACGGGTTCCTGGCTAGCTTTATTTGGCTTGGGATCCTTTTGTACATCTTCTGGATAGGAATCCTGGCTGGTGAGCTCTGATACAATCGGTAGGAGCCCCCTGTCTTCATTAACGGTGGGTTCCTGGCTGAGCTTCTGTGGCATGGGATCCTTTTGTACGTCTTCTGGATAGGAATCCTGGTATGTGAGCTCTGATACAATCGGTAGGAGCCCCCTGTCTTCATTAACGGTGGGTTCCTGGCTGAGCTTCTGTGGCATGGGATCCCTTTGTACGTCTTCTGGATAGGAATCCTGGTTCGTGAGCTCCTTTTGGGGCTCACTGAGGTCGACAACGTCCGGGGTTGGCTTTGTGACGGTTTTATTAAATGGGGCCTTCCCTCCGGTGGTTGCGCCTTGATTTGACTTTTGTTTGGCTACCGAATTTTCGAGCCAAGATCGAACGTACTCACTTTTGGAGTGACCATCTTCATCATAGTCGTCCGATTCGTCTTCTTCTTCAGCCATCTGTAAGGAGATCTGCGCGAGTTCTAGTTTGATCTTCAATACTTCTTCACGAGCCTTCAAAATTCTTCTATTGGGCCGAACAGTCTTCTTTGACTTCGTACTGCAATCGGTGTGGCCCCTCGGTGGCTCTTCGGTGTGGGTGTCTTCCCGGGCTGTTGGCGATGATGCACGGTTAAAGTCATCGTTGCCTTCTATATGTTCCCTCTGCTTCGTTGTGCGGGCCGTAGTGGTCGGCGCGGGCAGGGGTATCCCCCCCTCGGGGGGAAGCATGGCGCCTCAGCGCCCTCTACCGTTGACGGCGGCGTTACTGGCCGACGAACCTCCTTCTAGACCGACGGTCCACGCCTTGGCTTCCCTTCCTTGCGATCGGGTGATCGGCATCTTGAATCTGAAAAATTCTGCGGTTTTAATACGGTGGTGACTATTTACCCGGTTCCGAAATACAAACGGATATATCCGGCTCGAAGGACCAACGAATGTGCCGGACGGGCGAAACTCTCCGGAGTAAATGTTGTCGAAGATACTTCGCGAGTCGCTCACGTCCTACACCTATAGGTTCCGGTGGGTACTTTCACCGCTGTCTTTGTGGGTGCCGCTGAGGTATTGTGGACTGTGGTTCAAATCAAAATGCACGATTAACAAATACAAATAGCAAGGTAGTGGCCAGCGGTTCGACTGATTGATTAGTCGCGAAATTTTATAACTATAACTATCGATCACGGTTGTTAAACTACGGTTGTTCACTATTGGTTGGTCACTGTATATTTCGAAAGATTTCTTTAAATTGTACGGTGGTATCAAAGATCTATTGGTAGTAGCTGGTTTTCTAACACTACTGACTAGCAGCTATTATCAACCAAACTAGTTGATTTTATCACTTGTGTAACTGCGGATATCAGTTACCACTTTCACTATAATATGTAACTGCGAATATCAGTTACGACCTTTTTCGGCTAGCTAACACTATCACTATGTGTAACTGCGAATATTAGTTACGACCTTTTTAGGCTAGCTAACACTTTCACTATTCACTATATACTGCTACTAGTCACTTCAGCTACCACCGGATACCACTCACTTCACTTCACTGTCACTGGTAGTTATTCACACTACTACTCGTACTGGGTCCCGAGCCCCTAAGGTAGACTTGGGCAATACTTTGCAGTGAGCCGCTTGCCATTTTCCGTTTGCCTCTTTATTGCATAAACTTTTCACTATACAAATGGCATAAATTGCAATATTTTCTATACAAAACTAATTGCTACACTAACATGCTATACATCATTAAATCGGTAGTCTGGTACTTTATTAGTATATCATAAAGGTTACTCAAAATATTATCATTGTAAAAAGTTATTAAACGAAATGTCCAAAATTTTCATAATATTTGGGTACATTAATTCTTTGTTTTTTCTATAACTACGAAATGCGTTTAATTATACAAAAATATCCCTACACTTCTTTAATCTATAAGCCATATGCTAATTGAATGTCATATTTATAACTCTTTTAGCATTACGCAGTTAATTAAAAACTTTTCCACGATAAGACGCGCTGTGATTGGTCGATTTTTTGGTATATAATAAAAGTTGTTTATATTACTTGTTATCAAAACGACATTCTGTACAAATATACTAAGAGTTATAAATATGCTACACAACTATATTAATACATGTTTTCATCCAGTTTTGTTGGTAATTTCATTATTAATACAAAAAACAATATTCTTTATAACTTCGTTTCTTAGTGTTGTTAGGCCGTCGCGAACATTATTATTAACTGGTGCCTAATTACATAACAGCTTTTTAAGTCTTTATTATTTATGCAATTTAATGTTATATTGTTAATGTTTTATCTTTACTTTATTTTTTTAGTGAATACATAAGAGCTTGTGTAGATTTGATATTATTTAGGAATAAGCAGTGTTTTGAGTTTTTATGTGAAACACTGAGAATAAGATGGCTCCGTGGCGCAGTGGCTTAGCAATGAGTGACTACGCTGGGGGCCGCGGGTTCGAATCCCGCACGGAACAAGTATTTGTATCTCCTACAAATAATTGTTCCGGGACTGGATGTTTGTCCTTGTGCAATTTGTGTTTGTAAACTGCCTCCTAGTGTAACGTTTAAAAAAAAAGAATAAAATTCTGTTGTATATATAGGGATTTGAAACCTGTTGTAAGCTTGCACAACAACAGATTTGACAGCTAGAATTTAGATTTTTACACGTTTATTCACTAAATGTTCGTAATTACGTGGCTGAATTACTGGCCTGTGTGTGTTTAATATAGCGTTTAGAAATACAACTGTCGTAGATTTCATCTTTAAGGAGAAACATACCACAGTCTCCAAGATGTGCAGAAACAAAGTTTGTTTAATACAAGAAACAAAGGTTATATATAATTAATAATATAAATCTTTTTTTCTTCTTATATCCCCTGTTATCAATTTTTAATATCTAGTTGCCCGTAACAAAACAAATGTTGTTGTTCGTAACAAAACAAATTGTCAACGATTACCGATGCAACCATTTATCAACTTTTGTCAGCTATTATACAAAATTTGACCTGGTCAAATTTCAAAATCTTTATTAAACTAAGTTTGTATAAAAAGGGTTATTATAATATTGAGGAATTTATGGATGATATATGATAAATAATGTTTCTAATTAGTTTTATGTTGATTACTTGTGTAATAGATATTATTGTAAGCTGCTATGTTTAAAAACTAGATTGTACAACCAGTGCGTGTTGCCAGTGATGACTTCAGTCCTTCACTGCTGGCCGTATGAGGACGCTCACGGTCGCTCAGCGAGCTATGGAGAGGGCTATGCTCGGAGTTTCTCTGCGTGATAGACTCAGAAATGAGGATATCCGCAGTAAAACCAGAGTGACCGACATAGCCCAACGGATTAGCAAGCTGAAGTGGCAATGGGCCGGCCATATAGCTCGAAGAACCGATAACCGATAGGGAAGAAAGTTCCTGAGTGGCAGCCTCATACCGGTAGGCGTAGTGTAGGGCGACCCCCCACTAGATGGAGTGACGACCTGGTAAGATATGCAGGAAGTCGATGGATGCAGGTGGCTCAGGACCGTGCTTTGTGGCATTACTTGGGGGAGGCCTATGTTCAGCAGTGGACTTGTGAAGGGCTGTAATGATGATGATGATGATGATGTTTAAAAAAAGTCCCGCTGGTTTTCTTGCTGGTTCTTCTCAGGACAGAGCTTTTTTTCCGAACCAGTGGTAATCGAACAAAATAGTGATTTTCAATAAGTGTTATTTATAATCTATATTGAATAAAAAAAGTTAATGTTTCCGTCCGTTTCTGTTACAACTTTTTTCGGGATCTGGACATATTGCTACAACGAAAAAATATTAGGTAGTCAAAAGTAGACCTATATAAATCGCCATGGCGTCATCATCACTGCTGAACATAGGAACCACCAAGAAATGCCACAAAGCGTAGTTCTGAGCCACCTGCATCTATTGAACTTTTTTCCCTTTTTTTTCTTGTTACGTTGACTACATAAATCATTCCTCCTCATACATTTTTGTTTTCAATCCTTGTACACAGTTTACAGACTTACAGCATATGATATATATATTTTATATTTATTATCATACACATTTATATAATTATCTATTATCTTTTTACTACAAAGAAATACTAGCTGAACACGATATATATGCGGGAAATAGGAAAAAATATATATAAAAGACAGAAAGATGCACACCTCCAATCACTTACAGATGAAAGAGCCTTGAACAAAGTCAGGGGTAATGTTGGTAATACCGCGGCCCGCTTTACTGCCGTTCTGGGATCGCGCGCCCATAAACCCGAGGGCGGCTAATGAGGATTTATCGCCGAAGAGAGACGTATGCGTCAGGGCAGCGAAACTGTCGTCGGCTAGAAAGGTTAGTTTGGACTTGCGTTATGGCGTTACGTGCTAAACTAGTTGCAGATAAGAGAAATGTTTTGTTATTTACATAATAATATTTTTGTAGCGTAATAGATAAAAAACCTGGTGTCACGTATGTTTACTTGCTATGTGTTTGTTGCCAGATACTGTAATATTTTAATTTCCTCGTCGTGAAAAAATAATATGTTTAAAAATGTCGCCATATCGGATATTTCTACTTCTCATATGGTAAAATATATTGCATTATTTTAATATACAGGAGAACTCGCTAAGACCAAAACCAGAAAATCAATTTTGTGAATAGATAGCGTCGTCTACAGCCCATTATGTAATGTCACACAATGTTTTTGTAATTACAGCACAATTAACTATAACTACTTTTACGGATTTTATCGCATTTTATTTATTTTATTTTTAATACCCGACTTCGGGTGCTTTCTAGCACCCATGGTCACGGGGGACTGAAGTGACTGACGTCCCGATATCAAAGCTAACCCGGAGTACCTTCAGCTTTTTAATTATTGTCTTTGGTCCGATCTTACAGCACAGTTAATTCAGAAGTTACTTTACGGATACTCATAATTTTTTTTGGAATACCATGATATTTGTTGCATACAAAATACTAATATGAGACTAAAATGGTAGTACATTTTAGTCTCATATGTCACTGTAAATTTAATTTACAATGGTTAATTCAATACTAATTAATAGAATCAAGCACTTTGCGGAAATCCATTATACTAAAGATATTAAAAGTTAATTTGCAACCATCCGCGCAATAAACTAAAATGATGTGTCTTACCTAGTTTGAAGAGCACCTCCCGCCCTCCCTCAATTGCGTGCACTAATCCCGTCACCAATAATCCCAGCACCACTACTCCCAACACACTACTCTAGGAAAGACACACCATCGGCGATGATACGGCACGTGTTTCACTTCTACACGAGGCATCTTCAAGGCATCTTCAGATGATCTTCACGCGATTATCACCTGAAGATGCCTCATGTAGAGGCATCGTCATTCCTTCAAACTAGGTAAGACACCATTTTATTTTATTGAGCACATGGTTGCAAAATAACTTTTAATATCTTTAAATTCATTACTGTGAGCCATGCAGGCCGTGACTCCAGTAAGAACAAGGATACGAGTAAATAAATTGATATTAAAAAAAAGTTTTGTACCCCTGCCGTCTCTGTACTACTACTAAGTACAATTCAGCTTCCAATGACGCCGTGACATTCGACCCTTACTTTGTTTTATTTTTTACCTTCGCGCTTTATTGTTCTGGGGTGATGCAGAAGGTCTAAGGAGGACGATATTAAGGAATTTTTAAGAACATGCGAGTGTTTGCGGTAAATTATAATGTGACGTTTTAAGGACATTGGAAAGTGTATTGGAACAAGGGCCATATGACCTTTTATGTCAGACGGTGAATAATTGTGGTTTGCTCAGTGAATTATCATTTTTAAAATGAGCAAACGGCAATCTTCTTGTTTTTTGTACTCATTTGAATTACTTAGAGCTAATTTTTCAATCAGAGAATAGTTACACGTCAAATTAATTATAACTTTACTGAATATAATAGTAAAAAATAGAACTATTTTATTCACAAAGCAGTTATTTTTAGTTTGTTTAAGTAATATTTTATTCTTTGAATACATATTTTCTCGCCCCAAAAACATACTGTCTTGATAGTCTCATATGTAGAAGTATTTATCATTAAAATTACTTACTTATTATTGGGAATCGAGTTCTTACATTCGAGTGAAATTTAAATTCGTAGGTTTACTTCCGTTGTCGATGTATAATTAATATATATCAAAATAACTTTATTATATAAAATATACATTCAAAATCAAATGAAATGACCTAAAAATAACATGTTCAATATATGCAGAACATTCCCGTAAAGTCAACGCCATTTGCTAAATAATAACTGGCCCATCAGACATTCTTTGACCTTTCCCGATAGTCTATCGGTTATAGCACTTCGGACTTTTTAAAATGCAAATATAAAACTAGTTTTATATCTTGGCCACGCAGCGCTCTACGCTCTCGCTGTAGTCTAGTTTTTTGGTACTAATCCAGCAATATATATATATATATATATATCATCATTACAGCCTTTCACAAGTCCACTGCTGGACATAGGCCTCCCCCAAGTAATGCCACAAAGCACGGTCCTGAGCCACCTGCATCCATCGACTTCCTGCATGTCTTACCAGGTCGTCACTCCATCTAGTAGGGGGTCGCCCTACACTACGCCTACCGGTACGAGGCTGCCACTCGAGAACCTTTCTTCCCCATCGGTTATCGGTTCTTCGAGCTATATGGCCGGCCCATTGCCACTTCAGCTTACTAATCCGTTGGGCTATGTCGGTCACTCTGGTTTTACTGCGGATATCCTCATTTCTGAGCCTATCACGCAGAGAAACGCCGAGCATAGCCCTCTCCATAGCTCGCTGAGCGACCTTGAGCGTTCTCATATGGCCAGCAGTGAAGGACCACGTCTCTGATCCGTAAGTCATCACTGGCAACACGCACTGGCTGTACACTTTAGTTTTCAGAGATTGAGGTATACCTGACGAGACGATGTGTCGTAATTAATAATATTATGTTAATATATATAAATGTATATATATATATATATATATATATATATATATATATATATATATATATATATATATATATATATTGTGAATATGATTTTAATCAGCAAATTTATTCAAAAGTTACGCGATCATTAACAGGCACACCAACGATTATATATATATAAAGATTATTAACAACATAATGCATGCAATTCTTTAAAGTAAGAATAAATACAATTTAGTGGTTTCCTTCCTGGCTAAAGTTATTTTTAATAACCGCCCAACATGGATTTAAATGCGATTTCGCCTCAATTAGGTAGGCAGATATCTGACGCTCGAAGAAGTTGTGAGATTTTAAGAGCACATCGGTAAGACTTATATTTTCATTTTAATTTGATCTTTATTTCAAAGTTGTATATCTCCTTCCGTTGTATTTTTAATGCCTTTAATTTTATTATGAAGTAAGCCTAAGTGGTTTAATGTTAATAAATGTTTGCAAAAAAACTTCATGTGCACTTGGCAATATGTTTGTAACACGTGCTTCAAAACGATTTTTTTATCTTTAATGGACAAAACTTACTGACTTTGTCGTGGGCCGATTTTATTTCATTACAATTAATTACAAGGCCTCTAGGCCTACTCCAAGGTATGCCACAACACACCATCCTGGAACACCTGGGGCATCTACTTCTTGCATGTCTTCATTGTCTGTCATCTATACAGCCCTTCACAAGTTCACCGCTGAACATACGCCTACCTCAAATAATGCTACAAAACACGGTCCTGAGTCTCCAACAGCCATCGACTTCCCACATGTCTTACCAGGTCGACACTCCGTCCGGTGGAATAGTGGGGGCCGCCCTACACTTCGCCTACCGGTACGAGCCTGCCGCTCGAGAACATTTGCTTCCCATCGTCTATCGGTTCATCGAGCTGATCTCCGTCGAGCTAAATCCGTTAGGGTACATCGGTTACTCCGGTTCTTATCCGTTACTCCGTTTCTGAATTTATCACGTAGATAAACAACGAGCATGGGCCTCCCCATAGCTCGCTAAACGACCTTGAGCTTTTCATACGGCTAGCAATGAAGGACCACGTCTCAGATGCATAAGTCATTACTGAAAACACGCACTGGTTGTACAATCTTGTTTTCTACTTTCGAGATATACCTGACGAAAAAATGTAACCGTGAATAGTTGCGGCATCCACTTAACTGAGGATAGCACATATTATGTGCTATCTATATAGATTGCCTTGTGACGCCAGATGTTTATAAAGGAAGGCGTCATTTTTAGTGAAAAGGGTCTCCAATTATTTACACTCACCATACAAAACACTGAAGAATTTAGCTGCTATTTTACGATATTATTCTGTAAGAGCGAACAACCATAATACAGCATGGCTCTAACTCTACCACGTATGTATAGAAATAGTAAGTTAGTTTAATTAGAACAGACTTTATGTTCTCTAGCCGCTTAGAGTTAAACCTAACGCAGTGTATCATTCACAATTTATACAAAAACGTTTCACAGCCATTCGATAGCCCGCTGCCTTCGTTATTAAAAGTAGCGTCAGCAAACTAACTACAAAATACTTTAAATAAATATTGCAATATATGTATAATAAATAGTTTCCCGTATAGTTCCGTTTTAACCGTTAAGTGGCGGTGTTAGTATACCCACTACCCCATATCATCCCGTGGGTGTCGTAGGAAGTGACAGAGGAAACGAATGATAGCAAGAGAGCGAAAAAGAAACTGAAACAGGCGACGGGCAGCAGCAACTTTCTGATAACAGCTACATAAAAATAAAAACTGCAATTGCCAACTTGCTTCCGAAGCGTGGTAACTCTGGCAAAAATCTCTCATATGATACAAATTATGGGGGAGGCTTATTCAGTAGTGGACTTTAATAGGATGTAACGGTACGATACGGGGCACACTTTGGTTACGGTACCCTAAGAACGGACAACGCTTGAAATAACGAATATTGAATAGCGAATACAATATATTTGATTTATTTTTTTATGGCACACATAGTCTGTTCGAATCATTAATTGTAAAGAAACGGAATTGTGACGGCAACTTATTAATTTGCGAGGTGGACTGTGTGCTCTTTTGTAACTCTTCTATCTATCCATTACAGCCTATTAAAGTCCACAGCTCAACATAGGCCTCCCTTACAGATTGCCTCGGCAACCACGGTTTTTTAATGTTTAATAAGTTTTTATTAGGAAAATGCTGCAACCCATCTGCATGTTTTTGCATACGTGGTAGAGCCCCGCTGATTATCTACTATGGTTGTAGCGCGAATGGGTCAGCCCGACCGGGGAAGGACTACGCTCTCATAGAATACCAGCGTAAAATAGCAGCTTAATACTGCTGTGTTTCGTATGATGAGTGCAGAGATCCGTAGATGCTTTTTTACTGGAAACAATCTGGAATAATCTTAATCCTCAGGGGTGACAAGCATCTGCGTTTTGATTCTTAATCGAGGATAGATGCTTACGGTCTGTAGCATCCACTTACCATCAGGCGGACTGTGAGCTCGTTTGGCACCTTTATTCTATATTTAAAAAAAAACTACGGTGAATCCCCCCTATGAGGAAATCTATGGGTGAGGCCTGTGTTCAACAGTGGATTTTATAGGCTGTAATTTATTGAATGGATGAGAGTTTTCTCTTAATATTAATACGCTTTCCTTCTCGTATTACGCAGTACAAATGCATATGCAGCATAAAAATAATACTGACTGCCTTGTTGGTGTAGAGGTTGAAGTAGTGCGACTGCTGATCATGAGGTCCTGGGTTGGAATCCCGAGTCGGTCCAAAAAATTAATTACGAGTTTTTCCGTCCAGAAATTCTCAGTAGTTGCCCGGAGTCAGGAAGTTGGCGGCGTCTCACCCCCGTGCCTCGGAAAGCACGTAAAGCCCTTGGTCCTGCGCCTGATCTCTCTCTGGTTGTATTGGTTTACCGTCCCATCGGATTAGGAGAGTGAGGGAATAGAGAGTGCACCTGTGCTTGCGCATACACTTGGGCACCATAATCCTGTCCTGCGCCGATGGCTAGCCTCCGTTGAGACAGACCGCCGTGGCCGGAATTCGGTCTGGAGGATATTATTATTATTATTATTATAAGAAAATAAACCAGTTTTAATGACAGCGGGCAGTGGGTGACCTTGTCAATTCAACAGTTTTTCAAGCCCAAACTCTCCGCTTTGCGTTTGTGGTGAGCAAAAATTATGTAGATTGTACCGAACAAATATAATACTTAAGAAAAGCAGTGCAATTTGAAGCCATTATTGAAATTTATGGTCGTATTTATGGAAGCTTATGGGGTTTCAGACGCGACTTTGTTAAGAGAGACGTCATATAAGTGCCCAATGTAATGTACGATTTATTCATATTTAAATTTTCATATTCGATTTCTGCAATGGGAGTCGTCCACTGAAATTATTGATTGCAATTTTAAATACTGAGGCTTTTGCCGAATAATTACATAGTTGTATCAAAATTGGACGCTGACACCCTTAAGCATTGAGAAAAAAAAATTATAACAGATCGTTGAGATCCCGAGTTTTGACAAATTGAAAATATTTTTAGAAACCAGATTCATTTCAGCACTTATCATTGAGTCGCATTATATGATGACAAATTTTGGCGACTGGAATTAATGCAAGCAATTCCTCGGAACTCTCCTCGTATATACGATAAGGAATGTAAAGAGATGCAATGTATCTATCTCATAGTTAAGTTACTAAATCAAGCCGACCCGAAAAATTCAAGCCATCCTACGGAGGACGCGGTCTAATGGAAGGAGCTGGTACTGGAGTGTCCTGGCCCGTAATTGAGAACAGTATTTCTAGTGAGAACGATCTTTCTGCTTATATAAATTAGAACAAGTTAATGCCACCATGTTATCGAGTACACTATTTGTTTATACTTAATTTAGCCTTATATAATGTGAAAAGAATAAAGGGCGGACTTTATGTTAAAGAATTATTTGTCAGGCAACATTAAGGCAGTGATATAACATAAATACATGTACTAGCTGATACCCGCTCGCTTCACCGAGTGCACGATCATATTTTACTGTGGAACCTAGATGTAAAGTACAAAGAAAAAAAATTTGATGGCACTATCGTAAAATCCGTTTTTAGCGAGTCTACATTGCGAAATTAGTAACTATATCTATAATTATACACCCGATTGACTTGAAACTATACCAATTTCAAGTCAATCGGGTGTATAATTTTAGATATCTCGCGATGAGTCAATCAGTCAGTGGTACTTCGCTTATAAATATATAGACATACACATACAGATATATTTAAAATGTAAAATGTACCTCCCATAGTATGTTTTTTATAGGATAGGGTGACTAACGAGCACACAGTCCACCTGATGGTAAGTGATTGCTGCGGTCCATAGACATCCACATCTATCCTCGATTACAAATCAAAATGCACATGCGTTATCACCTGTGAGGTCTAAGATGTAATGCCTCGTTTCCAGTAAAAAGGGTTCCCAGTTCTCTACACTCACCATACGAAACACAGCAGCATTAAGCTACTATTTGACGCTGGTATTTTGTGAGAACGTGGTCCTTCCCCGGTCGAGCCGACCCATTCGTTCTCGTCGACTATTACTTATTACTACTATAAATATTGTCATCAAAACGAAATTAAAAAAAAAGATAACTATGTTAATGATAATGAATATGACTAACTAGCGACTTTAAACCGTTTCTGAGACATTTTTTTTACTGAAATACATATTTGCTCTTGCGATTATGGCACTATAATGACTATGACGCAATTACCAGTGCCCAGCCGTTGGACTGGTGTCGTCATGGTCGATATCGACCAAAGAGTACTTCACATTATACAACCAAAAGATATAGGCTAACTTCACGTCAAGTGGCACTTTCTGCAAACGCTACCGAGTGAGTAATAAGTCAGTAAAAATGTGCATACAATGCGTTGCATTTGAAATGCAAAGGCGCGCATTCAGAGGTCGGATGAATCGCGTCACTCACCGGTCCGCCGTTATACGTCGATTGTGCACGCTATTGTCAACCCTGGATCGTACTTATACGCAAGTACGTATAGACCGCTTATTTAGCTTCGAAAATGAGCATACACGGGCTTGAAGGTATCTCTTATTAATAGGTATTTATAGTTTAGGTTTTAAATGGTCGCATAAATTTATATGTACTGGATGGCCTTTTTTACCACCTGGACAAATAGGGCGTAACATGTGTATGGAGTAGAAGCCTGTGGCACTGACATTTACAAAAAATAAATACCAAAATTTTGTATTTGATATTAGAAATATATATATATATATATATATATATATATATATATATATATATATATATATATATATATATATATATATATATATATATAATTAAAATGACCCTTCTCATCTTCTTGCCGTGTTTTTTTTTTGTTTTTATATAGGATGATGATATTATGATAAGAGTAACAAATGAGCAAACAGTCACAGAATAAATAATAGTACTACGTACAGAAGTTTCACTCTTTTGATGTTGACTGCTTACTGACGTTTAATAGCCTACATCATTATTATTAATAAGATAAATACCGCACGCATCTTTTCCCATTCCCACATCACGGCTGTTTTTATATTAGCTTATAATATGTATTAATATATGTTCATTTATCTACTATTTATGCACACTTCTATTTACGAGTCTCCTTTACCAAGGCATAGAATAAATAATATGTAGTTCTACTCGTACGTTACCAAGGTTTGCCTGGAAGAGATCACTGTTAAGCGATGATGCCACCTAATTGTTTATACATTTGTATGTTGTGTGCAATAAAGGGTACAAATAAATAAATAAATTAAACGTTGCGAAATGGTAAGTAAAATAGGTAAGGTACCTATTCTGACTGATCGAATGAACATATTTTTGCTACTATGCGAATTCTGTGCCTAACGCATGCAACGTGCAGGGTCAATCGTCGCGAATCCTGATTAAATAAATCGCTCGGAAGAAATAGGTAGGTAGTGTAAACAACAAATGAACCTGAAATACGATTCCTAAATGAAATGTGATTGTATTCTAATTATTTAAAAATCTTGTAAAGAAAGTTTTAATTTCAGTGTTTTGTGATAACTTAAAATATTTTAATTACAAAAGACATCTAAGTTACCTACTTCAATTTACCTACGTAAATTTCGTAAGTTACCTACGTAAATTTCAATAAGTTTTGTAATAAATTACTAAGGTATTACTTCTGTATTTAAACTATAACGTAATTCTTTTTTGCTATAAGTATTTATTTAACAAAAAGAATGAAATAAATGTGCCTTTCATTATCGAATCGTTAGGTAACTTAAAAAATGATATATCCGAATCCTTTTGTTTGCTCATTATCCATCCACGCAGCAATTATAGTAGGTTCGAAGTTTTGCCATTATAATTTATCAAATAGATAGGTTAATATACACATATATTATTTTGAAATCATATTAAAAATTTTTGAACGATTTAATCCAACAATTAAATACTAAACATTAAACAAAAATTACAAGTGTTTACAAAAAACTATTTACGTAAACAGCATTAAAAATACATCAATCGCCTAGAACGCGCTAGCCCCGATTGGCAAATTATTCTTGCAGCGTGGGGGACCCATGTCCAGTAGCGAACTTCTTGGGTCTTTCTAATAACAACTAAAAATTATAACACTGCAATTGCGAACGGAGTGGAAGCATACAGCACTGATATATAATAAAATAAAAACAAAATTTTGAATTAAATAAATAAATTAATTAAAATCTATCGAAATTCATATTATATCCACCCTACTTTACGAATATAAAACAATAAATTTAGTAGGCATCTCTGACCGTATCACTTCGCAGGGTCACAGGCTCAAGGGCAAAGTGCAAAGTAATTCTTAAAAAAAATTCAATTTTTTTTATACAAAGACAATTTCATTCCAGATATCGGTGTAGTGGTGAGAGGCGACAGACGGAGACAGAAGATGGACAGCAGCATCTTCTTGATAATAAAAATTCAGAACAATAAAAAAAACTGCTTGCCAAGTTTTTTTTATAGGATAGGGCGACAAACGAACACACAGTCCACCTGATGGTAAGTGGTTGCTGTGGCCCATAGACATTACATCTATCCTCGATTACGAATCAAAATGCAGATTCGTTGTTATCCGTGGGGACTAAGATGAAATGCCTCATTTCCAGTGAAAAAGGGTCTCCGGATCTCTACACTCACCATACGAAACACAACAGTATTCAGCTGCTATTTTACGCTGGTAATCTGTGAGGGCGTGGTACTTCCCCGGTCGAGCCGACCCATTCGTACTACAACTATACTACTATTATAAAAGCAGCATGGCTCTACCACGTATAAAATCCGTTACAGCCTCTACTGAACATAGACCCACCCCTAGACTGCTTGGGGGGGGGGGGGGAGTTATTCTTGCCGTCGTTTCCACGCTTGCCAGGTGGGTTAGCAAACTTATTATTTTTTTTAATTAATTCTTTGTTTCCTGCTGTCACCCCACACGACACCCACGGGATGATATGATGTAATGGGCAGTACAACGCCATTATACGGTAAATTTTATTATATTATGTTTATAATATATAAGATTTAAGAGAATTATTTAAGACGTTTAATCTAACATACATTAACAATAATAACACAGCAACACCTTAATTACAAAAGTAAATAATTTAAGTAAAAATATTCCAGCAGTGACATTAAAACACCTTGTCACACGTCAAAGTATTTAAACAAACGTATAAACAAAAAAACACAAGTAACTGATCGTCAACATTAATAACAGTTTTCGAAACAAGACGCATTGTGCGTTGGACAGTTTGAAAGTTTCAATCGGTGAGACTTCACGTCCCCGATCTGCATGTAAAGTGCTGGGTATAAAGGAAATTTACATTTGTACAGAAACTCCTTTGTCCGGCACTGAGTCAGATGGAGACAGTGTGAAAACCTCGGTCGACGGCCTAAACAAGCGTGCTAGTCGCGTTAATGATGACGATTTCGATACTTAAGAAACAGTACCGCATTGGTAACGGCGTCGCGGCTAGCAGGTTTCATTTCCACACGAGATAAATATTTGTGTGGCAAACCTGCTTCTTCTTCATCATCATATAACAGTCCACTACTGGACATAACTTTTATCAACATGGGGAACATTTTCCATAGTTGCTAAACTTGGCCGATAGATTAGCTAATTAGACATTTTTAACACTGTTACCTGTCGCCTGGGAATTTCATTTCTCTTATTATACAAAAAAAGAAAGTTGGTTTCCGTGTCTATAGCGAATCTAATATTGCTTAGTACATTAACTAAGCAATCGTAGATTTGCTATCACAAAAGGGTTAAGCACCTGACGAAAAAATAGTTTAAAAGCGTACTGGGAGAGTAGCTTTATGGTTGCGGGTATGGACTGTAAAACTAAAAAATCCATTCAAATAAGCTTGTAAAACGCTCCTCACGTTTTCAGCTTACGTTAAAATCTCTCTATAGTTAACGAGATAACTATATTAAGACTGTATTAAATTGCTATTTGATTTTTATTTTTCTGAAATATAGAACATAAAAATATTTGGTTCATTTTTGTGACTACATATCATCATCATCATCATCATCATCATTACAGCCCTTCACAAGTCCACTGCTGAACATAGGCCTCCCTCAAGTAACGCCAAAAAGCACGGTCCTGAGCCACCTGCATCCATCGACTTCCTGCATGTCTTACCAGGTCGTCACTCAACCTAGTGGGGGGTCGCCCTACACTACGCCTACCGGTACGAGGCTGCCAGTCGAGAACCTTTCTTCCCCATCGGTTATCGGTTCTTCGAGCTATATGGCCGGCCCATTGCCACTTCAGCTTACTAATCCGTTGGGCTATGTCGGTCACTCTGGTTTTACTGCGGATATCCTCATTTCTGAGCCTATCACGCAGAGAAACTCCGAGCATAGCCCTCTCCATAGCTCGCTGAGCGACCTTGAGCGTTCTCATATGGCCACCAGTGAAGGACCACGTCTCAGATCCGTAAGTCATCACTGGCAACACGCACTGGTTGTACACTTTAGTTTTCAGAGATTGAGGTATACCTGACGAGAAGATGTGTCGTAATTTCCCGAACGCTGCCCAGCCGAGTTGAATCCGTCGATTGACCTCTCGGTCGAAGTTGGACTTACCTGGTCGAACTATTTGTCCCAGGTAAACGTACTCGTCAACAACTTCGAGCATAGTGCTCCCAACAACTACCGGCATAGGTGTGACCGTAGTGTTATGCTACTTACATATCATTTTACACTATTTTAAATTTATTTTTCCATTCTGTTACTGTACAGAAGCTCCGCTGTAATTCCATCCTCGCCCGCGGCTTTGCCGTTTTTAAGGTGGTGGAGAGCCATTCTAATCTCGCTCAGACTGACGTCCGGAATATCATCGGAATAGTGTCGGATAAGACTTGCTCTTGGATCGTTACTCACACTTGCGTATGGCTCCAACGATGATGTGTACAGCTGCCCATAGAAGCTATCAATCTCACTCAGAATCTCAGGTGTCCCGGAAACGATGTTGCCACACTCAGTCTTCAGCTTTGACAGTTGGCTCTTTCTGGCAGACAGATCTCTGGCAAAGACTTTGGAGCCCTGGTTCCGCTCAATCGCTTCTTTAATACGAGAAGTATTAAAGTTGCGTAAGTCTCGCCGCATGCATTTGGAGATCTGTCTGTTCAGTTGCCTGTATGCTGTCAAATCTGTTGACGATTTCAGCCTCATCTCCCTTCTAACAGCCATGAGATTAAGAGTGTGATCGGAGAGTTTTTGTGTTCTTCTGCGGCGGGTCTTGCAGAACTTAGTTCCGACCGCATGGACAGTTTCCACGAGTTTGTCATTAATATCGTCCACTACATTGCAATCTTCTAGGCACTGAAAGCGGTTACGTTACTCGAGCTGAAAGGTTTCGGGATTCTGGATTAGAGCACGAGGTGGACGGAGCGTTGACTTCATTAGACGGGACCTCTCCAACTTAACGTTTTGGTTCAGTGTGCCTCTAACCATTCGGTGATCGCTGCCAGTTTTCACCCTTGCGATCACTGAGACATCACTGAACAGTTAGCGTCTGGTCGTCATAATGAAGTCAATGTAATTTTTTTCGAACCGTCGGGGCTCGACCAGGTCCACTTCCTGTAGGGCCGCTTCTGGAAGAAAGAGTTCATCATAAAGAGTCCCTCTTTCTCCATAAAGTCGGCCAGCTGCTGGCCCCTTCGGTTCCGTTGCCCTACTCCAAATTTCCCTACCTTCAGCTCACCGCTTTCTCTTGTGCCTGGTTTTGCGTTGAAGTCTCCCATCAACACCGTGTAGTGGGTTTTGGAGGAATGTATGGCTCTGGAAATATCCTCATACATTTCCTCCACCTCCTCATCGGGATGTGCCGAGGTTGGTGCGTAAGCCTGAATGACCTTCAGCGAATACCGTTTGTTGATTCTGAGTATCAAGTACGCGACCCTCGTCGACACACTCCCAATCTTTACAACGTCGTTGACGAGAGACTTGTGGACGATAAATCCGACACCTCCTTGGTACAGATGGTCGCCCTCACGGTGAGAGAACAAGTTGCCGGACTCGAGGATTGCCGTGTCCTCCCCCTCTCTTCGGACCTCGGATAATCCAATAATATGCCAGTGCAACTTGTCTACCTCTTCTTCCAGCTCCAGTATCTTCTCGTGAGTCCTATGGGTGCGTGCGTTATATGTTGCCAGGTCAAGTCGTCGTAGGTGGCAACCGAACCTTCACCGGAGATTCTTAGCACCCCCTGCCCCGCCGTTACCATGGTCGCCACCGTAGCCAGGAATAGTGGGGCCGCCGGGGACTGGGGGCCGTCTGTTTGCGTCGTTATTCATGGGGGGATATTTGCCATAGTTGCTACGCCTGGCGAGCGGGTCGGCAACCGCAGTTTTTTATTTCGTCACAGTTGTTATCCGGAAGATGCTGCTGCCCATCTCCTGCCTGTCTCCCTCTGTCGCCTCTTACGACACCCACGGGAAGATATGGGGTAGTGGATATTCTCAACCGCCACTTCACGGCATGCGACTACATAATTGGATTATAATTGTTTATAGAAAAACTTTAACTGTAGAACTATTAAATACTATTATTCCAACTATAGTAATTTTTAAATATTCTGAGTGACCCATTATTGATTATCTATAAGTGTTAAATTAAACGACGGCGATGATTTTACGAATAACATCATGTTTAATAAAATTTCTAAATTACAATAAACAGTTAAAAATAAGTATTTATATAAAAAAATTACATAAACACTTATTTTTAACTGTCTGTGGTATTATAGCTTTTGTCGTTTGAAAGGTGTTAATCGAGAATGTTCTAAGCTATGTTTCAAGAAAATCTGTTCAGCCGTTTGAAGATTATCAGCTTTTTTGTTTCGGGGTTTTTTTATATTTTTTATATAAGTTCTAGTATAAAGGAACTAATCAAGAAAGCGTCTAATACATTGACCGGAATGGGAGTGCGCGGAACTAAAACATTTCTTTTAACTCCTCCCGTTGTCCACTAACGACGGCCGACGCTTACAACACGTAATGACAAATATTGCGCGACAGTTTCAACTTCACATTCGAGCTCCGTAAGATTTTCTCGGAATCCATACACAAATCGTAAATGAAGCAATCGTAAGTAATGGTGTGTCATTTATTTGACATGTTTTAAATAAATATAACATTTAATGCATTATTTTGTGTTGTCATAAGACTGTGCATATAAAAAATAAGGGGCTTTATATTTGTCTTTTAATTGATTTTAATTATAGCAACCAATATCGACAAAAGTGTATAATAATAATAATAAAGCCTTTATTAATCCAAAACATCGGTTACCGTTAGAAAAAGTACATTAAGTATAAATATAAATATTATAAGCTAAATATGTCATGGCCCCTTTCGGGTATAGGCCTCCTCCAGTTGCCTCCATTTTTTCCTGTCGGTAGCTGTTTCCACCCAGTTTCTTCCTGCTACTTCTGGTATGTCGTCGACCCAGCGGGCTGTTGGTCTGCCCTTTTTTCTTTTTGCTCCAGGACCTCCAGGGCCCTTCCAAATGGTTGCTCGCTTGACCCATCTGTCTGCAGAGGAGCGGGCGATGTGTCCTGCCCATTTCCATTTTAAACGTAGTGCATGTTTCAGTGCGTCTATCACTTGGGTCTTTTGTCTTATTTTTTCACTATTTGCTTTGTCTAAAATTTTTATACCGAGGATGCTCCTCTCCATAGCCCGTTGACAAGCGCGTATTTTTGACATATTTTTTTTGTTAAAGATCCAGGTTTGGACATTAAATAGGCATAATAGGCAAATAGAAAAAAACAAATATCATCACCCGTCCACGACATTTATTCCTGACGTAACTTTGAACAGATATATCAAAGAATAGCGTTAGTAAATTCAAGCGAATAGCAGGTGTCAATGGACAATTAAATAAAGGAAACAATGATATTACTCCCCATCTGCCGATACGTATAGTGGATTTATTCGAAGCATCCTTTCTACATAATTATACAAAATAACGTTAAGACGGCTGTCCATCTGTTGGACGACATTGTCTATCCAGGGACGGACATTCGATATTTTAAGTAACAAACTAAACTTACTTTAAATAAATTATATTCAATTGCAAATGCATGCACGGGGTTGTACGGAATGGTATAGAGTAGAGCGTTTTAAAATTTTTGTAGTGATTTAGAACGAAAAATAATAAAATAGCTGTTACACTAAGACAATACGAATTACCATCACCACTTACCAGATGCGATTGTATTCAAGAACTGCATTATCAACGTCATCATTACAGTACCCCATAAGTCTGCTACTGGATTTAAGCCTTCCTGAAGAAATAGCACAAACACGGTCCTGAGCCACCCGCATTTACCGACTTCCTGCATGTCTAACCAATTTCCTTATTAACACTGAACCAACAAAACATTATAATGTTTTTTATAGTAGTATAAGTGTGACAAACAAGCACATGTTGGTAAGTGGATGCTGTGGCCCTTTATCCTCGATTAAGAATAAAAATGCTTTTGCGTTGTCACCGTGTGGACTAAGCTCGAACGCCTCGTTTCCAGTAAAAAAGGGTCTCCGGAACTATACTCTCTCAATCACTCACCATATGAAAGCTGCTAGTTTACATGGTTAGAAAACGTGGTTCTTCACCGGTCGAGCCTTTCCAATCGTGCTACAACCATAATATAGCTGCAGCGAGGCTCTGCCACGTATATTGTGATTTCATATGGAAATAGCTCTTCATTTTGATCCATAAATAAAGAATTTGTTATTAACTCGACTACAGCGCTACCTATCGAATTCTAGCATAATTACAAACCATCGTCACGTATAAGCACGCAATTATTATGTTTATATTGAATAAATGAAGTCTTGTATCCAGAATTGTGACATTCATAGTTTTTATAGAATAAGGGTAACAAAGCAGCACACAGTCCACCTGATGCTAAGTGGATGCTGTAGCCCATCATCACAAGTCCACTGCTGAACATAGGCCTCCCCCAAATTAAGTCACAAAGCACGGTTCTTAACTACCTGCATCCATCGACTTCCTGCATATCTTACCGGGTCGTCACTCCATCTAGTGGAGGGTCGCCCTACTCTTCACCTACCGGTACGAGAATGCCACTCCAGAACCTTTTTTCCCCAACGGTTGTCGGATCTTCGAGCTATATGGCTGGCCCATTGCCACTTTAGCTTACTAAGCTTGACATAGCCCGTCAGTCAATCTGGTTTTACTGCGGATATCCTCATTTCTATGTTTATCGCGCAGAGAAACCCCGAACATAGCCCTCTCCATAAATTTCTGAGCGACTTTGAGCGTCCTCATACGGCCAGTAGTGAAGGACCACGTCTCGGTTCCATATGTTATCACTGGCAACACGCATGCACTGGTTGTACAATTTCGTTTTCAGGTTTTGAGGTATACCTGACGAAAAGATGTAACGTTATTTCCCAAACGCTGCCCAGCCAAGTTGAATCCGTCGATTGAACTCTCGGTCGAAGTTGGAATTACCCAGACGGACTATTTGTCCCAGGTAAATGTACTCGTCAACAACTTTGAGCTTAATGCTCCCAACAACTATACTAACTAACTAAATAGGTGTGACATGGACATTAAACATGATCTTTGTTTTGTCCATGTTCATCTTAAGACCTATCCGTTGGAAGGCACTATTGGCGTCATTGAGCATAGCGCTTAGGTCCTATATATATATATATATATATATATATATATATATACATATATACATATACATATATATATATATACATATATACATATATATATATATATATATATATATATATATATATATATATATATATATATATATATATACTTATATTATAAATAAATATAGGGATATAAATAGAATGGTCAAATGGTGTTTTCCTCAAGATAGTGTTGCCGGACTAGTTTTTTTAACGTGTACTTATTTGATGCTTTTCTTATATTAAAATTTATAAGAATTTTAGCAAAATAAATAATAAATGACAGCTAATTTTATCTAATGAAAATGCGCAGCTCTGTACATTTCCACCTGTAGCGGCGGTCGGTCTGTTGTTTGCAGAGCGGACTCGATGCAAATACCGCGTCCATTGTTGCGTGCCCGCTAACGACGCTGTCTCGAGTAGGATCATTACTAGCTTCAACAGGCACGTCCAGCTTCAGTTCTGACGTCTATACTCGGATTTATTTATACGTTTGTTGGCATGTTTTCATGTTTGTTCAAATTTTAGTATGACTGAATGAATGCTCCAGAAGAAAGAATGTTCCAAAAGAAAGAATTTTCCAGGTGTTGTTTTTCAAATATTATTAATTTTTCAACTTCGTCATCAGACTGTAAAAGTTTAAAGCCTTATTAGTATTGATGAGCCCAGTACTATATTTATTTATTTATTTATACTTTCATGCACAAAGTAGTACACATCGAGGACTTAATGCCATATTCTCTTCCAGTCAGAGATAGACATTTTGGAGGCGGTGCAGCAAAAATCAATAAAGAAAGGATAAAAAAAATATTTATAAATTATATTATAAATGTCAAAGTAAATATGAAATATATACGAAAATAAGAGCTGCGTTAGTTCAAACTTGCAACGATTTTATCACATGCTTACGGACTTTTTTAATGTCAAGAGGGATGTCGTTCCAGAGTCTGATGGCCGTGAGGGCGAAGGAGTGAGATAAATAACTAGTACGGAGTAAAGGAGCGAGCAACTTAAGATTGGCCGAAGAGCGGAGAGAACAATTATGAGAATCTCCCGGGTATTGAAATTAAGATTTCAGATACTCGGGAGCACATGGATCGTTCAGAATTGTGAAAAGGGTGCAGGGTATTCTAACATATCTGCGCTGACGCTATATGAAGTCGTCTCGCAACTTAGACGTTGCGCTCCGTCGCCGACCGGGGCTTTTTACGTCTGGCGTAAAAGATAATTATATCGCCATCTACCGGAAGCACATATACAGATATAATAACATAACATCCACATCATCTGGATGCTTGACGGTAGACTACCGTGCGATTTACTAGGAGTTTTCTTCCTCACTCGACTTTGTGGAATTGTTTTTCCAGACCGATAGGATATAGGGATCTTCAAGAAACGAGCTTACACTCCTTTTAAAAAGGCCAGCAACGCTACTGCAATTCCCTCAGTGTTGCAGTTGTTCATGGGCGGTGGTCGACACTTACCAGATGTGCCGCATTCTCGTTTGCCCCGTCTCCTAAAAAATAGCCCTCTATGCCACGAAAGTAACGTGCTATAGTGAGACAATCATTTTGTATTCACAAACCAGTATTCGATGTATAAAACTGATATAATATTATCGACTAGGCTTGAATGCAGTACCATAAACAACATATATCACAACCTTACACGAGCCAAAATCCACCAAACTGTATTTTTGCGAAATATTTGTTCCATCTGGGATTCGCACGCAACGAACCAGTTGTCGGGTCTTACCTTACAGGGCTCATATTATCGTGCGGTGGCGGCGTTTTCAGTCCGGATGGTAACAGGAGGCGACTCCTATAGTTTCCAATGCCAAAATGACAAAAATACTTATAATTGCAGCGGGAACAGTGCCAAAGGCAGTTGTAAGAAGTTTCTCCTGTTGAATCGAACAGCTTACTATCGTCCTAATTATCAATTCAACGGGAGAAACTCATGTTCAGTAATAGAACAGTTTACTTTGTAGTTAATCTCAGTGGAAGACTTTTAGGGGAGCGACACGTTCGTCACACATTTCGAACGACTCAGAACACTGCAATTAGGGTTGCCAGGTCTTAAAACCGAAAAGCCGGACAGACCGAGCACACAGCGAGCTTAGCAGGATGTTTTGGTAGAAAAACCGGACACCCTTAAGTTTTTAGTCATAGTATATAACATGACATTTTTTTATAGTAAAATAATCCTTTATTCATAAAATCTGCTTAAATTTTAAAGAAGTAATAATAAAATTTAATAAATCACTTTTCTTCACTATTTTAATCATTCAGTATTTATGTCAGTAATTGCAATAGTATGTACTACGAAACGATCAAAATTAAAAAGCCTAACAAAAGCCGGACACAGTTTAATTTGGCCGGACCCGCACCCAAAAAGCCTAACTGTGTCCGGCTTTATCCGGACGCCTGGTAACGCTAAATGCAATACAAGAGTGTATGTTGCAAGCCGAATAATTTCAGCGCTTCAAGCTCGTCACTCAATTTTTATACTTACTCGTATAATATAGGAACCGCAAATTTAGCTTATATATGGAATCTTTAGAAATGTTTTAGCCAATTTATGTTAAAGAAATCTCTTGTCATGAGTATCAACTTTCCATACAAAGATCAGCCCCTTCTTATTTTAGAGATATGAAGCAATTACTCCACCACACTGCACCAAGTGCATGCTGGGTTACTTCACATGTCCTCGAAATATTCATCCAGGTTTATTTCACATACATAGATAACAATTTCATTGGTACCGGCAGACATCGAACTCTGGTTTGTATTATACTACGAAATCTACTTGAAGCGCTTAGCTCTTTAGCTGCCCGGCTCCCGGAGCTATATTATGGAGCTATTTTAATAAAATGCTCAAAATCTATATTGAATGATCGGAAATTTTATGGTTTTCGGTGAATATGTTCGCTAATTCGCCATCTGCTTCAAAAGTCGATCGGGCGGTAACAAATAACGAAATCGGTCGATACTATCCGACCATTGTTGCATTCCGTGTTTTTGACTCGCTCAGATTCCCGGCATTGCGCGCGCTCCCGGCTTCAGTTCGTTTAGAGTAATGCTTTTTGTGCGCATTTAGCCCCGGGAACTGGTTGCTTTCGATTTCTGTTGCCTATCTAGATGTATTGGTAATTTAAGTACTAATGGACATACTCGCATATTAGTTTTATTTTTAAAATCTCTTATTTTTAAGGCAATCTAAATACCTAAAATGCGTATGACTTACCACAGTATCAACTTTCCATTTGGCTACTATTTGCAGGTTCGAGTTATATTTTCTTTAACTTGAACTTGCACTTCAGAAGTACTGACGCGAATACCACAAATTTATAATTCTGCACAAATGTTGACTGCGGCTGAGATTTCTCTTTCTTTTTTTAAATAGCAGGTATAATCAAGAATATGGAAAATTAAATTCAACATTTTTAACGTTCATCAAAATATATTGTGCTTGGACCAGTGTATTAAAAAAAAAAAACAAATTTCGGAAAAATATTTTAGGCAAGATATTTCTGTGGATGTGCTTATGCTCCGCCAGGTAGTGTCGTGTTCATATCATCCGTGAGTGTAGTAAGAGGCGACAGAGATAAAACAGTAGGTAAGCTGGAGCATCTTTGTAATAACAACTCAAAATAATAAAAAAAACTGCGATAGCAATCGCATTTTTTGTACCCATCTAACATAAGACTTCTAAAGGTTGCTTCATAGACGGGATATTTATTTGGCAAATGCTTGGCAGGCTGTGGCAAATATCCCTGTATCCTTAGCGGTGGATTTTTGATAGGATGTAATGATGAGGATAAAGAGTGGATTCCTACGGAAAAATAATAAAATAATGTGTCCTTTGTTTATCAAATAATTTTACAAACAAGACAGGAAATAAAAAAATATGAAAAATTCAACTATAACGCTATAGCGGTCCGCAAATTAATACCGTAGCCGTTCTATAATTGGTTATCATGTAATTTCCTTCCAAAGGAATGTTTTTAAAATAGTTTTTTTCTTCACACTTGTTTTTAAGTTTTGAGGTATATGTGGCTTGAAAATAAGTCGTAATCCCTCGAAGACAGCCCAGCTGAGTTGGATCCGTAGATTTACCTCTTGGTCGAAGTTAAACTTACCTAGTCCGACTATCTGTCCCAGGCAAATACGCAGAACTAGAGTAACCGACGTAGCCCAATAGACCAATAAGCTGTAGTGGCAAAGAGCGGGGCCATATAACTCGAAGAACCGACCACCGATCGGGAAGTAAGATTCTTCAGTAGCTGTCTCGTGCTAGGAAGCAAAGTTTAAGGCTGCTCCCCCCCCCCACCCTCCACAATAGATAGAGCGACGACAGGGTAAGACATGCAAGAAGTCGAAAGATGCAGGTGGCTCACGACCGTGTTTAGTGGTATTGTTTAAAGGAGGTCTATGTTGAGATTATCTATTATGTGGAGTTATCAATGACAATGACAAACTGCAATGATGACGATGATGATGGTTGGGTTAGAAATGTTAAGAAAGTCAGAAAATTTATTTTCTACGATTGCCCTTTTTGCTTCTCACCGTACTAATGTTTTCATATTATTATTCTGTAACTGTAACCAAACTGTACAAGGCAAGGTTTTTATATGTTTCTGATATAGTTAAATTAACATACTGCACGTTGTAAGAGACCTGCTGCCTCTCCTTAGCCAGCATCATTACAAGCTGTAAAGCATTCCATCTTAAATGTCAGCAGTGACAACGTGTCTGTGGAAGTTAGTTGTAAATTGTAGAATGGTGTTTATACGTGGTAAAACCATACTCCAGTTATATTAGTACTATAGTTGTAGCACCAATGGGTCGGCTCGACTGGGGAAGGACCACACTCTCACAGAATACCAGCGTAAAATAGTAGCTTAATGCTGCTGTGTTTCGTATTGTGAGTGTAGAGAACCGGAACCCTTTTTACTGGAAATGAGGCATTTCATCTTAGTCCTCACGGGTGACAGCGCATCTGCATTTTGACTCGTAATCGAGGATAGATCTAGATGTCTATGGGCCATAGCAACCACTTACCATCAGGTGGACTGTATGCTCAGTTGTCACCCTATCCTATAAAAAAATATCTTCGGAGATGGATAACGGATATTTACAACGCAAAAATATTTTCTCTCCTGAAAATTGATATTACTATCGTTTATAATAATTACTAGAATCAGACGTTACTTTGCGAAAATCCATTATTTTAAGAATGTTAAAAATTAATTAATTAGCCGTTAAAAATGAAATAGTTCAGGGGCTATACGCTTAAGGTTTCACAGTACGCTAGCAACCCGGGTTCGATCTCTGCCGGCACCAATGAAATCGTTAATTGTAATTTTAAGTGCTGATTTAGCACGTGTTAAGCGGTGAAGAATACCAAATACCAGAAGATTGGGCAACCTCTACTATCATATTATTGTACAAGAAGGGTGATCGATTAAATATCAACGACTATAGACCTATATCCCTATTGCATACAATTTATAAAGTTTTCACAAGTATAGTACTTAATAGAATCAAACCCAAATTAGACTACATGCAACCGAGAGAACAAGCTGGTTTTCGTCCCAAATTCTCTACAATGGATCATATCTTTGTTTTGACTCAGATAATGGAAAGATATAAAGAATATAACAAAACTCTTTACATTATTATTATAAGCGGTGAAGAAAAACAATGTGAGGAAACCTACATGTCTGAGAAATAAGCAAAAAGAAATAATTTCAAAGACATGTAAAGTACGCCGACACGCATACCTCTCAGAATAAAATGAGAGGAGGCATATGCCCAGCAGTGTAACGTATATAGACTGTAACTTTTAAAATGAATTAGCCAATAATTCCTTACACGGATTTGAGCTTATTAATTTTTAATAATTTTATCGTTTATTGTCCACATCACACCTATGCTGGTGGTTGTTGGGAGCACTAAGCTCAAAGTTGTTGACGAGTATGTTTACCTGGGACAAGTAGTCCGACTAGGTAAGTCCAACTTTAACCGAGAGTCGACGAATTCAACTCGGCTGGGCAGCGTTCGGGAGATTACGACACATCTTCTCGTGTGTACACACAAATGATGCGTGTTGCCAGTGATGACCTATAGATCTGAGGAACTGAGACGTGGTCCTTCACTGCTGGCTGTATGAAGAAGCTCAAAGTTGCTCAGCGAGCTATGGAGAGGGCTATGCTCGAAGTTTCTGTGCGTGATAAACTTAGGAATGAGGATATCCGCAGTAGAATCATATTGACTGACATAGCCGGCGACTGAATATAGCTGGAAGAACCGATAACCGATGGGGCAAAAAGTTTCTTGGGTGGCAGCCTCGTGCCGGCAGGCGAAGGGTAGGGCGTCCTCCCACTAGATGGAGTGAGGACCTGGTAAGACATGTAGAAAGTCGATCGATGCAGGTGGCTCAGGACCGTACTTGGTGGCATTCCTTGGGAGAAGCCAATATTCAGCAGTGGACTTGTGAATAGCTGTAATGATGATGAATAATGAAATCGTTTATTAAACAATTTCCCAGTTTACTCGAAGAATGCGTTAATAGATTGAAACGCTACTACCGACTACCGAATCGTTTACTTGCTTTACTTTTTTTTTTTTTTTTTTATAGGATAGGGTGACAAACGAGCACACAGTCCACCTGACTGTAAGTGGTTGCTGTGGCCCATAGACATCTACATCTATCCTCGATTACGAATCAAAATGCAGATGCGTTGTCACCCGTGAGGACTAAGATGGAATGCCTCGTTTCCAGTAAAAAGGGTCTCCGGTTCTCTACACTCACCATACGAAATACAGCAGCATTAAGCTACTATTTCACGCTGGTATTCTGTGAGAGCGTGGTCCTTCCCCGGTCGAGCCGACCCATGCGTGCTACAACTATACTACTAATATAATTGCAGCATGGCTCTACCACGTTTAAAACTTTTATTTATATGTACCACGTTTAAACTTTTATTTAAAGGACGACTTTATTTATTTATTTATTTTAGGGCCTAATTTTTAATCACTAGATAAAATCCAGATACGTGGTAATACCATGCTTGTTACGTATTATAGTTGTAGTATGAATGGGTCGAAATGAGATAAATGTAGATGTCTATGGGTCACAGCATCCACTTACCATCAGCTGAACTGTCTGCTCGTTTAAAGTTTATCTTTATGCTATAAAAAAATTAAATAAATTAAGTACAATTAATGAAATAATTCAATTGTTTATCTTTTATATTCAGTCAACTTTTAATTTATTTGTTGGACGACTTTTATCTGAGTTTTGAAAATTCTGCCCTCAATAATTATTAAAAACCTTTCAGACCGCACATAACAACCTATTTAAAGCGCAAGAATGCAAATGCAAATGCAAATGGGCACATGATGTTGGGCTGGTAATCAATGCTCAAAACTAAACTGATGCATATACGCTCAAGCTACCTAAATATGTGATACATAGCCCATTATCATTGCACATGAACATAGCTTACCTTAAATCATAATCTTTGAGTTTTAAAAAAAACTACTGCGTAAATTAGAAGCTAAATGCTGCTGTGTTGCGTATTGTAAGTGTATAAAACAGGAAGCCTTTTTACTTCAAATGTAACGTATCAACAAATAACAAATCAAACGTATCTTGTCGTAGCGTATTTCAAATTCTATCATGCAGAGAACCTCCGAGCATAAACCTCAACCGTAACTCACCGTAACACACACATACAACCAGCGGTGAAAGACCACATTTCGGATTCATACGTCATCATATGCACTGGTTGTTCACTCTTGTTTGAAGTTTTGAGGAATACGTGGCGAGAATATAAGTCGTAATCTCCAAGAGACAGCCCAGCTGAGTTGAATTGATTGATCTGTCCTAGGTAAATACGTGTAGAATTAGGGTAATCAACATAGCCCAACAGGTCAACAAGTTGTATTGGCAAAGAGCGGGGTCATATACCTCGAAGAAACTACCACCGATTGGGAAGTAAGAATCTTCAGTGGCTGCCTCGTGCTAGTAAGCAAAATTTAAAGAAGAGATGACCTAGTTAGACATGCAGGAAGCCGATGGATGCAGGTGGCTCACGACCGTGTTTGGTGGTATACTTTGGAGGAGGCCTTTGTTGATCTATGGACTTATCAATGACAATGACAAGCTCTAATGATGACGATGATGATGTTTGGGTTAAAAATGTTAATAAAGTCAGTAAAATTACTTTCTTCGATTTCCCTTTTCGCTCATCACAGTATTAAGATATTCACTAAAATGTCCGGCAAGAGAATAGCAGGAACTTCAATACAGGTCGTTGCCCCTATTTTGAATGCAACGTATATGGAAGACATTAAATCATTGCTCTAGTTTAGCATACGCTGTCTAGATCAAGCCCGCTGCGTAATGTTTTTTTACATCTTTATATTTTAGAGAAAATAAATAAGTACCCTCTCTATTTATTTAAGATTGGATGTTTAGATCATTGTTGTTGTGTCCATCTTTGTTAGTTCTACGTTTTACTTTTTTCCGTTTTACTTTACTTTATTTTCTAGACCATGATTTAGGGACCTTTAAGAAAAGCACCTCACCATGTGGTGCCAGTGTAAGAATACTCACTACCCCAAATCAACCTAAAGGCGTTGTAAAAGGAAATAAATCAAGATATGAGCAACAACGTCTTCCTAATAACGAATTAAAAAAACACACCTACATCTATCCCTATTAAGAATAAAATGCAGATGCGTTAATAATTTTTTGGACTTAGATGGAATACTTGCTGTAAATAAAAGGGACCTTTAATTCACGTCTCGCCATAATAATAAAATACATACTAGTGTGAAATAGCAGAGCAGCTTTATTGTGCTATTTCATACTAGTATTTTGTGCGAGCATGATCTTTCCTCGTACAAACCAACTTATAAATGGTGCAAACATTATACGCTGGAGGGTAGCTCTACAACGTATTACGAGATGTGCAAAATTGTAAATAATAATAGCAACAGATGGAAAATTTATTTATTATTCGATTATTACTTCTCAACCACAAACCAAATAGCTAGAAATTTCTTTTGAAGCAAGTTGAGTTGTAATTGTGTCCCATGTCTCTGATACTGCATTTTGGTTGACCTTCGATCTTATCCCATAAGTTATAATAATGTCCTCTAGACCGAATTTCGGTCACGGCGGCCTGCCTCAACGGAGGCTAGCCATCGGCGCAGGACAGGATTATTGTGCCCAAGTGTTGTGATGCGCAAGCATAGGTGCTCCCTCTACTCCCTCACTCTCATAATCCGATGGGACGGTAAACCGACACGACCGGAGAGAGATCAGGCGCAGGACCAACGGCTTTACGTGCTTTCCGAGGCACGGGGGTGAGACACCGCCAACTTCCTGGCTCCGGGCATTTACTGAGAATTTCTTGACAGAAAAACTCAATAATTGATTTTTTTGGCCTGACCCGGGATTCGAACCCAGGACCTCATGATCAGCAGTCGCACTACTACAACCACTAGACCAACGAGGCAGTCATCCCATATACATATCCCTTAAGTATTACATAGGGCAAGGTCATGTTAAGACGAGTATGACGATTTCGTAGCGCTGTAGCTTAGCATTGAGTTACGACGCTGAGAGCCTGCGGGTTTGAATCCCGAACGGAACAGGTATTTGTATAGCTTATATATTATTATGTATTTGATACAAAATATAATTGATTACATATATTTTTCCTTGTGCAGTTCATTTATGTAAACTGCTTTCACGTAACAGGAGAAAATACTAGGAGGGTGGTCTTTTAATCTCTCAAACACCAAACGTCCAAATTTGACCATTTCGATATTCCGTCAAAATTCAAGAGGTCGAATTTGACCCCACCCACCCACATAACTTTAATCCATAAATACTTATGTTTAGAGACTACTTTTCTATGAAGAAGTTTGACATTATAGAATCAATATAAATTTTTTATCCTCTAGTGGAATAAGAATTAGGTACGCCATTTTCGTGTAAATATTATTGTGTTGATTTTTGGATTTTATACTGATTTTGATTAGTGTTTTAGTATAGTGTTTTATTATAAAATTGTAATATAAGTTTTTGTGTGAATATAATTTTTTTTATGTAAATAATTTCGCATAATATATATTGATATAATTATGATTTTCACGCTGCCGACATCCGCTTGGTATGTCTTTTTTTTGTTACTATACTATAAAATATTTTTGTAATGAAGAAAACCTGACTTTTGTTTAGACCACAGGATAGAGAATTTGGTATAGATTTTATAATGCCAAACTTTTTCATATAAAAGTAGTCTCTAAATATAAGTGTTAATGGTTTTAAGTGCTGTGGGTGGGTGCGGTCGCATGGAATACTCGGGATTTGCCAGGTGCATGCGATTGCATGGGAATTTTACACAAAATATCATTCCCTGCACAGTCGATAGCTTTCGCCCGAAATCAACCAGAAGGATATTTTCATCATTCTCTAGCAAATTTTTACGAAGTAACAATGATCACTACTTATGATACAAAAGCTCTAGATTTAACTGCTTGCTTTTAGTTTGAAAGGGAAATAAAACATAGTCCGCTCTAGAAATTACTTACAAAATAAAGATCACTTCCTTACTTAAAAAACCCTAGATTAAACTGCCTATTTTTAGTTTGAAAGGAGAGTAAAACAGAGTCCGCTTCTAAAATGTGTTTAGGTACTTCGTACATACTCGTACTTGGTTACTTGTACAGGTACTTGGTTTTAGAGATTATTTAGTACGTGCGATCTTACTTTGATCTAATACTATGAAGTGTAACGAATACCCGACCTTACTTGTAGATTTTATTTGCCTGACAATTGACTTTTGCTGTTTTTATTGCAGTTAATTTAGTCAATTTACGTTTTTTTTAAACCAGAAAAAATTGAAGATATATCTACGTCGCGTCAAAAAGACATATAAGTGGACAGATAGCGACACCTGTTCGATCGCGTCAGCAAATCAAAATGGCGGTTGTTCCCTCTCTTTCTGATCTGAAGAACATGTATGAACTTTTCTCTGTCGTTTGATTACTGTACCATAAATGTATCAGATTATGAGAGCTACCCGCATCAATTTATTATGATTTATTGTTTACTGAGACGGTAAACGAGACACGAGACTAAACACCGTTGTTGTCTTGGATGAATATAAAATATATTTTGTTGAATATTGTATACTTCGCTCAGTAATGATTTTCATAACTTTAAAATAAATAAATAGGATTCAATTCCGTTTTGGTCATTTTGCAACACTGTGACGTCTGTGTGGTATGCTAGTTATTAAAATGATCCATGAATGAATTAATGAATAATTACTATAACTTCAAAATAATTAAAAAAAAAACATACAACTCTATTTTGATCTCTATATTTACAACGACGTCATCAGGATACGATGGGGCTACAAGACCCCAGAGTGATAAATATGGGCAAAAAGTTTAACAAATGCATAAGCTTTGATGGCATTCTTGAATAGGCATATCCATATTAAATATGTCTAGCTTTAATAGACTTAATTTTTTTTCAAGTTAAGGTGACCAACGTGCTACCTACTTTTTCTTATGTGGCTGTCGTAGCTCATAGATACTTACATCAGTTCCCAATTAAGAATCCAAATTTAAATCGGTATGCTTTCCATAAAGACTAAGATAAAATACCTTAATACCCAAAAACTCCGCTTCTTATCTCAAATGGAAAACAAAGCAGTGTTTTGCCGTTGTTTTACGCTACGATTGGAAGCATCTTTTACCTTGCGAGGAGACCCATTCGTACTTCAACCAAATACGCTGCAGTGTAGCTCTCATCAAATAAAATATGAAAGTATTTCTTCAAGCATCCATCCATTACAGCATCCAAAATGGCGCGTTATTTTAAGCCAACTCACATATTTAAGCTCTTACGTTGTTCAGATAACTGTCTAAAGTTGCCCTTATCTCCCGTCAGTTTTTTGTTTCTATTGCCATACGTCATATACCTACACATACACACACACATATATATATATATATATATATATATATATATATATATATATATATATATTTATAACCACGTACATACATAAGCACTCACGCCTGTCACCCAGAGCAGACTAGAGACTTCCATTTGGCACGATCCTGACACACCTCTCTCGCCTCTTCCACATCCATATACCTACGCATACATGCTCGTCGATTAAGGGTACTCTTAATTTGGCCCCTTTTCAGTACATCGCCAATTTGGTCGACAAACCTTCGCCTAGGGCGTTCCTTACCGACTCTGCCGTTCACACACACCTATATACATGTTTTTTTTTTTATATAGAATAAGGATCACACAGCCCACCTGATAGTAAGTAAAAGTTGTAGCCCGTAGACATCCTCAAATACATGACACGAATCATGCACATGCGTCTCACCATTGTGAACTAAGATAGAATGCTTCGTTTCCAGTAAAAAGGCCCCCGGTTCTCTACACTTACCATACGAAACACAGCAGCATTTAGCTACAACTTCACGCTGATATTCTGTGAGAGCGTGGTTCTTCCCCGGTCGAGTCTACGTCGTGCTACAACCATAATATAGTTGGCAACATGGCTCTACAACGTATACTGTCGTCGCCTACTATTATGATTAGACGCCATTGGGCTCGTTTCTCGTCGCCATGCCAGGAACGTTTTGTTTATTGAGGTGCAATACAAATTTTAATTGGTATAATGTTATATGACAGTAATCGTATTCGAACTAAACTTGTTCGCATAGTAGTTGGCAAGCCACGCCGATCACAGCTCAATTTCCGTTGGTTCATTTTTAGAGCTAATTTACCTTAATATTTTATTTGCGCTCAAGTTCTAACACGTTAAAGTAAGTAACTAAATAATAAGAAATAAACGTCGGGATAGTAAAAATAAGTTAAAGTAGTAATTAAACACGATAAAATCCGTAAAAAATAATTTTATTCAATAAATAATAAGAATTTATAGTAATTTAATAATAATACTAATTTATAATACTATATGATATAAAATCTTAATTAAATTATTTTTATTTGAAATAATAAAAATAAAAATTAATCATCTATTCTTATCGCGATGATATCCAAACCTGCTTAGATTACACCACTTTTTAAAAAAGGAATATATGTATAAAAAATATATAATACCTAATGTTAAAGATCCATGTTAACATAATTTTATAGCACCTGGGCGACCTAGCTTCACTTGATTAAAAAAAATATACATTCTCATTTACTAAATATAAATTTTCACATTGAAAAGTTAGAGCCATTTCCGAGAAACCAATCGAGATCACTGAAGTATAATATAGTACGTAGTACATTACATACGTTTTAATTCAATATAAGAATTATTTACTTTAAGAATAGGATAATTATACAATTGGTGTTTTCAAATAAAACAAAATAAATTTTACTACTAAAGAAAATAAACAAGCTTTGAAAAACCTAATACCGTACATTGACTTACAAACGCTTCCTGCGAGAATCAACAATAAAAGGTTACTAAGCAAAAAAATAAGAAATTAGTACTAACACCTGTCTCTTATGAGTTATAGGACGACATGGGTGCTATCAAAGCGTAAAAATGAAAGCAATAGTTTTTATATGTAGTTCGGAGAAGGTGTAGTGAAAATTCCAAGTAACTGCTTCATAAATTAAAGCTCGAAAGATATTTATCGAAGAAAATAAGAGAAGAAATACCAAGCACCTCAGCTATAATTTTCTTATATATTATACAGACAAAACTCTTATTTGACTAAGTCGATCAAAGGTTAATCAGAACAATGGGGACGCAAAAATACACAGGTACGGGCTCAACCAATCGTCAAACATCTCTGCTATCCCCCCCACCACCCCCATGACCATGAGAAGTAAAAATTTGTTAATTAAACGCGATAAAATCCGTATAAATAGTTTTATTCAATGTGTAATGTTCCCGTCAATATAAAAAATCTCTAATTAATGATTTTTATGATAGACGGTGACGTAATATTTATGATTTCTATTTATAAAATAAGGGTGGCCAGCGAACACAGTCCACCCGATGGTAAATAAATGCTGTGGCCCATAGACATCTACACTCAATGCAGAATTAAAATGTAAACGCAATATCACGTCTGAGGCTTCATAAGGAATGCTTGATATCTCGTAAAAAGTGTCTTTGGTTCTCGGTACACTCACCATACGAAACACAGCATCATTTTTCTGCTGATTTTCACATTGTTATTCTGTGGGAGCATGGCAGACTACGGTCGAACCTACTCATTCGGGTCGCAGTCGGAGCGCATGTATATGAATACATATAGTTGCAGCGTGATTCTACCACGTAAAAAAATATAAATTATAGTATTAGGGACAAGCGGGATAACAGTCCAACTGATACTAAAAAAGTAATCGCTACAATTCATAGACACCATCATTTATTTTGATATAACAAATAAAACTACATGTATGATGTCAAGCCTGACGACTAAAAAGAAATGTCCCACATACCTACTTGCTTTCTTTTTTTTTCAAATTGGATGATGGCATTGGTACCACCCCTGCTTGAAAGCAAAAATGATAGGGTGAACCCATCAGCATTACATACAAAAAATTGTCGTACCAACAAGTATTTTTTCTATGCCATTGCAATAATTTCTTAATACAAAGTAATAATCCAACAATTATACTTTTTCCAATTTTTTTCTAGCCGTCACTACATTTTACTTTTACTACTACGTAAAATTATATCAGGAATTATTACAGAATACCGGAGTTACAGTAATTGCTCCGGTAATATCGTAGGTTTACGATACGGCATTAAAGCCGCAATATCGATTAATTACATTATAAAGTTGCTGTAACAGGTGGTGCTGCTAACGAATATATTTAAATTAAATGAAAAAGTAAAAGGTTACAGTAGGATCATGCCTCAAGAAAGGGAATACGTTTTTATAAATTTACGTAGCTACTCAGCTGGGTGCTCTTGGCATAAGAGGATCTATCACCCGATCTCATTTCAGTATATTTTATAGATGATGGTTTAGGAATACTTCGCCAGCAACGAATTTTGTTGCAACAACGTGAAAGTCGTCTGATCCTATTTATGCAAATTATGGCAAATCCTGTACTGTGTGCATATCCGTGCTGTGATGGATACTCATGTTTAATAATACTTACGTGCAATAAAACATAAGATTTTTCATCTTTTTTTTTAAATTTAAGAACTGCGCTCTTGTCGTTTGAGTAACCGTCAGTACGATTTCATTTCTGCCATACTCTTTGATTCGCCATTTGACACAACAGCTTTCACTTTTAACTGATCCATGTTTCACTTTCTTGGTCCAACTCTTCTTATTTTCAATCTTTAATTTGAATATGTTGTCGTATCGCAGCATGTCTCTAACCATAATGCATACTCTAATGTTAGTAAAATGATTAATCGTATTTCTCTTAGCCGTCCATTACCTCTTCATCTAGTCTTTCTTTCCAGGTTATTCATTCCATTCTCCTCAAATACCAAATTCAGAAGGCCTTAATTTTATCTCTATCTATGTCAATTTTCACGATCCTACAAAAAGAAATGTATATTAACTCCTGTCCCTTATCGTATATTTAATTTCTGCAAAATTAAGTTATAAAATATACATATAATTTGCAATTTTAATTCGGCTGCTTTAACGCTTTTATATAAACCACAATTTGACACACTATTCCAAAGGCGGTCTATTATATATGGAAGTGGTTCCGAGCGGGGTAATAGCGACCGACTGGCTAATTTCTGACCATCTGATAATGTCTCGACATATTGCCGTAATAAGAGTTTGATGTAGATCTCGGAAATTTCAGAAGTGACACAGCCAAATAATCGTCATCAAATAAATAAAGTTGAAGTCTGATTATAATGCCAAAATAATAGTTTATTATTAATGTGTATGAAAGTATATAGATACTTATAACAAAAACACTTTTTTCCGGCTAATATCTGAAATGGCTGTGTCGATTTTGACGAAACTTTTACTGCAAGATAGCTCGTGTTACAAGTAGTAACTTAGGCTGCTTTTATTAGGGTTTTTAATTAGGGATCCGCGCAAAAAATTAAGCCCATGAAATACAAAAGTAACAAATTACACGCTCGTGAAGCCGCGGAAATAGCTAGTTTAGTAATAAGTTCACAATACTTTTATATTTTACAAAAAAAATATTAAACATGTGTAATGTTTGATCTCCATGGCACATACTCTACACTAGTGTGAGTGTTATTATTTTATGACTAATATTAATAATAATAATGGCATATTAATTTCAGTCTCTATTCCCTTACTCTCATAGTCCAATGGGACGGCAATCCAACACGACCGGAGAGAGATCAGGTGCAGGGCCAACGAGTGCTTTACGCACTTTCCGAGACACGGGGATGAAACACAGCCAACCCAATACCTGGATTTGGCCTGATTTGGGATCCAAACTCGGAACCACTCGGAAATATTAGATATTTCCCGCTTTTTCAACAGTCTTACGACACCCACCCGATAACTTTCTTTCTACCGTCACCGCACGGTAATTATTATTATCCAAAAATCAATAAAGCTTATTTTTACCATTTTTGTTATTAATTCCTCCCTCTTCCGATCAAAATCGAACAACCAGACGCTTGACCAGTCTTTCAACTTTTCGTTGTTGACTTACCAGAAATTCGAACTAAACGGTTTTATCGTTCGTCATGCACAGCAAAGGAGTGAAATAATCCAGTCAGGATCTGTCTTACCATCCGATTACAATGTGTCTTCAAAGCAAGAGTTGAATGGGCTTTTGTTAAGGCAGTGCGCTTCACCATCTTTGGCTGCAACACCACTTACTGCCAGGTGAAATTAGTCACGCACTGGCTTAGAGTATAAAAAAAGTCTTCAGAAACTTCTAAAATTTTAACGGCAAACGAATATAAAAAATGAAATTGCACTAACAAAACAGGAAGTGTTAATTTGAATATACTAAAAACAAGTGCCCATTTATCATCACCTTATAAAACAGCACGTCAGCACTAATAGAATATTAACACTGTGCGCGCCGCAGTGAGAGCGTAATGAAAAAATAATTTAACATGATTTATAGCTTATTCAGGTCCCTGCAAATTGCGACCAGTTTGGGATGTTTAACTTAAGTACCGGCTGCGTAAGCGCACTTTTGCCTAAAAATAAGCAAAAAAAAAGTATAATAAAACTCATAAGATCATTTGAGGCTAAATTCGTGCGAAACTTCACCGGGGTCTACTCGAACGATTTTAATAAACACAGGTTGATGAAATGCAAATAAACGATCATACTTTACGATGTAACGTTAACTGGAATTTGATCGCCGCTCAATGTATGCTATCATGGTTCCGGTATTATGTTATGTTGTTATTTTCGCAGTACATTTATCATGAAACATTTTGTTAATGACAAGAAAAAGTTTTTCAAACATTTCTTTTCAAAACGTTTCCATGACTTTTTATTGTTAATTTGGACCCGTACGTATATGGAATAAAATGAATAGTCCAAAAATAAAGAATCTATGTAGGTAACGGGAGAATCTGAAAAAAAGTCATATAAAGTTTCTTTACGAGTATATCCGAGCTCTTACCGATCGGCTTGACTCAATGACATCGCGAAGAGATGTTGCATCTCTTTGTGTATTTTATCGCATCTACTATGGACTAATTCGGACGAATTCCAGCCGCACAATTTCACCATCGCACATCGCGACAAATCTCGCGATACCATCCATACCATCTGGATGACTGGCGGTTCACCACTATGTGATTGAAAAGAAGTTTTCTTCCTCGCACAACTTCCTTATGGAATCAACTACCACCTGAGATTTTTCCGGACCGATACGACTTAGGGACCTTCAAGAAAAGAGCCTATACCTTTTTAAAAGGCCGGCAACGCATCTGCAATTCCTTTGATGTTGTAATTGTTCATGGGCGGCGGTAATCACTTACCATCAGGTGATTCGTATTCTTGTTTGCCCCCTCTCCTATAAAAAATTCTTATATAGAATTTTATTCAAAAATTTAACTGCGAGAAATTCCGTTGCTACAAACAACGAGCATGTTCCTTCTTCGGCTGACTTCAAGAAATGAAAAGTCACTGTATGGTTTTTTTTTTCAATTTCTTTATGCGTTACCTTCACTTATTGTAAACGAATTTGATTAGTTTTTCTTATTAAATAGGTTATTATACTACAGGTGTAGTGTCATATAAATTTAAAGAAAAAATTTCACCCCTAAGGGTGACAAAATAAAGAATGAAATTTTTAATGTAACTGTTTAGTCAAATTTCAGGTTGTGATATTCCTTAGTCACAAAGGGTGAAAAAAGTTGACTTTTAACAAAAAGTAAAAGTCGACTTTGAATAATATACTTAAGATATAAAGACCTTTCATAATTTTTGGCATAGAACTGTATATATATATATTAAAAGTTGACTAGCATTGCTCAATTTATTTATTGTTCTTGACATTTTATTTCAAATGCTGACATCCTGTATTATCATGACCTGTATTAATTTTAACTTCATTTATTTAATTGATTATCATTGTGTAATTTGCTTGTATGACGATGATAAAATGTTTGCATATCGTCGCATAAATCGAATAAACATAAATGCTCGTTTACAAATGTAAGAACATTACCTACTACCATGTTTTATATAAATACAGATTTATCATTATAATTTTGATACATTACGTTTTACTGCACATCGCGACAAAACTCGCGATACCATCTATACCATCTGGATGACTGGCGGTCCAACCCCGTGAGATTTAAAAGAAGTTTTTTTTATAGGCGAGAGGGCAAACGAGCATACGACTCGCCTGATGGTAAGTGATTACCTTCGCCCATGAACAACTGCAACACCAGGGGGATTGCAGATGCGTTGCCTGCCTTTTAAAGAGGACTAGGCTATTTTCTTGAAGGTCCTTAAGTCGTATCGGTCCGGAAAAGTCTCTGATGGTAGTCGATTCCACAAGGAAGTTGTGCGAGGAAGAAAACTTCTTTGAAATCTCACGGTGGTGGAGCGCCAGTCATCCAGATGGTATGGATAGTATCGCGAGTTTTGTCGCGATGTGCGATGGTGAAATTGTGCGGCTGGAATTAATCCGAACAATCCTCAGAGCACTCCCCGTGGTAGATGCGATAAAATACGCAAAGAGATGCAACATAGAATAGGAAAGAGCTCGGTCGCCGACGATTCGAACTGCTCTGCGCTGGATGCGATCAAATGAAAGGAGCTGGCATTGGAAAGCCCCGGCCCAGAGATAGGAACAGTATTCCATGTGCGGCTGAACCTGCGCCTTGTAAAATTGCAGGCGGTGAGCCGGCATGAAATACTGTGCCGCTCGGCTAAGCACGCCAAGCTTTTTAGAGGCCAATTTGGTCTTCTCTTCCAAGTGACCACGAAACTGCACGTCACACGGTATGTCGACACCGAGGATTTCAATACTGGCTGAGGCACCAAGGGGAGTGACTTGAAACTGAGGAGATACGACGAAGAGGTTCTTTTTAGCGCTTTTCTTCCTCGTACAACTTCCTTGCGGAATTGACTACCACCAAAGATTTTTCCGGACCGATATGACTTAGGGACCTTCAAGAAAAGAGCCTACTCCTTTCTAAAAGTCCGGCAATACATCTGCGATTCCCCTGCAGTGTTGCAGTTGTTCATGGGCGACGGTAATCACTTACCATCACGTGATCCGAATGCAAGTTTGCCCCCTCTCCTAAAAAAATACTACGTTGTTCTTGGAGTAACAGTTACTGTAAATAAAAAAAACGTATTATGTCCCTAAACACATACACCACACACAGTCATTTGTTTCCCACGTTCTTGATTATTATACGAACAACAGTATATTAAGTCAATCAATTAAGTAATTTCGTTTGTTTGATAAATATAACATATCGATTTGACTGAGATATTATTTATTGTTAGTAAAATAAACGCCGTCGTTTTAAACCAGGAGGATCTGTGGATAAATCTATTTCCTTCGGGATGTGAGTCGAAACATTGTAAAATACTAAATTTCATTTCAAATATTAAATCGAAGGACAAAAAATGTAACAAATAAAATAATAATTAAATAAAGTTAAAAAATTAAAGTCCTTAATGCGTGCTATATACGTCCCACTGCTGGGCATAGACCTCCCCTCATTTCTGAGAGGATTTTAGGGCAAGGAAAGTCCGTGGCGTTGACCCAATCCGTGTTGGCGACTTTACATGTCTTTGAAATATTTTTTTTTCTTATTTATCAAACATGCAGGTTTCCTCACGATGTTTTTCTTCACAACCAAGCACTTTTCACGTGCGTATTTACCGTACTTAAAATTGCAATTAACAATTTCATTGTTGCCGGCGGGGATCGAAGCCGAGTTGCTCACGAACTGTGAAAAATCTCTCTCGTCTTTCGTGAAAGGCTCTTATTTAACAATAATAAAATAACACAAATATAATATATTAACACAAAAGCTTAAAATTTTAGAAAATAGTCGTCTTCGTTCCATAGCTCCAGAAGCTAGAAATCCAAAACATAAACGATATTTTCAAGACATGTAATGTGCTCGTTCCTACATTATCAAAAATTTCTTCAGATAACGGAATTTTTTCTACTCCATCACTCTCGTAGTAATGAGAGGAGAATTCTGTTTTAGAGTAGAACATTTACTTTCACTTACGCTTTGTATTTTTTTTTATAGAAGAGGGGGCAAACGAGCATGCGGCTCACCTGATGTTAAGTGACTACCGCTTCCCATGATCAACCGCAACACCAGGGGAATTGCAGGAGCGTTGCCGGCCCTTTAGAAAGGAGTACGCTCTTTTCTTGAAGGTCCCCAGGTCGTATCGGTCCGGAAAAATCGCTGGCGGTATACTATTCCACAGATAGGTTGTACGCGGAAGAAAACTCCTCTTGAAACGTACAGTGGTGGACCGCCAAGCATCCAGATGGTGTGGATGGTATCGGGACGTTTGCCGCGTAGTGCGTTCACAAAATTTGGCGGCTGGGATTAATCCGAAAAATTCCTCAGAGCACTCTCCGTGGTATATGGGAATGTTTGAAAAAAAATTGTGTGACTTCTTAAGAATATCTACTATCCATATCATCCCATGGGTGATTAAAGAGGGATCGAGTACCTTTCTATTAACAACTGAATATAGTAAAAATACTATAGTTGCCAACCAGCTTGCCAAGCATGACAACTATATCAAATGAGGCAATGTATGTAGTATGTAATATATATTTTCAATTTTCAATTTTCATGTATGGGGCAGCTTATGTTCAGTGGTGACTAAATAAATGGAATAACGACTTACGCTAAACCAAAAGCCTTTTATTACTACCATATTACGATTTGCCGTTGAATCATGAAGACGTTATATTCGGCACTATACTCTATAAGCATCCGAACCCGGAACCATTATTCGGAGACAAAACAAAACAATTGTTACATGAGGAGTTCAACCCCACAATGCTCCAGCCAAACGCATAGTTACTGCGCCGCGAAGCCATTAAATTATGTATCGTATTATTAAAAATATTATTAAATTAATATTAATATTAACGACAAGATAAAGCTTAATATTATCTAAACTATAAAAACCGGCCAAGAGCGTGTCGGGCCACGCTCAGTCTAGGGTTCCGTAGTTTCCCGTCCGTCACAATAAGTGTTCCCACTTATGAGTTCCATCCAAGTTCAAAATGATTTTCCTAGAAAGTCCTTATAAAGTTCTACTTTTCAGATTTTTTTCATATTTTCTAAACTTATGGTTCAAAAGTCAGAGGGGGGGGGACACATTGTTTTTTATTTTTGGAGCGATTATTTCCGAAATTATTAACATTATCAAAAATGATTTTAGTAAACCCCTATTCATTTTTAAATACCTTTCCAACAATATATCACACGTTAGGGTTGAAATTAAAAAAAAAAAATTACTTCCCACTTTACATGTAGTGGGGCTACCCTGATAAAACATTTTTTTCCAATTTTTATTTTACCACTTTGTCGGCGTGATTGATACACATATTGGTACCAAATTTCAGCTTTCTAGTGCTAACGGTCACAGAGATTAAGTGAGGACGGACAGACGGACAGACAGACATGGCGAAATTATAAGGGTTCCTAGTTGACTACGGAACCCTAATATCTGTACTAATTATAAATCTTAATAGAGCCGTGGAAAAAAACAACGTAACACAAAAGAAAAGCTACGACCTATATTTAGTCATGCTGCGACAGGCCTCCTCTTTCTAAAAGGACTATGAAGCAACTAGTTCACCGCGTTGCTCAATGAACCGTAGTTTACATTTCTTCGAAAATATTCCTCAGAAATGAAAGTTACTTCGCGATATTTTCCTTTACAAGCCGAACGCCTGGTAAATTAACGCTTAAAATTGAAATTAACAAATTTATCTCTGCTTGCGTGGATCGAACCCGGGTTGCTTGTGCACTGTGAAATTTGCGGCATTTAGCTCTTGTGCTATCACTGGCCTTGGTGTAACATAAACGACTCTATATTTACCAGAAGCTAACAATTTCTCAAGATCGAGCTCTCGACGTCAATGACGGTTAACTTGAAATTGCGCAAGGCTCGGGCCGCTGTAATTACCGCAACCATACACCGGCCTGTTTTCATTGGTGTTTAATTGTTTTATGGCTTTATCTTGTTGGAAGTAACATGCTGAATAAATACGCGGCATTGTAGTATAGTAGTACATATATGTATAGTAATATATACACATAACATACATGTAACTGAATTAGTAAATGAGTATGAATATTATTATGTTTAGTTGCAGATTACATCGGACCATTATTATAATACATTCAAAATGGTATACAATGCGAATAACCTTTACGTGCAGTTAAAATAAATGTTATTAATATTTTGTTAAATATAAGTCCGTACGGATAAAGATTGGGATTAGAAATGGCGGCTCATCGAGCCCGTACCGTCAACATGCACTTGTTTTCTTTTAATTTTTAGTTGTAGTAGACTTAAATTCTGTAAACGGCTTTAACACCGCACAGACTTTACTGAACGTTACTTTTATCCACATAAAAATCTGAGCTACCCTCAAGTCGTGTCTAAAGTTTTATTCCTAGACGTCATTTCAACCACTTTGGTAGCTACCATCCTCTTGCCCATTTCTACTACTAAGCAGTAGTGACCTATTAATGTGATCTAGTTTAAACAGATTCAATATAAAAGCCAGTTGTGAGGCATTACATAGTAGTCGTTAGTTGCAAAAAGGCGGCCGATGTCGCCCTTCCACTTCAAACACGGATGTGTTTCGAATGTGCCCACTTGTTGCAGTAGCCACCTACCATTAAGTGAACTTTTAACTCGTGTTTCACTCAACATTATTAAAAAAAAAATAATTGAAATGTTATATTTCATTAAAAAAATTGCAACCAAACAACTTAAGTTTATATAGTTGTTATTATTTATCCTATTTAAGAATTTTGTTGTACCAGGGCGTCATAATCGCTTCAGTGACTAAGCCCTTTTTCTAAGAATAAAAAAAACAAACAACACAAACATAATTGTCATACTACATTCCCGCTATATGTCATCGTATACCAAACACACAACAGTGACGTAATGAAGCCATAAAAACAATTAAACAACAATCAAAACAGCAAGGCGACGCTCCACCGCGGCCCGACGGACCCAAATCTCCCGTAATTGAGGGTTGACCGTGCTATCAGATACGCATAATTCGTGGTAGCCCTTACGTCAAGTTAAACAACGGTCGGGTCGACCGCTTCGGACCGCATTATGTAGGGTTGAACAAAGCAATTTTGATAATCTTAATATTTATCTACTACACTTTTTTTCGTACCCTTACCTAACATTTATTGTTACAGCACTACTTGTCGATTATGATTTAAAAAATATTTTTAAAACAATAAAAAAATCAATTAGTAGTTCAATGAATGTAAAGTGAACTACCCTGCTCATTTTCTGCTTTCTGGTGACCGATTGATAAATAAACATCCAAATTTGCCTAATTACCTAAATTATACAAATTTGTGATGAGGGTAAGTATTAATATGAGCAAACCCACAGAGACTAGGGTGATAAGTATGTACAAATCTTTTAAGAAGAGCCTCATATGTTTAATTCTTGAAAAGGCCGATACCGAGCTTAGTGTTCCAATAACTAATAAATTAAATAAAGGATATAAGGTACAGATTGTAAATAAAAAACAACTTTACAAAAGATATGAAAAGTTCGTATCACATTACTTAACAAATTACATTAAAGATATATCTGATGGTAAGTTAATGCTATACCCCTTAAACACCTACACTTAACCTCAATTAAGATAAATGCAGAAGTGTTTTCACGCTTGAGTATAGCGTGGAAACACTTCTAACGTATGATAGTAAATACGATACATACTAAACTAGGATATACCGTCTAAAATATGAAATAACTGTATTATATTTATACTCTTATCTCGTTCTGTCCCAGATCGTTCCCAGACAACTCATCTGTGATGCAGGCATAACATGGTTCCCTTACGTAACTTTTATAATATTTTCGGGATGAAATGCGAATGTGATTCATCAGTGAACTACACAGGAAAAGCAAATATTCATAATGTAAAAATAGATTATTTATTTTACATAGGAACTCAATTAAATTTCATGCAAATGGTATGCAAAGCGGAGCCGAATGTAAACTATGCCGAAATTAATGCAAACAAGCGCTGACCACTACATAATATTTTAATCGTACCGCCATAATCCAAATATTTGCACAAAGACCCGCGTAATCCTAACGATTTCTTGCTTTGAAATTGTTCAGAAAATGTTTATGGGTTACTCGGACGGCGGGCATATAGTTCGCATACATTTTTAATATATAAGTGATGTTACTAAATGTACACATAACTTTCTTATTTATTCCCCATTGCTGGACATGAAACTTTGCAGTCAGTACTGTCATTCACGTTTGGCAAGGGAATCCGCAACCGCAGTGTCAGAAATCTAACATTCTTTTGCTTTAACGAAGTTTCCGATGCCATAAAATATTTCTCGTACCGTTCACAGGGAGTGGGAAAAGGGTTATTAATAAATACCGATAAATCCCCATAAGATATAACTTTTGATTAAAGAAACCTGCAGGTCTAAGAAATAAAAATAAAAACAATTTAAAACGTTAATTCCGCTGATGCAGTAATGGGCAATGGAGATTTTCTTGTCCTAAAACACACTCAGAAATGAGAGCAGACCTGATCCCTGCTGTAGAACGTACGTAGGTAAAAACGTTTATGTTGTAGAGCCATGCTGCAGCTATATTGTGGTTGCAGCACGAATGTATCGGCTCGACCGGGGAAGGACCACGCTCTCACAAAGTACCAGCGTAAAATAGCAGCTTAATGATGCTGTTGTTCGTATAGTGAGTGTAGATAACCGGGGACCCTTTTGACTAGAAACGAGGCATTCCATCTCAGTCCTTAGGGCTGGCAACGCATCTGCATTTTGATTCTTAATTGAAGATAAATGTAGATGTATTTGAGCCACAGCATCCACTTACCATCAGGTGGACTGTGTGCTCGTTTGTCACTCTTATTCTATAAAAAAAGAAACTTTCTTTATCAACTAATAAGATGTTACAGTGCTTCAAATTTCGCGTTCATTAAACAAGAGGTATTTGGTCCTCTATCCTTCCTGTGGCCAACGTAACGCTTGTTCTTTAATCAAACAAAGGACAAATAAGCTTTTTCCCTTTTTTAAAATAAAACACGTTCAAAACGCTAATGATGAGGTCTGTATTCAGTTTAATTGAGATACTACACTACTAATTGAGATGCTACACTTCGCGAGGTTACTCGAGAATCTAAACCGATGGGGACGACATCATTTTTTTTACGAAAGTTAAGTTCTGATAGCAATATTATTAAGGTAACATACAATATATACATACATAATAATGCTTCAGTTCATATTTATTTTTACAACTAATTCTGTAGTTAGCTCAATTAAAGCCAAGTCATTACAAAGCAAGAATTCATATATCAGGGTCCGATGCCGTAATTATGCGGTTAGAACCGTATGCATGGCAGCCCTGATCATGTCTAGCTGGTAAATGGGCTATTTTGTGGTTTTAAGAAACAACAGTAGCCTTATAATAATAAGTACAGCGACACGTAACGTCGTAGAAAAGGAAACAAAAAATTGATGAAATAAATTCTCTATGATTATTTTAAATATAAATAATATCACATTAATGGATCATATGGACTCCATTATATAGATGTCGGCGCGCCTGTAAAGTGCCGAATAGATGGAGAGTGAGCGAGAGGTTGCGTAGGTAGAATTGAAGGTAGATCGGGAAACCCCACTCGGCACCTACACTTAAGGCCTACCGAACTACCTTGAGCGTTCGGTCTGCCGACGCTCGCTACAATATATCGCGTAATAAATCTGCAAGTTTGAAAAATTAATTTTTCAATGTCAATGAACTTTATGCAGTATAAAGTTGAGTGTAGGTGCCGAGCGAAGGAGACTCCGCTTAAGTCATTCTACGATTGAAGTAATTCTACGAGTGCTAAGATAGTGTCGTGGCTTTTTCCGTTGTGGTGGTTCTTCTGGTGCAGGCAAGGAGCATGGAGTTACTGAGGGCTACCCTGTGTTTACACTGAGATGTGTAGTGTTGCTGTTACATACTTTGATGTTTGTGTGTGTCCTTCACATTACGCTGCTGTGCGATTATTATGGAGACATTCATAATAATGTCCTCCAGACCGAATTCCGGCCACGGCGGCCTGGCTTAATGGTGGCTAGCCATCGGCGCAGGACAGGATTATAGTACCCAAGTGTATGCGCAAGCACAGGTGCACTCTCTATTCCCTCCCTCTCATAATCCGATGGGACGGTAAACCGACACGACCGGAGAGAGATCAGGTGCAGGACCAACGGGTTTACGTGCTTTCCGAGGCACGGGGGTGAGACGCCGCCAACTTTCTGACTCCGGGCAACTACTGAGAATTTCTTGACGGAAAAACTCAATAATTAATTTTTGGCGACCCGGGATTCGAACCCAGGACCTCATAATCAGCAGTCGCACTACTACAACCACTAAACCAACGAGGCAGTCTAAATGGAGTCCCTATGGAGACATTACGGTATGGTCGAACTGTAGTTGCTCTATACTGAATTTATAGTGTGTTACACTGTTTTATTACTGAAATGGATTAATTGCGTAAACAAAAGAGGAAGTTGAATATCCGCTCCCACACTTTTACTATTTTTAACAATTGACAGGATCAAAAGTGGGATCTCACGTTTTATATAGGGAGCGAGGGGCTTGTTGTAACAGTTTTCATTAAAACTAATATATCTTGAGATCTATTGATTAAATTTCTACTAAATAAAGATGGATGGATACTGTAACTCTTCCTCTACCAAATTAAGTAAAAATAATACCATAACTATTGGTCATTATTTTACAATCAATTATTTTCTAGAAGAAGTGCGGTGTTACAACTTACCTCGTGCTTGGGGCAAGTTGTAACATCTACCGGGGCAAGTAGTAACGACAATAATACCTCTAATCATTTATTCTTTGTTTATTTTTAACAAAATTTACATCTTTCTAAAGTAAGTATTATGTAATTCTTATCAAAAATCAACTCAAATACACTTTTTTATTAATCAACACTTAAAAATTAAGTAATTAACAGTTTTATTTAGTTGAACACTACTTATAATCATCATGGCTCTTTTAAATCACAGTAAGTAATTAAATTATTTATATCTAAGGTATGCTTTGTAATTATCTCTTCTTAATAGCTATCTAACAAAGTATTATACTTATGTAAGAATCAACATTTTGTAGGTTTCATTATAATTAAATTCAGTTGTCATCTGAGCTACAATTAAAACAAATAAAAGATATAATGTCTCCTGTAACACATCCTACATGTGCCCACATCTTACAAATGATACACTCTATCCAGTGTTCTTTATTTGTATTTGTGTAATCTTCACCACATACCAGACAATACCACTCTTCTGATTCAGATTCTGAATCTAAACATAAAATTTTTTTGCTCTGCCGACTCCGATTTTATTTTTTGTTGATTTACCTTTGGCTTTTCCCTTCCCCTTTCCCTTTCCTTTCCCTTTTCCTTTAATTTTGACATCTTTTTTCTGTTTTTTCTTAATTTTTTCCTCATATTCCTTTTGTAAAGCTTCCTTTTTAGAAGTGTCCGTCAATACTGTAGATTTTTTTAGCGTCTGCTATTTGTATTAGTTTTTCTTGGTGGCGCCTTTGGTAAAGGTCTAATCTTCGATGGCGAGAAAGTTTTTTGTAGACTTTCATTATTCTTATTTTTCTTTATGTATCTATAAAGAGAGACGTGACATAATCTGAAAGTCTGACTAGCTTTTCGAATACTGCATTTTTTTTTCTAAAACTTCAGCTGTCGCTAACTCGTACACTTCTTGGCTTTGTGTTGACTGCTTTGACTTTATTTTATACACCCTCATTCTAAAACAAAGGAAAAAGTAGGTATCTACATCATAACTTGGGGCATGTTGTAACATGTTACAACAAGCCCCGGTATTTTGTTACAACTAACCCTATAGTATGATTTTTGACATTTATCAGGATAACTATTTAAACAATTTAGCAATCATAAAAACTGTTACACATTATCAGAGATAGATAAATTTGAATGGAAATAAGATATAGAAAATTTGAAATTAGTCGATATTAAAAACGAAAACCGAATTTTTACGACAGTACAATTTTATATTACCTAGCAGAAATAAAGCGCGTGCACACTTCCGCTCACTGCGCAGGCCGGTGGGACACTGGCTCTGGTAACATGATGAGGCTCGGTTTATAGGTCAAATCGAGTCAAAGAAATACGTTAATAGCGTTTAAGATCCTAGTGAAAAGAGCCTGTTACTACTTACCCCTGTTACAACAAGCCCCTCGCTCCCTACCGATATAGATATATAGTCCTCAGTAAATGAGCTTAATAGTGTGAATGTAGCTTTATTTTCAATTCAACGTTGTATTCGTATAATTTGAATGAACATACACAGTACAGACTGCTAGGTGTTTATTATAAAATATTATGAAGCTCGCTAAGCCACTAATAGGCTAGGGCTTTATTACCATTTTTATAGATTAATAGCGATCAAACAAAAAAAAACGAAAAAAATATATGGTAAATCAGTCTTCTTTATAGTAAGTAGATACTGTGGCTCATAGACATTTACATCATCGATTAAGTAATACTAGTTTTTACGGATTTCGCGTAACCCATGATCACGGGGGGGACTGAGATGTTCAACATCCAGATTTCATAGTTAACTGCCGTCACCACAGATTAAAAGTATAAATTTTTGTTTCGATCTACCCAGTATGAACTTTTAGTATGAATTGCGTATCTCTCAACATCTCAGTCCCCCCGTGATCATGGGTGCAGTACAGTGCTCAAAACTTTGGGAATATAAAAAAGTTAATATATGCGATAAAATCCGTAAGAACTAGTATTATTTCAATGTATAGTGTTTGCGTAAATATAAGAAATCATTATCTTTGATTAAGTATCAAAATGCTAAAAAAATGAATTAACCTGCTATTTCACCCTGCTATTCTGTAATGTCATGGCCCGTCACGACCCATTTGTGCTACAACCATAAAAACCAACTTGCTACGAGATGGGATTGCAGTCAAGTATTGACTTATATTAAGTATAGAGAAAAGTTTGCTGTTAAGAGATCTTATCAAATAAATAATCGTATGTTGACAGCCAATAGTGTGTATTATTTAAAATTGTGCGTTAGCGCTAATTATATTAGTTATTTAACCCCTTGTGATTTCACGTAAAATAAACAAGCTAATTTTTTATGGTATGGGTTGTTGTTACTTTAGTAGTTATGTTGTTATGTTTTAGTATTGTAACAGCGTGATATAATTCATCACTCTATTTCGTCCTGAGGTTGTCGTCTGTGAGAAATGTCAGGAATATCTCATAGCTTCAGAAATATAGCGAAATAGCTATCTTGTTTACGCCAGACCAAAAATATCCAAACAGGTAGTGTTAAAATTTCGAAACACATAGTCACAGAAATATGTGATATTAGGTATGGTACATCAATTATACATACTAACGGAATTACTCCATCGTTACTTACTCGTTATAAACTATCCGTGCCGATTGTGTGATTAGATCCAAGGAAAGTAAAGATGAAATGTTAGAGATAAGGGTATATTCCGAATATAGCTACACTCGGAAACCAATTATTTGTCAGCAATAAAATTGACTACGATTGAGATTCGAACGCAGGACCTGCAATTTGTTAAACATAGTTACATATTTATACTTGCGATTATTGTCCCTTGGTGACTCTTCGAAACTCCAGTAGCATTTTGGGATTTGGTGAAACAATTACAAGTTTTTCGATGAAGATCGAAGTTAACTGACTACTAAGCGAAGTGTTTGTTGATGAACTTTAATACGATACGATCAAAAGAAGCTTCGTTGATATTCCAGAAAAAAGCGGAAGCTCAATACTCTACTTCTGACACGTACTGTCAAAACAAATATTATGTGCTCCCAAGCAAATTACAGGAGGTAGAAAATATTTTTTTATTTACAATAATACACGAGTTACCTACTGCCTGTTTGTAAGTGGCTACTGCAGGTCATATACACCTGTAACAATATCACCCTAAGGACTATGAGAGAGCCCCTCATAACCTAATTCATATTCTAATATACATACACATGTACAAACATTCAGACCCAGAACAATTATTTGTAGGCTATACAAACATTTGTACCGTGCGAAGTCAAACTTTACTCTCTACTATCCTTCAAATCGCAATGGATGTTATTCTACGCTCGAGACACTAATTTCCACAAGTTCATACGCAACTACAGAACCTCCCACAAATTAAGGATGTGGTTGCGTTCCAAACGAAAGTAACGGAATCATTCGAATTGCACTAAAATCAACACCAAGAAGTTTCTTTTACCAACAGATAACGCTCTAGCATAAAATCACCGTTAGCGCTGCAGCAGTTAGTACTTAATGGAGATTACACCTTAAAAATTTAGACTGCGGTGTGAGAAACACGGCGACAAACTAAAGATAACAAGACCCGAAAACTAACAATTTGCACAAATGTTGGTCTCAGCTTTTGAGTAAACTCAAAACACGAGGCCTGTAGCCTAGCCGTCAGATCGCAGTCGATGATGAATGTTAGGTGCTTATGGTCAACATTGATTTTATCAATAAGTAGACTAAGCGGTCATTAGTAACATCACGTACTCTGATAAAATACATATGTTTTAACATTAAACATACCTGTCTGACCAGCATAACGCGTCGTCACGATACCTGGAACGGAAAAATAATATATAGTCCGGAGCGTCCATTAATTTTAATTAAAGAAAGTTTTAAAAAAAATCTTTACTCTTCAGGGACACAATAGATATTTAAAAAAAAAACATATAATAATAATAATGTTCTTCAAACCCAATTTCGGTCACGGCGGCGAGCCACCACGGAGTCTGGCCATCGGCGCAGGACAGGATTATAGTTCCCGAGTGTATGCGCAAGCACAGGTGCACTCCCTATTCCCTCACTCTCATAATCCGATGGGGCTAAACCGGCACGACCGGAGAGAGATCAGGCACAGGACCAACGGTTTTACGTGTTTTCCGAGGCACGAGGGTAGGAGACACCGCTAACTTCCTGACTCTGGGCTGCTGCTGAGTATTTCTTGACGGAGAAACCCAATAATTTGGATAATTCTGGATTCAAATCCAAGAACTTATAATCAGCAATCGCACTAATTCAACCACTAGACCAACAAGGCAATCAAAAAATCATACATAGCATATTATGTGCTATGTATGATTTTGATGATGTGGGCTTATTAGTTTTTCATCAGGCCTTAAGAGTCCACTGTTAATCTTAGACTTTTATCGTCATAGGAGGATTTGCCTTAAAACGCCACGCTTTAATTGGTGATCCTGGTACTACTAGACATCTGGCACGTTTTACTCTGCTTTCCGTCGCCAAGTTTGGTAACACCTGGCATGAATAGGAAAATTACGCCGCTATTTATCGGATTATCTTGTGCGCGCAACCCGTCCACACTATGGGAATTCAATTACATTGCATGATACATTGCGACAATGTGGACGGTAAATTCTTTCGCAAATCTGTACCGTCGTTCATGGGCAAAAAAACTATCCTATCTCTCAAGTTGGACTAAACTGCACACGGTGTGCAAATTTGATTAAAATCGGTTAAGCAGTTTAGGAGTCCATTGCGGACAAACAACATGACACGTAATTTGTATATGTTTAGATATATATATATATATATATATATATATATATATATATATATATATATATATATATATATATATATGTGTGTGTGTGTGTGTGTGTGTGTGTGTGTGTGTGTTTAGCGAAAGACTGACTGACTCATCGCGATATCTCTAAACTCTACTCGTACATCCGATTGACTTTTATTTATTTAGTGTAGTTACTCATTTCGCAGTGAAGACTAAGAACGGTTTCACGATAGTCCCATAATTTTTTTTGATAATACATATCGACGTTATTATCGTCTGTTATTTTGCGCCCAGCGAAGGCAAGTGGGTATAAGCTAATATTTTATAAAGCTTCGATATTTCAAATAACACAAGAATTATTTTTAGTTTTGTATTAAATTATGAACTATCTAAGCAAGCAGTGACAAAACCAGGGATGAACAATTTCGTTATTGGTGACGACAATGTAATAGCATGAATTTTTCATTCTATACTTCATTTTAAAAACTAAACTTTGTTACTTTGCCTAGTTAGTCCTAGACCTAGTTAAGACATCTTTCGCACAAGAAAACACAGTTATAGAAAACATTATTTAAAGCTGAATTTGGAAAACCGTAGTTGGTGCCACTTTAGTTAAAGTTAGTAAAATTACAGCCTATTTACGTCCCACAGCTCGGCATAGGCCTCCCCTCATTTCTGGGAGGGTTTTAGGGCAAGGAAGTGTCCGCCGCGCTGCCCAATGCGTGTTGGCGAACTTTACATGTCTTTAAAATATTTTTTTCTTATTTCACAGACATGCAGGTCTGCTCACTATGTTTTCCTTCACCGCCGAGCAGATGGTAAATCAGCACTTAAAATTGCAATTAACTATTACATTGGTGTCGGCGGGGATCGAACCCGGGTTACTCGCGTTCTGTTATATTTACAGCGAGAGTTAACCATCTGAGCTACCACAGCTCTACTACTACTTTAGGTACTATTAATAATATATTTAGGTATATATAATATCATGGCAACGCGCTGCGAGAGTTCACTACCCCAAATCATTCCGTTGCTGTTGTAAGAGACAACAGAGGAAAAATAAATAGGGGATGGGCAGTCTTTTTCAAAATTACATAAAATAGTAAAAAAAAAACATGCGGTTGCCAACCAACTATGGCGAATAAGGAGAATGCTCTCGTCTTAAAACCTTCGTAGTATGAGAGTTCGAGACCCACCAGCGCCTGTTAGTAATTATTAATTATATTGAAAGAAAGAAGGAGATTATTTGATTATATTGAAAGAAAGAAAGAGATATTTATTTGGGCATTTCTAAACAAATTTGCACTGGATACTCAAAATAAACACCTAACCCTAAAAGCTGTTTTTATGAGAGATAATCCAATAAGGACTGCCACTCAGGAAATGCTAATGTGTCACCCTAGCCCTGATTTTCAGTGGCAACCTTAAGTACATTACATATATTAAACACATTTATTATTAAATATATATATATATATATATATATATATATATATATATATATATATATATATATATATATTAATTTCATTTGTTTTTACTATTGTATATGTTATATTAATTGTGTAATTGCAAAGATAATCAAATTACCAAGTTGATTTTAAAAATAAATCAACAGTAATAGTTTACACTAATGAATAAAAATCTAATTTAGTTTTTCATGTTTCATTTTTGTCTCGACAAATAGTCATATATATCGATATTGCTGATCAGTTACTACAGTAATCGATATAGCAATCGTATCGGCAAAACTATATATCGTTACGTCTTTAAAAACATATCCAGTACCATAAAGTAGCTCATTTAACATAAATGCCGCACAGATTATCATCGGAACTGCGTTAATCAATGAATTACTTCAAAAATGGCATAACGAGATGAAATAAAAACGTTCAAGCTCTTGATAAATATTACTTGTGTATTCAAAAAAGTTTATATTCAATCCTTATATCGTAAGTGAAATGAGCATCGAAACAACTATGCCTTTCATGCTTACTTAAAAATAAAACTGAAGCGCTGGAAGCGACATTGTTACGGATGTTAAAGTGGCAGTTATTTAAACAAAAATACAAATGTAATTATTTATTAGTATAATAAATACAATTATTGTATTAATAAATTATTAAATTTGTATTAAAAGTTTTAAGTACATATTAATTTAAAAAAGGAGAGATACTATTTATTTTCTTAATTATCAGTACTATCTTGTCGACCCGCTAACACTCCACAGACCGAGAGAGGGCTTTGCAGAACAGCTTTGAACTGCATATAGGTACTTAGACGGCTCCGTGATCAGTGGCTTAACAATAGTTACAGCGCTAAGGGCCGCGGGTTTGAATCCTGCACGGAACAAGTATTTGTATGGCCTACAAGTAATTGTTCCGGGTCTGGATGTTTGTCCTTGTGAAAATTATGTTTGTAAACTGCCCCCACGATACAGCAGAAACTCCTAGTTTTAAACGAAACGTTTTTATAATAAAAAAATAAAAAAAACTTACTACATTATTATTACCTAACCGGTAAGTTGTTAAGAGATGAATAAATTGAGTTAATAATAGAAAATTGAAATATTATCCCATTTTACGTTTATTGCTTTTTCTGCCGACAAATGAGCATCAGGCTCATCCGATGGTTAGTATCGACCGCCCATGAACAACTGCAAAACCAGGGAAAATGCAGGTAGGTGCTTTGCCGGCTCTTTAAAAAGAGTAATTTCTTCCCTTGAAGATAACCGACACGTAACTGGTAAACAATTCCACAAAGACGTCGTGCGAGAAAGGAAACTCATAGTAAATCGCACATTCTTATCAGTTTTTAATATGATCATCGGTGTTCAGAACTGACCGGAACTTTTGATGTCATTTACGCTTAAAAGAAAAGATACAACCAATTTTTAGAAAACCAAGAAAACGCACTAAAACCTAAGGCTGACGACAAAAGTAGAAGCTTACCATCTGGAGGACTGTGTGCTCGTTTACCACAGTACTATAAAAATATATTGATACGGAAATTGGTACATTACAGCCAAAGGAACATTCCAATTCCGGTACAAGCCGCTTGTTGTTTCTGGCAGGCTTACAATATTCTTTTATGCAAACATTACAAGTCTTCGATATTTTCTAAACTTTCAAACATGTAGATTTCCATAATATATTTTCTACACCACTGCATTACTTCTTTTATATTTAAAACGCGTCATTACTTCCGAGCAACACAATTTAAGCTTAAAACATAAAGACAAAACCTAACTTACCATTTCTATACCTATTATTATCTCTTCCCGCAATCTATACATCCATGACCTAGACCATTTTCAAAGTCTACGACCTCCCGGGCGCTAAATGAATAATTCAGAACGAACGGCGGGCGAGTACAGGCTACATTATTAATAACTGGCTAACGCATTACCGCTCAGCTAAGTAGAACTTGCAAACTGTAGTGATGGAATGCCAACCCTAAAGACAAAAGTACTGGTGGCGTACGATTTGTTAGTGCTAGTTTTTGCCATCGGCAGTTAGGCTTTGCGGATAATATATATATATATATATATATATATATATATATATATATATATATATATATATATATATATATATATATATATATATGTATATATATATATATGTATATGAAATTATATTAACCTTATTACACAAACAAACCGAGTTTGATCAAAGCAGGCCCTAACAATTATTAATTTCGTTTTTTTTTAAATTTTAATGACAAAAAATTTTCATCAAAATTTTAAAAAAATTTGTTGAAAATTTTGAATGACATAACTAAATTATAAGGATTCCTTTTACTTGATAGAGTATTTTTTTAATAGTAAAATATTATTTTTATAGGTGATAGAGCCATGCTGCCGTTATATCGGTAATTACCTGTAGTTGTAACACGAATGGGTCGGCTCGACTGGGGAAGGACCATGCTCTCACAGAATACCAGCGTGAAATAGTAGCTTAATGGTGCTGTATTTCGTATGGTGAATGTAGAGTACCGGAGACCCTCTTTACTGGGAACGAGGCATTCCATGTTAGTCCTCACCGGTGTTAACACATCTACATTTTGATTCGTAATCGAGGATAGATATAGATGTCTATGGGCCACAGCAACCACTTACCATCAGGTGGACTGTGTGCTCGTTTGTCACCCTATCATATAAAAAAAGATAGTCTCATTACTAAAAAAACTTAAATGAATCTCATTAAAGTAAAGTGGAAATCGACTATTAAATTGCTCTATCGAGTGTAAGTAAAGCAATTACGGCCATGGCAATAACTAGCAAATTGCAATGTATAATACTTAAGTTAATCAACAAGATTGATTGCATACATGGTAAAATTATATCATAACTAGCGCTTTCTGGATCTCCAATTCCTAATCCAATTGTGTATCTTAACCAATCAAACAATCCCACTCAAACACACAGGAAAGCTTATCGAAATCGGTCCAGAAATTTTTGCGAGAAAACAATTAATTTTTATATATAGAGAAGATATTTTAGTACGCTTACTTATATATATATATTAGAATATGGTGATGTTTTATATTCCAACGAGAAATCTCCTTCGAGAAATTCAACTTCAATCTTGCAAATATTTCTTCTAACTTTTATATCATATTGTTTAAAGGTATACCTTTAAACAAGCAATTCTTGTATAATATATATATATATATATATATATATATATATATATATATATATATATATATATATATATATATATATATATATATATATATATATAATCGGAAACGATTTTCATAAAATTTAGTGTCCAGAGAGTTTCGGGGGCAATAAATCGATCTAGCTAGGATTTATTTTTAGAAAATGTCCCTTTGCCCGTGTTTTCAGGCAATAAAAAAACTGCTACAATATAAGAATATAAATTTTGACGGGTTACTAACGATCGTAATAGCTCAGATGGGACGTTGTTCAGGTGTGATATCGGTGTTCCGTGGTTCGCGTCCCGTCTTGAGTCCGACTTTTTTCCCTTTTTTTTTCAAGTTCCCTTCTTTTATGAGAAAATATATTATTTCGAGCCCTTTTTTTAGTATTTTTAAAAATACAAAAATTTTAATTAATCTAATTGCACTCATGATTTTTTATTCAAATAACTATTATTATATTATATTATATTATTATATTATATACTAATATTTGTATATAAATGTAACTTAAAAAAAACCGAGCAAAGCTCGGTCATCCGGATACTATAATGTTATTACAAAAGCGTTATAGAGACTGTTAAATAAGTGAGTGGTGTTTCTATGTAAATATTTTCTATAGAAGAGTTGACTTGTATAAAAGGTACGAAAATTAAACCAAATGTATGAGTTACTTGTAAACTGTGTAATGAGCTGAGACGGGTCTCACTGCCAGGCTCTGTGTTGATCCATTACATTTAAAACACTGTGGCGTTTGTGCCCCTACAAATACTACTTTTGAGATGTCGGATTGCCTCTATTCTAGCACCAGTGCTTTATAGCTGTACTTTTATCTTTTTTTTTTTATAGAAAAGGGGCAAACGAGCACGCGGCTCACCTGATGTTAAGTGACTACCGCCGCCCATGATCAACCGCAACACCGGGGAATTGCAAGTGCGTTGCCGGCCCTTTAGAAAGGAGTAAGCTCTTTTCTTGAAGGTCCCCAGTTCGTATCGGTCCGGAAAAATCGCCGGTGGTAAACTATTACACAGAGAGGTTGTACGCGGAAAAAAACTCCTTTTGAAATGTACAGTGGTTGACCACCAAGCATCCAGATGGTGTGGATGGCATCGGGACGTTTGCTGCGTAGTGCGTTCACGAAATTTGGCGGCTGGGATTAATACGAACAATTCCTCAGATCACTCCCCATGGTATATGCGAAAGAAAATGCAAAGAGTTGCAACATCTCTTCGCAGCGCCAGTGAATCGAGCCGATCGGAAAGTACTTGGTCGTCGACGATTCGAGCCGCTCTGCGCTGGATGCGGTCAAGTGGATGAAGCTGGTACTGGGGAGCCCCAGCCCAGAGATGGGAACAGTATTCCATGTGCAGCCGAACCTGCACCTTGTAAATTTGCAGGCGGTGTGCCGGCTTGAAATACTGTCCCGCTCTGCTCAGCCCGCCAAGCTTTTTAGAAGCCAATTTGGCCTTCTCTTCCAAGTGACCATGAAACTGCACGTCACTCGATATGTCGACGCCGAGGATACCGATACTGGCTGAAACTACAAGGAGAGTGCCTTGAAACTGAGGAGATACGACAAAGGATTTCTTTTTAGAGGTTAACGCGCAAACTTGTGTCTTCCGGGGGTTAAACTGGACTAGATTTAGTCGCCCCCAATCCGAGACTGTTCAGCAAAGACTCAACTTTAGACACAAGTTTGTCCCGGTACTCGAAGACGTTTTCCCGAGAAATATTGGCACGGCCGGTGTAAAGAGCATAACCACTGCTGTCATCTGCATAGCAATGAATGTTACGGGTTTGCAACATATCATTGATATGCAGAAGAAACAGCGTTGGCGATAGCACGCAGCCTTGTGGAACACCAGTATTAATATGCTTGTAATCGGAGCTTGCACCGTCTATAACGACCTTGATGCTCCGATCTACATCTTATCTAGAAAAGTCACCGCATTCAGCCAGAGCAATAAAACGAAAACAAGGTAATTTATATATATTAAGGTCTGTCTTCAAATAAATAATTTCAATAAAAATATATTTTTATGAATGGGAAAATAAAAAGTTGGAAGTAATTTTATACTTCCTCCATATTATCTATTCTCGATACAGCCTATCAAAACTCCTCTGTGCTGATCAAAGACCTTCCCTGTTTTTCAATATTGCTGCCAATAGGCATTTTCTGGTTTGTGTTGTTGACAATTCCCTGGATTGTTTCCTTCTATCGCCTTACGAAACATGCGGGAGGAACGATATAGAGTTGTGGATATTCTTACACCGCCACTATACGACCACTACAATGTCATATATACATATATAAAGAATATCCACTGCCATATATATATACGTATGTGAAATTTCGGAATAGCGCTAGGCGGACAGCAGCCTGGCAGCGTTCGTTCGTTACAAATTACATGGTAACAACACAACATTTAAGCGACTTGCTTGCGACCATGATATTAAAACTGAGATGCGACAATGTTCCGTGCGCTGAAAGTTCACGTAATGGTCAAATCAGATTCAGAATCAGGTCAGGTCAGACGTAATGGTCACGTAATGGCAGACTTATAAATAGCTTCAGGATTATTTCGCTCTCAATAATATTTTAACACTTCAATATTTTAGTCGTTTCTCCGTTTACATTATACTAATACATAATTAAAACAGTGCACTAAGTTGTTTATTTACTTCTAACAGAATGCTGCGTTCTATAAATGTTTTATAACTTAAAGTCATTACCCAGTAAAATTAATTTTGTTTCAATAATTTTGAAAATAATTTCTTATATTAGAAGCGGTATCGCTCACACCACCATTGTCAGTAATTTGAAAATAAATAAAACAAAGGTATTCAAATATATTTCGTATTTGAATACCTTTATTTTATTTTAAACGCTTAATTGAAATCTGAACTTATGTTCTGTAGTTATCATATATCGCTTTTGAATTTAAAAACGTGTTGGTAGTTTTGTAGTCCAGTGTATCATCTTCATCGTCTTTGTCATAATCGTCATCATCATAATCATCATCTTTGTCGTTATCACCATCATCATCATCATCATCATGGTCGTCATTGTCGTTCTTGGCGTTATAGTCGTATTTTGTTTTGTTTATACTTAATTACGTAGTTATGCAATGAATACTTCATTGGATTCCTTACAAAATATTCTTTCATATGAACTGATAAAATGCTAATATAGCGAACACATGTTATACACCCCGTAAAAATTTTTAATAAACACCTTCACGCAGAGGGTGTTCGTAAATTTGCGAAATGAAATATGTCGAACAATAATGCTCATGAACGTCGATGGGACCGTAAATATCGCCCCCGTTCTTATTACAACCCCGCAAATGATGCATCTTTTGTTCTTTTCTCATTTTTCGTCTTCGCATTTTATTAAAGCTATTTTAAAAGTGGAGGAGGGGCCACATTTTACTTACCAGTACGAGGTTGCTACTAATACAACAGTTGCCATTTCTTTGAACATATTACTTCATAGCAACACTTTGAAACTGCACATTGCCACTTCAGCTTAATGATTTGTTGGACTGTGTCGACTACTCCAGATCGACTGGGGATGTATTCATTACTATTCTATTCCATCTGGTAATACATTCAGAAGGTTGATAGATGTAATGGCTCAGGGTTTTTTGGCGCGTTTCTTGTTGGAGGCCTATGTTTAGTGTTGATGATGAATGATGATATTAAAAATTAGACGCCTGGAACTGAATAATTGTCACAACCATCTGCTTAGACAAATATAGTGTGAGAATTGTCTAAATAAGGCATTGGATATACACGAAGCTTATCTTAACAACTAAATTCGTAAAGCCAAAGGTACAGCTAAATGCATTCATAAGAGGTAAATATGAAGCCATGGACTTCAAAAGGTGACGATAATAATGATGAACTAAAGAATACCGACCCTACACTAGATGCATTTCCCTTTTCTAATGTGAGATATGTAATGTTATTTAATTCAGGTCTGGCGTGAGCTACAAAATAATAATGGTTTTGAAAATCCTAGAAATTAACTGCAGTCAATTTTCTATGTATACGATATTTAGACAAGCCAAAGCTAGCGATCGGGCCTTAGCAGATAAATTCTTATTACTAGCGATGTTCATACCTATGTTTTATTATATGCATTTTGTTTTATTATGTTTAAGAAAACTTACAGTTATTTACAAAGAATTGTTTCTATACACTATTGTAAGCCCTCTCAGAGAAGAGAGGAAACTTATTGCCAGCAGTGGGAGGTACGAGTATGTCGGTTGTAAAATTAACATACATTTATATAGAAATTAACCGTCGGAAAGTTTTCGATAAAGCCAGGCAACAATTATCATTTAAATTAACCTAGCATGAAAAAGCCTTAAAAGGTATATATCCTCGTAACAATTAAGTAACACTATCGCCAAAATTAACTTTGATTTAATATTTAAGCAATAATAGTTTTTACGGATTTTATCGCGTATATTTAACTTTTTAGATACCCGACGTTTCAAGTACTTTACATCACCCATAGTCACGGGGGAGACTGAGATGTTCAACGTCTAGATGTCATAGTTAACCGCGATTACCATAGATTAAAATTATTAATTTTTGTTCCGATTAATACAAAGACTACAATATTTTATAGATCTATATATAAATTTAAAAAAATAATAATTTTAATCTACGTGCTCGAAACGTCGGGTATCCAAAAAGTTAAATATACGCGATAAAATCCGTAAAAACTAGTGTTATTTAAATGTGTAGATTCGCGTAAATATAAGAAATCATTTGATTTCATAGTCAATTAAAGTACTCTCTAATGATTTCTATATTCACACGAATGCTACACATTGAATAATACATATTTAAAATAATAATATTTACAATTAATGTTCATAACATACAATATAAAAAAACTAAATAAAATAATTTATAATAAAAAATATTAGAGTTCATCACATACAATAAAAAATTTCAAATGAAATAATAATAATACTACACATTGAATAATATATATGGAATACCAACTTTACGGATTTAATTATCGCACACAGGAAGTCTGCAGTTTGTGTATATGTTTAAGATATCCCCCGACATCAATCAGATTTGACAAACCACAAATCTTTGCGAAAATCACCAATTTTTACCAAGGATAATTCATGAATCCATTGAAATTAAAAAGAATCCAAATTTCAATTGAGAAAATGGCTGGGAGCTACCATATGCTAGATCATGAAATCCAATAAAACAAGCATTCATGGTACAATAAGCTCATTCATAGAACTAAAAAATAATATATAAAAGCTGAAGGACGTCAAACACCTCAGTCACCCTTGGCCATGAGTGCTGTAAAACATCTGAAACATTAACACATTAAACGCAAAAACATTCGTAGTTGTCTTTAATTAATAATACATTACTAGTAAACCTAACCTCAACTATGCTAAAAAAATTTGAGCCATTATAGATACGATTTACGACAGTAGCCGTAAACGGTCTGGTCACGTCTATTTAGTTTTCTACTGCATAACGTCACTTTTTTTTTTTTTTATAGAAGAGGGGGCAAACGAGCATGCGGCTCACCTGATGTTAAGTGACTACCGCCGCCCATGATCAACCGCAACACCAGGAGAATTGCGGGTGCGTTGCCGGCCCTTTAGAAAGGAGTAAGCTCTTTTCTTGAAGGTCCCCAGGTCGTATCGGTCCGGAAAAATCGCCGGTGATAAACTATTCCACAGAGAGGTTGTACGTGGAAGAAAACTCCTTGTGAAACGTACAGTGGTGGATCGCCAAGCATCCAGATGGTGTGGATGGTATCGGGACGTTTGCCGTGTCGTGCGTTCACGAAATTTGGCGGCTGGGATTAATCCGAACAATTCCTCAGAGCACTCCCCGTGATAGATGCGATAAAATACGCAAAGAGATGCAACATAATATTAATATTCCCAAACATTTTCACAAATTTATATTATGAATAAGTAAGTTTTGTGATACTAATTGACAGACATATTTTCAGTCGACAAGCAAGTACGCAGCCCACCTGATGGTAAATGGATGCTGTGGCCCATAGACATCTCTACATTTATCCTCAAATAATAATTAAAATGCAAATGCATTGTCAAAGCCTAAGAACTAAGATGGAATACCTTGTTTCCGGTAAAAAGATTCTCCGGTTCTCTCTCACTCATCATACGAAACACGGCAGCATTGAGCTGCTATTTTACGCTGGTATTCACCTAATTGTAAGTGTCATCTAAAATTGCTATTGCAGCAAGAGAACAAATATTCTAAGGATGTTACTACACACAGATAAGACCAAGCTACATTATGACCCCTGAGAACTCAAATGAAATTCCTTAAGAGCCTTGAACTATACTTGAGCCGTGTTAGCTCAGTAGCTAAGCACTCGCCGTGAATTTCACACCACGCAAACAGCCCAGGTTCGATCCCTCCCAGAAACAATGAAATTTTAATTGCAATTTGAGTTCTAATTTAACACTTGCTAGGCAATAAAAAATTGCTTGTAGATCATAAAATCTAAAATACTTTAATATTCGTGCTAAGTACCTACTCTTACGGATATGAAATAGGTAAGTCACAAATCTTTGAGAACACATATTAACGTTTCGAACACGGTCGACTGCTTTCCAAAGTTTAACGCCATAAAACGTAATGGAATTTAGTTTAGCAGCGTCGGAGGAGAGCGGCAATTGTCAACACCCGTGCTCCCGTTTTGCATTTTATAACAACCATTTGGCGTTTCCGAACGCTTTGTTGACGGGGTAATGTGACGATCAATTTTAAGCTTTTTAAATTTTCTTTATAATTCAAAAACACGTTCGAAAACGTTCGATTTAGGTATTGTTGTTTGTTCGAACTGTCCTGAGTTCCGACTTTTTTATAGAATAGGATGACAAAAGAGCACACAGTCCACGTGATGGTAAGTGGATGCTGTAGCCCATAGAAATGTACATGTATCCTCGATTAAGAATCAAAATGCAGATGCGTAGTGATAAGTGAAGACTAAGATGAAATGCCTCATTTCCGGTAAATAGGGTCTCTGATTCTCTACACTAACCAGACCAAAAACAGGAGCATTGAGCTGCCGTTTTACGTTGGTATTCAATGAGAGCGTGACCCTACCCGTTGCAGCGTGGCTCTACATCGTAAAAAAACTAACTGCCTGTTACATGTTTTTGAATACCCTAGCAGTAGTTTATTTTACAGTAATGTAAAGTAATTCACCATACCGTGAGGTTATACAATCCCTTACCCCAAATCTTCCCGCGGGTGTCGTAACAGATGACAAAGAGGAACAAACTAGAAAACGGACCACAAAGTATTCCCGATAACAACTTAAAATAAAATCTGCCTTGCCAAACCTGCCTGCCAAGCAGGCAACCATGTCAAATATCCCCTCCCCTCCTATTAGCAATCTATTGACTTATATTCAGCAATGGACTTATGATAGGTTATAAGGATAACGGTGACGTAAAGCTACCTGCTATTAAGTATTTAGTTGGTTTATAAGATGTCATTTTCGTCGATTATTATTAAAAATATAGGTAGTTGAAAGCTACGTTTCTATTTCGTCACTTTAATAATTGTTTGTAAAAATCGAATCAAAAAATTTCTTGGATATACATAAATTAAAAAATTTTACTAAATAAAGTGAAGGTATCTGAAGTAGAACCAAAGTAACCGACATAGTTCAACGAATCAATAAGCTGAAGTAGCAATGAGCACGTTCAAAGATTTTCATAAATTCACATAGCTCAAAGGATTTATACGTGGTACAGCCATGCTGCAGCTAGATTATGGTTGTAGCACGAATAGGTCGGCTCGACACGGGACAGAACCACGCTCTCACTGAATGCTTAATGCTGCTGTGTTTCGTATGGTGAGTGTAGAGAACGGGAGACCCGTTTTACTAGAATCGAGACTCTCTGCATTTTGATTCTTAGTCGAGGTTAAATGTAGATGTTTATGGGCCACAGCATCCACTTACCATCAGGTGAAATGTGTACTTGTTTGTCATCCTTACTCTATATATATAAAAAAAACCAACAGTAATGGGCAGAAAATACCTGGAGTGGCAGCCTCGTAACGTTTAGTGGGTTGAGGGTAGCTGCCTGACTAGTAGTAATGACGGCCTGATAAGACATGCAAGAAGTCAATGGTTACAGGTGCCTCAAGACCGTGTTGGGTGCCATTCCTTTGCTGGGGCCCTATATTCAGCTGTAGACTTGTTAGGTAATAATGGTGATGATGATGATGAAATCAACAAACATTTGTTTTTGGCGGTGATTTCACTGCCAGGGGATTATAGATAATAGTCACTAAGTTATCACTACTTTGAAGTATGAAAATCCAAGCCTTAAATAATAATTGAAAATTAATTTCGGTAGGTGTGACATTAAACTACACAAAAGGGATTTTAACTGACGCAGAACATAATAACATTACATAAAAAAAGCTAAAACATATTTTTATTATTTTAACAAACTAGAGAATTTTACCAAATGACACTTAAGAATACATAACACGACACCGCGACATTGTTTAAAACACGGAAGATTTTTGAAACATATTTGTGTACGTTTACCCGAGAATTATTTAACTTAACCAATTTTCATTGCGTATAACTTAAAATACTTCCTTATTCACACGCATGATAAATTAATCAATTTATGCTTGTAATTAGTGAAATAAATGACACGTGTGACAGATAAAACAACGTCATTGTCATGGTTGAATGTAAATGAACCAATTTGTCGCACGTTTCGTGTAGCGCCACGCGCTTGGCCCAACGACGGCATAAAATTACCATTTGGCACATACTTACCTCACTACGCCATGAAGCAATTCTATGGAAAATTTGAAAAACATGCAATATTATACATTTATGTTTTGAATAATTTATGAATGAAATTCACTATCAGTCATTCAGAAACTTTGTCTATTAACATTCTTCATAAAAACTTATGCAAATTGACATCATTTTTCACCAACACGTGGTTTTAGGTGCATAAATGGCCACAGTAAATAACAAAGGAAGGAGAAAGATGTGCGGGTGAGTGCGTATCTATAAGAAAAGCACAGCTTCAGCATCACCCCGTCATCCATGCACGCAGAGCTCTATATTTGTTAGGCCAAATCAATAGTTTATTTTTATTGGAGTGGGATGTCAAACGAATACACAGTTCACCTGATGGTAAGTGTTTGCTGTGGCCCCTAGACATCTACATCTATCCCCCGATTACGAATCAAAATGCAAATGCGTTGTCAACCGTGAGGACTAAGATGAAGGCCTCGTGTCTAGTAAAAAGGGTCTCCGGTTCTCTACACTCTTCATACGAAACACAGCAGCGTTAAGCTGCTATTTTATGCTGGTATTCAGTGAAAGCGTGGTCCTTCACCGACCTATCCGTGCGACATACTACTAGTAGAGCTATCTAGTACGCAACAATAATAATAATAATAAAATAGTCATAGTAAAATAGTAAGTAAATTCGTTTATTTTCCAACGTTTGTAAAGCTATGTATTCATATATCCTATCTTTATTTGCAACAAATTTCCTGTATAATGATGCCATGACCGTTAAGTGGCGGTGTATATCCACCACCCCATATAGTCTCGTGTGTATCGTAAGATTCGACAGAGGGAAATTGAAACAGTTGATGGGCAGCAGGAACTTCCTGATAGCAACTTTTTGCGATTGACAACCCGCTCGCCAGGCGTGTCAACTAAGACGAAATCTATATGAGGCAATTAATGGGGGAGACCTGTATTCAGCAGTGGACTATAGGCTCTAATGGAATGGAAATAATAATAATAATAATAATAAAAAGGCGTAGGGAAGTGACGACCCCATCGCCCGCTGACGTAACGGTTATGTGACAAAACCGCTACGTCAGCGCAGTCAGTCAGCACCTTGCCAAGAGGTGTTAGTGCCGTGCCTCGGCAAAAATTGAAGGTGCAAAGGCCCGCTTGTGCACATGACCTCACCATGAAACGGCACCGGGTCTGGGCGTCTCCCGCTAAATGACGCCCCAAAAATTGATGATGGAATTAAATAGAACGCGCAAAGGGCCGCTGCCTGGAGGTCGACAGGGCGCGTCTGGAGCTGGCGCCGAACGCGACAGCATGCGAACCGCCAGCCGAGCGCGAGGTGCTGCACGACCACCCAGCAGCCCCTCGCATCCATCATCCCCACCAGCTGGCTTGGAGTCGGCAGGGTCTTCGCGGACCCAGCAATCGGCACCCGCCACTAGTGGAGTACGCCGCTTGCGTTGGACAACCCAGATGAACAGCAACGCATTGCGGGCGTATTTTAGGGCGAAAGGGGGAGAAACTGGAGGTTTTGCGCATCGGGCAAGGATGCATTGAGTTTTTGCAGAGCTGGCCATCTGTAACCGTCACCGAGCAAAACCTGGCAGACCGAGTTCGGTATATCCTGCGCTCAAATACATTTGATGTCACCGAACCCGAACGGCTACGATGTGAGGCTGTTCCTTCATCGGGTGAAAATACTGTGGCTGAGGATGCGGCGCCACAACTTGCTGAGCAAACGGCAAATGTGGATGCCGTCGTGAATACGCCAGTTGTGGTTGATTGAAACTATGATGGAACAGTCGCCCAGGAACTGGAACTAGAGCAAATGAGGAGTACATTAGAAGAGGCAATTGTGGAAACGCGCAGTACGCCTCTCGAAAATCGACCGCGACTTCCCCGCTTAGCCCTAAGCAAGCGGAATCGGGCTGTCGTGAGGGCTCCGAACCCAATGCTGGTTACCAATTTGGAAGCCAGCCGGGACCTTTGCGAGACGGACTCAATTCTTTTTGGCGCCGCACTGGCAGTCTGCCGTATTATAGGCGCCAAACTTTCCACGGCTGGACGCGCTACCGGACAAAGTAGTGCTATACCAGCCTGGAGAATAATAATTGAAGAACGTATCGCAATAGCTAGGGCCCTCATCGGCAGACTGATATGCTTCAGGTCAGGCAATACCAGGCCAAGGATTGTGCGCACCGTCAGGATGGCGTTTGCTGGGACAAATGTTAGTTTGTCCCAGCCGGATATAATGCAAAAACTGACGGAGCGCATAGACGACCTGAAGCAAAGAATTGCTGCTTGGGGAAAGCGGATTTGGCGATATACCGAGAGGTAGACACGATTCAACCAGAATCGTCTATTCTAGAGTGATCAGAAGAGGCTCTATAAATCATTGGAGCGACCAATAGTAAGTGGAACGGGCCCAGCACCAAATCAAGCCGACACGGTCGCATTCTGGCGCAGCCTGTGGTCAGAGCCCATAAACCACAACGAGGGTCCTTGGACGGAAGTTGTGGCGAGTCAGTGTGCGGGTATTACGCCCATGAACCCCGTCATCATAACGCCGGATGACGTAGCTGAGGCGATCCGTAGGGCCCCGAACTGGAAAAGTCCGGGGCTTGACGGGCTGCATCACTACTGGCTGAAGGGGTTCATGGTGTGTCACGCTGTGCTCGCCCGACAGTTTCAAGAGGTTCTCAACCAGAAGTCGCCCTCAAGCCTCTTCACTACTGGGATCACTCATTTGGTTCCTAAAGATCAGGGTGCCACAGACCCGAGCAAATACCGCCCCATCACGTGTCTACCGACCATATACAAGACACTAACATCCATTTTGAGCGCGAGAATCGCTCGTCACCTGGACTCAAATCAGGTGATGTCGCGCGCTCAAAATGTAAGTCGGGGCGGCGGCCGTGGAACCAAAGAACCACTTCTCATCGACGCGGTCATTGGCAAAGTGGTGAAACACAACCGTCGGAACTTCTCCGCCGCCTGGATAGATTACAAAAAGGCATTTGACTCGGTGCCCCATACATGGCTAAAGAGGGTCCTCGAGCTGTACAAAATTGACTGTACAGTTCGAGACTTCCTCGGGCAGTGTATGGGGCAGTTGAGTACGATCCTCTGTCATCTAGGCGAGCGGATGACGGCTGCGGAAAGCCACATAAGGATAAGAAGGGGTATATTCCAGGGCGACTGTCTGAGTCCAATCTGGTTCCGCCTCTCTTTAAACCCTCTCTGTACTTTACTGGAGGGCTCTGGGAGGGGATTTCAGCTTCGGAAAGGTACAAAAGTGACCCACCTTTTCTATATGAATGACCTCAAGTTATTTGCCTCCAGTCGCTCCCATCTTATGGAATTGCTAAACATCACTTGTGAATTTGGCAATTCTATTAGAATGGAGCTGGGGAAGGATAAGTGTGTGGTCCTCCACGTTGAAAGGGGAAGTGTTGCTAACTCTGAGGGCATAGACTTATCTATGCCCGTCAACTTAAGGGCCCTTTCCGGGGCTGAAACATACCGATACCTGGGTATGTCACAGAACATCGGTATCGATGAGGCTGGTATGAAACAGTCAGTTTGCGATGTGTTTTATGCACGCTTGACTAAAGTGCTTAACAGCCTTTTGTCCGGTGTGAATAAGACATATGCATATAACGATTGGGTCATGCCTGTCCTCATATATACCTGGTGGAGTCAGACTGAACTTAACGCCCTGGATAGAAAAGTCCGCACTACAATGACGTCCCATAGGATGCATCATCCGAGATCGTCGGTAATGAGGCTGTACTTGCTGCGAAAGCATAGTGGGCGTGGCTTCCTGAGCGTGCTCACCATGCGTAATCGCGAAGTGTGCAGTCTCCGTCATTACTTCCTGGCGAGATCGGATGATCCATTCTATAATGACGTCATTTCTAGTGATAAAGGGCTTACCCCTCTATCCTTAGCCAACGAGCAATGGCAAGACCCGGCAGTACAGAGCATTTCCGACCGGGAGCCGTATGGAAGGAGAAGGAGCTCCACGGGAGGTACTACAGGGCTCTACATGAGCCTCACGTAGAAGCAGCCGCCTCCCTCGACTGGCTACGTTTCGGTGACCTCTTCGGAGAAACCGAGGGTTTTGTCTGTGCAAATCAGGATCAGGTTATTAAGACCAACAACTATCGGAGATACATCCTAAAGGATGGCACTATCAACATCTGTCAAGCTTGTCGCCATCCCGGGGAGTCACTTAGGCATGTCATCTCCGGTTGTTCGGCGCTTTCTAACTCTGAGTACTTGCACAGGCACAACCTAGTAGCCAGAATTCTACACCAGGATCTCGCTCTGAAATACGGTCTCGTGGACCAAAAATTGCCGTATTACAAGTACTTGCCGGAAGCCGTGCTCGAAAATGACCGCGCCAGGCTCTACTGGGACCAGGCCATCATCACAGACAGGAATATTCTTGCGAATAAGCCTGATATTGTGCTGATGGACCGGGCACAGTCAAGGATATTTTTGACCGACATTACCATTCCGTATGACGAGAACCTTGTGAAAGCCGAAACAGATAAACGAACAAAATATCTGGACCTGGCTCACGAGGTAACCGACATGTGGGGTGGTATGCCGACCGAAATTATTCCTGTAGTCGTCTCTGCGAATGGGCTAATCCCAGTCAGCCTCTCGGGTCATCTGAGGTGACTGGGACTCCGTGACGGACCGCTCCGGGCTCAAATGCAGAAGGCGGTGCTCCTCGATACCGCCCGCATCGTCCGCCGGTTTCTTTCCCTTTCCCCCTAACCCTCGGCCGTTTGGTCTCCCCTGCCGAGGGCTCCCATCTGGTTGGATCTTATTTATTTATGTAGTTTTTGTATTTATTTTATTTTATTGATATTTATGTATATATATCTTTTCATTTTAATTTATAATTATATATTTATAGAACCCAACCAGGTGAGAAAATTATATATGTAGATACCCCAATAATAATAATAATGTCCTCCGGACCGAATTTCGGCCACGGCGGCCAGCCTCAACGGAGGCTAGCCATCGACGCAGGACAGGATTATAGTGCCCAAGTGTATGCGCAAGCACAGGTGCACTCTCTATTCCCTCACTCTCATAATCCGATGGGACGGTAAACCGACACGACCGGGATAGATCAGGCGCAGGACCAACGGCTATACGTGCTTTCCGAGGCACGGGGGTGAGACACCGCCAACTTCCTGACTCCGGGCAGCTACAGAGAATTTCTTGATAGAAAAACTAAATAATTGATTTTTTGGCCCGGCCCGGGATTCGAACCCAGGACCTCTAGTAGTTATAGTAGTCGCTCTACTACAACCACTAGACCAACGAGGTAACGAGGCAGAAATGGAAATACGGATGATGATGCCGTAAAGCAGTGGTGTATGATATATCATATCAAGAGTGTTTGACACCTGGGGAAACCTGAAACAGAAGAAGGGGAGCAGCATCTACCTGACTCAATAATAATATAGAAAACTGCGTTTGCCAACCAGCCTTGTGTGCGGACAAATCAAAGCAAATATCCCCTCTGATTCAGTGTTTGGAAAGTGAACATTTGATGGGCTGTGATTAATGAAAGAATAAATAACAAGAATTTTGTCTTTAGTCTTACTTAGTTTACTCTTTTTAAAAGGGCGACGACGCACCTGAAATTCCTCTGTTACTGCAGTTGTTCACGGGCCGCGTTAGTCGCTTACCATCAGATGAGCCGCATTTTCATTTATCCTTTCTTATACTATTTAAAAAAAATCTCTTCACTAGTACTATCTTATCAATAGTAGGTATTCATTGAGCCTTAATAGTAATATAATTTAATAATTTCTTTTATTTACGTCGGATATATAAAGTAAGTTAAACGTGAAAAACGAGATAAAATACGTAAAATTCGTGTTACTTAATTTGAACCGGTACAGGATCGCGGAATTAAATTGCAGCAGTCTTCAGAACCGCCAGGTAAAAGGTTAAGAACAGCTGTTTTACAGCGTTATACAAATGTACACCGAGACACACGCGTAGCAGCCGTTAAAAGCCATATTTTTTTAGATGTCTGGTCAGTCTCACGCATCAGGCCCCAGTACAATATCACTGTATTGGCAAAAGGAAGGGCGTGTTTCACCTGAAGAACATTACCTACCGTGTACGCCTGCAAATGATATGTCTAGGCAATCAAATATGGACCAGGCTTTCAAAAAACAACCTTTGTTTTGTTACAATAGCGACTCGCTGTTCAGGTAATCACACGAGATCTACAATTTTTTTTTCTTTATCAACACCGTAACAGTACAAGACATGGGCCGCTACCATAGAGCCATTGTCATGATCACTATGATTCGCAAATGAATTGCTAACCATAACACCAGATGCATTACCCATAAGCGCCTTCGACGACACCCAATGTACGAAATTGTTACCGTGACCGCTATCAGCTGCAGAAGTATCATCAACGTGTTACAGATTTCTATATTTTATTCGAATTTAAAAAAAAGGAATGCCCCTTAAACCATTTCATACCCGGTGACAGTCAAACACAAGTTAAAAATAACAATGAGGTATTTATAGAGTTTAAACGATTGTAGTAATATTTAACTAAACAAATAATATTCGTAAAATTCAACGTCCGAGATAGAAACTTATCGACCAAATTGCCGATATAATGAACAAGGGCCAAATTAGAGATGGGATGGATGAGAAAGGTTTTTCAGGATCGATAGTAGTCTCTGCCTACTCCTCGGGATAAGGAGATTATATTATATCATATTCAACCAAACAAACAAGTTAAAAATAATCTTTATCGTCGAACTGTCGCCTACAAACAAAATTCGGCAATTTTAAAATGACAATTTCCAGAATAATAAAACTACGTTGTAAGTGGAATTAGCGATACTCTATTTAACTTGATGGCCAGTACCGTATAGGATTGTATAATCGCGGTCAACTGTCTTCGTTGCGTTTGCTTACACAAGCACGCGTATATTTAAAAAAATATTTTAGCAGGTCCAAAGAATATATATAGTGGAAATAATATATATTCCATAAAATTAATTTAGCTTTTAAAATCTTTACTGTTTACTTTTTACCCTTACTTATAATAATAACATCAGTTATAGGCATATTTGATTAATTTTATTTTGATTCAAAGTTTTTGTATTAACATTTAATTATAAAGTGTTTATTTCCTTCTCAAGTATAAGTCATACATAACATAACATAAGCATTCACGCCTGTCACCCAGAGGGGTAGGAGACTACAGACTTCCATTTGGCATGATCCTGACACACCTCTCTCGCCTCCTCCATCCATATACCTACCAATACATGCTCTTCGGTAAGTGTACTCCTAATTTGGCCCGTTTTCAATATATCGCCAATTTGGTCGATACACTTTCGCCTAGGACGTCTCTTTCCGACTCTGGCGTTCACTTCTGCAACATAAATTTTCTTTGTCACTCTTTCCTCGTTCATTCTTTCCACATGACCAAACCACCGAAGCATTCCTTTCTTAAGTCTAGTCACAACATCATCTTGCAAACCACACTCTTCTCTTATCACACAATTTCTCACTCTGTCATTCGGATTCAGCCGTAACATACTCGCGTGCGCGTGTGTGTTTGTGTGTGTCTAAATCAAATTTAATTTCATTCAAAATTAACATCACTGATATCATTACATTCATAAAAAATTTACAAAGCCTTACATCTGGCGAATGCGCACCGAAAACAGTTCTACGACGTGGTGGGTAAAGAAGTTTAATTGGTTTGCGAGGAGTTCTAATTAGAGTGCGATATTCATATTTTGCGGGAAGTCGTGCACAACCAACCTGATTTCTGAGCACTTTGTATAAAAACATTATATCACTGATTATTTTTATTTTTGGTATACCTCGCATGCTTTTAACCTTTTTGGTAATGAATTTACAATTGATACTCTACAATGCTTAATCTACGTCAAGTTTTTAAAACAGGTCTTGATAAACCGACAAACATACAGTGCAAATATTTGTCCGCCGGCAATTTACAGCCGACGGGGCCTCGGCCCACTCGGCGGGATCGCGGTAATCAAGCAACAAAAATTAAAAAAGTTAATCTAAACATTTATTTTTAACTTTCTTATTAAAAATTGTGACGCACATTGTTCATTGTACTGTAAGTAATAAAAGCATTAACAAGCTTGAAGTAGACCAGTCACCCGACTCCAAAGACTTAGTTATTCCCAAAGACTCAGTTATTCCTTTATTTGGCAACAAGATTCTGAAAATATGCAGGACCAACAAAATCTTCAAAATATTTACCAAGCAAAATGGGATATTTTACTACGAAAGTGTATAAGATTAATAGTAATACCTAAGAATGATTTGAACGCTAGGTACATAAGGTCGGCCAAAAAGATTCTTCGTATTTAATATACTAATTAGAAACTCTTTTTACAAAGTTTAATTGCGCTTAATCATAATATATATTTGCCATTTTGTTCGATAACTTTTTGCCATCTGGTAGGTAGTGAGATTATCCCGTTGCTATAGAAATTTTGGGATTTTTGATCAAAAAAATGTGACTGGTAGTTGTCACAGTCCTCTCTTGATGTTAACCTAATACTACCCAAAGAATTCTGAAGAGACCGAAACAGGTAAAAATCTGTGGATACAAGGTCAGGACTATATGGTGGAAACATAAACACATCCCAACCAAGCTTTCTCAATTTTTGCTGAGTGGCCAAATATGTGTGCGGTCTGGCGTTATCATGATGAAAGACCACTCCTTTTCTGTTGATCAATTTCGGCCGTATTTTCTTAATTTCTTGCTTAAGTCACATTAGTTGTTGGCGGTAAAGATCCAAATCGACGAGTTTTTTCGGCGAAAAAAGCTATGAGCTTTTTTTATAAACGATGCTCTTACAATCCCATCACACACCCAGCATCACCGTATTGCGAGTTAATCCGGGTTTCGCTTCGTCTGTGGAGCTTGATTACCCTTTGAACATTACCTTTTTTACCACGTTTTTGTTATAAGTGATCCACTCTTCATCACCAGTGATCAATCTTTTAAATAATGGTTCGATTTCATTACGTTTCAATAGAGAATCACTACACGATTCATTAGGTTTCTCACAGTGAGCTCGTGTGGTATCAAAATATCGATTTTTTTTGTACAGCCAGACTTTTTCAAATGGGTCAAAACTCTTTTATAGTCAATCCTCAATTTTTCGGCTATATCGTAACTACTAATATGCCAATATCGCTCCTTTTTTTTTCAAAAATGGTATCAACTTCATCCGTATGTGTGCTACTGTTGATGATACTGCATAAAGCACAGGCGTGAGCCTGTCACCCAGAGGGGTAGGCAGAGACTACAGACTTCCATTTGGCACGATCCTGACACACCTCTCTTGCCTCCTTCACATCCATACACCTACGCATACATGCTCGTCGGTTAATGGTACTCCTAATTTGGCCCGTTTTCAATAAATCGCCAATTTGGTCGATAAATTTTCGCCTAGGACGTCCCTTTCCGACTCTGCCATTCACTTCTGCACCATAAATTTTCTTTGTCACTCTTTCCTCATTCATTCTTTCCACATGACCAAACCACCGAAGCATTCCTTTCTTAATCCTGGTCACCACATCATCTTGCAAACCACACTCTTCTCTTATTACACAATTTCTTACCCTGTCATTCGGATTCAGCCCTAACATACTCCTTAACGACCGCATTTCTACCGCGTTTATTCTACTCTCGTGCTTCTTCTGCCACACCCAACTTCACTAACATACGTTAAAGTAGGGACCAACACAGTGTTGTGAATTGCCATACGTGCCTTTTTCGACACATTTTGACTCTTCACAATAGAGTGTAGGGCCCCATTTACTCTATTTCCCGCATTCACTCGTCGTTCTATATCCTTATCATATCTCCCATCCGTGCTAAATACGCAAACCAAATATACAAACTCATCTACTTGCTCGATCAACTCCCCTTCTATTCTTATTTCACAAATCGTTTTACTTTCTTCTCTTTCAAAAACCATAACCTTCGTCTTACTTGCGTTCACTTTCATACCCTTTTCTTTTAATGATCCGTTCATTAATGTAACCATCATTTGTAACTCGGCCGCCGACGACGCAAGAATAACTTGATCATCGGCGTACAAAAGGCATTTGACGGTTAACTCACCCATTCTTAATCCGCATTCTTCAACTTTCAAATTTTGCAAACAACTGTCCATAAATAGGTTGAACAGCCACGGGGAAGCCACACAGCCCTATCTGACACCTTTATGGATGTCAAACCAGTCCGAGTAGACCCCGTTGATCCTAACACAAGCGCTAGAGTCCCTATAAAGAGACTCCAATGCCTGTATCAAGCCAGCGCTCAACCCAAATGAGTTCAGTGTTTGCCATAGCAAATCCCTATCCACTCTGTCATAGGCCTTTTCAAAGTCCATGAACGCACAAAAAACCTTTTGGATTTTGGCCAGAAACTTCTCCGCGATCATGCGCATGGAAGACTTGATCTGTACATCCCATTCCCTTTCTAAATCCCGCTTGCACATCCCAAATGCACTGCATTAGATCCATAAATGTTACAAAAATTTTTGCGGCTAGAGTCACATTTTTTGGAAAAAAACTTTAGAATGTATCGAATTTCTTCGTCAGATTTACTCATTTTGGCCGACAGAAAAACAATTGAAAATGGCGGTAAAGTGTTTTTTAATCTTTTTTTCTTAATGTCCTATATGTATTGATATAAAAACCAGCCAGATGAAAACAGTATTTACAAAGTAAAGTATATAAAAGTATGTACAAAGAACTTTTCTTCAATTTTATAAAAACAAAATACGAAGAAACTTTTTCGCTTAATTTTTATATTATCATAATAAGTATATTATTTGAATTGAAGGCTCCGTGCTGCAGTAGCTTAGCAAGGAGTCGCAGGGCTAAGGGCTTCCGTTTCGAATCCTGCACGGATCAAGCATTTTTATTGCCTACAAATAATTATTCCGGTACTCCCCAATAGAGATGGGTAAAGTTTCTTGGAAAATAAAAATAAACATTAATTTAATGTTTAAAGGTTTCTTGCTGGTTCTTCGCAGGACAGATGATTTTTTCCGTACCAGTGATGAAAGTACAAATAACTTCCAATTAGTATTCTTTTAATTTATTTTGAATAAAATCAGGCCTGCTGGAAGAAATTTCAATATGAAATAAGCAGTGCCTTTGTACAAAATATCTTTTTATTTTTCATTGTAACGTTACTTCGTGTGTACATAAATTGTTAAATAAAATCAATAAATAAAGAAAATTATTCTATTCTTATTTCTCATTCTGTCACCGGGCTAAGTATAGAGCCGAGTAACTAGGTAACCAGTGCATACAAAATTTTGTCCAATAAGTGGTAAAAATAAAAAAATTGTACGACCAACTTCAATATAAATAAATTGGGAACATCGTGAATGTATTTAAAGTAAATAAAATGTGCGTTATTAAAAATAACTCAAAAACTACTGGTCAGATCTTGATCAAATTTATATGAGACCACACGAGAAGTACCCAGCTTTCAAATAAAAAAAAACAATAAAATCGGTTCACCCAGAAAAAAGTTCTGAGGTAACACACATTAACAAAAAATATAGTCGAATTGAGTACCTCCTACTTTTTGAATTCGATTAAATACGCAAATTATTTCGAACCTGCATTAATACATATTATATACAGAATGGGTCCCACATATATGCAATAAATGAAACCATATACTTGTTATCGCCTTTGCTGACGATATACAAAAAATGAACGTAATCGGTCCAGTAATTAGGTCAAAAAGTAGAGTTTTAATTTTAAGCAAATTTGAACACTCTATAGAATTGGGTCACTAAGTCAATGATTCAATGAACTTGAATCCTTGAACATTAAAAAGCGACGTTGCCACGCAGTGCAAACTATTAGTATTGCGACATATCGACAGCGGTGTCTTTTGTCGGCGTGCCACCCGCGTGCAACGTTGTCACTCTTCCAAGGGGTCAAGGTACGTTGTCTAAACAGAGTGTTCACTTTTACTGAATTTATTTTAATACTTATTTTGTTTGAAAATTTCACTTTTTTATTTTACGGGTTTTAATTTAATATTTAATTTTTCTACACTTCTATGGACTAGTATTACTTGTGGTTTCATTTATTGCATATATGTGGGACCCATTCTGTATATGTATGCACGCAGGCATCCATATTCAAACCACCCAAAGCTTACAATCGTACCTTATATGCGTAATGTTATCTATGGTATGGTGGGAATAAACAAGTTTTTCTGCACGACTGATAACGATCGTTAGCAATATGAAATAACGGATCCAGAGTCATCATCATGATTATTAATTATTTATCAATATATTATTCAGAGTCTACTTGAAAGAGCAACGCTACTACTGCATAATGTCCGCAGTACGTACGAATGGGTCCATATTTGGATAGAGTAGAGAAATTAAAAAAATATAAAGGCGTTCTTCATATCAAGTTCTAGAAATGTTTCTTATATTATTATCTTCGTGATCATTTGATCAGTTATATCTCATGTATACATTTAACACACAATTGAATTTAACTTGAAATTAACTGAAAATAATATAGTACGTGAGGGTAATATGGTCATCTGGTTAATATAATATAATATGGTCACTTTCTTATATTTCAAAAACTACAGTCTTATTTGCATAGATGGCTTTGTGATGCGATTGGTCTTCATTGGTCAATCAAATAGTAAAAGGTCAAAAGGGCGCAGTTTTATCGACACCATTTTGATAGTTGATATTATAGTAAATATTTTAGCCAATTTTAGTATGGTGTATTGTAGTCAGTTGTTTTAAGTAGATTTTGCAAAGTGTTCCTAACTATTTCCAAAACTTGTTTGCTATTTTTTTTTCTTAATATATTAGTTATAGTATACGACTTTTTGTTTTTGTTGCAGTCCTTAGCTTAAGGTACCAATATTATAGGTATTACCCTCACGTACCTTAATATTATAGTTTAAGAAAACTTTAAGAATAAGCATTTAGCATGAGCTATGATAATCCTAGTGAGAGAACACTATGCCACAATCATGGAGCTATTGTATTTTCTTCGGTCTTATACGTTTAAGAAATTTCTGGTAATCGCGACGTCTGGAAGTGCGTTAAAACTGAATCACAAAATTCAGTTACATTCATTCATACAGATGTACAGTCAAGCTAATAAAGTGTATTTACACTTATTGTTTTAAATATATAAAGTTATTCGTAGTAGAGCTGTGCTGCAGTTATGTTAGTAGTATAGCTGTAGCACGAATAGGTCGGCTCGACCGGGGAAGGACCACGCTCTCACTGAATACCAGCGTAAAACAGTAGTTTAATGCTGCTGTGTTTCGTATGGTGAGTGTTGAGAACCGGAGACCCATTTTACTGAAAACGAGGCATTCCATCTTAGTCCTCACGGGTGAAAACGCATCTGCATTTTGATTCGTAATGAAGGATAGATGTAGATGTCTATGGGCCACAGTAACCAATTATCATCAGGTGGACTATGTGCTCGTTTCTCACCCTATCCTATAAAAAAAGGCTTTTTTTACAATTAAAAGTAGTTTACCCCAAGCCCACCAGATGGTATACGGTGATGTAGTCGGAGATTGGAAAACGCATTGACTAAGATTAACAAAAACATATTTGCCTTAAAAATATCCAAATTATCGGATGTAGATACAGTATGAAAAGTAACACCCCAAGAACTTTCAAACCGAGTAATGATAATGTTATATAGACCAAATTTCGATCGCGCAGCCAGTATCAACGGAACTAGCCATCTATGCAGGACATGGTTACAGTGCCTTACTACAAATGCACCCTCTATTATCTCACTCTCACATACCGATGGAATGGTAATTCGACACGACTGGAAAGAGAGCACACACGCAAGATGAATGGTTTTGTATGCTTTCCCATTCCAAGGCACGCGGCTGAAATACTGCCAACTTCTAGCTTCCAGGCCGCTGCTGAGGATTTTTTGACAGAAAAACCCAAAAAAAATAGTTTTGGCCCGACCCAGGACTCGATCCCGGGACTAAACTAGACTAGACCAATGAGGTATTCACTTTCAAACTTAATTACTCTTACTAACCAATTGTAACCAATGACACTAAATACACATATACACTGCATAAGTCTGCAACATACTAAGCCTTGATACAGGAAAATATTTATTAACCCTGTACAAAGCATAGGTAAAGACAATTACGGTAGCAAACTTCCATAACAAATGCACATATAAAACAAAACCCTAGTTAGACATCTTACCCGAGTGTTGCCACACTCGAGTGCCGGCTCAGTGTTACCCTGTATATAATTACAGGGAAAAGCAATTAGCAAATTATCTCCCTGGACGCGGTGGCCGGAGATAAGACAAAGATAAATATTCTTAAAGTTACCTGACACCTTGTTAGCGCGAGCGATAGCGGTGCTGCATACTTAGATCAGTAATAAGATAATAGTTTTCAACTTGGATTGTTATTGTAATATGTAAATTGTGTTGTCATTTAAGTCTATGTAATAAATTAACTACCAAATTGAGACAGAAATGTTGAGATGTTTTAAAATAGAGTGATTTTTACAGCAGCGTCTTCGTGAAATAACTAAAATTATAAAAAGCAATCTATGGTGGAATCTGATGTTTTTATATAGATACAAGGTATAAAATGAGCACACCGTAGACCTGACGGTAAGTGGATACTCTGGTTCATATATCACATCTACATTTATCCTCAATAAAGAATCAAATTACAGATAAGTTGTCAACACTAAGCACTAAGATGGAATACCTTGTTTTCAGTAAAAAGGGGTCAACAGATCACTACACTCACCTAACGAAACGAAACGGCATTAAGCTGCTGTTCACGTTGGTTTTCTTTGAGAGTGTGGTCCTTCTCCGGTCAAGCCGACACTCTACCTCTACGACGTAAAAATGTTCAGCAGTGGATTTTTATAGGTTTTAATGGAATGGAATATAATTGTTGAAATAACTCTTTCAGTTTTTCAACTGTGTAATAACTTTCCTTATCGCATCGTCCATGTATGTCTAACACTGCGTCTAAACACACTCCCTCCGAGCTTAAAGTAAAGTCCTTACTTTGGATCCAATAAATAAATATATTTTTATGTGGGACGGCTGGTCATAGATCTTGCCAAATGGAATTCTGTAATCTCTCCCTACCACTCTGGGTGACAATGTAACGTTGTGTACAACGCTGTAAGTCGGCAGCTGTTTATCGGCTTCTATATTGAAAACACTAATCCGGCAAGAACTGTCACTTGTTTTGGAAAGCTGTCACTTGTGACAAAAGGATACTATTGCCTTTTCCAGCCAGGCTCGCCCTGACCGGGTACTCCAAAATGTTAATCTTCAAAGCATACGATATTAAGTTGTTTGAATCCTGGCTCCAGCTCCAACATCCACACCTCTTAGAGCATTTAGTTTTCCTTGTGGTGGAACAATTGTTCTTCCATGCAGTATGTTTTAATTATTTCGTATTTCAGCTTAGGTAATATTTTGTTATGAGTATTACTAAAACCTTTTTGTTGCTTCCTCTAGCGTCCTCATAGATTAGATTAATGGTTACAACTGGAAAAATAAGATATAATTATTATAATCACATATTTTTATATGCAGGGATATAACTCAAGTTGCTCGCATAAAAAAAACATAACATAAACACTCACGCCTGTCACCCAGAGGGGTAGGCAGAGACTACGGACTTCCATTTGGCACGATCCTGACATACCTCTTTCGCCTCCTTTACATCCATATATCTACGCATACATGCTCGTCGGTTAAGGGTACTTCTAACGTGGCCCATTTTACCAAATTTCGCCAATTTGGTCGACAAACTTTTTTTAGGGCGATCCTTCCCGAATCTGCCGTTCATATCTGCCATATACATTTGCTTTGTCACTCTTTCCTCATTCATTCTTTCTACATGACCAAACCACCGAAGCATTCCTTACTTAATCCTGGTCACAACAACATCTTGCATACCACATTTATCTCTTATCACGCAATTTCTCACCCTGTCATTCAGATTCAACCCTAGCATACTCCTTAGAGACCGCATTTCTACAGCATTTATTCTACTTTCGTGCTTCTTTTGCCACACCCAGCTTTCACTATCATATATTAAAGTAGGAACTAACACAGAATTATGAATTACCATACGTGCCTTTTTTGACACATTCTGGTTCTTCATAATAGAGTGTAGTGCCCCATTCACTCTATTCCCTGCATTTACTCGTCGTTCAACATCCTTATCATATCTACCATCCCTGCTAAATACACATCCCAAATACACAAACTCATCCACTTGCTCAATTAACTCTCCTTCTATTCTTATTTCACATACCGTTTTGCTTTCTTCGTTTTCAAAAACCATCACTTTGGTCTTACTTGCGTTCACTTTCATTCCCCTTTCTTTTAATGCTCAGTTCATTAATGTAACCATCATTTGCAACTCAGCCGCCGATGACGCAAATATGACTTGATCATCGGCATACAAAAGGCGTTTGACGGTTAACTCACCCATTCTTAACCCACATTCTTCATCTTTCTAAGTTTGCAAACACCTGTCCATGTATAGGTTGAACAGCCAAGGGGAAGCTACACAGCCCTGTCTGACACCTTTTTGAATGCCAAATCAGTCCGAGTAGACCCCATTGATCCTAACACAAGCACTAGAGTCCCTGTAAAAAGACCTCAATGCCTGTATCAAACCAGCGCTCAACCCATATGAGTTCAGTGTTCATACTATGTAATATATGACAATTACCTAACATATGTTTTTCTCTTCTTTAAAAAAGTTTACGCTTAAATAAGGATTTCCTCTTATATAGTGGAGATGTTTTACATTCATTTTCCATAAGAATAAATAAAACAATTATTCGTAGAACATATGAAAATTATTCTGTGCGAGATATGAACCCGCGGCCAGTGCCTCATTCAACTACTAACTGCGCTTCGGAGCCGTCCTGAGCTACCACGACTTTAATCTACAATGTAAAAACAAAAAATAACAAAATCCGGTACGAAATTATTAAAATATACCACACTATTATCCATACACCACGAAAGGTATACTAAAAGGGGCAATTTAGGTTAGGTTCTGTATCACCACGTCCACCATTATCGCTTCAGTACCATTCGATCAACAGTATTGCGGAGCGCAATCAATAATTTTCTATCAATGACCAGGCGCACACCACCCGCTTATTAGTATCGTAAAAAACAATAACTGTACGCAAGATTATTATGCCAGCACTAATGGTGATTTTAGTGTAGATATGCCTCTTAATTTTCTTTTTAAATTTTATTGTTTTTAAATTTTAATTAAGTATAATCGAAAAAATTGTAATTAAGTAACATTTTTTCAGGTTTATTTAATATTTCAGATTTTACAAATAGATAAAATATATTTTTATAGGATAGGGTGACAAACGAGCACACAGTCTACCTGATGGTAAGTGGTTGCTGTGGATCATAGACATCGACATAAATATCTTCGATTACGAATCAAAATGCAGATGCGTTGTCACCCGTGAGGACTAAGATGTAATGTCTGGTATCCAATAGGGTATCCGGTTCTCTACACTCACCATACAAAACATTAACAGTCTTACTACAAAAAAGCTTTTAAACACTGGTCCATTATGTGTTTAGTTAGACACGGACTTAAATGATAAACACATGTTTAACAATGGTTTAAATTTCGCTACCACTAAACAGTGTTTAACAATGATTTCTTATATTTACGCGAACACTACACATTGAAATAATACTAGTTTTTATGGAATTTATCGCGTATATTCGTTATAAATTCCGTAAAAACTAGTATTATTTCAAAGTGTTTAACGCGTGCCTCTATAGACAACGTTTAACTTTATTCTTTAGGTCACACTGCAATACATTCGTTCAGCATTCGATCATTCGTTTTGTTTTACGTAAATTAATACGACTAACTACGTAAAAATTAAATTTTGTTTTGTCTCAAAGTTCGATAATAAAAAAGATATTTTATTTATGAACAAAAACAAATAAAATTGCAAATATTAGGCAAACATACAGGCTGATGGGCGAAGCTATTCTTCTCTACCGACGCCACACGTAAGCATAGTTTAATTTTAAGCTACTATTTTACGCTGTTATTTTGTGAAAGCGTGGTCCTTCTCCGGTCAAGCCGACCCATTCGTGCTGAAACTATACTACTAATATAACTACAGCATGGTTCTACCACGTCAAAAATATAAGCATAGTAACTCATGTATCCCTAATAGTTGTACTGTTTGAAAAGTCTAAAAAGAAAGGCCTCCGATAGATGGCGGTTAAAACTTATCGGATAAAATATCAGATCTATAATTACATGAAACTAAGTTGTATCGCGTATATTAACTCATTAAAAATCCTCTACGTTTCGAGTAATTTACAGCACCTATGGTTAAAAGAATCCGTAGAACTTAATTTCATTTAAGCATGTAGTGTTCACGTAAACATAAGAGATCTAAAATAACCAGACCGTTGAAGATGAGCAGTTTCAAGGTACCTACCGAGACATCGATTGCTGCGACTACTAAGCCACCTGCCAAGTGTGGCGTGCTTATCTTAAACTTAATTATCCCATTCCATATTAATAATAATAGACAGAGGATGATATTTGTAAAGACTAATTATATGAGTGCAAAAAATTGATTCAGATTTTATTCCTATAGTCACAGTATCATCATATGTGTTATTATCAATTCAGCTTATAACGGATTTTATATCCGAAATGAAATGCAACTTGGATATATTTCATTAAATTTTGTAAATTTTCACAATAATAATAAATGGAAAATCTTTAATGAAATCACGGCTCAAGAGCCGTGGTAGTTCAGATAGTTTACACTCGCTGCAAATATAACAGAACGCGAGTAACCCGGGTTCGATCCCCGCCGGCACCAATGAAATTGTTAATTGCAATTTTAAGTGCTAATTTACCACGTGCTCGGCGGTGAAGGAAAGCATCGTGAGGAAACATGCATGTCTGAGGAATAAGGAAAAATATTTCGAAGACATGCGAAGTTCGTCAACATGAACTGGGGAAGCGCGGCGGACACTTCCTTGCCCTAAGACTCTCAGAAATGAGGGGAGGCCTGTACCCAGCGCTGGGACGTATATAGGTTGTAACTTTACTTTCCTTTTTTTAATGAAATCTGATTTCATGACAAAATTCTATAACTGGTTTAGAAAATCTTAAATGTGCATTTTTTTCCAAAATTCGAAACAATGAAGACACAAATATTAGGAACATATACAAATTAAAACAACTCATAAAATTAATGAAGAACACAAAAATGCAAGTTGAAACTGGAGGCAACCCTTGAAAAAAGTTTCTAACTACAGAACGACCGTATTTCGCAGAAAATTGGAACGTTGAGCGGCTACAGATAACAAAATACTTTCCTTTTTTAAATCGATAGGTTTTGTGATTAAATTCTTTACGGGTTTGGGAATTTAATGGGAAAATTTTAAATCGTTTTATCTTAAAAAAAGCAGCAGATATAGTTCAGAAAGTTGTACGGACTTAGCTGCGTAATATTCTTTATATCATTCAAGTTTACAAACTTTAAACAAACGCCTATATATCCTAAAATATAGCCTTTTTAGGATATATAGGAAGATTTTCTGATTTTAGATTAATTGTAACGCTTGGCAAGTGTATTGACGACAGTAGTACCACACGTCTCGTAGTGACACCCGCTATCGCTGTGAAATTATATCCTATACTATTAAACGAGCAATTCTTATATATATATATATATATATATATATATATATATATATATATATATATATATATATATATATATATATATATAATCGGGATCTCGGAAACGGCTCCAACGATTTTCATAAAATTTAGTGTCCAGGGAGTTTCGGGGATAATAAATCGATCTAGCTAGGATTTATTTTTAGAAAATGTCTTTTTGTCCGTGTTTTAGGCAATGAAAAACTGCTACAATATCGTTAGAATAAGAAGGTAAATTTTGACGGATTGTTGGTGATTATAAATAGCTTAATTGGTATAATGGTCGGTCACAGAAACTTAAATCCCCGGTTCGAGCCCAGACCGACCGAACGACATTTTTTAATTTTTTTTTCATGTTCCTTTCTTTTTTTAAGAAAATCTATTTTTTCGAGCCCTTTTTTAGTATTTTTTAAAAACACGAAAATTTAAATTAAACTAATTGCACTCATGATTTTTATTCAAATAATCAGTTCAGGTTTTTCTGTTATGTCGCTAAGATCAAAAAATATTATTCGTATTTCATCAGTATGTAATTTGTATCTAAATATAATTTCCAAAAAACACGAATTAAAAAAAACCGAGCGAAAAATACCGAGCAAAGCTCGGTCAACCGGGTACTCTGACTTAAACGAGGTAAAACTGGCAACTATTTCGAGTCATAAAATTATTCTGGAATTACACACAGTCGTCTGTTATGACACCTAAAGGACGAAGTTCCGAACCTTCAAGACTGCCGAGGCGTCGAGGACAAATATCCTCTTTAACGTCTCCAGACCGAACATAAACTCCAGACCGAACATAAAAAAGTGTTTAAATTTGTACCCCGTGTAGGATAGATAGCAGCACTAAGCTGCTAATTAATGCTGGTCTTCTGTGAGAGCGTTCTTTCCCAGTCGAGCCGAAACATTCGTGATACAAATACGATGTAACCATAACATGCCTCTTCCACCTATTATACCATCTATTCTTAACACTAACATCGTTACAAAAAAGAGAACAGAATAAGAGCATATCCACCTATACTCAACGGGGTCAGTTTCCCGTTGTAGTGTAAAATCACAGGCTATATAAATAATTCTCACAATCCGGCCAGCGCTCGACATAACCTTTCACACCTAGCCGCTCGAACGCCGACCGTGCCTGCAAAATGTACTTTTATTACTTTGTAAAAATAAAATATTTAACTTTTTAACTAGTTGACTGTTAACTATCTCAAATTTAATACCTGTTACGAGGCGAAACACGTTATACCATAAAATACAAACATCGGTGACTTTTCTTACGTGTACAAAGACCTTATAAATACGCTTGTAGTATTTTTCCTGTTATTTTCCATGCTGATCTCAGCATACATAAGCATCAGCATACAGTTAATAGCTGTCATCGTTATTACTATTAATTGCATGTGAGAAACATGCAGTTAATGAGGTTTATTTGCCCCTTTTTAATTTATTTTACGAAACCTTAGATTCAGAAATTCAGAGCTAAAAGGTTATATATTTATTCTACGGCTTTATTACTAGACATTCTCGAGTCCCTTTACTATCCCATTGTAAGAAAGATTTGCCTTAATTCCAACGCTTAGCTAAGCAGACGGATTATTACCAGATCTCGTACTTTTGGTACTGCCCCTCGTCACCATTCTGTTTATTTTGGCGCTATGCAATCATCTTTTGAGCCAGATACCTAAAATTTAAGTAAGTATATAATAAAATAATGTTCTTCCAGCCAATATTGACTACAGAGAAAACTTACGAAATTTTACAGTCTTAAACTTGGCAGTTACTACCCGGGTTTCATCCTCGCATATATCAATAAAATTGTAAGTTACAATTTTAAGTGTTAACTTACTACGTCTGATAAATAAGATATTTCGAGGACATATAAAATTCGCCAACATGCGCTGGAGCAGCATAGTGGATTAAATGCACCAAATTGTCTCAGTAAGAAGTATGGCTGTATTGTGGGAGTTTATATTTTAATAATAATAATAGTGTCCTCCAGACCGAATTTCGGTCAAGGCTGCCAGCCTTAACGGAGACTAGCCATCGGTGCAGGGTTATAGTGTCCAAATATATTCACAAGTACAGGTGCACTCTCTATTCCCTTACTCCTCGCTGATCAGAGGTCCCGGGATTCAACCATCCATAAACATCTGCAAACGTATTCGATGTTAGCATTACATACAGATCGTATAAACAAATATAGGGCACTAACTGGCCCGGCAGACATTCTACTCATTATAGGTGGCGCGATAATTTTTACTCTGTATTCAACTCCGGACTTTAAAATAAAAAAATTCCTAACTCTACCAAAACGCCATCTATGAATTTGTCTCAGGCACTAACCCAAAGCAGGTTATTAGGTTTATGTCTTTAAAACTCTTTAGTACATTTTGGGGATGGTTAATTTTGGTCCATAGATTGTTTTTAAATAATGATTTCTTATTTAAGCCAACACGCTTATTGTATAAAACTACTTTAACGGATGTGTACGTTAAAATTCAAAAACGTACTTTTAAACACATTTTAATTACTTAACTATCACAACGTCACATATTTGATACTATAGTACGTGAGGGTAATATGGTCTAAAATGTGAATGGTCAAAAACTACAGTCTTGTTTGCATAGATAGCTTTGTGATACGATAGCTCTTCATTGGTCAATCAAATAATAAAGGGTGAAAAGGGCGATGCTTTATCGACGCCATTTTGACAGTTGATATCACATTAAATATTTTAGTCGAGTTTAGTATGGTGTAGTATAGTTAGTTTTTTTAAAGTAGATTTTTCGCAGTTTTCCACCTAATTACTGCCAAAGCTTGTTTGCAATTTTTTTTTCTTAATATATTAGTCATAGTATACGACTTTGTGTTTTGTCTCTTTGCTTCTCGTACTTTTGGTTTTATAGGGTGGCTAAGCTTAAGGCGACCACATTACAATCACGTACCTTAGTATAGCTATGAAACATCGACTCAACTAAACAAATATATTGTTTAATTATCGTCTCAATCAGTCAAGTGGTTCAGAAGTTACACGATCTCTATTAAGACCAGACAATCCGAGTGATTGCAGAACTAGCACTCCATCACCGTTTTACTGTATCATTGTTGTGTTTTAAGTCTAAAATGTATTGAGACGAGCAAATGATGAGAAATATTCTTGAAATATTTTCCAAGTGCCTGCGTGGGCTTCAGGTTGTTTCCATTGTAGCCACATAAGAACCAAACTCAATTGTAGTTTAAATTTGAGTTTAAAGTTACAGCTTATTCAAGTCCACTGCAGAACTTAGTCCTCCTCCACGAATTGTTTCAGCGGAGCTATTGCCATAGTTCTTGGGTTGGCTGCTGACCACAACTGCCTCGTTTATTTCAAAAAAGCACAATCAAGACATATTAACTATATTTTTTTTTTATTTATTGTAACAGAACCAACAGCATTTTGTAACATTATAAAATTAGTAAGTATTTACATTTTCTACTGCCAATAACAGGTTCTTACTTTATAAAAAAAAAACAACAAATCTTCTAACGTATCGCTACAACTGTGTGGAAATAATATTATACAGGGTTATTTTTAAAGAGTAGCCATTACGCCATTACGCATTTTACAAAATACAGTGCATATATGTACATCTACTAGTGTTTTGTTTTGTAAATATTTATTTGTGTGTGTGTGAGTGTGTGTGTGTGTGTGTGTGTGTGTGTGTGTGTGTGTGTGTGTGTGTGTGTGTGTGTGTGTGTGTGTGTGTGTGTGTGAGAGTGTGTGTGTGTGTGTGAGTGTGTGTGTGTGTGTGTGTGAGTGAGTGTGAGAGTGTGTGTATGAATGAGGTGTGGCATGTTTGTACGTGTAATTTTTAGATTTATACTACTTGCTATTTCTTAAAATTGAGATTATTTCTTTCTTTATGGAAGCTTTACTGTCGTGGAAAATATCAATAGTTGAAAAGTTTTTGTTGTAGCAGTTAAGTGTACGACTAATGACAGAATTTTGAGCATATTTAGAACGACTTAAAGGGACATTAAATAGGGATGTATGTCTGGTACGCTTCGAAGGAACATTGAATTGTAGGAATTGAACTGTCAATTCGGGATATTCCACACACATTTATGAATTTATATCAAAATAGGTAACACAACTTAAGATATCTTACTTTAGTGGTTTAAATTCTAAATAAAAAGTAAAGTTAGAGCCTATATACGTCCCACTGCTGGGCACAGATCTTCGCTAAATTCTGAGAGGGTCTGCCACACTGCGCCAGTGCCTGTTGACGGACCTAAAATTTCCTCGAATATTATATCCCTCACACATGCAGATTGATTCACGATCATTTTCCTTCATCGTCAAGTAGTTAAATCAATACTTAAAACTGAAATTACCAAAGTCATTACTGCCGGCTGATCGAACCTGGGTTACTCGCGTACTGTTAAATTTATTGCTCATGGTAGAGCCACGTTGCAGCTATGTCATGGTTTTGGCAACAATGGGTTGGCTCGACCGGGGAAAAACAACACTTTCACAGAACTCCTGCATATAATAGCAGCTTAAATCTGATGTGTTTCGTCTGGCGAGTATAGAAAACCAGAGACCCGCTTTACTGGAAACTAGGCGTTTCATCTTCGTCCTTAGGAGTGACAACGCATCTACATTTTGATTCTTAGTCGAAGACAATGTAGACATCTATGGTCCAGCAGCCACTTTCTGGTAAACTATGTGTTCGTTTGTTATCATTACTCTGTAAAAATAGCACTTAACCTCTAAGCTACTACAGCTCTCGTACATACATATAGGTAATTATATATGCTGATTCAAAAAATGTTCCCACTTCCGAAACTTTTCCAAGAGACTCCTTTTGAGGCGATGAGTGTACAACGATGCTGTTACGAGTCGCTGATGGCTAATTAAGACCACGTTGATTACCGTATCTTCCCACTAAAACGCTCAATTAAAACCGGTGGGGTTTCACTTTGCACTTAAGTTTATAACGAGGTTCGTTTTTCGTAATTCACGAACACTAACAATCGAATTTAAGATACATTAATGCATCTCCTCACGCTTTGCAATCTCTTACCAGATCCAAGAAGAAACAGTATATATTTTATTAAATTCAAATTAAGAACAATACTTATTGAAAATATTCATCTAATATATTAAAAAAAATGTTTGTTTGTTCACATTTTATGCGCGGTAGAGCCACGGTGCATCTACATTATGGTTGTAGCACGAATTGGTCGGCTCGACCGGGAAGGACCACGCTCTCACAGAATACCAGCAGCTTAATACTGTTGTATTTCGTATGTTGAGTTTAGAAATCCGGAGACCTTTTTTTACTGGAAACGAGGCATTCAATCTTAGTCCTTAGGGGTGACAACGCATCTGTGTTTTGATTCTTAATCGAGGATAAATGTAGATATCTATGGGAGGCCAACAGGTGGACTGTGTGGTCGCTTGTCAACCTTATCTTATTTTAAAAAAATGCGCTACTATACCGTTCATTTGATTGCGTTAAAACTTTCTCAACTTGTTGCTTGCACTTGGGGGAAGATTATAGGCATAGTACAATTAACTTACAGTAGATGGCGCGTGTATCATATTGACAAATTTATTTGAAAGTTATACGTTACATGATACGATAAGTTATATTACTCAATTTCAACAAATGAATTATTTGTTCCTAATCAAACAATGTACTCTTCCAAATTTAAAACGATATTTTCACAATTAATTCTTCTGCGGCAGCAACCCGACCATCTAGTACGTTATAAAATACCTTTGTCTTGGAAAAAACCCAGCGAGAAAACCAGTAGGAGTGGCTTAAAAGAACAATTTCATCATCATCATCATTACAGCCTTTCACAAGTCCACTGCTGAACATAGGCCTCCCCCAAGTAATGCCACAAAGCACGGTCCTGAGCCACCTGCATCCATCGACTTCCTGCATGTCTTACCAGGTCGTCACTCCATCGAGTGGGGGGTCGCCCTACACTACGCCTACCGGTACGAGGCTGCCACTCGAGAACCTTTCTTCCCCATCGGTTATCGGTTCTTCGAGCTATATGGCCGGCCCATTGCCACTTCAGCTTACTAATCCGTTGGGCTATGTCGGTCACTCTGGTTTTACTGCGGATATCCTCATTTCTGAGTCTATCACGCAGAGAAACTCCGAGCATAGCCCTCTCCATAGCTCGCTGAGCGACCTTAAGCGTCCTCATACGGCCAGCAGTGAAGGACCACGTCTCAGATCCATAAGTCATCACTGGCAACACGCATTGGTTGTACAATCTAGTTTTTAGAGATTGAGGTATACCTGACGAAAAGATATGTCGTAATTTCCCGAACGCTGCCCAGCCGAGTTGAATCCGTCGATTGACCTCTCGGTCGAAGTTGGACTTACCTAGTCGGACTATTTGTCCCAGGTAAACGTACTCGTCAACATCTTCGAGCATAGTGCTCCCAACAACTACCGGCATAGGTGTGACATGGACATTGAACATGATCTTTGTTTTGTCCATGTTCATCTTAAGACCTATCCGTTGGGAGGCACTATTGAGGTCATTGAGCATAGTGCTTAAGTCCTCCAGCGATTCTGCCATAAGGACTATATCGTCGGCAAATCGAAGGTGAGTGATGTACTCGCCATTGATGTCAATACCGTATCCTTTCCAGTCCAGTAGCTTGAAAACGTCTTCCAATGCAGCGGTGAAGAGTTTCGGGGATATAACGTCACCCTGTCTTACACCTCTCTGCAGTTGGATAGGTTTCGAGCTCTGGTTCTGTACTCGGATAGCCATCGTAGCCCTACTGTACAAACACTTCAGCACTTCGATATACCGACAGTCAACTTGGCACCGCTGAAGGGACTGTAGCACCGCCCAAATTTCGACTGAATCAAAGGCTTTCTCATAGTCCACATACGCCAGGCAAAGTGGCAGATTGTACTCTTCAGTCTTCTGTACAATCTGCCGCAGGGTATGTATGTGGTCTATGGTACTGAAGCCTTTTCGGAAACCGGCTTGTTCGGGAGGCTGGAAGTCGTCAAGTCTGCGTGCGAGACGATTCGTAATGACTCTCGAAAACAGCACGTAGACGCGGCTCAGAAGGGAAATCGGTCTGTAGTTCTTTAAGAGAGCGTTGTCGCCTTTCTTAAAGAACAAGACCACCGCACTTCTGCTCCACGCCTCTGGAGTAGTGCCACCATGGAGGACGGAATTGAAGAGCTTCTGAAGGACTACAAGTACCGGTGTTCCACCCGCTTTCAGAAGCTCCGCTGTAATTCCATCCTCGCCTGGGGCCCTGCCGTTTTTAAGGTGCTGGAGAGCCATTCTAATCTCGCTTAGACTGACGTCCGGGATATCATCGGAATAGTGTCGGATAAGACTTGCTCTTGGATCGTTACTCACACTTGCGTGTGGCTCCAACGATGATGTGTACAGCTGCCCATAGAACCTCTCAATCTCACTCAAAATCTCAGGTGTCCCGGAAACGATGTTGCCACACTCAGTCTTCAGCTTTGACAGTTGGCTCTTTCTGGCAGACAGATCTATGGCAAAGACTTTGGAGCCCTGGTTCCGCTCGATCGCTTCTTTAATACGAGAAGTATTAAAGTTGCGTAAGTCTCGCCGCATGCATTTGGAGATCTGTCTGTTCAGTTGCCTGTATGCTGTCAAATCTGTTGACGATTGCAGCCTCATCTCCCGTCTAACAGCCATGAGATTAAGAGTGTGATCGGAGAGTTTTTGTGTTCTTCTGCGGCGGGTCTTGCAGAACTTAGCTCCGACCGCATGGACAGTTTCCACGAGCTTGTCGTTCATATCGTCCACTGCATTGCAATCTTCTAGGCACTGGAAGCGGTTACGTAACTCGAGCTGAAAGGTTTCGGGATTCTGGATTAGAGCACGAGGGGGACGGAGCGTTGACTTCATTAGACGAGACCTCTCCAACTTAACGTTTAGGTTCAGTGTGCCTCTAACCATTCGGTGATCGCTGCCAGTTTTCACCCTTGCGATCACTGAGACATCACTGAACAGTTGGCGTCTGGTCGTCATAATGAAGTCAATCTCATTTTTTGTCGAACCGTCGGGGCTCGACCAGGTCCACTTCCTGTGGGGCCGCTTCTGGAAGAAAGAGTTCATCATAAAGAGTCCCTCTTTCTCCATAAAGTCGGCCAGCTGCTGGCCCCTTCGGTTCCGTTGCCCTACTCCAAATTTCCCTACCTTCAGCTCACCGCTTTCTCTTGTGCCTAGTTTTGCGTTGAAGTCTCCCATCAACACCGTGTAGTGGGTTTTGGAGGAATGTATGGCTCTGGAAATATCCTCATACATTTCCTCCACCTCCTCATCGGGGTGTGCCGAGGTTGGTGCGTAAACCTGAATGACCTTCAGCGAATACCGTTTGGTGATTCTGAGTATCAGGTACGCGACCCTCGTCGACACACTCCCAATCTTTACAACGTTGTTGACGAGAGATTTGTGGACGATAAATCCGACACCTCCTTGGGACAGATGGTCGCCCTCCCGGTGATAGAACAAGTTGCCGGACTCGAGGATTGCCGTGTCCTCCCCCTCTCTTCGGACCTCGGATAATCCAATAATATACCAGCGCAACTTGTCTACCTCTTCTTCCAGCTCCAGTATCTTCTCGTCAGTCCTCAGGGTGCGTGCGTTATATGTTGCCAGGTCGAGTCGTCGTAGGTGGCAACCGAACCTCCACCGGAGATTCTTAGCACCCCCTGCCCCGCCGTTACCATGGTCGCCACCGTAGCCAGGAATAGCGGGGGCGCCGGGGACTGGGGGCCGTCTTTTTGTGTATTTGTTCATTGGGGGGTATTTGCCGTAGTTGCCACGCTTGGCGAGCGGGTTGGCAACCGCAGTTTTTTATTACGTCACAGTTGTCATCAGGAAGATGCTGCTGCCCATCTCCTGCCTGTCTCCCTCTGTCGCCTCTTACGACACCCACGGGAAGATATGGGGTAGTGGATATTCTTAACCGCCACTACACGGCGAGAAAAGAACAATTTATAATCCCATATTACCCGTATATTGTACAATCAATTATACAAGTTATCTACACATATGCGTTCTTAATTTTATTATACGTTACGAAACCTGAGTAACGCAACGTTATAATTTTGGGATATTACAAATAAATTATTTTTTAAATGATTTACGAATAAATTAGATCGAGTTTAATTGCTTGATTCGGCAGGAGTAATACGGCCAAAGCCATGTTAAAAAAAAGCTTATTAATATTTGTCACAACTTGACTTTTAAAAAGTAAAATGGTCACTGGGACGCTAAAAAATGTTCGTTAGCATTTTTACAAAAAAAATCTCAAAAAATTTATTCTTTTAATAAAAATTAAAGTTAAAATACCTAAAAATCTTCACATTAATAGACTAATATAACAACGAGGGGAATTGTTTTTTTTATCATATTCATAAAATTGGATATTTATTAAAGTATGAGTTCGCGGGACAAGAAAATATAACAAATGTACATCTTTTCTGAGTGATACGAAAATAATACATAATAAACCCATTTTAAGCATAATTACATAAGAAGTTATACAATATCAACATATATAATTTATAATATCAACCCATACATAAGTAGCAACATTTAAGAAAGTTAGCCACTGGAAGAAGAGTGGCAGCACCAGGAGTCGGATACCTAATACGCGGAAGTAATTTATTCTAACGCCTAATGGACTCAGCGGCTAAAGACTGAGATATAAATATGTCGAGGAAAATTTAAAAAAAAGTTTTTTTGGATAAAATGTAGCCTAGATTTCTCCTGCAATTGCTCTTTATCTGTTAGTAAAGTTTCATCATAATGGAATTAGCCAGACGGCAAAAAAATTTTAAAAATGGTTAACGGTCTCAATTGCACTTAAATAGTTTCAGTCAGTATTTTCAATATCACGTACAGAAAAACAAAATTTAACTGCGCTCTCTATTCTCTTACTCGATGGGACGACAATCCGACATGACCGGAGAGAGATTAAGCGCAAGACTTACGGCTTTACGTGCCTTCTGAAGCACGGTGGTGAAACACCGGACACTTCCTCATTTTCGGCTACTACTGAGAATTTCACGTCAAAAAAACCACGAATTGATTTTGGTCTGGCCCGGGATTTGAACCCGAGACCACATGACCTGATGATTAATAACCTTTGCGACCATCAGACCAGCGAGGCAAACAATTTTTTATAATATGATTACCAATAAAAACATACACCAATAAAATGTGTTAATATCCGCAAGAGGAAACCTTAAAGGTTACATTTAGCATCTCTATTCTCTTTTCTACTCGTCTCAGTACAGCATAAAGGTAAATATAGGAATAACTCACACCTCCGATCGCAAGTATAGAAAATAAGCTGATAAATTCACGCAGCGAACAAATAATCAAAGCAACGATCGGTATAATTGCGTTAATAACGACACGTAGAGCCGGAAAGAGTAGTTACCTAGTCGGCTGACTCACGACGTCACGTCACACTGTTAACGGTAATGGACATTTTCACACGAACAGGCACACTTCTCGGTATTTTTAGTGATTATAACCTTTCATTGCAATGTAATGTTTTTGTTGTATGTGACAGAGCCGTTAGAAAGTAAATTTTTACATCTATACTATTTAAAATGCCAGATATTAGTCTAGAATTTTAGTGAGAACAACTATGCGTATCTCAAACTGTTTACAGAAATGTAAAAAAGACGAAAACTATAAGCATTTTCTTGGTTTCGATTTGGGTATTGTTAACTATTGAGTATTACATATCATTTTTTTTTCAGTTTATTGAAATAAGCATCTCATAAGATGAATGTCAGAATTATCAATAAGGCTTAAAATTAATTTTATATTAATTTTACAGGTTCTACATTTTCGAGCAATACTTAAATCGATAATCGATATGGAACTGCACACATTACGCTAATATAGGGCGAGCACATACGCGGTATTTTTAGATCCGATCAAAACGTCCATAATGCGCATCAGGGCTATAGTCATAAAATAATATTCCATGATACATTATAATAGTCGCCATCCCGGGTAATGTTCATAAGTATTGGAATTACAGGGCGGCGCGTACAGGGTCTCATATAGCGGGTGTGGTGCAAGTAACACGTTTTAGCGTATGCATTTTTTTATTATGTTGCAGTTGTACATGTTTACAATTTTAATAATAATAATTGCAGAAAAATAAACCAAGCTCCTAGCTTTTTTGAATTTTTATGGTAATCAAAGACATCCGAGCAAATCTGTGCTAGCAATACGATGAATATAAATTGTTTCTTTATAACTTTTACATTTTACGTGGGAGAGCCACGCTGCAGCTATATTATAGTTGTAGCACAAATGAGTCAGCTCAACCGAGACAGGACCACGCTCTCACAGAATACCAGCATAAAATAGCAGCGTTTTTTTACAGGAATCGATGCATTCCATCTTAGTCCTTAGGAGAAACAACGCACTTGCATTCAATTCTTAATTCAGGACAAATGTGGACGTCTATAGGCTACAGCATCAACTTACCATCAGGCGACCTGTGTGCACGTTTGTCACCCAATGCTATAAAAAATTTCATCGTATTAGTTAGATAAAACTACAATAAGTGTAAAGGCGTTAGACAAGTAGTTTTATAAAATTTCATCATTATCAAGTCCTCTACTGAACATAGTGCTCCCCCAAAAATTGCTACAAAATAATCTCACACCTCATTTTGAATGTTATTTCTTCAGGTGGTTTAATTTTTGTATTACAAGATTTTCGGGTTATAGTCAACAAGTCTACTTCTGTAAAATTGAACTTCCATTTAATGCTTCTTTTTTCGTGTGGTGGCAGTGCAAGAAAATCTATGACCTCATGTCATCCCGTAGGTGTAGTAAGAAAGAAACAAAAGAAATGTCTCGATTAAGAAGGTTTTGGGGTCTTTTCAAAATTTATTAAATATATTTAATACTAGCTACTACTAGGGGACTACCTAAGTGTTATTGAATTCAAGGCATTTTTTTTCCAAAATTACAGTTGATACAAAGCTGCGGTAAAACATCTTAATCATGCACAACCATACATCTTAACTAGTAAGAAAAATTCTAGAAAATGTTAAATGTAGTTCTGCAGCGTCAGCCGTAAAATTATTAGAAGCTTTACTTGTATTGAAACAGCTAGATTAGATATAGAATTATTTTTATAGCATAAAGTCTTATAGAATTTTACTATATGTAAATATAATGTAACTGATATTTAAGCTATCTTTGTATTCCAAAGTTATCATATTTAATTATACAACCTATTAAAAAGTAAATTATTATTTTTAAAAAAGTCCCGCTTGCTAGTTTTTCCCAGGACAGAAATTTAACCAAATCAGTGATAAAAGCATAAATATCTTAAAATAAGTATCATTTTTCAAAAAACATAATTTGTCTATTTTTTAACTATCAAAAGGCAGTAATTGAGTTGACAACTATTTCAACTGATAGTAAGTGATGATGCAGCCGAAGAAAACAAAGTGCTCTGACTCACTGATCACTGATGGACTCATCGATCAATCAATCAATTCAATTAGAACTCATTACCCCGCATCATTCCGTGGGTGGCGAAAGAGGTAACTGAAGAAAACGGAACAGTATATGTGCAGTAACAACATGATATCAACTCAAAGTAATAAAAAAACTGCGGTTGTTAACCCGTCCCTCAGGCGTGGCATATGGCAAATATGAGACAACTAATGGGGGCAATCCCTCTCTTCAGTTGTGGGCTTTTGATAGAAAATGAATAACGATGCTTTCAACAAATTTGACGCTATACTCTTAATAAATGGACTAAAGGCATATATCGAATCTCATCGTGCCGCTTGATTGGATGCGGGTGGCGAAATTGTTCGGTGATGATGATTCGATTCATTCCGATGACAGATTATGATAGGATTAAACGAAGTTACCTGAAATTCTATCACAATTATATTTTAAATGACGCTTCATCTATATTATGTTCGCAGTACGACCGGATCAGCTCGACCGGGGAAGAACCAGGTTCTCATAGAATACCAGCATAAAATAACAGCATAACGCTGTTGCGTTTCGTTTGATTAGTAAAGAGAACTGGTGATTCTTTGCACTGGTAACCTGGCATTCTCTATTACTCCAGTAATGAGAGGAATAATGCAACTACATTTTGAATCTTAATGAAGAATAGATGTGGGTGTCTATCGGCCATATATAATTTCGAAAAACACACAGTTGAAAAGTGATATGGTTAAGTTACATAGAGACTAAAAGTTTGACCGATACAGCAAAGAATATGAGGAAGCCCTCAGATCAGTTGCTGCATTGTAATTACAGTTAACTGAAGATAATGAGCAGATTTCACAACTTAAAGAATACATTGATAACTTGCAAGAAACTCAAACTCAAAGTCTGTTCAATGAGCTCGTAGAAAGTAAATTCATAAAAAGTTGCAAACCTCCACAATAATAGATATGACTGATGATTCTGCCTCAAAAAGAAAAGCAGAAAGAATTACAAGCAGCAGAAGGAAATTAAGAAAATATATAAAATCAATAAATATATTAGAAAAGTGCAAAAATTTGTTAAAACTAAAATTAATACAAAAAATATACAATCTTATGTAAGAAAAAGCTAGAGTTAATTAGTAAACTTAAATTGTATTCAATTGAAGTGGAAAACATGAAAAATTGTTATGAGACTGAAATAGAGTGTTTTAATTCAGAAATTTTGTCACTTCAAAATTCATTACAAATTATGTCAAGTAAATATAAAACAGTAGATAAGGAGATAAAAAAACATATACTGGCCATGGTTAATCTGATAAAGTCATCTAAATATAACGAGGAACGTTTTGACTCCTTATTAAAATATTAAAATGAATATCGGCGCTCAATGCCCGGTTCTCAATGCCCGGGACAGTGTGTGTTAATTATATGACAAGCAGTAATACTTCATTTTCTTCAACTACACTCTATGACAGTACCATAAAAAAACAAATAAATTTAAAAAGTAATTCACATAATGAAAACAATAATGTTATTGTGTATAGTGATGACATAGGCAAAAACTTGGGAATATCATTAAAAACTGTTTAAAATGGCAACAGATAAGTAATTACTGCATGCCTGGAGCATCATTCAGTGATATTATGAATAAAATTTTAATTAGTAAAATTATTAGAGAAGAGGCAATATGAACAAGAATCAATTATTAAAATATATTTGATATCTTAATAACTTAAATGTGCATGAAGTATTCTTGTTTACATTGTCTTACATAAAGGGGTGGCCGCAGGAAAATAAACTAAGATATAATATAAATTTAATTATAAATAATTTGATACGTAATACTAAATTAAATTTGACATTTAAACCTACCGTCACAAGTCCACTACTAATCATAGGCCACCACTAAAGAATGCCACAAAGCATGGCCCAGAGTCACCTGCATTCATCGATTTCCTGCATCTCTTACCAGGATCTAACTCCATCTAGTAGGGGGCCGCTCTACACTTCGTTGTTTAGGGTTTATGATAATTTATTGAAATCAATTAAATATTATATATATTTCAATTCTCAATTACTATCAACAACTTTGTTAATATTTTTATAGAAGGTGACAAACGGGTAGTCCATCTGATAGTAAGTGTAGTGTAGTGTGTGGCCCACGGGTCTCCGGTTCTCTACACTCACCAACACAACAACGTTGAGCTACTCTTTTACTCTGGTATTCTGTGAGAGTGTGGTCCCACCCTGATCCAACTCATTCGTCCTACAACCATAATATAGCTGCAGCATGGCTCTACCATTATCTACGTTATGTTAATTCCAATTATGGACTCGATGAATTTAATCACTCTTTATATTTCTTTAGCTCGTAAACATCCACTGCTGCACATAAGACTGTCTCGTTGTTGGGTTTGCCTTGACCATTATGCTTATGATCTAGATATTTAATCACCTGCTTAATCATTTAATCAAGCTCTCTATCATCACCTAAGTAACATTTTCATACATTATTTATGTATATATTTTTTTTTTTATTATTCCTACACTCTAATTGGACTTGTGTAAACGACAGTTGAAATAACGGCGCTAACGCACAAAATAAAAATGTTTTGATTGTGCTGTTATAATAACGTACTGCAGGAGTCCATCTTGCTATTAGGTGTTTTCTGTCCTTCAATCAGCGGATTGCACCGCTGAGACTGAGGTTCATTGGAGGAGATAAATTAAATAAGTAACTCACATTTCACTTTTTTATATTAATACGTTTTACATAAGTTTTTAAATTACATATGTACATAATTCTTTCTTCTTGTATACTTCTTGTATACCTACACCTGTGGAGTTACCCAAAATAAGTTTCTACGACCGTAAACGCTTTATAAAACTATAAAAATAAATGGAAATCACATGTCTTAACTTTATCACGTAACTTAGCGCTGACTTCATTACGTTTTTATAGTTTTCTAATGCGTTACCGATCGTAGAACGTCATCTTGGCTAGCCCTGCTAGTCTTTATCCACCAAAAGCATATACTACACTAACTCGTCGGTAGCAAGCCGCCAGTCGAGCTATACAACTGCAATAATAAAGAAAATTACTATGAAACATTAGTAAATATTACAGTATTGTTATATAATTTACACGCATGATTATAATGTGAAAATACGTTTTCAGAAATTAAGTAATATTCTTGAAAATAATATAAATTTTACTGAAAACGAGGCATTCCATCTTAGTCTTCAGGGGGGTCGACGCATCTGCATTTTGATTCTTAATCAAGGATATAAGTAGATGTCTATGGGCCACCCCACTTATCATTATATGGACTGATTAAAAAAATTAAGTTACGATGACATGTATGATGTAACTGTAGGTACAAAGTATTAAGTAAAGATTGCATTAACGAACTCTCCTAATTCGGGAGGGCAGTAAACATTTATTATACCTGAAAATTATCCAACAGGATTCTCTTACTGGAATGAAACGGAAGGACACAATTTCGTCCAAATTCATATAGTAGCTTTTGCGTAACAAATAAATAAACTTTCACATTTATAATATTACTAGTCCCTTCACACGCGTTTAATTTACATGTGGTGTTATTTATGTTTAAAAAAATATTGTTCGATCAATTTAGTTTGATGCTTTTTTTAAATAAAAACCTTAAGTAGTATTGACTGTTTATTTTTTCAAGAGAATCAGAAAGCCAAGAAAATACTGTCTGATGACAATAACAATTTGAAATCAGATGTTGAATGAGCGAGGAGCTAAAACAAAATTTCCATACTTATCAGATTTCGCCTTATTTATCATGTCCGCTATCAGCCTCGGATAAGCCAACAAGGCCGGTATAGTTAATTAGTACAATCTTAACTTTATGCGTTCAGATTGTTATGGTAAATAGGGATCGCTTCTTCTTTTCAGTCGCCACTTAAGTGGCGTTCTCGTCGATTTGTTTGTGATAAGAAAGATCAAAGTTTATTTCAAAAATCCATTTATATCCTTGCCTGCAAGCCTGTGTATAAACATAAATATTTTGTTTACTACAATTTAATTTGCTTGGTTAAATAAGTTGCTTAGAAAACGGACACTAGTACTTAAAGTTCTTAACTCAACGCCATGAAGTGGAGATTTCACAATTCGACAATAACTACTAGTTACAGCTATTGACAGCAAGTAATAATAATAATGACTTCCAGACGGAATTTTGGTCACGGCGGCCAGTCTCAACGGTGAATAGCCATCTGCGCTATAATCCAGAATTATAGTTCCCGAGATCACGAGTGTATGCATAAGCGAAAGTGCACTCTCTATTACCTCACTCTCATAGTCCGATGGGACGGTTATACGACACGACCGTACAGAGATCAGGTGCAGGACCAATGGCTTGACGTGCTTTCCGACGCATGGAAGTGTAACACCGCCGATTTCCTGACTCTGCTGCTAATGAGAATTTTGACTCGACCCGGGATTCGAACCCGAGATCACTAACCGTGTTTATGACCACTAGACAAATGAGGCAGTTCATTTAGATTTAGTCGACACGAGTGGATGTAGATTTAAATCCTAAAATATTTCTGTTGGTCAATAAATTGTACACCAATTAGTTTCCGTTCAGAAAAAAAAACAACATTGAACCGCAAAACCTTCGAAACGAAGCAAACAAAAGAAAAGAGGTCAATGAGCATGTTTAATGTTTCCAACATTCTCAAGGAAGATGTCAAAATGTAACTTTAACAAACAAATACCTCATACAAGGTGGACAATTTAAACAAATAAACGAAACGACCCGCCGCGACACTCGCAGCGTGAATCCGAACACAACTTATTTTCCCTCGTTTTCTACCGACAGGACGCGCGCGATATCTCACACTTTTTGACGTATGATTAGGGTCTCGATGAGTTGAAGGTTCCCAATTTTAATATAAATTAAGAATATCATTTTTAATTCATATACCCCCTCTATAATTGTATAGGTGTTGCAATAAATTTTTATTAAAAAGAAATATTATGTTTTTTGTTACCTTCTTGTAATGTTTTAGAATAAAAATACATTTACCTCTCTGAAATGAGCTTATAATTTTTTCTTTATTATTAAATATTGAACTGTTGCATTTAAATACTATAAAATGACGAATGCAGATCAATGATAAACAAATATTCTCTTCAAAGATTAACATTTAATTAGAATTAAAAGCCGTCTTCATTGGTCTGTATAGAATAAAATAATTTCACATTCTGGAGTCTGTACTTAACATAGTGAATAAAATAATTGAATTCACGACTTCAGAACTCAGACTTCAAAATTAGATGAGATTATAGTTAAGTAGAAAAAAAAAGTTCGGTAAGGTCACCTTTAATTTAAGTTTTAAAGTTAATTTTCTGCCCTTTTCAGTGGACTAAGAAATATCATTTTCTTTTAAATAATAGCCCCAAAAACTTCATTTCTTACTCGTATTTAGCCAGTTTAGGGATGAACCATTTTCTCCAAATTTATATAGAACCACCCCTGATCCAGCACCACTTATTTGATAGAAAACAAAAGTCAACTAAATCATTGAATTAAACAATTTTTACGGACTTTAACTTACTTACTTACTTATCTTCACGCACAATCCCTAACGGGGTAGCCAGAGAGAACAGATCGCCAAGTGTCACGATCCTTACATACCTCTTTCGCTTCTTTCAGGTTCATTAACTTCTTCATACATGCACGTCTAGGTATCCGAGTACTCTTGACCCTCCCCTCTTCGAGCAATTTGCTCACACGGTCTTCGAAAGTTAGTCTCGGTCTACCTCGACACCTTTTAATATTTACTTTCGCTCTATATATTTTCTTCACCATTCGGTCTTCACTCATTCGTTCAACGTGCCCAAACCATTGGAGTACGCCCCTATCAATTTTTGTGATAAAGTCATCTTTCAATCCTGCCATATTGCGAATTTCTTCGTTTCGCTTTCGGTCGGCTATGGTAACGCCACACATTTTACGAAGAGATCGCATCTCCACTGCATTCAACTTGCTTTTATGCTTCTTCTGGCATACCCAGGTTTCGCTGCCATATAACAAAGTCGGTACCAACACTGCGTTATGTATTGCAAGGCGTGCACTCTTCACCACGCCTTGCCTTTTGACTAATGCATTCAGGGCACCATTGACTTTGTTTCCGGCAGAGACATGCCTAAATTACATCTTCCATCCCGGCTGAAAGCACTCCCCAAGTATACAATTTCATTTACCTGTTCTAGACATTCCTGATTTACCCATATTTCACATTTAGTTCTCTCTTCGTCCTTTTCAAATACCAGACTTTAACACGTTTAAATTTACTTATTTTTGATTCCCGTTTCGATTGCTTGCAACATCCATGATCACGAGGTTACTGCCAGTTAAACCAGTTCACAATTGATGAAGATACCACTTATCATATTTAGATACAAAAAAAAAACAGTTGAATTGTAAACCTCCCACTAGCGATACATTTATTCATCGATTTATGACCTATACTACTAATTAAAGATAGTCGTCTTTCTTTAGATTAGGTATATAAAACTTAGCGGCAATGAAAGCTTTGCACGCGACTATAACTCTATACATATACAAGTCGGCATATAAAGATATATAAAATGTAAAATAAAAATAATAATTATAAAATATATATAGTAAATAGAGAAGATCATAATTAAATACTTCACTTCAAAAACTACTAAATAATAAAAAAGACTTACATATCAAGACATATCCAACATAACTCAAAAAAATGGTAGGCCTACGCGGTCAGCAATGGCTTCGATTTATCAAGTTGCGTTTTGTTTTTTCGAGTAATTTTGAATAATTTGTGAATAGCCGGTATCGATACAAGGCGCTTGTAATTTATAAGTGGTGTATACGGTTAATTAATGGCGGGAATTGTTTTGCTCGTATTGCGTTACCGATTTTATTGAATTTAATGAAAGTATATCCCACTTGGTAGATAAAGACAGACTAGCGGCGGACCAGCGAGTGCTTTACGTTATTTAAATGATAATTTAGTTGTACCGTTCACTTTAGGCATCTTTATTTTACAATTTATCTTTGATTAAAACTACTTTTAAGGATCTTTTTTCTGAATATTTTATTATTGAAATTAAAAAACATCCTAATTTCAATAGAGAAGGAGGCTGGGTACTAACACCTGCTTGGGACCCTGTAATCCATAAAATTAAAACTAAACCCAAGCATATCACTGCAAGACTTCACGACAGTAAGTTCATTCTGCATAGATCGGACTATAAACAACAACTAAAATGCTTAAAGTACTCCGGGTTAACATTGACATTGGGTCGTCAGTCACCTCAGTCCCACGTGACCATGGGTGTTGGAAAGCACCGGGAACATCGGGAATTGAAAATAATTTAATTTAAACGCGAAAAAATCCGTAAAAGTAGTTTTAATCAATGTGTAGTGTTCGCGTAAATATACGAAATCATTACAATTAATCCATGAAAATTATGTAATTAAAGAACTTGTGTTATAACTTATAAGTTACAATATATTAAATGTATAAGATATTAAGTGTTTCGGCGGTGTGAGAATATCCTCCAAGCCATATCGTCCCATGTGTATCGTTAGAGGTGACAGAGGGAAACTGACATGGAAGACTGCTGGTGGCCGTCTTTCTCCCATCAAAATCCCCTCTATGTACAATCTATGGGGGAGGCTTATGTGTAGTGGACTTTTATATACTGTAGTGAACGGATGGATGGAATATACTCTTAGTTGTAAGACTTCTAGTACTTCGATTGCTAATTCATACGTTGTGATATAGGGGTTTCTTAAACCACATAATAAAAATAAAATTCTGTATTTTAAAAATGTTTTACTTTTTACATTTATCTAAATAGGTGTCTACACTGAATTTCCTTTCTAACGCCGAGTAAACTTTTTTGCCAAGGTACTATTACAGCAGTAATATTACAAGATTTATAAAGTATTGGAAAACTTTATACGTAGAGAATCAAAACAAAAGTTGCTAATGGTTGTCTTATCCAAAGAAAGTTAATTTTATCGGGTACTATCATAGATATCTTTAAATGAGGCATCATATATGTGTTTTTTTTTTTAGAAAAATATTAGTATTCTTATTAATTAACATTACTAATATTCCTTTTAACCACTTCCGGTAAGCTTGAAACGCTTGTGTTAGGAGTGGTTCACGACAGTAGTCAAATGGCGGATTCGAACCCACGACCTTTTGAGTTATCGATCCGCGCCCTGCCATTAGGCTACTGTCGCTTCAAAGTTTTTGTTGTTTTTTTTTTCTTTAATTTTTTTTCATTTGTGTTGCTTCTAACCTATGAAATAAAACTAAATTTCATAAGGATTTCTTATATTTACGCGAACACTACACATGATTAAAACTACTTTTACGGATTTTATCGCGTTTATTTTTACTTTTTATTTTTAATTCCCGACGTTTCGGGCGCTTTCCAGCACCCATGGTCACGGGGGACTGAGATGACTGACGTCCCGATGTCATTGTTAAACCCGGAGTACCTTCAGCTTTTTTAATTATTGTTTATGGTTCGATCTATGCCATCTCATATGTCATCTCATCATTGACATCGGGACGTCAGTCATCTCAGTCCCCCGTGACCATGGGTGCTGGAAAGCGCCCGAAACGTCGGGAATTAAAAATAAAAAGTAAAAATAAACGCGATAAAATCCGTAAAAGTAGTTTTAATCATAAATTTCATAAGGTATTCCTTAAACGAATAAGTCGATTTTAAATTTTGTAGTAAGGGCAATTTATCAATTCTGTTTATGTTCCGAGTAAAGTAAATATATAAAAAAAAATTATGTATAATATACGCTTGCCAAACGTGAGGACTACGGCAAACGTTCTCTACATAGACGATTGAATTGAACTGTTGATAAAGATTTAAGTATTTAACCGTATAATGATAATTTAAGAATATGCTTTATCCCATATCATCCCGCTGGCGTCGTGAGAGGCGACCGTGGCAAAGTGAAACGGGAGCTGGGCAGCAGCATCTTCCTGATAACGACTCAAAATAATTAAAAAACTGTGGTTGCCAATCCGCTTGCCAAGCGTGGCAACTATTATAAAATGAGGCTATCAACAAGGACTATGTTCAACTGTGGACTTTAAGAGGCTGTAATGGATAATGGACTTATTTAAAAAAAAGTAAAGTTGCCCCCTATATACTTTTGACTGCTGGCGACAAGTCACTCATTTCTGAGAGGATAATGAAGCATTAAGTTCGCCGCATAGCTCTAATACGTCTTGACGGCCTTAACAAGTCTTTAAAATATTTTTTGTTTCACAAATATATATATATATATATATATATATATATATATATATATATATATATATATATATCGGGTCTTATACGGCGAATTACGGCGAGCGCTCAAACCATACATTAAATTTTTGTCATATAATTTACACAAAATGTTGGTGAAGTAAACTTACTGTTGTGTGAATAAGTCAACTAGCGCCATCTAGTGTCAGAAACGAGAGCGAGGGGAGCTTTGCAGAGAATGACATCACCGATCTCTCGACCGACAGCGCCACCCGAAGAACTAAGTTTCTAGAAAATCTATGCTCGAACTCTCGGTACCTTACGCGTGTTTACTTGAACATTCCGGATATTTTGCTAATTTAAATAAATAGGTGGCGCAAGATGCGATCGAGACAGAGTTGAACTCAGCGACACAAGCGAAGCTTCGGAGCGGAATTAAGTGAATTAGTGTGTTTAATTATTAGTGTTTTAACTTTAATTTGTGTAAAGTAAATTAAAGTGTTAATTTAGGTAATTTTATCGGCAATTTTTATTGTCACGAACCTCAAGCTCGTAACAATTGGTGTCAGAAGTGGAATAAAATAATGCCGATTTTACCTAAGGAGGAAACGGAGGGTGTCCGTACCCGAAGTCAACGCCAGCAGGAGACGGACCAACGAAGATTTGGTGGTGCAACGCCGTAGACGTCGGAGGGTCAGCGGCCGGCAACGGATGCCGGTCCGTTCGTAGCTCCTGCATCTGCAGCACCTGATTTAGGCGCCCTGATGGTGATGCTGCAGGAGCAGGCCCGCCGACAGGAAGAGCAGGCTCGCCGACAGGAGGAGCAGGCTCGCCAGCAGGCGGAACAGGTCCGTCAGTTGAAAGAGCAGCTGCAGAGTGGACAAGAGGAACAGGCCCGTCAGCAGGCGGAACAGGCTCGTCGGTCGGAAGAACAGATGCTCCTCATGAAGGACCTTCACGCTACCTTTGGGAAAGAGATAAGGCTGGTGAAGGATAGGGTTGCTCAACACGACAACCGCCTGTCGGAAGCTGAAACCCGAATCGAAGAACATGAAACCCGAATCAACCATGTGAACAATCGGGTTGACAACGTGATGGCTGACGTGAAGAAAACGCTAAACGACCTCAAACTTGGGGATGGAACTACAGCTCCCGTAGTAGCTTCAGCACCTTCGCTACGTGGGTTCAAGGTGCCACCGTTCGACGGGACTTCTTCCTGGTCAGCCTACAAAATCCAGTTCGAGGCTGTTATGAAAGCGAACGGCTGGTATAAAAGTCAGGCCATGACTGCTCTCACACTAGGCCTGCGCGACCAGGCCTTAACAGTTCTGGAAGCTCTCGGGGAGGAAGTGACTTATGAGCAACTCCTTGAGGCAATGGAGGCGAGATATGGCGACGCTCACCTGGAACATGTCTTTCGTGCGCAGCTTAAAGATCGCGTGCAGCGCATCAACGAAAACCTGCAGCAGTGGGCTCTAGAGGTGGAGAAGCTGGTGCGGAAAGCATACCGGTCTGTACCTGCGCTCATTGAAGGGAACCTGGTGCAGACATTCATCGACGGCATCCGTGACCTGGAAGTCAGAGCTGCTGTGAGGCTCGGGCACCACGAGACGCTTAACGACGCCTTGGCCCATGCAGTGAAGGTAGAAGCCGTGCGGCAGGATCATCGTTCCCATCGCGTCAGGGAGGTTGCAGCAGCTACAGTTCGCGACCGCAACAAAGGATACAGCCCTAGGTGCTATGGCTGTGGGGAAAAGGGCCATCTTCGATCCAGCTGCCCTAAGCGAACCCTAGAAAGGGAAGGTGAACGATCTCAGGAGGGTAGTGCGGCCAACAGCACCGCCCAGCAGCAGCAGGGAAACGAGTAAAAGCCAGAACTGCGGGGCGGGTGCTGGCTGATGTTAAAAGAGCCCCAAGGATCTCGATCTCACAAACCCATGATGGGAACAGTCTAATCATCAAGGGCGAGGTCAACGGAATGCCGTGTAAACTGACCATAGACACTGGAGCCTCTCGTACGGTTGTTAGTTCCCAACTTATAAGTCAGTTCCTTGGGGACTCCGCATACAACCGAGAACGCATTAATTTGGTAACAGCCACCGGTCAGCGTATACACGTCCGTGGAGAGAAGGAGATGGAGTTGAAGCTTGGCAACGTGATCTACATGCATAATGTCATCGTGGCTGATATAATGGACGACTGCATCCTAGGCCTAGACTTTATGAGGAATAATTGTTGTGAGATCGACGTTAAGCAAGGTGTTTTGAAATGTGGACAGGAGGAACTTTTTATGGAAGGTGCGTTACCAGGGAACGTGTACAGCATTAAGAAGATTGTTCTTCTGCCGAGATCGGAAACGATTGTTCCGGTTAGTCTTCCCCGAAACGCTGGGCAAGCTCACCGTTGTGTACTTGTGGAAAGGGTAAACAATGACCTTCCATGGAAAGTAGCTCGAACCTTGGTCAGAACCACTGACATCTCAAGAATACGTGTGTTGAACCTTTGCGACCGGGAACAGATTATAGAAAAAGGCACACTGGTTGGCACTTGTGAGGAAGTGGATTGGTTACGTGGGTGCCAATATATATCGAGTGGGACACCCAGCAAGGATTCAGAAACGAGAGTGACCACACTTTTGGAAGACTGTCGCAGTGTTCTCTCCCCGAACGAATTGGTCAAGGCGAAGAAGTTGTTACTCAAGTACGCCGATGTATTCTCGTCAAACGATGCTGACATAGGAAAGACTGGCTTAGTTCAACACAAAATAAACACAGGAGAGGAATTGCCTATCCGTCAGCGGCCAAGAAGATTGCCGGTAGCACGTGAAAAGGAAGTGGAAACCATGATTGAGGGAATGGTGAAGGATGGTGTTATTGAACCTTCATCTAGTCCATGGTGTTCACCCGTGGTGCTGGTAAAGAAGAAGGATGGCAGCATGCGGTTTTGTGTTGACTACCGCCGTCTGAACGACGTTACAAAGAAGGACAGCTATCCCTTGCCAAGAATTGACGACACGTTGGACATGCTTACAGGAGTGAAATGGTTTAGCACGCTGGATTTTTTTTTTTATAGAAGAGGGGGCAAACGAGCATGCGGCTCACCTGATGTTAGGTGACTACCGCCGCCCATGATCAACCGCAACACCAGGAGAATTGCGGGTGCGTTGCCGGCCCTTTAGAAAGTAGTAAGCTCTTTTCTTGAAGGTCCCCAGGTCGTATCGGTCCGGAAAAATCGCCGGTGATAAACTATTCCACAGAGAGGTTGTACGTGGAAGAAAACTCCTTGTGAAACGTACAGTGGCGGACCGCCAAGCATCCAGATGGTGTGGATGGTATCGGGACGTTTGCCGTGTCGTGCGTTCACGAAATTTGGCGGCTGGGATTAATCCGAACAATTCCTCAGAGCACTCCCCGTGATAGATGCGATAAAATACGCAAAGAGATGCAACATCTCTTCGCAACGCCAGTGAATCGAGCCGATCGGAAAGCACTCGGTCGTCGACGATTCGAGCCGTTCTGCGCTGGATGCGGTCAAGTGGAAGGAGCTGGTACTGGGGATCCCCAGCCCAGAGATGGGAACAGTATTCCATGTGCGGCCGAACCTGCGCCTTGTAAAGTTGCAGGCGGTGTGCCGGCATGAAATACTGTCCCGCTCTGCTGAGCACGCCAAGCTTTTTAGAGGCCAATTTGGCCTTCCCTTCCAAGTGACTACGAAACTGCACGTCACTCGATATGTCGACGCCGAGGATTCCGATACTGGCTGAGGCAACAAGGGGAGTGCCTTGAAACTGAGGGGATACGACAAAGGGGTTCTTTTTAGCGGTTAACGCGCAAACTTGTGTCTTCTGGGGGTTAAACTGGACTAGATTTAGTCGTCCCCAATCCGAGACTCTGTTCAGCAAAGACTCGACTTCAGACACAAGTTTGTCCCGGCACTCGGAGACGTTTTCCCGAGAAATATTGGCTCGGCCGGTGTAAAGAGCATCACCAGTGCTGTCATCTGCATAGCAATGAATGTTACGGGTATGCAACATATCATTGATATGCAGAAGAAACAGCGTTGGCGATAGCACTCAGCCCTGTGGAACACCAGCATTTATAGGCTTGCAATCGGAGCTTGCACCGTCTACAACGACCTTGATGCTCCGATCTGCAAGAAAGCTGGTGATCCAATCGCACAATTTCTCGGGAAGCCTATAGGAAGGGAGCTTCGAAAGAAGCGCTTTGTGCCAAACCCGATCGAAGGCCTTCGCAATGTCCAAACTAACGGCCAATGCCTTCCCCTTGAACTCTACTGCCTCCGCCCATCTGTGAGTGAGGTAGACCAGAAGATCACCAGCTGACCGACCACGGCGAAAACCGTATTGGCGGTCACTAATCAGCTGGTGATCCTCAAGGTACCTCATGAGCTGGCAGTTTACAATGGACTCCATTGTTTTGGAGAACAAGGAGGTGATGGCGATTGGCCGGTAGTTGGACGGGTCTGAGCGGTCGCCTTTTTTAGGGATCGGGTGGACGAAAGCCGTCTTCCATGATTTTGGGACTACGCCTAGGGAGTAGGAGTACCGGAAAAGACGCGTTAAAACCGGTGCCAACTCTGAAGCACACGTCCTCAGCACAATTGGATTGGATTGGGGGATTCCGTCAGGCCCACACGACTTGTGGATGTCCAGGGAGAGGAGTGCTTTGCGAACCGAGCGCTGTGTGAACTGCACTTCCGGCATGGAGCACTCACACCGCGGGATGGTCGGCGGCGTACTCCCCCCGTCATCGAGAGTCGAGTTAGACGCAAAGAAGGAGCCTAGAAGATCGGCTTTCTCCTTTGCAGTATGGGCCAGTGAGTCGTCCTCCCTGTGCAGAGATGGAAGAGATGGCTGACAGAAATTCCCCTGGACAGCCTTGGCGAGAGACCAGAATGCACGGGTTCCAGAAGGAAGGCGAACTAGTTTCTCGCCAATTCTGCCTATGTGCTCTGACTTTGCCTTGGCAATGACTCTTTTGAAGGACCTAGAGGCGGAATTATACTTCTTTTTTAGAGCGCTGGTGTTTACATCCCGGGACGCTGATGCATCAACCCAGGCTTGGTAGCACTCCTGCTTATAGCATGATGCTATTTTACGGGAGCTTTTTTGAGATTTGCCTCCAATGGGCACCACAGAGGAAGGAATAAAAAGTTCCATACCCTGAAGTACCACATCAGTAACAGAATCCGCAACAACGTTGGGATCATCCGGCGAGAAGCAAACCCGCCCCCAAGGGTAGGATGCAAAGAAAGACCGCATCCCATCCCAATCGGCTGACCTATAGTGCCAAACACGGCGGCAGCCTGCAGAATGCAACCGCGATTTCAGCGTGAGTGGCACAACACTCCGGACCAGACAATGGTCCGAGGAGCCTAAAGGGTCGTCGACGGAAATCTGATATCCGTCCGGGTGAGAGGTCAGCAGAAGGTCCAACAGGGAAGGTGCATGATCCTCCACATCTGGAATCCGCGTAGGCGAAGTAACCAGTTGTGTCAGACCATATGCCAAGGCAAAATCATGAACAGATCTCCCCGCATGATCGGTTAAACGTGAACCGAGCCATTCGGCTTGATGGGCGTTAAAGTCGCCGAGGATCACGATCTCTGCGGAGGGGATCTGCTGTAGCAACGAATCTGCAGCCATTTGGACGTGGTCGAAGAGTCGGTCTGTTTCGGCATTACCGCTGTGGGACCTATAGAGGCACCCGTAGACGCGCGGATGGTCGTCGCTGTCTACGCGTAGCCAAAGGATGGACAGGTCCGAACCTTCAAGTCTGCCGAGGCGTCGAGAACAGATGTCCTCTCTGACGTAAACGCAAACTCCAGCCCGAGGCACAAAGGAGTGTTCCAGTTTGTACCCCGGGTAGGAGAGATACGAAACATCAGCCGGAGAGGACACCTGCGTCTCGGTCAGAAAGAGCAGAGCCGGCCTCGCCGTCTCGAGATGGTAGTGGACGGCGTTTAGGTTAGAGTGAAGTCCCCTGATATTGCAGAAATTCACGGACAGCGTGGCAGGGGTCGCCTTGGTCTTGTTGCTCCGTTTGCCCCGAGCAGTTGTAGTCTTGAGCGGAATTTCGCCCCCCCCCCCCAGAATACGCGGGGCAGCCTGAGCACCCACGCTCAGAAGTGGAGAAACATGGTCGTGGATGCTCAGCGAGGGATTCTCCAGGGGTGCTGGTACCCTCCTGGGGTAGTCTATCTTTATTTAATTCCGCTACCATGTTGATGGGGGGGGGGGGGGGGATTTGGGCCTCCGGCCACCTGCACTCACCAGACGAAACGCGGAAGCAGAACTTCCACTTCACGCCGGTATTCTGTGAGGTCGTGGTACCACCCCGGTTTGAGCCGGCCCATACGTGCAACAGCAAAGCTGCCGCATGACTCTACCACTGTTAAAACGCTGGATCTAAAAAGTGGCTACTGGCAAGTTGAAATTGACCCTAAGGACAAGGAGAAAACTGCGTTCTCGACGGGAAAGGGTCTGTGGCAATTCAAAGTAATGCCGTTTGGGTTGTGCAATGCTCCAGCAACGTTTGAAAGGCTGATGGAACTTGTACTTACCGGGCTTATTGGCGATGCCTGTCTGGTCTACTTGGATGACATCATCATCGTGGGCCGTACATTTGAGGAACACCTTGAAAACCTGGGACGCGTGCTCATGAAGATTCAGAGTGCCAATCTCAAGCTGAGTCCGAAGAAATGTTCACTGTTCAAACGGCAAGTCAAGTTTTTGGGGTATGTAGTGTCGGAAGAAGGTATCCGCACGGATCCAGAGAAAATTGCAGCTATAAAGGATTGGCCGGTTCCAAAAGACAAGACGCAGGTTAGAGCATTTTTGGGTTTGTGCTCCTATTACCGGCGATTTGTGAAGAACTTTGCAGATATAGCCAAACCTCTGCATAAGCTAACCGAGGAGAAGCAACATTTCTGCTGGGATGAAAGTTGTAATATCGCATTCCAGGAGCTCAAGGACCGTCTGTGCAAAACACCTATTTTGGGATACCCTGATGCAAGCAAAGAATTTATAGTTGACACAGACGCAAGTGATATAGGACTTGGCGGTGTGTTGTCTCAACGGAATAGTGACCAAGAGGTCGTGATAGCGTACTTCAGCAAGTCGTTGTCAAAACCGGAAAGGAACTATTGTGTCACAAGACGCGAATTGCTAGCTGTGGTAAAGTCGTTGCAGCATTTTAGTAAATATCTTCTGGGGCGAAAATTTCACTTACGAACTGACCATGCTGCACTAAAATGGCTATTGCAGTTTAAAAATCCAGAAGGACAAGTTGCGAGGTGGATTGAACTACTGCAGGAATACGACTTTGAGATCGAACATCGCAGCGGGAAATCTCATGGCAACGCAGATGCATTATCACGAAGACCTTGTCCTGAAGATTGCAAACATTGTACTAGGCAAGAGAGTAAGGGAGTGGTATCCGTGAGGATGCTCAGGGCAGATCACCTCAGCAACGAGTGGAAGGACAGCTTACAACGTGCACAGCAGGAAGATCCGGACATCAAGCCGATCCTGGAATGGATGAAGGCCAGTGCTCCCAAGCCCAAGTGGAGCGACGTCTCAGCGATGAGTTCGACCACTAAAAGATATTGGGCCCAGTGGGATAGCTTGCTGCTTCAGGATGGAGTTCTGTGCCGTAAATGGGAAAATGTTCGGGGAGACAGCTGACATTTACAAATGGTTGTCCCTAAAGCTAAAGTACCGGATGTTCTACAGCTGTACCATAATGATTATTCAGGAGGCCATCTGGGAGTTAAACGAACTCTACTGAAGATCCGAGAACGGTTTTACTGGGTCCACTGTCGAAACGATGTCGAGGACTGGTGTCGCAAATGTACAAGTTGTGCGGCTGTAAAGGGACCTCAGACTCGTAGTAGAGGTGCATTGAAGTTGTACAATGTTGGTGCACCATGGGAGAGAATAGCCATTGACGTTGCGGGGCCGTTTCCGGAGAGTGAAAGCGGTAACAAGTATTTCATGGTTGTGATGGATTACTTCACTAAGTGGCCAGAAGTTTTCGCCATTCCAAATCAAGAAGCTTCAACAGTTGCAGATAAACTAGTTCATGAAGTCTTCTGTCGTTTTGGAGTACCTTTAGAGATTCACAGCGATCAAGGAAGGAATTTTGAGTCTCAAATATTCCAGGAAACTTGCCGAGTTATGGGTACTCATAAAACAAGAACGACTTCTTATCACCCGCAATCTGATGGAATGGTGGAACGATTTAATCAGACATTGGAGAGGTACCTAGCAAAAGTTGTAGACAATCGGCAACGAGATTGGGACAAGCACATACAACTGTTTTTGTTGTCATATCGAAGTTCTGTTCACGAAAGTACAGCAGTGACACCAGCTTTCGCAAACTTTGGAAGAGAATTACGGCTGCCTGCAGACCTGATCACTGGGATACCACCTGATGCCCCACGCAGTATAACCGATTATGCATATGACTTGCGGAACAAAATGAATGACATTTATGAGCACGTCAGACAATCGGGCCAGCAAATGTCTGAGAAAATGAAAACCCGGTATGACCGCAAAATGAACAATAAAGGGTTCAACGAAGGTTCATTAGTGTGGTTGCACAATCCAGTCCGCAGCAAAGGGAAATCTCCTAAGCTTCAAGCTAAATGGGACGGCCCGTACCGGATTGTCACCAGGATCAACGATGTGACCTACCGGATACAGAAAGGCGCAAGAGGGACTCTTAAGATCGTCCATGTGGATCGCTTGGCGCGTTATTATGGGACCGATAATGCTCGGGACGAGCATGTCTTAGGAGGGGGCAGTGGTGTGTGAATAAGTCAACTAGCGCCATCTAGTGTCAGGAACGAGAGGGAGGGGAGCTTTGCAGAGAATGACATCACCGATCTCTCGACCGACAGCGCCACCCGAAGAACTAAGTTTCTAGAAAATCTATGCTCGAACTCTCGGTACCTTACGCGTGTTTACTTGAACATTCCGGATATTTTGCTAATTTAAATAAATAGGTGGCGCAAGATGCGATCGAGACAGAGTTGAACTCAGCGACACAAGCGAAGCTTCGGAGCGGAATTAAGTGAATTAGTGTGTTTAATTATTAGTGTTTTAACTTTAATTTGTGTAATGTAAATTAAAGTGTTAATTTAGGTAATTTTATCGGCAATTTTTACTGTCACGAACCTCAAGCTCGTAACATTACTATAGATGTGTGAACTCACACGATACACTTGAACTGTATGTGAGACTCCAAGTTCGATAAAAGTTACTTTGTTTTGTGGTGCCGAATTACCGCTGCTGAACTACTGATCGCCGCACGATTTTGGTAAATCCAGCGTATATAAACTGTCCCTTTCTACATCGTACCATCCTACGTTCGTTGGAGGATTGGACGATCGTGTATCGTCAGCAACCATTTAAAGGTTCACATTTGAATTTCGTATTATTTTTAATTAAACCTAAAATTTATGTAATATATAAATGTAAAATAAGACATGCATTGTTTATGTTCATACTGCCAATGTTGAACGCATAGAAGTCAAGTCGTGGTAGAGCCATGCTGCAGCTATATTAGTATTATAGTTATAGCACGAATGAGTTGGCTCCATCGGGGAAAGACCACGCTGTCATAGAATACCAACTTAAAAAGCAGCTTAACGCTGCTGTGTTTTGTATGGGGAGTGTAGAGAACCGGAAATCCTTTTTGCTGGAAACGACGCATTCCATCTTCAGTCCTCACGGTTGACAACGCATTTGCCTTTTGATTCTTATTTGAGGATAGATGTAAATGTCTATGGGCCACAGCAACCACATACCATCAGGTGGACTGTGAGCAAGTTTGTCAGCCTATCCTATAAAAAAAAGTCTGAATTCAAACAGTCACACAGAGTAGGTTGTCTTAGACATTACTTAATTTTGTGTTTCAAATGTTCCTTTTTCAATAGTCTGGAGTGTTAGGCAAGGCAAGAGAGTGTTTATTTTATATTTTTCTTATAGAAAATCTGTGTTTTATCGTGTAGTTGAAAGTAAAATATAGCTTGCCTAATATGCAAACTTAAACATTTTATGAATTACAGTCGAATATCGACCACTAGGAAACTTGTTAATTAATTAGTAAACATCCGACTCCATCTTGTTCTATTGGTATCATATGAGACAACTTAAATTAACTCTTCCGATAGATGGCGGTATTACTGTTTACACTACATTTACATTTGTGAACACCCAGGCCGGCAACAAGAAGCAATGTCAAATGTAAAGAAGTCTGGTACTCTAGTCACTCCGTCTGTGGGATAACTGTTACGGTAAACCATTAATATATAAAAAACACACATCCATAAGTCAAAAGAGAAGGAAAAAGACATTAATCATATTTCTAATACGGTACGTCAGAGTAATACGGTCACCTTAAGTTTTGCCGCACTATAAAACGAAAACTAAGAAGAAGATAGAGACAAAAAAGCAAAACCATATACTATAACTAATATATTAATGAAACAATACATACAAGCATTGGCAATAATTAGAAACACTTCGAAAAATCAACTTAAAAAATCTAACTACACTACACAATACCTACTAAAATCGAGTAAAATAAAAAATGTTAAAATGGCGTCGGTAAGCAGCGCCCTTTTGGCCCTTTATTATTTGATTGACTGGTGAAGAACTATCGTATCATACGGCCTTCTATGTAAGTAAGGATGTAGTTTTATGTTCAAAAAAAATAAAAACCTAGCGTTGCAAACGCAGCATTAAAACCGTCGATCTGTAGCCTTTAAAAGTAAAGCAAATTATATGTACAGAACCCCTACAGTTCGGCAATTTGTCTACGTTCAAAGGAACGTAGTACACAGCCCCATAAGTCTCGCGCGGGAACAGATAATAAAATTATTTATTCAATAAAACAAATATACTATAAAGTGTGACTTTTGTCACTGTTACCTTGTACTAGTTAATAGCGAGCATAAATAAAGACTTAATGCTGGTGCGAGCGCGTTTGCTGGTAATTCTACTCGTCAGAAGCGGATAATGTCTAGGTGTAATATCACATCATTTATATCATACAAGCTGTGCCGGTATGCGTTGCAATAATTTTTTTTCGGACATCTTATAGCCATTCGTTTTTGTTTTCGAGTGACGACCTGCTTAGACATGCAGGAAGTCGATGGATGCAGGTGGCTCAGGACCGTGCTTTGTGGCATTACTTGGGGGAGGCCTATGTTCAGCAGTGGACTTGTGAAGGGCTGTAATGATGATGATGATGAAGATGATTTTTGTTTCAAAAGGTTCCCTCATAAGTTTTTGCTACAGTTGCCACGCTTGCCAGTTGTATTAGCAGACGCAATTTTCTTATTAATTTTAGATGTAATCAGGAACATGCTGTTTTCGATGTCCTGTTTTAGTTTCCTTGTATTGTATTGTATTGTGACTTTTTTTATGCCGCACTGACCTCTATATATACAAGTTGTATATATGGAGGTCAGTGTTACACCGTCAATAATGGCAATATTTGTGAATTTTTTGAAACCATAATAAGAAAAAGACTTTTTTATAAGAGAGGGGGCAAACGAGCATGCGGCTCACCTGATGGTAAGTGAATCCCGCTGCCCATGAACAACTGCAATACCAGGGGAATTGCAGATGCGTTGCCGGCCTTTTAAAAAGGAGTAGGCTCTTTTCTTGAAGGCCCCTAAGTTGTATCGGTCCGGAAAAACTTTGGTGATAGTCGAAACTTATTTTAAATCGCACAGTACTGCCAGTCATCCAAATGGTATATTATTATTATTTTATATTTATAATTTTGTGACGATGTGCGATGGTGAAATTGTGCAGCTGGAATTAGTTCGAACAATTCCTCAGAGCACTCATCGTGGTACGCAAACGCAAAGAGATGCAACATTTTTTCGGATAAGACTTTAGGTATGTTTGTAGAATTATAAATTTGTGCAATTAATACCGTGTGTAAGCGGCGTATGCAAGTGACATAAGAGACGACTACGGGACATGCCTAAAAAATTTGTGGTGGCTTCCAATAGATGCCGGGACCATCTCGTTTTCGCCAGACATAAAATACTCAGATCAGCAGCAACTTCTCGATCCCGATGACGAGATCACCTCCATGAACGGATCGATCCCCTCGTCCCTCCATAGGAGAGGGAATCCGTATAGACACAACACATATATATTCAAACACTACACTAGCACAGAACACTAAGGCCCTTGAATCACATCGAGCCCCCCCTCCCCCCGAGCTAGAGGAGCCTCACTTCAAAAGCAGGGGTCGGGGCACCTCGGGACTGCAGTCGACGAGTCCATTTCGATGAAGCTGTAAAGGCCTCAGGGCCAACAGCATACACTCACAGAAAAAAAGGAAAGGTTAGCAGCAACATCTATGGTGCGAGACGTCTGATACTGTGGTCGTCAATTACCCGCCAAGTGTGACCTAACATAATATATTGTAAATATGAATCATTTTAGTTCATTAATGAAGAATTTGTTAATAACTTGACTAGAGCGCCACCTACCGGATTCTACATAGCTATAAATCGGTCAGAAGTTACACACAAACTAACAGCGCACTTAAGATTTTTTTATATAATTGCATGTTTTCACTAGGCCAATGCTGAACTTAGGAATGCTATAACCACACGGTCTTGAGTAAACTGCAACCATCGACTTCATATCTTACGAGATCCTCCATCGAGTGGGGGGCGTCCCGTCCCACACTTCGCTTACCATTACCAGCTGCGACTCAAACATACACTGCATTGATGATACTTAATAATTAATTTATTACATCAAAGTATTTTTTTTTATAATAAGGTTGACCAACGAGCACACAGTCCACCTGATGGGAAGTGGATGCTGTGGCCCATAGACATCTATACATCTTCATTTATCCTCGCTTAAAAATGAAAAAGGCAGATCCGTTGTCACCCCTGAGGACTAAGGTGTAATGCCTCGTTTCGAGTAAAAAAGGGACTCTGGATCTCTACCCTCACCATACGAAACACAGCAGTATTAAGTTGCTATAATTTTACGCTGGTATCCTTGAAAGCGTGGTCCTTCCCCGGTCGAGTCTTGCAGCATGGCTCTACAACGTATAAAATTGAAAAAATAATACTCAAAACTAAATAATATTATCAACGCCATAGTAACTAGCGACATTATTTAGGCGTACATTCTAACTGCAGCCCAAGCTTTAAAAAACACAAGATTATAAAAAAAAATAATTTTTATTCGATATAATTTATAAATTATTCGTATAGAAAACCATTTTTTACTTTTATCACTGATTCGAAAAATCTGTCCTGGGAAGAACCAGCAAGAAACCTTTTTTTGGGACATTTTTTCCCAAGTAACATTGTATATTTAGAAAGGGGTTGTACAATTACAAAAGTCATTTAAGAAATTGCTTGGAAGCGATAACCTGATAATAGCCAGTATTTATAAATTTTAATCTAGTGCAAGACGACGATCCCACATAACAGTGAGGGGTGATGTAGTCTTGGATGGTAAATCGACCTAGCATAAAAAAAAAATTTTTCACTCATCATTTACAAATATCCAATACAAATTACAAAGATCTCCGTAAGAAACTGGAAGCATTTGAAATGTGGATGTATATATGCTTCGAATAAGTTGGACATACAAAGTTACCAATAATGAGGTCCTCAAGCAGATGAAAAGGAATAAGCCCCTACTTGTCAAAACCATCAAACAGAAAAAAGTTGCGTACCTAGGACACGTGCTAAGGCATGAACGTTACCAACTGCTGCAGACTCATATGATGGGCAAAGTAGCGGGTAAAAAAAGGAAAATGACCTGGCTCTGTAATATCAGGAAATAGACCTGGATATAGAAAGTAGATGATCTGTTCAGGCTAGCCCTGAACAAAGAAGAATTTAGGAAGATGACTGCCGACCTTCAGTAATGGAGAGGCACTTAAAGAATAAGAAGAAGTAAGACAATAAGGTTAATGCTGGCAAGTAGTACAATTGTCGTATTTATTCATTATTTTTCTTTTCGATAAATTTTTCAAAAATGACTTTTTATTTCATTGTGTTTTACGATTATTTCCGATTTTTGATCATAACTATTTTAAATATCTCAAAAAGTAAAGACACATAAGTCATCAGAATTTAAAAAAAAACTAAGCTAAACATCTTGCAATACGTAGCAATACGGAGAAAAATGTCGTTTATGAAACGTTCCTAATTCCATTTTAAAATGTAAGCTAATAATGGAAACGGCGAGCAGCTAATAAAAGCGACAACAGACGGGCGGGCGGGACGCTGAGGGACTGCGCTGAGCGCCTTTTAATTCTCACACCCCATTTGCTGAGGAGCACTGTAGTCCGGGCAGTAATAGCTACAAAAAGATGTGGAAACGCCATCACATAAAAATCTTTTATTAAAATGTTAATAATTCAACTTTAAGTCCACCAAAATATCATATGAGTGAGTTATTCCCCTAAGAGTCTAAGACGGAATGCCTTATAAAGATTTACCGTCTTACCGTTACAAATGCTTAAAATATATAATATCTCTTGGGTATAAAATTAGAGTTATCTCCTTATAAAAATTATTTTATCCTGTAATTGTTAATGTTTTTTTTTTTTGTTATGGTACTAGTAGTACGTCTTTACGCGGTAGAGCCACGCTGCAGCTATGTTATGGTTGTAGCTCGAATTGGTGGGCTCGACCGGGGATGAACCACGCTCTCACAGAATACCATCGTAAAATAGCAGCTTAATACTGCTGTGTTTGGTATGGTGAGTGTAGAGATCCAGAGACCCATTTTTGCTGAAAACGAGACATTCCATCTTAGTCCCTAGGGGTGACAACGCATCTGCGTTTTTATACTTAATCGAGAATAAATGTAGATATCTATGGGTCACAGCATCCACTTACCATCAGGTAGACAGTGTGCTAGTTTTCACCCTTATTCTATAAAAAAATAGTTGTGGCGGTGTAAAAATATCCACTACACCATATCATCCCATAGATGTCGTAGGAAGCGACGGAGGGAAATAGAAAAAAGAGATGAGATGTTGCCAGCCCTTCTGCCAAGCGTGGCAACATGGCAAAATCCCCTTATTAGGCAATCTATGTGAAGGAACCTATGTTCAGCAGTGGACTTTTATAGGCTGTGATGGATGGATGTATAGATGAATATTGTGCAATATACAATTTTTGTGTTAATTTCCCAAACAATATTGTTTTTCCATAGAATGAAAATATATTTTCATTCGCAGGATAGGAGTTTTCCGAAACTAGTAAAAGCTAAAAAGTTAATTATGAGTTATCCATTAATCTTTGAATAAAAATTATATTACTTTATTATTTATGCAGAAACGTGTTTTATAAAAAAATATAGCATATGGCGCTTCTATGCCACACATGTGCCGAATGTTTTCCTAATTCTGTCCTTAGTCCAGCGCCCTTTCATTTGTGCTCAATTGCCCTGCATCCCTTTAGCACATTTCTTTTATTCGCACTTTTTATTTCCCCTTTTAAGGAATGTCGCGACGGTGATTACGTACTGCCGTGGAGTAATTATGACGGGGAATTTTTACCAATAGAAAAAGGTTAGGGCGGAAGTAAACTTATTAAACAAGCAAGATAAGTATAGTTAATTGTATTTCTATCGTAATATGTATATTGGAGACAGCTATAATGATTTTTTTTTTCGTTTAGCCAAAACGCAGGTTTTTATTTCCTCCAAATTTAATAAAAACAGAGACGATTATAATTAACTATATAACCTCAGCTCAAATTCTGTAAATTTATAAAAAAATACATGCTTCCCCTCTCCCCGCGCGTCGTACGTTATCTACCCACACGTTTGTAATCACTAATACTCTAAGTAGGTAGGTCGGTAGATATTTCATTAGGTTTATCATATTTTTGCCTGTTTCTTTACGCCATTCCAGTCGATTCTTATTTTTATTACAGTTATTTCTCAATTTAATTTTATATCGTCTTATTGCGTAATGTATTCTAAGCGCAAGCGACGCAGCTTTCCCGAAAGCGAGACTGAGAGGGGGGGGGGGGAATCGGGCGACAGGGAACAAGTATCAGGACGCCGATAGTTTCGGTAATTTCTTTTTACAGTGAAAATAATGGGAAATAAAAAATAATAATAAACATACGATGATGAAACTTGAAGTATTATGTGAATACCAGCGGTTTATAGTTCGATTTGGAGGTAACTTTAGATTTTTTTCTATTGAGAAAATTTTGCGGAATCGTGTTTTCGTCCAACATAGTACTTAATCCCCAATTTTACCATATATTTATTTCAAAATTAATGCTGCTATATTTTCGGCATAACGGAGGATTATGGTAAGCCATTTGAGGTAGTATAGGCTAATATTACACAAAGCGTCAAATTGTGATTAGACTGACTCTCATCACATTTTGACGCTTTGTCATTGCTCATTGCAGACTAATAGTTTTATTAGAATCTTTGACAATTAAAACTTCTCTTTATTTTCTGTTTTTAGTTACTAAATCAAAATATACCCTTACTGGAAATTTTATTAAAAATTATAAATAATATATTTTCTTTGTTGGATTGAAAAATGGTCGGCAAAAAAAATAAAAATCCGGGAGCAAAAAGTTTACTATGTGATTTCTATTGGCCTTGATTTGTTGAGTCCAAATCTGTTTAAAGATTTCAACTATCACCTCTAGCTTTTCAGATATTTACATTTAAATAAAATATCTGGTTGCGCGGAAAACCATTCGTATTATTATATTTGACGGTAGGTGCCAAGTCGTTTATTCCTTTCCAAAACGATATCATTCATACCCTCCTATCTACACATCGGGGTGGTGGGGTGGGAGGGGAAAGAAGATGATTCTAGAATGTCACGTAATCATCGGAACCGAGGATATATAAGGCACGCGCGACCGACGCGGGCCTCTTCCCGCCGCGCTCGTTGTTGAAACTACAACGCTTCTCTCCCGACGTACCTCTGGGGCCCCAGAGTGTCTGTCCAGAAGAAGTTCCGGAAGTCGCAGCTATAGTGCTCAACAAATAGAAGAAACCCCGGTGAGTCAATATTCCTTTAATTACTGCCTGCCTGATATAATTGTTTAACCCGCTCCAATTTTGTTTTTCTCCTAATCAGGCAGGATTCCCTTTCATCGATTTGGCACAATAATAGTTTTAGTTTTAGGGAAGAGCGAGTGCATTGTACCGCATGCTTGCGCGCTTTTACGTAAGCGTAGAAGCAATCGCATATACAGTCCACTTTAGTTAATATCTCGCGTAATAGATTTAAGGTTCGACCGGGGAATTAGACTTCGGCAGCCTTAGACACGTGGCTCCACCATTTTATGGTCCTTCGAGCCGGATTTGAACTGGGTTTAGTGGTCGCCCAACTATTTCTGGTCGAATTATTAAATTAATTATTTAGATAATGCACTCTAGTTTATGGAATAGACTTAAATAGTGTTCGTTTAAATTTAAATTTTGATTAGGTACTCGCAAACAGAATTATTCGTTTTATAGCGCTCGTATTTGGTTAAATTAAAAGCTTATTAAATAATTGAAATAGTGTAATAGGAACCGTTTGATACGCTTACCCCACAATTTTGATAAAAATATTGAGTTTAGTGAACGACGCGTCGCCTCGACTCGCTGTGCAGGTATTCGATTTAATTACGTTATACGGCATACCGAGTGTCCATCCTTCATTGTTTGTGCGTTGTGATATTAATTGTGATTAATATAACTTCATTATAATAATTTAAAATGGCAGTTAGTGGAAGTGAAATCAAAATTAAAACGCTTTATGCCAAGAGGGACATACTCTTTTCACGTATGCAGAATATAAGTGATCATATAAAGAACATTAATATAGAAGCAGTGCGGGAAACCTTTTTAAATGAAATTGAAACGGTAGATTCTTTGCGAACGGATTACGAAAGAATATTAGACCAAATTAATCATTTGGAATTACAAATCGACCCGAAATACATAGTGAACTACCAACCGCTGCTGGCATTCGAAGATATGTTGTGTCGCGTGAAAAGAACTGCGAAATCCCTACAATCTCAAAACGAAGCAAAGCCGGAAACACGGGTACGTCCACGTGACTCAATTAGATTGCCGCCAATAGATATTCCGGTATTCAATGGTGATATTAAGACGTGGCCCTTCTTCTTCAGTAGTTTTCAAAACAATATACACAATAACCCATCGTTATCGGACGCTGAAAAATTATATTACTTAATTAGTAAACTTAGTGGCAGGGCACAGTCGATCTGCTCTGGTTTTACACCTACAGCAAACAATTACTTATTAATATTCGAAACGCTTAAAACTAAATATGAAGATATGAGAATGTTAGCTTCCGAATATTTGAACCAGATATTCGATCTTAAACCTATATCATCTGCGAACATCAACGGCTTAGAGCAGTTTCTAGATAAATTTGTGGCATCGGTGGCTGCACTTAAGAATTTGAAATTTAATGATCTTATGAACGTGGTGTTTCTCCATGTTGCACTAAAGAAATTAGACCCCGACACCGTGCGTGCGTTTGAAATGGAGCATCGTAGCTCGGAGATGCCTTCCTTTCATTCATTAGCATCGTTCGTGCGAGATCAAATAAAGGTGATGCAGCGCTCTCCGAACGTTAAACAGGAGATTAAAAGGTGCGTCGACCGTAGACAGACTCAACCATCTAAAATAGCAGGGTCGTTAACTTACGTAACCGCTACGCCAACATCACTCCAGCATACTTGTATAGTATGTAAAGATAAACACGGTAATTTATATAATTGTGCGACTTTTCGTAAATATTCACCAAGCGAACGTTATAAATTAGTAAAGACAAACAACCTATGTTTGAACTGCTTAAGCGATAAGCATTTAGTTGCAAAATGCAATTCGAGTTCCGTATGTAGCAAGTGCGCCAGGAAACATCACACGCTATTACATTTTGAAAATAGCAACATAGCGGCGTCAAGTAAAGCGGACAAGGAACTCACCCCTACTAAGGTCAACGATTCTAGCGGTCGACCTGGTGATGTCGCTCTGTGCTCATTGGCAAATATGGGAGCACAACCTCCTTCAACCGTGTTACTGGGTACGGCACGTATTTTGGTTAGGGATTCGCGTGGAAACGAACAAAGCGTCCGTGCACTGCTGGACAGCGGAGCCCAAAGTAGCTTTATAACGCGACAATATTGTCAGCGCTTAGGCTTAGTAATAAATAGGTCACTTTCATGTCCTGTAGTTAAAGGCATCGGAGGTACTAGTAAAGCTACCCAGGGATATGTAAATTTAAAATTTTATTCTCGGATAGATCGTAATGTTAACTTTGATATAAATGCACTAGTAGTAGACAGGGTCACTGAACGGTTGCCAACCGTTTCGGTTGACACCTCGGCATTGATTGAATTTAAAAATTTGACTCTAGCGGACGACACTTACGCCGTTCCTGGAAACATAGACATGCTCATTGGAGCATCGCTTTTCCCTCATCTTTTGTTAAACAATAAGGTCAGGGGCAACTCCTCCTTACGCACTGGAAACCGTATTGGGCTATGTGATCGTTGGCTCCGCCCCCATCATAGATAGCATTTCGGCAACATCCTGTTGTTGCACCGTCGCTGTCGAACCTCCCGAATTATTGACTCGCAATTTTCGGGAAATAGGGGAGGGGAACATCCCGCTTTTACTTAGCTCGGGTAATAAATTATGCGAAGGGTCGAGAAGCAAGACGTTAGAGTCTGTTGTTAGTAAACCTGTTGTAGTTTCGTCGCAGCCGAAGGGAACGCCGAGTAGGGATAGCCCTGGAGCTAGGTTTACCGACACCGCGAACAAGGCTCATATTAGCAAGATTAGATCGCCCCACAACCCGTCAGGTGACATATTCAGTGCACGCGTTTCGCAACGCGGGACTCGAGTCGATCTAGTTAGCGGAAGCGCGCGCGGTGCGGATCGAGGTCACGGTCACGGCGCATGGAGCCACCGAGCCGCTGCGACAGAAAGCGTGCTTCACTGGAGGCTACGGAATAGACCTGCTGAGGCCAATCTTGCTTGGCGGGAGGAAGTGAGACTTCGCGAGCAACAAGCCATATGCAGTGTTGTTCCGAAGCGTTCATCGCATAGTTTTACCGCTTATTAATAATTATAGCTTAGTCGCTTAGAAATTGCATACTTGTGATTGGATAGTTTTATTATTTAAATATTAGTTTGTCGTTGATAGAATTATATATTGGTATTTCCTTAGTGTTTGTTTAGCTTGTTGGTGTTCCGTAAAATTAAAAATAAAATAGTATAGTTTAGCCGCGCCACAGCAATACGCTGTGTTATATTTAAATCATTTTCGTCGTTACAGTGTAGCCTTTGTAGTTTAAAGGTCGATAAGTAGTGTTGTTCGTATATCGTTACGTCCGATTACAACTATGCCGAGTCGCTAGTAGTGCGTGAACTTCAACGTGCGCACTTCTCTGAAGAAATTAGAAGATTACAATCGAATAGAGCTTGTAGTCGCGCCTTTCAACGCCTTAAGCCATTTTTACGGGATGGGATTGTAAGGGTAGGTGGACGCTTGTCCAACTCGCAATTGAGTTTCGACCAACGGCACCCTATTGTTTTACCGCGTAAAGACCATATCATGAACGTATTAGTCGATTACCATCATAAATTGAACTCGCACGCTGGCCCCGACTTGTTGATGTCGATTTTGCGTCAGAATTATTGGATTCTTTCTGCACGTAGTTTAATACGCAATCGGGTGCACAGATGTATAGCTTGCTTTCGGGCACGCCCCAAGCCGTCATTTCCGGAAATGGCGGAACTTAGATCTTGTAGAGTAATACAATCGGTTAAGCCCTTCACGCACACCGGGTCTGATTTCGCTGGTCCGTTTAAGGTCACGCTCACTCGCGAGCGTGGTATAAGATCCACAAAGGCTTACGTCTGCATTTTCGTATGTCTAACTATTCGAGCGGTGCATATAGAACTCGTTGGTGATCTAAGCACAGCAGGCTTTATGGGTGCATTTAAAAGATTTCTTTCCCGCCGTGGCCCTGTAAGTAAATTGTATTCGGATAACGGTACGAACTACGTCGGTGCAAAACGTATTCTATCGGAACTACATGAGCTCTTAGCTAGCAAGTATTATAATTCGGAGTTCGCTCACATTCTAGCCGAGAACCGCATTGAGTGGTCTCTGAACGTCCCAGCCGCGAGTCATTTTGGAGGCAATTGGGAGACTAATATTAAGAGTCTAAAGAGTCACTTATACCGAGTAATAGGAGATCAAATTTTGTCCTTCGAATAGCTAAGTACGGTGCTCGCTCAAATTGAATGCGTAATGAATAGTCGCCCACTTTGTCGTACGTTGTCTAGTGACCCCTCGGAACCGCTGGCTCTAACTCCAGCACACTTTTTGAATTTAACGCCTTTAAAGTATTTGCCAGCCGCAGATATGGATGAGAACAGACTTAGCATTTCCGCACGCCACAAATTATTAGATCGGTTAGTGCAATCGTTTTGGAAACGATGGAGGATGGAATACTTGCATACTTTGCAGTCTCGGCAAAAATGGAACACAGCAACTGAGCCTTTAGCTGTAGGAACTGTAGTTGTGCTCATCAAAGAGAATACGCTGCCTCTCCACTGGCCGTTAGGAATTGTCGAAGAGGTCTTTCCCGGTTCCGACGGAGTAATTAGGATAGCTCGCGTTAAGACCACGGTTGGGTCTTACCTGCGTCCTGTTGTCCGTTTGTGCCCCTTGCCTCTTCCATAATTTAAATTAGCTTTCTAGATTAAAATTGTAGTTGAATTTAGGTAATCTTAGCGTTAGTTAGTTATTTTGTTAGTTGATCTTAGCTCTAGTTGTTTTAGTTAATTTTGAAGGAAATCCTTCAAGGGCGGGGGAGATGGTTGCGCGGAAAACCATTCGTATTATTACATTTGACGGTAGGTAGATACCCCTCCTACCATCACTGAGGATCCCGGTGGTGGCCTGTTCCGAGGACCATGTGCATGGCCTCGGACTTGTGCAGAGCCACCTCAAGACCCAGTTGCCGAATCCTCTCAACGACTATCGCAACCCCGCGTGTCATAGTTTCCGCCGCCGCCTCGTACGACCCCCCTTGTGCCAGTACCCGCGTGTTGTCAGCGTAGCAAACTACGCTGACGCCGGTAGCGAGGTCGGCGCGCAGCACCCAGTCGTAACCGATGTTCCACAGAGGTGGCCCCAGAACCGAACCCTGTGGGACACCGCACGACATCTCTCGCCGGTTCCACTCACCGTTGCGACCGGGATAGATGACGGCCCTGTCCGTCAGATAGTCCCCGACTATACGATGGAGATAGGTCGGCACCCGGTGATACCGGAGTGCCTCTCTAATGCAGCTCCAGGGCATGGAGTTGAAGGCGTTGGCAATGTCGAGAGACACCGCCAAGACAACCACCCTTCTGGCCACTACATCCCCCGTCGTGAGGGCTCTCACGCGCATGATGGCGTCCACCGTAGAGCGCCTCTTGCGGAAACCAAACTGGTGTTCCACAAGATCCGGCCCCGTCCCCGCAAGGTGCTCGGCGAGGCGGTTTGCAATGACTCTTTCAAAGAGCTTGCCCACCTCGTCGAGCAGCACCACGGGTCGGTATGCGGACGGAGAGTCCGCAGGGCGCCCCGGCTTCCGAATGAGGACCAGCTTCCCCGTCTTCCAACGAAGCGGGAATTGGCCTCTCTCCAAGCATGCGCTTAGGAGACCCTCCAGTCGGGGCCCGAGAGCCTCCGAGGCCAGGACCCAGGCTTTGCCAGGCAAGCCATCGGGTCCTGGGGCGGTATACCTGGCTTTGAGCCTTTGTACCGCCACTCTCAGGTCTACCCCGGTCCCTTCCGGGGTGTCGTCGTCGTTGTCCTGGTGGTCCGCTTCCGGCACCGCAGGTGGCGGAGCCATAGGCGGGGGCGGATGTTCCCCTCGCGCAGGGAACAGAGCGCTCACCACATCCTCCACGAGCTGGGGCCTGAGACTCTGCGTCAGCGGGGGGCCCAGGTGAGGAGTTTATCCCGCACCATCTTGTAAGGGCGCCCCCACGGATCTCTGTCGAGAGTCTCCAGCATCTCCTCACGGGCCCGATCCCGGGCCCGCAGGACAGCCTCACGAAGGGCGGTCTTCGCCGTTCTGTATCCCTCGTACAGCTCCGCCTCAATGGCTGCCGTATTCGGTGGACGAATGCGGAGCCTGCGATGCCTGGCGTACAGGTGCCGCGCGGCGACACACGCTTAGCGCAGAGACGTCAGCTCACGCGACCAACAATACACCTGACGCCGGGTGCTTCCTGGCCGGACGCGGGGCATTGCCACGTCACATATCTCGGACATGGCCTCCTGGAACCACCCTGCCTCATCATTGACGTCGGCAGGCCTGTCCGGGGATGACACCCAGGCCTGCACGATCGAGGCTTCCAGGAGGAGCTCCCGGTCCAGCTGCTTCAGCGCCCAACGCGGACCACTTGGGGCCTGTTGGACTGGCGCGCTCGAGGGCTGGGTGGAGAAGTCAAACCGGATGTACCGGTGGTCGGAGTAGGTCTCCACCCCCTCCATGACACGCCAGTCAATGGCACGCGGCGACAGAGCAGGGCTAGCGAACGAGATGTCCACCACCGACTTGCCCCGCATCCGCACACACGTGGGGACCGAACCCCGATTTAGGACGACCAGGCCTGTCTCCAGAGCCCAGTCTTCCACCATCCTACCCCGCACACCTGTACGACGAGAATCCCAAGCCAAGTTCTTGGCATTGAAGTCCCTGAGGACAAGTACGGGGAGGGGATAACTTTCGACGACGACTGCTCTCAGCTCTGCAAGAGAGTTGTGGAGCTCGGCGAGAGATCGGTTCGGGGAGAAGTACACCCCCACAACGATGACTCCCCGAACCGTGCTGCTACGCACCCCTGAACCTTCAAGGGTCGGGGTACCGGCGGCGGCCGAAGAGATGATGGCCACTGAGCCGTTAAGGTCCGCCACCCAGTCCTCCCTAGGCCAGACAAAATACGGCTCTGCGACGACAGCGATGTTAATCGACCACTGCCCCATGCTCTGGAGCAACAGATCCTGAGCGCAGGCGCATTGGTTGATATTCGCCTGGAGGAAGCTTAATGGGGCCGTTATAGGCATTCCATTTCAGCTTCCTCCACGGGGCGCCCCTCTGCGGGCGTCGGGGTCGCGGCGGCGGCTGCGGCGACAGTGACAGCGGTGGCGGCGGCAGTTGCGGCTGCAGCGGAGGCCACAGAGGCGGTGGCGGCGGAGGGCCCTCCTCTACCCGCGGCCTTGGCCTTGGCGGGTGGCACGCAGGCCTTGCTTCCGGCCCGGTGATTGGCTGGCTTGCCGGTCGCCGCACATGCATCACAGTGCGGCGTGGCGCAGCAGGTCGCCGATATGTGTCCGGGCTGACAGCAGCGGAAGCAAAGGCCACTGCGGTCAACCTCCGAGGCGCATCTCACTGATACGTGGTGCCCCACGAGACAGCGATAGCACCTCAGAGGTCTGAGCTCCAGCAGCTTAACCTGCGCTGAGACCCAGCCCACCAGAAGCCTTCGGCCTTCCACTATGGTTTTGGCCGCCGTAACAGGGCAGCACACCGTAGCGGCATGCATACCCTGTTGGTCCGGACGTATGGCGCCTGACCTGACCTGGTCTGTAGTGCACCCCCCGGACCTGGCGACGGCGGCCACCAACTCCTCCTCCGATACCGAGTCGTCCAGACCCATGATGCGCAGGTCTGCGCATCTGACGGGCCTGAACACTCGGGCCTCGTCCGCGTCCAGAGACGCTCTGAGCTTCGCAGCCATAGCGTCCGCGGTCGCGCCACTTGATTCCCCGGGGACCTCCAGCATACGGGCCCCCGTCTGGGTGACTTTGAGCAAGAGGCCCCCGGTGATCCCGAGCTCCCCGAGATCCACCGCCTCCTTCGCCTTTGCGAGCAGATCGCGGTAGGTAACGCCCTTCTTTTCCGCGTCAGGCTGTAGTGTAATCACTACAGCTGCGGTCTTCGGGGCGCGGAGCCTAGCAGCGATCTTGCGCGCCCCGAACTACCGCTCCTGCTCTTTGACCTTTTTGGCTGCCTTCTTCCCCTTCTTTTTGTCCCCGACCACCTGCCAACCGGTTTCAGCGGGAGGTGTAGGGAGCTGGGGGGCGGTAACGGCGGCGGCAGCTGGCTTGCCGCTGGCGCTGGAACATTCGCCGCAGGCACTGGGACTGGTGCAGCCACCACCTGTGCTGCCGCCTTGCCCCTTTTCGCCTTCGTCTTGCCTCTCTTTCCCGTTGCCGGCTTAGCCGGAGCCGGTTCAGCCGGTACCGGATTTGCCGGAGCCGGATTTTCAGGGGGGGGGGGAGGGGCAACTGCAGCCCCTCCCGAGGGCTGGCTGGACGGCTCCGGCCTGGATGCGGCAGCCGTGGCCGCCGCGTACCAGACCGTTGCCGGCCTCGCCGCCATCTTGTTTGCCCCTAGGGGGGGGGGGGAGCAGGACGATGCCCTCCAGCACGGAGAACTGGTGCTGGAAGGCAGCCAGCTCCTGCCGGACCAGGTTCAGAACCTGGTTCTCCACCGGCATGGGCTGGCTTGGGCGCTGCGTCTGGGGCGCCGCACGAGAGGCAGGCTCACGTAGAAAGGTCAGGTCTGCGCGGAGCTTCTCATTCTCCTTCTGGAGAGTCTCCATGGCGGACGTCAGGCGGGCCACGTCCGCCCGCAGCTTCGCCACCTCGTCCGCATTAGGCCCGGCCCCAACAAAGTTGGCCTCCGCAGCCGCTATGATGGAGGCGGAGGCCCCGGGAATGGCCTTGAACTTCGAGGAGGGCTTTTGCTTGTAGGCCACGACCTTGATCGCGGTCTCCACCTCCTTTACGAATCTGGCCTTACGCTCCACCTCGGAGCCGCCAGTCGCACTCGTCTCTTCGTCTGATACCCGAGCCGCATCGCCCGGGTGGCGCCCCTCCTCGGCAAGCTTTGCCGCTCGTTCGGCCCTCTGATTGGCATTCCCCTTGCCTCTCAACCCGCCCCGCCTGTTGGTGGGAATTTTCCGGGCCGAAACCTCCTCTTCACCGGATAACGGCCCCTGGTCATCATCCCGCCTGGACCGCTTGCGGAAGAACTTACTGGTCTCCGCGGTCCCAAGCCCCACACGTCGGGAGCTCTCTGGGCCTCCCACGCTGCTCGATTCGGCGTCGGACTCTGTCCCCGCATCGTTCCTCCTCTCCTCTACGTTGCCGTTGTCGGCGGTTTTGGTTTTGGTTTTGGTTTTTTCCATTTTGTACCCACGAGTATGGGGGAATTAAAGGTCCACCTTGGCAGAGACCCCTGTACCAAGGTAAGCAGATTTAGAGGATTTATTACTCGCCAGGAGGTCTGTAGGTACCCTGGCGAGGAGCGCACTAGCGGCTGATTTGTTCATAGAACCCTGTCAGCCATCCATCCCCTCGCGGTGCGTCGCCGCTTGGGATTTGGAGTAACTTTTTATAGAGGTTTTCTCCCTCGCGGTCCGGGCGATTAAACCAAGACCCTCGGTCCCTATCAAAGCCGCGAGACATGATCCACGACACTTCGATACTGGGATTATGAGACCGACGGTGACAGCAAAGGATGAATCCTTCACTGTCTGCCCGGAGGCAGGGTAAGTGCACACCGAGCCCGCCCTCACTCCTCTGCTATGCCCTCTGCTGGTCAGAGGGTCACGCAGAGGAACGCACTGTTGGTCCGGGACGGACCCCACCCATGTCAGAATAATTAGCCGCGGCAGCAACATTCCCCAAGGAATAAGAATTTCTTCTCATTTCTCGAGGAATATTACCACCGCGCCCAGGGTGCACCGGCCCAGTAGCTGCTCTTCCCTCCAGACGTATCGAGAGGGACCCGCAACTACCAGGCACACGTGGAGGACTTCTGACTTCGCACCCCAGGGAATCAACCCTGAAATGGGCAGCAGCATCTTCCTAATAACGAATAAATGTAAAAAAACTGCTGTTGCCAACCCTCTTACTCTACTCTCTCGCTAGGTGGCAACTATGGCAAATATCCACCCTTAAGAAGCAATCTAGGGGGGAGGCTTTTTTAGCAGTGGACTTTAATAGGCTTTTACGTACGTACGTAGTTCGGTACACAAATACTTATTTCATTTGAGAAACTAACCATCGCAACCCATAGCTTAACCACTGAACTATTGAACCGACGAGATTTATATAACAACGACGAGAATTATATAACAGTTAGAAACTACTTTGAATAAAACAGAGATATATGTACTGCACTAATCACAAAGTCAATGTGTCCCAGATTGGTACAAAACAAAATGCTGAAATCCACTTAATTGATGTGAAAATATGTTTGTAGACATAAATGTTTGTGGTCACTATTATTGTTTTACTAATACAATTAGCAAAGAGAGCGAGTAAGCATTTATGTACCTATCTTAGCGTTTTAAAATACTTTAAAGTGATGGTATACACAAAAATTACATTGCAGTTTTCCGAACCAGTGCTAAATTAAAAAGTGACTATCAATAAGTAATATATAATCATTATATATATATATATATATATATATATATATATATATATATATATATATATATATATATATATATATATATATCTGAACTACATGGTAAAAGTTTTCGATGTCACCTTTCTTAGCATTTGAGTCCGGCACAGCTGTCTCCTTTACTATATCGATTCACATTAATTTATATTTTATTACAATTTCACGAAAAAAATACAATAAATCACATTAGTTACTACTACGTAGACGACCAAAATGCAAATGCGTTGTCACCCCTAAGCACTAAGATGGAATGCATACTTTCTAGTAAAAAGTTTTAATCTCTAGTTCTCACACTTACCATTAGAAACACAGTAGCATTAAGCTGCTATTTTACGCTGGTATTCTATGAGTACGTGGTCCTTCCCCGGTCACTATAATATATGTAGTTGTAGTGTGGCTCTAATACGTTCACTCAATACATTATAAACATAATTTCAAACGCAAAAAGAGTTTTACAGTAAGAAGTTGCCACTCAAGAAGCTTTATAAGAAATAAAATAATATATAATTTTATTTTACGCTGCAGACAGAATGTCTACTTCAAAAAAAACTGTCACTAACCGACTACCGATAAAAAGTACCAATGTACCAAGCACAACAAAATAAATAGCCCTATCGGACTGACTAAAGTAACCAAAGATAAATTACACTCAATTTACCTTTCAGTGACTCAAAGGCGACCGATTAGAACCTTATTACCGACACTGTACACAGTTCCCATGATTCACATGGCAGTCCGCCAGCTGACAAGACTGTGCTTTCGATGAAATTAATTTCTATAGGGCAATTAGATGTGCGTGCACTCGAAACGTAACAATCCGCTTTAAATCTTTGAATATTTACTACACTTCTCAGATTATTTCTGAGTTGAGGAAAGTTTATATATATCTCATTGATGCCGTCTATCTCGTTTATTAATTACGTATGGATGCCCTGAAGAAGCGTCATAAGAGAATCCCTACCCGACATCATCCCGTGGTTATCTAAGAGGTGACATATCGAAATTTACGAGTTATACGCGGTAAAGCCACGCTGCAGTTATACATAATATTATGGTTGTAGCACGAATGGGTCGGCTCGACCGGGGAAGGACCACGCTCTCACAGAATACCAGCGTAAAATAGCAGCTTAATACTGCTGTGTTTCGTATGGTGAGTGTATAGATCCGGAGACACTTTTTTAGTGAAAACGAGGCATTTCATCTTAGTCCTCAGGGGTGACAACGCATCTGCGTTTTGATTCTCAATCGAGGATAAATGTAGATGTCTATGGACCACAGCATCCACTTGCCATCAGGTGGACTGTGTGCTCACTTGTCACCCTTATTCTATATAAAAAAACAGGCAGCAGCATCTTACTAATAACAACTCAAAATAATTATAAATTAAAGTAACCATCCCGCCCGCAAACATGAAAAGTGTGGCAAATATCGTAACCCTATAAAGTAATCTAAAGGGGAAGCACACGTTCATACCTATGTTAATAGGCTGTCATGAATAAATTAATGAATGAAAACTAACCTCAAAGACATCCGTGTTCATAGAATGTAACTATGTTCAACAATTCGTAAAAAATATACAAAAATTAGTAGAAATGTTAACACAACAAAAAGTTCAACCAACAAGACATTCACCAAAATGTCATACAGACATTGTATAGCATTTAATGTTTAAAACATGTGTTAAACAACACATTGCAATTTTTTCCTTAACACCGCAATGTTTAACAGCAATACCATACCGAATAGAGTTGTATAAATAGCATTTCCATATAGAGACATATCGATAGATGCTCCGACGTGTCGATATATCTACAATAATTATCGACTATATATTGTTTACATTCAAACTCAAAATCAAAATGCTGCCTTGATAAGTTTATTGAACGGTAATCACAAATTGTCCTCCTAGTATGGATGGCAAAAATTAGCTCAACTGACCAATAAATAACACTAACAATAGAGTGATAAGTCCGTCAAGCTGTTCGATTCCAGATAGAAACGGCAATAAATTAAAGTGCGGGATGAGGTCGTGACAATAGAGTAAATTATAAATTTCTTTTTATCGAGTTTATTTCTTGATGGCCAGTAATTGCTTTCGCAATGACAGAACGTCTACTACGCAGTGTACTTTTATTTTAGACCTATCAACCGTCGTTTACTTCCTTAATTGACCCGTGTAATTGACTGGTAAAAATAAAAACCTAAACGGGACTATACGTGAGAATGTAAGACAAAAATTCTATGTTCCAATCCACAGGGTACAAAAAGCCAGTTTAAGTACAGGCCGTGAGGAATTTTATTTTAGTAATCAGAGGTGACAACGGATCTACACATCTTAATCTTCTTTGTTGAAAGTTGGCTGCAGATGTCCATGGACCGTGGTAGCCACTTACCATCAGATGGACTGTAAGGCCCGATTTACATTTCGAGAAAAGACAAGTGCGAGTGGCAAGTGCGTGAATTTAGGATTATCATTTAGTAGAATCATTAGTCAGTTGCACTTGCCACTAGCACTTGTGACTTCTCGAAATGTAAACGGGTTCATTTGTTATTTCAATTTTATTTAAGCTGGCTTTTTAAAATTTTCACTTTTGTATAATCTATAAATTATAGCGTCTTCCCACGAAAGTCAAAAATCTTAGGTTCGAATCCGCCATTCGACACTCGTCGATCGTCTTAAATCACTCCCAGTGAAAGCATTTAAAGCTTATTCGGTAGTAGCAGTGTTAACAGCACTGTATATTTTTTTTAAATTATGTCTGGTCTGATCATCTTATTTAGGTACCAAGCGCTAAGCACTTTAAAGGAAATTCTATAGCACGCAGCAAGAAGAGTTCGATCAAGGTGACATAAATTAAAATGAAACGCTTTTTAAACTGCGCTGCTTTATATGCTGCTTTTTATGATACTTGCTGGTGAAGGAAACCTTCGTGAGGAAATCTGATTTTCTTTGAAATAAAATATTTCGAGGACATATGAAACGAGTAACAATATACATACGGGACCCTATCGTGGCGGACTAACTGCTCCACGGCCCTCTCAGTAACGAGTGAAGGCCTGTGACCAGTTCTGAAACTTATATATAAAACTAGCGACCCGCCCGACTTCGCACTGGTGATTTCTGGATCGACAACAGCACCACCTACCGGGTCCATTGTAAATCTAAACCATTCACGATATCACGATTCACTTAATGACACATACACAAAATTTCATCAAAATCTGTTCAGCCGTTTATGAGGAGTTCAGTCACATACACACGGACAGAAGAATCATATATATATATATATATATATATATATATATATATATATATATATATATATATATATATATATATATATATATATATATATATATATATATATATATATATATATATAAAGATATCGTAATTTTACATTGAAGTAATAAATTAATTATCAATATTATTATTCTCCTAACCAAATACGATATAGGTTACAAATTGTGAACTTAGTTCATAATTTTTCATAGTATTAGTGTGTTTGTCACACACACGACACGACGAGCACACAGTCCACCTGATGGTAAGTGGATGCTGTGGTCCATAGGCATCTGCACTTAACCTCGATAAAGAATCAAAATGCAGATGCGTTGTCACCCCTGAGGACTAAGATGGAATGGCTCGATTCCAGTAAAACTGGTCTCCGGTTCTCTATACTCACCATACTAAACACAGCAGCATCAAGCTGCTATTTTACGCCGGTATTCTGTGAGAGCGTGGTCCTTCCCCAGTCGAGCCGACCCTTTCGTGCTACAACCATAATATATCTGCAGTGTTGCAACATTACTTGCAATTAATCAACCATTAAAAAAAACTCCGATAACGAAAAACAAAACAACACAATAAAAACAGAATAAAAACCCTCATTTGGAAACAAAATCAGTCCACATTTAAAACCGCTGATATATTTTTTATAAAAGCAAAACAAGTCTTTAACTGAGTAATTGAGGCGTATTTACGACCAGCAGATGGCATGAGGAATTGAACAGCAATTGAAGATAGTGCAGTTTTTTGATCCCACCTCCGATTTATGACGCTTGTGTCATCCTTGAAGCTTTTTATAGTTCACGTTCGTCTAGATGAAGTTTCTTCAAAAAATATATAGGAAGAGATAAGTTAAAAACCTTACATTGAAATAATACTAGTTTTTACGGATTTTATCGCATATACTAACTTTTTTATATACCCGTCTTTTCGAGCACTTTACAGCACCCATGGTCGCGGGGGGGTCTGTCGCGATAAAATCCGTAAAAGCTAATATTATTTAAATGTGTAGTGTTCGCGTAAATATAAGAAATCATAATGTAAACCTTACATTGAATTTGATAAGAACTTTAGTATTTCAATACAAGCATTGAATAAGAATTTAATTTCTCGCAAATACGCAATTTTGCTACTGTACTATTAAATTTTACGATAATTAACTTTTCGCAACATTACTCTGTGTTAGCTGTGGTTACCTATAACTGGGTGAGCACATTGCATGTTTCTCACAAAGCTTGGTTCTTGTTTTTAGTATTTGTGTATCAACTGTCGGTGACCCTTATAAATAAATAAATAAAAGACTTTTTTAATAACAGTGTTGTGATGGTATAAGAATATCCACCACCTCATCGTCCCGAGGGTGTCGTAAGAGGCGACAGAGAAAAAATAAACAGGAGGTGGGCAGCAGCATCACTCTGATAACAAGAAGGAGAACAGCAACGTATTCCTAATAATATCCAGAAAAAAAAACTGCTGTTGCCAACTCAACCGTGGCAACAAAATATGAGACAATCTATAGGGAGACCAATGTTCAGCATTGGACTTTGAAAGGATGTAATGAATTAATAAATTTCACGCATTGAATAAAATTAATTTTCGTTCTGCGTAAATCAGACTTTTTATAGAATGAGGGTGACAAACGTGCACACAGTCTACCTGATGGTAAGTCGATGCTGTGGCTCATGGACATCTACATTTATCTTCAATTAAGAATCAAAATGCAGATGCGTTATCACCCATGAGGACTAAGATGGAATGCCTTGTTTCCAGATAAAAGAGTCTCCGGTTCTCTATACTCATCATACGAAACACAGCAGCATTAAGCTGCTATTACACGCTGGTATTCTGTGAGAGCGTGGTCCCCGGTGGAGCCGATCCATTCGTGCTGCAACCACAATATAGCTGCAGCATAGCTGTATCACATAAAAGACTAAACCTAAACATTAATAACGTCAAGAAGTTCGGATAAACTATAACATCAGCATGTTGAATACCTAGAATGGTGTGTAATTACTCGAGTTGTTTATTCAAATTGCAGCAGTTACGAGTTCGAAGTGTCGCAGGGAATAGGTACGAATGGAATACCTTTTAAGTATATTTGCTTTTTTCGTATTTCCAACAAGCGGCACACTATCTCTATTTGTCAGTAGCTTCGCGAACATTTTGCTTACTTTATTAATTGTAAATAAGATATTTGACATTACAATTCAACATGCATTCGTGAAACGAATGTACTGGAAGGTTTTTATGTCTGTCTGTGGGTGGCCATGAATATAAAAGTCGTAAATGTGTATATAAATAATCAATCTCGTATGAAATAACTTGTTTCATATTATGTCTGTTCAAATTTTAAGTCCGGGATTTTTAATAAACTAAAGTTCTTTTTAATGTAGTCTTCATAGCATATATAATATCTATATTTACGGAAATCATTACAAGCTCGTGCATTTTCTTTCTTTTATACACGCTGCAGCTATATACTATGGTTGTGGCACGTATTTGTCGACTCGACCGGTGAAGGAGCACGCTCTCACAGAATACCAGCGTATAAAATAGCAGATTAATATTGAGTTTTGTTGTGCAACTTAATGCTGCTGTTTTTCGTACGGTAAGTGTAGAGATCCGGAAACCCTTTTTTACTGGAAACGAGGCATTCCATCCCAGTTCTCAGGGGTGACAACGCATCTGCATTTTATTTCTTAATCGAAGATAAATGTAGTTGTCTATGGGCCACAGCATCCACTTACTATCAGGTGGACTGTGTGCTCATTTGTCACTCTTATTCTATAAGAAAGCTACTTTCGAGACCACTATAACCCCTCTCTTCCATAAATGACAAGTAGGTACGTCTTTAGGTTTTTATTCATACGTCCTTGCAATTTTGCATGCCTATAAATAAATCTACTATAGTTTTAATTTGGTAAAGTCAGATTAGTGCCTTTTTTATCACTCACTGATCCACTGAGGGACTCACTCATCTAAAAGCTACACCACTTCTGGTCTAAGTGACTTAGAAACTTGATATTTTGCATCAAGGGTCCTCATTAGGCGCATGCAAGGGGAAAATTTAAAATAAAAAAATATTTGTATTAAATATAAGGATAAAACTTTTCTCAATTTAATGATATCAAAATAAGATGCGGAAAAGCCTCGAGAAATAAGTTGCTCTTGCCGCTCTTACTTTGTCAAAATTAATATCTTTAGCTAAAAAACTATATTTTGCAGTAATTTTTGTAAGTACCTACAAATCTGCTATAACACTCACAGCATAGATTAACTCAATGACTCACACGAAGAAATTTAAAATATTTATAAACATTAAAACCACCTAACTCAGGCTAAAACGCATTTAAATATTGTGTTAGAAAAAAATTATATTTATTGAACAAACAGATCATCAACATCATTGTATTGTATTAACAACTCAAAGGTTTTGTACAAACAATTAGCAAGAAACATAAAATATTAACTATAAGTACGTCCAAGCAAAACTAAACAATTAACAAAATTATATTGCATGCAAACATAAATTACTATTTTGTATTACTAATAGTGTAGCGAAGTAGTGAAAAGTTATTTCATATGCGTCGCTGGCTAATTTTTTTCTAATTCGGCTAATTTTCAAATTTGGAACGACATTCCTACTAGATTTGTGACGGACATGCTTAACTTCAGGTATATATAGTGTACTCTGTGCTTAACTTTCTTTAGACGCTACAGTAACAGCAGCTTGGTCATCCAAGATAGAGTCACAAGCTGTGAACCGTTCCAAATTTGAACAAAATTAGCCGAATATCCTAGGTTATTTTATTCGCCGTGTAGTGTAAAAATATCCAATAGCTCTTATCATCGCTTGACGTCACAACTACCGAAAATATCCTTGCTATGAGGCAATCTGTGAGGTAGACCTATGTTCAGCAGTAGATTTTTGATATGCTGTAACGTTAAACGTAATCACTAACTATCTTCATCTGTCCTTAAACAATACTGGAGATAAGCCGATTTTTAGTAGAAAATATAATCTGTTATTACCTTTTTTATAGGTTAGGGTGACAAACGAGCACACGGTCCACCTGATGGTAAGTGGTTGCTGTGGCCCATAGACATCTACATCTATCCTCGATTACGAATCAAAATGCAGATGCGTTATCACCCGTGAGCACCAGGATGAAATGCTTTTTCCAGTAAAAAGGGTCTCCAGTTCTCTGCACTCACCATACAAAACACACAACAACAACAGCAGCATTAAGCTACTATTTGACGCTGGTATTCACCTGTCTTGATATTTTACATTGAAACTCCAGACCGAATTTCGGTCACGGCGGCCGGCCCCAACAGAGACTAGCCATCAGCGCAGGACAGGATTATAGTGCCCAAGTGTATTTGCAAGCACAGGTGCACTCTCTATTCCCTCACTTTCATAATACGATGGGACGGTAAACCGAGACAACTGGAGAGAGATCAGGCGCAGGACCAACGAGGCACAAATTTGAAATACCACCAACTTCCTGACTTCGAGTTGCTTTTGAGAATTTCTTATCACAAAAACCCAATAATTTATTTTGGTCCGGGATTCGAACCCGGGATTCGAATCATGAGGTCATGATCAGCGACCGCGTTTACAACCACTAGACCAACGAGTCAGTATTAGTAATAGGCCGTAATAATCATGATGACTCCACGCCGCAGTTTCTTAGCAATGAGTATCGATTCGGGATTCGAACTCGCGGCATATTATCCCCTCACGGAACAAGTACTTTCATGATCTATAAATAATAATTCCGGGTCCGAATGTATGAGTACGTTCTTGTGAAGTTCATGTGAACTGCCTGCACGATACATGAGAAAATCTTAGTGGAGGGTAAGCTTTTTAAAAAAAAATGATACAGCAGGCTAACCCGTCAGCCAAGCGTGGCGAAATTCCCATATAAGGCATTCTATGAGGGACACTTGTGTTCAGCAGTGGACTTATATAGGCTATAATGGAAATATGGATGTAACCATACCATAAACAAACCTAATACCCTCCCTATCATTCCTCGTATGTCGGTAAAAGGTGGAACCACGTCATTTGCCATAATGCCACGACGAGCGGTTTTGAAATCGAATAATCAAATGTCTTCTTATGTCATGTTTACTTTCCAGAAAACTTACGTCCAATAAATCATAAAAATAAATTCAGCAATGACAACGAAAGTATGCACTTTAATTATACTACGGGGAATATTCCGACAGCGTCCATCATTAATTATTGATGATAAAGAGAAAAGCGGCTGACAAACGCAATTCGAACGTCGTGCAATCGACACCAGACGCTAATGAAGTGGTCCCAAATGCAGCACACCAAATACACTCGCCTGCAACTATAAGAACGCGTTTTGAAATTCAAATTCGCGCCATTTTGATTTCAATTAATTCGTTCGGTAGATTTTCACGTGGAATGTCACCTTTTTTCGGTTGTGTACAGAATCGTTATTTTTGAATTGATTACTTGTTCGTTTTATCAAACTGTTTTTTACAGACTATACCTCCAAATGTCCAATTAAGAGGAATCGGATGTAGGGCGACAACTAATGACTTAGAAAATGTCTTATTGCAGGCCGTGTAGTGGCGGTTGAGAGTACTCACTATACCATATCTTCCCGTGGGTGTCGTAAGAGGTGACAGAGGGAGACAGGCAGGAGATGGGCAGCAGCATCTTCCTGATAACAGCAATGATATAATAAAAAACTGCGGTTGCCAACCAGCTCGCCAAGCGTGGCAACTATGGCAAATATCCCCCCATGAGTAACGACGCAAACAAACGGCCCCCAGTCCCCGGCAGACCCGCTATTCCCGGCTACGTTCGCGACCATGGTAACGGCGGTGCAGGGGGTGCTAACAATCTCCGGTGGAGGTTCGGTTGCCACCTAGGACGACTCGACCTGGCAACATATAACGCACGCACCCTGAGGACTGACGAGAAGATACTGGAGCTGGAAGAAGAGGTCGACAAGTTGCGCTGGCATGTTATTGGGTTATCCGAAGTCCGAAGAGAGGGGAAGGATATAGTAATCCTCGAGTCCGGTAACTTGTTCTATCACTGGGAGGGCGACCATTTGTCTCAAGGAGGTGTCTGATTTATCGTCCACAAGTCTCTCGTCAACAAAGTTGTAAAGATTGGGAGTGTGTCGACAAGGGTCGCGTACCTGACACTCAAAATCACCAAACGGTATTCGCTGAAGGTCATACGGGCTTACGCACCAACCTCGGCACAACCCGATGAGGAGGTGGAGGAAATGTATGAGGATATTTCTAGAAATATCCTCATACATTTCCTCCACCTCCTCTATACTAGTAGTCTCTATAATAGTAGTGGGTTCTGGAGGAATGCATGGCTCTAAAGCCGTGCATTCCTCCAGAACCCAATACACGGTGTTGATGGGAGACTTTAACGCAAAACTAGGCACAAGAGAAAGCGGTGAGCTGAAGTTATGGAAATTTTAAGTAGGGCAATGGAAACTTAGGGACCAGCAGCTGGCCGACTTCATGGAGAAAGAGGGACTCTTTATGATGAACTCTTTCTTCCAGAAGCGGCCCCACAGGAAGTGGACCTGGTCGAGCCCCGACGGTTCAACAAAAAATGAGATTGACTTCATTATGACGACCAGACGCCAACTGTTCAGTGATGTCTCAGTGATCCGAATGGTGAAAACTGGCAGCGATCACCGAATGGTTAGAGGCACACTGAACCTAAACGTAAAGTTGGAGAGGTCTCGTCTAACGAAGCCAACGCTCCGTCCCCCTCGTGCTCTAATCCAGAATCCCGAAACCTTTCAGCTCGGGTTACGGAACCGCTTTCAGGGCCTAGAAGATTGCAATGCAGTGGACGATATGAATGACAAGCTCGTGGAAACTGTCCATGCGGTCGGAGCTAAGTTCTGCAAGACCGGCTGCAGAAGAACACAAAAGCTCTCCGATCACACTCTTAATCTCATGGCTGTTAGACGGGAGATGAGGCTGCAATCGTCAACAGATTTGACAGCATACAGGCAACTGAACAGACAGATCTCCAAATGCATGCGTCGAGAGTTACGCAAATTTAATACTGCTTGTATTGAAGAAGCGATTGAGCGTAACCAGGGCTCCAAAGTCTTTGCCAGAGATCTGTCTGCCAGAAAGAGCCAACTGTCAAAGCTGAAGACTGAGTGTGGCAGCATCGTTTCCGGGACACCTGAGATTCTGAGTGAGATTGAGAGGTTCTACGGGCAGCTGTACACATCAAGCAAGTTTTATCCTACACTATTCCGATGATATCCCGGACGTCAGTCTGAGCGAGATTAGAATGGCTCTCCACCACCTTAAAAACGGTAAGGCCCCGGTCGAGGATGGAATTACAGTGGAGCTTCTGAAAGCGGGTGGAAAACCGGTACTTGAAGTCCTTCAGAGGCTCTTTAATTCCGTTCTCCATGGTGGCACTACTGCGGAGGCGTGGTGCAGAATTGCGGTGGTCTTGTTCTTTAAGAAAGGTGACAACGCCCTCTTGTAGAACTACAGACCGATATCGCTTCTGAGCCGGGTCTACGTGCTGTTTTCGAAAGTCATTACGAATCGTCTCGCACGCAGACTCGACGACTTCCAGCCTCCCACACAAGCCGGTTTCCGAAAAGGCTTTAGTACTATAGACCACATGCATACCCTTCGGCAAATAGTACAGAAGTCCGAAGAGTACAATCTGCCACTTTGCCTGGCGTATGTGGACTATGAGAAAGCCTTTGATTCCGTCGAAATTTGGGTGGTGCTACAGTCTCTTCAGCGGTGCCAAGTTGACTGTCGGTATATAGAAGTGCTGAAGTGTTTGTATAGTAGGGCTACGATGGCTATCCGAGTACAGAACCAGAATACGAAACCTATCCAACTGCATATACGTGTAAGACAGGGTGACATTATTTCCCCGAAACTCTTCACCGCTGCATTGGAAGACGTTTTCAAGCTACTGGACTGGAAAGGATACGATATTAAGATCAATGGCGAGGACATGGCCGACGATATAGTCCTTAATGTAGAATCGCTGGAGGACTTAAGCACTATGCTCAATGACCTCAATAGTGCCTCCCAACGGAGAGGTCTTAAGATGAACATGGACAAAACAAAGATCATGTTTAATGTCCATGTCACACATATACTGGTAGTTGTTGGGAGCACTAAGCTCGAAGTTGTTGACGAGAACGTTTACCTGGGACAAGTTACCTGGGAGAGGTCAATCGACGGATTCAACTCCGCTGGGCAGCGTTCGGGAAATTACGACACATCTTCTCGTCAGGTATACCTCAAAACCTGAAAACTAAGTTTTACAACCAGTGCGTGTTGCCAGTGATGACATAATGAACTGAGACGTGGTCCTTCACTGCTGGCCGTATGAGGACGCTCAAAGTCGCTCAGCGGGCTATGGAGAGGGCTATGCTCGGAGTTTCTCTGCGTGATAAACTTAGAAATGAGGATATCCGCAGTAGAACCAGAGTGACCGACATAGCCCAATGGATTAGTAAGCTGAAGTGGCAATAGGCTGGTCATATAGCTCGAACAACCGACAACCGTTGGGGAAAAAAGGTTCTCGAGTGGCAGCCTCGTACCGATAGACGAAGTGTAGGGTGACCTCCCACTAGATGGAGTGACGACCTGGTAAGACATGCAGGAAGTCGATGGATGCATGTGGCTCAGGACCGTGCTTTGTGGCATACCTTGGGGGAGGCCTATGTTCAGCAGTGGACTTGTGAAGGGCTGTAATGATGATGATGACACTAAATTTTCATAAATATATTGTGATGTCAAAGTTAAAATGCTTGTTTATTTTTTAATTTTCTCTGAAGAATTCTTTACAATTTAAGTTATAAATTGCGAATCAATAATGGGATTTTATATACCATTATTAATTCGCAATAACCCACGAGATCTCCTTTTTTTCGGTGATTGCGTTTCGCTGTTATCACTAAAATCAATTTTTTTTATAGAAGAGTGGGCAAACGATCATGCGGCTCACCTGATTGTAAGTGACTATCACCATATATGTTGCAGATGCGTTGCCGGCCTTTTAGAAAGGAGTAAGCTCTTTTCTTGAAGGTTCCTAAGTCGTACCGGTCCGGAAAAGTCGCCGGTGGTAAACAATTCCACAGAGAAGCGAGGAAGAAAATTCCTGTAGTGGTTGGTGGTGTAAGAAAATCCACTACCTGATATCGTTCCGTGGCGACAAAGGGAAACAAACTAGGAGCAGTATTATCTTTCTAGAAACAATTCAAAATAATACAAAACTGCTGTTGCAAACCCACCCGCCAAGCGTGGCAACAATGGCAAAATCGTATTGTTACGAGCTTGAGGTTCGTGACAATAAAAATTGCCGATAAAATTACCTAAATTAACACTTAAATTTACTTTACACAAATTAAAACTTAAAACACTAATAATTAAACACACTAATTCACTCAATTCTGCTCCGAAGCTTCGCTCGTATCGCCAATTCAATACTGCCTCGATCGCATCTTGAAGCGCCTATTTATATAAATTAGCAAAATATCCAGAATGTTCAAGTAAACACGCGCAACCGGTAACCGAGAGCTCGAGTTTTAAACTCCAAGAAGTTTAGTTCTTCGGTTCGAGACTAGATGGCGCTAGTGCCGCCGATTTGAGCGCGTAACACTGCCCCCTCCTAAGACATGCTCGTCCCGAGCATTATCGGCCCCATAATAACGCGCTAGGTGATCCACATGGATGATCTTAGGAGTCCCTCTTGCGCCTTTCTGTATCCGTTAGGTTACATCGTTGATCCTGGTCACAATCCGGTACGGGCCGTCCCATTTAGCTTAAAGCTTAGGAGATTTCCCTTTGCTGCGGACTGGATTGTGCAACCACACAAGTGAACCTTCGTCGAACCCTTTGTTGTTCATTTTGCGGTCATACCGGGTTTTCATCTTTTCAGACATTTGCTGGCCCGATTGTCTGACGTGCTCATAAACGTCATTCATTTTATTCCGCAAGTCATTTGCATAATCGGTTATAATGCGTGGAGCATCAGGTGGTATCCCGGTGATCAGGTCTGCAGGCAGCCGTAATTCTCTTCCAAAGTTTGCGAAAGCTGATGTCACTGCTGTACTTTCGTGAACAGCGCTTCGATATGACAACAAAAACGGTTGTATGTGCTTGTCCCAATCTCGTTGCCGATTGTCTACAACTTTTGCTAGGTACCTCTCCAATGTCTGATTAAATCGTTCTACCATTCCATCATATTGCGGGTGATAGGAAGTCGTTCTTGTTTTATGAGTACCCATAACTCGGCAAGTTTCCTGGAATATTTGAGACTCAAAATTCCTTCCTTGATCGCTGTGAATCTCTAAAGGTACACCAAAACGACAGAAGACTTCATAAACTAGCTTATCAGCAACTGTTGAAGCTTCTTGATTTGGAATGGCGAAGACTTCTGGCCACCTAGTGAAGTAATCCATCAGAACCATGAAATACTTGTTACCGCTTTCACTCTCCGGAAACGGCCCCGCCACGTCAATGGCTATTCTCTCCCATGGTGCACCAACATTGTACAACTTCAATGCACCTCTACTACGAGTCTGAGGTCCCTTTACAGCCGCACAACTTGTACATTTGCGACACCAGTCATCGACATCGTTTCGACAGTGGACCCTGTAAAACCGTTCTCGGATCTTCAGTAGAGTTCGTTTAACTCCCAGATGGCCTCCTGAATAATTATTATGGTACAGCTGTAGAACATCCGGTACTTTAGCTTTAGGGACAACCATTTGTGAATGACAGCTGTCTCCCCGAACATTTTCCCATTTACGGCACCGAACTCCATCCTGAAGCAGCAAGCTGTCCCACTGGGCCCAATAGCTTTTAGTGGTCGAACTCATCGCTGAGACGTCGCTCCACTTGGGCTTGGGAGCACTGGCCTTCATCCATTCCAGGATCGGCTTGATGTCCGGATCTTCCTGCTGTGCACATTGAAAGCTGTCCTTCCACTCGTTGCTGAGGTGGTCTGCCCTGAGCATCCTCACGGATACCACTTCCTTACTCTCTTGCCTAGTACAATGTTTGCAATCTTCAGGACAAGGTCTTCGTGATAATGCATCTGCGTTGCCATGAGATTTCCCGCTGCGATGTTCGATCTCAAAGTCGTATTCCTGCAGTAGTTCAATCCACCTCGCAACTTGTCCTTCTGGATTTTTAAACTGCAATAGCCATTTTAGTGCAGGATGGTCAGTTCGTAAGTGAAATTTTCGCCCCAGAAGATATTTGCTAAAATGCTGCAACGACTTTACCACAGCTAGCAATTCGCGTCTTGTGACACAATAGTTCCTTTCCGGTTTTGACAACGACTTGCTGAAGTACGCTATCACGACCTATTGGTCACCATTCCGTTGAGACAACACACCGCCAAGTCCTATATCACTTGCGTCTGTGTCAACTATAAATTGTTTGCTTGCATCAGGGTATCCCAAAATAGGTGTTTTGCACAGACAGTCCTTGAGCTCCTGGAATGCGATATTATAACTTTCATCCCAGCAGAAATGTCGCTTCTCCTCGGTTAGCTTATGCAGAGGTTTGGCTATATCTGCAAAGTTCTTCACAAATCGCCGGTAATAGGAGCGCAAACCAAAAAATGCTCTAACCTGCGTCTTGTCTTTCGGAACCGGCCAATCCTTTACAGCTGCGATTTTCTCCGAATCCGTGCGGATACCTTCTTCCGACACTACATACCCCAAAAAGTTGACTTGCCGTTTGAATAGTGAACATTTCTTCGGACTCAGCTTGAGATTGGCACTCTGAATCTTCATGAGCACGCGTCCTAGGTTTTCAAGGTGTTCCTCAAACGTACGGCCCACGATGATATTGTCATCCAAGTAGACCAGAGAGGCATCGCCAATTAGCCCGGTAAGTACAAGTTCCATCAGCCTTTCAAACGTTGCTGGAGCATTGCACAACCCAAACGGCATTACTTTGAATTGCCACAGACCCTTTCCCGTCGAGAACGCAGTTTTCTCCTTGTCCTTAGGGTCAATTTCAACTTGCCAGTAGCCACTTTTTAGATCCAGCGTGCTAAACCATTTTACTCCTGTAAGCATGTCCAACGTGTCATCAATTCTTGGCAAGGGATAGCTGTCCTTCTTTGTAACGTCGTTCAGATGGCGGTAATCAACACAAAACCGCATGCTGCCATCCTTCTTCTTTACCAGCACCACGGGTGAACACCATGGACTAGATGAAGGTTCAATAACACCATCCTTCACCATTCCCTCAATCATGGTTTCCACTTCCTTTTCACGTGCTACCGGCAATCTTCTTGGCCGCTGACGGATAGGCAATTCCTCTCCTGTGTTTATTTTGTGTTGAACTAAGCCAGTCTTTCCTATGTCAGCATCGTTTGACGAGAATACATCGGCGTACTTGAGTAACAACTTCTTCGCCTTGACCAATTCGTTCGGGGAGAGAACACTGCGACAGTCTTCCAAAAGTGTGGTCACTCTCGTTTCTGAATCCTTGCTGGGGGTCCCACTCGATATATATTGGCACCGACGTAACCAATCCACTTCCTCACAAGTGCCAACCAGTGTGCCTTTTTCTATAATCTGTTCCCGGTCGCAAAGGTTCAGCACACGTATTCTTGAGATGTCAGTGGTTCTGACCAAGGTTCGAGCTACTTTCCATGGAAGGTCATTGTTTACCCTTTCCACAAGTACACAACGGTGAGCTTGCCCAGCGTTTCGGGGAAGACTAACCGGAACAATCGTTTCCGATCTCGGCGGAACAACAATCTTCTTAATGCTGTACACGTTCCCTGGTAACGCACCTTCCATAAAAAGTTCCTCCTGTCCACATTTCAAAACACCTTGCTTAACGTCGATCTCACAACAATTATTCCTCATAAAGTCTAGGCCTAGGATGCAGTCGTCCATTATATCAGCCACGATGACATTATGCAGGTAGTTCACGTTGCCAAGCTTCAACTCCATCTCCTTCTCTCCACGGACGGGTATACGCTTACCGGTGGCTGTTACCAAATTAATGCGTTCACGGTTGTATGCGGAGTCCCCAAGGAACTGACTTATAAGTTAGGAACTAACAACCGTACGAGAGGCTCCAGTGTCTATGGTCAGTTTACACGGCATTCCGTTGACCTCGCCCTTGATGATTAGACTGTTCCCATCATGGGTTTGTGAGATCGAGATCCTTGGGGCTCTTTTAACATCAGCCAGCACCCGCCCCGCAGTTCTGGCTTTTACTCGTTTCCCTGCTGCTGCTGGGCGGTGCTGTTGGCCGCACTACCCTCCTGGGATCGTTCACCTACCCTTTCTAGGGTTCGCTTAGGGCAGCTGGATCGAAGATGGCCCCTTTCCCCACAGCCATAGCACCTAAGGCTGTATCCTTTGTTGCAGTCACGAACTGTAGCTGCTGCAACCTCCCTGACGCGATGGGAACGATGATCCTGCCGCACGGCTTCTACCTCCAGTGCATGGGCCAAGGCGTCGTTAAGCGTCTCGTGGTGCCCGAGCCTCACAGCAGCTCTGACTTCCAGGTCGTGGATGCCGTCGATGAATGTCTGCACCAGGTTCCCTTCAATGAGCGCAGGTACAGACTGGTATGCTTTTCGAACCATCTTCTCCACCTCAAGGGCCCACTGCTGCAGGTTTTCGTTGCTGCGTTGCACGCGATCTTTAAGCTGCGCGCGAAAGACGTGTTCCAGGTGAGCGTCACCATATCTCGCCTCCAATGCCTCAAGGAGCTGCTCGTAGGTCACTTTCTTACCGACAGCTTCCAACACGGTTAAGGCTTGGTCGCGCAGGCCTAAGGTGAGTGCAGTCATGGCCTGGCTTTTATTCCAGCCGTTTGCCTCCATGACGGCCTCGAACTGGATTTTGTAGGCCGACCAGGAAGAAGTCCCGTCGAACGGTGGTGCCTTGAACCCACGTAGCGAAGGTGTAGTAGCTACTGCGGGGGCTGCAATTCCATCTCCAAGTTTGAGTTCATCCAGCGTTTTCTTAACTTGGTTGATTTGGGTCTCAGCTTCCGACAGGCGGTTTTCATGTTGAGCAACCTTATCCTTCACCCCCCTTATCTCTTTCCCGAAGGTAGCGTGAAGGTCCTTCATGAGAAGCATCTGCTCTTCCCTATCGCGTTTGAGCTGCTTTTCTAAGCGACGGGCCTATTCCTCCTGTCGGCGGGCCTGTTCCTCCTGTCGGCGGGCCTGTTCCTCCTGTCGGCGGGCCTGTTCCTCCTGTCGGCGGGCCTGTTCCTATTGCTGCTCTTTCAACTGACTGGCCTGTTCCTCCTGTCCGCGCTTCAGCTGCTCTTCAAACCGACGAGCCTGTTCCTCCTGTCGGCGGGCCTGCTCCTGCAGCATCACCATCAGGGCGCCTAAATCAGGTGCTGCAGATGCAGGAGCTACTGACGGACCGGCCTCCGTTGCCGGCCGCTGGCCCTCCGACGTCTGCAGCGTTGCACCACCAAATCTTCGTTGGTCCGTCTCCTGCTGGCGTTGACTTCGGGTACGGACACCCTCCGTTTCCTCCTTAGGTAAAATCGGCATTATTTTATCCCACTTCTGACACCAATTGTTACGAGCTTGAGGTTCGTGACAATAAAAATTGCCGATAAAATTACCTAAATTAACACTTTAATTTACTTTACACAAATTAAAACTTAAAACACTAATAATTAAACACACTAATTCACTTAATTCCGCTCCGAAGCTTCGCTCGTATCGCCAATTCAATACTGCCTCGATCGCATCTTGCAGCGCCTATTTATATAAATTAGCAAAATATCCAGAATGTTCAAGTAAACACGCGCAAGGTACCGAGAGTTCGAGTTTTAAACTTCAAGAAGTTTAGTTCTTTGGTTCGAGACTAGATGGCGCTAGTGCCGCCGATTTGAGCGCGTAACAGTATCTACGTTCAGCAGTATACTTTTATAGGCTGTAATGGATGGATAGCAAAAAACAAGAAACTAAGGAGTTACTTAACTTAGGAATAGTGAGAAAGGTTTTCTAGGCAAACCTTTCTCGCTATTCTATGTAACAGCCAATATTTATCAAGCTTACCATAATATCAAATTTTTGCTATGTATTTAACGTAAAGAATCAAACTTTTGAATATTTTCAGTGCAGTTTTGTTAATCATCAAAAAGAATGATTTCTTATATTTACGCGAACACTACACATTGAAATAATACTAGTTTTTACGGAATTTATCGCGTATATTTAACTTCTTAATACCCGACGTTTCGAGAGCTTTACAGCACCCATGGTCACGGGAAGGACTGAGATGTTTAACGTCCAGATGTCATAGTTAACCGCGGTTACCATAGATTAAAATTTAATCCTAATTTCAATAGAGAAGACGGCTGGGTGCTACCATCTGCTTGGGATCCTATAATAAATAAAATTAAATCCCAACCCAAGCATACAACTGCAAGGCTTCATGATACCATAAGTACATACTGTTTAGATCGGAACAAAAGTTAAATTTTAATCTATGGTAACCGCGGTTACTATGACATCTGGACGTTAAACATCTCAGTCCTTCCCGTGACCATGAGTGCTGTAAAGCTCTCGAAACGTCGGGTATTAAAAAGTTAAATATACGCGATAAATTCCGTAAAAACTAGTATTATTTCATCAAAAAGAATATAACCACTACGTTTAGCAATGTTTTATAAATGATTTCTTATATTTACGCGAACGCTACACATGATTAAAACTACTTTTACGGATTTTATCGCGTTTATTTTTACTTTTTATTTTTAATTCCCGACGTTTCGGGCGCTTTCCAGCACCCATGGTCACGGGGGACTGAGATGACTGACGTCCCGATGTCATTATTAAACCCGGAGTACCTTCAGCTTTTTTAATGACATACCATAAACAATAATTAAAAAAGCTGAAGGTACTCCGGGTTTAACAATGACATCGGGACGTCAGTCATCTCAGTCCCCCGTGACCATGGATGCTGGAAAGCGCCCGAAACGTCGGGAATTAAAAATAAAAAGTAAAAATAAACTCGATAAAATCCGTAAAAGTAGTTTTAATCAATGTTTTATAAAGTTAGTTTTTTCATATTCTTCATATTATACTAAATTTGGTGATGTGATTGATACGTTCTCATTATATGTTTGTTGTCAGTAAATAAAAATGGTAACATAAATACAAGCTCTAGAGTGGGCTATTTTCGGAGTTTCCTCGTGGTATATTTCCTAACGAAGATATCAGCAGTAGCGCCAGACTTACCGACATAGTCCAACGGGTTAGTAAGCTGGAGAAAAGAACCGACACACTGGGGAAGATAGGAGTAGTTTCTTGAGTGTGTGTGGGTGTGAATAATATAAAATATGTATGAAAAATAAATCGCACTAACTTACCGTAAGAAAGCCTGTTCACTCTTGTCTTGAAGACATTCAGTTTGGTATCAGTTGGAAAGACAGACGTCGGCATATTTCACTTCATGTCGTAATTAATACAAAAAACGACGCAAACCTCGAAAACTTGGTTTGAATGCGCGAAATTTCGACAACAAGACGGTGAAGGTTTCGACCACCTGCTTGTTCTATGCTGGAAATGGGAGGGAGGAGTTAAGGCATTTAATTCCTGCGCACAATAAATCAAAACTTTAAATTGCATTGACTGCTTTAGTGGAATTACTATTCTTTGAAGTTAGCTTGCCCGTTAAACGAACACTCAATATGAAAAACGAAAAAAATGACGCTCTCAATGTGTTATGCATAAAATCAATAAATATAAAAGCCAGTTGAAAGAATATTCTTATTTCTAAAAAATTGTTAATATGGATTGACAAATAGCTTAGCGATGGCAACTATAGTACACTTTAGGTAGAATGTCTGTAATTAAGAAAATACGGAACACTTATTCGATAAAAGTAGTTTTTATATTAAAGTAATTATGATATAAATTGATAAGGTTTGTCACGCATTACATTCGTGGCACTCAAAATAACCAAAGTTAAAAACTTGTTCGTTACCATTAATAACCAATAAAATAATTCACATCACAACATCAATTTTCTATATAAGTACAACCGGGATCAAAGTTTCGTGTTTGACATAACAAATTTTTTATGCAATTTTACTGTATTTCTGTGTACTTACCTAATTTGGACCAAAGTGTATTCACATAGTCAAAGACTTCGATATAATTAAAGCGATACATCAATTCATAAAAGTTTCAGCTTGTGATATATCGTGACAAGTGATGCTTATGCATTACAACTCGACACATTTTAATACATATTTCATAGCGTAAGAAAACGTATAAAAATTCTGCAGAAACTGTATTGGAGATACGCAGGTGTCAAAAAATATTCAACGATTGCCTGCCTCCAAAAGGGTTCCTCGGCGTAACAGGTTCTGAGGTTCTTAGGTCGAACTTTCGTACTGATATTAAGACTATATATAGTTGCATATACTGTGTTTACTGTTTATAAGTTTAGCTTAATTTAAATATGAAAAAATAATGAAACGACATATATAGAATATGTCTAACTCTGTAGATGTTTCTCTATAAATATATGATAATAAATTATTAATGTCTTCAACAGCAAGTTAAAACAATGAAGTGAATTTGTTCCGATGCACATATCCATAGGTATGCAAGATACTGCAAAATTACGAATAAATTATGATCGTTGTTAGTTATGAAATATTAAAAAGCAAATATAAGAAATATGTTTTAGTATTTTCAGCTACTATGATGCATTAGCACAAGATTTAAATATTTCTGCGACATAACTTTGAACCGATTTTTTTTTGTTTTGAACTGAGCTTCCTCTGATCTGAGAACAAACGCTTTCTCTTTCTTCAATTTCCCATTATCTGGGATAATGTCTACGCCTTTTCAGTAAAGGTTGATAATGAACTGAACCTTGTGCACAACATCTTTGTTATCATAACATCCAAATTTTATTGGAAGTTGTCAACTGTCTGAGAAACATCAAGGACGGAAATATATCACGTATCAAACCAAAATCTGTGTAGAAATCTCGCGGAAAATATATGAAATAAAATGTTAATTTTGCAATTTGATAACATTTTGTCTTTAGCCAAGGAAGTTCCTAATTCAAATAGACTTGGGATTAAAGTTACCATAAATATTTGAACTTCGACCGGGACATTTGCAATAGAAACGGGTCATACCGTGGATAATTAAAAAAAACTCGTTTCATATTATAGAACATATTTTTCAAGAATCATCCATCCTAATTTCCTGAGGCTTACTCCTATTCCTCGATACCATTTTCTTTACCCGCTTCTAGCGTATATACCGCAATTACGTGCCTTCTTCTTGTTATATTTAACCTCATTAAAAAGAACGATACAATTTTTTTACAATCTGAAGCACATTTACGACTTAGCTTTTTTTACGTAAGTAACGGGACAACTCGCCAGGACTCACTGACAACGCTTCAAACCAGGACATGTCCCAGCGTACCTTTAACGTGTGGCAGCCCCCCTTTAGATTTAAATTCACAGAGTAGGCTTATTCCAAACCAGAGGTAGAATTAAAACATTACTTTCTTGAAGTATTATTTTTTAATCTATTTGAATAAAACTTAAAGTGTGTTGTGTAGAAATAATCCAACCCACAAATTTGCCAAGATAATGATTCAGACAACCTTTTTTTCTGTTTATTTCCAACATATAAATAACAAGTAATTTTTATTAAATTTTCTGTAAAAATGATATACATAACATGATATAATAGTCAATTATGTATAACCTTTTCCGGTGGTAGGTTGAAACATTTCTGCACAACACCGTCCAACTATTCTATTCTCTTTGATCCCCAAAATGACATGACATTTGATTATAATCTGGGATCTCTTTTTTACGTGGTAGAGCCATGCTGCAGCTATATTGTGGTTGCAGCATGAATGAGTCGGTTCAACCGGGATTAGGAACACACTCTGATAGAATACCAGCGTAAAATAGCAACTTAATGCTGCTGTATTTCGTATGGTGAGTGTAGAGAACCGAAGACCCTTTTTACTAGAAACGAGGCATTGCATCTCAGTCCTCAGGGCTGGCAACGCATCTGCATTTTGATTCTTAATTGAAGATAAATGTAGATATCTATGGGCCACAGCATCCACTTACCATCAGGTGGACTGTGTGCTCGTTTGTCACCTTTATTCTATAAATAAAATATCTATTCATAAAGGAATATATAAAAAAAATGTTTTATACTTTACTTTTTTTTATGTATTATAATTGGTCAAAAGTATCCGAATATGGGATTTTTCAAACATTTAAAAATTCATAACTCCGTAAATATTAACTTTATCGTAAAAAGTCTTAGGATCTTCTTTATTCATATTTTATCAAGGAATATATAAAAAAATGTTTTATACTTTACTCTTTTTTTATGTATTTTATTTGGTCAAAAGTATCCGAATATGGGAATTTTCAAACATTTAAAAAATCATAACTCCGAAAATATTAACTTTATCGTAAAAAGTCATAGGATCTTTATTCATATTTCATCAAAGAATATATTAAAAAAATTATACTTTATTCTTTTTTTATGTATTTTAATTAGTCAAAAGTATTCGAATTTGGTATTTTTCAAACATTTAAAAAAACATAACTAAGAAAATATTAACTTTATATTAAAAAGTAATAAAATCTTTTTATTCGTATTTTTTCCAAGAATATTAAACATTGTCCCGTTTGAAAATAATAATTCCCCTCAAATTGAAAAAAATCGTTTTAAACAGTATGGCACCAATTTGCCCCGCGGCAACATGCATTTTTATCATCAGTCAATCATCAAATAGGTGGAGGTGGAATAGTTTTCGGTACTTATATGCCGATTCCTCCTGGACTGGATTGCCTACCTGAAAGATTTATACTACGGTTTTGATATGAAAACAAACGGTTTAAGTTTTTACATCTCCGACTACAATGTGTGCACAATACAGTATTGCATATTTTATAAAGCGTGACTGGATAATCCCCATATCGATTTTCACTGAATTATACTTTAGAAACTAAACAAAGGAACCAACTTGACTCATATCACCTCAATTATACCTAGGAGATGGTAAAGCAGTTATTATATTCTCGAAATCGATTTACCGAATGATGAATAAATCGGAAACCGGACTTAAGTCGAAGTGACTGTGTAATTAGGTTCCGCCCGAATGGACGGTGACCATACGACCCTGCGCAAAATGACAACGTTGCCGTATTTTAAGTCTTAATTCGGGGTTTGAGCATGCGAAAATTGTAGTGCGGATTGAGATCGGCGACATACAAACTGTAGAAATGTCTGTCTTTGCAAAAGGTCTAGGGTTATAAAAAAAAAGTAACTGCCAATAAAATCTAATAATATCCTATTTTGATTTTGTTAGTTTTTAATTTTGTTGCATTGACAAGTTGCTTTTGATATTTATTTTATTAAAGGTCGATGTTATACAGAATAAAATAAATACAACGCAAACAAATTAAAGATCACAATTTTTTAAATGAAATGGTTCAAATGTTTCACTTTTATATTCAGTCGCATTATAATTTATTGAATAAATAGCTCTTATTTGAAGCAGCCCTAAGCTTATTATTTATGTTCTTTTAAATAATGAATGTGCCAAATATAGACACAGCTCAATGCTGAGGCAATTGACATTGAAAAACATCCTAATTTCAATAGAGAAGGAGGTTGGGTACTACCACTTGCTTGGAATTTTGTAATTAACAAAATTAAACTAGCATACGCTTGGGTTTAGTTTAATAAAGTGGTATCTATCACCGCAAGACTTCAAGACACAGTAAGTTCATTCTGTGTAGATCAGACAATAAATAATGATTAAAAAGCTAAAGGTACTCCGGATTAACATTGACATCGGGACGTCACTAACCTTAGTCCCCCATGACCATGGGTGCTGGAAAGCACCCGAAACTTTGGAAATTAAAAATCATGTAAATTAAATGCGATGAAATCCGTAAAAGTAAATTTAATCAATGTGTAGTGTTCGCTTAAATATAAGAAAACATCAACTTCGGCTTTACATTTTTACCATATATCGTTTCCACTAAGAATGGTCTCCGATTCTCTACACTCACGTGTAATGCACAGGATTATTCTGCAATAGCCGGCCAAATTTGCAGAGAACCTTCGGAATAAGTAATATAGGCAAATGATGAAGAAAAACTAATTTAAAAAATCTCTAACATTTTGAATAATTTTTTTTTATTTAAAATTTTAAAAATGACGCTATGTTTAAGGTTTAATGCGTGGTAATTTCAAATAAAAGTAGAAGCCCCATTCTCTCGTATTTTCATAAACTGTATATTTATATATTTGAACTTAAATTAAATATGACCACTCTATGAAAAATAAGCTTGTATATAGGTTCATATAAAGCACAAAAGCATTAAGTTGCTATGTAGAGCTTGTATTCTGTGAGTGTGTGGTCTTTCCTTGGTCGAACTGACCCATACATGCTACAACCACAATAGCACTGCAGCAATATAATACATACGTCGAAGACCCACATCATGCTCTACCACATTTGGAAACATGGTATTGTTTCGCTAATTGATTACAGCCCATTAAAGTCCACTTGCTGCACATAGGTCTTCCTAAAGATTAACTCTTGATAGAATCCACTTGCCCTTAAGGGGAAATATAATGTCAAATGGCTTAGCAAGATCCTTCGTTATGCCAAAAATATTGCAGCATTAATTTTGAAATAAATATATGGTAAAGTTGAGAATTAATGTTAGTGATTATGTTAGACGAAAACACGATTTCGTAAAATTTTCTCAATAGAAAAAAATCCAAAGCTACCTCCAAAATAAATAATAAACCGCTGTTATTCATAAAATACTTTAAATAAGATCATGAAACTTTGCATACTAACTGAACTAACTATAAAGCAGTGCTTATGTTATTTACTTTTTTTAAAATACCATTATTTTCACTGTAAAAAGAAATTACCTAAACTATCGGCGTCTTGAGCTTGAGTCCTGTCGCCCCGTTAGTTAGTATCGCTTAGGCTTTTGAAGGGAGAAGTTGTGTCGCTTACGATCAAAATTTACATTACGTAACAGTACGACGTAAAATTAAAATGGGAAATAACCGTGATAAAAATAAGAAGCGACTGGCTTGGCTTTAAGAAACAGGCATAAATATGATAAAACTAATGAAATAAGTGTCTAACGACCTTTCTACTTACAGTATTAGTGATTACAAACATTTCGGTACATAGCATACGACGCGCGGGCAAGTGGGGACGAAATTAGAATTTGAGCTGACTTACTCTATCCTCTTAACATTCCGTGGTAAAAGTCAACAGCCCGCCTGCTAAAGATGACAAATATCACACCTATAAGGCGATCTATGGGAAGATGCTTATTTTATACGTGGTAGAGCCACGCTGCAACTATATTATGGTTGTAGCACGAATGAGTCGGCTCGACCGCGGAAAGACCATACTCTCACAGAATACCAGCGTGAAGAGTGTAGAGAACTGGAGACCCTTTTTACTGGAAAGGAACTAATATACATGATACTTGTAATGGCTTTACATGATGTGGCCACGCTGTAGCTATATTAGTTGTCGGCTCAACAGCGGTCAAGCGTGGTCCTACGCTCTCAAAGAAGACCATCGTAAAATAGTACCTTAATGCTGCTGTTTTTTGTATGGTGAGTGTAGAGATCCGGAGATCCTTTTTTACTGGAAACGAGGCATTCCATCTTAGTCCTCAGGGGTGACAATACATTTGCGTTTTGATGTTTAACCGTGGATAGATGTAGATGTCTATGGGCAACAGCATCCACTTACCACCAGGTGGACTATGTGCTCATTTGGCGCCCTTATTCTATAAAAAATATTTTCATCAATGGACTTTTGATAGGCTGTAAGTAATGAAATAAAATTTGTTTTGCTACTAATGTAGATATTTTTATTGAGACATATTGTTAATATATTGTTTTATGAGGTGATATTTTAGAATGACAAAAGAGCTCAAAGCCCACCTGACAGTCGGTAGCTTCTACAGTTGATGAACACCTGCAACCAACTTTATACAAAGACAGCCTCAGATGATCACCAATGTGAACTGAGATATATAATACGTCAGAACCTAATGTACTTGTACTCACTATATTACCCTTCAAATCGGAGCAAAGCTGAAGGTGTATTACTTATTGGGTGTGTTCAGCAGAAAAAGCGCTAGAAAGGGCTTGTAAGCAAAATGGCGAAACCATACAGTTTTCCGCCAGGACACGTGCTAACTTCAGTAGCGCTGACACAATCCGCCATTTTTGCTTATTTATGTTGTTTGTTTTTGAAGTAGAGTTTATAAGTTGCTTTGTGCAATTAATTTCAAATAATATAATGACATGAATAAACATACTATACATGTTATTTATAATTCACGGTTGCTAAGGTTTTACTTTACTTTACTAACATATATTTAAATTAGGTTAGGTTTCCCGGTTAAAGCTAAATTAGTGTCCTAGAGGAAAATAGCTATTTACCATTTGACAGCGCTTACCGCTTACGATCGCCATTTTGCTTACAAGCGCTTCCTAGCGCTTTTTTCTACCAAACACATGCATTGACTTTAGAAATTGGCTAACGGGTGATAAAATATTACATATATTAATATTTCAAGGCAGAAAAGGACCCCAACCATTTAATATAATTACCGCAGTTTTTATTTTATTTTAAGTTGATATAAGGAAAATTGTAATGCTCACATCCTAGTTTGTTTTTCGCTGTTGACTCTTACGACACCCACGGAATAATATGGGATAGTAAATATGCTTACACTGCTAGTACACGGTCATATAGTAATAAGTGTTTAATAATGTTGAAAATTTTCTTTTTATTGTGACCTTTGTTACGTGAGGTTATTTTTCGATTGTAAAAGTAGAAAGTTAATGAAACAGAGAAGGTTACATGTTTTTTATGTCTTTATTGATCGCACCTGCCACTACATTTCACGACACCATGGATTGATTAGCAAAAAATGCCTACATTAAGTCCGTTCTTCGTTAGGTGAACAAAATAAAGTTTTAAAAATATAAATGAACTAGCTGGCCACGCAAACGTTGTAAACCCTTTTTTTATAGAAGAGGGGACAAACGAGCATACGGTTAACATGATGTTAAGTGATTACCGCAGCCCATGACCAACCGCAACACCAGGGGGATTGCAGGTGAGTTGCCGGCCCTTTAGAAAGGAGTAAGCTCTTTTCTTGAAGGTCCCCAGGTTATATCGGTCCGGAAAAATCGCTTGTGGTAAATTATTTCACAGAGAAGTCGTACATAGAAGAAAACTAAATCCCTAATCCTTAATCCCTCTGTTTTAATAGTCTAAGCTCGTGCTTGACTACTATCTCACCTGATAGTAAGTGGTGGTCAGCCTTTCTGGTAGATAACGAGATGAGTTTCACTCCGAATTCCTTCCGAACTTTATGCAGTTAAATATGAAATTTATTAATAACTACAAAAGCGCCACCTTTCTAATTTAGCCGTATTATAGTATCTTAAGATTCATTTTCACTGTCCCGAGGTGTTTAGTCGTTAGTGCTGTAAGTGGTGAATATGGAAATTGATGGTGATGTAACGACCTCATTTACAGCCTCACTTGCCAGACAAGACAAAAAACAAAAATGACCTATGAGCGCAAGTCTCCACAACGTTTAAGATCCATGTTAAGTGTGGGTTTATACTGGCTGATAAAGACGAAGACGAAAAAATTTAGGGCATTAGGTAATTTTTTTAAACATTTAAAGACTGTAATTTTAAAAATGTATCTATGAATTAAATCAAAGTTAAGCTTTCAGTTTCGTTCAATATCTTTTCAATAATACAGGCTATCAAAGTCCAAGTTGAAAATAGACCTCTACATAGATTAACTTATAAGCACCACGCTCTCACAGAATACTAACATAACATGACTCTATCACGTAAAGCCACGCTGCAACTTTATTAGTTATAGCGTGAATGGGTCTGCTCAACCGGGGTCAAGCGTGGTCCTACACTCTTAAAAAATACCAGCGTAAAATAGCAGCTTAATGCTCCTGTGTTTCGTATGGCGAGTCTAGAGAACTAGAGATCCTTTTTACAGGAAATGAGGCATTCCATCTTAGTCCTCAGGGCTGACAATGCATCTGCGTTAACTTACCATCAGGTGGACTGTGTGCTAGTTGGTCATCCTTTTGCTATAAAAAGGTGGAGTTTTGCCATAGTTGCCAGACTTGGCAGGCGGATTTGCAACCACAGTTTTTTATTATAATACTTGTTTCTAAAAAGACGTTGCTACCCATTTCTTTGTTTGGTTCCTTCTGTCGCCTCTCACACCCTTATTACGATATGGAGTAATGATAATTCTTAGTACATTTTTAATTATATTTTTGACCTGGCCTTGTAGTGGTACACGATCAAGTTAAAAAGCTATATTAATATATTCTAACGTTTAAAAATCAATTGAATTTGCAATTTTTAGATATTACAACAACTTTTAGATATTAATAGATCGCAGTGCTCTTCTTGATCAGATAAATACACTATTACATTTAAGCGTCACGTTGAAAGAAGGATTTGTTTTCATCGTCCCGCTTGGTAAACGTATTGACGATTGCACTACCAGACGTCTCCCACCAATTTTCAACCTTTTAATAATTGTATGAGGAATCGAAGCCTCTAACAACGTTTTTTTGTCTTTAGATAAAATCATTATTTTAGCAAACTACTGCCATTTTCAAATTTTCCAAAGGAATAATAATGTCCTCCAGACCGAGTTTCGGTCACGGCGACCAGCCTCAACAGAGACCAGCCTTCGGCGCAGGACAGGATTACAGTGCCTAAGTGTATGCGCAAACAAATGTGCACTCCCAATTTCTTTTTCCGTCCGACGGGACGTTAAAACGACACGACCGGAGAGAGAACAGGAGCAGGACCATCGGCTTTACGTGCTTTCCGCAGCACGGGGGTGAGACACCGCCAACTTTCTGATTCCGGGCAGCTACTGAGAATTTCATAATAGAAAAACTCAATAACTTAATGATTTCTTATATTTACGCGAACACTACACATGATTAAAACTACTTTTACGGATTTTATCGCGTTTATTTTTACTTTTTATTTTTAATTCCCGACGTTTCGGGCGCTTTCCAGCACCCATGGTCACGGGGGACTGAGATGACTGACTCCCCGATGTCATTGTTAAACCCGGAGTACCTTCAGCTTTTTTAATTATTGTTTATGGTCCGATCTATGCAAAATGAACTGACTATGTCTTGAGGTCTTGCAGTGGTATGCTTTGGTTTAGTTTTAATTTTATTGATTATAGGATCCCAAGCAGGTGGTAGTACCCAGCCTCCTTCTCTATTGAAATTAGGATGTTTTTTAATTTCAATAGCCTCACGTATCATCCTTGGTAGGAATCGGTGTTCTTTCGCGAGGATTTGTGGTCTATCAAATCTGATGTAATGGTTGGGGCCGTCTAGGATATGATCACAAACTGCAGACTTCCCGGAACGTTGATGCTTCACATCAGCTATATGTTCTTTTACGCGGGTCCTAATTGATCTTTTGGTTTGTCCTATATAAGAGAGACCACATTCACAATCAAGCCTTGATTGACGTGAGGCTATTGAAATTAAAAAACATCCTAATTTCAATAGAGAAGGAGGCTGGGTACTACCACCTGCTTGGGATCCTATAATCAATAAAATTAAAACTAAACCCAAGCATACCACTGCAAGACCTCAAGACATAGTTCATTTTGCATAGATCGGACCATAAACAATAATTAAAAAAGCTGAAGGTACTCCGGGTTTAACAATGACATCGGGACGTCAGTCATCTCAGTCCCCCGTGACCATGGGTGCTGGAAAGCGCCCGAAACATCGGGAATTAAAAATAAAAAGTAAAAATAAACGCGATAAAATCCGTAAAAGTAGTTTTAATCAACTCAATAACTGATATTGTATGGCCCGAGCCGGGATTTAAACCCAGGGCCTCATGATCAGCAGTCACTCTACTACAACCAATAGACTAACGAGGCATTCCAACGGAATACTACAAAATATAAAGAGTAGCTTTTTAGAGTAGTTTTTACGTGGTAGAGCCGTGCTGCAGTTATATTAGTAGTATAGTTGTAGCACGAATGGGTCGGCTCAACCGGGGAAGGACCACGCTCTCACAGAATACCAGCGGCGTGAAATAGTAGCTTAATGCTGCTGTATTTCGTATGGTGAGTGTAGAGAACCGGAGACCCTTTTTACTGGAAATGAGGCATTCCATCTCAGTCCTCATGGGTGACAACGCATCTGCATTTTGATTTGCAAGGGAAGATAGATGTAGATGTCTATGGGCCGCAGCAACCACTTACCATCAGGTGGACTGTGTGCTCGTTTGTCACCCTATTATTTAAAAAAAATGCACTTTTCCGAGGATTGGTGGTTTAAAAGAATACCGATTTCTAGCAAGGAATCATCCTTGCGCGAGGGTAGTGAAATTAAAAAACATTCTAATTTCAATAGATGAGATGGATAGGTGCTGCCATCTGCTTGGGATCCTATAATTAACAAAATTAAATCCAAACTCGAGCATACCACTGCAAGACCTCAAGACACTAGATAGGTAAGCCCGTTCTGCGTTGATCAGACCAAAAATTTATATTCTAAACTGAAGGTAGTCAGGTTACCTATGACTTTGGGACGTCAAACATCTCAGTCTCCACTGTGAGCATGGGTGCTATTAAGCACCCGAAACGTCGGGAATTAAAAATAAGTTAGTTAATCGCCATAAAATCCGTATATATAGTTTTATTAAATGTGTAATGTTCGCGTAAATTTAAGAAATCATCTCACAAAATTTATTTAGAAATAGCTTGGAAGCGATTACCTAATTTCCAGGGGGTCTTCAACCATGTTTGTACCTATGAATTAATATTATATAAAACCCATATAAAGACTTTACTTGAGAAATATGTTTCTAATATATTTTGGTACTAATAAAGAGTCATATTACTATTGCATCAAAAATGGATTGACTTAACCAGAAAAATACTACGCTCGCATAGAATACCAGCGTATAACTGCAGTATAATGCTGCTGTTTTTCGTATAGTGAATCGTAAGTGTACGAAGACCGGAGATTCTTTTACTAGTAAGGAGACATATCATTTTCATCATCACGTTATTAAGGATGACAACGCATCTTGACTTCTAATCTAAGACAGATGTAGGTATCTATGGGTCACAGCATGCACTCCCAATCAGGTGGACTGTGTGCTGGTTTGCACTCACAATTCCGAAAAAAAACAAGGTCAGAAAAATATTTACTAAGGTAAATTCATACTAAGTTTCATGACTTAGTTGTTAAAATGTGATCTGGTGGTTTTCATTATTAAGCGAAAGATAAAGAAGAACAAAAATCCAGCTAAGTTTCTTATTATAAAATGTTTTCTACATTAATGTTTAAACTTTCTGTGAGGCATAAAACCTTAGTCATAAGTAGTAACAAAAAAGTTACGGAGTCTATTTATAGTTACTTTTATATTTACGTGACATTTATGGTTATGAAAATTTACCATAATATTTTGTTTGGGTGTTTGGAAGAAAAGATTTATTGAAAGCGGCTTTTTTTATTTCACAATTATCACGTACTGGCGACATATGTCCGCGACGCAAAAAACATCTCAACATCAGATTACGAGGAGGTTTGTGTTTCGTCGTATAAATTTCCACAAGCCGTTGTATTTTTCTCAGCTCTACTGCATCGGCAACAACACGGGCGTGCGTTATGCGTGCAGCAAAAACCCTGGCTCGACCGCATCAAGGCATCCCACCCTAATAACTGACCATATCCGAAGCGTCCGCTTTTTACTACTGCTTTTATTTCGTACTCCGACAATCACTAAACAACCGCGATCATTAAGTATAATAATTAAAGTTTACTAGAATTTTCTTTTAGATATAAGTACAATTGTTTTTTATAATTAATCAGTGTTATTTTATTACGAAGTATAAGATTGTTCGCTTTCGTATGTACATAATGTTCATAATTTTCTGATGTACATCATAAATTAATTTCAATCAATATTATATAGGTATTTATTATTCTCGCAAAACACCATCTAAACTAGCCGTCTATTCTGCTGTGTTTCGTATGGCGAGTGTAAAGAGCCATATACCCTTTTTACTGGTAATACAATACAATGAGGAGTTCTATCTAAGTTACCAGGGTTGACCACACATACATTATGATTCTTAACCATAGAATACTATAATACATACATAATAGAACGGGGGAGTTGGCGGAGCTCGTGTAACCACTTATTTGTCACTAACATGTCAATTAACATGTATAAATGTCAACACGAGATGTCTTTTGACCTAACAATCCTTTCCAAATTTCGCATGCAAATTATTTAGAAAATACCAAATTTCATATATAAATATGTATTAAAATTTAAATGATTTTAATGATTTTTAATATTAATCAAAAGTCTAAAAATCAAACCATTTAAACTGCTTTCAATCAAATCATCTAAAACCCAAAAACATTTACACGAAATGCATATTTGTGACCAAACACTATGAAAATAAACTTTTTTTTTATATAAAAAAGAACATTAACAATGCTATAAACATTACTAATATTCCCCTTAACCATTCGTGGTAAGCTTAAATTGCTTGTGTTACGAGTGGTTCACGTCAGTAGTCGAATGGCGGATTCGAACCCACGACCTTTTTGAGATTGCGGTCCGCGTCCTGCCATTAGGCTACTGTCGCTTCTTACTAAAACTAAACTACTAAAAGAAGTACTGATGAAAAGTACTTAAAGAATTAGGGTGACATACGAGCGCACACTAATAATCAAAATTCAGATGCATTGTCACCCCTAAGGTTCAAAATGAAATACCTCGTTTACTGTAAAAAGGGCCCCTGTTACTCTGCGCTCACCATACAAATTACAGGAGCTTCTGCTGCTATTTTACGTTGATGTTACTGCGTTGAGCGTGGTCTTTCCCCGAACGAGCCGACTCATTAGTGCTACAATTATAATACGGTTGCAGCATGGCTCTACCACCTAAAATATATAAATTTATAGTCTTCATAATGTAGGTCTTTCTTCCTCAGTTGTCTTGAAAGTACCTAATAATAAAAATAATAATAAAGCTTTTTATTATTTGTCTCATTTCACACATGTTATTAAAAATGTACAAATAAAAGTCATCACAAACTTAACTTAGAAACTTACTTCAGTAACATAAAAGTAATGAGACAAACTGGCTGGGAATAATTCCGAGTTGCCCTACGAATAAGTCTATTAAGACGAAAATTTCCCATTAGTCTTACCAGTAAGTCTACTGTGAAAGGAAAATAAAATAAAAAAGAAGAGGGCTTAGACTGTCGAAGGCTAGTTTTTTATTTTTATTTTTTTTTTATTGTAATAAGTCAGTGCTTGACTACTATTCCATCTGACGGTAAGTGATGATGCCACTATAGATGATAAAGGGCAATGACTTAGCTTTACAAGAACCTCGTCATTCTTGCCATGTAGACAACCACATTATATTCGGATGGGAAGACAGATGCTGGCAGAAAAAATAATTAATCATCATTAATAATTATAAAGAAAGAAGAACAAGTCTCTGGAGATGATTTATATTTGACTTTTCGACTATTCCAATGATGATGATGATGAATTTTAGATACGATTTTCTAATTGAAGATCTTGTTGATTTTTCTAAAAAAAATTCGACAGACACATAAATTGCTGTTTTTTTAATTTCATAAAGGAGAGTAGGGGCAACTTTATCTCCACGGTAACCTAACATCACCATCAAGTGATGCACTGTATGCCGAATCCATACAAATATGCTATAGGAAGCAGTGTTACAAAGGTGAGAGTGAGAGCAGTATTACAGTTTGAGAAAGGCTCTCCGCTACTACTCTCAATTGCCCACTTTAATATAGAAGCAACGGTGAAAAAGAGCGCACAGTCCACCTGACGGAAAATGAATGCAATCTATGAAGGATGTCTATGTTCAACACTGGAATTGTGAAGGACTGTAATTATGATGATTATGATGATGATGATATGACGTTATTAAAGAGTTCAATACAAAATTTAATGGCTGGTGTTTTATATTTACGGATGGGTCGAAAGTTTAGAAGGACACGAGTTCGCATTTTAGGAGCCTAATATAGATATAATACAAAATCAACATCAGACATCATTGTTTTAAAATAAGTACTGGTACTACTATTATGACTTTGGAACTTATTGCGATCTCGGAAGTTTTGACATTTATGTTATCAGCAGCCAATATAAAAATGCCGTTATGTGCACAGACAGCAAGAGTTCGTTGCAACATAGAGCTCGATGCGCCTCTCGTTACAGAGGTGTATCGACAGCTTATGACATATCCAAGATAGATGAAATAACTTTAAAAGGCGTCCAACTGATATTGCAATGGATTACAGGTCCATTGCATATTCGGAAAAGGCGGACATGTTAGTGAAATATGAGATTAAGAATGCAAAGGAAACTAGTATTATTTTGGATTACTCAAGAGTTTTACCTAAATTCAAAAATATATATTATGAAATGTGGAAGGAATACTTTAACAAACGGTTACTAGAAAAAGGAATATTGTACAAAACCATACAGTGTCAGCCTCTTCATGTGCCTAATGCTTGTTAAACTCTAAACTTAAACTAAAAAAATGTGTAATAAAAAAGTGCCTGGTTTATTAATACTAGCTTAAGTAGGAAATTAGTTACTACTGCTCATAGACTCAAATATGGACACGTTCCATGTAAGAAATTTGTCTTCTTGATGAGAAAAACAACTTCGCCTAATTGTGAAGACTGTGGAGTTATAGAAGACATACACCATTTATTGACGGAGTGTATTCGATTTGTTCTATCAGAAGTAGCTTAATAAGAGTCTTGAATTTGAGCAAAACTGACGTAGGTACATATCATAATATTTTATCAACTACATGACAACAATGCGAAAGTTCTGTTCAAATCCATGGTCAACGTAGTATAATAATTAACGTTATATGAGTTTTGTATGTTAGGGTTTGATGGGACTGACATATGCTAAGCGGGAAATGTTCCTTAAATTACAGTACAGTAAAAAATGATGATGATAACAGTGATAATGATTATGAAGGATCAAAATGTAAATGTGTTATCAGAGAAAAGAGCTACCCTTTGTCGTCACTCTTAATACGACGCTGTATTATGTTGCTAATTTACGCTGGTATTCTTTACGAGCACGATACTCCCTAATCGTGCTACTGCTATATACTAGTATACGCTGTAGTGTGGCTCTACGTGTATCAAATTTTTTTGAGTATGGGCAAATCACTCGGTAAATGTATGTCAAATTTAATACATCCTCGAAGAGATCTATATCCCGCATTATATTTGTACGACTAATAAGCAGAATAAAAAATGTTCTAATCTGCTCTATATTAGTTTTCACAGACTAAGTACTACTTGTATACAGTCTTATTCGTTTCAAATTAGGTACAAATATCCATAGCCTTCAGCGCTTGGGAATCATCAAGTGAAATACGAATTCGTTTACTTTTACGACTTAAAAAGACTAAACCTTGAGAAGTATTGAATGCAATCACCGAAGAAAGGCGATCAACATAACATTATGTTCATATTCGAAGCCCAACACAACTCATTTGTGCAACTTTTAATTTAGCTTTGACCATCATCGCAATTAGATTATAACATAACTATATTAGACGGGAGATGAGGCTGCAATCGTCAACAGATTTGACAGCATACAGGCAACTGAACAGACAGATCTCCAAATGCATGCGGCGAGACTTACGCAACTTTAATACTTCTCGTATTAAAGAAGCGATCGAGCGGAACCAGGGCTCCAAAGTCTTTGCCAGAGATCTGTCTGCCAGAAAGAGCCAACTGTCAAAGCTGAAGACTGAGTGTGGCAACATCGTCTCCGGGACACCTGAGATTTTGAGTGAGATTGAGAGGTTCTATGGGCAGCTGTACACATCATCGTTGGAGCCACACGCAAGTGTGAGTAACGATCCAAGAGCAAGTCTTATCCGACACTATTCCGATGATATCCCGGACGTCAGTCTAAGCGAGATTAGAATGGCTCTCCAGCACCTTAAAAACGGCAGGGCCCCAGGCGAGGATGGAATTACAGCGGAGCTTCTGAAAGCGGGTGGAACACCGGTACTTGTAGTCCTTCAGAAGCTCTTCAATTCCGTCCTCCATGGTGGCACTACTCCAGAGGCGTGGAGCAGAAGTGCGGTGGTCTTGTTCTTTAAGAAAGGCGACAACGCTCTCTTAAAGAACTACAGACCGATTTCCCTTCTGAGCCGCGTCTACGTGCTGTTTTCGAGAGTCATTACGAATCGTCTCGCACGCAGACTTGACGACTTCCAGCCTCCCGAACAAGCCGGTTTCCGAAAAGGCTTCAGTACCATAGACCACATACATACCCTGCGGCAGATTGTACAGAAGACTGAAGAGTACAATCTGCCACTTTGCCTGGCGTATGTGGACTATGAGAAAGCCTTTGATTCTGTCGAAATTTGGGCGGTGCTACAGTCCCTTCAGCGGTGCCAAGTTGACTATCGGTATATCGAAGTGCTGAAGTGTTTGTACAGTAGGGCTACGATGGCTATCCGAGTACAGAACCAGAGCTCGAAACCTATCCAACTGCAGAGAGGTATAAGACAGGGTGACGTTATATCCCCGAAACTCTTCACCGCTGCATTGGAAGACGTTTTCGAGCTACTGGACTGGAAAGGATACGGTATTGACATCAATGGCGAGTACATCACTCACCTTCGATTTGCCGACGATATAGTCCTTATGGCAGAATCGCTGAAGGACTTAAGCACTATGCTCAATGACCTCAATAGTGCCTCCCAACGGATAGGTCTTAAGATGAACATGAACAAAACAAAGATCATGTTCAATGTCCATGTCACACCTATGCCGGTAGTTGTTGGGAGCACTATGCTCGAAGTTGTTGACGAGTACGTTTACCTGGGACAAATAGTCCGACTAGGTAAGTCCAACTTCGACCGAGAGGTCAATCGACGGATTCAACTCGGCTGGGCAGCGTTCGGGAAATTACGACATATCTTTTCGTCAGGTATACCTCAATCTCTAAAAACTAGATTGTACAACCAGTGCGTGTTGCCAGTGATGACTTATGGATCTGAGACGTGGTCCTTCACTGCTGGCCGTATGAGGACGCTTAAGGTCGCTCAGCGAGCTATGGAGAGGGCTATGCTCGGAGTTTCTCTGCGTGATAGACTCAGAAATGAGGATATCCGCAGTAAAACCAGAGTGACCGACATAGCCCAACGGATTAGTAAGCTGAAGTGGCAATGGGCCGGCCATATAGCTCGAAGAACCGATAACCGATGGGGAAGAAAGGTTCTCGAGTGGCAGCCTCGTACCGGTAGGCGTAGTGTAGGGCGACCCCCCACTAGATGGAGTGACGACCTGGTAAGACATGCAGGAAGTCGATGGATGCAGGTGGCTCAGGACCGTGCTTTGTGGCATTACTTGGGGGAGGCCTATGTTCAGCAGTGGACTTGTGAAAGGCTGTAATGATGATGATGATGATGATAACTATAAGCATATTTTTAAAGTTACAGCCTATAATATATGTTCCACTGCTGGGCACAGGCCAACCGTCATTTCTGAGACAGTTTTTGGGCCAGTATGTGTCCGCCGCGTTACCCCAATGCGTGTTGGTGAACTTCACATGTGTTCGAAATATTTTTTTTTATTTCTCAGACATGCAGGTTTCCTTGCGTTGTTTTCCTTCACCACCGAGCACGTTGTAAATCAGCACCTAAAATTGCAATTAACAATTTCATTGGTGCCGGCGGGGATCGAACCCAGTTTGCTCGCATACTGTGAAATTTACAGCGAGCCCTAATCATTTGAGCTTCTATAGCGCTAGCAAGCTTATTTTTATGTATCGTAAATATCAAATTTTGATTTGCGTTATTCCACCTAAGGACTTAAACAGTTGTATATAATTCATTAATAACAACTGAAACTCCATTTTTGTTCATAATACCAAGCAAAAAACAAAGTTTGCTGAAAAAAGAAAGATCAGTTTCACCACAATCACAACGGTCAGTAAAAGTTTTTCGTTCATCGAATCGTCTATAGAGTGTAAACCTCTAAAATCATTCAAGCTAGTCATTGTTATAAAATTGTAACGATATTTTTCATGACTGTTACTTACTTTTTATGATTGTCATTCATTTTGTTGTTTGATTTATAACGGCCTGGTTTCCCGAATATTAATTTAAAATTTGTTAAATACTAATATAAAAATTATTTGGAAAATCTGTTTCAACTATAAACCTCTTTTTTAGTTGTGATTAATATGCAGAAGACAGCTTCTTTTTTCTAAAACACACAATTTGGAAAGAACTTATTACTTGCAGTAAAACTTATTTTTTCTACTCTCGTTCTGGTGTATAATGTTTATAACTTATATTCTACTCACATATTAACAAGATTCACATTCACAACAGATAAACGTTAACAAGTAGATAAATAGCAAGATTTGTTTTTAAGTTTACACTACATTTAAGAAGCTTACCTTACGACATCGTTAAACTATATACGATGAATCAAAAAACTCGAATTTATTGCGCCTAAACTGCGCGAACAGACCGTTGGAAATATTCATTCGAAAACGTTTTTGGTCTAACGTGAGCAAACGCGGTACCAAACGCGCTGACAGCTTTCTTATGCCTAAATCTTTATCTATATGTGACAAACACGTTCTTTGGACATTTTCATACCCTCTGCTATCTTTTTCATTCTAATTCGGCGGTCGTCTAGATTACAGTGAACCATTCCTAAAATAGATGACTCCCAGTAGCCGGTTACGATTGACAAAGAAACAGAGGAAAACTTTGTAAATATTAATTTTAGTGGAATACTTACCGGTAATAAGGGAACGCCTGCGGCACATGCAGATCCATTGGCATAGACGCATGCGCATGAGCATGGGTGTAGTCATGCTGCATCATGCCATGCATGCCGTGGCCCAGCATGGCGGCCCATGGCGACGAAGCGAATCCACCCGGATGCTCCATGTCACTATATAGCACTTACAGTTCCATTTTATTTTCTCCAATTTTGGATAACACTTTAATCACTTATGTTCCGTAGTTTGTGTTCTAATGGCTGTTTCATTTTTTAGTTTTATTTTAATTATTAATTACACTCGTAATATAATAGCTAAAATCATCGTTGAACTTCCATTATAAGATTTTTTGTTATATATTATAAGCTTTACATACAACACACTATAAATAAAATAATCTCAATAAACTGACTATAAGTTGAGGCTAATTAGATAAAAGCTAAAATAATGATGATCAATATATAAAATGTTGCGATAGTATAGAAAGTTAAAAACGAAATTTATATTCCAAACAGCAGTTTAAAAAAAATCTTAACGTTAGTCATCTCACCAAGGTAAAAGATTACTGACAACAGCAACGATAACAATTTTCAACTCAGCACGTCGTAATCTGACGTTGAGTTGCAAGTTTTTATACTTGCAAATGTAAAAGGCACTAAACGATAAGGGATTTGTCGAGTCATTAATTTAGCGTTAAAACCATTCCCTCAAGTACCTAATATAACCGTACCCGCTTTAATATGTGTACACAACACGAAGGTCCGAACATTTGATATATTGACATTGTGCCTCGCATAGTCGATTGTTTTCGACGGCTTTACCCGCACCTATTAGTGAAGGCGATACGCTGTTTGCTCTGAGCTAAAGTATTTATTGCGTTAATATTTTGTTAACCTCAAGGGATTACGGGTTTTCGGTGTTTGTTTAGCAATAACACCTGTTGGTAAGGTGCGCGGGAGTTACTCTTCCACTGTTTTATGAAGGAAAGCTTTTCTAATTTTCTAACAGTTATAACCCAGGCTGTGTTCATAGATTTTTTACCATGGGTGGAATATAAGAGATAATAAAAATTAAAACCTAAAGCACTTCCCACGAATGAAGTTATAGAATTCAGCTCTTATTGAAACAAGTTTACTATATAATCAAAAAAATTTTTAACAAATTTGACGATTAATTTAAGCTCAGTCTCGGTAATATTATTTTTGTGCTATTTTAAAATAAAAGTATCCAAGTTTAAGTTGTTTTATTTCCAACATTGCACAAAATTCATTTAATTGTGCGATTTTCTCTATGGCTATAGGTACCTTTATAAATATAATATGTCAACCAGGCCGTTAATTTATCCAAGTACGTATAACCACGATATTATACACAATCACTCATATATGTAACACAAAAAATCCACACTTCAGTCTCGTCACAACACGGGACTTGCGTTCTCTGTCACTGCTTCAAAAAAATGTAAACGTCAACTGTCAAATTTTTCCCGCCCGCGCACCGGTGCACTCTGAAACGCGCGTGGTATGTATTTACATGCATTTTAGTGGTACTCGCGAAGCGGTGAGAACACGTGTGCCGAGTCTGTCGGTCCAGCGGTCATTGAGGATCTGCTATCAAAACTATACGGCGTGCTTGGATGTGTGCGCCGAACCGGCCGGGGCGTATGCCGGGCATACGAAACAAGCTTCGAACTATACGGTGCGACTCAGCTGATAGGGTGACCAAACGACGGGAATATTTTCAACATTTGAAGCCAACCCCAACCAATTTTTTCATGTAACCTAATGCGTTTATTAACGCTAATTTTGAATAAAAACCAAACTTTTTAAATATTTTTTTTTTCAAAAGTAAACATACACTGATTAACTAATTATTTCCAAGTCCACTGCTAAACCATTCTTCCCTAATAAATGTGATAAAACACATTTCTGAGCCACCTACACCCATTGTCTTCCAATATCTTGCAACCTACACTTCACGTACCGGTATGAGACTGCCACTCGAAAAACTTTCTTTTTTAATTATTTATTGTTCAGTAATATGAACCCAAACGATCTTTTGGAGGTATTAAGGATTTTAATTTTATCAATAATATTTAAGTAGAAATATGGGATATTTGAAAGAGTTCTACATTGAAATAGAGAAAATGGTAGCCCTATGCGGGGCGTGCTGTCGAAATTCTGAGCGTCACGTCCCCTGTAATTGAGTTACCTTTACGTGACACAGGCTGACGTCACGTTTCATACCAACACGCTGTTGGAGGTGCCCTAATTCTAACTTTCGCTAAAATCTTTTTGGTATCTGAAAATGTACTAATTATTTGTCAAGGTTTTGCAAAATTTAAGCAAATTATTAAAATTTTAATGATAATATTAAAACACTCATTTATTTTATTATTGATGAATTAATTTAACTTAGACATAATAAAGTAAATGGAGCTCTACACTCTATTGTGAAAAGTTAGAATGTGTCAAAAGAGGCACATATGGCAATTCACAATGCTGTATTAGTCCCTACTTTAACGTATGGTAGTGAAAGTTGGGTGTGGCAGAAGAAGTACGAGAGTAGAATAAATGCAGTAGAAGTGCGATCGCTAAGGAGTATGTTAGTGCTGAATCTGAGTGACAGAGTGAAAAACTGTGTGATAAAAGAAGAGTGTGGTTTGCAAGATGATGCGGTGGCCAGGTTTAAGAAAGGAATGCTTCGGTGGTTTCGTCATGTAGAAATAACGAATGGGGAAAGACTGACAAAGCAAATATATGTTGCAGAAGTGAATGGAGGAGTCGGAAAGGGACGTCTTATGCGAAAGTTTGTCGACCAAATAGGCGATATATTAAAAATGGGCCAAAATAAGAGTATCGTTAACCAGAGGGCTATGCTCGGAGTTTCTCTGCGTGATAGACTCAGAAATGAGGATATCCGCAGTAAAACCAGAGTGACCGATATAGCCCAACGGATTAGTAAGCTGAAGTGGCAATGGGCCGGCCATATAGCTAGAACCGATAACTGATGGGGAAGAAAGGATCTCGAGTGGCAGCCTCGTACCGGTAGGCGTAGTGTAGGGCGACCCCCCACTAGATGGAGTGACGACCTGGTAAGACATGCAGGAAGTCGATGGATGCAGGTGGCTCAGGACCGTGTTTTGTGGCATTGCTTGGGGGAGGCCTATGTTCAGCAGTGGACTTGTGAAGGGCTGTAATGATGATGATGATAATGATACTAAACTGAAGAGGCAACGGGCCGATCACTAAAGAAAAATCAAGTAGGCTCGTACTGAATAGCGAAGTGCACAACGCCTCCCCACTAAATGGGAGAGCGAACTGATATGACATACAGAAAGTCGACAATGCAAGCAAAAAGCTCTATTTTCAGAAGGCGATTTTTAATAAGCTTAAAATCAAAGTCAAAATATTTTTTTCAAATTTGGCCTTTAAAAATCAAGTTTTAAACAACAAGGAAACTGAATGGTAATGCTGATGACATTATCTTAGAAGACACAAAACAAGATATGATTGTAGTAATAACATCTTAGAAGAACCTAATTTACTAAGAGTAAAACGCAAAAGATACTTATGTTAATATAGGTACCTAAAATACTTGAATGTAACTAATTACTCTAAAATTTATACTTTTAGTATTTTGAAGAAGAAACAGAAAGTATTTTTTTAATATTGTTTACTTATTTTAACTGTATTAACAACTGTTTTATAAATAACCTTAAAAATAATATAATATCTAAAATGTTAAAATTAGACCATTTTTTCTCACGCATGTCATACGATTACATACAACATAACCTTGAACATTTCAATGTCTGTTACTATCGCAGTAATGAACATTGACCACGTACTATGAAAGAACGTTCACTATAATTTGACCTCTCCCGCTTGAAAAAGTCTATACAAACAACATAATAGAATAACTGCTTAGATTCCTTTTCAAACTGGTTACGTGTGTGGTAATTGCGTGGAGAACTTACTACGTTATAGCTATAAGTAAACTGTAACGGTGATTTATATTCAGCGTTAGTCTTAAGCTGTACAAATATAATAAATATTTTGTAGAAATTAGTTGAATAAAATTTCAACGAGCCTTAAGTAAATCTTTTTGTATATAGACCAAATAAATTCCAATAAGAACTTTAAAGTAGATTTCTTTAGTTAGCTTTTTGGATGATTATAAAATGAAAAGTTACATTAAATGAAATATTTTTTCTTTACGTCGTTCATAACGTTTTTATTTCAAATCGACTTCCGTTTCCTTTTTTGTACCATCACACTATCATTGTCATTGCATTCCTTCAAAAGTCTACTGAACAGGCCTACCTCAAGGAATGCCATAAAGCACGTCCTGTTATGTGCATACTACTTACTTTACCAGGTCGTCACTCCATCTAGTGGGTAGGCATCTGTACACTAAGTTTATCAATACGAGACTGCCACTCAAAAACCACTGTTTACTATCGGTTTTTGTTTCTTCAAGCTCTGTTTGGGTACTTTGGGCTTTCGTCGGCCCATTGCCACTTCTACTTACTGATCTGTTGTGGTATATCGGTTATACTGGTTCTACTTCTACCTCCATTACGAGTTTTATAACGCAGAAAAGTCTGAGCATAACCCTTTCCAAAGCTCGCTGAGCAATCTTAAGTTTCCTCAAGCGGCCGCGATGACCGTAAATGCCTCTTAGATTCACGCATTGATTGTATGTTGTTTACAAGTTTTGAAAACCGTAATCTCCCAAACGCTGCCCAGTTGAGTTGGATTCGATCGATCGATCTTACATACACTATATATGATTAAAAAAAGCTACTATATTGGAATAAGGAAATTAACAGACAGATGACCATTAAAGATCACGCTTGCGAGGAATATCTACATGCTGCAGGAGATCACAAAAACAGATTATTATATAAACAGATTTATTTTTACGTGGTAGAGCCATGCTGCACCTATATTATGGTTGTAGCACAAGTAGGTCAGCTCGACGAAGTTAGGACCACACTTTCACAGAAAACCATAGTAAAATAGCAGTATACTGCTGCTGTATTTCGTATGGTGAGTGTGAAGAACCAGAGACCCTATTACTAGAAATGAGGCATTCTGTCTTAGTCCTCAAGGGTGACAACACGTCTGGATTTTGATTCCAGATCGAGGATAAATAAAGATATCTAAGGGCCACAGCCTCCACTTACCATCAGGTGAACTGTGTGCCCATTAATCACCCTTATTCTATTTAAAAAAAAACATTTAATAAAATCAATATTTCACACTACTTTCAATTTATTTAAAATATACGTAGATCCATTCTAATACTCGTATTAGGAATTGTTTGTCTAATTAACAAACCTTTATATTTCAAATAAAGTACCTACTCGTATATTACTGACAACACGATTATACCAGAAATGTTTGACAATAAATAATGCATACTAATAAATTGTCCTTTACGTTTAAGCATATGAAGACAGGCACTAAAAGGGTTGTCCCAAAGGGAAAGAAGTGTTAATAAAAATCTCTCAGGAAATCAAAACTATAAATCAACTTAACAGCCTTTCGTCCGCGTCTCTGCATATATTTGACGACTTAGTATTTTTCGCATAAAACCTCACAGGGAGAAACAAGCCAAACGAAATTCTTCCCTCTTCCGAGAAACTGCTTTCTTTCCTTTCGTTTTTAATTTATTTAAATATTTCGTATTTAATAACTTTAATATGAGATTTTTCTTTATTAACATATTACTTTGAGTTTGGATGTTAGCAAAACATCTCCACGATATAAAGTAAATCCTATTGAGGTGATCACAAACAAAAGGTGATGATTAAAATCATTGTGTTAATTGCCAGGCATTAAATTAATAATCAATAAAAAAGAAATCATTCAAAATAGTCTGTTTGATTTTTTATATTATATTTTTCAATTAAATTATTAAAATTAGACAATTTTTAAATTAAAAATACACACTGCTTAATTCGTCAGTAATTTAATATATTTAAAAAATCCACCAACCATTTAATAATTTAAAATGGCATTTACCGTTATTAATGAAATACTAATTAATCGATTTTCATATTATTATACTATTATAAAACAGATCGGTTGTCATAAACATCATAAATTATATAAGCTTACGCCGCCTAGACATCGGGTAGGACTGAAACAACGATATGCGAACAGCTTCGATTTAAATTTCGAACGCGTTATCTGATTGGTCGGCGAGTCCGTTCGGAAGGCGTTGGGCGAGTGCCGTCGGCGTATGGGCGTGGAACTAAGCAAGTGTGAATTCCGCTCCAGTGATTGTAATAAATTAGCTTAAACGTTACACACCATGCTTGCTCTGTGAATGAAACTTCACAATGCTACGGCGTAGGCTGCTACGCTACATAGCATATACATTACACTTCAACGTGCTCCGGTATGATGCCACGTAATATGTATACTTAAATCATTTTATTATTACCAATTTAAAAAAAGAGTACATTCATCAAATTTCTTCAATTCATTCAATTATATCACACGGAATCTCAAGTTATGGACGAATCTTGAAGTCATATACTGAAAAAAAACTACAGCTAAGATTACTTAAACTTATTGTATCGCAAAAAATAATAAAAAAATATAAAGAAAACTTATTAGACATTTTCAATTACTGTAATATTTTACCTATGCAGATGAAATTTCACATGACCCTATTAATTGAACAATTCAACAATAAAAGCATCCAAGTGCCCGTATCCCGTAAAGTAATTACAATAAATATTACCAAACAAATATTAATTGTCCCTAGGATCTCAAATTACTATGATAGGCGAACAATTGAATTTTTAATCCCAACTCTTATAAACAACATCCCGCAAAACATTCAAAAAGATTTAAGCACAAAAAACTATAAACAAAGGGTGCGTTTGGCAGAAAAAAGCGCTAGCAAGCGCTTGTAAGCAAAATGGCAATCGTAAGCGGTAAGCGCTGTCAAATCGTAAGCAGCTATTTTCCTCCAGGACACGATGTTAGTTTTAACTGGGAAACCTAACCTAATTTAAATATATGTTTGTAAAGTATCCATATTAAAAACTTACCAATCATGAATTTTTAATAACATGTATATGTCTATTCATGTCATTATATTACTTAAAACTAATATTGCACAAAAAGACTTATAAACTCTACTTTAAAACAAACAAATTAAATAAACAAAATAGCGGATTGTGTCAGCGCTACTGAAGTAGCAATCGTGTCCTGGCCGAATACCATTTCAGCGCTTGTAATCACTTGCTACCGCTTTTTTTCTGCCAAACGCACCCAATAACTCAAAAAATATTATTACGATAATACGAATATAAAGAACGTCGTCTTATAAAATCAATCATTGTTATAATTTAGTTTGTATAGGTAATACTGAAACAGCCTGTATATAGTTAAGTAGTTTGCGCTGATAGAACCGGTTCGTCGAACTGTCCCGTGTGAGAATTGCAAATGGGTGCTTACCACTTACACAATAAAGAAGGTTTTTTTTTAACATTTTTTGTAACTTTAGTAAATTAATGAAATATTTACGTAAAGCAATGCGTTAGTTGCGAATGTGAGTACCAATACAAACCATTATTGGTTTAATGATACAAATCAAGCAAATATGTAAGAATACTTTTGATAAATATATATAAAAAAATCATAAGTAGGGGAGCGAGGGGCTTGTTGTAACAGTTTTCATTAAAACTAATATATCTTGAGATCTATTGATTAAATTTCTACTAAATAAAGATGGATGGATACTGTAACTCTTCCTCTACCAAATCAAGTAAAAATAATACCATAACTATTGGTCATTATTTTACAATCAATTATTTTCTAGAAAAAGTGCGGTGTTACAACTTACCTCGTGCTTGGGGCAAGTTGTAACGTCTACCGGGGCAAGTAGTAACGACAAAAAAAAACGACAATTATACCTCTAATCATTTATACTTTGTTTATTTTTAACAAAATTGACATCTTTCTTAGGTAAGTAATATGTAATTCTTATCAAAAATCAACTCAAAAACACTTTTTTAGTACTCAACACTTAAAAATTAAGTAATTAACAGTTTTATTTAGTTAAACACCTCTTATAATCATCACGGCACTTTTAAATCACAGTAAGCAATTAAATTATTTATATCTAAGGTATGCTTCGTAATTATCTGTTCTTAATAGCTATCGAACAAAGTATTATAATGTACGAATCAACATTTTGTGGGTTTCATTATAATTAAATTCATTCTTCATCTGAGCTACAATTAATACACATAAAAGATATAATGTCTCCTGTAACACATCCTACATGTGCCTACATCTTACAAATGATACACTCTATCCAATCTTCTTTATTTGTATCTGTGTAAGCTTCACCACATACCAGACAGTACCACTCTTCTGATTCGGATTCTGAATCTGAACACAAAATTTTCTTTTTAGCTCTGCCCACTCCGATTTTATTATTTGTTGATTTACCTTTGGCTTTTCCCTTCCCCTTCCCCTTTCCTTTCCCTTTTCCTTTAATTTTATCATCTTTTTTCTATTTTTTCTTCGTTTTTTCCTCACATTCCTTTAGTAAAGCTTCCTTTTCAGGAGTGTCCGTCAATACAGAAGATTTTCTTTTGCGTTTGCTATTTGTATTAGTTTTTCTTGGTAGCGCCTTTGGTAAAGGTGTAATCTTCGATGGGGAGAAAGTTTTTTGTAGACTTTCATTATTCTTCTTTTTCTTTATGTATCTATAAAGAGAGACGTGACATAATCTGAAAGTCTGACTAGCTTTCCGGATACTGCATTTTTTTTAAAACTTCAGCTGCCGCTGACTCATACACTTCTTGGCTTTGTGTTGACCGCTCTGACTTTCTTTAATACACCCTCATTCTAAAACAAAGGAAAAAAGTAGGTATCTACATCATAACTTGGGGCATGTTGTAACACGTTACAACAAGCCCCGGAATTTCGTTACAACTAATTTTTTTAGCAATCATAAAAATTGTTACACATTATCAGAGATAGATCAATTTGAATGGAAATAAGATATAGAAAATTTGAAATTAGTCGATATTAAAAACGCAAACCGAAATTTTAGGACAGTACAATTTTATATTACCTGGCAGAAATGAAGCGCGTGCACACTTCGGCTCACTGCGCGTGCCGGTGGGACACTGGCTATGGTAACATGATGCGGCGCGGTTTTTAGGTCAAATCTAGTCAAAGAAATACGTTATTAGCGTTTAAGATCCTAGTGAAAAGAGCCTGTTACTACTTACCCCTGTTACAATAAGCCCCTCGCTCCCCTATTACTTTTGTTCTTTTGAACCATACGTTCTTTGATACCATACAACGAAAGTCATATGCTTGTGTTTCAGATAGAGTTTACTACTTGATGGTAGTCGAATGGCAGATACGAACTCAAGATTTTAAATTCAGCGCTCAATAGGTACTCTAAGCTCAATTCAGAATATAATTTCTTACATATTTTAACGTCAAGGGAAACGAACTTGCAACCTTCGTTAAAACTATCCTTGAAACTCATATCCTTATATTTTAGCATTATAGTGTAGTCTGGCTGTAAGTTGACCTTCTACATGAAAAACACTAAAATATTTTGTTCGACAAAGAAAAAAGATCTCTATTACTTAACCATAAAACTCCTTGTTATAACAGAAGTAAGCTTTCAAATCTTACATTAGATATTCGAAAAGCGTACGCGATAATCGATAAAGCCTGCCGGCGAAATAGGATAGACCAGAACTGATGAAACTTTAGCGCTAGACAAATTTCACTGCAAACTCTTTATGCTACCGGATATCGGTATCCATATTTTCAATAAGTAGACAATGTTAGGGATCTTTAACAGCATTTAATGATTCTTATTAGATTATTTAAAAAATATAAAACAACTTCAATTATTACCTACTAATTCACACACTGGCCGTTGTAGCTCAGTGGCTGAGAGCGCGCTGTAAATTCCACACTATGCAAGCAACACGGGTTTGATCCCCCCTGAAAGCAATGAAATTGTTAATTACAATTTTAAGTGCTGATTTACCACGTGCTTGGCGGTGAAGCAAAACATCGTGAGGAAACTTGCATGGCTGAGAAATAATAAAAAATAACATATATTTCGAAGACATGTGAAGTTCGCCAACACGCATTGAGGCAGCGCGGCGGATATTTGCTTGACCTTTGCCTGTGCTCTCTCATTTCTGAGAGGATTTATGTAGGCTGTAACTTTAACTTTACTCCAACTAACGAATCTAGGCAACCGTCAAATAACAGCATATTAGGCATGCTGTTGATATACGGCAGCATTAACATTACTAAGGGTCAGGTCAGGTCAGCAGGTCAGACCCTTCACTCACTAATATTGTTGTAGCGTGTGTGTGGGCAATTCTTCATAGTAATATTTTTACTAGCGCTTTATTGGATATTCATAATGATGATGATAAAACCTATTGTACACTTTTTAGGGTTCCGTAGTCAACTAGGAACCCTTATAGTTTCGCCATGTCTGTCTGTCCGTCTGTCCGTCCTCGCTTAATCTCTGTGACCGTTAGCACTAGAAAGCTGAAATTTGGTACGAATATGTGTATTAATCACGCCGACAAAGTGGTAAAATAAAAATTGGAAAAAAATGTTTAATTAGGGTAGCCCCCTATATGTAAAGTGGGAAGTCATTTTTTTTTAATTTCAACCCTAACATGTGATATATTGTTGGAAAGGTATTTAAAAATGAATAGCGGTTTACTAAAATCATTTTTTGATAATGTCAATAATTTCGGAAATAATCGCTCCAAAAGTAAAAAACAATGTGTCCCCCCCCCCTCTAACTTTTGAACCATAGGTTTAGAAAATATGAAAAAAATTTGAAAAGTAGAACTTTATAAGGACTTTCTAGGAAAATCATTTTGAACTTGGATGGAAACAGTTTTTGTACAAAAAAGACAAAAAGTTGTACAAAATAATTTCTGGACTAAGTTTGTAGTATAATCGTATATGCAAGCATTTTTTTAACTTCGTTTACATATTTTATTATCCTGAACGTATCTTTTTTCTAACAAAAAAAGAATTATTAAAATCGGTTCTCGTAATCCAAAATTGCCACCGAAAACTTCTGGCACGTCTATGTATTAATTAGTAACCCAATTCCCCAAGAGATGGCGCTGTAGGTACTTATTACATTGGGTCGGGTGTTATCGAATTGTTCGGTTGGTCTCTCCTTGGCATCGCCTGCCGCGGAGCGTGCAATGTTGCACGCTGCATGTTCGCGCACGTACCCACTACCGGGAGCAGTTGCAGGAGCGCGGAGCGCTGCCGGAGCGCGAACATAATGGATACCCACCTTTAAACTCATAAGTGGGAACACTTATTGTGACGGACGGGAAACTACGGAACCCTACACTGAGCGTGGCTCGACACGCTCTTGGCCGGTTTTTTTTTTATAGGATATGGTGACAAACGAGCACACAGTTCACCCGATGGCAAGTAGTTGCTGTGGCCTATAGACACCTAAATCCATCCTTGATTACGAATCGATATATTTTTTTTAAATGAGTTGATATCTACATTTTTTATTTTTTTTATTTTACAACAACAAAAATACATACTAAACAAAGTTCATAAATACAGTGCAACATAAACCTACGAGTATATAAGATTTTTCTGGACACTGCGGTTCGCCGTCTTTCGAGCGCAAACATTTAATATTATTTAGAGTAAGGAGGTAGTTTGCTCATTTCTTTACAAATAATATAAGGATGAGTTGTAGTAGCAATTTAGTTAGAGTTAGTATACAGAATGTTTGGAGAAAATATTATTTTATATTTTTGGAATATACGTATGGTAATTATATTACATATAGTAAGTATATTAGTTTTCAGTTATATTATGTTAGTAATTAGGTAATTCAAGATCTTATTAAAGAATATCCTTGGAATTCGAATGAAATGTTATTCCTGGTGATATTTTTCCGTCCCTTGTAAACAGAATTACCTGTACGTAAATTATGATTAAGTAAATGTCACCATGCTAAAGCTAAAGAGCTAAGTGCTCGGTGTAAATTTCACAGTAACTGAGTAACCAGGCTTAGATCCACCAATGTTAATTGCTATTTTCAGTGTTGATTTATCACATGCTCGGTGATAAAGGAAGATATCGTCAGGAAACCTGTCTGAGTAGCAAAATATTTTGAGGCGATTTAAATATCGTCAAATTGTGCATACTGGCAAAAGCCCTAACTGTTGTCTTAAAAGGCACATGTCTATCCTGGGACTAAGTAAATCCCAGGATAGACATGTGCCTTTGATGCCCAGGATAGGATGTGCTGGTTCTGTCCCCTAACGGAAAAAAACGCCTCTACACATTCTGATTGCGGACCCTTAATGCGCAAACGTAACACTCATCTGGGAAACTAAATACTCCACCCAGAAGAAGTGAAATTGCTTACAGCTAAGCACCTCCTTCTGTTTATTGAAGACGTAGGGCTTAGCAGTGAACTATAGCCATAGCAGCGATCACAATAGATCTTTTAGATCGCAGTAATATTGGTGTCTTTTCCTAGACCTGCATAGCTGCACGCAAATAATTAAAAAAAAAGTTCGTCAACACGTACTGGAGCAGAGCGGCGGACAAGTTGCTCCAAAACCCTTGCAGAAATGAGAAGAGACCTGTGCTTAGTTGAGGGACGTATACAGATTGTAGCTTTACTTTTTTTAAAGTATTGCAGCCCACTTTAGTTCACTGCTGGGGTCTATGCATCTAGGTGATCCCACCACGTAGTCCTATTTTCGATCTTACTCATCGAACTCCTTCCAGCCATATTTGCAATGATCACTGCGTGAAGTAGAATGAGGAGGCCCACGGTTCGTTTATCTATAAGTGTTTTCCACTCCGTGACTCACTTATTCTATCTGTTATAAATTCTGCTAGCAATAATAAAAAGAATATCCACTACCTCATATAGATAGGTGTATGTGTAGTTACAGACAGGAGATGTCAGGGAGAAACTGAAACCGAAAAGGAGCAGTAGCATCTTCCTGATAAAGACTCAAAATTATAAAAACTGTTACTGTTAAATAGTTTGTTACAAACGATTGTTAAAAACGAGTATCCGGTTCGGTATAAACGTAAACAACCGGATGCGTCCACAACCTCCGGCATACTGATTGATTACACTTTTAATCATCTAACTAAATACATGAACTTCAAACATTTTTCTTGCGCATTACCTTTTATCTTATTTTAATTTAAAAACTATAAGTATTAAATGTCTACAAAGTTATTCATGCAGTTAATTTTAAGTGCTGCACTAGAAACTAACCACACCAATAACTTTGTCAACATCTGTCGACACCGAATATCGATTATTTATTTTCAGATTTTTTTCCTTTTATACGTTTAATGATCTACTTTGATATCAAATTTTAAGTTTCTAAGTAACCTAGAAATAACCTAAGTTCTTACCTTATTAACTTTAACTAACTTTAATAGTTCTATACATGAAGTTTGGGACTCTAGGTACTCGTACTCTTCTTGGAATTTATTCAAAATTATTTCTAATAGTTTTTGTGTTTTTAAAGGATGGAAAGTAGCTTTCTTCCAAGTGGAAGAGCCACGCTCTAACTATTTTATGGCTGCAGCACGAGTGCGTCGGCGCGACCGGGGAAGGAACACGCTATCAGAGAATACCATCGTACAATAGCAGCCTGATCCTTTTGTGTTACGTATGATAAGTGTAGAAAACCGGAGACCCTTTTCACTGGTAATAAGGTATTCCATCTTAGCTTTCCATAGATTTAGAATAGACTTATCATCGGGTGAACTTTGTCACAACTTTTTTTTAATAAAATGTGATATAAAATCGACATGATTAGTGTATTTATACGCTCTGTTTTCATTTCCGAACTTTGGAATACAGGAATATGTGTCTGATGACGATTTAAAATTCAACTTTTAAGGAATTTCTTATTAATGTACACCTCATAATTTTATATATTTATTTTACCTACAAAAACACACTAAACACAAATACCTGCATACACCTTTTAATTAACGAAACTTTATAAAAAAACATTTATAAAGCACAGAATTTTCATATTTTGCGAAGCACTCACGACCTCAAAGCCGCTGCTCGCTAACTCGGAGGCGTCTGCGTAGATCGATAATGGGACGTGACGAGGTTACCAACGCCCGCCTTACGCCGTCGACACTTAAGGCGCTGCTTTTAGTGAAAAAATGCTTTAATACTTCACCGTTAGTCTGAACTACGGCACTTAAATCATTCATAATATACTTTTTCTGGATATATAATAATAGAATACCTCGTCGAGCTAGTAAGTACGATCGCTGATTATGTGCTCCTGGATACGAATCTTGGATCGGGCTTGTGCAGATATTGGGCTTTTCTGTTAAGAAATTCCCAGAAACGAGCCGGATTCAGGAATTTGGCTGTTTATTCTGTGTGCCTCGGAAAGTATCTCTCTCCAGTCTTATCTTATTGCGGATATGAGATTGAAAGAATAGATAGTGTACCTGTGTCTACGAGGAGAAGCGTTCACTACTGTATTTAACACAACATTGGTTTTTCTTATAGTATTTGAAAAGAAAAATTATTTTATTCTAGTCGTAAAACAATAATGTATAGAAATTTTTGAGGTGTGCAAGTGTGTGTGCATTTGTCATTATTATCGGTATAAAAAAACCACTTTCGTTAAATTTTATGAATTCCTAGCACCCGACGTGTGCGTTGCTGACATAGAAGAAATAATTATGAAAATATCATTATAAATTTGTAGGAGTTATATTGTTTGATTAGGTTATTACATTAATTGAAGTAGAATAATATACAAATTTCAAATAAATTTGTCGGTACGGTACGCGCGCCACGTACTGTAAGTTAATTGTACTATGCTTAACCTTCGCACAATACGTGATAGTGACACGCTGCTGCCATTATGGTTGTAGCACGGATGACTCGGCATGACCGGGGAAGGACCACGCTCTCACAGTATACCAGCGTAAAATAGCAGCTTAATGCTGATGTGTTTCGTATGGTGAGTGGAGAGAACTGGAGACCCGTTTTACTGAAAGCGGGGCACCTGCATTTTGATACTTAATCGAGGTTAAATGTAGACGTCTATGGACCACTGCATCCACTTACCGGTGGACTATGTGCTCGTTTATCACCTTTATCCCATAAAAAAGTGCACGAAATAAATTGACAAAGTTTTACCGCAATCTGACGAATATTATAACAGCGCATAAAATACGAACAAAACAAACATTCATTTCTATCTTCTAGATTCTTCTATTAATACTATCGTAATTCTTCCATATAAAGAAATTCAAAGCCGCTAAGCGGGCTATGTATTTTCCTTTCGCATTGTAAATGAAATTTCTTTGCGTTTTATAAACATATACATAAACGTATATCACTTGTTATATTTTATATTATACATAATACATGGTACACGAAGATAAAGTTACGCACGTAGCCCAACGATTCAATAAGCTGAAATGTAGTGACGGTTTAAGAGCATCCACTACCCTGTATCATCCCGTAGGTATCGTAAGGAGCGACAGAAGTTAAAACAGGAGATGTGCAACAACATCTGCCAGACACCAACTCATAATAATAAAAACCTGCAGTTGCCAACCCGACTGGCCAGCACGACAACTATGGCACATTTGGCCATTGTGAGTCATCTTTGGGTAGGATGTTCAGCAGTGGACTTTCATAGGCTGTAATGATGATGTTGATAATGACCACCATAAGCGACGAGATTGGCATGGTTTTGCCTGCTATAAGGTCTTTTTGGTTTATTCCATCGTCGCTTCTTACGTCACCCACGAGACCAATGAGCAGTTTGCTTGAACAAATGGCACGTTTAGTTATCAAATTGTAATTAAAATTCGGTGTTTGGCGGTCTGCCACCGAATATTTCACTACGAAAAGTCTTACCTTCAATAAAAGAGCCTTTTCTAGTAACAAGAGAATTCTAGTGTCACAGATGTTAATGGGCGACGGTGATCACTTTTCACATTTTCACATTCAAAAGTAGTTGTTCTTAAACTTTTCTGGCATATGATTAAACCATACTTTGTTAAAAACACTCTCGCTCTTTTGTTTAATTACCAATTTTATTACTAGTTCGGAGAAACCTCTGTCCTAGGAAGAAACAGCAAGAAACCCGGCGGGACTTTTTTTAAATAACAGCTTAAAATCATGTTATATGTTGTTAAATCCCGTGAACGTTTCCCGATCCAATATTCAATATGTAATGAATCTCTTCATAAGTATATATTCGCTTTATTTAAAGTTTTTGCTGCTAGCACGTTTCCTTTCCTACTAACTAACTGTCAATGTTTTATTTTTTTTGTTATACCGGCTTGCCTTAGAAGGCCTTTATCCATAAAGGCCATTTGAACTCTATCAAACGATTCGTCTATTTGAGACGACATTTGAAATCTTTAGATTTCGATATTTCAATCTAGCTTGTAAAAACGTGGAGGGAAATTTTTAAAAATTAGAATAATTATAATTTTATTTGTAAACAATCGTCTTTTCAAATAAATTGTAACTGGCCAATGTGACATACTTAAAAAAGTTTTTTTTTTGCATGACTTTCCACGTGGCCGCCATATTCGATAAATTAAAACCATTTGCCATTTTATGGCTACGCAGATACAGAATCTTCTAATTATATATACTAAAAGTCCTTCAGAAGCTCTTAAATTCCGTCCTCCATGGTGGCACTACTCCGGAAGTGTGGAGCAGAAGTGCGGTGGTTCTGTTCTTCAAGAAAGACGACAACGCTCTCTTGAAGAACTACAGACCGATTTCCCTTCTGAACTGCGCCTACGTGCGGTTTTCGAGAGTCATTACGAATCGTCTTTCACGCAGACTCGACGACGTCCAGCCTCCCGAACAAGCTGGTTTCCGAAAAAGCTTCAGTACCATAGACCACATACATACCCTGCGGCAGATTGTACAGAAGACCGAAGAGTACAATCTGCCACTTCGCCTGGCGTATGTGGAATATGAGAAAGCCTTAATTCCGTCGAAATTTTGATGGTGCTACAGTCCCTTCAGCGGTGCCAAGTTGACTGTTGGTATATATAATTATTTAAGTATTTGTACAGTAGGGCTACGATGGCTATCCGAGTACAAAACCGGAGTTCGAAACCTAACTGCAGAGAGGTGCAAGACAGGGTGACGTCATATCTCCGAAACTCTTCACCGCTGCATTGGAAGACGTTTTCAGACTACTGGACTGGAAAGGATACGGTATTAATATCAATGGCAAGTACATCACTCATCTTCGATTTTCCGACTATATGGAGGACCTAAGAAATATGCTCAATGACCTCAATAGAGTCTCCCAACGGGTAGGTCTTTTAATTTTATACTTTTTTTATTTCATTTTTAAACACATGTTTACATAGACGAACAAGTATGATTACAATTAAAGAAATTAATAATAAGTTATAAAAATAACATGCAATAATAAAAATTAAAACTGTGTGTAATTTAATAATGTAGAATCTATAAAAGAAAAATTGAAAACTGAAGTTTATAATATTAGCTACCTGCCTGAACTAGTTTGAGTACCTGTGTTTCAGACCATCACTTACGCTATGGGCTTTATACTATAATACACAAGATAATTTAAATAACTAAAATATATTTTATAATAAATAAAATAACTAAATAACAATTATTTGTAAACTACAATAAATACAAAACTATTTTAGAATTACTAACAACTTCTCTGTGTTTTCGTAATTTAATTTGTTCAGAAATTCTTTTACAATTATATTACATATCTTATAACTTATACTATTAGACCGGGAGCTGGTGACAGGTGACGTTCCACAATTTTGTCGTGCATACCTTTTTAAGGCTTGAAAACTAACCATAAAATATCAAAGATTGTCGGGGCTTTAGCCCCCCCGCGCGTCCTCTTCATAAGGAAAAGCGCTTTTCTTTGTGTAGCAAATTTTCGTGCTTTTCCGTGATAGTATACTGCATGCCATTGTAATATACGGAAGTTCAAGCAAATTGAAGCTATAATAATTGATGGCATGCACCCCGCAGCGGCCCAAGATGATCAAAGGATTCTGAAACCTGAAAAAAATTGAAAGGCAATTCCGTGTTTTCAAATTGCATGCCGATGTAAAGAATGGAAGTTTTTGTAATAAAAACACTCTGGAAAAATTGACATGCACCCCTCGTATGACCATGGCATGCAGTTTGGAATCACGGAAAATCGGAGTTGAATTTTTGCAGAGTTTTCCGGAAATTTTCCACCGTTGGTCCCCCCCCCCCCCCGCGTGTCCTCTTCATTAGGAAAACCTAATGAAGTGGACGTGCGGGGGGGCTAAGGCCCTGACAATCTTTGATATTTTAGGGTTAGTTATCAAGCCTTAAAAAGGCATGCACGACAAAATCGTGGAACGTCACCTGTCACCAGCTCCCGGTCTATATGTATATCTTTAGTGACGTGAAGCTTGTTATATAGAAACGGTCCTAAAAATATGTACCTAAAACCTGTTAACTAGTGCGTGTTTGGTTTGAGGGTTTACACAAATTAAGTCAATTCTTCTCCTGTCTACGGATTTTAAATTAAAAGTTGGAAGTTCAGTATGCTGTTTTAATATGATGTTCAGAATGAACAACTGACGGACAGTTAGTACAACTACATGCCAAGTAAAGTTGATGTGTAGAAAACATGAAAGGATGGAAAGTGGCTAGCTTTATAACCGCTTTCTCTTAAGATTAACATGGACAAAACAAATATGTTTAATGTCCATATTATATCTATGCCTATGGTAGTTGTTGGGAGCACTAAGTTTGAAGTAGTTGACGAGTACGTTTACCTGGGACTAATAGTCCGACTTGGTAAGTCCAACTTCGACCGAGAGGTCAACAGACGGATTCAACTCAGCTGGGCAGCAGTAGGGAAATTACGACACATCTTCTCGTCAGGTATACCTCAAAACCTGAAAACTAGGTTGAATGATGGATAGGATGACTTACGGATCTGAAACGTGGTCATTCACTTCTGGCCGTATGAGGACGCTCAAGATCGCTCAGCAACCTATGGAGAGGGCTATGCTCGGGGATTCTTTGCGTAATTGACATAGCCCAACGGATTAGTAAGCTGAAGTGGTAATGGACTGGCCATATAGCTCGAAGAACCGTACCGGTAGGTAGGCGTAGTGTAGGGCGACCTCCCACTTGATGGAGTGACGACCTGCTAAGAGATACAGGAAGTCGATAGATGCATGTGGCTCAGGACCGTGTTTTGTGTCACTCCTTGGGGGAGGCCTATGTTCATCAGTGGACTTGTGAAGGGCTGTAATGGTGATGAATGATGATATAAATATATATTTATTATTTGTTATATTTATATAATAGTACCCGGTTGACCGAGCTTTGCTCGGTATTTTTCGCTCGATTTTTTTAATTCGTGTGTTTTGGAAATTATATTTAGATACAAATTACATACTGATGAATTATAAATAATATTTTTTGATCTTAGCGACATAACAGAAAAAACTGAACTGGTTATTTGAATAAAAAATCATGAGTGCAATTATTTTTATTTAAATTTTCGTGTTTTTAAAAAATACTAAAAAAAGGGCTCGAAAAAAATATATTTTCTCAAAAAAGAAAGAAACTTGAAAAAAAAAATAAAAAAGTCGGTCGGTCGGTCTGGGCTCGAACCGGGGTTTTACGATTTTGTGACCGCCCATTATACCAATAAGCTATTTATAATCATTACCAAACTGTCAAAATTTACCTTCTTATTCTAACTATATTGTAGCAGTTTTTAATTGCCTAAAAACACGGACAAAAAGACATTTTCTAAAAATAAATCTTAGCTAGATCGATTTATTATCCCCGAAACTCCCTGGACACTAAATTTTATGAAAATCGTTGGAGCCGTTTCCGAGATCCCGATTATATATATATATACATATATACAAGAATTGCTCGTTTAATAGTATAGGATTATTTGAGATTTTACAATAGTATTTCATTTTTAAACAATTCTAATTGACAAAACATAAAATAACAAAAACTAAACTCTTGGCATATAACAGTTATAATGTCCCTACACCGAATTCCGGTCACGGGGGCCAGTCTCAACGAAGGCTAGCTATATCAGCAGGACAGGATTATGCATCACGAGAGTATTATGCAAGCACAGGTGCATTCTGTTTCTCGTAGAATAGTCCAATGAGACGGAAATCAGACACGACCGGAGAGAGAACAGGCGAAGAACCAACGACCTTACGTGTTTTGAAAGGCAAGGGGATGAACGATGATGCACCCCCGTGCCTTATGCCTCTATCCCGTACGGTGGTATCGAGATTTTTTTTCTGGTTTTGATCCAACCCGGCATTCGTACCCAAAACCACATAACCAACACAATAGCGTTTACGACCACTAGAGAAACGAGACAACGGTTTATATTATTTTGGAAAAAATGGCCATAACATGTTATGGCCTCCTATAGATGAAAATATAATCTCTTTTACGTCAGACAAAGGATGTACACATACTGCAGCGGCATCTAATACTAAGACCGTCAATCAATCTGCCAAACTCTCAAAACAAATGCACTCTACAACGGGACAGACCTTTGTCCACTATGATACTATCGTATCATTCCCATCTTGTATCTTCAGCTTTGTGCTGTAGATGTACATGAAAATACGTACATTGCTTGTAATATATAATTTTAGCCAAAATTAATTAAAGGCAGTTTCTTACCCCGTGCTTATCAAATTTAAATTGGAAATATATCATAAAGAATTTTTTTTGGTTTACTTTTGTGTGCATGGAATTTTATTATATAATTTTCCAAGACAGCAGACTATAAACGTAACGTCCCACTCACACTCAGTCTTGTTGGGCAGGGAAGTCAGAAGGGAAGTGGGAAGCGCATGTATGTAAATAGGCTACTCCCGCTGTCACTGCCCAGCGCTCACACGATTGTTGGTTTTTCGTGCGTCTTAGTTGTCAAAGGACGGGCAGCGCGAACGGGAGCCAGTTTACATTCTCGCTCACTTGCCACCGAAGTTCGACCAAAAAAGAACGTGCTACGTTTTAAAACGGCAATTTGTTTATTAATCTGTCTTGTGTTTTAATGATATTTAGTAATGATAAAACAATTAAGTTTTTAGAACTTTATGAATTGAGCGGGCAATATGGGATCTTCATGATAAAAATCATAAATTGTACGTTGTAGCTACTTATACTGAGCAGGCATAATGTTGACACAACAAGAAACTCGACGTCAGTCATTGTTGCGAGTTGATCAATAAAGAAGTATGAAGGCTGAGTGTGTACACCCACTCGCGTCGTTATCGCCGCAGGAGTATTTAGGGAAATATTTTCGGCTGCGACAGGAGCAGTAGCAGTGGCTGAGTGTAAATGAGACTTAAAGTGGTCCCTGGACGGTAATGCGGCATAAAATGCCTTACTCGTATGATCATGCTGCGCGACGGGCTCTCATGTAATGCCGTAAATCTTTTTATCACATTTGAGGAACACTGGAGAGCTCTATAAGCTGTTTTCTTTTGTTCTTTCTCTAACTCTTAGCCGTGTTTATTGAACTGAAAACTTATTTAAGTTCGTTGTAATTTGAAACTCAATACGCGAAAGAATGAAATAGAATACAGTATACAATGTTCTATCTCATTCTTGTTTATGCATGTGATATGTTTATTCATAGAGTAATGTTTATTATAAATTAATTCATATTTTAAATACCCTTCAATTATCCTACTCCTGATTCCATTCGTCTCATTCTGTCGAACTTTATTTTTCTGAAAATTGTATTTTTGCTGCATAATTTTAAGGAATAGTTATGTCTCTAATTTTTTTACATATTTTTTTCTTTTATATCCTACATTTTTTTTGAATACTAATACAAGTATAGTGGCATCTATAAACCACAAAGGTTTGTAAATATGCATGGATATTTCCAGGTTTGATAAAGAAAAACAGAATATACGTAATATTACATTGTGTTGCAATTAGTTTAAAAATCGGGCTAAATTTATGATTGTAATAACATAGGTAATTAAATTACTCGTAATATAAATAAATGGTAAGTTCATTTCTAAGTGTCAAGAAAATCGAGACGAGCTTCTTTTAAGATTAACAACACGAATGCCTTATTGTTTTAAGAATATTTGCCATATTCGTTTGTGTCAAAGCTTGCGCTATCGGGGTGGTCTTACCCGTTCATCATTGACGCCGTTTGGAAACGAATTGAGCTTGCATGACACGCCAATCCGAAATTGATCATGCGTGCATATCAATCGTAGCTTTCATGATGAAAATTTTAATAAATTCTCAGCAGACCACCAGCATGTAATTTGCATATCATTACAATAAAAGCACGTAAAGTATGTCATGCCACATTATTGTCTAGGTTCGCTACGTTCGATATGATCAAAGTTCTACGTTACGTCCTTAACTAATATCTTAGATGTTATCATTTAAAAAAAATAACTAATAATATATAATAATATCCATGTAATTTTATATCTGTTATCTAATTATTAGAGTCACTAGGTCTTGGCTAATTATGATGACGTAGTTGTATCAACATAATTTAAAACGATTTCCTATAAAAAAATACGAGTTAAACGACTCGCAAACTACGAGGCCATCTTTTGTGTATGCAACGGTTTTTACATTATTAATCTCGCTACAATTATTCCAGCCCATAATAAGTCAAAGGATGCAAGTACTAGCGCTCAATGTTAAAAACAAACTTGCCTTTTACAATGTGCATTTACTTAAATAATCGATAAATCTCGCACTCGCGGTCGCGTAATAACAGAATTTACAAATTCAATCAAAAAAGGCCTGAATATATGAAGCGGTGCAAGGTACGGACAGACGGACGCACAGACAGACACAAGAAATCATTATTGCGGCGGAATCCATACAAATAATTGGCCCGTAAACATGTCAGAGCGGCGTCTCTACCATGTATATTTCAGTAGGGTTTGGGCTGGACGAGTTATATTTTTGTCGAGCTTGTGACGTCATAAAATGTGTGGTTTATATCAAGTACGACTTTCAATAAATTATCAAGTCGATTGTCAGATGTTAGCATTTTTTTTTCTTCATCACCGGATCATAAGCTTCCACGTCCAACAAGACATTCTTCCATTGTAGAAGGGATTAACCTTAATCATCATCATCGCGAATTGACGATCACAGTGCAGGATAACTCGCACTTGTGGCGTTGTATCCCTTCGCAGAACTGGATATTTACGCGTTCATCATTGTCGTACATATCATAGTCGCCTGTTCCTTATTTTATAGTACCACGATAACTATCGTGGATGTATTATACTGGCACATACAAGATAGCCAATACCGCCAATTATGAGAAACCATAAGTTGGCTGGAGTTGCTAAAAATTGAAACAATATCATGAAATATATGTGATGATGGTATTGAGGTAATGTATCCTTTTATGCCAACAATGTTAATGTTACGAGCTTAGGGTTCGTGACAATCCCCCCCGAACGGGTTCCCGCCTTGTCGTGGCGGGGGGGCTTAGTAGCCGTGGCTTGGTCTCCCACGGTGAACAAAGAGGAACCCACGTGGCTGGCCCGAGGTGAAGGGCCGGCCTGAGGTGGCCACTCCGAGTGGGCTTGGGGAGCCCACTTCGGACGTGTGCTGGTGGACTGCAGCGAGTGGGGACTCGCGCACCCTCTACCGCTGCAGCCGAGGTGGAGTCGCGGAGGAAGAGGAGTGTTGGTATTGCGATGCGCCACTCGCCCTATCCTTCGCGACTCAAACGGGGCCGCACCGTTGATGCGGTGGTGGTGGGGCTGCGGGGGGAGAGGATTGTCGGTATTGCGAGGCGCCGCTCTCCCTACCCTCCGCAGCCGAATCTTGGTTGGCGGCGGAGCCATAGACCAGATGTGCCGCTGGGGTCGGGAAGGCTAGTACTTCTAAGTGCTCGTTTTTCCTGGCCCCATGGCCTTTGTGCATCGGACGCGGGGGCGTCTGTTGCACAGACGTAATTGGAGGCCGTGGAGGAAGGCGTGCTATGTGTTCTGGTGCGCCTTACCTGGGAAGGAGAACGGGGAGGAATTTTCCTCTCCCGAGGAGGTGCTGCCATGGGGCGGCAGGCGCTAGTAGGGCCGCGGATGTGTGCGAAAGTGTTCCCGTAGCCCTGCCAATATGCGACAAAGGTGGAACACCATGGTTTTAGTCGGTGCGAGTCCGACATAACCCGTCCTTGCCCCCGCGAGGCGGGTATGCGTAGGCATTTCCCCATGAAAAAAAAAAAAAAAAAAGGGTTTGTGACAATAAAAACTGCCGATTGAATTACCCGACACTAGATGGCGCTAGTGCCAGACTTCAACTTAGGCGCGCAACATTAACAACACATGTTATCAATTTTTATTTTATTTTTATTTTATTTTATTGATAGAACCACCAACGGAATAACATGTTGTTTTGAAAAAAAATGTGACAATAGGCTTAGGAACTAAGATTTACATGTTTCCATTTAAAGGTAGTTACAGCATGTTTAAAAAAGACGATAACTGTACGATAACTTAATAATTGTTACAAGTACGAGTAAAATACTAATACAAAACAAACAAAAACAATAAGACAATACGAGATAATATATGAAAATTAAAAATATATAAAAATAACAACATTTATATCGAGTCTTTATAAAGTTATGGTATAATTTTTGCAACTACAAGGACATAGGTAAAAGGATTTACAACTTATTCGTCTGAAAGTCTAATTAAAAACTTGGTAACAATTACGGTTTAATTCTTTATTAATCGTGTAAGAAAGGATTATCCGTGTTTAAACCCACAACGAAGTGAGTTTAAAAATATCCACTACCCCATATCGTAAGAGGCAAAGAAGTGAATTGAAACAGAAGATGGGCAGCAAAATTTTGTGATGACAACTATAAACATAACTACGGTTACCGACCCGCCTCCCAAGCGTAGTAGCTTCTTTTTTTTTGTAGAATTGGAGTGACAAGCGAGCTCACAGTCCACCTGATGGTAAATGAAAGTTGTGACCCATAGACATTTACATTTATCCTCGATTAAGAATCAAAATGCAGATGCGTCGTCACCCCTGAGGACTGAGATGGAATGCATCGTTTCCAGTAAAAAAAGGGTCTCCGGTTTTCTACACTCACCTTACTAAGCACAACAGCCTTTAGCTGCTATTTTACGCTGGTACTCTTTGTGAGCGTTGTCCTGCAGCTGCAGCTGCAGCGTGGCTCTACCACGTAAAGTCACGCTGCAGCTATATTAGTTGTGAGTTATTGCAAAACGTCAAGCAAAGGATTGTAGTTCCATATTTATAAATAATAATTAACCATTTGTCTATATGTCCTTCACACCCGCATATCGATACCTACTATATATATATATATATATATATATATATATATATATATATATATATATATATATATATATATATATATTTTAAGAAATGTAAGTAAATTCATTGTATAACGTGGCGCTTGGCAACCCTGAGACGGGCCAAATCCGTCAATGTCGTATCAATAGACCGGGCGACGCAGTTTTTTCGTTGCACGCTCGTGACAGACGCACGCCATGAGATGGCGCTGCCATTGTACGGCGCGCGCGCAAACCGACCTGTCTGTACAAATAAAACCTCGGCTACATCGAACATTAAGTAAAAATAAATTCCGTTATATCTAAATAAATAAAGGTAATATTGAAATTATAAATAACTGATGATTATTTTGAATAATATCACATTGCATGTTTTTTTGTTTATTAAAAGATTCTATATTCATAACGTATCTTCATAAAATAGGTAAATAAGAAGGTGGATGGTGTCGCCCACAGACATCTCCGCCTATCCTCGATTAAGAGTCAAAATGTAGATGCGTTGAAATGTCTGTTTTCTGATGATGTTAATGCTGTTAGCCTTTTGTACGTAGTACTATTATTTATTCTGTGCTTTTGGCTTCTGCAGCATAATCTTAGAACCCACGGCCAGAAAGGCCGCGAGCTGAAAAAGCGTGAATTTAAACCATTCTGCATCATTACTTGCTTAACGGTGGCTCCTAAGATAGTGTGCAGTGCACATGGGTTAGTAAAAGGGGTAAAAGGGGGTAGCGTGCCCCGGTTCTGACAGCCAACACGTATCGTTCGATGTTCAGGGCGGTGAGAACCACCCGGGAACGCGGGCACGGTGTATGCGCGGTTTGTAAGAGTGTGCGGCGCACCCGTCTGCAGACTTGCTGCACCCCATCCGTTGTCCTTACAGTGTTTGTGGCACTTGGTAAATGTGTAGTGTCTGTGTGTGACGGGCTGACGACATTTGGATCATCGGAATCTAGCGGAACTGGAGGTTCAATTAGAACGTTACGGGGCCTCCGTCTGCGTTTACCACTAGCAGGCTAAGATGTGTCTCGGCCATCCCAAAGTAGCGTCGAGACATTTTTTTTTGAAATATTCAGTGATTGTCGGAAGTGTAAAATCTCTGTGCATGACAGAATTTTGCTGGTGCCACCGAGAAGACGACTTGGTGGTCGTACAAATGACTATGAGCCGCGTGCGTGAAAGCTACGCTATAATAGTAGGACATAATAGGCCTTACGCAAGCTTTGTAAGGGTGGAGCTTGTGTCTTAGGGATACTTTTGCTCTTGCTGTTAACTAGCGGGTTAACGCACAGGCGTTAAAATGATGATGATGATGATGATGATACATATATGGTTGCAAATTATATTGTCTCTAAAATATATCACTTATTAGTATCATAATATATCAGGCCTATGCCTACGAATGCCATAGTATTATTTCACTTAGAACTATTAAGACTTTCACGTTAAGAAATGGCATAATTAAATCTCAGTATTCTGTTTCTCTCTTGAACCACGCGAGAGAGCAACTCTGTTACTATTATAGTAGTTAAAAATAATCCCACAATGTGTATGAACCGTTATGAAGATCTTGATATAAATAGATATCAGAAGATATCGAAGTTTATCTTCTATCAAGCGATTCTGTCGGCCATCTCTGCTCATAGAATTGATTTTGATCGACAACTCGTCTCGATTTTAATTCTCCGCAATACTAAACGCCGACGTTTTATCGTATGTTATTATTATGTATGTGTTTGAAACAACTTGTCAATCAAATGATGTTTTTATATAATCTAGTTTATGAAGCTTTATTATAAGATTAAGATAATTTTATATTACTTTTACTTTTTCAAATCATTAGTTTACATCATTACGTAAAAGTAAACTAGATCCTAGAGTAGTATCTAGTAAAGGATAATCGGGCAAAAATTATGAACCGTGTTGCTACAGTGCGAATCACCAATCATATCCTCCATATGTTAATATCTACATAAAAGCAACCCAGGTTCGATCGCCAGCATCAACTATATTTTTAATTGTAATTTTAAGTGCTAATTTATCGCGTACTCGCCGGCTAAGATAAATATCCTGGCGAAACATGTCTGATCTAAATATCAGAGAAAAAAATATTTCGAGGATATATGAAGTCTGGCGACAAGCACTAAGGCAGCGCGGCGGGTTAATGGCTCCATAATCCAGATCTTCCGAAGAACGTATATAAACTGGAGCTTTGCTTTTGTATTTTTACAAAATATTTACTTATATTATCCCTGTGCTCTCATAAATATTTGGTACCTGCCATTGTTAGCAATCATTTGTTAATAATAATTTAGCACATATTGAATGTACTTAGGTGTCTTTTGAAATCTACATCTAACTTTGATAAATGTAAATCAGATGTCCGCTTTTATATCATTGAATTTCCAATAAGAATTATACTGTAATAGTTTCGGATTTGATTTCAAAAAGGAAATATAAAAACGGTTGTCACAACCCAAACGGGTCATTCGGTTATAAGGTGTTAAGAGTATAAGAGACTAGTGTTTGTGTAAAGTGTAGTGTACCCGTAAGTACTAAGAAAAAAGTGATTATTTATACAACAATTTGATTAACACTATGAACAGATTAAACTGAAAGTGAACAGATGTAATCCAAATAAAACAATAACAATAAAAACGTTTCGGCGCACTGCCTAACTGATGATGACAAATTATGACATTAGTACTATTTATTTATTTGGAATGTCACATTACATATAGTTAAAGTAATTTAAAATCCTAAATACATTAATATAATCCCCGCCGGCACCAATGAAATTGTTAATTACTATACTATATGTGCTCGACGCTAAGGGAAAACATCGTGAGGAAACCTGCATGTCTGAGAAATAAGGAAAAAAATTTCGAAGAATTGTGAAGTGCGACAACATGCATTGGGGCAGCGCGGCGGACACTTCCTTGCCCTAAAACCCTCTCAGAAATGAGGGAGGCCTGTGCCCAGCAGTGGGGCGTATTAGGCTGTAACTTAACTATGAACCTGGTTTTCCATGTGACAAATACATATACATATAATAACCGTGTCGTGGTAGCCATGTAGTGGCAGTTTAAAATATTCACTACCCTATATTGTCCCGTGGGTGTTGTAAGAGACGACAAACGGAAACTGAAATAGTATATGTGCAACAGGATCTTTAAAAACTCCAAATATGTAAGAGTGCATTAGCTACTAAATATGTAAGGTGCAACTTACGCTACTGTAATAATTTAGCACATCCCGGTGAGAGATTATTTTCATAAAAAAAAACCTATTGCTTTGCGTCCAAAAAACTACTTCATCATCATGGTCATTACAGACTGCACATTACATTGGCTGTGTTTGGCAGAAAAAAGTGCTAGGAAGCGCTTGTAAGCAAAATGGCGATCGTAAGCGGTAAGCGCTGTCAAATGGTGAATAACAATTTTTCTCTAGGACACTAGGTTGGCTTTAACCGGGGAAGCTTTTATTATATTTTTAATATAAATACTTAAATATATATATTTAAGTATTTATATTAAAAAACTTACCAATCATGAATTTTAATAACATGTATAATATGTTTATTCGTGTCATTATACTACTCGGAACTAATTGCACAAAACAACTTATAAACTCTAATTCAAAACAAACAAAATAAATAAGCAAAATGGCGGATTGTGTCAGCGCTAATGAAGTTAGGAAACGTGTCCTGGTCGAAAACTGTATGGTTTCGCCATTTTGCTTACAAGCGCTTTTTTTGCTAAACGCACCCATTATTTTCTTTTTTGTAAATCAAGAGTGACAAATGAGCACACAGTCCACCTGATGATAAGTGAATAATATGGTCCACAGACCTATATATATAGACCTATTTCTATCCTCCATTGAAATTCAAAATATAGATGCGCTATCACCCCTAAGGACCAAATTATAATGCCTCGTTACCAGTAAAAAGGATCTCCGGTACTCACAATATATACACAAAATATACACAAAAATATTTTACGATTCTTGACCAAAAAAATGTTAAACAAGAGGTTATTTTTGTGTTTATATTTAAATTATCTTTATAATATAAAGCGAATGTAAGAGAATTTTTTAATCAACGCGATCACTGATAATGAAAAAAAATTAAAGCATATTCTTGTGACAAATTTGACCGGATGTGCCCGGGTATCTCAACAATGCACGCGTTTCACCGTTCGATCAACAATCGATACATCGATCGTTAGTTCGGCATCTTGCAGACAGGTGGTGTCATTGTCCACCCGTAATTATAATGTAATTAATGTGGAGTTTAATTAGAGCCATCAGATATGTTGCCATGTTGGCTTACTAATGCACCAATTAATGTAATTAAATGCCTCTGTCTCGATATCGTAGCGATACGAACGAGCTGTAATGACACTCCTGGCTTTGATAACATGTAAGTACTTGTATATGTCAAATATCAAAAAAGTATATGACCACCTCGTTGGTCTAGTGATATTAAACGCAACCGCTGATCATGAGGTCCTGGGTTCGAATCCTGAGTCGGGCCAAATGATCAGTTATTAAGTATTTCTCTCAAAAAATTCTCAACAACCGAGTCAGGAAGTTGACGATGTTTTACCCCCGTGCTACGGAAAACACGTAAAGCCGTTGGTCCTGCGCCTGTTCTCTCTCCCGTCATGTTGGATTGCCGTCCTATCGCACTATGACAGTAAAAGTATAGAGAAGGCTTTAAAACACGGGCACAACACACGGGCACTGTAATCCTCTCTTACGCAGGTAACTGGTATCAGTTCAGACCGGCCGCTGTGACCGAAATTCGGTCTGGAAGAGATATGTAACGCTGGAAATGATTTTGCTGACGAAACGTTTTTCAAAATGCTTATTGACTTATCCTAACGAAACACGATTTTGATAACATTGATTTTAATGGATTTAAATTCCATGTATCAATTTCCCTAGGTATGAACGAGCTCAAACTTTCATCCACTTGGTTTTAATGTGAAAATGCCTTAATATATCCCTTTCGCAAAGACAACGTCTTACAATTGCGGAACAGTCGTATAAATGCAGGTAGAAATCATTAAAAAATACTTGTTGAGTTTAAAATAAGTACTTTTATGTTAAAAGTTTTTATTTATACAAAATCATTGATTAAGGGTGACAAACGAGTACACAGTCAGTAAGAATCAAAATGCTGATGCGTTGTCGCCCCTGAGGACTCATCATACAAAACACAGCAGTATTAACCTGCTATTTCACGCTGGTCTTCTGTGAAAGCGTGGTCATACCTCGGTCAAATCAACCCAGAGTGAAGCATGGTCTCTCTACGACGTATATGTATTTAAAAATAAAAATGTTTGAATACACATATTGTATACCTATATACGGTATAATGACTATTTATATTTACGCTAACACTACAAAATAAATGAAACTAATTTTAGGGATTTTCTCGCGTTTAATGTTGACGTTTCCATGGGTGCTGAATGACACGTTCAAGTGTTATCACTTGAATAATGATTAAAAAAAGTCAACCGTGCGTAAGCACTTTTTTTAAAAATTCATTTTTATTCCATTTATTGATTAAATTTATTTGAGTTTCCTTTTTTTAATTTTAGTGTCAATCAGATGGCAATAGCAAAACCTCTGTTATAACTTAGGGCCGATTTTCAATTGTCAGATTAAAGTCATCCATCAAATAAATTATAACCTGGCTTAATATAAAATTAAACCATATGAACTCTCTTATTCAAGCAGCTGTAATTTTTTATTTGTTTAAGTTATATTTTATTATCCTACGAATTACTTTTTCTGATAATTTAAAATTCGACGCTTATTGGAATAACATAAAACATTTTAAAGCTTTGTATAAAAATTGGAGATGCCGGGGATCGAACCCGGGGCCTTTCACATGCAAAGCGAACGCTCTACCACTGAGCTACATCCCCGATGAATGATAGTTTTAAATTACGCCACTAACTTCGAGATTTAGTTTCTAAGATTTAGTTCCGTGAAGCTGCTACACGCAAACTCTACTTTGCTTGTGCAAAAAATCTAAATTATCTGTACTCTATATTGGTGTCGAGAACACAATAAGTATCTCGCGCTTGTTTCCTCACACATATTAAGTGTTCTTCGACATAGTTCCTCGACCTTCAGGGGTAGTTACAAATTCACAGCCACCCACTGCTGGAATAATATACCTTCACCACTACGTAATCTAAAGACATTAGGGAATTTCAAAATTACTTACTTATTTAGTATTCCCAATCATTAATTGATTTTTGTTTTTAATTGTTGTTAATATTGATTGATTGCGATTCAAAATCCAGATGCGTTGTCACCTCTGAGGACTAAGATGGTATGCAAAGTGTTCAGTAAAAAGGTTACGATCTACGGTTCTCTACACTCACAATACGAAACACAGCAACATCGAGCTGCTATTTCACGCTGGTATTCTGTGAGAGCGTGGTCCTTCCACGGTCGAGCCGACTCATTCGTGCTATTATCTATACTATTAATCTAACTGCAGCATGGCTCTACCACGTATAAAATGGCGGTACCACACTATTAGCTATATACTACTATTAATAGCTATACTACTAATAGCTAATTAATAATTATCTTCATAACGAGCGCATTTAAAATCTATGAGTTTTTAAATTTTTGAAAATTAAGGTGGCATTTGATTCCTCTGCTACTATATGTACGGTGTATGACGAGATCCAATTTTCATCCCCCATCTAACGAATCATAAAAATCATAGTCGTCAATTATTTTAAAACATCTGCATTTTGATTCTTAATATAGGATGCAAGTGTTTATGGTCCACAGCATCTGTTTTCCACCAGTTTCGTTATATACTTGCTGGTTTGTTTGTAGGAAAAGAAATTATACAGCTGATGTCTTTAAGAGAATAAGTGGTAAAATATTTTTTTTTGTACAAGCGACTTTTTTTTTTTTTTTTTTTTTATAGAAGAGGGGGCAAACGAGCATGCGGCTCACCTGATGTTAAGTGACTACCGCCGCCCATGATCAACCGCAACACCAGGAGAATTGCGGGTGCGTTGCCGGCCCTTTAGAAAGGAGTAAGCTCTTTTCATGAAGGTCCCCAGGTCGTATCGGTCCGGAAAAATCGCCGATGATAAACTATTCCACAGAGAGGTTGTACGTGGAAGAAAACTCCTTGTGAAACGTACAGTGGTGGACCGCCAAGCATCCAGATGGTGTGGATGGTATTGGGACGTTTGCCGTGTCGTGCGTTCACGAAATTTGGCGGCTGGGATTAATCCGAACAATTCCTCAGAGCACTCCCCGTGATAGATGCGATAAAATACGCAAAGAGATGCAACATCTCTTCGCAACGCCAGTGAATCGAGCCGATCGGAAAGCACTCGGTCGTCGACGATTCGAGCCGCTCTGCGCTGGATGCGGTCAAGTGGAAGGAGCTGGTACTGGGGAGCCCCAGCCCAGAGATGGGAACAGTATTCCATGTGCGGCCGAACCTGTGCCTTGTAAAGTTGCAGGCGGTGTGCCGGCATGAAATACTGTCCCGCTCTGCTGAGCACGCCAAGCTTTTTAGAGGCCAATTTGGCCTTCCCTTCCAAGTGACCATGAAACAGCACGTCACTCGATATGTCGACGCCGAGGATTCCGTTACTGGCTGAGGCAACAAGGGGAGTGCCTTGAAACTGAGGGGATACGACAAAGGGGTTCTTTTTAGCGGTTAACGCGCAAACTTGTGTCTTCTGGGGGTTAAACTGGACTAGATTTAGTCGTCCCCAATCCGAGACTCTGTTCAGCAAAGACTCGACTTCAGACACAAGTTTGTCCCGGCACTCGGAGACGTTTTCCCGAGAAATATTGGCTCGGCCGGTGTAAAGAGCATCACCAGTGCTGTCATCTGCATAGCAATGAATGTTACGGGTATGCAACATATCATTGATATGCAGAAGAAACAGCGTTGGCGATAGCACGCAGCCCTGTGGAACACCAGCATTAATAGGCTTGCAATCGGAGCTTGCACCGTCTACAACGACCTTGATGCTCCGATCTGCAAGAAAGCTGGTGATCCAATTGCACAATTTCTCGGAAAGCCCATAGGAAGGGAGCTTCGAAAGAAGCGCTTTGTGCCAAACCCGATCGAAGGCCTTCGCAATGTCCAAACTAACGGCCAATGCCTCCCCCTTGAACTCTACTGCCTCCGCCCATCTGTGAGTGAGGTAGACCAGAAGATCACCAGCTGACCGACCACGGCGAAAACCGTATTGGCGGTCACTAATCAGCTGGTGATCCTCAAGGTACCTCATAAGCTGGCAGTTTACAATGGACTCCATTGTTTTGGAGAACAAGGAGGTGATGGCGATTGGCCGGTAGTTGGACGGGTCTGAGCGGTCGCCTTTTTTAGGGATCGGGTGGACGAAAGCCGTCTTCCACGATTTTGGGACTACGCCTAGGGAGTAGGAGTACCGGAAAAGACGCGTTAAAACCGGTGCCAACTCTGGAGCACACGTCCTCAGCACAATTGGGGGGATTCCGTCAGGCCCACTCGACTTGTGGATGTCCAGGGAGAGGAGTGCTTTGCGAACCGAGCGCTGTGTGAACTGCACTTCCGGCATGGAGCACTCACACCGCGGGATGGTCGGCGGCGTACTCCCCCCGTCATCGAGAGTCGAGTTAGACGCAAAGAAGGAGCCTAGAAGATCGGCTTTCTCCTTTGCAGTATGGGCCAGTGAGTCGTCCTCCCTGTGCAGAGATGGAAGAGATGGCTGACAGAAATTCCCCTGGACAGCCTTGGCGAGAGACCAGAATGCACGGGTTCCAGAAGGAAGGCGAACTAGTTTCTCGCCAATTCTGCCTATGTGCTCTGACTTTGCCTTGGCAATGACTCTTTTGAAGGACCTAGAGGCGGAATTATACTTCTTTTTTAGAGGGCTGGTGTTTACATCCCGGGACGCTGATGCATCAACCCAGGCTTGGTAGCACTCCTGCTTATAGCATGATGCTATTTTACAGGAGCGACCAAACCATGGCTGAGATTTGCCTCCAATGGGCACCACAGAGGAAGGAATAAAAAGTTCCATACCCTGAAGTACCACATCAGTAACAGAATCCGCAACAACGTTGGGATCATCCGGCGAGAAGCAGACCCGCCCCAAGGGTAGGATGCAAAGAAAGACCGCATCCCATCCCAATCGGCTGACCTATAGTGCCAAACACGGCGGCAGCCTGCAGAATGCAACCGCGATTTCAGCGTGAGTGGCACAACACTCCGGATCAGACAATGGTCCGAGGAGCCTAAAGGGGCGTCGACGGAAATCTGATATCCGTCCGGGTGAGAGGTCAGCAGAAGGTCCAACAGGGAAGGTGCATGATCCTCCACATCTGGAATCCGCGTAGGCGAAGTAACCAGTTGTGTCAGACCATATGCCAAGGCAAAATCATGAACAGATCTCCCCGCATGATCGGTTAAACGTGAACCGAGCCATTCGGCGTGATGGGCGTTAAAGTCGCCGAGGATCACGATCTCTGCGGAGGGGATCTGCTGTAGCAACGAATCCGCAGCCATTTGGACGTGGTCGAAGAGTCGGTCTGTTTCGGCATTACCGCTGTGGGACCTATAGAGGCACCCGTAGACGCGCGGATGGTCGTCGCTGTCTACGCGTAGCCAAAGGATGGACAGGTCCGAACCTTCAAGTCTGCCGAGGCGTCGAGAACAGATGTCCTCTCTGACGTAAACGCAAACTCCAGCCCGAGGCACAAAGGAGTGTTCCAGTTTGTACCCCGGGTAGGAGAGATACGAAACATCAGCCGGAGAGGACACCTGCGTCTCGGTCAGAAAGAGCAGAGCCGGCCTCGCCGTCTCGAGATGGTAGTGGACGGCGTTTAGGTTGGAGTGAAGTCCCCTGATATTGCAGAAATTCACGGACAGCGTGGCAGGGGTCGCCTTGGTCTTGTTGCTCCGTTTGCCCCGAGCAGTTGTAGTCTTGAGCGGAATTTCGCCCCCCCCCCAGAATACGCGGGGCAGCCTGAGCACCCACGCTCAGAAGTGAAGAAACATGGTCGTGGATGCTCAGCGAGGGATTCTCCAGGGGTGCTGGTACCCTCCTGGGGTAGTCTATCTTTATTTAATTCCGCTACCATGTTGATGGGGGGGGGGGGGATTTGGGCCTCCGGCCACCTGCACTCACCAAACGAAACGCGGAAGCAGAACTTCCACTTCACGCCGGTATTCTGTGAGGTCGTGGTACCACCCCGGTTTGAGCCGGCCCATACGTGCAACAGCAAAGCTGCCGCATGGCTCTACCACTGTTAACTTCAATATAAATAAAATAAGAACATCATCAATTTATTCGAAGTCAATTATTTTTAATTGACTTCAAATAAATTGATGATACTTTTCGCAATATAAATATTATTATATATGTAGAAAACTCAAAAACTACTGGTAGATCTTGATCATATTTATTTAGACCACACGAGAAGCTGGAGCTGGTCTCGTGTGTTCCTTTCAAATAAAAAGAATCATCAAAATCGGTTCACTTAGAAAAAAAGTTCTGAGGTAACACACATTAAAAAAAACATACAGTCTAATTGAGTACCTCCTCCTTTTTGAAGTCGGTTAAAAATAAATCGGCTTAGGTACGAGATCGATATTGGCCATCTTGACTGAAATTGTACAAATATCGTTTTCGTTATTTTAACATCGGTGCTCGGATTCCATATGGATTATTATGTACTCAACATTAGTGATATTGACGTAAGAGGGTGGAAGCAGCAAAGAGTAGGTACTTATACTATCTGAAGAGTTAAATTATCTAAGTTTACTTCTACCGTTATAAAAGAGCTTTACTTTTAACTACTTTGTAAAACAACACATAAAACGATCCCTGTCTACGAACATTCAAGAAATAAGCAACTATAAACATGTTCCCAGTTGCTCTTTACTCAACTTCATAGAGTGTCAACACGTTGCGAAGTAAATCATAAATAATAAGCTTGTGCTACAAAGCAGGGGTGTTAAACAAATGGCTTCATTTGAATAATAAGTGAACATTATTTTAAAAATATTATATTTTCATTACACACTATCAAGAGTCTATTGCTGAACGGAGGATTCTGCCATAGATTGTTGTTTTATTACTTTGCATTATAATCATAATGATGGTGATGTCCATCCCTTTTTTAATTACCTTCTATCGCCTCTTACGACACCTACGGGCTGACAGGAGTTAATGGATTTTATTACGCCGCCACTATATAGCGAATTCATCTTTTTAACTATGTTTTCCTAATAGTAGTTACTTTAACTAACATTATAATCTCAAAATTTCATTATCTAAATTTATTATGATTGTTCAAATAATCACAATTAATAAGTACATGTATTTCAAAAGTTTTAAAAATATTTAAGATTGTAATCATTTAACTGTTCTGCGTTTTCTACCGCTTTACATTTACGTTAATTTGCAGGCTGTAGTGTTATGCTACTTACATATCATTTTACACTATTTTAAATTTATTTTTCCATTCTGTTTTTGATTTTCTGCATTCACCTCAAAACTGGATATTTTGCATCACCTTTATTTCCATAGGATCCTGTAACATTTTTAAACCATAAGAACACAATAATAAATTATTTTCACTTCGTATTTTCACGCTATCAGCACTTTTTAAATCGGTGTCAATGGAGTCTACCTTTTTCGGTCTTTTGTTTAGTTCTCCGTAACTCTGCAATTTCGGGCTTCGTGCGCGCTGTTGCGCTACCTTTTTTCCTATATCAATAATATCTCATTTTTCACTTAAATCTTGCCGTTTCTCTATTACGAGCCCAAAACCAAAATTTGACATGTTTTGACATCGTTGTTTATCTGGTTGTCATGGCAGTTTTTATTCAAATTCGTTACCGGCCTGATGTTTTTACTTCAATACTTCCACAAAAATACTCTTTTCCTCTTGGCCATTTACAAAAATTTGCTTTTAATTTAAATAATTTCCCGTTCTTATCCCAGATCCGTCAAAAAGTATAAAAGCCGAACAATCGGCCAATAAAGGAGTCTCACTTCAGTTTTCATACTAGAAGCACCTCCTAAAGGCCTTATCCGCACTGCCCCGGGATCCTGCAAGCCTCTGCCTTCACCTGAAGTCGTCGCCTAGCCACGCCTGCGCCTCCACCTACTAGTGCCCGCGCTACCTTTAGCCGCTGTGCGTGCTTGCCTCAAGCGCTGCGTGTGCCTACTCCGGGCGCTGCATTTGCCTACTCCGAGCGCTGTGTGTGCCTACTCCGGACGCTGCGTGTACCTACTCCGAGCGCTGCGTGTGCCTACTCCGAGCGTTGTATGTGCCTACTCAGGGCGCTGTGTTTGCCTACTTCAAGCGCTGTGTGTACCTGCTCCAGACGCTGCGTATACCTGCTCCAGACGCTGCGTGTACCTACTCCAGACTCCGCGTGTGCCTACTCCAGACGCTGCGTGTGCCTACTCTGGGCGCTGTGTGTGCCTACTTCAAGCGCTGCGTGTGCCTACTCCAGACGCTGCGTGTGCCTAGATCAGGCGCTGCGCACCTACCACAGGCATAGCCTGTGCATACTCCGTTTCAGTACTCATTTATCTTTGTTATTTTTAAAAAAAATTGTAATTCACGTCTCCCATCATCATCTTCATATGTTTATTTTTATAAAAAAAAACTGTAAATATCTTTTCAAATTTTAAATAATTTTTTTTGGTTGTTTCGTTGTTGTTAGGTTAGGTTCTTTAGTTTTTAACTGTCGCTTTACGACAAGTCTACCAACAAAATTAAGTATCTAACATAAAAGAAATATTTTACAGTATTTTTAATATTAAAGTGTTCAAAAAATATTATGTAAAAGGTTTAAGTACCCCTGATTTACAAATCGGGTGTCCACACGGTCGCTCATGCCATTTCATTCGCGGCATCAAGATAAGGGATATATTAAATCAAAGGACGCCGCTTTTTCAAACTCTATTCTTATTCATTAATACTTTAAATAAATTGGAAAAAGCGCTTGCAAGTGGGGGTCTGACATAAACCGTTCAACGGCAAAAAGTTGAATTCTTCGCTTTAGCATAAGCGAGTAAAAACGGAATTGACTCGAGATTTTTAGTGCGATATAACCTTATAACGTTGTGCTTTAAGCTTGATCGTAAAGCGACATTGTTGTGAAATGTTTATGGCGTTAAATATTATACAGACTTTATTCAAGGCAATTCATAAAAATGTAAGGATTTAAAGCAATTTAGTTTATAATTAACTTATAAACTGCTCAGTGTATGTCTTTCCGTCCGATAAAAAAGTGAGTGTCTTCAAAGCGACAGCGTGTCAGTCCTTTGTACCGCTAAGACAGTGCGATTTATCAATTAGGAATTCTCATCTAGTAGGATTGTAGCCGAGCATTGGCCCAAAATAAATTAAAAAATATAGATTTTATATATAGGAAAAAGTAGCGAAAACCTTACCTTACCTGACCTAATAAGTCTCGTTTGATCCATACATTTAATTGAACATCTCACACCCCTGATTACGATAATACTTTCTCCATGTAACCTCACCCACACGAAATGTATATAAAGATGGGAGGAAACTAAAAGATTTTTTTCTTTAAAATTAGGGATTTCGAGTAGGTATGACCATTAAAAAGGATTTTTGGCTCACGTCACACGCCATTCAAAACAGAACAAGTTATGCTGCTTTTTCATATTGATATTCTGTGCGAACAAGGCCAAGGTTGTTATACGTAATATTGTAGCAAAAACAGTTCGGCTTGACCAGGAAATGATCACGCTCTCGTAAACCGGCTTAAAGAAGCAGGTTAATGCTGCTGTGGTATTATTTTTAATATAGATGAGGGGGCAAACGAGCATGCGGCTCATCTGATGTTAAGTGACTACCGCCACCCATGATCAACCGCAACACCAGGGGAATTGCAGGTGCGTTGCCTGCCTTTTAGAAAGGAGTAAGCTCTTTTCTTGAAGGTCCCCAGGTCGTATCGGTCCGGAAAATCGCCGGTGGTAAACTATTCCATGAGAGAGGTTGTACGCGGAAGAAAACTCCTTTTGAAACGTACTGTGGTGGACCGCCAAGCATCCAGATGGTGTGGATGGTATCGGGACGTTTGTCGCGTAGTGCGTTCACGAAATTTGGCGGCTGGGATTAATCCGAACAATTCCTCAGAGCACTCTCCATGGTATATGCGAAATAAAATGCAGAGAGATGCAACATCTCTTCGCAGTGCCAGTGAATCGAGCCGATCGGAAAGCACTCGGTCGTCAACGATTCGAGCCGCACTGCGCTGGATGCGGTCAAGTGGAAGGAGCTGGTAATGGGGAGCCCCAGCCCAGAGATGGGAACAGTATTCCATGTGCGGCCGAACCTGCGCCTTGTAAAGTTGCATCCTCGATTGCATACTTGGTATGTAATCGAGGATAAATGTAGATGTATAGACATCTACAAAATTACATACATCTGAAAAAATTACATAAATAAATAAAAGCCCAACCAGATGGAAGCCCTCGGCAGGGGAGACCAAACGGCCAAGGGTTAGGTTGAAAGGGAAAGAAACCGGCGGACGATACGGGCGGTATTGAGGAACACCGCCTTTTGCATTTGAGCCCGGAGCGGTCCGTCACGGAGTCCCAGTCGCCTCAGATGACCCGAGAGGCTGACCAGGATTAACCCATTCGCAGAGACGACTACAGGAATAATTTCGGCAGACCACCCCATATCTCGGTCACCTCGTGAGCCAGATCCAGATATTTTGTTTTCTATGGGCTACACTAACCATCAGGTGGACTCTAGGCTCGTTTGTCACGTTAATTCTGTTAAGAAAAGGTTCTTTCCCGGTGGAACGGACCCATTTGCTGCAGCATTAACACGCTGTGGCGTAAAACTGCAAGTATAGTTATAAACAACCAATCTAAATTCTAAATCTTCCTAGACCAAGTTTTACAAAACGATGACGCGAAACAGCATTACCGGTACGACAATCCAGACTTCGCGCTCCTTACACGCTTACCCAATCTGGTGAATTGAGAAGTGCTGGATTCTTCTACGTCATAAACACATAAACAGGGTATAGCCTAAGCAATTCCAACACACGTCATGAGTCGTGTGTTTGCAGTTTAAGAGAATCCGTAGTGGGTTCTCTTAGACTGCACATACACGACTTTTAGCAAAACGAAAGCTAATTTACACTTGCTTTAAATATACGAACATAGTAATCAAATATATGACATTTATTTCATTTTTCATAACACCATTATCAGGGGATGTAGCTCAGTGGTAGAGCGTTCGCTTTGCATGTGAAAGGCCCCGGGTTCGATCCCCGGCATCTCCATTATATTATTTTTGTGTAGCTTAATAAGAAAATATCGTAGGTGCATTGCTCTTAATATCATAGAATAAAATGGATAATTATTTTTAAATTTTCTTAGACACACAATTAACCCCTTTTTAGGGTTCCGTAGTCAACTAGGAACCCTTATAGTTCCGCCATGTCTGTCTGTCCGTCTGTCCGTCCTCGCTTAATCTCCGTGACCGTTAGCACTAGGAAGCTGAAATTTGGTACCAATATGTGTATCAATCACGCCGACAAAGTGGTTAAATAAAAATTGGAAAATAATGTTTTATTAGTGTAGCCCCCCCTATATGTAAAGTGGGAAGTGATTTTTTTTTATTTCAACCCTAACGTGTGATATATTGTTGGAAAGGTATTTAAAAATGAATAGGGGTTTATAAAAATCATTTTTTGATAATGTCAATAATTTCGGAAATAATCGCTCCAAAAGTAAAAAACAATGTGTCCCTCTAACTTTTGAACGATAAGTTTAGAAAATATGAAAAAAATCTGAAAAGTAGAACTTTATAAGGACTTTCTAGGAAAATCATTTTGAACTTGAATGGAAACAACAGTACACACACACACTACCGGGAGCAGTTGCAGGAGCGCGGAGCGCTGCTGGAGCTCGAACATAATGGATACCCACCTTTAAACTCATAAGTGGGAACACTTATTGTGACGGACGGGAAACTACGGAACCCTACACTGAGCGTGGCCCGACACGCTCTTGGCCGGTTTTAAGTGAAACTATGCTTAGGCTTTTTCTTTTATGTTTATTGTTTAGCTTGTAATTTTGCTTACATAGTTTATATGTTCTCATAGAAGTAAATTGTAAATAATTGTTAGATTTAATTTATAAGCGAATTGTTAAATTAAAAATATAATTTAGTTATTATTTTTGGCCTGATTAGATGAAAATACTTTCGATAAAGACGATAATCTGTTAAACACTCCCCCAAATTACGTATGTTTTTACAGCATATTGCTATTTCATTTTAGGCGACTTCAAAAAGGAAAGAGATTTCCAATTCAACTGTGTTTTAGTAAAGCATGTTACGCGATATGTTTGTCAATTGTAGACCATCGAACTATATTACTAGCGTATAGAACAGACATCCCAAACCTAAACTTTGCTTTATTTTGGTAAGAGTTAGAACTAAAGTTCGCTGCAGCGCTAAAATAATAGTTACGTCGTCTAACCAAACTATTAAAACAGGCAGCGCTAGTTTGCATTAGGGATTCGTTTTCTCGCGACCAATAGGTCATAAGCGCCAGGAATTCATGGCGCTAACGCGTATTACTCAACGTAGTGTACAAGGAGTCGCGCTCATAGATTTTGTCAAAATGGGCATACGTGGTATTAAATACCTCAATGTTGTAGACAGATTTTAAGCCTTCTATTTTATTAATAGTTAAAACTTCAAGAGTGATCCCACACCCACCCCCAGAAGTTTGAGATTGTGACATTTCTTATATTACTCTTCGATGTCGCGAAGGCGTTTGACAAGGTCTGGCACGACGGCTTGATTTACAAGCTGTACAAACTAAATGTGCCCGATAGGATCGTGCACATCATACGAGCCTTCCTTTCGAACCGCACTTTTCGATATCGAGTAGAAGGAACCCACTCGGGAACAGGGCTCCGTCCTATCTCCACTCCTCTTCACACTCTTCACGAGTGATATCCCTAAAGACCCCGTGGTGAACACCGCACTCTTCGCCGACGATACGACACTCTATGTCTCAGACTACAACAAAAATAGACTCTCTTTAAAGCTCCAAAAAGCGACCAATCGCCTAGGTGAATGGTTCCTCCTATGGAGAATTGACGAGAATACTTTCAACGGAATTCAACAGCAAGTTCTAAACCAAAAACGATTTCTCTATACGACCGCCCAAACCCTTGGGAAAAATCGGCCAAATATCTAGGCGTCACGTTCGACTGCCGCATGAGTTTCGCGACGCACATAAGTGTAGTATGCAACAGAGCCAATTGCCGTCTTTTTTTTTATAGGATAGGGTGACAAACGAGCACACAGTCCATCTGATGGTAAGTGGTTGCTGCGGCCCGTAGACATCTACATCTATCCTCGATTACAAATCAAAATGCAGATGCGTTGTCATCCGTGAGGTCTAAGATGGAATGCCTGGTTTCCAGGAAAAAGGGTCTCCGGTACTCTCCACCCACCATACGAAATACAACAGCATTAAGCTACTATTCCACGCTGGTATTCTGTGAGAGTGTGGTCCCTACCCGGTCGAGCCGATCCAAATTGAACAAAGTGAATTACCGTCTACACCCTCTCGTTAACAACAAGAGTAAGCTGTCGCTAAGACACAAACTCCGACTGTATAAAACCTGCGTTGGACCTATTATGTCCTACGCAAGTGTAGCTTTCGCCCACACCTATGAGACCCACATTTTAAAACTCCAAAGAGTCCAAAACTTTTTCATTTTTTTTTTATAGAAGAGGGGGCAAACGAGCATGCGGCTCACCTGATGTTAAGTGACTACCGCCGCCCATGATCAACCGCAACATCAGGAGAATTGCGGGTGCGTTGCCGGCCCTTTAGAAAGGAGTACGCTCTTTTCTTGAAGGTCCCCAGGTCGTATCGGTCCGGAAAAATCGCCGGTGGTAAACTATTCCACAGAGAGGTTGTACGTGGAAGAAAACTCCTTGTGAAACGTACAGTAGTGGACCGCCAAGCATCCAGATGGTGTGGATGGTATCGGGACGTTTGCCGTGTAGTGCGTTCACGAAATTTGGCGGTTGGGATTAATCCGAACAATTCCTCAGAGCACTCCCCGTGATAGATGCGATAAAATACGCAAAGAGATGCAACATCTCTTCGCAGCGCCAGTGAATCGAGCCGATCGGAAAGCACTCGGTCGTCGACGATTCGAGCCGCTCTGCGCTGGATGCGGTCAAGTGGAAGGAGCTGGTACTGGGGAGCCCCAGCCCAGAGATGGGAACAGTATTCCATGTGCGGCCGAACCTGCGCCTTGTAAAGTTGCAGGCGGTGTGCCGGCATGAAATACTGTCCCGCTCTGCTGAGCACGCCAAGCTTTTTAGAGGCCAATTTGGCCTTCCCTTCCAAGTGACCACGAAACTGCACGTCACTCGGTATGTCGACGCCGAGGATTCCGATACTGGCTGAGGCAACAAGGGGAGTGCCTTGAAACTGAGGGGATACGACAAAGGGGTAAAGGGTTTTTCATCCGAAAAGCCACCGGTGCGCGGTGGTATCAACGGAACCCTAATTTACACAATGATTGTGAATTACCCTTTATCTCCGAATACTTCAAGGAGATGTCTCAACGCCACTTTGATAGAGTAGAAACCCACCCTAACCCGCTAGTGACAAACGCTGCTAACTACGTTCCGATAACAAACGTCGCGCCCTATCTCCGTAGACCGCAAAATATATTAATAGAACCACCTCAACCGCTCGATCCAGTCGACCCAAACGTCGCAGGCCCATCACACAACGACACTACACCCACACTAAATGGGACAAACATTACTAGGATTACGAATGGGGCGCGTCGCACCCGCAGACAGGCACGACGCGTTCCAGCTCACACCGCGTACACACCGTACACCCGCGTTCCTGGGTGGTTCTCACCGCCCAGACCACCGACCGACACGAGCTGAGCAGTCGGAGACGGGGGTCCGCACTCCCCCCCCCCCCTCGGACTGCGGTTAGATAGCTCAAAAAACACCTAAAAAGGCGACATGATGATTGGTAACAATCATAAACCACTCATCATCATCCTCACCTCATTGCCTTTCCCTTTTTTAATTAGCTCTAGCCTTGCAGGCCGCGAGTCCTGAGGCAGATGAAGCTGTAAGAGTCGCATAGACTAACAGCGTTAACATCCAGAAACTAGACTATATTACTAAAAAGAATAAAATAATAACTTTTCTGACTTAAAGTAACATGAAAGAAAAAAATAAATTTTTGTCGTGGCTTTATTTCTTTCTTACAACTATGTCTTACTATGACTTCAGAATGTGCATTATCTGTTCTTTTTAGTTCCTTGAAGTCGGCTTTCATTATTAAATTATAAATAATTCAGCTTGTGGCTCTTAATAATTCAAATAAGTCATGCTGGCTGCGTGGTATTGAATTGCATGACATTGAGTAGATGAACATTTGAGCCTATTTTTTAGTTTTATATTAGAATAGATGAAAATTTTATTTATTTGACGTATTCTTATATCCTCAATAAAGGTGTAAATGCGGTATTACGAAATGTGTTATGTGACACGGTTATCATTGCACTATGTTTTACATATATATAATATATATCTAGCATTTTGTGATTTTTTTCCAAAATCTTTACTGAGGATTGTTATTTTTGTAAAATTTTTAACTTATACGTAACATACGTACATAGATAAGCACACACGTCTGTCAAACAAAGGGGTAGGCAGAGACTACGGACTTCCATTTAGCACGACCCTGACACTATCTCTCTCCCTTCCTCCACATCCACATACCTACGCATAGGTACATGATCGTCGGTTAAGGGTAATCTTAATTTGGCCCATTTTCAATATATCGCCAATTTGGTCGATAAACTTTCGCCTAATGCGTCGCTGTCTGACTCTGTCGTTGCCATAACTTATCTATTATATTTTCACTGGCTAGAACTTGTGATATCATCCATACCACCTGAATGACTGGCGGTCCATCACTGTTGAGAAAAGAAATAAAGTTTAAAAGAAAAGACAACCTAAAACCTTTTAGAGATAAATTTCTCGAAACCACAACATAGTAATACATTTGTAAAACATTTTGTCTTTAGTCCAATTGAAATAACATTTACAAAACCAGTTTTAATCAATCTATAAAACATAAAAGAAATAAAATTAGGCATTTCTCCAAATCGATAACATACGATGCAATACAATCGACAATAAAATCGATTCAGCGTCGTACGGCATTTGTGAAAGCGAATAAGACAAATGCAAAAAAAAGTGCCGCAATTATTGCACTGGAAGGGTAATTTCGAGTCATTGTTCTCGAGAAATAGCAATTATATACAATTACAATGTATATGACATTGTGTCGTCCCATTCCTCTGTATCGATAGTGAACCGATGTGGTGGATCGTTCGCATGCCCCGCGTGGCGACGGACCGCTCCTTGCCGGTCTAACGAATACGTCCATAGAAATTATATTATGTATTATGATTGTAAGCTGTTACTTTTTTTTTCAAAAAAGTTCTGCTGGGTTTCTTATTTGATTTTTTCCGGGACAGAGAGGATTTTTCCAAATCAGTGGAAATGTAAATAAAATAGTGATGTTAAATAAGTATTATTTATAATCTATACAGTGGACCCCCGGTAATCCGGCACCACCTGTAATCTGACATGCCTATAACATGTAGGTACACGTACAGTCGAGTAGCGTTTACTGTATAAGAATTCAAATAGAGTGGATCTGTATAAGTATTTAATTGTACATAATATTTGAATTCAAAAAGAATGTTTGTACCTAACTTTTAAGCAATGCAATAATTTTAAAACGTAACATTGGATTTGTGTAATTAGCTGTATTTCATATCATTTTTGCATGCCAATTATGGCAAAACATGTCAGTTCCACGTCATTGATCATCTTATGTACCATGTTTTTAAGCAAATAAATTTTCTATCTATCTATCTATCTTCTTTTGAACTTGATATCTTTTTAAATTATTAACATAATTTTGTATTGCAAGAAGACACAGCGCGGACGCTGTAATTATTTCGACGTCCGCCATAGTCGAAAGCCGAAAGCGATGTGAGTGGTAGGGCAGAGTGTGAAATGTGAATACACACTTCCCGCGATCCTGCTACGGCAGTATTTAGGGAAGTATTGCCGGCAGCGCGAGGGGCAGTGGCAGTGGCTGAATGTAAATGGGGCTTTAGAGTGTGACTATGGTAGCGGCTTAGCGGGCGTTCTATATTTACTATTTGGGTATACATTGCGCATGACATGATTTCCTCATTATCTTATATTTCATATGATTTGTCCGGATTACAACATACTCCTTTTCAAAAAGTTCCGGACTACCAGGGGATTGTAGGAGTACTCTATAGTCCGACAAATTTGATAATCCGACAATGCCTTGCAAAACAATTGTCGGATTACCGCGGGTCAACTGTATTGAATAAAAGAGTTTCTGTTTCTGTTTCTATAATAAATTCAGGTTTTTTTGAAAACTTTAAATTTTTAATAATAATTTAAATTTTAATTAAACTTGCTTAATAAATAGAATTGACTACTATTTGTGTATTAATAAAATTTGGCTATAAAAGAGCTTTAATTATAATTTTAAATCATGCATGTAACTGAAGCCCGCAATTCAGAAACTAATATTTGTAAACTATTTCATTCTTTTTAGTTTTTTAAAGTCAGTTTTTACTTTTTAATAAAATCTTAATTTTAAATATTAAAATTGAGTCATATACGAAATAAATCAAGAGTTCGCGGCCATCGGTGCCTTTGTCCGTGTAAAAAGTAGAACAATGAAGTGAAAATGTTAACAAAATATTATCTAACAATGGCGAGCCATTATGAGGGATAGGTGTGAATAATGCGCCGGAATTTGTAAACAGGCGCGGCTTTTGAAATTTGTTTCTATTGGTACATAATATGCAGTCACAAAATCCTATCTTCAATAATTTCGCCACCACTTCCCCGCGCGTCGTACGAGCTCTTCGAGTACTTCGAGATGTTAAATCCCTTTTCATTTTCTATCGCATCTACCACGGGGAGTGCTCTGATCAATTGTTCAGATTATTCCCAGCCGCCAAATTTCATGAACGCGCATCGCGTCAAAATTCCGGATACCATCCTCCCCATCCGGATTCTCGGCGGTCCCCCACTGTGCGTTTTACTAGGAGTTTTCTTCCTCGTACCACTTCGTTGTGGAATTGTTTACCACTGACGATTTTTCCGGACCGTTACGACTTAGGGACCTTCAAAAAAAGAGCTTACTCCTTTTTTAAAGGCCGGTAACGCACCTGTAATTCCCCAGGTTTTTCGGTTGTTCATGGGCAGCGGTAGCACATGAGTAAAGAATCCGATCAGAGGGGAAGCTACATACAAACGGCTCACTGCGACTATACCCATACATAGTGCAGCGATTACGAAACCCCCTCAGAAATGAGAGGAGGCCTGTGCCCAGCTGTGGGACGTATATAGGCTGTAAATTTAAAGTTAAATACTTTAAATTTTAAACGTGGCAAAATTTCTTTTCACAATTAACTCAATATATTTGAAAAATTCTTCAAAGTTATGTTAGATACACTAATAAAATATCATTTTTATATAATTAAAGGTGAGAAAGGGGCACAAAGTCCACCTAATGGATTACAGCATCTCTCATCGATTAACATCTATGGGAGATTTCAACATCTCTAAATATTATTCCTTGCAGTGGTCTTTTGATAGGCTTTAATCATGATACTAATGGATTATAATGGATTGGATAGTATTTTCAACTAACCCTGCGCTCAACCCTGATACATTATTGTAGTTACATAGTATTTTTGTTATAATATTAATTCGTCTATTGTTTTGCCGTTTAACACCTCATAAATTAAAGAGCTCATCTAATTATATACAAATGACATTACATTGGGTGCACTTGTGCATACGGTCTAATTTTTTTATAGAATAATTACCGAAAAAAATTGTCAAATATAAATGAACGGGATGTTTTAAAATAGTGATATTCAAAAGGCTTCCTAAGGATTAGAATCCAAATATAATAAAAAATAAAAGTGATAAGTTCAGTTTTTCGAAAGATATCTTGTTCACATCCAGTCCAACCGACGTCCAAGTGAAATTATTTTCAATTAACTGTTCTTCAATCATAATCGAAATTAATAATCTTATATCTACGTCTAAGTATTAATCCAAATCTCCTCTTGCTATCGATGAACTTTTTTACTATATAAGTGCAAAATAAAGCTGGTGGAAGTGATTTAAGTTGAGTGGATCGCGATTTTTTTTTTTGATTTGATGACAATAGAGCACTCCATCTACGCTTCGCGTTTGACGTGTGCAATTCCCTTCACATAAGAATTATTTCATTTTTTAACAATATTAAAATGATAAACGAGGTAATAGACAGCCTGATTGCAAGTGACTACTATAACTTTGTGATCACACTATGCTTCAATTGCTTGAGTATTGGAACTCCGCTATAAGGTGTTAATACATATAATGACTTAATAACAATACTTAAATTTAAAACTATTTGTAGGGTGCGGATGCGGAGCGCAAAGCGTAATGGCGCGCTTCGGCCAGTGACGATGAGTGACGTCACTGTCGGACGCATTCAAGTATGGAGATTAAACACTTTGTACAGGTGCGTTGGCTCATATGAGCACCAAAATGACAACTTCAAAACCTGTAAATAGATCTCATAACCTCTGTGAGATTATGTTACTCTGGTGGTAATTATGGCAAGACTTAATAAAAAGGGAATAGAATGAATGGGGCACTACACTCTATTGTGAAGAACCAAAATGTGTCAAAAAAGGCACGTATGGTAATTCATAATGCTGTGTTAGGCCCTACTTTAATATATGGTAGTGAAAGCTGGGTGTGGCAGAAGAAGCACGAAAGTAGAATAAATGCTGTAGAAATGCGGTCTTTAAGGAGTATGTTAGGGTTGAATCTGAATGACAGGGTGAGAAACTGCGTGATAAGAGATAAATGTGGTATGCAAGATGATGTTGTGACCAGGATTAAGAAAGGAATGCTTCGGTGGTTTGGTCACGTAGAAAGAATGAATGAGGAAAGAGTGACAAAGCAAATTTATATGGCATATGTGAACGGCAGAGTCGGGAAGGGACGCCGCGATATTTTGAAAATGGGCCACGTTAAAAGTACCCTTAACCGACGAGCATGTATGCGTAGATATATGGATGTAAAGGAGGCGAAAGAGGTATGTCAGGATCGTGTCAAATGGAAGTCCGTAGTCTCTGCCTACCCCTCTGAGTGACAGGCGTGAGTGTTTATGTATTATGTATGTATGTATGTACTTAATAAAAATTTGCGCACAAAATTTGCGCAATGGCTTAGCAATGAGTTGTTAATGAGCCGCGGGTACGAATCCCGTATGGAACAAGTATTTGTATGACCTAAATATCTTTCAAATCTTTATTTCTTTTATAACAACCAAATTCTGACGTCTAAATCTTTATATAAATAATAATTTTAACACAACAATTCTGCCTTTAAAATCTTTGTTTTAATAATTATGTTCACAAAAACACTGTGTTCACAATTTTCAAATCGTCATACAAAGGACACCTACATTAGAATCCGGATATAGCGAAGACGGTGAGATGACTAATAATTTTAATTGGTTTTCCAATATAATTCCAATATAATCCAATGTATTTCGTATGGTGAGTGTAGAGAACCGGAGACCCTTTTTACCGGAAACGAGGCATTCCATCTTAGTCCTCACGGGTGACAACGCATCTGCGTTTTGATTCGTAATCGAGGATAGATATAGACACAGCAACCACTTACCATCAGGTGGACTGTGCGCTCGTTTGTCACCCTATCCTATAAAAAAAATATATAATTCTGCTTTAGATATATGTAAGGAATAATCTGTCAGTAGAAAATAAAACAAACTTAAATAAAATAAATTTTAGTTTTATTAAACTCAATACAGCTATTATATGTACGTATGTAATACATATGTAGGAAAGTAGTTTAATAGAATTAATTCATAATTACAAAATACACGGATCACAGATAATCAACTATAAATTGTACTGAGACTAATTTAATAGCTGATAATAATAATTAATTCGTTTCCACGAATTAATTATCCGAATAGTCCAGGATGAGCTAGTAGCGAGATACAACAAGTGCACCGTGCCACGGCAGAGCCATAACTGACTGCCTACCAGTGTTGCCAACCCGAATTTCAGAAAATTAGTAGATTATGTGCCAAATGTTGGTAGAAGTTGGTAGAATGTAAAATGCAAAATTGGTCTACCACCTCAATTCAGAAGATTTTTCAAGATTAAAAATGCATAAACTGTTCTTAAAATGTTTATTTTTGGAAATTATACATATTTTTATTGAAAAATTTTAAATGTTCTGTGCTAGGCTGCCCATTGTTTGCTATGAATCTTTTAGTACGCAACAACCCCTCTAGAGTCTCCGTGCAAATTCTATTTCTCTGGAAGGTTTTCATATTATTAATTGCAGAAAACAATCTCTCAACGTTGGCACTACTATGTGGAAGTGTGAGTAATTTTCTCACGAATTCGCATAGCAGGGGAAACATTGGAGACTGGTCTCCTTTTTTAATGGATGAAACATGCTTCCAGAATTCTTCAGGTGTAGGATCCACATTTTTTTCTGTGAAGTGAAATGTCATGTTTCTTAATAATCTCCACTCTCGGTCCAATTCGGTCATGTTTTCTGCGCATAGTCCTAAAAATAAAAATGTAATGTAAATAAAAAAAATATTCTAGAGTGGACAACATTAATAACTAATTATGTTTAACTTGCCTGGAAACTGAACTCCTAAATGAGCAATAGTTGCGACTGCATGTTTTTCAATGATATGTTTAGGATTCATAAATTTAAGACATTTTAATCTTTGCTTTTCATCAAAACAAAAACGCTGCTTTATTTGTTTTACACTCTCCATATAAAAGAGAATGCACTTTTCTTTAAACTGTACTATTTCCATTTCATTAATTCTAGCCAGAAAGTCTTGTTTCAATAACAGGGAAATAACATTGCCACCAAGGTATATTTCTTCAATTGGTACATGGTTTTGTTTATTTTCATATTCTAAATTCAAAATTTTGTTCTCTAAATCCAAGTTAAGATCCTTGCTACTGTTTTTTTCACCTTCAGTCAGCTGCAGTAATTCTGGTTTAATAAAACATTCCAAGATAGTTTTGTATGTTGTAAAAATCCGTTCATATAACAAATAAAGTTTAGGACTTTCTGATTGCATTTCTTTATTAATGTCATGGAAATAGAGCAACACATAATCCAAAAAATTTAAATATAGCTCTGTTGAAGGATCCATGGACTTCACATGAATGCTCTGAGCCGCAAGTAGCCTGTCATTCAAAACAGCATTTTGGAAGTATAACTTTAAAGCTGGAAGCTGTTCTAAAAGCCGTTTGACCACAGGAAGTAGAGACAGCCATCTTGTTTGAGCTGGGTGTAGAAGTTTGTGGGGTTTTATATCCAGAAAGGACTGGAATTCTTTATAGTCACCCAGACGTTTTGGGCTATTTTGAATATAATTGTATACATCTCTTGCGAAATCCTCCACACCCCTCGGAAGAGTTTTGCAGGCATAAGAAGCACACAAATGAAACGAGTGGCAAATGCACTTCATCATGAATAAATGTGGGATCTCATTTGCAAATAGGGTGGACAATGAATGGTGTGAACCAAACATAGTATTTGCACCATCTGCTGCAAACCCAATCATGTTCTCTTTGTAAGGAATATTTTCATTATCAAAATATTCTTTGCATATATTATGTAATGCTGAGGCAGTGCCCTCTACAATTGGTATTAAACATAAAAAACTATCTTCCACATTGAAATCTACTGCTGTTCTGGCAATGAGCGCCAAGTGTTTTGTTGTTGATTTGTCTGTGCTTTCATCAACAATCAAAGAAAATTTTTCAGTTTGTAAAGTCTTAACTAATTCGCTGTGAGATAATTTTCCTGTTACATTTGTAACAATGGCTTGTGCCTTAGTTTTTTCGAATGTAATTTCTTTGGCTATTTCAGAATCCGAGCAAACATTTTGAATAAGTTTCTTTAAGTCACCTGAAAAATAATATTATTTGAATACAATACAATACAATACAATACAATACAATACACTTTATTGTACACCAACAAAACATTAATAAATAATGAAAAAAATAATGAGGGATAAACAAAAGGCGGTCTTATTGCTACATAGCAATCTCTTCCAGACAACCCAGAAGAGGAAAATAATAAAAATAAAAATAAGAATAATGGGTAGGGTGCACTAAATTAGACAAAAAAATATAACTTATATACTATATAATGACAACATACTTAAGGTATATTAGTGACCATAACTAAGAGGAGAAAGAGAGAGGAGTTAAAGAGACAAATAGTGTTCCTTAATTTGTTTCTTGAACATATTTAAAGATTGAGCACTTTTAATGGACTGGGGTAAGGAGTTCCAGAGTCTTACTCCAAGAACAGCAAAAGATTTATCATAAAATGTCGAGGAGTGTATAAGACATTGGAGCGAAAGGTTTTCTTTGGACCGTAAGGAAAAATCGTGACAAGAGCTAAGAAATTTAAAACGTTCTTTCAGATAAGGAGGACTTGATACATTAAATAAGACGCAGTAGAGCGCAGAAAGTATATGAGTATTCCGACGAAGACGGATTGGGAGCCACTTGAGTTTAGTGCGGTATTCAGAGACATGGTCATATTTACGAAGCCCAAATATGAACCGTATACAGAGATTTTGGAGTCGCTCAAGTTTATTAAGTTGCTCCTCGGTGATATCAAGGTAACAAATGTCAGCATAGTCGAGGATAGGGAGTAGCAAAGATTGTGCAAGCGTAATTTTGGTGGAAATGGGTAAAAAGTAGTTAAGCCTTCGGAGTGAAGCATAAGCCGCAAACATTTTTCGGCTCACTGCATTAATTTGGGGTGTCCAAGACAGACTGGAATCCAAAAAGATACCTAAATTTTTAACTACTTCATTATATGGAATAAGAATACCATTAAATACAACGGGTTGAATTTGACATTTTTTAATTTTGGAAATAGTTCTTGAACTCCCAATAATTATAGCTTGCGATTTTGAAGGGTTAACCGTCAACCCATAAGATCGTGTCCAGTCGAGAATAAAAGCCAGATCCTTGTTGATACATTCAACAGCTTTGGCAAGATCTTCGATGGTTGTTTGTAAATATATTTGAAGGTCATCTGCATACAAGTGATAGAGAGAAGATATTTGGGATGTAATCGTATTAATAAAGATTGCGAATAAAAGAGGAGATAAGACACCACCTTGTAGAACGCCAGCTACGGTATCAAGCCACGAAGAAAGTCTATCTTGGACACGAATACGTTGCCGGCGCCCGTGCAAATAACTATGAAACCAGGAAATTGCAGTTGGAGATATGTTAAGAGAACGCAGAATCCCTAACAGGATATCATGATCAACAGTATTGAAGGCATTGCTGAAATCCAGCAACACCAATACTGTGACTTGATGATTCTCCATACCGTGACGAATGTCGTCGGTGATTTTTAATAACGCCGTAGTCGTACTATGACCAGATTTAAAGCCAGATTGGAGAGGACTAAGGATGCTATTTCTTAAACAAAAGGAATACCTATAGTGTTAATTAATATTAATTTGTTGTGAATGAAATACAACAAAACATAGCCTATTTTTATTAAATAATGAATTTGTAGACCAAGCCGCAAGCATACTAACCAGCAATGTTAAAAGGTAGATTATTTTTTGCCAAAAAACAAGCCATACTTATTTCTCCAAATTTGATTTTATCCTCAAATAAATTTTTTGACTGAGTTTTCCCAAACTGGGTGATTGATAGTTGACTTGCTATACCTGAAAACAAGTAGTTAACTTTTTAAAAGATTGGTGTTTTATATATTTAAAAAATAGATAAAACGAAATTGCGTAAAATTAGGATTTAAAATATATACATGCACAATCATAGGCAATCAATGATAAATTAATTGATTGTTAGTAATTTCGTTTGTAAAATTTTAATTAATTATTCAATATTAATTAAACTAAACTGAGCATAAAACCACGGAATAGAAGTTCACCTTTCACACATGCTACATGCTTTAAACTATTTGCATGTTTATTTAGAATAAATCTTCCACCAGCACACTTAAGATCACACCTACATGATTTGCAATAAAAATATCCTTCACCCTTTGTACTTTCTTGAAGCCAACCTGCAAATTCTTTGTCTTTCTCCCATAATTTCGAATATTTTTGGTCATAGTGCCTTTTTCTAGATTTTCGTGGCGGAGTTCCTAACCTAGAACTCTGGGCATCGCTTTCGTTGCTCTCAGAATCCATCATATAAATAAATGCACGCAACACAGGAACAAACAGCAATCAGCACCGTTAATACGTAGTTATTTAGTTTTAACAACAAAACAACACAAAACAGGAGCAAAGATTCACCATTGATTCCGTAACAAACCAACCGGGAATGGGCCACAGAATGACAGAACAGTATAATAATGTCTATGGGCGTGAAATGGCGCGAACGGCGAACTGGTGCTGACGTTTTTTTTTTCTTGTGGTTTATAGCCTGGACTCTTCACTCTATGTCTATGTATGCTTGACCAACGTTAGTTTTTCTATCTAGTCTGTGTACTTGACCGCTTGACGCATCAGCACAACATGGCTCACGCAACACATCGCAACGTCGCTCGATATAAAAATAATTCAAAGTGGTGATATGTCAAAGTCAAACTAATTTAAAAAATAGGTAGTTTTTAGGTCTAGGGTGGTAGATAGGTAGACTGAAGTGAAAATTGGTAGATCTACCAAAAAGTTGGTAGATATCACTGCTGCCTACTCCGTCCGTTTTATACAATCGAAACAAGTAGCTTACACGAGTGCTTACGCAGGTGTCACGCGCAGGTTTAGATGCACGTGTTGTTTACAATAGTTCCGACTAGCCCCGGAGGCGCTGCTGCACGTGCAACGGTGCAGGTGCCGACACACGAAACAAATAACTTAGAACTGGTGAAAAACATAGAACTTTTTTCTCTTACGTTATTTTACGGCCCCAAGCGCAAGCATTTGGTGAAAATTTTAGATGTAATCCAGGCCTTGCGATGATAGGTAATGGCCATACATTCTTGAAATACTAGGCATTTCGACTTATGGATTATCAACAACTTGCTATAATGTTCGCTGTAACTATCACAGTAATTCTTCTTCAGTAATTCTCTTTAAACAATTTGCCTCCCATACTTCATCTGCGTTAAAAATTTCATCGACGCTAAATTATTAAAAATATATAGTTATTTATATGTATTTTCTTTTTCCTCGGTGTTTGCCTTCTGCGCCTACCGCTTTTCCCGCAACAATGCTGCCATCCCGTTAAAACATAAATAAGTAAATAGGTAATGATTATTATCAATTACATAAAGTACATTTAATATCAATGACTTGAACAGAAAAGTATTGAATAAAAAATCTTGAAGTTTAATAAGCTCAGAATTCTTACACTGTATATTATACCCAGGCCTGATCTCCGTGAACAGAAGTTTTTACACCCGCTCGCGAATTCATCGCATACGTTGTCTTAGTATGGACAAAATAAGTGAGTCGGAACTACAGGCAAGAAGTGGTCTCCCGGTTGACTTTTAGGCTTTAAAGCTGTACCTAAAGCACGCTAAAATTATACCTGTTTTCTGAAATATAAAGATCTCTTTTCCGTAAACAGTTATACTAGTTAAACTTATATGGAAACAGTAAATTTAAAACCTAAATAAAAATGCATAAAGTTAGTTTTAGAATGAAATCCTATAGCAGTTCAGTGTTTATGAAAGGTGACATAAAAAGCTTATGATGAAGGAAAAATAAGCAGAAACTTATTAAATGTCCTTACGAATATGCCGGTTTCATAGTTCTTACAGCTCTTCTTACTTTCCCAGGCGATTTTTGTATTAATTTCGTATTTGGGCCGTTTAAGGAATTCAGAATTTAGGTATGTCTTTTTGTTCGAGTAATTTAAACCACAGCGGCATCTAACGATGGCTTAAAAAACTGTCTTAATGATTAAATTTTAAAATATTTGTATGTAATTGATAGAATCAGGCGTTACTTTGCGGAAAACCATTATAATAAAGATATTAATAGTTATTTTGCAACCATCCGCCAATTTAAATAAAATGATGTAAATGATTTAAATAAAATGATGTGAGCAATTGCTATAGAATGGGTCCCACATATATGCAATAAATGAAACCACAAGTAATACTAGTCCGTAGAAGTGTAGAAAAATTAAATATTAAATTAAAACCCGTAAAATAAAAAAGTGAAATTTTCAAACAAAATAAATATTAAAATAAATTCAGTAAAAGTGAACACTCTGTTTAGACAACGTACCTTGACCCCTTGGAAGAGTGACAACGTTGCACGCGGGTGGCACGCCGGCAAAAGACACCGCTGTCGATATGTCGCAATACCAATAGTTTGCACTGCGTGGCAACGTCGTTTTTTAATGTTCAAGGATTCATTCAAGTTCATTGAATCATTGACTTAGTGACCCAATTCTATAAAGTGTTCAAATTTGCTTAAAATTAAAACTCTACTTTTTGACCTAATTACTGGACCGATTACGTTCATTTTTTGTATATCGTCAGCAAATGCGGTAACAAGTATATGGTTTCATTTATTGCATATATGTGGGACCCACTCTGTATATATATACATATATAAATATTTAGCGGATGGTTGTAAAATAACTATTAATATCTTTATTATATTTGTATGAGATATTATAACCTTACAAACTACTATCCTAGTTACTTAACATAATATGAAACACAGCCTTAAGCTACTATTTTACGCACAGTCCAAAACCAAAATCATGTAATGTGATCGTTCTAATCTGAATAATCGATACAGGGTTAGCGCAAACTTAATGGTCCTTGCTCAAACCTGACTGTATGGCGGAGTAACTTATGCCATAGATCAGCCATAGGCCTATATGCATATGAAACACTATCTTAAATACATACATGCGAAGAAACCCATGAAATTATGTGTATTCTTATACGTGTATAGCCACGCTGCAGCTATGTTATAGTTGTAGCAAGAATGGGTTGGTTCAAACGGGTAGGGGCGCTCTCACAGAATACCAGCATAAAATAACAACTTAAAAAATTTATGCTGATGTGTTTCGTATGCTGAGTACAGAGAACCGCATATTCTTTTTACGGGAAACTAGGCATTTCATCTCAGTCCTCAGGGGTGACAACGCATCTGCATTTTGATACTTCATTGAAGATAATTACTAATGTCTATAGGCCACAGCATCCACTTACCATCAGGTGGACTGTGTGCTCGTTTGTCTACATTATTTTATAGATCCAGTCAATGTCTAAGTTAAATATATTTGATGCTTTTTTGAACATTATATACTGGTGGACAATAAAATTAGGTCCAGAGTGACCGACATAGCCCAACGGATTAGTAAGCTGAAGTGGCAATAGGCCAGCCATATAACTCGAAGAACTGACAATAGATGGGGGAAAAGGTTGTCGAGTGTCAACCTTGTACCGGTAGGCGTAGACCTCCCACTAGATGGAGTGATGACATAGTAAGACATACAGGAAGTCGATGGAGGCAGATGGCTTTTGGCATTTCTTGGGGGCTTTTGGCATTTCTTGGGGGAGGCCTATGTTCAGCAGTGGACTTGGCTGTAATGATGATGATGATGACTCCTATTTTAATGATTTATTCCTTATTTATGGTCTGTTTAAAAATTAAAATAAATAATATGTTTTTGAACGTTCATTTGCAATCTTAGTAGAGGGCATATTCATAAAATTATTAAATTTAAGTGTGTAAAATCATTAATCAGTTATTTAGGTACAAACACTTTTATTCCTTTTTGTTTAAAATCTTACGTTATGGTTTTAGTTGTATAAGTAGTCATCAATTTTATTGAAAGATTTTGCTAAACATGGCACTTTTAACAAAAACAAGTTGTTGTCTTCAGGCAGATCAGTAAAATTAATTATTTCAAGAAAGTCACCATGGTTACATTTTATACGATAGGATTACAAACGAGCACACAGTCACGGTAATTTTATATAGATAAAATTACCGTGACACAGTCCACCTGATGGTAAGTGGTTGCTGTGGCCCATAGACATCTACATCTATCCTCGATTACGAATCAAAATGCAGATGCGTTGTCATCCGTGAGGGCTTGGTTGGAATGCCTCGTTTCCAGTAAAAAGGATCTCCGGTTCTCTACACACACCATACGAAACACAGCAGCATTAAGCTACTATTTGACGCTGGTATTCTGTGAGAGCGTGGTCCTTCCCCGGTCGAGCCGACCCATTCGTGCTACAGCTATACTACTAATATAACTGCAGCATGGCGCTACCACGTAAGAGTACATTAGAACTAAGGTATTTCAAAGTGATAAAAGTGACCACAAATTTCAATTCGTTCCTACTTATTTCCATGCTAACGTCTTTTAGGCAATATAAGTGATTTATTACAACCGACCCGGTCGTTTGCTCGAATGCATTCGGCACAATGCAATTCAGTCATCAATACGGGGACAGTCGTCAGCCCCACCGCCCACCGGATTAGTTATGATTTACGACACGGATTGCGGAGGTAAGGCGATTCTAAGTCGGCAAATGTCCTTATACTATTACTTCCCTGCGCTCTAGGTAGCCATTAGTGCGGGCCAGGAAAAATATCTGGGTACCCCATTTTAAAGAAGAGCGGAAAATGCGGCTCATCTTATTTGAAATGATCACTGCCGCCCATGTTTTTTTAATATGGTATTATTTAGTTAGACCGTGAACGAATGTATATTTTTATTACAAAAATTAAATTGATTAATCGAATTCCTATTCATTCATTTCCTTCCTGTCCCGCGATAGTGTACAGACGTCTTGCCATTCATATTCATTGCATTTTTATTACATGAATTTTAAATATACCAATTAAATTGTACAAGACCAAGTACCAGGCAAACAGTAGTTGTGAAGAGTAAACTCGAGACGACCGCATAAACTGTGAACATAAACAAAAATGCCTAAAGTAAATAGATCACCACCTGTGCTTCAACACACATCATCGAATTCAGATGTTACCAAGACTTCAGTTGATGCTGTAATGCCAACATTTGTATCCCAACGAAACAAAAGACCACGAGAGTGTAGCGAAGAAAAATTTTTATCGTTTAAAGAAGAGATCACTCACCTTATAAGTGAATGGAAAAATACCCAAAATTCTTTGTTGGAAAAGTTAGTAGCAGAAGTTGCCGCAATAAAGGAGCAGAATAATCAAATTAAGAAGTCAAACGAAGAAATAGAAAAGGGCATTGAATTTCTCAATAATCAGTACGAAGACATGGTGAAAAAAATAGAAAATTTGGAAAAAGAACGCAAGCAACATCTACTGCAAATAGCTTCACTAGTATCACGGGTAGAAGACTTGGAAAGAAGCTCAAAAGCATCCACCATTGAAATACGAAATGTCCCATCGCCAGCACAACGTGAAACCAAGGGAGATCTATGTCAAATATTACAAAATATTTGTAAAACCTTAAATGTAAATATATCACAAAAAGAGATCAGAGACGTATACAGAATCAATAAAAAGTCTGGTAAGGGCACTATTATTGCAGATATTACTTCAGTCTTAACTAAAGCAGAAATCATTCAAGGAGTTAAAACTTACAACAAGCAGCATCCGGAACAAAAACTCAATTCGTCTGTTATAGGTATAGAGGGAAACCAGTGTCCAATTTACGTTTCTGAAGCACTTACTTCCAAAATACGTAGGTTATTCTTTCTTGCTAGAGATTTAGTACGTTCCAATGAATATAAGTTTTGCTGGACGAGCAACGGAAAAGTTTATTTACGTAAATCACTCGATGCAACACATATTGAGGTAAGGGACGAGATTCAATTAGCTTCGCTTAAAGGCCAGAAATGACTAGATAAATATTGGTCTTATTTAGATAAATTTATCATTTTTTCTTATAAAATTTATTCTCATATCTATCATTTAAGTTTTAACTATAGTTGTTACAATAATTTTTTGAGTGTTTATTTGCTTTTTAAATTAAATATAAATATAAACCACTTCTTAACTGTAAAACACTACACATATTGCAAACCTAAATCATATTACACAAAACACTATACAACTTTCAATACACGAACAACATATGCTTATAATTATGTCACCAACAAAATATTTAAAATTCGATTCATTAAATGATATAAACAATTTAATTGCAAACCTAGATAACATTGAACCGGGTAAATCATTCATAAGTGATCTAGACAGATGTAAAACGGTGGTACAAACACAACTTTTTACACTAAATCTGAAAATATTAACTCAAAATATTAGAAGCATAAATAGAAATTTTCCTCAGCTACAAGTCATGCTAGCCAGGTTGGATATATCGTGTGAAATCATAATTTTAACTGAAACATGGAACTCAAAAGTTTTGAATGCACCCATCTTGTTAAATTATGACTCCTACTGTACTACTCACAACCAAAATCAAAACGATGGAGTAATAGCATACATAAAACATGGCTCTGGCTATACCATTGAAGAAAAAATACTGACGGATGCTTCATGTTTAATTATTAAAGCAAGTACTGATACCATCATACTGGGTATCTATAGATCCCCCTCTAAACGAAATATTAATAATTTTTTAAGATCTCTGGATATCTTACTATCTGATTATACCAAATACAGTAACATTATATTGGTTGGAGATTTGAACATAGATATTACAAAGAACAATATTGATAAAAATTCAGATGAATATCTAAATTTATTAGCAACACACGGGCTGCTACCTGGTCACACTTATCCAACCAGAGATAGAACTTGTTTAGATCATTCATTCATCAAAGCCAAACATCCATCACTAACTATTATCATAGAAACAAGCCTCACCGATCATTACCCTGTTCTAACATGCACTAAATTAAAAGATAATAGTATTTTAAGGAATAACACAAATTCACAGAAAATTAATTATAATGCCATACTTGATGTACTTAAATTAATGAATTTTGACAACATAATATCAATAGATGTTAATAACTATACTGAGAACTTAATTTACTTATTTCAAAATTTAATACTCAAAAACACACTTGTTAATATAACACCTAAAAAAATGGTCTGTTTAAAACCATGGATTACTCCAGGCCTTCTTCGATGTATAAAAAATCGAGATCGAATGCATATGAAACGTAAACGGGATCCTAATAACGAAATATTGATTATCACGTATAAACGATATAAAAATTTCTGCAATGACTTACTGAAACGTTTGAAACGTATTCATGAAAGGAATGAATTATCAAAGTACGCTAAAAATCCAAGACTAAAATGGAAAATAATTGATAAAATCAGCGATAGATTTAAACCTAAAACAGCCCCGACTCAGTTATTAAAAATCGGGATTACGCAGGAAGAATCTTTAGAAAAAGTAAATAACTACTTTACTTCTATTGCTAAAGATCTTGCAGAGGGAATTACAAATAAGAGTACATTAAATGACGATTCCACACAGAATATACACGCTCAAACAGACTCAATGGCAATTTACTACACGACAGAGCAAGAAGTTAAATCTATCTTATTTAATTTAAAAACAGATAGTGCAGTTGGATGTGATGGCATTTCTACAAGATTTCTAAAAATGGCAAATAATGTTGTAATCCCACACATCACACGAATAATTAATATTTCAATCGAAACTGGCATTTTCCCACAAGCATTTAAACAATCAATCATCCATCCCATTTATAAGGGGGGTGCCAGAGACTGTGTCAACAATTATCGACCTATTTCAGTTTTACCAGCATTATCAAAAATTTTCGAGAAAATACTAAATAAAAGGCTTGTTGCATATTTAAATAAAAAATCTATTTTATCGAAAAACCAATACGGCTTTAGAGCAGGTCTTTCAACCTCTCAAGCCGTCTCTGACCTTACTAACTATGTAGCAAACCTTCTAGATGAACAAGAGAGGTGCATAGGAGTATTTCTAGATTTGGCAAAAGCCTTCGACACAGTTTCTGTTCCGCTATTACTCAATAAAATGGAAAAAATTGGCATAAGAGGAAAAGTACTGGACTTATTTAAAAGTTATTTGTCGAACAGAACACAGAAAGTAACAATTGACGGGAAATTTAGTGGTGACTCTCCTGTCACATTTGGTGTTCCACAAGGGAGTGTACTTGGTCCCACGTTATTTTTAATTTATATAAATGATCTTTGTGAATTAAAAATAACAAATGGTAAATTATTTACTTTTGCAGACGATACCTCAATAATTTTTCATGGTAAAACTTGGACTGAGGTCAAAACTAATACTGAACTTGGACTTTGTCGCATTAGTAATTGGCTCAATCAAAACATGCTTACACTTAATATTTCTAAAACTACAATCAATCAGCGGACACTACCTACTGAACAAACTTTCGAAATTAAAATGCATTCCTGTCTAAAAAGGCATTCTTGTCAATGTAATATACTTAACAGAACTAAAATCACACGTTATCTTGGAGTTTTGTTAGATGAAAATCTTACTTGGAATCCACATATAAAATATATAACAGAAAAAACAAGAAAGTTAATCTTCGTGTTCAAAAAGCTACGATACGTGGCTGATGCCACCACATTAAAAATGGTTTATAGCGCCTTAGTTGAGTCAATAATAACGTACTGTATCACATCATGGGGTGGAGCTTGTAAGACTTATCTGCTTAATCTAGAAAGAGCCCAACGAGCGATATTAAAAGTCATGACATCCAAACCTTTTACCTATCCCACAGTAGATTTATATTCTGAATGCGATGTCCTTTCTGTCAGGCAGCTATTCATAAGGAATACAGTAATCGACCAACATCTGAAACTTGAATATGACCATAGCCTCACAATAAATAGACGGAGCCATAAAGTATGTAAAATATACCGGTACAGAACATTTTTCGTTCATAATTATAACTGTTATTTGGGTCCTATGCTTTACAATAAATTAAATAAAATTCTCAACATATACCCGCATAACACTTACCAATGTAAAAATATTATAGTAAAGTGGTTAAAAAAACAAACTTATGATGATACAGAAAAATTATTTGCAATATTTAAGTAAACATATCTTAAGTGACTCACACATTTATTAACTAACTTACACACGCACTTACATACGAGTATCCATCACACAAATACACATACACACACCAAATAAATTTAATGTAAAGTAACACACTCATAACATTGTTTAAAACTACTGTATTAAAAAATAAATTATATAACATAAATCTACTATTCTACTATATTTTTGTAATAATTTAGCTAAAGTTCATTGCATTAAGTGGTCTAACCTTACCTTTCCTAAAAATGTTAACTTTTATGGCGGTACTTACAAAAAAAATAATAATAATGGAATATCAATGTTAACTTTAGTATAAAACTAACTTTTGGTGTCGTTATTGTTATTGTGTTTTGTCTTTAGTGAATATAAGTTAAATTTAGTGATAAAATATATTTTGTGTCATGGAGGAAGGAACTGCCGTCTGTGATACAGGCTCGGCCTAGTACAGCCGGCAGTAACCGAAGTAAGCAACTCTGTGCATAGCTTATTTTATTTTAAACATATTGTAAAAAAAAAAAAGCTTATTGTAAAGGAAAGGAATTTATTATGCTAATAAAGTTTATTATTATTTATTATTATTATTTATATAACTTTCAGCAAACATTTACGAAATTCTTTTTATTTTATCGGTTATCGTAGTTGTAAGCATATACATAAATAATATTTTAAAAAAGAGAGACACAATTAAAATTATGTATACTGGATTATGTAAATATAAATAGGGTGTGACATGTCAACGGAGTAGAAGCCTAAGGCACTGACATTTTACAAAAAATAAGAAACAAAAATTTTGAATTATATAAATTAATTAATTAAAATTCATCGAAATTCAAATCATATCCACACTACTTTACGAACGGCTATAAAACAATAAATTTAGTAGGCATCTTTGACCTTGTCACTTTGCAAGGTCACAGGCTCGGGTGGATTTGATTTGAATATCGATAGATTTTAATTTATTTAATTCAAAACTTTTGTTTTTATTTTTTTAAATGTCAGTGCCATAGGCTTCTACTCCGTTCCATGTTACACCCTATTTTTTTTAAAACGGTAAAAAAGGTATTCCAGTACAATTTGCAGATTTATTCCAAATAACGTTTTGCTAGTATGTAATTCATCTAATGATAAGTGATCATTATAGTTGGCTGTTTATCGGCTACGCTAACAAAAATTAAAGTAACTTTTTGTTATTCAAAGCACGCTACTTAGTTACCGTTACAGCTTATCAAAGTCCACTGCTGAACTTCCCCTGGGAATGCTTCACATCCGCGGATTGGTAATCGCAATTTTTTTTTAAAGTTGTTATTAGGAAAACGCTGCTGCTCATGCCCTGGTACGCTTCCCTCCATCGACACTTACACGACGATATAACGATACGACTCCATTCAGTATTTAATAAATTCCAAATATTTAACAGAAAAAAATTAAAAATTAAAAATTAAGAAGTCATTAACAAAACAATTATCTATTTAACTTACTGTATGCAAAGCATTTCAGTCAGTATTTAATAATTTTTAAATAATAAACATAAAAAAATTATGTCACCAACAAGACATTTATTTATCTAAATGTTTGTTATACAAAGCACTTCACTTAGTATTTAATAAATTTAAAAGTAATTACGACGAAAAAATGTCATCAACAAAACATTTATTTATTTAACCTTTTATTATGCAATGTACTCCACTCAGTGTTTTACATATTTTTAAATAATTACCAAAAAATACACATATTTTAGGCTCATTGTAGACAGGTACCCGCTCATTTCCAGGCCCACACTCCTGTCCATACACATGTCACTCCGCTGTAATCGTATCGCACTTATATCTCGCCGTTTTTTAATAAATCCCACAAAAACCTTACGCCCTCGAGCGGTCAGAAACAATTTGTTGAAATCACTTACTTCGAGCAGATTTTTTGCATTTACTTATGTTTTGCAGAGTAATAATTTTTATACCTACTTTTGTCTCTTAATTTATTAAATAAAACTAATTTTACAAATAGCTGCTCTTCAAACTGAGCAAGACACATCATTTCATTTTATTGCACGGATATTAGCTAATTGATTTTTAACATGTTTAACATAATGAATTTCCGCAAAGTAACGCCTGATTTTATTTAAAACTAATTTTACTTAATCGAACATGACTGCTTTTTATTTAATCTTAGCGTAAGGGAAAATGTAATTGAGAAATCATAACTGCAAGTCATTTGTTTAGCAAATTCCTCATAATCGGGTGGCTACATTTCGTGGCTGTTTCATATATAAATCACTAAGTGTTCGAATCTTATCACATCCGAAAGGTGGAGGTATAATCAGCTAGTTTACGCCTGACATAAAATACTCAAATTAGGGACGTACAAGTTAAAAGACGTTTGGTACTTTGTTCATCAATCTGCCAAATGTGACATTAAGTCAAATCCACTCTGCAACAGAGGAGGCCCTTGTTCCGCAATCAAAGCCCTAAGGGAATCTATTACTCCATTTTGATCCTAAGAGGGGGTAACATATATATGAGTTAGAGGGGTTCTTTTTGCCTCTACTGGGTTGAGTCTATCTTAACTATTTGTGATGCCAAGTTGCAGTGCCTACACAGCTGTGTTTTAATTTAAGGGGAAATATAATCCCAAATGGCTTAGCAAGATCCTTCGTTATGCCGAAAATATTGCAGCATTAATTTTGAAATAAATATATGGTAAAGTTGAGGATTAATGTTAAGGATTATGTTAGACGAAAACACGGTTTCTCGATAGAAAAAAAAAATCCAAAGTTACATCCAAAATAAACAATAAACCGCTATTATTCATAAGACACTTTAAATAAGATCATGAAACTTTGCATACTAACTGAACTAACTATAAGAAATTACCTAACGGCCTCTTGAAGCGTGATTCCTGCCGCCCGGTCTTTGAAGGGGGAGGTTGTGTCGCTTACGATCAGAATATACATTACGAAACAGGACGACGTAAAATTAATGAATATTAAAATAAATGGGAAATAACCGTAATAAAAATAAGAAGCGACTGGGATGGCGTTAAGAAACAGGCATAAATATGATAAACCTAATGAAATAAGTATCTAACGATCTTTCTAGTTACAGTATTAGTGATTACAAACATGTCGATACATAGCATACGACGCGCGGGCAAGTGGGGACGAAATTAGAATTTGAGCTGACTTACTATAGCCCCTTAAAGGGTAAGAAATCAAAAGCCATTATAATTATAGGCAATGATTCATTACATTTTAGTGCTCAAGGGCGTCAAGTCATTTGTGATTATCTTAGCTTGAATTCAGTCATTTAGCATCGGGGGACTATTAGTTCGTTTGTCACTTTAATACTATGAAAAAAAAAAACAGAATTTTCTTGAATGTTGTGTTGTGACAGAAGTTTTTATTTCTAACAAGAGTACAAAGAGAAATTTAATTTCATAATTCATTTGAATGCTATTTTTTATAAACAAGGTGCCTATTCGCCTCTATCACCTAATTTCAAATCGCGGGCTGGTAATGGAATAGAGAATAAGACGCTGGCCCTGGCTTTACCTGTACGCTATCCGCATACTAACGCTTAAGTTCTGAAAGCTTTTAACCCGGTGTGGTTAAAGTTTCATTATAAACGTAATTACTTTATTCGCCCTCCGAACTAGGTGGTTAGAGTACTGGACTTTAGCAGTCCATTCATGGATTCTGGGTACGAATACTAGGTAAAGTCAACTATGAGGCATTTTAGGGATTTGCCTAAATCGTCACACTTGCTTCGGAGGCGGGTTAACATTTCGCACCTTTAACACTGCCCCCATTGTGGTATGTCCTGACGCAAATAAGATATTTATAACACCATCTATCGAAAACCATTTTTTAGTTTTTCTATCATTTTTTTATTTTATAGAATGGGGTAAACAAACGAACACACGGTCGACCTCATGGTAAGTGGATGCTGTGGCTCATAGACATTTATCTTCGATTAAGAATCAAAATTCAGATGCGTTATCACCCCTGAGGACTACGATAGAATACCTCGTTTCCAATAAAAAGGGTCTCCGGTTCTCTACACTTACAATACGAAACACAGCAGCATTAAGTTTCTATTTTGTGCAGATATTGTAAGAGCGTAGTCCTTCCCTGGTCGTACCAACCCATTAGTGCTACAACTATAATATACATATAGTTTCCACATACGACACCCACGGGAAAAAATTGGGTGATGGATTTTCTTGCGTCGTCACCACACAGCAAATTATTATCAATAACTTTTTTTTTGTTTGTTATTTTAAGTTATAATATTATTTTAATATATATTTATAATTTTATACTCGTCTCATGCCAAGGCACTGCTTACTTCTTGCCTGCTTTTTATCTTAAATGATACATAGACCGTGTTTTGGGTTTCGGAGGTGATGACTTTTGGGGCTTATAGGTAGCGTTCTTCCATTTCTACTTGTTGAATATCAAGCTCCACTTGTGCTGGTGGAATTCTTGACTTATTTATTTATTTTATTTTTATGTAATGGAAAATCAACAGCTTACAAATCTTAATTAAACAACATGTTAAATTTACAAGAAGCCAATAACAGGTTCTCACTAATAGAAATACACTAACATTATCTTTCGTCGTTTAAAGGTCATAGCACAATTATGAGCAACAAAAAACGGAGTCTAATTGAAATGCACAACATCATACATATAATAAGCGAAACTAACAATAATAGCCATAAAGGAAAATAAAAGCAGGGCTAAACGCACAACATAATTGTTCTTAAAGTAAATAAAATTACGACACAAATCTCGACTTAATGCCCGCCTTGCCGATACATAGCTAGTATTAAACAAATCAAAATCATGCTTTTTGCACAGATTATTAAAAATATTACTAGACCGATATAAGAAAGTATTTTTTCCGTAATTAGTTGATGAAGCTGGTAAGTAGAGTAATAAATTCGTTCTAAGGTTAACCGTAGGAGTTCTCAGTGATATTTGCGATAGCAGATCTAAGCAGTCAACATTGCCAGAACAAATTTTCAATAAAAATACTATGTCAGCAATCTCCCGACGCTTTATCAAAGCTAACAGATGATGTTGTTTGCATAAGGATATATAGTCTTCTGAACGGTATTTTCTATGGGTACGATAGCAAAGATATCGTATGAATTTACGTTGAATACTTTCAATCCGTGAAATGTATGTAACATTGGATTCCAGACTTGCGAAGCGTATTCAAGCGTACTGCGGACGTAAGTGCAGTACAATATTTTAATTGTTTTAATGTTATTAAACTCCTTAGCAGTACGCATGACAAAACCTAACGCCTTAGATGCCCTAGCTATGATATTTTCAACATGGTTGTTGAATAATAACTTAGAGTCGTAGAAAATCCCTAGATCACGTACAACTGATTGTTTTTGTAGCTTCTGACCTTTAAGGTGATAGTCGAAATGAATTAAGTTTCGCTTGCGTGAATATGTAATGAGGGTACATTTTGATGGATTTAGTTCAAGCTTATTAACAGTACAGTATTCCTCCAATCTTAGTAGATCTTCCTGCATTAATTCGGCATCAGCCTGCAATGAGATTGTAGAAAATATTTTCATATCATCAGCAAAACACAGTAGATGTGATTATTGTATGAGTTATTACTTAAATAAATACTTCGATATCTAGACTGTATAGATAATTTAATAGGTACTGATGCAAGAGTAGCCGTTATGCGTGCGTTCGCGACCGGTTGGTTCGAGTGGATTGGAGCAAGTGGCGTGCGTTGTGCGCTGCGCTGTGTCCACGGTGGTGGTGGGGCTGAACTCGCAGAATCGGTTTGATGGTCGCTGTCCCCAAATACGAGCCGGAGAGAATAATGAGCTGTGACGTCAGGAACACTAATATATGTTAATACTCAAACTGGAGACGTGTAGCAGCGAAAAAATAGGGAGATGTCTGGTACCGCAGCAGTGTCTTCCTAATAACAGTTGAAAATAAAAAAACAAATAACAACAAATGCGATAAATTTGTTGAATTATGAAATATCTAGCAACCACATTAAAATAATAAATAATGGTTAAGTAGATACTAATTACCTGTTGGAGTTTTTGGATGAAATAAAAAATAGTTATAAATTTTAGTTTATGTACAGCTGCCCGTAGAACCTCTCAATCTCGCACTGTCAAGTTTGCTCTTTCTGTTGACAGATCTCTGGCAATGACTTTGGGGCCATGGTTCCGCGCGATCGCTCGATGTGTTGCGTTAGTCCCGGTGCATGTATTTGAAAATCTATCTGTTCAGTTGCCTGTATGCTATCGAATCTGTTGAAGACTGCAGCTTCAATTTCCGCCTAACAGCCATAAGATTAAGACTGTGATCGACGAGTTTTGTGTTTTACTGCGGCGGGTCTTGCAGAACTTAGCTCCGACCGCATGGACAGTTTCCCCGAGCTTATCATTCATATCATCCACTTCATTGCAGTCTTCTAGTTACTGAAACGGTTTTGTAACTCGAGATAATTTTTCGGGACTTTGGATTAGAGCACGAGGGGGATGGAGCGTTAAATCAGACGTGATCTCCCAACTTAACGTTTAAGTTCAGTTTGCTTCTCACCATTCGGTTATTGCTAACAGTTTTCACATTCGCAATCACGGAGACATTACTGAACAATTGTTGTGTAGTCGTCATAATGAAGTCAATTTTGTTTTTGTCGAACCGTCGGGGTTCGACCCGGTCCGCTGTCTGTGGGGCCGCTTCAGGAAGAAAGAGTTCATCATAAAGAGTCCCTCTTTCTCCATGAAGTCGGCCAGCTGCTGGCCCCTTGGGTTCCGTTGCCCTATCCCAAATTTCCCTACCTTCAGCTCACCGATCTCACTAGTGCCTAGCTTTGCGTAAAAGTCTCCCATTAACACCGTACAATGGGCATTGGAGGAATACATTTATTTATTTATTTATTTATTTATTTATATTTCCTACTTACATTTACCATTACAGGGAAAACCTAAATCGATAAATGTAGCATCTCAATTACAACACAATAATTAATTTAAATAACAATACATAATAATTAATTTCAATGACAATACATTACAATCAATTGTATACTACAATTTAAGAATAACATATTGTAAATAATGTCACTTTTGCGAATTCACTCCGTGAACACGAAAATAAGTCCAACTTCTCAGCTACCAAATTTAGTATGTGTATCGTTCGCGTGAGGGGGGTATTGCGAACCAGTTTAGTCCTGCCGCGTGGCAATCGCGGCCGTCGTCGCCGCTGTACATACCTATCAGGCACGCATAAGCCTGTCCACTGCAGCACACCCGGGTTGCTGATGTAACCACGGAACACCCTTAAAATGTAGATTACCAGCGCTAGATCTCTTCTAGTTTCCAACTTGTTGTATCCAACCATACCTAAAACAAACAAGGTTGGATACATCAAGGGGTAGGATGGATAAACCCCATAAAGCTTATGATATATAAATCGCGTGAATTTATTCTGAATGCGCTCCAGCATAAGGTTGTATTTATTTTCATGTGGAGCCCATATTGCTGAGTTACACTCCAGCTGACTTCTTACTAGAGCATCATACAGCACTGAGATTGCTTTAATGTTGGTAAATTTTACTGCTCTGCGAATGATAAACCCTAGTCGTTTATAAGCTTTCTTACATATATTCATGATGTGCTCCCGGAATGTCAATTTGACATCCATCTGGACTCCAAGATCCCGGACTGATTCCTCCCTCTTCATTAGCTCGCCATTCACCTTATAGTTGTAATGGAGTGGTGCCCTTGCACGACTAAATGATAGAATAGAGCATTTTGAAATATTAAACTGCAGTTTATTTTTATGGCTCCATTCAACTACTTGGTCGATATCTTGCTGAAGGTGCCGACAATCATCCTCAGTCTTGATGGCTAAAAGCAACTTTAGGTCGTCTGCAAATATCTGCAATACATGGCTCTAGAGATATCCTCTTTCGTTTCCTTCACCTCCTCGTCGGAATGTGCCGAGGTTCGTGCGTAAGCCTATATGAGCTTTAACGAATACCGTTGGTAATTCTGAGTATAAAGTACGCAATCCTCGACGACACACTCCCAATGTTTACAACGTTGTTAACGAGACTTGTGGACGATAAATCTAACACCTCCTTGGAACAGATGGTCGCCCTCCCAGTAATAGAACAGTAACCGAATCTCCACCGCAAATTCTTAACACTCCCTAACCTGCCGTTACCATGGTTGCCCCTTGATGTTATCCATAGTTGCTACACTTGGCGGGCGGTTGGTAACCGAAGTTTTAATTGGTATTATTGCTGAAATAATACTAGTTTTTACGGAATTTATCGCGTATATTTAACTTTTTAAATACCCGACGTTTCGAACGCTTTACAGCACTCATGGTCACGGGCGGGACTGAGATGTTCAACGTCCATATGTCATAGTTAACCGCGGTTACCATAGATTAAAATTTAACGTTTGTTTTAAACAAAAGTTAAATTTTAATCTATGGTAACCGCGGTTAACTATGACATATGGACGTTGAAACGTTAAATTTTAATCTATGGTAACCGCGGTTAACTATGACATATGGACGTTGAACATCTCAGTCCCACCCGTGACCATGAGTGCTGTAAAGCGTTCGAAACGTCGGGTATTTAAAAAGTTAAATATACGCGATAAATTCCGTAAAAACTAGTATTATTTCAATGTGTAGTGTTCGCGTAAATATAAGAAATCATTATGGTATTATTGCTGTTATTAGAAAGATGCTACTGCCCATCTCCTGCTTCAGTTTCTCTCTCTCCCCTCTTACGACACCCACAGGAAGATATGGGGTAGTGAATATTTTTACACCGTCACTGCATGGAACAATCAACTTTTATATGCTTATATATGTTTACAAAATTTTCCTAAGAAGCAAAAAGAAGTCTAAAAACATGCAAGGCGTATGTCAGTTCATATTAAACTTTGACTAGAGAAAAAAGAAGTTTGTAGGCATATAACGAAATATCAGCGTCTCTTTTTAGCTTATGAGTATATTCGTATGTAAAAAAGGACAACAGTAGTTTTATCATTACCGAATATAGCAACAATTTTTTCGCTACGGCCGGGCGCCATGTTTTGTCACAGTCAATGACAACTAAGTATATCAGTTGTCATTGCGACTTTATAATAGCATAGTGAGGGAGTGTGTTATTTTTATATGTTTCTCTCGTGGAATTCGATTATTACGAAATTTCTTATTCTATTCCTCGGGACCTCTAAATCGAGATAAAAAGTATCCTATAATATGTTAATTCAGGTAAAAAAATATTTGCGTGCCAAATTATTATATTCAAACTGGTCTGATTCTTTTGGCGTGATTGAGGAATAAACAAACATTCAAACTTTTGTACTTATTATAATTTAATTAGTGTGAGTATTATGGCTGAGTCTAATTTATTGTCTAACAAACAAACAAAAATTCTTTAATTAGTATTTCTTGTTTAGTAATTCCCGGAAAATAATTGTAGCATTAATAATAGATAGTTACATTATAAAAACAAAAAAAACGACTGCTTAAATGTAATGAACTGAAAACATAGGTATATATACTTCAGTAATCTCCTTTTAATTTCCTTTATTTGGATACTCCTATCGATAGCTTGTGTAAAAAAAGTTAAGGACTTACAATTTGGCGACAAAAATCCGTCATATTGATTTAAAAAAAAATTATCTAAGAACACACGGGTGTTTGAGACGAATCACACGAAACAATCTTTTTCTAAATAAGCGCCACATTATCGATATTAGGTGTAGTGCGCAGCACTACGTCAAGCAGCCAGCTTTGTGCCAGACTCAGTTTAGGTATACACGATTTTTCGCAGGTATGTCATGTCCTTTTTTTTCTCTAGTCAAAGATATTAAATGTCTTACGTCGCGTCATCGGATCGATGCCGGCGCGTGCCCGTCATTAAGGTTGCCAGTTATCAAATGTGTTTCTGTATTAAAGTGATTTGCGCTACTTTTTTAATAAATAGATAAGGGTGATAAACGAGCACACGGTCCACCCACCTGATGGTAAGTGCTTAATGTGGCCGATAGACACCCATATCCATCCTACATTTCATCAAAAATCAATGTGTAGATGCTTTGTCAGCCCATAAGAGAGACTAATAAGAGAGAACGCCTCGTTACCCGTAAAATGATTCTCCAGTTCTTTACACACACACAGTAGCATTAAGCTTTATGCTCTTAATCTGTGAGAGCGTGGTCCTTCTTCGGTCGAGCCGACCCATTCGTGCTGCAACTATCACTTTTAAACTTTTAACTAGCAATCCATTCATTCGTTGTACTTCAATATTCAATTTTAAACCTAAGCGAATTTCGCACAGTTGCTGAAAATAACTTCAGTTTTCCTCTTCCCCTCTCTTTTTCTCACTTCCTCATCTTCATCTACCTAGTCTACCTTTGAAACTGGACTGGCCAAAACCTTAATTACCACGCTTGGTAATTAAATGCACATTTTATGTCTGGCTTAAACGGTAAATCTCACTGTCGCCTCCGTACCTACTACGGAACGAAATGAGACTAAAGATTTTCTTACTCCTCCACCACACAGTAATTCTTACTGAAAGTCATTTTTACTTTTACCACTGCTTCGGAAAATACCTCTGTCCTGGGAAGAACTTTTAAAAGCATAACGAAAGAATTTTTAAAAGCATAACTTACAATATAATAATAAATAATATTTACAAAATTAAATTAAATGTGGTGTGCAAGATGATGTTGTGACCAGGATTAAGAAAGGAATGCTTCGGTGGTTTGGTCATGTGGAAAGAATAATAATAATAATAATAATTTATTTGACTCTCAGTTAACAGGTTTACACTTATGTATTATATCTGTTTAAAGTTACAAAATTACATTTCAAAGAAGTTGGCGTTAACGGCCATACTAGTATAAACTGTGTTACAGCCGTCAGCGTCTTCCACCCTGAGTAGTACAATACAAATACAGTAAAAAATGACAGATTATTTCGCTATATAATACACAACCATGTTAAGTTAAATAATAAAGTTAATTAAGTTAAATAATAATAATAAATTTAAAAAAAAATGAAGAGAAAACTTTCTAATTACCACAAACCAGTGCGCTCGCGCGCGTGTGTGTGTGTGTGTGTGTGTGTGTGTGTGTGTGTGTGTGTGTGTGTGTGTGTGTGTATGTGTGTGTGTGTAATGTGTGTATGTTAGAACTTAAATACTGATTAACTTCTCTGTTTCCAGGTAATTAAGGCTTAGCAACCAATTTAGGATTTTATCTTTACATTTATAAAGGGACAAAGGGTAAATATTGTTTACTTTATTTGCAACATTATATAAATAATTGCTAGTGACATAATATTGACGACGTGCTAAAGCAGTTCTATGAGAAACCATGTCATAAATTCTATTTTTATTACGTTTTAAATTAGGATTAAACTCTGTATTTTTGTGCTTACGTAGTATAACAGACATGACAAAAAGCTGTCTTACAGTAAGTACAGAGCATTCCTTAAAAATAAATTCGGTGCTAAACTTTTGTGATTTACTTAGCATTACCTTTAAGATTGCTCTTTGAGCACGTTCTAAGGGGAGTAAAGTTGTTTTTCCAATTCCACCCCATGTTACAATACAGTATTGTAGCAAACTTTGAGCAAGAGCATAGTAAACACATATCAATGTTTCAAAGTCAGCAGAATTCCTCAATTTTCTGAATATTGGTATCAGTTTTCTAATACGGCAGGTTACATTGCTTATATGCTCTGACCAAGATAGGCAGTAGTCAATGATAAGTCCGAGGTATCTTATGTTAGTGGAACGAGTAAGTTTTGGGCAGTTGCATAAGCTATGTTGTTCACATGTATGTGCTTTAATATAAAATTCCGCTGATGGTTGGGTACTGGCACGGTGAGTGAAATTAATATATTTAGTTTTGTTTACATTTAATGTCAATAGATTGCTACTAAGCCACTGCATGACCCTTTCAAGCGCATATTCTGTATTGTGTTGGGCTTCATTCCAGTCCTTACCATATACAATTAAAGCCGTATCGTCTGCGTACGAAATGATTTTGCAGTTAGGCAAGGTAAGTGAGCATAAAGTATTTACGTAAACTAGAAAGAGAGTTGGGCCTAGTACACTACCTTGTGGTACACCGAACGAGACAGTAGTAGGTAAACTAGTGTAATCACCGATTTTAACTAACTGCGTGCGATTAGATAGATAAGATCGAAATATATCTAAAGCAATTCCTCGTATGCCGATCAATTCCATCTTATGCAGAAGTAGGGGAATAGAGACAGTGTCAAACGCCTTTGACAAATCAAGAAAAACACCTATAACTTTCAACTTATTATCAAGATGTTTTGCGATTGTCTCCGTTAGAATTAAAGTTGCATCTTCAGTAGACTTACCTTTCACAAAGCCAAATTGATTATCTGAAATTATATTGTTATGTTTAAGAAAATTTGTGAATCTGAGATTTAAAACTTTTTCAAGAATTTTAGCTATCGCACTTAGTACAGATATAGGCCTGTAATTTTCGACAGCGTCTCTGTCACCACTCTTATGTATAGGGTGAACTAGAGCCCTCTTTAAAATATCTGGAAAAACACCAGTTTTTAAACAAAGGTTACACAAATATGTTATGGGGGGAATCAGACTGTTTTTGGCACGTTTTATGACTAGGGTAGGTATGCTATCGATTCCCGTGGCTGAATCATTTTTTAAGTTTGTGATAATAGCTTCTATCTCGTAATAGTCTGTGTCAAGCAATACCATAGATTTATGCAAGCGGTTAGATTCATCAGTATCTTTAACAATTTTTGGGTGGTCAATATATTGCTGAGTTTTTAATATTGAGTTAGCATAAGATGGGCCAATTTCTGCAAAGTAATTATTAACAATATCGACAGATTTATGAGGATCATCAGTTAGATTTAGTAATTCACATGGAGGGGGTGAATATTGTTTGAGGTTAGTGATCTTATTTATAGTATTCCAAGTACCCTTTGGATTGCTTTTATTTTTACAGAACTCGGCTTTCTCGTATACGGTTTTAATTTTTTTCAACAAGTTGTTGCAAAAATTGCGATATCTCGTGTAAGTAATCTGTAATATTGCATTGTTTTTATCGTGTTTTGCTTTCTTGTGCAATTTGTCTCTGTGTCTTATACAGCGTACCAAACCTGGAGTTAGCCATGGCTTGATACATCGTTTACGGTGAGGAATTTTTATTTTATTGGAATGAACCGTTATGGCATCAGTAATAGTTTTAGTTAAAGCAGTAGCTGCTTCATAGGCATCTTTGATATTGTATATAAAGCTAAAATCTGCATCAGATAATTGTTTTAATAGTGATGGATAATCAATTTTGAAAGTTGTGCTTTTAGATGGATACCTTATAATTTTGCAATCTAAGTGAAACACTATCGGAGCATGATCGGTAATAAACGAATCCAGTATATATGTTGCGGAATATCTATCTGATCTCAACATTACATGGTCAATACAACTTTCATTACGAGTGGGGATTAAATGAGCTGGTAAATATCCGTGGAGTGCCATTAAATCTAAATATTTACTGCTATTAAGGTCATTATTATTAGGAGAGATATTTATATTGATATCTCCAATCAAGATGACTGATCTTACAGAAGCTAAAGATGCAAGACAGAGATCAAGGCTATCACAAAATTAATTGATATTTTTTTGTGAAGGTGATCGATATATGGCTAAAATGGCATATTTATTTTCATAATATACGATAAGACCATTCGCATCAGAAATTAAAGGTTTGTGTATACAATGCTTTATTTCAGATTTTATAAATATCAGAACACCGTCGTTTTGGTTATTATACTCAGAAGAATAAGACGTATACCCAGCAATTTCAGGTATAACTGATAATTTGCTTAGCCAGCATTCCGTCAGTACAAGGATGTCGCATTGAATACAAATTCTTTCCATTAGTATGGCTAGTGCATCAAAATTACAAGTTACGCTGCGTATGTTAGTGTGAAACACTATCAAAGAATTTCTGGTCTGATTAATTTGATTAACTAGGTTTTCTGGAGTGCATATCATGGAATTGGAAACAAAAACTGAATCAATGTCATTAGAGATATTATTAAGTATAACTATTAATAAGAGAATATTCAAAGGCGCATATCGTTGTTACATTCAATAGATTATTTATTATAATCTTGTATTTTGAAGTCAGTTGAATTACAGTATTAGTGATATAAAGATTTAATTAATTAGGATGTAGGTTAAGTAGTGTAAGTGTGTGAGAGTAGTATATATTATTAAAAATTATACAATTAGGAAAAGCAATGATAAATGTTTGTGGTAATATGTAGAATGAACGAGGAAAGAGTGACAAAGCAAATTTATATTGCAGATGTGAACGGCAGAGTCGAGAAGGGACGCCCTAGATAAAGATTTATCGACCAAATTGGCGATATTTAGAAAATGGACTACATGAGAAGTACCCTTAACCGACGAGCATGTATGTATAAATATATGGATGTAAAGCAGGCAGAGCAGAGAGAGATATGTCAGGATCGTGCCAAATGGAATCCCGTAGTCTTTGTCCCTCTGGATGACAGGCGTGAGTATTTATGTTTATGTTATGATATAAATATATATTTATAAACAGCATAGTAGCGATTCCTCATTCCCAGGGGTTGTTATCAAAAATGCTACCCAACCCTATACCCACTATTACACACCCACAGGGATAAATAATAAATGTACTAAAAATAATAAAATAATACACACATCAGATTAAAGAGCCGTATTGAAGACTCCAGTCATGTGAAATGCAGCCCTGACCGTTATAACACTCTTAGACTTTACGACCACCTAAATATCGCATCAGGTCCATAAACTTGAGCTGCGAGAGAACGTAACGCCCGCGATGGTTTATAGCGAAACTTTATAATTCTGAAGACTAATAGTTCGGTCTGCAAAGGTTTACAACTCAAGTAAGCTAACATTGTAATGATTGTAAACTAATTTAACTTTTTCTTATAAAGCTCTTAATATAAAAGCTACGACAAAGTGGCTACTGCATCCCTGCTACCTGCAACTAACTTTAATCAAAAAAGGTTTCAGATTAGTTGTTACCTTAGAGCGTAGAAAAAAGCTCTATCACAAGAAGAAAATTAAAGTTATAAAGGTTTTCATACCTATAAAAGTTAAGTTAAGTTACAGCCTATATACGTCCCACAACCGAGCACAGGCCTCCCCTCGTTTCTGAGAGGGTTTTAGGGCAAGGAAGTGCTGCCCCAATGCGTGTTGGCGAGCTTCACATGTCTTCGAAATATTTTTTTTCTTATTCCTCAGACATGCCGGTTTCCTCACGATGTTTTTCTTCACCGCCGAGCACGTGATAAATCAGCACTTAAAATTGCAATTAACAATTTCATTGGTGCTAGCGGGGATCGAACCCGGGTCACTCGCGTTCTGTTATATTTTTGCAGCGAGCGTTAACCATCTGAGCTACCACGGCTCTTTACCTATAAAAACTATAATCAATTTAATTGCAACGATTTACCGTTATATAGGCCATTAGTCCACCGTTGAACATAGGCCTCCCCCATAGATTTTCCCATAGGGGGGATATTTGTCATAGTTGCCACGCTTTGCAAGCAGGTTGATAATCACAGCTTCTTAGTTTTAGTCGTTATTAGGAAGCCGCTGCTGCCCATATCCTGATTAGTTTCCCTCTGGCGCCTCTTACGACTCCCACGGGATGATACGGGATAGTGGATATCCTTACACCGCCACTACACTATTGCTACGATTTATTACTCAAATATTACTCATCTTTTCCGTCAGCTGGTTAATAGTTAACTATTGTACATTTCTGTTTTATAGTAGTCATGCTTTAAGCGTCACGTTTGGCACTGACACGCTGACACGGCTGTATAAAAGGTCTTATAGCAGTCACGCCACAGGTTTTGTACCATATATATCGCACCTTTGAAGCTGTAACCTGTCGTCGCTTGAAGGTCACACATTTCACAACTGGCATATAGGATATTTCCCTTCGCCTACACTTATAATGGCAACATTGCCACTTTACGCCACCACTCACCATACTATGATAAGAGTGAATTCTATATTTTACGTGAAATGAAAATTCTCAAAGCACTACTTAATAAATACCATAATTTTTTTTCATTTCCACCTAGAAGTCACCGAAATAGTAAGGCTGTTTCAGTAACTTTCTAAGTGAAATTGTTTTATAATAACGAACAAAAACAGTCTCCACTCGGCTTTTTAAATACTAATCACCCCCTTTCCGCGATGGCGTATACAGCCTCCGCAAGGGTGATCCCTCATTCCCGTCACGTAACCGGGACGTGGGCGCCCAAAGAATTACTATGGGGTGTACGATATTATACGTAGTTCTGCGAAAGCGGTAGATAACTTTTCAAAAGGTTTCAGGGTGCGAAGGTTTGGGGAAATGAACTTGCTTTATAACTATGTAAAAGTTTAAAAGGCAAATTTCTGGTAATATTTTTTTTTTTTTTTTTTTTTTTATAGAAGAGGGGGCAAACGAGCATGCGGCTCACCTGATGTTAAGTGACTACCGCCGCCCATGATCAACCGCAACACCAGGAGAATTGCGGGTGCGTTGCCGGCCCTTTAGAAAGGAGTAAGCTCTTTTCTTGAAGGTCCCCAGGTCGTATCGGTCCGGAAAAATCGCCGGTGATAAACTATTCCACAGAGAGGTTGTACGTGGAAGAAAGCTCCTTGTGAAACGTACAGTGGTGGACCGCCAAGCATCCAGATGGTGTGGATGGTATCGGGACGTTTGCCGTGTCGTGCGTTCACGAAATTTGGCGGCTGGGATTAATCCGAACAATTCCTCAGAGCACTCCCCGTGATAGATGCGATAAAATACGCAAAGTGATGCAACATCTCTTCGCAACGCCAGTGAATCGAGCCGATCGGAAAGCACTCGGTCGTCGACGATTCGAGCCGCTCTGCGCTGGATGCGGTCAAGTGGAAGGAGCTGGTACTGGGGAGCCCCAGCCCAGAGATGGGAACAGTATTCCATGTGCGGTCGAACCTGCGCCTTGTAAAGTTGCAGGCGGTGTGCCGGCATGAAATACTGCCCCGCTCTGCTGAGCACGCCAAGCTTTTGAGAGGCCAATTTGGCCTTCCCTTCCAAGTGACCACGAAACTGCACGTCACTCGATATGTCGACGCCGAGGATTCCGATACTGGCTGAGGCAACAAGGGGAGTGCCTTGAAACTGAGGGGATACGACAAAGGGGTTCTTTTTAGCGGTTAACGCGCAAACTTGTGTCTTCTGGGGGTTAAACTGGACTAGATTTAGTCGTCCCCAATCCGAGACTCTGTTCAGCAAAGACTCGACTTCAGACACAAGTTTGTCCCGGCACTCGGAGACGTTTTCCCGAGAAATATTGGCTCGGCCGGTGTAAAGAGCATCACCAGTGCTGTCATCTGCATAGCAATGAATGTTACGGGTATGCAACATATCATTGATATGCAGAAGAAACAGCGTTGGCGATAGCACGCAGCCCTGTGGAACACCAGCATTAATAGGCTTGCAATCGGAGCTTGCACCGTCTACAACGACCTTGATGCTCCGATCTGCAAGAAAGCTGGTGATCCAATCGCACAATTTCTCGGGAAGCCCATAGGAAGGGAGCTTCGAAAGAAGCGCTTTGTGCCAAACCCGATCGAAGGCCTTCGCAATGTCCAAACTAACGGCCAATGCCTCCCCCTTGAACTCTACTGCCTCCGCCCATCTGTGAGTGAGGTAGACCAGAAGATCACCAGCTGACCGACCACGGCGAAAACCGTATTGGCGGTCACTAATCAGCTGGTGATCCTCAAGGTACCTCATGAGCTGGCAGTTTACAATGGACTCCATTGTTTTGGAGAACAAGGAGGTGATGGCGATTGGCCGGTAGTTGGACGGGTCTGAGCGGTCGCCTTTTTTAGGGATCGGGTGGACGAAAGCAGTCTTCCATGATTTTGGGACTACGCCTAGGGAGTAGGAGTACCGGAAAAGACGCGTTAAAACCGGTGCCAACTCTGGAGCACACGTCCTCAGCACAATTGGGGGGATTCCGTCAGGCCCACTCGACTTGTGGATGTCCAGGGAGAGGAGTGCTTTGCGAACCGAGCGCTGTGTGAACTGCACTTCCGGCATGGAGCACTCACACCGCGGGATGGTCGGCGGCGTACTCCCCCCGTCATCGAGAGTCGAGTTAGACGCAAAGAAGGAGCCTAGAAGATCGGCTTTCTCCTTTGCAGTATGGGCCAGTGAGTCGTCCTCCCTGTGCAGAGATGGAAGAGATGGCTGACAGAAATTCCCCTGGACAGCCTTGGCGAGAGACCAGAATGCACGGGTTCCAGAAGGAAGGCGAACTAGTCTCTCGCCAATTCTGCCTATGTGCTCTGACTTTGCCTTGGCAATGACTCTTTTGAAGGACCTAGAGGCGGAATTATACTTCTTTTTTAGAGCGCTGGTGTTTACATCCCGGGACGCTGATGCATCAACCCAGGCTTGGTAGCACTCCTGCTTATAGCATGATGCTATTTTACAGGAGCGACCAAACCATGGCTGAGATTTGCCTCCAATGGGCACCACAGAGGAAGGAATAAAAAGTTCCATACCCTGAAGTACCACATCAGTAACAGAATCCGCAACAACGTTGGGATCATCCGGCGAGAAGCAAACCCGCCCCCAAGGGTAGGATGCAAAGAAAGACCGCATCCCATCCCAATCGGCTGACCTATAGTGCCAAACACGGCGGCAGCCTGCAGAATGCAACCGCGATTTCAGCGTGAGTGGCACAACACTCCGGACCAGACAATGGTCCGAGGAGCCTAAAGGGGCGTCGACGGAAATCTGATATCCGTCCGGGTGAGAGGTCAGCAGAAGGTCCAACAGGGAAGGTGCATGATCCTCCACATCTGGAATCCGCGTAGGCGAAGTAACCAGTTGTGTCAGACCATATGCCAAGGCAAAATCATGAACAGATCTCCCCGCATGATCGGTTAAACGTGAACCGAGCCATTCGGCGTGATGGGCGTTAAAGTCGCCGAGGATCACGATCTCTGCAGAGGGGATCTGCTGTAGCAACGAATCTGCAGCCATTTGGACGTGGTCGAAGAGTCGGTCTGTTTCGGCATTACCGCTGTGGGACCTATAGAGGCACCCGTAGACGCGCGGATGGTCGTCGCTGTCTACGCGTAGCCAAAGGATGGACAGGTCCGAACCTTCAAGTCTGCCGAGGCGTCGAGAACAGATGTCCTCTCTGACGTAAACGCAAACTCCAGCCCGAGGCACAAAGGAGTGTTCCAGTTTGTACCCCGGGTAGGAGAGATACGAAACATCAGCCGGAGAGGACACCTGCGTCTCGGTCAGAAAGAGCAGAGCCGGCCTCGCCGTCTCGAGATGGTAGTGGACGGCGTTTAGGTTAGAGTGAAGTCCCCTGATATTGCAGAAATTCACGGACAGCGTGGCAGGGGTCGCCTTGGTCTTGTTGCTCCGTTTGCCCCGAGCAGTTGTAGTCTTGAGCGGAATTTCGCCCCCCCCAGAATACGCGGGGCAGCCTGAGCACCCACGCTCAGAAGTGGAGAAACATGGTCGTGGATGCTCAGCGAGGGATTCTCCAGGGGTGCTGGTACCCTCCTGGGGTAGTCTATCTTTATTTAATTCCGCTACCATGTTGATGGGGGGGGGGGGATTTGGGCCTCCGGCCACCTGCACTCACCGACGAAACGCGGAAGCAGAACTTCCACTTCACGCCGGTATTCTGTGAGGTCGTGGTACCACCCCGGTTTGAGCCGGCCCATACGTGCAACAGCAAAGCTGCCGCATGGCTCTACCACTGTTAAAATAATAATAATAACGTAACATGGTGATATGAACTAAAGACAAAAGTTGTTTTACGAAAAATTACAAATTTCTGGCCAATCACGTCGAAATCGTAAATCAAATTAAATTAAATCCTCAGTGGAGATCCTTTTTATTCTTTTTTTGAATACTAGTAATCCTATTATTAATTAACATTATTAATATTCCTCTTAACCACTCCTGATAAGCTTAAAATGTTTGTGTAAAGAGTGAAGTTGATTCCTGTAACAGCTGTGAATCTATTACAGGCTGATGAAGTGAAATGAAACAGTATAGTACTTTCTAGAGCAATGCCTCTCAAAATTGTATTTCCTGTAAAATGTACCAAATTTCCACCTGGCTTCTACAACTATAGATATAGTATCTGTGTCGGATCGGGAGATTCGGGTCACGTTCTCGTACGTGCCTCGCTCCGAATTACTCCCGATGTATTACAGTACACACGTATACAAGAATGCTCTACACTCTGTTTTCTTGTTGTCAGTTCTGAGAATATTGTTTATATAATTTGAACTTCAGTTTTCTTTAATTTCTAACGTAAGGAATCTTATTTTGTGTTTTATCATCATAACATATTTATACTTAATTACGAGTGCCAGTCGCTTTAATTACTTATAACATGTTTATAATTTATTTAATACTTTAGGAATTGTTTAATAAATGGTAATGTTAGGTTTAACACTTTTTTACAATTGTGTTTAAAAAAAATGGGAATATACCTTTTTTATAGAATAAGGGTGACAAGCACACAGTCCATCTGATGGTAAGTGGATGCTGTGACCCATAGACATCAACATTTATCCTCGATTAAGAATCAAAACGCAGATACTTCCACTTCGACCACTTCCGTCACGTCGCGCCATTTCGCCCAGGCCGCTTATATACGGGCCTTGATGTCGCGATCAATGTCCCCGGATGCTATTACAAGTGGTATTTTAGCAAATACCTAGTTGCATTACCGACAAACGAATTTAAAATCAGTTTTTTTATTGTACTATATGGGAAAATATTAAAATGAAGATAGAAAATAGAAAATCTATTCATTTTCGTCAAAAAGGTCGTACTACCTCACAATTTTGTTGCAAAATGGTTTTAAAAAGAAAAGTGGTTTTTTAAAGAAAAAAGATGTAAAAATCGATCGATTTTGAATCATACTTTAAGAGATAGAACAATTGCGTTCTTATTATTAATCATCATTATTTTTATATTTTCTCTTTTTATATCTTTCTATTTTTATATCTTATTTCAAATATGCATATAACACTACAAGTTTAAATATTGGTGCAGTTATTATCAATATAAGACGCTTTTAATGGGTTTAACTCCCTCATGAAGCGTGAAAATATTTTTATGGGTGTCCAGGAATGTCATCAGACGAGTGCCCGTGAAATACAGTGTTCCCCTCGACAGCCTTATGATTTAATGCTCTCCTAGTGTATAATTATTACGACGTATTTCTTAATACGCACTAGGCGTTCAGTGTGAGATTGATTAGTTTATTATTAGAGTAGACTTACGTTGTGGTCAAGTTTTAATGTTACAGTAAATGCCTTAGACGCAAGTTTTTTTTTTCCTTAAAAAAATACTTACACGAAAAGGACATTATACCTATTATTTATTCTGTGATTATACAAAAAGGAGTATTTAAGCGTGATATTTCTTGTGGCACGAATGGATCGGCTAGACCGGGAACTACACACTCATAGAATATCACCGTAAAATAGCGACTTAAAGCTGATTTGTTTCGTATAGTGAGTGCAGAGAACCGCAGACACTTTTTACTGGAAACTAGTCTTAGTCCTCAGGGATGATAACGCATCTGCATGTTAATTCTTAATCGAGGAAAGATGTAGATCTCTTTAGGCCACAGCATCCACTTACCATCAAGTGGACTGTGTGCTCGTTTGTCACCCTTATTCTATTAAAAATAATATTAAAGCTAGTAGTCGAATGTCGGATTCGACCACAAGACTGTCCGAGATTGTAACCTGAACCCTTTGCAATAATGCTACCTTCGCTTGAAGTTAGTTTAATAATTAATTAGGTTTATTATAAATTCCAGTAGGGGGACGCCCTACACTTGGCCTGCCTGTACTAGTACTACATTTACTAGATGGAGTGAAGACTTCGTTAGACATGCAGGAAGTCGATGGACGCAGGTAGCCCACGACCGTGCTATGTGGGATTCCTTGGGGGAGGCTTATGTTCAGCAATGGACTTGTGAAGGGCTTTAATAACGATGATACCATCATCAAATTCAGCTTTATAAAAATATTTAATTGTAGCAGAAGGTGGCAATTATATCTTCCGATTTATACATTATTTTAACGAGAATATCAACAATAGGTTTACAGAATCAGATCCTACTCTTTTCAACCCTCGGCGCAAACGGAGGGGTGTTATATATATATATATATATATATAACGTGTGTATCTGTAAACGATGAAACGAGTTAGGTTTAATTTTTTTGTTTGTAAGGTGGCATGATCAAGAGTGTTACTCTGTGAGTGAGTGTAGCTACCATTCAAGAAAATCTTTACAGCCGTTTGAAGATCATCAGCTCTATTTGGTAAGCGTTTTTTTTTTAATTTCAACTTAAGTTATTAAAAGGATACACAGACATCCATTTCGTATGTTCGGACTTTAAATTCGTATGTTAGTATACTTTTTCCGAGTTCAACATCTTGCACACCTACGAAGATTTCAAATCAATTTTATCCGACCCGTAATCGCAAATTTATATTCATCAACTTCAGGTTTTTATCACCTATGGATCTGAGACGTAGTCCTTCACTGCCGGCCGTATGAGGAAGCAAAGCAAAGTCGCTCGGTGAGGTGAGAGAGCTATGCTCTCTCCATAGCTCACCGAGCGACTTTGTCAATGTCAATGTTGATAAAGATGATGAACTCCACGTTTTTATGAGGCTCTCGGGTTGTTACAGTACATCTGAAATGTATACGAATGCTGAAATTGCGTTTCGATACAATTAGTAAGAGAATAGATGATGCAGCGAGTGCGTACCAGCTTCGTTTCTCATGTGGCTGTGGAAGGAAAAGGGGAGATCTCTCTGCAAGGCAAGGTGCGACACCCACGGGACTATAGGTATAGAGTAATGGATATTTTACACCGTCACTACTCTGTGATACGGTACTCCGTGTGGTGTAGTAATGTGGATAGTTGAGTACCTAATGTATATTCAAAATTTTAAATTTAACTTTAAAAAAAATGAGACAAGGTCAGACATCTTTACCGTGTTTACTAGATGTTTACTTATTGTTTTATTGCCCTTCGTAAAGTAGGGCTATGATAGGGGATATGATTTGAATTTCGATAGATTTTCATTAATTAATTTATTTTGTTTTTATTTTTTGTAAAATATCAATGCCATAATCTTTTTTACTCCGTTCACATGTTACAAGGTTTTTTTCCAGACGGTAAAAATATTATCCAGTACATATCCACACATATGTCAACTTCGGTAAAAACTCGATTGATTAGCGTGATTTAGGCTTCGGTTCGTTCCACTTGCGGCGACACGACTGCGTTATAGATAAGGGTAACGACTGAACTAAAGATACCATAAAGCAACACGGGCCGCTGACCTACCTAAGTGTGATGTGTTGTTCCATGCTTGGTGCTGACTGTCTTTGTGAATACAAAACCAAAGAGTATAATATAATCACTCCCTTTCACAGAACATTGAAAACAGCAAGCACATTATTTCACATTTTCTTTTATCTCTAGGTTTAAATACTTAATTTCTTGGTATTGGGCTTATTGCGCAAAAACCCGTATGATTTCGAGTTATTCACAAGTTGTAATTGCAGAGCAATGTCAACCGAAGTCGCCTTCACCTTTAATTGCTTACTAGTGACGTAACTCGTGCTTTCTTCACGGTCTTACAAAACGCGAAACTAGTAACGTAATTGTAACGTATAACGCATCGGGGATGTAGCTCAGTGGTAGAGCGTTCGCTTTGCATGTGAAAGGCCCCGGGTTCGATCCCCGGCATCTCCAGCTTTTTTTGCGTTTTTTTATGCGATCTGATTAAATTATTGACATGGCTACCAACTGTTGGATCTACTGTTTAATGTTGCAAAAGCAATAAACTAAATTTTTGAATGATTAAGTTCTAAAAATGACTGGTTTAAATTTCAATATCCTATATACTTATTTTATCCAAAAATATATTACAATTACTGATAGAACTTCTCTGCGTATTTATTACATCCATACATACATTAGACTAGAAATGTGTACTTCGTGACAAAGTTAGCGAAATGAATCAATTATCAAATCAGCGCATTTAAATATGTTTCTTTTAAAGGAGGGTTTCGCGATACAGTGTATCATTATCATATCATTATATTTCGTAACCTAAAATAAAATAATTATATACAACAAAACAAAACTTCTACCATTACTTCTACCAAATTTACACAATCGCAGTTCTGAAATGCACCTTTGTGTGGGTTTTTAATTTCAGCTGATCAAACAATTCATAAATTCATTTTTACATTAAACACCAGTGTGACGTCAGAAAAACCAATAATATTCCTGCCATTTTCAATACAGACACAGCCTGTAATTATACTATAATCATATTAGTATTAGAATTAAGACATTAGAGCTAGCTATTTTATTTGATATTGTTATACCCTTGCTGGGTGCATGTACTGTAATTTATCACACAAAACCACATGTAAATGAAATTAATTAATACTGGCATTTCATCTTAGTCTTCAGACGTGACAATACATCTGTGGCATTCTTTTTTGACGTTTCCATCGGTGGCAGGAGCCACTTACAATCGGGTACAATTTTGACAAGAAACACAAAATGAATTTTATTTATAATATCAAAATAAAACTAGAATTAAAAAATACAGTGAAAAATTCTTTCTATTTTTTTGCAAGAGAAGAAATTACCAAAAGCTTAAGATAATAACTCTACAAGCAATGAATACAAAAACGTCGTAATCAAACAGCAACCACGAGGACATAAACAGTCCATTGTCAGTAAAACAAATGCCAAAGTTCATTTGGCAGCAGATTGACGACGGGGCTGTAAATGTAGGAATAGGAGCATGGACCTGGCCCCGGGAATTAGCTATAAAAACTTTTTTACAATCGGCAAGCTGAGGGGAGCCTAGGTGAGAATAGTGTTGTAGGTAGGTAAAATATATACAATTTGTCGATATTTGACAGAAAATATACAAAGTTTACAATCACAATCCCAAAAATATGGGTTTATGTATATTATGTATAGATCGGTAGTCTAATGAGCATATCAAGTAAAAAGATAGCCCATTATTTTAATGCCGACATTCAACTTCATGTCTAGCCTTTTTATCATCATCATCGTCATAACCCTTCACAAGCCCACTGCTGAACATAGGCCTCCCTCAAGAAATGACACAAGGAACGGTCCTGAGCCACCTGCATCCGTCGACGTCCTGCATGTCTTACCAGGTCGTTACTCTATTTATTGTATCTAGCCTTTTAGTCGAATTTAAAGCAAGCCCTTGCGACCAGCCACCGAGATGTTTTAACATCACTTTTTCTGCCACACTAACTAATGTTATTTTTACTTGGAGAGTTTAAGTTCCAGCTCATAAAAACTTTTTCATAAAAATTGTTTATAAATGCCAAAACATGTGTGCCTTTTTCATATATATATATATATATATATATATATATATATATATATATATATATATATATATATATATATATATATATATATATATATATATATATATATATATATGTATTACTTACGTGATATAAATACTACATGATGTTGTATTTATATCACGTAAGTAATACATATATATATATATATATATATATATATATAGCTGTACCATTCGTACATGCAGTACGAATGGTACAGCTCTACCAGGGAAGGATAACGCTCGCTGTTGTTAGGCATTCCATGTTAGTCTTTAGGGTTGACAACCCATCTGCATTTTTATACTTAACCGAGGTGTACTGTGAGTTCGTTTGTCACCCTTGTTTTTATAGAAAGATCTGATTAATTCAATACTTGCGTCTTTGCACGCTACAAACTAATGCAATGGATTGACGGCGGAAAGTCACACGCTATACGCTTTAATACTATTAATATTAAAAATACGTAAAAAATTGAAAGACGAACCTTTTAATTTTATTTGTGTCAACAAACTATCGATCTTTTGGGCATCCCTAAATTACGGAGCAATAATTCTTGGCCGCACCTCATTTGCATTTCTTTATTGGATCGCGGGGAAATTGAGAAAAATTCACGCACTCTGTTTTAATTACAAGTTGTTTATTATTTGCATTACAATTAGATACTTGATCTCGGGAAATCTTATTAGAGGTAGGAATTTAATACGATTTCTAAATTACATCCTGATACACAGTAAAGCACTTTGTTAGTTTTTGATGTATATCTAAACTTACGTTCATCACTTAATAGTAAAGACAAAATCAGATACTTATTCATTGTTACAAGAGAATACCAGACTATAACTAAGTATAAGACGAAGTGATCGTTTTGTTTGTCTGCGAGGACTTAAAAGCCCAAATCGTGACAAGTGTTTGCCGAAATGCTTCCCCCTTCCCCCTTCCCCCAAAACTTCGTAATTAATGTCTTCCAAACCAAATTTCGGTCACGACGCGACGGCCAGTCGCAGCGAAGACTAGTCATTTACGCACGATTATGTCTACAATGACAGATGCATCTCTCGTTCCAACAATCACAATTACCTCACTCTCATAGTCCGATTAGACGACAATCCGATACGTCCAAAGAAAGATCAGGCGCAGATTCACGGAGGTGAAACTCCGCCAACTTCCGGAAGACAACTGAGAAATTCTTCACAGAAAAACCCAATAACTAATGGTGGCACGACCCAGAGTTCGAACCTAGGATCTCATGATCAGCAACTGCATTTACAACTACTACACCGCAGTTCATTGTATCATATCAGTTAAGATCATATATAATTATTATTGAGTTGTTAGTTGGAAAACAGTGCTGGCCGTCGCTTTCTTCAGTTTCTCTATGTAGCCTCTTACGTCACCCACGGCATGACATGGGATATTGGATTTTCTTACGCCGCTACTACACGGATTCATCATTAAAGCCTATCAAAATCCACTGTAGAGCATAGGCCTCCAGGCATTTAGCATTGCCAGCCACATAACAGGCACCAGGCAATAGTTATAAAATTCATCATAAAATCAATTTCGAGGAAAGTAAATACTTACTTCTTCACGACTGCCCGTGGTATACATCATAGTCATCAAAATGCTGTCTTTTTATTTCGATCCTAGTATCTCTAGCCGGTCTAGCCTTCCTTTACATGATAGAGCCATGCTGCAGCTATGTATATTAGTAGTATAGTTGTAGTACGAATTAATCAGCTCGACCAGGGAAGACCCAAGCTCTAACAAAATACTAGCGTAAAATAACAGCTTAACGCTGTTGTGTTTCGTATGGTGAGTGTAGAGAACCGGAAACCCTTTTTACTGAAAAAGAAGCGTTCCATCTAAGTCCTCACGGGTACAAAATCGTCCCACTGCTGAGCACAGGCCTCCCCTCATTTATGAGAGGGTTTTTAGGGCGGGGAAGTGTCCCCCAATGCGTGGTGGCGAACTTCACATGTCTTAGAAATATTTTTTATCTTATTCCTCAGACATGCAGGTTTCCTTACGATGTTTTCTTTCACAGCCGCAAAATGAAAATGTGGCGTTATTTTACTCATAATAATACTTATAGATGTATAGATGTTTTACAAGATTTAAAATACTCTTATAATCACAGCTTTCACTCCAGTATTAAGATGTGCGCATTTGATGTAAATTCCAACAATATTATGACAGTTTGGACAAATTTTTATGACGGTCAAACAAACTTTCTTTAGAAAATCCTATACCAAATTTCAATGTGGGTGATTGATGTTCGAATAACTAAATATAAACATGTTTTCCAAAAAGGATATAAATCAAACTGGAGCGATGAAATATTTATTATATCTTCAATAATTGATAGATCTCCATGGGTTGTTTATACAATAACAGATTTACAAAATGAACCAATAGTTAGTACTTTTTATGAAAGAGAATTACAGAAAATTAATATAAAATAGATAAAATAATTGACACTCGTTACTCAGGTAACAGAAAAGAAGTATTAGTGAAGTGGAAAGGTTATCCATAAATTTAACAGTTGGATTTTAGCTTCTAGTTTAAAAGAAATATGAATAAAGAAAGTTTTTATTTAACTTTGCTCAGCAATAGTTACAGTAATTAGTTCAATGGAATACTTTCCTGATAACAAGACCACAAATTTTTCAACGAAATTACCAAAAGCTATGAAATTAGAAGGTGAATGATCGGTTGGAGTTGTCGAGTTTCAATATCCATGTACTATGTTTTCTGTTCAAGATCATGAAAATGTTATATACATTACAAAATCTATGTTAATGCCTAATGAAGATAAACCATCCACAGTGTACTACAAAAAGCATATTCCAGCTACCAACTATGATAACGTTGAGCATATTTTAAGAGTGTCAAATGGTATCGGAGAGAACTTGAAATTTCGCTATGATGAAATAACAAAATTTGTGTCTATTTCTGTTTTGGATAAAAATATAACATCCGTAACATTATCACCCAAATTGAGTTTACAACTGGGTTATGAACCAAATAAAAATCTCATAGAGAGCAATTTTGGAAAGTGTCCTGCTAATTTACACTTAGGGTTACCATCTCAACTATTTCTATATTGCGACATTATCGATCCTCAGATTGTGGGTGATGTTATGACTCCTTTACTAAGAGTCATTTCATTAGATCCTACAAAACACATTTATGGTGCAAATAAAATGCACGTTTTCTCTCAACCTCACTACTTACCTGTTATGCGAAGAGAGTTCGATACGCTGGAAATAGTTATAAGATCGAGCACAAGACAAAAAATACCATTCCAGTTTGGAACCGTGTGTATCAATCTACATTTCCGAAAATTATAATAATGAATTCTCTTCGTGATCTTCATAAATGTCCATATGAAAATTATAATACACATCAAGCTGGGTCAGGAGTTGGAGGGAGCTTCTTAAGGGGGTTATTGAGATCAGTTTTACCTTTACTTTCAAGTGGTGCTCGAGTGATTGGTAAGGAGGCATTAAGCGCTGGAGTAGGACTTTTATCGGATATGGTTCAAGCGCGTCCTATGGAAGCCTCAATAAATGATCGTCTAAAGCAAGTTAGTACGAATTTAAAACGAAAGGCTGATGAGAAAATTGATCAATTTAACATGACAGGATCTGGGTATAAAACTAAAAGAAAACGATTGGCCTCGTTCATTCCATCATTAACTGCTAAAGTGAAAGCTGCAAAAAAACTTGGTCTAAAACTACTACTAGCATTGAAAACGGATTGTGGATTCATTATAAACTAGTTTCATCTCTTGGTGACGATGGACCTATCGAGTTTCAAGTTCCTGGGACAGGCGATGACTACATAGATTTGTCTCATACATTACTCCACATAAAGGCAAAAGTAATAAACCAAGATTCAACTTACTTGATATCTACTACAATAGTAGCACCTGTAAATAATTGCCTGCATTCACTTTTTAGTCAACTTGATGTTTATTTGAACCAAAAACTTGTATTACCACCTAATAATACCTATGCATATCGAGCATACATGAAAACCCTTTTAAATTATGCTCCTGCTGTTAGCAATCTCATCTTACTTGTAGTCTTTGGTATGAGGATACAGCAGGAAAAATGGATTCTACAGATGGTAAAAACATAGGATTGGTTAAAAGACAGGAATTTATTAGTGAAAGTAAGGAAATGTAAATGATTAGTCATCTTCACGGTGACATTTTCAACCAAGATAAATTTTTAATTAATAGTGTTGAAATGAGAATTTTTAATTAATAGTGTTGAATTGGTTTGATCAAGAGAGAGTTTTAATTTAATTGCTGGGTCAAACGATATAAAGTTTAAAGTTTGCATTACGGACGCAACTCTTATTGTTCGACGAGCACGAATTAAACCAAGTGTATTACTCGCACATCAAAAAATTTTAGCTTCTACCACTACTAAATGGCCTTGTACTCGAGCTGAAGTAAAAGTTTTAACAATTCGATCGGGTGTTCAAGGAAAAAATCTTGTTAATATATTCTTAGGACAAGTACCCAAAATATGTATGATTGGATTTGTGAACAATTCTGCATTTAATGATTCCCTTACCAAAAATCCATTTAACTTTGAAAACTATGGTATTAAATGTTAATTCTTTCAGCTTATATATTGATGGTCAACAAATACCTTCAATAGCTTTACAACCATCTTTTAATAATGGTATATTTACATCAGCATATCATACTCTATTCTCGAGAACTGGTATTCACTTTTTAATGAAGGAAATGGAATCTCTTGTGAACAGTATGCCAAAGGTTACTGTCTATTACCATTTGACTTAACTCCTGATTTATCAGCCAACTCATCAGCTCATTGGAATCTCATAAAGCATGGTAGTGTAAGATTAGAAATACGATTTAAATCCTCACTAATACAAACAATTAACTGTATAGTTTATGCTTAGTTTGATAATATTATTGAGACAGATAAAAACAGAAATGTTACTGTAGACTTTAGTAATTAAGGTTATATTATGTGTTGTGTGTTAGATTTTATATGTTATGTGTAATGCATTTTGTGTGTATGTAACTATGTGAATCGTTATAAAATTAAATAAAACAAATTGTATGCAATATATTATTTTTTATTTATCTTCTATTTAATCTAATACAAAACACTGTTCGAGTTTAAAGTTACATCGGACTCTCTCATTAGATCATCAATAATAACAAGATGTGGGTTTACACCTTCAAACATATGAAGATTTGGAATTCCTTGATGATAGTTAACATTTGGTAAATTATATAAAGGTTGCATTTCATCAAAGCACCATTTGGTCTGATTAAAATCATAATTACATATTTCTGTAACTGATTTTATGACATTTTGTTACAAAATTTGACTTCCCACATCCACTTGGTCCCGCCACAATAGCAGTAAACGGATGTATAAAGTGAAGTAATGTACCAATTTAATATGGGAATGATGTTCTCTTGTTTGTAGGCACATTTTAATTCTTCGGTCACGTCAAAATATGGAATGCCGTGCACGTGTGTTTCGCAATAACGAACAGTTTTTTGTCTTTTGGCGACAAATAATTGAAAGGATAACTTGGCAGAAACAAATAATGATCGATAAACATATAATTTTATTAGATAGTTTTATGTCTAGAATAGCCATTTCACTACATTGAAAATGTTTATGAGGATATGTAATGTAAAATCCGTCCATGTCGATGATGTATCTAATATTTTTTTACATTTTGTGTCATTTTGAACCAAAAAGTTAAAAGTATTTACACATGACTAAAAATATGTTTGTTCCAACAAACTCAGTAATATCATGGATACACACTAGATGTACAACAACATCTGAAAAAGATTCACCCCAGTCTAGAAAATAATGTTTATGCTGCTAATAGACTGCCCATGTATACCCACGTACCAACATATATAATATGCAATTTGGATACAGATGATAAACCAGGGTCACTTTGGGTAGCTTTATATATCGATACGAATGACGTCGGTCAATATTTTGATTCATATGGACGATCACCTGTACGATATCATCTAGAGCAGGGTTTCCCAACCTTGTTTTTCTTGAGGCTCCCCTGACTATTAATAATATTTTCATGCCCCCCCCCCTTTACTTTTACAATAAATACAAAAAATGCACATTATGTACTTAAAAGCCTTTATTTTTTTTAGAGATTTTATTTCTAATAAACAAATTTTAAAAGTTTAAATTAAAATAATAAATATTTTTTATCCAAAAAATTTAATAAAATAAGAGTAGGTATGAGACACTTGAGCTTGCGTGTTCTGTACCAGTTGGTTGATTCTAGGTTCTGTTCTTGCCAGAGCTATCATCAGGTCGTTACTAACATCAAGACGATTTCGCTGTTTAGTTTTAATTAAAACTAGAGCCGAAAAGCCTGTCTCACACAAGTAAGTTGAAGAAAAAGGAATTAGTACTCGTAAAGCAAGAGAGGCAAGTTTCGAATTAACAGGCAATCTTTTGATCCAAATTTCTCCAATGTCAAAAGATGGAAGTCATCTTTCATGGACGAATCAACTTTCATTTCTAGAAATTCATCCTGAATTTCTTCTGGTAATTGTAACACATCGACAACAAATGGATTTCTTGTCATGTGCCATATTGGTGACTCTGAATCGATGTCTCGATAGTATCGGCGAAATTCGTCTTCCAGTGCTTGTAAATGAGTTTTTATGTCAGCTTTCAAATTTGCGTCTAGTTTGTTATTTTTGATTGCTTCGAACAGCCGAGAAAAAGATATAACATTTTCAGAAGACAATTTTTTATTCCAAAGTTGAAGCTTTGCTATGAACCCCTGAATATATCATAATTGCTTATAATAGTGCCGTTTCTGCCCTGAAGTTTCAAGTTTAGCTCATTCAAGGCACCAAATATGTCAGTTAAATAAGCCAACATACTTTGAAATGTGTCATCTTTGAACATTGTAAGCAAATCGTGTTTTTCTTTGAACTCAAGAAAAAGAATTACCTCTTCTTTCAATTCATAAAAGCGAGCCAACGTGTTGCCTTTGGACAGCCAGCGTACTTCTGTATGGAACAGAAGAACTTTGTGATCAGAATCAAGATCCTCGCAAAGTAAAGTAAATAACCGACTGTTCAAAGCGCTGCTCTTGGTGTAGTTTACAATCCTTATAGCCGAGTCCAAAGCCTGGCGTAATTTCTGTGGCAATGTTTTGGAAGATAAAGCTTGTCTATGAATAAAACAAGTGCTAACCATTGCGGGATTTTTTTCCTTGAGCTTTATAGCTAAGCCCGATCGTACACCTATCATTGCAGGTGCGCCATCTGTGCAAAGTCCAATGAGCTTATTCCAATCCAAATCATTTTTTTCAACAAAATTTGATATTGAGTTAAATATATCTTCAGATGTAGTACCCGCTGTCAAAGATTGAGAGTACAAAATCTCTTCTTCAATGATATCTCCGCCGATGTAACGAACATAAACTATTAACTGTGCACAATTAACGATGTCGGTGGATTCATCGCAACTAATGGCGAAAAATGGCGATAATTTTACTTTGTTAATTATTTGTGCCTTAATGTCTGCTGCAATGTTATCGATTCTACGCTTGACTGCATTATTGGAAAGAGAAATAAACTTCATTTTTTGCTCTGCATCTTCTCCTAAAATTATCTGCGTGGCTTTTAGGACACATGGTTTTATTAATTCTTCACCGATAGTATGAGGTTTCTTTTGCTTTGCTATCATAAAAGCTATTTCAAATGAAGCTTTGAGATGCTGCGATACACCTGTGTGATAACTTCCCGATTTATCCAATCTCATCCGCTTGAGTGATTCTGCTTTAGAAGGGAAAAACTCTTTCGTCTTCAAAAGCAGAGTAGGATGTTGTTGCTTTAAATGCCTTTCAAGGCGATTGGGCCTCATGCTATCATTACTTAAAACTTTCATACATATCACACACCGAGGCAATTGTAACTCGTCTTTTTCTATGAAAGTAAATCCAAACTTAATGTAATCTTCGGAAAACTTTCTTTTTTTCGCTGCCATTTTGCACCTATAACAATAAAACAAATAATCAGTCACATTGGCTGATCTATGAACGCGTCTCCGCTCTATCACCAATTTAGTAAATTAAATAAAAATGGTGACTGATGTTTGTAAATACACAAACTTACCTTTTAACAGTGAGACACAATAATTTTGCTTTAATTTATTTTAATTTTTCAACAATAAATGTACACCGAAACGTCAAATTTGTGAGGTACTCAATTGTTTTCTAAACTGATGGATGAATGTTAAGGGTAGCGGGTGCCGCGGCGGGGTTGCGCGCGGGTTTCATGTTGTGACTTGTCGAAACTTATATAAACTGCGATTCACGACGTCGGGTTTTCGTCGGGGTCAACTGGTTGACAGAATAAATAAGTGAATAGGTATTATGTTTAATTGTATTATGTTGTTTTTTTTCCTGTTTACCACATTAGTGATAATAAAAAAAAGGAAATGCAAACGCTTTGCGCCCCCCTTGACATATCTCTATGCCCCCCTTGGGAGGCGTGCCCCCCTGGTTGGGATCTCCTGATCTAGAGTTTTTAAAAAGGAATTGTAAAAGATGGAACTGGAATGCGGATAGGATTCAGAATGAGTGAACTTCAGTTGGTGGCGAATATTGCTTAATGTATTTGCTATATAAGTTTCAGGGATGTTCAATGCATAGTTTTACGAGTATATTTACAGGGAGCACATTGTACAACGATATTTTAGTGGATGAGATGTTTCGCTCCTATTTTATAGATAATAAGTAATACGATTTTGTATTTTGTAAATAAACATAACATACATAACATAAACACTCACGCCTGTCACCCAGAGGGGTAGGCAGAGACTACAGACTTCCATTTAGCACGATCCTGACATACCTTTCTCGCCTCTTCCACATTCATATACCTACGCATACATGCTCGTCGGTTAAGGGTACTCTTAATTTGGCCCATTTTTAGTATATCGCCAATTTGGTCGACAAACTTCCGCCTAGGACGTCCTTTTCCGACTCTTCCATTCACTTCTGCAACATATATTTGCTTTGTCAGTCTTTCCGCATTCATTCTTTCTACATGACCAAACCACCGAAGCATTCCTTTCTTAATCCTGGTCACCGCATCATCTTGCAAACCACACTCTTCTTTTATCACACAGTTTCTCACCCTGTCACTCAGATTCAGCCCTAACATACTCCTTAGCGACCGCATTTCTACCGCATTTATTCTACTCTCGTGCTTCTTCTGCCACACCCAACTTTCACTACCATACGTTAAAGTAGGGACTAATACAGCACTGTGAATTGCCATACGTGCCTTTTTTGACACATTCTGACTTTTCACAATAGAGTGTAGAGCCCCATTTACTTTATTTCCTGCATTCACTCGTCGTTCAATGTCCTTATCATATCTCCCATCCCTGCTGAATACACATCCCAAATATACGAACTCATCCACTTGCTCAATTAACTCTCCTTCTATTCTTATTTCACATACCGTTTTGCTTTCATCTCTTTCAAAAACCATCACTTTCGTCTTACTTGCGTTCACTTTCATTCCCCTTTCTTTTAATGACCTGTTCATTAATGTAACCATCATTTGCAACTCGGCCGCCGACGACGCAAGTATGACTTGATCATCGGCGTACAAAAGGCATTTGATGGTTAACTCACCCATTCTTACCCCGCATTCTTCAACTTTCAAATTTTCCAAACAGCTGTCCATAAATAGGTTGAACAGCCACGGGGAAGCTACACAGCCCTGTCTGACACCTTTATGGATGCCAAACCAGCCCGAGTAGACCCCGTTGATTCTAACACAAGCACTCGAGTCCCTATACAGAGACTTTAATGCCTGTATCAAACCAGCGCTCAACCTAAATGCGTTCAGCGTTTGCCATAACACATCCCTGTCCACTCTGTCATAAGCCTTTTCCAAGTCCATGAACGCACAAAAAACTCTTTGGTTTTTCGCCAAAAACTTCTCCGCGATCATGCGCATGGAAAAGACTTGATCTGTACACCCCATTCCCTTTCTAAATCCCGCTTGCACATCCCAAAATTTGTAAATAAAAATTGTAAAAAAATTAAGTAACGTGTTTTATTAATGACTCAGATTAGCGTTGTGGTTAGGAATAAAGAAGTACATTACAATAGCACTGATAAGTCAACGCACACGCCGACGAAGAATAGACAATGACGGTGTTGAATGAACAATAGATAAATACATAAGAACAATGGGACGCTAATGACGGTGGAGGCCCTCACCGGGTATCAATTAGATAAGAGTTAATTGATCTGTACATCTCCGGAACCGTGCATCTTACGCAAAAACGGATTCAATGTTCGACGATAGATTGATTCGACGATCGACGACGATCAGAGCATGCCAAAACCTTTTTTTTTTTGATCGTGAGTCGACGAATGTTGTACCACTTCTGACTCAGTGAGCCAGAACTGGTACAACGTAACTACTGTCGGCCATGGTAGTGGACACTGCAGTTGCTACAGTTGAGCGGCAGAGATAGGTGAGGTGAGGAATTAATAGGCAGATAGCTCAGAAAAGCTCTTTCCAGTGACGCAATTTCTAGTGAAAAAAATTCAAAGCATGAAGAACAATTTAAAAAAAACCGAAATATTCGTCAATGTTTGTCCGGGACTTATACGTCTTATGTTTATGCAATAATTATAACAAAAAAAAATGTACCATGTAATTAGACTCTAAAAAAAATTTTACTCCACTTTATATTTTAAACGCAATGTCTTCGGCGTAAATTATTTTAACAGATTATTCCATATTTTTTTATCAAAACGTACCATTTTACAATTGATTCGTGTTTTTTTATACACGAAAGGCGACAAAAAAGGACACAGTCCACCTAATGATAAGTGAATGCTATGGTGTGTACATCTACAACTATCCTCGATTGAAAATCAAAATGCAGATGCGTTGTCACCTCTGAGTACTAAGATTAAATTTCTCGTCTTCAGTAAAAGGAGTCTCTGGTTCTCTACACTCACCATACGAAACACAGCAGCATTAAACTGCTATTTTACGCTAGTTTTCCGTGAGAACGTGGTCCTTCCCCGGTGGAGAGCAATCATTTGTGCTACAATAACCATAATCTAAAAACAGCATGGCTCTCCCACGTAAAAACCGTGTAAGCCTCAACCATATCCGAATGTAGCTTACGTTCTTTTTATTTTCTTACAGGCACGTTAATACGCGGTTTCACTAAGGTGAATCCGCGTATTAACTTTTAATAAGTTAAAAGATGAAAAAAGACGTTAAACGTAACGAATTGTCAATACCCGAGTTACAGCTTAACCATACCTTTAAATAAAATGTCCGTCGCATTATTTATCGGAAAAAACACATACACGAGCAATCGCCAGATTACTCGATAGATCAGCGCTAACGCAACATCCATCTCCGTAATGGTACCATACCTCGCGGGCTCGCATTAAACTGAATGTTTAATGTATACGTCCTATGAGAATCTACGGCCAAGCAACAAAATCTAGTACTACGTACTATCAGTATTGCGAGACATCTTGACTTAACAAACAATGTTAAATCAATTTGAAGTTTTATATAGTTGTGAAAGTCCTAAAAATAGAACGACGTTATCGTAGACGACTATGAGCAAGTCGGTAACCTTCAAATATATTCCAAACATATCAAAACACGCAACAGAGGCACTGAAAGATAACATTTTAAATCTTTGACACTTTTAACATAATATAAGATTCTTAGAGTAATTACATACATATAATTACTCTGAGATAAGATTCTAACACCTGTTTTTGTTATTTGTTCTAGGTAATTCGGCAGATAGATTAGTCTAAATTCTAAAATATACTCTTTCATTAGCATAAACAATTATTTTATTTAAACTCATCAGTTTTCAGTTTTTATTAAATACGTTTTAGCGAATTTTACCCAACTGCCACAAAAAAGAAAAAGAAAGAAACAGGCAGCCACTCGTTCTAACCTCTATTCCTTTATTTTTTATTACATTCTTTTGTTACCTAAAATCCACTGCTGAAGATATGATATAGATTGCCTAAGACTAGCGTTGCCAGGCGTCCGGCCATAGTCAGGCTTTTGGGTTCCGCGTCCGGCCAAATTAGACGATGTGCAGCTTTTGTTAGGCTTTTTATATTTGACCATTTTTTTACATTTTTAATGTACTTACATACATACTATTGCAATTATTGAAATTAATATTGTAATGAATATTGAATGATTAGTATTAAAGAAGACTGATTCATTCAATTTTATTGTTATATCACTAGAATTTAAGAATATTTTACGGTAAGTAATAAAAAACATTGTTTTACTTTTAAAAAAATTGACTGAAAAATTAAGGCTGTTCATCCTTTTTACTAAAATGTCCGGCTAAGCTAACTGATCTGTCCGGTTTTTCGGTTTTAAGACCTGGCAGGCGGATTGTGGCCTTTTCAATAGACAGTTTAGGTTAGTTTTTTGGGCATTTTTATTTATGTGATAATAATTCGAAGTAACGTAAAGTCCGCCAACATATGCTGGAAAAACACGGCCTAAAATCAATATGCCCAAATAACGCCTTTGCCTAATAGTGGGACGTGTCATAAATATATGTTTAGTGTTGAAGGAAACGTCCTGCACTGCCATCTCAAATCCACCGACCAAGTGTCGTGATTATGGCCAATGTTCTGTGCTCTGAACCATGAATATTTGCTGCTAACCGGATAGTTGATAGTCACTTAACTAAACAAACTAGATAGTTGTTCTTAACAATATGAAAGTCGAAAAGGTACATCTAAAAGAAAATGTTTTGCAGTCCAGAACAGCATAAACTTTAGAAACCTTAAATAGTAGATAGTATTATCTATACTCTACGCATGTATATAAAATTGTAGTTTCTGTCTGTAATATTGAATTATCAGCCTTTTATTATTCGTAGGGAGTCACTTTCATGCCATTAAAACATGACTAACAATTAAATAATACCAGTTTTTACATTTGTATTTTGTCGCGTATATTCACTTTTTACTCGAAGTTGTTGACGAGTACGTTTACCTGGGACAAATAATCCGACTAGGTAAGTCCAACTTCGACCGAGAGGTCAATCGACGGATTCAACTCGGCTGGGCAGCGTTCGGGAAATTACGACACATCTTCTTATCAGGTATACCTCAATCTCTGAAACTCTGAAAAACTAAAGTGTACAACAAGTGCGTGTTGCCAGTGATGACTTACGGATCAGAGACGTGGTCCTTCACTGCTGGCCGTATGAGGACGCTCGAGGTCGCTCAGCGAGCTATGGAGAGGGCTATGCTCGGAGTTTCTCTGCGTGATAGACTAAGAAATGAGGATATCCGCAGTAAAACCAGAGTGACAGACATAGCCCAACGGATTAGTAAGCTGAAGTGGCAATGGACCGGCCATATAGCTCGAAGAACCGATAACCGATGGGGAAGAAAGGTTCTCGAGTGGCAGCCTCGTACCGGTAGGCGTAGTGTAGGGCGACCCCCCACTAGATGGAGTGACGACCTGGTAAGACATGCAGGAAGTCGATGGATGCAGGTGGCTCAGGACCGTGCTTTGTGGCATTACTTGGGGGAGGCCTATGTTCAGCAGTGGACTTGTGAAGGGCTGTAATGATGATGATGATGATAATGATGATATTCACTTTTTATATACCCAATGTTTCGAACATTTTACAGCACCCATAGTCACGAGATTGACTGAGATGTTCATCGTCCAGATGTCATTGTTAACCGCGGTTACAACAGATTAAAATTATTATTTTTGTTCCCATCTACACAGTATGAACTTACAGTATCTTAAAGTCTTGCAGTTGTATGCTTGGGTTGGGATTTAATTTTCTCAATTATAGGATACCACGCAGATGGTAGCGCCCAGCCATCTCCTCTGTAGAAATTAGGAATATTTTTTGATTTCAATAGCGTCGCGAATAATCCTTGACATCCTTCTTTAGCGAGGATTTGTGGTGTATCAAATCTAATGTAGTGACGGGGGTGCTGACCCCCGTGACCATGGGTGCTGTACAGTGCTCGTAACGTTGGATATATAATAAAAGTTAATACTTATGCGATAAAATCCGTAAAAACTAGTAATATGTATGTGTGTAATGCTCGCGTAAATATAAGAAATCATTATGAGTAACAATTTTTAAATTTCTGTGTGTCTGTCTGTCTGTCTGAGTTAATATTCGGAATTGCTGAACCAATGGTGATTTATGAGCTATATTTATCCGAAAAACTTAAGATCAGAGCAAAACTTAAAGACCCAGGCAAAGCCGGAACGAGGCGGGTAGTTATTATTAAAATTATACTCCGATTAATATGAAGTAAGATCTGACCCCACCTAGGTGTAGAATAATATAATCTTAATTCTTGATAACAAGAGTATTTCAGAAAAATAAAGTTAATGTTTTTATCAATCTGAATGTCTAATTTATTTTGTATCCAAGTATGCCCGCTGAATACGTAATAATTTTTTTATAGGATAAGGGCGACAAACGAGCACACAGTCCACCTGATGGTAAGTGGATGCTGTGGCACATGGACATCTACATTCGATTAAGAATCAAAACGCAGATGCGTTGTCACCCCTGAGGACTAAGATGGAATGTCTCGATCCCAGTAAAACGGGTCTCCGGTTCTCTACACTCACCATACGAAACACAGCAGCATTAAGCTGCTATTTTATGCTGGTTTTCTGTGAGAGCGTGGTTCTTCCCCGGTCGAGCTGACCCATTCATACTACAACCATAATACAGTTGCAGCGTGGCTCTACCACGTAAACATTTTTTTATCAACACTAACAAACAAAGTCGACAGATGTAAATAAGTAGGTAAATATAAGAATTTCCTCGTCATTGTCACTTCTAATGATTAAGATAGTATGCCTCGCTGTGATCATTAACTGACTTATCATTATAAGTTCTCAATACACTTCGAACCGCTCCTTAACATCAGTTCGACTGTTTTTAGCTCGTTTATTAATAAATTAGCTAATTTTACAGTTAAAAATAGGTAATGTGGCAAATAGGGATAATGATTTCTTATATTTACGCAAACGCTACACATTGAATAAATCTGTTTTTTACGGAATTTATCACGTATAATTTTATTTATTTTTATTTTTCCACATTTTGACTGCTTTGCAGCAATCAAGATCACATAAGTATTCATCATAGTAGAGAAGCGGAGGTCTAGTTGTCACAATTTTTCGTTTCTTGGCTCTGAAAGCTTACTTGTTGGGTACTTAGAAAATACAGTAGTACCGTTCGAATGAGCTTGAGATTCAAATATCGATTTTAAATAAAATTTTCATCAAACCTGTGACGAATTTTTGTACAAATGGCTTAGAAAAAAAGTAACGAGTATTACAACTTACCCCGTGATTGGGGCTAGTTGTAACAGGCTTGGGTCAAATTGTAACAGTAGGAGTTGAAAACCAGTTTTCTATTTTTCGAAGATTTTTTAGCGTTGGTTTTATGAAGGGTGATGCGCGGTTCAGAGATGTAGCTTCAGATATCCTCAGAGAAAGTCTTAGATTTCTTGCCATAACGTTTTTGAACCAATCAGATCCAACTGATTCATTTTTATGCCATGATGGAGGTATATTTTTCGCTTCAATCATAACAGCACACTGGTATGCCAACTTTTTGACTTCCATAGGAAGCAACCCAAAGTAGATATTGGAGTAAGTAAGCAAGTACTCAGATATTTTAGCTTCTTCTTCCTCTTTATAAACCAATCTGGGTTTGATATAGCCGACTGATAGAGATTTGTTACTCTTCTTTTTTTCACATATCTATATAGCGACGCATGACACAAATCAAAATGTTTTGCAGCTTTTCGTACACTGTTTTTATTTTCGAAAACTTCATCAGAAGCTATTTCGTACACATCTTGGCTTTAGGAACCATTTTCAGTTTTTCTTTTATAGTGTATCATTCTGAATCATAAAAAATAAATTAAGTTTAACAAAAAGTATTAAAAACATGAAAAGATGAGATTTAATTTAAGTATGTGCCACGTAATTTCATAAAAATAATAATTTAATAAGGGGCAAGTTGTAACTGTTACAACTTGCCCCATGAAAGTGTTACAACATACCCCATTGCAAGGTTTTTAAAAACTGCTATAAAAATATATCCCTTATTCGGTGTAAAATTACAGTCAACATAGTCGAAGTAAACAAATGCTAAATGTATTTGAATAAATCAACAACTGCTAAACAAATTGAAATCAACAATAGTGAATTTTGTATAAACAAAAAAAATTATTGTAAATATATTATATATTTTATACATCACCGCCTTCTGCACATTCCAGCGGGATACTGATCGGTGATCGCGCTCATATGATAGAATGGGTATTAAATAGAATGCTAAGTTGAAAATTAAAATGAATATTTATCTATTATCTAGATAAAAAAAAATGCTTATTACTACTTTTCCCTGTTACGACCAGGCCACCGCTCCCCTACTTTCACTATCTGATTTGATAGTCTTAGATTCCTACCAAGTATGATACGTGACGTAATATTATAATACATCCTAATTTTAATAGAGAAGGAGGCTGTGTATTACGACCTACTTGGAACCCTGTAATTCATAAAATTAACACTAAGCCCACGCATACCACTTCTGCGTGGATCGCACCAAAATTAATAATTTAAAGCTGACAGTACTCCGGATTAACTTTGACATCAAAATATCAAACACTTCAGTCCACCCGTGACCATGGGTGCTATAAAGCACCAGAATCGTCGTGAATTAACAATAAGTGAAATAAATAAAATTCTCAAAAATAATGTTACAATTTCCTCTAGAAATATTTAAATGATTTGTTATATATCCTTCAATTTCGAAGAGAAAAAAAAACGACGGCCATTTTTCAAGGCGAGAAAATTTATGGCCGCTCAATTGAATTTCACACTTGATTTGAGCGGACGCTTGAAAAATCCTTCCGGTTTTCAAATTCCGAAGACATCTGTCAAACGATAGCAGTAAAACATAGAGCGGTGTTGCCAGCTTAGGATAATGTGAAGATCACAGTGGGAGACCAAATGAAGGTTAGAAAACTCATGATAAAGATTATCATTATATAAAAAATAATTTCAAATTAATATTAAGCTGGAAATACTTAGGCATTAGCACAGAGTAAAAAAAGTCTCCAGTGCTCTAGTTCACCACAGGAAACACAAGAGCAATATGGCGCTATTTTACTCTCATATTCTGTACGAGCGTGTTGAGCCCAGTTCGAGCAAACCCAGTCGTGCTTGATATGTACCTGCGGCATGACTCTAACACTTAAAAAAATTACTCATCACCCCCTTACAAAAGAATCGTTCTTATACTTTTTAGGGTTCCGTAGTCAACTAGGAACCCTTATTATTATTACCCTTATATTATATACTATTATATACCCTTATTATTATACTATTAGTTTCGCCATGTCTGTCTGTCCGTCTGTCCGTCCTCGCTTAATCTCTGTGACCGTTAGCACTAGAAAGCTGAAATTTGGTACCAATATGTGTATCAATCACGCCGACAAAGTGCTAAAATAAAAATTGGAAAAAAATGTTTTATTAGGGTAGCCCCCCTATATGTAAAGTGGGAAGTGATTTTTTTTTTTAATTTCAACCCTAACGTGTGATATATTGTTGGAAAGGTATTTAAAAATGAATAGGGGTTTACTAAAATCATTTTTTGATAATGTCAATAATTTCGGAAATAATCGCACCAAAAGTAAAAAACAATGTGTCCCCCCCCCTCTAACTTTTGAACCATAAGTTTAGAAAATATGAAAAAAATCTGGAAAGTAGAACTTTATAAGGACTTTCTAGGAAAATTATTTTGAACTTGGATGGAAACAACAGTTTTTGTACAAACTCATAAGTGGGAACACTTATTGTGACGGACGGGAAACTACGGAACCGTACACTGAGCGTGGCCCGACACGCTCTTGGACGCTTTTTTTTATTTATAGTTTTAAACCTTCCTTATTGATTATTAATTATTTTTATATATTTTATTTCCTATCGTGTAGTGCCGTTATAAGAATATTCACAACCCTATATCATCCCGTAGGTGTCGTAAAAGACGACAGAGGGAAACAAATTAGTGGTAGAGCCACGCTGCCGCTATATTATAGCTGTAGCACGTATGGGTTGGCTCTCAAAGAATACCAGCGTAAAATAGCAGCGTAATGCTGCTGTGTTTCGTGTGGTGAGTGTAGAGAAGCGGAAATCCTTTTTACTGGAATCGAGGCATTCCATATTGGTTCTCAGGGGTAAAACGTATTTACATTTTGATTATTTATTGAGGATTAATGTGGATGACTATGGGCCACAGCATCCACTTACCAACAGGAGGACTGTGTGCTCGTTTGTCACCCAATGCATAAATGAGCAGCAGCGTCCTCCTAATAATGAAGAGAAATAAAAACTGCGGTTGCCTACACGCTTGGCAAGCGTGGCACTATGACCAATATCCACCCTATAATGCAATCTATGGGGGAGGCCTATGTTCAGCAGTGGACTTTAGTACGCTGTAACGGTAAAGGGATTTATATTTTATGACTGTCTCGTAGATCTAGTTGTGGAAAGCGCGGTTGCTGATCATGAAGTCTCGACTTTCAATCCATTTGGGACGAAAAATCAGTTATTCTTTTAATCGGGATTCAGGGAGTTGACGGTGTACGACCCCTTGTCCCAGAAAGCGTACGTCTTGCGCTTGGTCTCTCTCCGGTAATATTGGACTTGGATGGCCTTCCCTCGAGCCATGAGAATAAGGATAGAGAGTCCTACTCTATTCGCGCTCACACTAGTATCTGACGCAGATGGCCAGTTTCCGTTGAGTCTGATTGCCGCGACGAAACGGTCGGGAGAACATTACGAGTACATTAGATTATTCATATTAAATTTTATACGTGGCAGAGTCACGCTGCAGCTTTATTATGGTTGTAGCACGAATGGGTAAGCTCGACCGTTGAATAACCACGCTCTCGTAAAATAGTAGATTAATATTGCTGTGTGTCGTATGGTGAGTGTAGAGATCCGGAGACCCTTTTTTACTGGAAACGAGGCATTCCATCTGTTGATGATGTAGGCCGCTGGTGTCGTCTGGGAGAAAAATATACAAAAAAAATTTGGTGAGCGCGTGTACATCCGCGGGGAGGGAGACATAGGTGTCACCTCGTATGATGTTCTAGTGCAACTAACTCGAAACGCGGGATCATGTACTCAGCGGTGCAACACCGTTGTTGCATAATACCTTCACCCTACTGATAAAAATCGCGGTAAGTGCCACCGTCCCCGTATGCACACGTACTTATTTATTATAGAAAAACAGCAAGTACATTAGGTAAGTAACAATGTTTTATGAGTATATTTTTTTACATATTTTATTTTTTATTGATTAATATTATTTATATTTCAGGTGTTCCAGAAGCAACGTGAGCGTCGTCAACACCATCGTAGTCCTCAAGGGTGACAACGCATCTACCTTTTGATTCTTGATCGCAGATAAATGTAGATGTCTATGGGCCACAGCATCCGCTTACCATCAGGTGGACTGTGTGCTCCTTTGTTATCCTTGTTCAGTATAAAAAAATAACAAATCGTTCTCATGAAGGAAGGAGAAAGAAATTAAATTTGTCGGGAAGTTTATCAAAATATTTACTTTTGTTTTTGAATAAACGCGAGTAGTTGAGGTCCTCGGTCTGGTAAGCTCAGTGCGGTAGTGCCCTTCGGCAAAGGGTCGCCGCGTGTCAAACAGGAAATAGTTATTTATGGGCCCCATTCACAAATTGCATTCGTGGTCGAATTGATATATAGGCATGTTTTATATGTAAATGTGGATTTAAGACGAATGTTTTGGCCCCAAAACGGATATTGGATGATTTAGATTTGATACCGAACAATTCGTAACGATTCAAATTAATAAATGCTTTCAATATTTTTCTTCACCACTGAACACGTGGTAAAACATCAATTAAGAATCGAACTTTGCCTGCTAGGTAATTTTAGGAAAAGTGCTTATCGCCTGAGCTATCACGCCTGTCGGGTAAGTACTAGTTTAATGGTGTAGTTAGTGTATAAGTTTAAATATTTATATATTAAATATTTATAATGTTAAAGTTACAATATACACACATCAAAAAAAACTTTGTGATCATTTTTAAAAATCTAAATCTTTTTTGTTACGGTAGAGTATGTTTGTGTTTCTTCTTCTTTTTAACTTATTTACTTAAAATATGTAATTAAAATATAAAGCGTTAAACAAATTCAATTATTTTTCCATATAAAAAGAAATTCTATCCAAGCTGAGCTAAGTGTATTATTGAGAAATCTGACGTAGTCAATTTTAACGAATTTAAAATATTTTTTGGAGGAAAGTTGTGATTGAAAAATGCCAAGAGTATTATCAAAAACTTTAAGAGCAAGAATTGTAACTTTGAGGGAAGACGGGTATTCCACGAGAGAAATAGCACGTAGAGTTGCTGCATGTCAATCCTGTGTCGTGGCCACGTTGCAGAGGTACCACGGCATGGATAATTTAGCTGCCCGACCCCGCAGTGGTAGCCTAATTGTTCTGACTGCTCCTCAATAAAAGCACAATCAACGCCACTACAATAAAAGCAAAAGTGCGGTCTTGGCGAGCACTTCTTAATTCACGGCAACATCAGCGACAGAGATTGCACTGGACTAGGTTAAGCTAGGTTAGAAGAGATTTCGAAAGAAACTCCAATTATGGTAAGCGCTTATGCAAATGGTTTGGAAGACAGCATAGACGGCGAATTAGTGCGGTTTGCCGATTTGCACAAAACGGATGTGGCTGATGCGATTGACAGTACGAAAAACCAAATTCCGATAAAATGAAGAAGATGAGGAGAAAAACATTTAGCAAAACTGTCTTTTTGTTGACGATTCGCAAATCAGTATTCATCCATATAAACGATGCGTCCGTGTTTGTAGAAGACCTGGAGACTCTGAAAGGTAAAGAACTGCCATTGAAACCTTTCAGCAAGGCGGGAAACCGGTGTCCTTTTGAGATGGAATTATTTTTGGAGCTAGAACGCTTTTGATCCCGTATCGAGGCTTGATGACGGTAGTTAGGTACAAATCAGTCGCTATTGATTTAAAGGTCGGCAACACATCTGCAATTCCCCTGGTGTTGCAGTTGTTCATGGGCGGCGGTAATCACTTACCATCAGGTGAGCCATATGCTCGTTTGCCCCCTATAAAAAAATTGTCAGAGCATTCCGAATAAACCATGGGCACCAATTCGTACTGGTCGAAGATAATGCGCCGCACATCGAGCTCAACGAGTCAATGCTGCTCTCCGAGAATACGAATCACAGGGTTAGGCTCACCTGAATTAAACCCAATAAAGCACGCGTGGGATGCTCTTAAGCGAGATGTTTGGAACCGTCAGCCAACCTGTCATATTCAAGAATGGGACAGGCTACCGCAAGAAATGCTGGATAACATGATCCTCAGCATGCCCAGGACGATCTCCGTAGTGTTCGAGCCTGGGAAGGAGTTATATTGTTTTAAATAAGAATCTTCTATTAATAAATTGTTGTATAAGTTTAGTTAAACAATCTTATTCTTTCCATGTAATTTCTGTTACGATTACTCATACATTAGGATTGAATTACTCAATTTTTGTTTTTAAAAAATAAAAAGTAGTTTCATTTTTTTAATTTAAAACAGTGTAATTCTATTTTTAAAAAGATGTGACGTAAACACTTTTTTTTGATGAAGTAACAGTACCCGGATGACCGAGCTTTGCTCGGTTTTTTTTTTCTGAAATTGCATTTATAAATTACATACTGATGAAACATAAATAATATTTTTTGATCTTATTGACAGAATAGAAAAAACTGAACTGGTTATTTGAATAAAAAATCATGAGTGCAATTAGTTTTATTAAAATTTTAGTATTTTTAAAAAATACTAAAAAATGTTGTTATTATTATTATTATTATATTCAGAAAACTGTTAAACATAATTTTTCTTATCACATTTATCATGCCACAATATGCCCTGTGTTCTTAGTATTTTATTTATATCTCACAACATTTTCTATCCGCATATTACACCGAACGGTTTTACTTACTTGTTATGAATACAATAAATCGAAATGCAATTCTAATATGTTAACTGTATATTACCAAAATTGTCGAGGATTACGTACTAAACTGCATATTCATTATATCGTTAGTGATCTGTTAAAATTTACCTTCTTATATATCAGTTTTTTTATTGCCTGAAAACACGGACAAAAGGACATTTTCAAAAAATAAATCCTAGCTAGATCGATTTATTGCCCCCGAAACTCCCTGGACACTAAATGTTATGAAAATCGTTGGAGCCGTTTCCGAGATTCCGATTATATATATATATATATATATATATATATATATATATATACGATCGATTTGTTTGATAATGTCTAATAAAAACATAATATACCATAGCCATTGTGCTATTATGGACTACGTACTAGAGGCGACACTGCATTCAGCTCAACTCCGTTCCACTCAACTGCGGTGCATACACCGCACTTCAATCAGTCACTCGCTAGGCGCTTGTAGAGTTGTCACGTGTTGTGTTCATTTAAAAAAATCTCTTGATAAAAATATGCCGTCGTGTGTACTTAGATATTGTACAAATAATTGAAGCAATGTCAGTAAAAACCAAGGAATTGCTTTTCATCGGTTAATAAGATACTTAATCAATAAAAAAAGTATTATAGATTAATAATAAAAAAAAATTATTCCTAAGACGCTATCTCGTGTCATGGAATATAGATTATGAAATTAATATGTTCAAATGCGACATTTCTGTGGGTACTTAAGTATATGACGAATATATTATTATACACATTATAATAAGGCTAAATTTTTCATATTTAAAACTGCTTATTAGTCTTTTATTTTATTTTTAGGTTTCCACGTCAAAGTCAAATTGGAATAAATTCGTCCATTTTTAACTCTCCTGTACCCAGCATTTATGAACGACTCTCATTCTAATTTAAATAAATATATTTCTTATTTAAATATTACGATAATAAGTTTAATTAAACATACCTTTAGTATATTTTTTTTATATTTGACATAGATACCTTTTAAAATATTCAAATAAAAATATCATTAAAATGTAATTGTGATATAATATTATGTAATATTATATTAAATACGCAAATATAATGTACAAAATAAATGACAAAATTTAAATATTATTCTCGATATAATTTACCTATTTAACAATACAATCTACTATTACCTACGGATCATTCTACCTATGTTTATTCTATGATAAAAAAAGAACCGCGCGAACACAGAGTAGCGCACATGTTTTATAATATAATAATAATAATAATCCACAACTATCACACAACGCCATCTAGTCCCAAGCTAAGCAGAGCTTGTGTTATGGGTACTAGACAACGGATAAACATACTTATATATTTCTAAATACATAAATATTATAGATAAATTACATCACACAAACATTTGTCCCGGGTGGGAATCGAACCCACGACCTCCGGCATAGCAGTCAGGGTCACTAACCACTAGACCAACAGGCCAGTCAGTCAGTTTTGTTTGAAATAGCTGTTCTAGTACGTAAGTACGTATTACTTCAATGACCATAGTACATTTTTATCGCCGTGTAGTGGCAGCATACGAGGATCCACTAACTACCCCATTTCATTACGTCGAAAGAGGCGACACGACAGAGGGAAATAATACTGATATTAACTCAGTAACTCACGCATTATTTAAATATATACTAAAGCGGAATTGCTATTTTTATTTCATGTCGTCCAACTTAAAATTAATTAGATAGATAAATCATTTATATACAGAGAAGCGTTACACAGTACACAGAAATAAAAAGTTTTTATCCCCTCGTCTGTCCAAACACCATATTCTGGCGTCTCAAATAATATGCGCATCTGTTAAACGCCATAATATGGCGTCGAGTGATAGCAAACTATTTGTAACATATATATGATATATATATAACATACATATATATAAGATATATATCTGTTATGCATAATCCGATAGCTTATTTAATAACGTTTCCATTGATATATGATGATACTTCCTTAGTATATATGTTAATACTTATATACTTGTTATATACTTACTTAGTACTTTGGAAAGTGCTCGACAGATGCGCCATATTGGCCAAAATGTCCCCGACATTCGAGTGGCTATGGTTAAAAGTTACAATTAATATTAAACCGTGTAGTAGTTATGTAAGAATATCCACTACTTCATATCAACCCATGGTAGGTTTCGTAAGAGGAGATGGAGGGAAAAATAATCAGATGGGCAGCAGCGTCTTCGTGTTAACGACTTAAAATAAAAAAACTGCGGTTACGAACCCGCTTGCCGAGCATGCCCACTATGACAAATATCTATGAGGGAGGCCCATATTCAGAGTGGACTTTAATAGGCTGTAACAGTAACGCTGTAACAGTAACGGCAGGTCACAGCCACAACGTGCGATCCCCGAATGCCAATAAGGCTGAAGGGGAAAATTTACAAATCGATCATCCGACCTGTCGTCATGTATGGAAGTGAATGCTGGGCCGTCAAGAAGAAGGATGAAAATAGACTGCATGCGAATGAAATGAGAATGTTACGATGGATGTGTGGTGTGACAAGGATGGATAAGATAAGGAATGAGTATATAAGAGGAAGCCTGAAAGTAGCGCCAGTGGTAGAAAAGGTGAGAGGAAGCAGATTGGCATGGTTTGGGCATGTGATGCGGAGGGATGAAAGTCATGTCACAAAACGAGTGTTGAATATGAATGTGGAGGGACACACGGGCAGAGGAAGGCCGAATAAAAGATGGATCGATTGTGTGAAGAGTGATATGAGAATGAAAGGAGTAAGTATGGAAATGACGGCTGATAGAGAGGAATGGAACAAGAAGGTTTACTGCGCCGACCCCAGATAATGGGAAATGGTTTAGAGAATGATGACTAACGGCAGGATTTAAGTTACGAGAGGTGTTCTGGAACTGCCAATGTGAAATGAACCTAACTCATCATAATGCCGTGTCGGACCACAGGGCTGTTAATTTCGCTAGGGTGTTTTATTCTGCAATATTTAAACTGCACTTATGTCACTCGTTTTAAGTAGGTATTATAATATAAAGACTCAGAGGCAAGAAATAAAAACGATTTTTCAAATTATCAAAGAGCATTTTATGTAGGTATTTAAGCTTTTTACATATTTAAGAAATTTTGTAAATTAGGTAGGTATTGTGTTGTTTGTGTTCTTTACGAGCTTAAGACAATAAAATAAGAAGTAATAATTGAACAGAATAAGACGAATTTATACATTACAAACACGTAGATCATTAAGTGCGTAAATACTATATACAAAACTATAGGTACTTGCAAAAGTATTTTGCTAGGAGACACCTAATTAAAAAGATATCATACATTATTTAAACACATACAAACACAAACACATACACATTATGTTTGTGTGTTTATAAGTATATACTTAGAGCGTGTATATCACACAGACGTACATATGATATTGATGGACTGTCTGTATAATTTCTTTTCACGATGAAGCCCCATCTCGTAGCACTGTTTACAACTGTGAGTTTAAACGTGGTCGCACTAATCTCACCAATGATCTGCGTGAGGGACGGCCTTCTATGGCGACGACTGAAAATAACATCTGTGTTGTGCGGCGTATGATACTGACAAAAGAGTGACTTATCAGCAGGTTCGGACAAGCTTAGGCATTGGTATGAGTCAAGTGCAGATTACACAGATACAATAATATATATATATAGATAATATATATATATATATATATATATATATATATATATATATATATATATATATATATATATATATATATATATATTATTGTATATATAATAATATTAACAAATCAATTGTACTGGCTATTTTGGACGTTGCATTTGATTATTACTTTATTTTCAGATGCTCCATATATTGATCATTTCGTGTTGGTAGAGTGTTGTTGCTTCGGGAATGTGATATGGAATTAAGTTGTGATTCTGAAATGAAAATAAATATTTGATAACATCCCATCTCTGCAGAGTTATGTATTATAAATCAATGACAAAATTAAGGTGGAATATTTGAATTAGAAGTTTTAATCCATCACAAGCCATTTAAAAAGATTTTTAAGATTTATTGAAACATCTATATTCTCTACACTAAGAGATAACACATATGACGTCATTTTATGTAAATTATTACAATTAAAAATGATGGATTACCTTTTTACCACTTGAGTGTAAGGCATACATATTGCAAGTTCCTTATTTTTATCAAACTGTAGGTAGGGGCTCGACCAACTCCACTTTCTATGTGGCCGTATCTAGAAGATAAAGTTCTTCATAAAGAGTCTCTTTTCTCCATCAAATCAACCAGCTGTCGGGCCATTTGGTGCCGTGGCCCTAGCCTATCTATTAGATATTCCTAGAAAAATAAAATAGTATTAAAATGTCTGTCCTTTAAAGTGAGTAAAAAAATAGTTATTATTATTATTAGATGTCACAATATTGAGAAGTTAACGAATCAACATTGTTATTTGTAATAACTAAGTAGTGAGAAAGATTAATTGTAGGTTGAGTCTTCAAAAGCAACACTTGACCACCTGTGACTGCTATCAATCCCTAGTTGCAGGCCAGAAATTGCTTTTTTCTGTGCCCAAATTAAAAAACATATCTACTTATAAAATTCTTAAAAAACATTGTTATACTTACTTTAGCCTATCCTTGACCACTATTATTTATTTTGTTCCTCCTAATTAGCTAACAGTGCCCATTTCGTCAGTTTCATATGATGCTTAATTGTGTTAGTGCGGTAATGAACTATTTCAAACTGTTTATAGTTATACCCAAATTGAAAGGTCTATTAGTAATTCACTGTACACATACTTAAAAAGCACTTCACCTTCAAACTTAAAAGAGTTCTTCGAAAGTTGATATTTGTTTACTTTTTAATGATCGTCGTGATAACAATTTTTTTTCTGACAACAAAAATATGAGGCAAAGACACGCCCCTATACAGCCTTATAATTAATTAAAACTCGCAAATATAGCGTTTTTTTATAATAACTGTATGAAAAGATGTTTTGTTTGACGAATTACACCATTTATTAAGTATTTTTACTACTTAAACGCTCGTTTATGAAAGTTACAAAGGGTTTATTATGACTTTACCGGTTTAACGATAAATAAAACATGCCTGTTGCTAAGAGTAACGCAGCTAACTTCATGTGGTACTGCAAAATTTTTGGCCAATCCGAGGGCAATTCCGATTTCAATCCAATGTTGTCAAAATTGTTTTCAAAGTACGCTAATTTGTCAGCATTGGATTGACACTGGATTGAAATTGAGATTGGATCGAAATTGTTATTGGATTCAAGAGTAAGCTTGCTGCAAGCTTGACAAATTAGCGTACTCTTGAAAACAATTTTGACAACATTGGATTGAAATCGGAGTTGCGCTCGGATTGGCCAAAAATTTTGTTGTACCACATGAAGTTAGCTGCGTTACTCTTAGCAACAGGCATGTTTTATTTATCGTTAAATCGGTAAAGTCATAATAAACCCTTTGTAACTTTCATAAACGAGCGTTTAAGTAGTAAAAATACTTAATAAATAGTGTAATTCGTCAAACATAACATCTTTTCATACAGTTCTTATAAAAAACGCTATACTTGCGAGTTTTAATTAATTATAAGGCTGTATAGGAGCTTGTCTTTGCCTCATTTTTTTGTTGTCAGAAAAAAATTGTTATGACGACGATCATGAAACAAAGTAAACAAATATCAACTTTCGAAGAACTCTTTTTAAGTTTAAAGGTGAAGTGCTTTTTAAGTATGTGTACAGTGAATTAATAATAGACCTTTCAATTTGGGTATAACTATAAACAGTTTGAAATAGTTCATTACCGCATTAACACAATTAAGCATCATATGAAACAGACGAAATGGGCACTGTTAGCTAATTAGGAGGAGCAAAATAAATAATAATGGTCAAGGATAGGCTAAAGTAAGTACAACAATGTTTTTTAAAAATTTTATAGGTAGATATGTTTTTTAATTTGGGTACAGAAAAAAGCAATTTCTGGCCTGTTGATCAACATTAAACTAGGGATTGATAGCAGTCACAGATGATCAAGTGTTGCTTTTTAAGACTCAACTTACAATTAACCTTTCTCACTACTTAGTTATTACAAATGCAAATGATATGATGAAACAATGTTGATTCGTTAACTTCTCAATATTGTTGTGTGGCATCTAATAATAATAACTATTTTTTTACTCACTTTTAAAGACAGACATTTTAATATTATTTTATTTTTCTAGGAATATCTAATGGATAGGCTAGGGCCACGGCACCAAATGGACCAACAGCTGGTTAATTTCATGGAGAAAAGAGACTCTTTATGATGAACTTTATCTTCTAGATATGGCCACATAGAAAGTGGACTTGGTCGAGCCCCTACCTACAGTTTGATAAAAATAAGGAACTTGCAATATGTATGTCTTACACTCAAGTGGTAAAAAGGTAATCCATCATTTTTAATTGCAATAATTTACATAAATTGACGTCATATGTGTTATCTCTTAGTGTAGAGAATATTGATGTTTCAATAAATCTTAAACATCTTTTTAAATGGTTTGTGGTGGATTAAAACTTCTAATTCAAATATTCCACCTTAATTTTGTCATTGATTTATAATTAAAAACTATTAAACATTACTCTACAGAGATGGGATGTTATCAAATATTTATTTTCATTTCATAATCACAACTTAATTCCATATCACATTCCCCAAGCAACAACACTCTACCAACAAGAAATGTTCAATATATGGAGCATCCGAAAATAAAGTTATAATCAAATGCAATGTCCAAAATAGCCAGGACAATTGAGGGGTTTAATATTATTGTTTTAAATTTTCTACACTAAACAGAGTACAACAACAATAAAAATCCTGTAATTTAAAATAAGACTTTCATTTAATTTTATAAATGTTTTAATGTTATTTTAAATTTATTTGTTTTCTTTTAATTACTTTTGTAAAAGAAACCGATTTTTGGTTCACTGAAGATATAATTTTAAGATTTTAATTTCAAAGTGTTATCATTTGATATATAATCAATATGTTTTTGATTACATATGTTAAGCTATATTATCAAATTTCAAATATGAAAAATAGATTTAATGTAGATTTAGTACCTAGGTAAGAATATATACTAATAGTAATAGGTTGATAAAAATATGTTTGCATTATATTAAATAAATGATCAAATTTGTATCAGAATTTTAATAACAAATCCTTTTTAAAAAGCAATGAGTGAATGCAGGAAATAAAGTAAATGGGGCTCTAAACTCTATCGTGAAAAGTCAGAATGTGTAAAAAAAGGCACATATTATGGCTTTTAGTCCCTTTTTTAACATATGGAAGTGGAAGTTGGGTGTGGCAGCAGAAGCACGAAAGTAGAATAAACGCAGTAGAAATGCGGTCGTTAAGGAGTATGGTGGGGCTGAATCTGAGTGAGAGGGTGAGAAATTGCGTGATAAGAGTGTGGTTTGCAAGATGATGTGACCAGTATTAAGAAAGGAATGCTTCGGTGGTATGGTCGTATACAAAAAATGAATGAGGAACAGGTGACAAAGCAAATTTATGTTGCAGAAGTGAGTGGCAGAGTTGGAAAGGGATGTTCTAGGCGAAAGAATACCGACAAAATTGGCGATATATTGAAAATGGGGCAAATTAAGGGTACTAGTATAATGATGTGGAGGAGGCAAGAGAGGTGTGTCAGGATTGTGCCAAATGGAAGTCTGTAGTCTTTGCCCACCCCTCGAGTGACAGGCATGAGTGTTTATGCTGTGTTGTTATGTGTTATTAAAATTACGTTAGCTATATAATTTTATTTTTAATTCTTATAAAATTATGCATTTATTATATTTATATTTCCTTTACGTGTGAAACCCGCCAATAAACCTCTCAGACATGATAAGAGACCTCTGACCAGCAGTGGGATGCTTTAGATCATACTTGAGATATCTAAACAATCCTCTTTAAACCTTTGCGCCGCCTAACTATTGAAAATATTTCTTCTACAAAACAACCACTTTAAAACGAATTAAAATTATAGGCTGTAACAATATGATGTAAAATATATTCTCTACGGAGGGTCATATTTAGGTTTTTATTCATGCACTATTTTCTCACTAAAGTCCTTAATAATACAATTATTAGCTCCATAATCATCATCACTCGTAGAAAAAAACTTAAGTGCTTAAAACGCATAATTTGAGGCTCATTTCGTCATTTTTTTAATTGCAATGCACTATTACGGCATAGAATAATAGACAAAAGAGTTAACCATGTCATTATTTTATCGGAAACAATAAGATAATTGCCGGAAAAAAAAGATTAATATGAACACAATTCCTAAAACGTTACTGTTTTGCTATTGCCTTAATTCCAATTTCAACACAATATCAAACACAATACGCTGCTGTCAACTAACTGTCAAAAGTGCGTCGGGAGTACCGATTTCGCTCGGACAATTTCAATTCCAATCCTAATTAGTTCACACAATCACCACGCAATATTAAACGAAATTAGCGTTAGAGTCGCTTTCAAGAGTACCAAACGTCATAATTCCAATCCCGATCGATCGGAATTGTTTTCAAGAGTAAGCCTACAGGTCATTACGCAACAATTGTTTTAGAGGATCGAAAAACAGTTACTGCAGAGTGGTACACTAATTTGCCATTTGTCTTGGAAAAAGTTCGGGAAAAACGACCTCGCAGTAGGATCCTCCTTTACCACGACAACGCCTCGTCGCTTACCGCCAAGGAAACAATCGACTACTTAGCGACGTCGGACGTGGAATTACTGGGTGACCCACCCTATAGCCCCGACCATGCAATTTTTATTTATTTCAGAAAATAAAAGGAAAACTTCGAGGAAAATGTTTTATGGACGCCAAGAAAGCAGTGGCTGCGTTTCAAAATGCCGTCGACCCCTAAGGACGAGTGGGCAAAGTGCTTTTCTCAGTGGTTCCATTGGTAGAAGATATAATAAAACTAATAACTTGCGAGTTTGTTGAGATTTTGATTTTCAAAGAACTTTTAATAACACCCTCGTACCCTACTGCATGCGTATACGAATATGCCGGAGTACTTACTGTACGTCAAATCTTTGTGCTAAATCTTTCCTTAGCAGTACATGAATGCATATTATCTTCCAATGACCGCAAACTGCTGACAAATCGCAGGGTATACAAACTATCCATACCTTCTGTCAATACTCAATTTGCGTAACGTTTTGGCGGCTTTATCAAAAGACGAATTTATAATGTAGTGTAGTGCTCCCACGTTAATATACTTTAGTGGTTAAGGTAGAATAATGAAGCAGTCTAATTAAAGTTTTAGTACCAACCACACGTCTCCTTCATTGACACCTTTCCTATATCACATGGCGACCCTGCCAGGCGGTGCGCGGGCATTGTCGCAGCGCACCGCCTCGGCCTGCATTTTTTTTAAATAAAAGGGGAAAATAATTTAAAGAAATAATATGAAAAAAATTCAATTATTGAATTGACATACTACCGGATGTGACAAGAAAACCAAAAACTGATACGAGAAGTGGCCACAATAATAATTTAAAGAAGTTAACTCAAAATTAAAATTGAAATATATGTAGTACTATAAAGACAATCAAACTATGAATATTATTAATTTATTAATTAGTAAACAAATAATGAGGAAAATAAAATGTGGATTTCAAGATACGGCATATTAATTTAAAAAGGGAAAGAGGTAGTTGTATTCTAGCGGGCATCACCCAGAAGGATGTGAAAATTGAGCCGAAAAGAATAAAGATGAATTTGAGAGGTAAATTCGCACCTGTATAATTTTTAATTCCATTTAAAACTTTAATAATTTGAGATTTTTTAATGTTGTTTTTGCCTTTAAAAAAAGTTATGCATAAAATTTTCTGTATTTAAAATATGATTAAATTGAAAGTATTTATCAGATAATTCACGATTTATATTACTGAAAAAATAAGCACAATGCCATAATTATAATTTAATCAATAATCTAGCACTTGATTTTATATTCAATTTTATTCGGTTATAGTTTTATATTATTTTTATTACTGTGTCCTGCAAAACATGAATGAAATAATATGAAGATTACATTTTTACGTATTTACATTTGCAATTGTTTATCATTAATTAATTTTTCATATTTTGTAGTTAACATATCACTGATGATACATTTCGTGTGTGTTTTTTATGTAGTAAATTTTATTTAAATGTACACAATTTTGAAAAGAGTTATAACCGAATCTCTATTATTGTTTTTTTTTCTTTTTTTTTTCTAAAGGCTTTAAATAATTAATTTATATAATTAACCTTCCTAAAATATTAAAAATTGTTCTTTATAATATTTAAATAAATTAATCCATCGTTGTGTGAAGTTTATAGCTGTTATAGTGATTTTTTTTATAGCAAAAGTATTTAAAAAAAAGCTAATGCATTTTGTGATGTATGTAAAAATAACATAAATATTAACAATGTAACTATTTCTAAACTTCTGTGTAAATTAAGGAAATGTTTAAAACTATCCTTTTAAGGTACATTTTACTTGCATTCATATTATGAAATATTGTAAAAGTTATCTTAAAATTAGACGTGAATCACACCGCGTCATCCTAGTCCGATATAATTACAAACGATGCCTTATACGTACATTGGAATTTAAAACAAACTTGTCTCCAAATATTTGCGGTGTTAGGATTACAATTTGTATTTTGATCTGTGTGTTGCTATATTAATTATAATGATTACGTTGCTTAACATTGACTTCTTTGTTCTGTTTATCTTAATGTGAAATGTAATAATTTATTTTCGGTTTTATATTGTTTGAATATTTGAATCATAAGCTTTCAACTATTATAATTTATTATTTTCTTGGAAAACAGTACTAATTTGAGTAGATTATGAAAGTATTTTCTTCGGATAATACAATTTTGAAACTCACTACATATATAATGTTTTACACAACTAATTGATTTAAAGTTTGTTGTTCCCATATTGCGAACCTCAATCCCTGACTGACACTGTAACTAAATATTATACGAGATTATTTTATGATATAAAGTAAAAGATGTGATTAAATGTATGGTTAAGTTACGGAATACATAATTATAAATGAAAATATTTGTAATGTATAGTTGCGAGAGTAAGATAAAGAAAATTATCGGAGGTTAGTATATCCACATACAATCAGCCTGATCAGCTGAGAGTTTGGAAAACCTAATAGCCGATAAATTTTTTAAGGTTGTTCGGACACGATGAAATGCGGAATAAGTTTTAATGTATTTTAATGAGGGAAATGATAATTTATTATGAATTGTATAGGAATATTATCCACTATCTTGATAATGTATGTACGCGAGCCGTGTACGTGAAAGTTATGATACAATTAAATAATGAATTACATGAGCTGAAATGTAAAGAAGTGAATTAAATGATATTGGTAATTTTCTTGATCATGTATATACACGAGCCGTGTACGTGAAAGAAATGACATACATGTGTAATGAATAGCTAAAGTACTAGTTATGGATAAAATAGGAAAATAAATAAGTAATGGTTAACTAAGAATGAAAAAGAAGAATAAAATAAAATATTGAAATGTAAAAGATTATGAAGATTAAGAGAATATTATATATAATACTAGCTACTAGCCAGGCAGACGTTGTTCTGCTCTTTTCGACGACCCTTTGTCATAATAAGCCTATTAAAATCCTTAAATTTGCAAAAAATATGTAAGTCACTCATGGTCAAAAAAAACTATCCTATCTCTCAAACTGGACCAAACTGCGCACGGTGTGCGAATTTTGTTAAAATCGGTTGAGTAGTTCGCGGACAAACTACGTGACACGTAATTTATATATATTATCATTATTGTCCTGACTAGATAAATGGTAGGCATAATAACAAAATGATTAAGGATACGAATAAATAATATTGTAAATTTTCGTGAAAATCAAAACATAATTATGCCTGATTATGTCAATTATACTATTGTGACTATGCATTTTTGAGTACTAGATATGTCTTAGATTATAGTTTTCATAATGATATTAACCTTTTTTAGAATAACCTTAAGGACCTATTTTAAGAATTGATAAAAAAATATAGATAGCATATTTTTTTATTCTTTTGTCGGTGGGAGGTGAAGTGTAGCGCTTCCACGTTAATATACTTTAGTGTTAAGGTAGAATAATGAAGCAGTCTAATTAAAGTTTTAGTACCAACCACACGTCTCCTTCATTGACACCTTTCCTATATTACAATAATAATGTCGTAAAACATTGTAATATTATAAATAAAAACTACGCATCTGCGAAATTAATTATATTGAAATGGTTGGTCACCCTATCATATGAGGAAACAGAACAATTGTTAAAAACTGTCTATTGCTAATTGATGGTTATTTTGAAATTATTTTTTATTCATTTTGTGAAATTATTAGGTAAATATTGATGTTGATTTTATTTTATTTTCTTTTAAATGTAAATATATAGTCAATACATTCCAGTTATATAAAACTATGGCTTGGTTGTTGAAGGTTTCTTATTTTTATGTTTTCTCTCTGTGTTTTAGAATCTTTATTTTTTTTTGTTAATAGATTTTAAGCAATAAGCAATTTTTTTATTGCTTTTTGTGTATATTTTAATACAGTCTGTCTGATAAGGTGTATAAAATAACGTCTAATGAACTTTGGTCTCAAGTTTCCTCGATACAGGCTTGCCTATTGGGGAAACCTTCAGATATATTACCTATTGTATAATTTTTTCATTCAATAATAAATCCTACATACGTACAGGTCAAGTTAATAAAAGCGTTTTAAAATAACTAAGATTAAGAGTAATTTCAACGCAGGCTGTGACATTGCAGCCATACTTTTTACACTTAGCCATACGATTATCAAGATTTGTGTATTTGGATAAATTTCAAGCCCATAAACAAAGTCACGGACACAACAATAGTATTATGAAATAGTTTTCTAATAATGTCGTGTATAACGGAAAGTCGTGTTGCGGCTCGTGGACCGCGAAGCCGACCTCGCGACAACCGACTCAAAAACTGATGATTTACTGAAAACATATTATGATTTATGGAATAAGCGTGACTATTAGCTCCAGTTTATAGTTTCCATTATGATATTTAAAACAACTGAAAACATATATTTAAACAATTTGTTTACTTGTACTTTTGTAGTTGACGTATATATATTAACGTATATGAATATAACGTATTGTTACGAGCTTGAGGTTCGTGACAATAAAAATTGCCGATAAAATTACCTAAATTAACACTTTAATTTACTTTACACAAATTAAAGTTAAATACACTAATTCACTTTATTTCGCTCCGAAGCTTCGCTCGTATCGCCAATTCAATACTACCTCGATCGCATCTTGCAGCGCCTATTTATATAAATTAGCAAAATATCCAGAATGTTCAAGTAAACACGCGCAAGGTACCGAGAGTTCGAGTTTTAAACTTCAAGAAGTTTAGTTCTTCGGTTCGAGACTAGATGGCGCTAGTGCCGCCGATTTGAGCGCGTAACACTGCCCCCTCCTAAGACATGCTCGTCCCGAGCATTATCGGCCCCATAATAACGCGCTAGGCGATCCACATAGATGATCTTAGGAGTCCCTCTTGCGCCTTTCTGTATCCGGTAGGTTACATCGTTGATCCTGGTCACAATCCGGTAAGGGCCATCCCATTTAGCTTGAAGCTTAGGAGATTTCCCTTTGCTGCGGACTGGATTGTGCAACCACACTAATGAACCTTCGTTGAACCCTTTATTGTTCATTTTGCGGTCGTACCGGGTTTTCATTTTCTCAGACATTTGCTGGCCCGATTGTCTGACGTGCTCATAAATGTCATTCATTTTGTTCCGCAAGTCATTTGCATAATCGGTTATACTGCGTGGGGCATCAGGTGGTATCCCGGTGATCAGGTCTGCAGGCAGCCGTAATTCTCTTCCAAAGTTTGCGAAAGCTAGTGTCACTGCTGTACTTTCGTGAACAGCGCTTCGATATGACAACAAAAACGGTTGTATGTGCTTGTCCCAATCTCGTTGCCGATTGTCTACAACTTTTGCTAGGTACCTCTCCAATGTCTGATTAAATCGTTCCACCATTCCATCAGATTGCGGGTGATAAGAAGTCATTCTTGTTTTACGAGTACCCATAACACGGCAAGTTTCCTGGAATATTTGAGACTCAAAATTCCTTCCTTGATCGCTGTGAATCTCTAAAGGTACTCCAAAACGACAGAAGACTTCATGAACTAGTTTATCTGCAACTGTTGAAGCTTCTTGATTTGGAATGGCGAAGACTTCTGGCCACTTAGTGAAGTAATCCATCACAACCATGAAATACTTGTTACCGCTTTCACTCTCCGGAAACGGCCCCGCCACGTCAATGGCTATTCTCTCCCATGGTGCACCAACATTGTACAACTTCAATGCACCTCTACTACGAGTCTAAGGTCCCTTTACAGATGCACAACTTGTACATTTGCGACACCAGTCCTCGACATCGTTTCGACAGTGGACCCAGTAAAACCGTTCTCGGAACTTCAGTAGAGTTCGTTTAACTCCCAGATGGCCTCCTGAATAATCATTATGGTACAGCTGTAGAACATCCGGTACTTTAGCTTTAGGGACAACCATTTGTAAATGACAGCTGTCTCCCCGAACATTTTCCCACTTACGGCACAGAACTCCATCCTGAAGCAGCAAGCTGTCCCACCGGGCCCAATAGCTTTTAGTGGTCGAACTCATCGCTGAGACGTCGCTCCACTTGGGCTTGGGAGCACTGGCCTTCATCCATTCCAGGATCGGCTTGATGTCCGGATCTTCCTGCTGTGCACGTTGTAAGCTGTCCTTCCACCCGTTGCTGAGGTGGTCTGCCCTGAGCATTCTCACGGATACCACTTCCTTACTCTCTTGCCTACTATAATGGGTGCAATCTTCAGGACAAGGTCTTCTTGACAATGCATCTGCGTTGCCGTGAGATTTCCCGCTGCAGAGTCTGATAGTAAAGTTGTATTCCTGCTGCTGCTGGGCGGTGCTGTTAGCCGCACTTCCTTTCTGAGACCGTTCACCTTCCCCTCCTAGAGTGTGCTTAGGGCATCTGGACCGAAGATAGCCCCTTTCCCCACAGCCATAGCACCTAGGGCTGTATCCTTTATTGTGGTCGCGAACCGTAACTGCTGCAACCTCCCTGACGCGATGGGAACGATGATCCTGCCGCACGGCTTCCACCTCCAGTGCATGGGCCAAGGCGTCCTTAAGCGTCTCGTGGTGCCCGAGCCTCACAGCAGCTCTGACTTCCAGGTCGCGGATGCCGTCGATGAATGTCTGCACCAGGTTCCCTTCAATGAGCGCAGGTACAGACTGGTATGCTTTTCGAACCATCTTCTCCACCTCAAGGGCCCACTGCTGCAGGTTTTCGTTGCTGCTTTGCCCGCGATCTTTAAGCTGCGCGCGAAAGACGTGTTCCAGGTGAGCGTCACCATATCTCGCCTCCAATGCCTCAAGGAGCTGCTCGTAGGTCACTTTTTTACCGAGAACTTCCAACATGGTTAAGGCTTGGTCGCGCAGGCCTAAGGTGAGTGCAGTCATGGCCTGGCTTTTATTCCAGCCGTTTGCCTCCATGACGGCCTCGAACTGGATTTTGTAGGCCGACCAGGAAGAAGTCCCGTCGAACGGTGGTATCTTGAACCCACGTAGCGAAGGTGTAATAGCTACTGCGGGGGCTAAAATTCCATCTCCAAGTTTGTGTTCATCCAGCGTTTTCTTAACTTGGTTGATTTGGGTCTCAGCTTCCGACAGGCGGTTATGATGTTGAGCAACCTTATCCTTCACCTCCCTTATCTTTTTCCCGAAGGTAGCGTGAAGGTCCTTCATGAGAAGCATCTGCTCTTCCCTATCGCGTTTGAGCTGCTCTTCTAAGCGACGGGCCTGTTCCTCCTGTCGGCGGGCCTGTTCCTCCTGCTGCTCTTTCAACTGACTGGCCTGTTCCTCCTGTCCGCGCTTCAGCTGCTCTTCGAACCGACGAGCCTGTTTCTCCTGTCGGCGGGCCTGCTCCTGCAGCATCACCATCAGGGCGCCTAAATCAGGTGCTGCAGATGCAGGAGCTACTGACGGACCGGCCTCCGTTGCCGGCCGCTGGCCCTCCGACGTCTGCGGCGTTGCGCCACCAAATCTTCGTTGGTCCGTTTCCTACTGGCGTTGACTTTGGGTACGGACACCCTCCGTTTCCTCCTTAGGTAAAATCGGCATTATTTTATCCCACTTCTGACACCAATTGTTACGAGCTTGAGGTTCGTGACAATAAAAATTGCCGATAAAATTACCTAAATTAACAGTTTAATTTACTTTACACAAATTAAAGTTAAAAACACTAATAATTAAACACACTAATTCACTTTATTCCGCTCCGAAGCTTCGCTCGTATCGCCAATTCAATACTACCTCGATCGCATCTTGCAGCGCCTATTTATATAAATTAGCAAAATATCCAGAATGTTCAAGTAAACACGCGCAAGGTACCGAGAGTTCGAGTTTTAAACTTCAAGAAGTTTAGTTCTTCGGTTCGAGACTAGATGGCGCTAGTGCCGCCGATTTGAGCGCGTAAGAGTATATATATATATATATATATATATATATATATATATATATATATATATATATATATATATATATATATATATATATATATATATACAACGTGTCCCAAAATTCAACGATAAGCCGACACCGGAGGATAGACCTGCCCCGGACTAATCGGGAAAAAAAAGAAAAAAAATATATCCCAATTATATTTTAAGTTATATAAAAAAAATGAAATTCTTCAGAAATTGAGACCGTTTATGATATTTTTCACTACCATGACCACAATTTTTTTAATATTTTTGTTTCTTTTTTTTATAGGCAACCTGAATAGCACTGCTATCTACCACAATTCTTAAAAAATCCAGAATAACTCTTGTTTTATCACGAAAATTAATGAAACTTATTTTATTCCCTAAATTTTTTGAAGACTTTTACTTTTAACCAAATTTAACTTATCGTGGTGTAAAAAAAAAGTATGAACACTAGTATGGCAAGTTTTTTTAAAAATTGACGCAACTCACCAACATTCCAAAATGGTATAATACTCTAGGAAAACAAGTTATAAAAAAATATAGGTCTATTATTTCTTAACAGGGGCCGAATTCCTTAAATTGTAATTGTCAGTAATCACTTTTACTACATGCCCAAAATGGGTTCTTGTTACAATTACTAGGAATTTTAATGGGGCATGCATACCTTAGATGTTAGAGAGAGATAGATAGATAGAGATATTTACGTTAAGAAGAGACAACAACGGGGCAGGTAGAGAAGCTGTTATTATTCTCAGCAAGTCAGTTCAGCACGCTCTGCTCCTTTGTTTACTCTGCACCGTTCCCAATTCAACTTACGTGGCTCTCGTACATACTATTTGACTATACTATAGACTTTTGGCTTGGCTTTTTGGACTGGAATCTACCTGCAAACTTAACTGGCCTGGCATTATTTGGACTTTTCGGGATTCCTGTAGCTTCTTCTATGGCACGTACCGAAGTAGTCGAATCATTTTCTATCTCATTGAGAACTTCTTCATCACGATCCAATCTAGGTCTTCCAGCGCTTCTCCTATTGGATGGCATACGAACCTCCGAAAACGCTTGATGCATATTAATAAACACTCGATAATCAGGATATCTTTGAGCATTTGGGTATCTTTTTCGATACAGTCTGCTAGCAGCGTTAGCATTACATCGGCATTCTCCATAGATTAAATGCATTTTAGCGTATTCCTGTGGTGTGTACGGTTGCGGCATGTGAAACGGTCCAAAATTCGCCAGAACTCTAAATCATAAAACACACAATCGTAGTCCAAGATAATGCCAGGTCAGTTCAGTTTGCAGATCACTTCCAGTCCAAATAATGCCAGGCCAGTTAAGTTTGCAGGTAGATTCCAGTCCAAAAAGCCAAGCCAAAAGTCGATAGTATGTACGAGAGCCACGTAAGATAAATTGGGAACGGTGCGCAGTAAACAAAGGAGTAGAGCGTACTGAACCGACTAGCTGAGAATAATAACAGCCTCTCTACCTGCCCTGTTGTTGTCTCTTTTTAACGTAAATATCTCTATCTATCTATCTCTCTCTAACATCTAAGGTATGCATGCCCCATTAAAATTCCTAGAAATTGTAACAAGAACCCATTTTGGGCATGTAGTAAAAGTGATTACTGACAAGTACAATTTAAGGAATTCGGCCCCTGTTAAGAAATAATAGACCTATATTTTTTTATAACTTGTTTTCCTAGAGTATTATACCATTTTGGAATGTTGGTTAGTTGCGTCAATTTTTAAAAAAACTTGCCATACTAGTGTTCATACTTTTTTTTTACACCACGATAAGTTAAATTTGGTTAAAAGTAAAAGTCTTCAAAAAATTTAGGGAATAAAATAAGTTTCATTAATTTTCGTGATAAAACAAGAGTTATTCTGGATTTTTTAAGAATTGTGGTAGATAGCAGTGCTATTCAGGTTGCCTATAAAAAAAAGAAACAAAAATATTAAAAAAATTGTGGTCATGGTAGTGAAAAATATCATAAACGGTCTCAATTTCTGAAGAATTTCATTTTTTTTATATAACTTAAAATATAATTGGGATATATTTTTTTTTCTTTTTTTCCCCGATTAGTCCGAGGCAGGTCTATCCTCCGGTGTCGGCTTATCGTTGAATTTTGGGACACGTTGTATATATATATAATATGCGATTTACCAATATTGACCTAAATATTGTGACGAGCTGGAGGCTCGTGACAATTAAAACTGCCGATTGAATTACCAAAATTTACACTTTTACTACCGGACACCAATTAAAACTTAAAAGACACTAATAATTAATCACACTGATACACTTTATTTCGCTCCGAAGTTTCGCTTGACTCGCCAAATTCAATACTGCCCCGATCGCGGCTTGCAACGGCTTTAAATAAACCTTTTACACCGAAACATCCAGAATATTCCAGTAAATACGGGCGCCGACCGACCAGACGAAAATTCGAGTGTGGGGCTGCTAGAAAGCATAATTCTTCTGTTCGATACTAGATGTAGCTGTTGGTCGAAAGTTCAAGTTTGGCATTTTCAGGGAAACCCTCCTCGCTCTGGTCCCCGACACGAGATGGCGCTAGTGCCAGGTACCTGACGTCAACTTAGGCACGCAACAACCCCCTAAGACATGCTCGTCCCGAGCATTATCGGCCCCATAATAACGTGCCAGGCGATCCACATGGACGATCTTAGGAGTCCCTCTTGCGGCTTTCTGTGTCCGGTAGGTTACATCCTTGATCCTGGTACAATCCGGTAGGGGCCGTCCCATTAAGCTTGAAGCTTAGGAGATTTCCCTTTGCTGCGGACTGGATTGTGCAACCACACTAGCGAACCTTCGTCGAACCCTTTGTTGTTCATTTTGCGGTCATACCGGGTTTTCATCTTTTCGGACATTTACTGGCCCGATTATCTGACGTGCTCATAAATGTCATTAATTTTGTTCCGCAAATCATTTGCATAATCGGTTATACTGCGTCGGGGCATCAGGTGGTAACCCGGTGATCAGGTCTGCAGGCAGCCGTGATTCTCTTTCAAAGTTTGCGAAAGCTGGTATCACTGATGTACTTTCGTTAACAGCGCTTCGATATAACAACAAAAACCGTTGTATGTGCTTGTCCCAATCTCGTTGCCGATTGTCTACAACTTTTGCTAGGTACCTCTCCAATGTCTTATTAAATCGTTCTACCATACCATCAGATTGCGGGTGATAAGAAGTCGTTCTTATTTTATGAGTACCCATATCTCGGCAAGTTTCCTGGAATATTTGAGACTCAAAATTCCTTCCTTGATCGCTGTGACTCCAAAACGACAGAAGACTTCATGATCTAGTTTATCTGCAACTGTTGAAGCTTCTTGATTTGGAATGGCGAAGACTTCTGGCCACTTAGTGAAGTAATCCATCACAATCACGAAATACTTGTTACCGCTTTCACTCTCCGGAAACGGCCCCACCACGTCAATGGCTATTCTCTCCCATGGTGCACCAACATTGTACAACTTCAATGCACCTCTACTACGAGTCTGAGGTCCCTTTACAGCCGTACAACTTGTACATTTGCGACACCAGTCTTCGACATCGTTTTGACAGTGGACCCAGTAAAACCGTTCCCGGATCTTCAGTAGAGTTCGTTTAACTCCCAGATGGCCTCCTGAACAATCATTATGGTACAGCTCTAGAACATCCGGTACTTTAGCTTTTGGGACAACTATTTGCAAATGACAGGTATCTCTCCGAACATTTTCCTATTTACGGCACAGAACTCCATCCAGAAGCAGCAAGCTGTCCCATTGGGCCAAATAGCATTTAGGGGTTGAGCTCATCGCTGAGACGTCGCTCCACTTGGGCTTGTCGTTCAGACGGCGGTAGTCCACCCAGAACCGCATGCTGCCGTCCTTCTTCTTTACCAGCACCACGGGTGAACACCATGGATTAGATGAAGGTTCAATAACACCATCCTTCACCATTCCCTCAATCATGGTTTCCACTTCCTTTTCACGTGCTACCGGCAATCTTCTTGGCCGCTTACGGATAGGCAATTCTTTTGTACTAGGCCAGTCTTTCCTATGTCAGCATCTTTTGATGAGAATACATCGGCATACTTGAGTAACAACTTCTTTGCCTTTCCGTTTCATTCGGAGAGAGAACGCTGCGACAGTCTTCCAAAAGTGTTGTCACTCTCATTTGTGCATCCTTGCTAGGGGTCCCACTCGATAAATATTGGCACCGACGTAAACAATCCACTTCCTCACAAGTACCAACCAGTGTGCCTTTTTCTATAATCTGTTCCTGGTCACAAAGGTTCAGCAAACGTACCCCTGAGATGTTAGTGGTTCTGACCAAGGTTCGAGATACTTTCCATGGAAGGTCATTGTTTACCCTTTTCACAAGTACACAACGGTGAGCTCACCCAGCGTTTCGAGGAAGACTAACCAGCACAATCGTTTCCGATCTCGGCGGAAGAACAATCTACTTAATGCTGTACACGTTCCATGGTAACGCACCCTCTATAAAAAAGTTCCTCCTGTCCACATTTCAAAACACCTTGCTTAACGTCGATCTCACAACAATTATTCCTCATAAAGTCTAGACCCAGGATGCAGTCGTCCATTATATCAGCCACGATGACATTATGCAGGTAGATCACGTTGCCTAGCTTCAACTCCATCTACTTCTCTCCACGGACGGGTATACGCTGACCCGTGGCTGTTACCAAATTAATGCGTTCTCGGTTATATGCGGAGTCCCCAAGGAACTGACTTATAAGTTAGGAACTAACAACCGTACGAGAGGCTCCAGTGTCTATGGTCAGTTTACACGGCATTCCGTTGACCTCGCCCTTGATGATTAGACTGTTCCCATCATGGGTTTGTTAGATCGAGATCCCTGGGGCTCTTTTAACATCAGCCAGCACCCGCCCCGCAGTTCTGGCTTTTACTCGTTTCCCTGCTGCTGCTGGGCGGTGCTGTTGGCCACACTACCCTCCTGAGATCGTTCACCTTCCCTTTCTAGGGTTCGCTTAGGGCAGCTGGATCGAAGATGGCCCCTTTCCCCACAGCAATAGCACCTAGGGCTGTATTCTTTGTTGCGGTCGCGAACTGTAGCTGCTGCAACCTCCCTGACGCGATGGGAACGATGATCCTGTCGCACGGCTTCCACCTCCAGTGCATGGGCCAAGGCGTCCCTAAGCGTTTCGTGATGCCCCAGCCTCACAGCAGCTCTGACTTCAAGGTCGCGGATGCCGTCGATGAATGTCTGCACCAGGTTCCCTTAAATGAGCGCAGGTACAGACCGGTATGCTTTTCGCACCAGCTTCTCCACCTCTAGAGCCCACTGCTGCAGGTTTTCATTGATGCGCTGCACGCGATCTTTAAGCTGCGCACGAAAGACGTGTTCCAGGTGAGCGTCGCCATATCTCGCCTTCAATGCCTCAAGGAGCTGCTCATAAGTCACTTCCTCACCGAGAGCTTCCAGAACAGTTTGCCTGATGGCGCAGGCCTAGTGTGAGAGCAGTCATGGCCTGATTTTTATTCCAGCCGTTCGCCTTCATCACGGCTTCAAACTGGATTTTGTAAGCTGACCAGGAAGAAGTCCCGTCGAACGGTGGCACTTTGAACCCACGTAGCGAAGGTGTTGTAGCTACTACGGGAGCTGTAATTCCATACCCAGTTTGAGGTCATCCAGCGTTTTCTTCACGTCAGCCATCACGTTATCAACCCGATTGTTCACTTGGTTGATTCGGGTTTCAGCTTTCTCGATTCGGGTTTCCGCTTTCGCGATTTCGGTTTCAGCTTCTGACAGACGGTTGTCATGCTGAGCAACCCTATCCTTCACCTCCTTGATCTCCTTCCCGAAGGTAGCGTGAAGGTCCTCTTGTCCGCAGCGCAGCTGCTCTTCCAAACGACGGACCTGTTCCTCTTGTCCGCCCCGCAGCTACTCTTTCAACTGACGGACCTGTTCCTCCTGTCGGCGAGCCTGTTCCTCCTGCTGTTCTTTCAACCAACAGGCCTGCTCCTCTTGTCGGCGAGCCTGCTCCGGTAGCGTCACCATCAGAGAACCTAAGTCAGGTGCTGCAGATGTAGGAGCTACTGACGGGCCTGCAGCCGGCGGCTGGCCCTCCGACGTCTGCGGCGTTGCACCACCAAATCTTCTTTGGTCCGTCTCCTGCTGGCGTTGACTACGGGTACGGACACCCTCCGTTTCCTCCTTAGGTGAAATCGGCATAATTTTATCCCACTTCTGACACCAATTGTTACGAGCTTGAGGTTCGTGACAATTAAAACTGCCGATTGAATTACCAAAATTTACACTTTTATTACCGAACACCAATTAAAACTTAAAAGACACTAATAATTAATCACACTGATTCACTTTATTTCTAATTTATTGTGGTTACCACGCGCGCGCTCGAGCTGACGCGTGCCATACGTTGAAAAAATTATTTTTCTCTTAAATATTTTAATATAAATATTTAGGCATTTTTGATATTTATTTTTGAATTTTTATTCTAGTATTCCATACCATACGAGTGCTTTAATAACAATAGGAATGTCAACTTTTCATTCTATACTGTTCCTAAGGATACCGATAAGTAAAATATCGCGATATAAAAAAAAATTGCGGGTAGGAGTTGATTAAGTTAGACATATTTTAATACACTGAAATCTTTAATTTGTATAATATTATATCTAGGGACGTTTGAATATAAATTTAATGTTCATGTGATATATAAACTCCTGCCAGTCAAGTCTGAAATACATTTAGAATAACTTGAACTCTTTAGCACATTCACTTCACTACCACATTGTTATAACCTTAAAAACAAATGGAGTCAATTAAGAAATCTGTTGCGGACCTCACTGAACATTTCAACTTAAGGATGGCCGAGTTCCAAAAAGATCTCAAGAGTTCAATTCCAGCAACAAGCCCCACTTCAAATATTAATCACCAATTTCATTCATTCCGGTGCTTTGTTTTAACTGCTTTAGAAAATTTGCAACTGCAAGTTGAACTATTAGCTCAACAAAATGATAACATGGAGATGAGATCTCGAAGAAAAATCCTGCTTGTTCATGGTATAGCCGAAGACAAGAAAGAGAACACATCCTCTAGTGTTGTCAAGGTTCTATCCGACCACTTGAAAGTCCCTGGTATTACCACTGATTCGATAGGCCGGTCACATCGTCTTGGTCAACCTGGCACTGATAAACCCCGGGCTGTGCTTGTAGAATTTAGAGACTATGGGACAAAAGAGAAGATATGGCTTGCAAAGAAAAATTTGAAAGGCACTGGGATTACATTGTCCGAATTTCTTACAAAGGGTCGCCATACTACATTCCAAGCGCCGCGCCAACGTTTCGGAGTTTCAATGTGCTGGGCGAGGGATGGCATCATCTTCGTACTAGGGCCTGATCAAGTACGCCATCGTATCCATTCTAGGCTTGATCTTGATTCTATTTCGACCTCTGAATCGGTGACTCAAGCCACATCTGCTGCAACCTCGGTTCCAAGTGTGTTGAAAGACTCCAGGTCTGCTCAAGTAAGAACCAAGAGAATTGGTAAAAAATGAATCCTTTTTTGGAGCTGGTTAAATCTGTTGTATCTTGTGCGACTACCGTATTTCTGGTTTGTTTACATTCTTTTATTGTAAAAATTTTTAAATTATTTTTATTAATATATATTACCATTTTTCTTTTATATATACGATGTGAGGTAGTTAATATAAAAAAACCATTTCAATGTAAACAAACGATAAGTGAATTGACATGACATTGGGTGCGTTTGGCAGAAAAAAGCGCTAGCAAGCGCTTGTAAACAAAATGGCGATCGTAAGCGGTAAGCGCTGTCAAATCGTAAGTAGCTATTTTCCTCCAGGACACGATGTTAGTTTTAAGCGGGGAACCTAACCTAATTTAAATATATGTTTGTAAAGTATTCATATTAAAAACTTACCAATCATGATTTTTAATAACATGCATATGTTTATTCATCTCATTATATTACTTAATATTGCACAAAACAACTTATAAACTCTACTTCAAAACAAACAAATTAAATAAGCAAAATGGCGGATTGTGTCAGCGCTACTGAAATAGCAATCGTGTCCTGGCCGAAAACTATTTTAGCGCTTGTAAGCGCTTGCTAGCGCTTTTTTCTGCCAAACGCGCCCATTGGATAACAGTTGCACATTTTTATTTCTTTCTTCGGCGTAGGCAAAGGTCTCATTGTCATACAGCCGCACCTTATGGAATTTTTGACTTCTTTTCTTATCACAAAGCAACATTTCTATAACAATTCTCTTTGTGCTTATTACATATTTTTATTTGTAAAATGCTATTTGTTTACAGTTTTTGATAATTTTGTTTTGTTTAAAAATTGTCTCTTTTTTATTTCAGTTATTCTGAAACACCTATTATTATTATTATTATTTTTGATTCATCTCTTTCAGACTGCTGGCGGGATAGAGATCTGTTTAGGTACTTACTTATATATTTAATTTAACGATTTAGTTTTATATTTATATATCTTATATATTATATATTTTATTTCATTTTACTATGTTGTTAGATAATTATGATGTAGGTAATGATTCTGACGATTTCCTGTCTTTGTCGTCAAATGATAATGCATCTAGTGAACTCAGCTTCCACAGTACAACATCTTCAATTCCGATAAATGTAGCACTTAATTCATATTTCTCAGATTCCCTGAAAAACTTTAATGTAATTCATATAAACGCCCAAAGCATTCCGGCTCATTATCCCGACATGCTTGCGTCCTTTGAATCCCATAACATTCACGCCATTCTAGTCTCTGAATCTTGGTTGAAACCATGCTTGCCATCCACTTCTTATTCATTACCAGGATTCCATCTTATTCGCAACGACCGTATTGGAAGGGGGGGGGGGGTGGAGGTGTGGCAATCTATCTCCGTTCTTATTTACCTTTTGTGGTAGTAAGCTTGTCCCCCTAACCATCTCCTTCTAATGGGGCTGAGCATCTCTTCGTTGAAGTAACCCTATCCAATACGAAAGTTCTTCTTGGCGTTTGTTACAGTCCTTCTCTTCATATTGACTATTTCTCTTCTTTCGAATATTTATTAGAAAAATTAATCCCATTATATACTCACACTATAATCATGGGTGACTTTAACACATGCCTACTCAAGGGTGACCATCGGTGTGAAAAGCTAAAATCATTAACCGAGGCATGTAATCGACATATATTACCACAATCTGCTACGCATAAAATGCCTGACTGTACTCCATCACTACTTGACTTAATTATTGTATCCTCTCCAGATTTTGCCCTGAAGCATGACCAGCATGCCGCTGATCTCTTCTCTCATCATGATCTCTTGTTTCTTACATACAAAGTCCGTCCTCCTAAAGCAAAATCGACAATCCTTTTGCAACGTAATTTTGATGGAATGGACAAAGAACGTCTTCTGGAAGATGCTAGTCGCATGGACTGGTCAGCTGTTAAAAATGCTTCAACAGTTGACTTGAAAGTCGAGTTATTTAACTCCTTTCTTATCCAACTTTATGACATCCATGCCCCAGTAAAACCAATAAAAATGAAACATTTACCTGGACCTTGGTTAACTGATAGTCTAAAAAAACTTATTATAAAAAAAGGATTTGCTAAAAGTAAGTTGAAAGCTGATAAATCTGAAGAAAACTTACGATTTTATGATAAAGTACGGAATCGCTGCAATACATTGTGTAGGGATGCACAAAGACGCCATATTCATAAATCCGTCGAAAACGGCGACGCAGCCAAAGTTTGGAAGTTTCTTCAGTCTCTTGGAGTTGGTAAAACATCCAATAATTCTCCTCATCGTAATGTTGATGTTGATTTCCTTAACAAATATTTCACCTGTTCTAGCACATTAGACAGCTCAGATAAAGACCGGACTCTGAGTATTCTTTCTTCAATACCAACTCCTGATTTTCCACCGTTTAATTTCTCTCCTTTCACTGATAGCGATGTTAAAAAGAACATTTTGTCCATCTCGTCCAATGCCGTGGGTGATGACAATGTTAGTCGTAACATGATCTTACCTATCCTAGAATTTGTTACTCCTATCCTCACCCATATCTTGAATAAATCCATCTCCTCTTCAAAATTTCCTGATGTTTGGAAAAGTGCACTTGTAACGCCTCTCCCAAAAAAGCCCATGCTTTGCATTTTTCCGACTTTCGTCCTATCTCAATTCTCCCGTTTTTATCCAAACTCCTGGAGAAACTAGTTTTCTTTCAGTTAAATCTCCTAACCTAAATAGAAATTGTATCCTGGATCCTCTCCAATCTGGTTTCCGATCGGGTCATAGTACGACAACAGCGTTGGATAAAGTTACCGATGACATTCGACGAGGTATGGATAACAAACAACTCACTGTGTTGGTATTGCTTGATTTTAGCAATGCGTTTAACACTGTTGATTTTGACATCTTATTAGTGTGTTACGTTCTATTAACATATCTCCTCCGGTGATTGGCTGGTCATAGTTACCTTTACGGCCGACGGCAGCATATTCGCATTGAGGATGAGTTCTCATCTCGGTGCGAGTTACGGGCTGGCGTGCCTCAAGGTGGTGTGCTGTCTCCTTTACTTTTTGCTATATTCATTAATTCTATCTCTCAAAATATTACTTCTCTCTATCACATGTATGCAGACGATCTCCAAATCTACACTCAGTCAACTCTGTTAAATCTGCCTTCTGCTGTTGCCACCATCAACAATGACTTAGCGGCGATAAACCAGTGGAGTCAGCGTTATGGTCTAAAAATTAATCCGTTCAAGTCCCAGGCTATAGTTATTGGTGGTAGAGGGATGATCTCCAGAGTTGACTGGAACAACCTACCCTCGGTGACATTAAATTACGTTCATACCCTACAGAAAATCTGTAAAAAATCTGGGGATATATCTAGATTCTACCTTGTCGTGGTCGCAGCAGTTAAAACAAGTGAGTAAAAAGGTGTTTGCTACTATGGGTTTACTTCGTCGTTTACGTTCTTTTCTCCCCATTCCCACTAAGATTATGTTAGCACAATCCTTACTTCTCTCTATTCTCGATTATGCGGACGCAAGTTATCTCGATTTAACTGAAGACCAACTGAACAAACTTGAGCGAATTCAAAATATTGCAATTAGGTTCATATTTGGTTTGCGCAAATATGATCATGTATCCGAATATCGTTTACAGCTCAAGTGGTTACCCATTCGCTTTCGACGGAATCTGCAAACTGTATCTCTTTTGTACTGTGTGTTGTTCAATCCTTTGACTCCAAGCTACTTGAAGGAAAACTTTAAGTTTCTTGGTCATGATCGACCTGATAGAGTTCTTCGGTCAGCCGGCGAACTAAATCTAGAACCATGTTCATTTCGAACAAAATTTATGAAATATTCTTTTACGAGCCAAGCCATAAGGTTATGGAATGAACTCCGACTTCAAATTCGACGTGCGCAAACTTTGGAAAGTTTCAAAAGTGACGTCAAGAACCATTACCTAACAGTTTGTGGTTATTTATAACCAATTCTAGCAACAGATAGTTATTCTGTGTTTTTCTTTTCCTCTTTGTTTTGTATTTATTTATTTATTATCTATGTGTTACGCGCTCAAGTCGACGGCACTAGCGCCATCTAGTCTCGAACCGAAGAACTAAACTTCTTGAAGTCGAAACACGAACTCTCGGTTCCATGCGCGTGTTTACTTGAATATTCTGGATATTTCGCTGCTAATTTATATAAATAGGCGCTGCAAGATGCGATCGGGGAAGTATTGGAGTTAGCGAGACAAGGGAAGCTTCGGAGCGGAATAAAGTGAATCAGTGTGATTAATTATTAGTGTTTTTAACTTTAATTAGTGTAAAGTCAATTTTTATTGTCACGAACCTCAAGCTCGTAACAATTGGTGTCAGAAGTGGGATAAAATCATGCGCTTTTACCTAAGGAGGAAACGGAGGGTGTCCGTACCCGAAGTCAACGCCAGCAGGAGACGGACCAACGAAGATTTGGTGGTGCAACGCCGCAGACGTCGGAGGGTCAGCCACCGACTGCAGGCCCGTCTGTAGCTCCTACATCTGCAGCACCTGACTTAGGTGCTCTGATGGTGATGCTGCAAGGGCAGGCTCGCTGACAGGAGGAACAGGTCCGTCGGTTGGAAAAGCAGCTGGGGGGGTGGACAGGATGAACAGGTTCGCCGATAGGAGGAACAAGTTCGCCGACAGGAGGAACAGGTCCGTCGATTGGAAGAGCAGCTGCGGGGCGGACAAGAGGAACAGGTCCATCGTTTGGAAGAGCAGATGCTCCTCATGAAGGATCTTCACGCTACCTTCGGGAAGGAGATCAAGGAGGTGAAGGATAGGGTTGCTCAGCATGACAACCGCCTGTCAGCAGCTGAAACCCAAATCGCGAAAGCTGAAACCCGAATCGAGAAAGTTGAAACCCGAATCGACCAAGTAAATAATCGGGTTAACAACGTAATGGCTGACATGAAGAAATCACTGGACGAACTCAAACTTGGAGATGGAGCTACAGCTCCTGTAGTAGCTACAACACCTTCGCTACGTGGGTTCAAGGTGCCACCGTTCGACGGTACCACTTCCTGGTCAGCCTACAAAATCCAGTTCGAGGCTGTTATGAAGGCGAACGGCTGGAATAAAAGTCAGGCCATGACTGCTCTCACACTAGGCCTGCGCGACCAGGCCTTAACAGTTCTGGAAGCTCTCGGTGAGGAAGTGACTTATGAGCAACTCCTTGAGGCATTGGAGGCGAGATATGGCGACGCTCACCTGGAACACGTCTTTCGTGCGCAGCTTAAAGATCGCGTGCAGCGCATCAACGAAAACCTGCAGCAGTGGGCTCTAGAGGTGGAGAAGCTGGTGCGAAAATCATACCGGTCTGTACCTGCGCTCATTGAAGGGAACCTGGTGCAGACATTCATCGACGGCATCCGCGACCTGGAAGTCAGAGCTGCTGTGAGGCTCGGTGCCCGACGAGATGCTTAAGGACGCCTTGGCCCATGCACTAGAGGTGGAAGCCGTGCGGCAGGATCATCGTTCCCATCGCGTCAGGGAGGTTGCAGCAGCTACAGTTCGCGACCGCAACAAAGGATACAGCCCTAGGTGCTATAGCTATGGGAAAAGGGGCCATCTTCAATCCAGCTGCCCTAAGCGAACCCTAGAAAGGGAAGGTGAACGATCTCAGAAGGGAAGGACGGCTAACATCACCACCCAGCAGCAGCCGGGATACGACTTTACTATCAGACGTCGCAGCGGGAAATCTCGTGGCAACGCAGATGCACTGTCAAGAAGACCTTGTCGTGAAGATTGGAAACAGTGTACTAAGCAAAAGAGCAAGGAAGTAGTATCCGTGAGGATGCTCAGGACAGACCACCTCAGCAACGGGTGGAAGGACAGCCTACGACATGCACAGCGGGAAGATCCGGACATCAAGCCGATTCTGGGATGGATGAAGGCCCGTGCTACCAAGCCTAAGTGGAGGGACGTCTCAGCGATGAGTTCAACCACGAAAAGCTATTGGGCCCAATGGGGCAGCTTGCTGATTCAGGATGGAGTCCTGTGCCGTAAATGGGACAATGGTCGAGGAGACAGCTGTCGTTTGCAAATGGTTGTCCCTAAAGCTAAAGTGCCGAATGTTCTACAGCTGTGCCATAATGGTCGTTCAAGAGTCCATCTTGGAGTTAAACGAACTCTACTGAAGGTCCGAGAACAGTTTTACTGGGTCCATTATCGTGACGATGTCGAAGATTGGTGTCGTACATGTACAAGTTGTGCGGCTGTGAGGGGACCTCAGACACGGAGTAGAGGAGCATCGAAATTGCACAATGTTGGTGCACCACGGGATAGGACATCCCTTGACATTGCGGAGCCGTTACAGAAAAGCGCAAGGGGGACTCCTAAGATCGTCTATGTGGATCGCTTGGCGCGTTATTATGGGTCCGATAATGCTCGGGACGAGCATGTCTTAGGAGGAGGCAGTGTTACGCGCTCAAGTCGACGGCACTAGCGTCATCTAGTCTCGAACCGAAGAACTAAACTTCTTGAAGTCGAAACACGAACTCTCGGTACCTTGCGCGTGTTTACTTGAATATTCTGGATATTTCGCTGCTAATTTATATAGATAGGCGCTGCAAGATGCGATCGGGGAAGTATTGCAGTTGGCGAGACAAGCGAAGCTTCAGAGCGGAATAAAGTGAATCAGTGTGATTAATTATTAGTGTTTTTAACTTTAATTAGTGTAAAGTGAATTAAAGTGTTAATTTAGGTAATTCTATCGGCAATTTTTATTGTCACGAAACTCAAGCTCGTAACATATATATATATATATATATATATATATATATATATATATATACCTATTTATTAATATTATGTATATTTATTTTATTATTATTTTTTATGTACTGTTGTGATATTTTAACAAAATATAGTTTAGTTTATTTAGATATTAGAATGTAAGTGTAACATAAAACGCACCACCTCCTACTGTTCTTTATTCCAGTTTCTCCTTTGCCCAAAGGTTGTCTGGAAGAGATCGCTCTTTAGCGATAAGACCGCCTTATTGTACTTACGTATATATTAAGTTTTCTCTGTAATGTATTTATTCGTTGTATATGTGTGGTGTACAATAAAGTATATACTACTACTACCTCTAATACAAACTTGTCCTATACGTAAAACGAGAACTCGACAACGTACATGTCTAGAGGCTACGGGATCCACTTATTGTCAGGTGAACTGTGTGCTCATTTGCCACCTATTTGAGTGAGATCATGTCCAGCTTTGAACTTTCAAGGTCACAAGGTCAAGCTCAACTGACAAAGCTTCTGCTAGAATTGGTTCACGACGGTCGAATAGTGGATTTGAACCTATGATATTTTAGTTTTGCAATCCATACTTTTAACCTATTGGTTTAGAAATATATTTAATTCAAAACTTATTAAAAACGACAACCGTTCGATCTTAGCAGCAATTTACCAAGAACGTTAACATTTTATTTTGATATTGATTGAACCGAGCAGTGTGTCTTGCGTTGTCGTGATGCAGCAGTGGCCTAGAGCGATTGACCGATCTCGGTTGTTTATCAGCTAGTCTTCCTTCATGGTTTGCAATTGCTGACAATAAATATTTGCCGTAATCGTTTGGGCAGATTTTAGAAAGCTGCAGTGAACGACACCGGCGCTAGTCTACTAAACACTCACAAGTAAATTTTCTAGGCCAGGATTTTTCTGGGTCTCCAGTGTTCAGCCATTGCAACGAGCGCTTCCGATTATCGTACAGTAGCCACTTTTCATCACAAGTAATGATTCGATTTAAAATCCCTTCATTTTTGTGTCGGTTGAGCAAAGTAGCATAGCAGTCGACGCGTGTTTGCAAGTCCGATTCACTCAATTCATGAGGTACCCAGTTATTTTACTTTCCCGATTTGTTTCAAGTAGATTAATACGGCTTTATCAAGTACCCCGAAACCTGCAGCTATCTCTGAAGTACTTTGTGATGAGTCCGCTTCCACAATAGCCTTTAATTCTTTATTTTTCACTTTGGTCTCAGGCCGTCTACGGAGTTGGTTCTGAAGGTCGAAAGGACAATGTCCAAAATCGCCCTGTGCAATAAAAACATCAGACATACACGATAATTAATTACAATGTCGAGGATAGACATTTACAGAACTAATATAATACGCCTACGTTGTCAGCACTGTTCTAAAAATTAATTTCATGTCTTGAGATTGGTAGAGCTAGGTAGTTTGGCGCCCTTTAATACATTTACTTTTACTAAGCGAGTTTATATTCTCTTTGTTAAGCAAATGCAATGAAAAGTGTATTTTGTGTAAATTGCGGCTCTGTTAGTGGTTTTATGTTGTTGAAAGACGTTACTAAAATTGTGAAATGTAACACGATATTGTTTTTCAGTTTCTTAAGAATCACACCAAACCATAGTAGTGGTAGTTCTATTATAACCTCAAAATCTGACACTTTTTTTGAAATATATCTTTTCTGCAGCTAGTCCCGCTATAAAAATAAGATCATGTAGGACAATACAACACACAATTATCCGATGCTTTTGGTTCCAGGGTGAACAATGAATGTCCTTTAACAATATTTGCACAATTTCAATTGTGATTTCTTTAAACACATTTTTTTAACTAGTTTATGTAGTTAAAAGTTAGTAAATATTTTATGTTACATAGAATACAATACAATAGAATAATTATTATTAAATATAGATTATTACATAATACTTATTGAAAGTCATGCTTTATTTACTATACTCCGGCCGCTGAGTTATTACCGATTTGACACATGACGAATTGACAATACTAGTGAAGTGACTGAACCAGTAACCTTTTGGGAACAGTTTGTTTTTAAATATTCTAGTATAGTGTGTAATTAAATAAAATCAAAACAATAATAGTTAAAGACACAGGTTCTTTATTAGGTGGAGTATCCTTGATGGGCGTAGATAATTGGTCGAGGACATATCAAAATAAAACAAATTTGTAAACACTGTTACACATTTTAATGAATAGAGTAGGTACAAGATGTTTTAATAAATGACTACCTATCATTTATTAAAACAATTATTCAGACTCTGAACCTGATTTGCCAGAGCTGTCATCGCTATCAGTCACTTGTATGACAATTTCATTCTCTATAATGGTGTCTACTCTTATATCGCGTTCATAGTCTTCTGTTATTAGTTTTCGAGTCTTTTCGACGACCTTGACCCAATCTTCTTTCGTTATTTTGCTGCAAGCATCTTTTAATAGACCCATCATTTTATTAGTACTGAATGGCGGAGTCGTATTATTACGAACTGCGTAACCTGTAATGTAAACATTAAATAACGTTAATTTATTACATTAAATAAACGAAATGTTACACAATTACCTACATTTAAGGGACATGAGATATTTATTTCTGAGTTATGTATCTTTTTACTTATATGCTGAATATTGGATGTTATAATAGTACAAATTATTCATATTCATAACTTACGCGATAAAAAACAACACCTTTGATTTGTGCCCATATTAGCTCAATGGCATTGTACTGGCAGTGATAAGGCGGAATTCGAAGTACCCGATGTCCATGTGCTAGAGCTATCTCATCTACTTCATAACGGACTCTTGATGTTTTATTTTCGCGTACCAACTTTAGTCAGACTTTAGCATTTCGGCAGTAGTTTCAATTCCATTTTGGTGTAGCCATGCTACGAGATCAGCTTTCTTGTCGGCCTGAGTAGGCGCTTTATTCACTTGTTTCGAGTGATATGAAGCGTTGTCCATTATTATGATAGAAGGCTCTGGCAGGCTGGGTAATAATTGATTTTCGAACTAATTTGTAAAAGTGTCTGTATCCATCTCCTTGTGGTAATCGGAAGTACTTTTTGACGCGAAAGCCAGCAGTCCATTTTCAAAGAAACCACTTCCAGCAGAACCGGCGTGACAAATTATCAGTCGCGATCCTTTTCCAATAGGAACCTTTGAGGTTGATGCTTTTGTTTCGTCAGTCCAAGAGCGTTACACAGTGTGGTTCGCATTTAACCATGTTTCGTCAACAAAAACGACGTTGTCCCAAGACTCGATTGGCTGGCTTCTCTTAAAAACTCGCTCCTTTTAATTATTAAATCAAATCTTTCCATTAATATTTTCCTTTTATTCGTTTTTTTATATTCAAACCCAATTTGAACGCCGTTTTACCGCCTTTAAACAAGCCAGCTTCTTTTAAAGAGACCAAAAGCAAACGTCTAGTTGGAAACTCGTTCCTAGTATAATAACCATATATGTGGTTTCTTATTGCATCTGCATCAAAAACATCAACACCTGTCACGGGCTTTTGTCTTCGTTTTTTCTTAGGAGTGCGTAAAACATTATCTTCACTTCCAGAAGTACCAAATTTTTCTTTATTTATATTATATAGTGTTTTTGCACCAATTCCAAGAGCTTGTGAAACCCGATCTTTCACTTGAGTGACAGGAATCAAAGGGCCGCCATTTTGTGACTCACGCTCAAAGTAATCCTGTAGCTTTAGTACAAGCTCACGACATTGACTATTCAATGTTTTTCCTCGTTTCGGCATTTTCAACAAAATTACCAAACACAAACAAAATTAGTCCAATAAAGCGCAATGATAAACAGGAGAAAGCAGAGTCAAAAAACAACGGTAACACAAGAGAACGTAGTCTGTGCGCACGAGAGTACGGAAGACGACTAAACAGATTAAAATAGCGGTGGTAAGGGTGTTGCCAGAATAGTATCGCCAATTACTTAAAAAAATACACCTATAACATTGCTTAATTGAGGGAGAAAATTATATTTATTAAATGTTGTTTTATATATTATGAATGTTAAAAATTATACATAATCATTTTAATTGTATTTATTTTTAAATAATAGAAAACAGTCTCCTGCTTTGCTCTTCTACCTCACCACTATTCATTTAGACATATTTGAGCCATTTGTCGGATTAGTACTTACATAATTATTTTACTTCTACCTACTTTAATTAATATCTCGAATAACCGTTGCTACACATTTGTCACAATTAATCCAGAAATGTTACATAAGCAATTGTACTCAAGACTGGCAGAACCTATTTTTATTTTCATACAGCACACTACATATAACAAAAACTGATAAACCAAATTTATCCTTGACACAAAAGATTAAAAATAACTGTACTGTCAGCTCCTCACCTTCTCCCGCACCTCTAATCAAACATGATGCCCCTCGTAATCGCAACAAACTAATCGAAAACAAAATCTGTGACGGAGATCTCAAAGGTGCCGCTCGCCTTTTGTTCTCAAACGAGGTACTTTCACCAGATACCCCTGACACCCTTCAGGCCTTACGGTCAAAACATCCTCTAGCTCCAGTAAACCCATATTTTTTCGACCGACCAACAGTAGGGCAAGCATGCCTTCAAATTCAAAACAAAGATGTAACGGATGCCATTTTATCTTTTAAACCAGGTTCGGCTGCAGGTTTGGATGGAATCTCACCGCAACATTTGAAAGACTTAACATCGCATTCTGTGGGTGATGCGGGTGAGCAACTTGTAAATTCAATCACTAAATTAATTAACTTTATGTATTCCGGTAATGTCAATCCAGAAATTGTTCCAATTCTTTTCGGCGCGAACCTCATTGCTCTCACCAAAAAGGACGGAGGGGTGAGACCAATTGCTGTTGGATCAACACTACGACGCCTGGCCTCCAAAATTGCTGTTCGACACATTTTACAGAAATTAAATTCGGAATTTGAACCCGTACAGTTAGGCTTCGGTGTAAAAGGAGGGTGTGAGGCAGCCGTCCATGCCCTACGTTCTTTCCTAACATATGGACATCCTGACGTGTTGCTCAAAATTGATGTCAAAAATGCTTTCAATTCGGTAAATAGGGGGACCCTACTGACTGAAATAAATCAACATATACCCGAAATATACAATTATCTTCTTCTCAGTTACGCTGACCCAACAAAATTGTTATATCGATCTAATGAATTATCCTCGGAAGTAGGTTGTCAACAAGGTGATCCCCTTGGACCAGCAATTTTTAGTTTGGCTATAAATCCCATAATCAAAAGTTTAAATTCTAAATTCAATATTTGGTATCTGGATGACGGAACCTTAGGAGGTGATATGGAAACTGTATTTTCTGACCTTTTTTCAATCAAAAATAAATTTGAAGCCATTGGTTTGGAGCTTAACTTTAGCAAATGCGAACTTTTTATAAATAACTGCAACTTAAATTTAAATGACGTAAAACACAAATTTAATACTTTGGCACCAAATATTAAAATAGTTAACAGTAATTCCCTTTACCTTTTAGGTTCTCCAATTTTTAACGAATCTATTTCTGAATATATTAATAATTCAATTGCTAAATTTCAAAATTCTGCTGACCGTCTCCTTGAAATTAGTCCACATTATGCACTTTGCATTTTAAAATCTTGCCTTTTTGTCCCGAAATTTACGTATGTGCTCCGTTGCTGCTCCTTTTGGAATCACCCAGACCTTTTGACACAAGTGGACAACTTAATCAAAATAAGTTTAGAATCGATTCTTAATATACACATGAACGAACAATCTTGGACCCAAGCATCCCTACCCATCCGTTATGGTGGTTTAGGAATTCGCAAAATTTCCAGTGTCTCTTTACCAGCCTTCCTATCTTCTGTCCACAGTTCAGCAAATCTCATAAGTAAAATTTTAAGGGCATCCCCTTCAAACTTTGAGATTGCTGGCCTGGAAGAAGCTAGAAACGCTTTCTTAATTACATGCCCTGGTCAAAATTTTCAATTTCCTCTAAATTCACAGAGGAGCTGGGACGACATAAACTGCAAATTGACTTATGACAATCTTTTGAGCTTTAGTACAGGTTCGGCGCGTGCTAGGCTTTTGGCCGTGGGTACGCATGAGGCCGGCTACTGGCTTCACGCGTATCCTTCGTCAAATACAGGAACATTTCTTGAGCCTGACACGCTCCGAATCGCAACCTGTCTACGGCTTGGGGTTCCGGTCTGCGCTCCTCATAAATGTCCGTGTGGCAGTGACGTCGACAAGCTAGGATATCACGGGCTATCATGCCAAAAAAGTGCAGGTCGCTTCTCGAGACATGCAGCACTTAACGATATCATACGCCGGTCTCTTGCCACCGTCAACGTGCCAAGTCTACTTGAGCCGTCTGGTATTGCAAGAGACGATGGCAAGAGACCGGACGGTATGAGTTTGATTCCATGGAGGATGAGCCGGGTGCTGGTATGGGATGCAACCTGTTCAGACACGCTGGCCCCTTCCCATCTACGTGGAACCAACAACAGAGCTGGTGCGGCTTGTGAAGCGGCAGAAAAGGCTAAAGTTTGCAAATACAGGGGTCTAGGCTCCGAATATATTTTTGTCCCTTTCGGTGTCGAGACCCTTGGTCCGTGGGGTCCTAGCGCTATAAGCCTTTTTAAGGAAATAGCAAAAAGGTTAATCGACGTCACAGGAGACCGAAGAGCTGGCAGTTACCTCGGACAAAGAATTAGTCTAGCTATTCAACGGGGAAACGCTGCCAGTATCTTCGGAACCTTGCCTAAAGGACCTCTTTTTTAATAATTTAATTTAGTTATTATAATATATATTTTTAAGGTTTTTAGTATTAGAAATAATGTTTATAAATTTATGGGTTAGATTTAATTTAATGTAATGTTCATATATTAATTGAAATATTATATTAATATCTTGATTGCGTTTTTATGCTTTTGTATTATATTTACTTTTTTATGTATTTTATTTGGTATGTGTTCAATAGAAAAATCGAACTCTTGCATTTTAGTTCACTGACCAGCAATACGTGGCATCGTATCCCGTTTCAAAAATGTGGATCGCAAGGAGTTACAGTCTGTTACGAGTACAATTTTAAAACGATTCCTACCAAATATACACGATTTTTCTTTTGAAGGAAGCTATTGCACCTGGTGTTTCTAGGTCGTAAGAGGAATCATTTTGCTCGTGTGGAGTAGTTTGTTCGCTGTAATAAGCAAGAGGTCGTAATCTACACGGCCTGAAAATGACAAGTTTTTCGTTATCCAGATGAATTGACAACTCAGCTCAAGTGCAATCACCTAATTCGGAAAGTTCGAATGTAAAATATTTACGATATTTGTTACGAGGGACCATCCAACGCGATCTAATTCAGATTGATTTAAACTATCACCAAACTTCAGATAAGAAAGTTATATAGATTTCTAAAACCTTACCGCAGCCTCACTAACAAAGTTATAAATTTTATTCCTCTAATGTGTCCCCAAACCTAGCATGTTTAGCTTACATATTACTTAACATCAGATGGCAATGCGGACTATAATTTCGATTGCCACTCTGACCAGAAAAGTATACAGGTGGTAAGCCTTCGTACCACACTTTTTAACTTCGGGAGAGTGAAGTGTATTGTTTGTCGATCGCTTCAGCAACCATTAGTAATTGGTTGCTCCTTCCTAGCTAGCCATACTCCGGTATGTCATTATTAAGTGAACATATCCTATCTAAATCTGAAGCCGTTAAATATTTAAATGCATGCATTAAAAGCTTAAGACTTTTGTCAGATTTGGACATTGTGGGCTCTTGAACGAGGCTGAAGTTACCTTGCATTCCGGTTCTGGTGCAGCTGTTACGAGGCGATTTGCTTCATCGAGGGCTGACAGGAGAACAGTTGAACTGACCACTCATTAGATTACACGACGTGCTGCGTGGAGAACCAACTCTTTGATGTTGGGTGGATGAGCGATTACCACGCTCGTGGTAATCGTTGGGCAGACTCTGGGCTGCAGTGACGGTGTAGCGACTGTCTGTAGGACAGCTGCTAACTAGCTTCATTCGCTTATTAAGCGATGGCAGTCGTATGTTGGATAATCGATAAATAAATTGGATAATGATTGTCAAGGCCGCGTCCGTGGCTAAGCCCACAACTGCGGCCGCGGCTTCGGCTTCAGTCGAGACTAAACTGTCGTAGCGAACACGCTTCCGCAATCAAAGTAGACCTCGTACGCGTTTTAGATCCTCGTTTTGCTATAATAAAGGTGAGTTTAATTCTTTCTTACTATTTCCGTAGTTTCTCCATCTCGAAACTGAAACAAATAATAATCCTCGAGAGAAGTTGATCTGTTTTATTCAAGACGAATAAACTACTACGTACGCGTGCAATAACGTCGAAAAGAAAATACAATATATTTAAAATAGAAATAAAGAAAAAAGGAGAATAAAAGTACCTACACCACAATACATAAAAGACTAAAGACCATTTTAGTACGTTATAATGCTATTAGCATTTGTTTATTTATATGTGAAGAGGGAACCCTGCACATTCTTTTAAGTACTTTGCGCACGTGCGAGATTCAGCGTAGATAAAGCTAATAGATACTCGAAATATCTGTACAATTACTCGTAATGTGCTTTTGAAAGCGTAAAATAGCTTGCTGAATATACAGACTCGAAATTTGAAGGATTCGCATTCGAAGTTCAAACACTAGTATTTATAGACATAAATTCGTATAATACGAAAAAAAACTTACAAGAACATAATACACGCATGACTAGAGGCCTAAATCTAGTCACACACATTAAGTAGTTTTAAACAAAGCTACACCAGCGGACTCAGCGGAGTATTCAAAATCATCATCGTATGCTTGGTACTTTGATTATATACAGGTATATAATCAAAGGCTTTGCATAAATTATATCAACCTACAATGAATATATCAACAACTAAATATTAATTCTGTTTTCAACATACGGATAAAAGAATTGTGTTAGTATTTAGTAAGTTAATGATTACCTACTGCAATACCCTGTCGGTAACGGATAATAATATTTGAGCCTTCCCTTGAGTTGTCAATAGGAATACTAATAACGCCGGTAAACATTCATAACAATAACAATGTACATTTTAGACACACAGAATAACAAGTTATAACAATAATTATTACTATTACTCACAATTTATCTTTCGTGTACGCATTCTCCGCTCAACAGTTTTAGTAAGACTGACGCTCTCAGCTGCCGCTCCGACCGATGACACCTGTCTTTTATAGGCTTGTAATTTAACAGTGCTAAACTACAGATGGCGTTGCTTGTGTGGTTTCCGCTACAAGTTTTTAATAAAATTGGATATTAAGCCGTAAGTTTTTACATTATAAAACATTATTTATATTTCTTATAATTATCTTAAACAGTTTTACATTCTAGTTATAAATATAAGCAAAAATAAATAACTAGACATGATCTAAAACATTAATGTACCCGCAGACTTATAGCATGAAAATAATTAATTACCCACAATGTTAGTTGCAACAATATAAATTATTAAAGTATGCTAACAATTGTAATAAGCTGCTTATGGCTGTAGATAGATGGCGGTATAACTATAATTTGAGGCAGCCGGACGGTGCTCCTGTAGTGGCGCTGTAAGAATATCCACTACCTCGTACCCCATATCCCGTGTGTGTCGTAAGAGGCAACAGAGGGTAAAAAATCAGGAGAAGGACAGCAACATCTTCTTTCAACGACTAAAATTGAAAACCGCAGTTGCCAAGCCGCTTGCCAAGCGTGGCAACTATAGCAAATGTCCCCTCTATGTGGCAATCTATGGGGGAGGCCTATGTTCAGCAGTGTACTTTAATATGCTATGACGGCAACAGTTCTGTACCCAGATCGGCAACGGGCAGTAGGATCAATGGTATTTTTAAAATTATAGTTAAATTATTTCTTTTTGTTTATTTAAGCTAAAGTGACAAACGAACTTGCAGTCCACGTGATGTTAAGTGGCGTCTGCAATCCGTGAACACTTGCAACCAACTTGAAATAACGAAGACTAAAGATGCTTCGTCACCTTTGAGGACTAAAATGAATTTAAAAACTATACCCTTTTTTTTCAAAGGACAATGTCCAAAATCGCCCTGTGCAATAATAGCATCGGACATACACGATAATTAATTTTTTTTTAATTATATTTGTTGAAAATGCTTATATAAGTCGGTCCGTGAACACTTGCAACCAACTTCAAACAACGAAGACTAAAGATGCTTCGTCACCTCTGAGGACTAAAATGAATTTAAAAACTATACCTTTTTTTTCAAAGGACAATGTCCAAAATCGCCCTGTGCAATAATAGCATCGGACATACACTGCTGGTTTGTTACCCTTATTGAATAAAAAAATGATAAAAAGCTACTAAATTCTATAGACACTTGCAACCAACTAAAAGCAAAGAAGGCTCCAGATGCGCTCACCCCTGAAGAATATGATGGAATACCTTACAGCCTGTAATGACTCTCTATACCCTTCAGACAGGAACAGGTGGTGCAAGCGATTGAACCCAGTTCCTCTTGCTCAGCAGTCGCACTTGCGACCACTAGCCCTTAGAGGCAGTCTAGCAGTCTAAGTAAGTCAGTCATTAAATTAATCAAATATTAAGTTTATAAAACTATATTGAACTTGAAATTAAAAGGAAAGAAGAAATTACAATTCCCAGCATTTTAAGTTGGGTGACATTTTAAAAATATTTATTTATTTTTATTTTATTCTTTATTGCATCCTCAACAAAAGAATACAAAAGGCGGACTTAATGCCTTGAAGCATTCTCTACCAGTCAACCCATGGAGTGGTGAGAATTTGACGTAGGTGTGCCAATATAGAATATCATAACACAATACAAATGATAATTAACTACATAATATATACAAACTACTAATAAATAAACTATACATATATGATCTATCCTTACATATATACAAATATATAAATAAATGGATATACATACAAGTAAACATATTTAAATACATACATAATTAGTATATACAAATGACTATGAATATATACAGTTTGGCAATAACTACATATTAAATAGATGAGTCATGTAGAATGCGTTGTCTTTAATAAATGATCACGGACCAACTTTTTAAAAGCGTACTTATTGGGAGCTTTTCTGATGTCATCGCGCAAGGAGTTCCAAAGGCGTGTAGCCTGAACTGTGAAGGAGTTACCATAGAACTCGGTGAAGTGAACTGGAGTATAGATTTTGTTGTTAGAAGAAGAGCGTAGGACCCTATCATGAGATGAGGAAATATCACGATGTAATATTCTAAACAATCTGAATAAACATTATTTTACTCTGAATAATCGATTTTTCGATTAACCGATTTTAGATCGACATGCCTACTCTTACTTGTCATGTCGATTCACTTAAAATAAAATCGATCTCCGATTCGATTCAAATCGAACATACTGAAACCGATTCTTGTTTAGATCGATCAATAAAAGATCTTATTTTCGATTAATCGCAACATTTTCAAACATGCCTATTATTAGGCATGTGTTAAACGACACACAGGGTCTGTTCAACTGATCATTCCATAAATAAAATTATATATAAAACTCAGATATTGATATATTTCATCATCATCATCATTACAGCCCTTCACAAGTCCACTGCTGAACGTAGGCCTTCCCCAAGTAACGCCACAAAGCACGGTCCTGAGCCACCTGCATCCATCGACTTCCTGCATGTCTTAACAGGTCGTCACTCAATCTAGTGTGGGGTCGCCCTACACTACGCCTACCGGTACGAGGCTGCCACTCGAGAACCTTTTTTCCCCATCGGTTATCGGTTCTTCGAGCTATATGGCCGGCTCATTGCCACTTCAGCTTACTAATCCGTTGGGTTATATCGGTCACTCTGGTTTTACTGCGGATATCCTCATTTCTGAGTCTATCACGCAGAGGAACTCCGAGCATAGCCCTCTCCATAGCTCGCTGAGCGACCTTGAGCGTCCTCATACGGCCAGCTATGAAGGGCCACGTCTCAGATCCGTAAGTCATCACTGGCAACACGCACTGGTTGTACACTGTAGTTTTCAGAGATTGAGGTATACCTGACGAGAAGATGTGTCGTAATCTCCCGAACGCTACCCAGCCGAGTTGAATCCGTCGATTGACCTCTCAGTCGAAGTTGGACTTACCTAGTCGGACTATTACGAGCATAGTGCTCCCAACAACTACCGGCATAGGCGTGACATGGACGTTAAACATGATCTTTGTTTTGTCCATGTTCATCTTAAAACCTACGGTTGTGTTCATCTTAAAACGTTGGGAGACACTATTGAGGTCATTGAGCATAGTGCTAAGGTCCTCCAGCATTTCTGCCATAAGGACCATATCGTCGGCAAATCGAAGGTGAGTGATGTACTCGCCATTGATGTTAATACCGTATTCTTTCCAGTCCAGTAGCTTGAAAACGTCTTCAAACGCAGCGGTGAAGAGTTTCGGGGATATAACGTCACCCTGTCTTACACCTCTCTGCAGTTGGATAGGTTTCGAACTCTGGTTCTGTACTCGGATAGCCATCGTAGCCCTACTGTACAAACACTTCAGCACTTCGATATACCGACAGTCAACTTGGCACCGCTGAAGGGACTATAGCACCGCCCAAATTTCGACGGAATGAAAGGCTTTCTCATAGTCCACATACGCCAGACAAAGTGGCAGATTGTACTCTTCGGTCTTCTGTACAATCTGCCACGGGGTATGTATGTGGTCTATGGTATTGAAGCCTTTTCGGTAACCGGCTTGTTCGGGAGGCTGGAAGTCGTCGAGTCTGCGTGAGAGACGATTCGTAATGACTCTCGAAAACAGCACTTAGACGCGGCTTAGCAGGGAAATCGGTCTGTAGTTCTTCAAGAGAGCGTTGTCGCCTTTCTAAAAGAACGAGACCACCGCAATTCTGCTCCACGCCTCCGGAGTAGTGCCACCATGGAGGACGGAATTGAAGAGCTTCTGAAGGACTTCAAGTACCGGTGTTCCACCCGCTTTCAGAAGCTCCGCTGTGATTCCATCCTCGCCTGGGGCCCTGCCGTTTTTAAGGTGCTGGAGAGCCATTCTAATCTCGCTCAGACTGACGTCCGGGATATCATCGGAATAGTGTCGGGTAAGACTTGCTCTTGGATCGTTACTCACACTTGCGTGTGGCTCCAACGATGATGTGTACAGCTGCCCATAGAACCTCTCAATCTCACTCAAAATCTCAGGTGTCCCGGAAACGATGCTGCCACACTCAGTCTTCAGCTTTGACAGTTGGCTCTTACTGGCAGACAGATCTCTGGCAAAGACTTTGGAGCCCTAGTTCCGCTCGATCGCTTCTTTAATTTGAGCAGTATTAAAGTGGCGTAAGTCTCGCCGCATGCATTTGGAGATCTGTCTGTTCAGTTGCCTCTATGCTGTCAAATCTGTTGACGATTGCAGCCTCATCTCCCGTCTAACAGCCACGAGATTAAGAGTGTGATCGGAGAGTTTTTGTGTTCTTCTGCGGCGGGTCTTGCAGAACTTAGCTCCGACCGCATGTACTGTTTCCACGAGCTTGTCATTCATATCGTCCACTGCATTGCAATCTTCTAGGAACTGAAAGCGGTTACGTAACTCGAGCTGAAAGGATTCGGGATTCTGGATTAGAGCACGAGGGGGACGGAGCATTGACTTCATTAGACGAGACCTCTCCAACTTAACGTTTAGGTTCAGTGTGCCTCTAACCATTCGGTGATCGCTGCCGGTTTTCACCCATGCGATCACTGAGACATCACTGAACTGTTGGCGTCTGGTCGTCATAATGAAGTCAATCTAATTTTTTGTCGAACCGTCGGGGCTCGTCCAGGTCTACTTCCTGTGGGACCGCTTCTGGAAGAAAGAGTTCATCATAAAGAGTCCCTCTTTCTCCATAAAGTCAGCCAGCTGCTGGCCCCTACGGTTCCGTTGCCCTTCTCCAAATTTCCCTAACTTCAGCTCACCGCCTTCTCTTGTGCCTAGTTTTGCGTTGAAGTCTCCCATCAACACCGTGTAGTGGATTTTGGAGGAATGCATAGCTCTAGAAATATCCTCATACATTTCCTCCATCTCCTCATCGGGATGTGCCGAGGTTGGTGCGTAGACCTGTATGACCTACAGCGAATACCGTTTAGTGATTCCGAGTATCAGGTACGCGACCCTCGTACACACACACTGCCAATCTTTACAACGTTGTTGACGAGAGACTTGTGGACGATAAATCCGACACCTCCTTGGGACAGATGGTCGCCCTCCCGGTGATAGAACAAGTTGCCGGACTCGAGGATTACCGTGTCCTCCCCCTGCCTTCGGACCTCAGATAATCCAATAATATGTTAGCGCAACTTGTCTACCTCTTCTTCCAGCTCCAGTATTTTCTCGTCAGTCCTCAGGGTGCGTGCGTTATACGTTGCCAGGTCGAGTCATCGTAGGTGGCAACCGAACCTCCACCGGAGATTCTAAGCACCCCCTGCCCCGCCGTTACCATGGTCTGACTGAGTCAGACTGGGGGTCGTTTGTTTGCGTCGTTGCTCATGGGGGGATATTTGCCATAGTTGCCACGCTTGGCGAGTGAGTTGGCAACCGCAGTTTTTTATTATGTTATTGCTGTTATTAGGAAGATGCTGCTACCCATCTCCTGCCTGCCTCCCTCTGTCGTCTCTTACGACACCCACGGAAAGATATGGGGTAGTGGATATTCTCAACCGCCACTACACGGCAATTGATATATTTATAATTATCGATGTATCGATCCGATATTTTAAAAAATATCAACAGTCCTAGTTTGAACCGATCAGTTGAACTGACCATGTGTGTCGTTCATTTGAAAATGTCGCGATTATATAATAATAACAAACGTGTAAACTGCAACGATAAATATATCCCTCGATAAATCAAATTTAAAAGAGTAATACACGAACGGTAATACTGTTTATTTCGTTACTATAAGCTTTAATAAATAATATTTCCTCGCAGTATATTTTTGATAAATAAGGTAAATTCATAGCAAAAACTAGGTTATTAGAGCAACGCTTCAGCTGCAAACGCAGCATTCGATCTTAGTCCTCAGGGGCGACAACAAAAAAAGTAAGGTACCGCAGCCAGTTTAGGAACTTTATCGCTAGTTCTTGAATCAGTCTGATTCAAAAAGTTTTTGGATTGATTCATGGGATCGATATAGTGTTCCAAATCGATCTGAGAAATCGATATTTTTCTCTAAATAATCGGTTTTTCGATTAATCCATTTCAGATCGACATCTCTATTCCCACTTTATCAGTTACATTGGCGCGCTTGCTCTTCGTGATTGTATCGGCGTTTTTGGTGATTTAAGAGATTATATAATTGGGTGCGTTTGGCAGAAAAAAGCGCTAGCAAGCGCTTGTAAGCAAAATGGCGAAACTAAACAGTTTTCGGCCAGGACACGATTGTTAACTTCAGTAGCGCTGACACAATCCGCCATTTTGCTTAGTATTTAATTTGTTTGTTTTTAAGTAGAGTTTATAAGTTGTTTTGTGCCATATTAGTTGTAAGTAATATAATGACATGAATAAACATATTATACATGTTATTAAAAACTCATGATTAGTAAGTTTTTAATATGAATACTTTACAAACATATCCTTAAATTAGGTTAGGTTCCCCGGTTAAAACTAACTTCGTGTTCTAGAGGAAAATAGCTACTTGCGATTTGACAGCGTTTACCGATTACGATAGCCATTTTGCTTACAAGCGCTTGCTAGCGCTTTTTTCCGCCAAACGCACCCATTGACCTTTGATTGAATTTTGATCCAACATTATACCCAGAAATTTAGTACTTGCTACTTGTTCGTTGATCATATCATTATATTTAACATTAATATTCAATAGTTTTCTTTGATATGTCTGAAATTGGATCATTTTAGTTTTTTCCATATTAATCTGTATATTATTACAATAAAGCCAGTCTATAATGTTTTTGATTGCTTTATTTATCTCTATTTCATATCTATCTGCATTTTCACATTTCACGATAAGGGTTGTGTCATCAGCAAACAAGATTGTGCTATGGCGAGTAATATTAGGGAGATCATTCATATACATGAGGAATAAGAATGGTCCCAATACACTGTCTTGTGGCACGCCAAAGTCATTTATCTGATTGTCGCTTCTGTATAACACTTTTTTGTCTTTATTGACTTTAGATATTTCCACACATTGTTGTCTCTCACATAAATAGTTCCTCAACCATTCGTTAGCTTTACCTCTTATCCCATGTTTTTCTAATTTGTGTAAGAGCAATTTATGGTCCACGAAATCGAACGCGTTGCTCATGTCCAGGAAGATTGCCGCAACTGGAAGGTCATCATTTATAGCCTGGGTGACTATTTTAATCAAATTAAAACATGCTAACGAGGTTGTACTATTCTGTTTAAATCCAAATTGCTCCTCTTTAAGTAAACGATGACTTGTAGTAAATTCTTGAAGCCACAGCATAATCTTCTCGAATATTTTTGACAATATGGGTATCCGCGTCACTGGCCTATAATTATTAATTTCGTATTTTTCGCCTTTCTTAAAAAGTAGCTTAACGATTGTTCTTTTCAATATATTTGGGAAGGTACCTTCTTCAAAAGACGTATTAAATAACATAGCGGTTGACATATGTATCGTGCAGATAATTTAATTGCAGTGGTTGTTATGTTATCAAATCCTACTGCATTCGTATTATTAGGACTTTTAATTATCCGAAATATTTCCATAGCATCAGTAGGTTTAAGGAATATTGTATGTATATTATTAGTGGTGATAGTTTTGTTTATTTAATCAACACTATATTTAAAATTATTGATATTTGTCAAGTTTATATAAAAGTGATTTAATATGTCACTTATTTTCTTTGCGTCGTCATATATCCGATTATTTTTTATTATTTTGTCAATTTGTGTTTTTGTATTTTGGTCATCAATATTTTCATTAATTACCGCCCATGTGGCTTTACATTTCTTTTTATTATTGTCAATATATTTCTTACTTTGTATCTGTCTCGATTAATATATGCACTTTTTAAGTATGGAACTATATGATTTATATTTTTTATTGAGTATTTTTCCGTTTGTTTTATTATATTGTTGACTAAGGTAGAGATATCTTTTCCTTATACATGATTTTCTAATGCCCTTCGTCAACCATTTATTGTTCACTTTTTTAGTTACCCTTTTTATTGTGTGTATTGGGAAGCAAAGATCAAAAAATAGTTTAAATAAATCATGAAATTCAACAAATGCCTCTTGTAAGTTATTTTTTTTCGTATACAGTTGAGAAAGTAAGAGACGATATGCGGCTACAGAACTTGTCCATGTTTTCTTTACTATAATCTCTGACATCCTCATACCAACCGCATATTTAGTACGATTTAGTCGTTTCGAGCGAAAGTGTTTGTCCCGTTTCGTGATCAGATAAGGCCAGGTGATGTAACTCGGCTTTAACTTGCTTGATGTTGCTTTCTAATTGATCTAGACATGACAATTGTCTTGTTGGTGTTTTAATGTGCAACTCAATGTTAAAAAAATTTAATATACTTTGTAACTCCTCACAACTCTTATTTGGTTTTAAGATGTCTAAGTTCCAGTCAACGCAAAGAATAATTTTTTAATGCTTTTTAGTAAGTCTTGCTAGTAACCGTTTTAGCTTTTCAAAAAATATTTGTTGATTGCTATTAGGAGTTCTATACAAACAGATAATCTTATTTACTTCTACGCCACAACATTCAAAATTAAATTTAGATGTCAAATCATTAATATTAGTCACGTTTTTATATTTCAAATTGTTATTTAGCATTATACATACCCCTCCTCTTTTACTATCCCGTGAATACGATGCAACTAGTTTGTAACCAGGTATTTTAAAAAGCATTTCTGAACCTTTTTTAAGGAAAGTTTCTGTCGAACACACCATATCTATCTTTGAACCTTTTTGTGACAACTCTCGGATTGCAAATGTTAGTTCCTCAGTTTTATTTATAGCCATTGATTTATGTAACTCAATCTTTATAGCGCCGGCAATGTTCTGGTGAAATATTCTAAAATTTAATTCCAATTTAGGGACGAAAACATTTATTTGTTTCTAAAGGCAACTGTGTGTCAGGTTGTCCACGTAAACACTGTATTGATTTTTTAAAATAATAGGGTATTGTTCCCTTCTTATAAGTTTCGGTATTTACCGTTTGCTTTTTGCTCAAAGAAGCAGTAGCAGAGTTCAATTCCTGGCAATTATCACCTGAATGTACATTTATACTAGACTTAAAGTAGAAAGGAATTGTGCACTTCTTTGGAATAGTTTTGCATTCTGTTTTAGCCTTTTTCATTAATAATATATAACATATTTTTGGCACATAAAAAATTATTTTTATAATAGTTTCAGTCAATCTTAAAATTAATTTTTTTACATACATCTAATAAGCAGTGATATTTATTATACGGATAACCACATTCTGTATTAATAAATGAGCAATTTTTAAAGTTGTTACATATAATTTTTAAATTGTTATTTAACATATTTTCATTTAAGTATCTGTTCTGTAAAACATTAAATATTTTAGTTTTTTGAAAGCATTGTTACTAATTCTATTATTATTTTTTTAGGGTTATAGTATTGTTGCGCGGCTAAGTTGACATCTGGCACTAGCGCCATCTAGTGTCGGGTAACAGAGCGAGCAGAGCTTTCCAGAAAATGACATGACCAATCTTTCAACCGACAGCGCCATCTAGTATCGAATTGAAGAACTACTTTCTAGAATCCCTACACTCGAACTTTCGGCACCTGGTCGGTTGGCGTGCGTATTTACTTGAATATTCTGGATTTTTCGGTGAAAATGTGTATAAAAAGGCGCTGCAATACGCGATCGGGATAGTATTGAATTTGGCGAGACAAGCGAAACTTCAGAGCGAAATAAAGTGAATCAGTGTGATTAATTATTAGTGTTTTAAGTTTTAATTGGTGTAAAGAAAATTAAAGTGTTAATTTAGGTAATTCTATCGGCAATTTTTATTGTCACGAACCTCAAGCTCGTAACAATATCATTTTCTCCTATACATACAATTAGATAATTATCTTCCGAATCGTCCAGTTTATAAATAGGTTTAATAATTTCCTCCGTAGTGGCATAGGGTTTTGTAGTTGAAAAGATCCGGTAATTTTTGTACTGAATTGTTGTCCTCCGAATATAATTAAGCAAAATAGGAGGTACATCCTTTGGACACTTTTTTTCCAGCTCTAAATAACATAAACTGGCTTTTCTTAGCATTGTATACTAAACCATGTCTAACAGCATAATCCTCATAAACACGTAACAATTTTCTAAGAGCACTAACTTGTTTAAACATACTCCGTCTACATAGCATCCGATATACGAGTACATGCTGCTCAACTCACCGATTAGTTCATTAATGTACAGGCTAAACAGGTTCGATGAGCTTAAACCCCCTTGTCTCACCTCATATTCTAGCCTATACGGATCAGAAATCGTATCTGCCCATTTGAGATTATTTATTTGATTGCTGTACCAATACTCGAACATGGCAACAAGTTCAGCAGGCATCTCGGTTTTCCTCAACTTACTCCACAATCTTTCATAGGACATCATATCAAAGGCTTTTGACAAGTCTAAAAAACAAGCATACACAGGTGTTTTTCTGTCCGTGTAGTACTCAACGATTCGCTTAAGGGCCAAGATGGCACTCTCTGTTGAAAGCCCAGTCCGGAAACCAAATTGAGCATCGTGTAGCTGCAATTGTCAAGTAGACCGTCCAGTACCTTTACTAATATTGTAGCCAACGATATAGGTCTATAGTTGGTTATGTCCGAGATGTCCCCCGTTTTATTTTTTAGAATTGGCACAACAATAGTACTCATTATATTATTAGGTAGATATCTATGTCGTTACTGTTACTAGAGTACTACTTAGTACTTACTTAAAATGGAGGTGGGCAGGACACGTAGCGAGGATGAGCGACGAGCGATGGACAATTCGCATAACGTCATGGCCATGTCCTACAGCCACTCGGAAAAGAGGAAGACCTACATCTATATGGGCAGACGACATTACCTGAGTCGCAGGCAAAAACTGGATGTCGGAAGCCAAAGACCAAGACCGCTAGCGTTCTCTGTAGGAGGCCTTCACCCTCACTACTTGAGGGGTTCATGCATGGTATTTTTTTATCTTAAATGTTTATTCTAATTTTAAAGCTATTATTTTATTTTCTTAATTTTATTTTCATTTTGTACTTTTTTTAATTATATTGAAAACCAAAAATTTTATGTATATTAAAAGAAATTAATAAGTTCTAACAAGTACATTCAAAATTTTATTTGATTGGATTTAAATTTAAATAAATTTCATTTCATTTAAATTAATATATAATGAGACAGAAATGAAAATAAATCCTATACTATTAAACGAGCAATTCTTGTATATAAATATATATATAATCGGGATCTCGGAAACGGCTCCAACGATTTTCATAAAATTTAGTGTCCAGGGAGTTTCGGGGATAATAAATCGATCTAGCTAGGATTTATTTTTAGAAAATGTCTTTTCGTTCGTGTTTTAGGCAATGAAAAACTGCTACAATATCGTTAGAATAAGAAGGTAAATTTTGACGGATTTTTAGTGATTATAAATAGCTTAATTGGTATAATGGTCGGTCACAGAATCTTAAAACCCCGGTTCGAGCCCAGACCGACCGACCGACTTTTTTAATTTTTTTTTCATGTTCTTGTCTTTTTTGAGAAATTCTATTTTTTCGAGCCCTTTTTTTAGTATTTTTTAAAAACACGAAAATTTAAATTAAAATAATAATGGTTTTTTTATGTATTAAAATAATGGTGTTGGTGAAGTGTGCTAACTGTAAGAAAAATATTACCAAATAAGCACCGGGTCTGGTATGTAGCAGGTGCAACATTACTGTCCATTCGGATCCAACCTGCGTCAAACTGTCTAATAAACAGATTAATGCTATACGCAATTCGCCGAGCATCGAGTGGAGCTGCGATGAATGTATGAAAAATGTATCCCGTAGGTCTTCCTTTTTCATTCCGGATGGAGAGGCTGATGACGATGACTCTGTCGTTATGAGTTCTTTGAATACCCAAATTGACACCCAGAAGCTTATCAGTGACATCAGCCGGGAGTTAAAGAAAACGTTCCGGGAAGAAATCGGAAATCTCGAAACTTCAATTGATTTCCTGGGTGAGCAGCTGAGTACTATTGACCAAACCCTAAAAAAACACGATAGCAAAATGAAAGAACTAGAAAATAAAAATCAAGACCTACAAAATAAGAACAAAAACCTCGAACTTAGAGTGATCATACTAGAACAAGAAATAAAAACGTTTCAGCAGAAATCTTTATCAAATATGGTAGAAATTGCAGGCCTACCGGAGGCTTCAATCAAAGACGTCGATAAAATCCTAGAAACGCTAGCTTCAGAACTGAATACCAAGGTGAGCGACATTCAATCTTCACAACGCTTGCCCAGCTCTAAGGACCGCCCTGGTCCAATCCTTGTTGAGATGAAAACAAAGACAGCTCAAAAACAATGGATTGAAGCTGGTAAAGAGAAATGTCTCTCCGTGGGAACTATCCTACCAAACTCGCTGAAGGAAGTAGCTGAACAACGAGTGTACATCAGGGAGGCCCTTACCAAGCACTTAAAAACTCTATTATATAACACCAAAGCGAAACTTAGTAAGATTTTCCAGTATATTTGGTGTAAGGACGGTAAAGTACTTGTTAGGAAAGGTCCTAATACTAAAATTTACTATATTCGATCAAATAATGATATTGAATTACTCCTAAAACAATTAGATAGCTCTAAAACCTCTTAATCATATATTATTTTCTTTGTTTACTATTGTTCAAATATTCCTACCTAATTACTTACTACTCTTCAAACTTTATTATGACCATAAACATTAAAGAATTTGGTAACTGTAACGATATAAATAACTATTTTCAACAATTACCGAAAAAACGTCATGTATTACTTACAAGTTTACATTTTAATATACGATCACTCATAAAGAATTTTGCGAAGCTTTAGCAAGTTATCCATAGTTCTAAATACCCCATAGACTTGATTATTCTAACCGAAGTTGGTGTAACAGATATGATTGTTAACCTTTTTAATTTACCGGGTTATAATATGTACTACCGATTGCGATCGGCGGAACGGGGAGGCGGTATTATTGCTTATGTCAAAAACCATCTCAAGTTTACACTAACACCACATAAAAGTATCATGTTCGAAAACATAACGGGTATCTTAAAACTGACCCCGACCGTAGATGTAGTTGTATATGCAATTTATAAACCTCCAAAAAGAAACAAAGATTTGTTTGTAAAGGAGCTTGGCAGGTATATCTCAAACTACGACACTAATAAAAACCTCTTATTAATCGGCGATTCCAACATTGACCTAAAAACTATTTCATCTTACAGGGACACTTATTTGCAAACACTCAGCGAGCGCGGATTAATGTGCGGAATTTCAAACTATACTAGAATTGAAACAAGAAAAAATAAAGTCACTAAATCTTGCATTGATCACATATTTGCGAGGTTCCCCACATCAGATCCGTACTCAGCTGTGTTAGACGTTACATTGGCTGACCATCGGGGCATAGTGTTTACGTGTCTTGACGACTCACCACCTACAAGACGCGTGCAGAAAGTAACACAAAAAACTACTTTTGATCATACCATTTTTAGTAATGCGGTGAGTATTACAGATTGGAAACAGACAAATAACATGAGTTCGTCAAATGATATACTTTCATTTATAAAAAAATCGTTCCTAACAGACAGAAAACTGCGACTATTAGTAGGTCTGTTAGGTATTCTAAAAATCGTAGGATTCTGCCTATAGCCCCTTGGATCAATGGTAATGTTACCCGACTATGTGAAAAAAGGGACTACTTATTTAAGCTTTGGAAAAATAGCTCTTTTGATCCTAAAATAAGACTAGAATATAATAAAACTAGAAATAAACTCAATAAACTAATAGAATCAAAACGAAATACATACTATCTTAATGAAATACATAATAACTTTAAAGATACAAAAAAAGTTTATAAAATCATTAACCAGATGTTAGGAAGAGTAACATTATCCATTGACGAGGCGATACTGAAGGCTTTTGACGGACAGGGCCTTACCACCAAAGAGATAGCTAACAACTTCGCAAACAGCTTTGAAAAGGCAGTTAAAGACATTGTTCCTCAATGCAGCTTAAAATTAACCAATCCACTAACTTATCGGAGACCGGTGGATTCAAGTATTTTGTTCAAAAAAGTTTCTCAGAACAATGTTAACGAAATTATTAAGAGACTGAACTCACATAAGGCTCCTGGACCTGACGGTATTAGAGTAACTGATCTAAAAATGGTTGATAAACATATATCTTTACCCATTGCCAATTTAATTAACTGCAGTCTTGCGTCTGGAGAATATCCCGACGACCTCAAAATAGGCTGTGTGAGGCCTGTTTTCAAAAAGGGCAAACACGATGATTACTCCAACTATCGACCAATCACTCTGCTTTCTAATATTGATAAAATAGTTGAAAAAGCTATCTGTGAGCAGATTCATAATTTTTACCGCAAGCACGAAGTAATAAACAAAAACCAGTACGGATTTCAAGCAGGTAAAAGTACTACGGACCTTCTATGTAAGTTTACAGATGAGGTAAACGAGCATTTGAACCTTAAAAAATGTGTTCTAGCCTTGTTTATTGATTTTTCTCGTGCCTTCGACACGCTGCAACATCAACTTTTAATCCATAAACTGGATGATTGTGGTATCCGGGGTCCGTTACTTAATTGGTGTAGAAATTACCTCCAAAATCGTACATTTACGATTAAATTAAATAACGCGTTCAGCGACCCTAAGAATGTGACAGAAGGCACGGCCCAAGGATCAGTACTTGGCCCGTTGCACTTTTTATCTTATGTCAACGAGATGAATAACTGTCTGAAACACAGTTCCTGTTACCAATTCGCAGATAATACGTGTCTTCTCGTTTCGAGTAAGGATATCTCAAATGCGTGTAATGCTCTCCAGGCCGATTTAGACATGATGATACGTTGGTGCCATGACGTTGGTCTAGTGTTAAATGCCAATAAAACAAAACTCATGATTATCAAATCTCCGTATATGAGGTATCCTACTCCAAAACCATTAATTGCTCATAATCACGACTGCCTCCATCAACTAGGAACTTGCAAATGCCCTACAATCGAAGTTGTGACAACACAAAAATACCTTGGCCTTATAATTGACTCAAAGTTTAACTGGAACTACCACATTGAACATGTGTGTAATAAGTTGCGTCAGTTTCTAGCCAATATAAAAATCCTAAAAAATCGCATACCCTTCAAAGTAAGACTTATGCTTTACAACTCCCTGGCTGAATCTTATATTCAATATGGCTTGTCGAGCTATGGTCGGACGTACAAATCATATTTAAAACAGATCTATGATCTTCAATGTAGTATTCTCAAAAATATTATATCCCCTAATATACGTGTCCTAATTGATAATGATGAAAATGCGATTTTTAAACATTGTAAAATCTTACCAGTTTATGACCAAATTAAATTCATGTTATTTAAAAAATATTTCTTTTGCGACAGTTTAAAATCATATATAGAACATCCAGTACGTACGCGCGCTATGACACAAAACCGACTCCGGCATATCACTGCTAATAATGTGTACGGGCAACGGACGGCTGCTTATCTGATACCGCATTTAATAAATAACTTACCTTTCGATATACGCGAAAAAGTATCACAACAAAACATTAAAACTAAACTCAAAAGCTTTTTCCTATCTAAATTATAATTACATACTATATCTACTTAATAATACTGTACTACCTGCCTAGCTCTTACTTTTACTTTTACCTTTTACCTTGCTACTTCTGACTTTAACTAAGTTGTTAACTTACCTTTTTAGTCTTTATATTCTTGTTACACCTTCTACCTACTCATATACCTAACTATTGAATTAGACTGTGTTTTGTACATAATTCGCTTACCTAAATTTAATTATTTAGCATCAAGGTAAACCTCTGTGGTTTTTAGATGTTAATTAAGCTTATATTGGAATGTAATTTTTGTTTGATCCGATAAATAAATTGAAAAAAAAAATTTAAAAAATCGAGCGAAAAATACCGAGCAAAGCTCGGTCAACCAGGTACTATGTAATAAAAGGGACAAAAAAGTGTATCTATAACTATTCACGTACGAGATAGTAACAAAAACAATGTAACAGTCCATTTATAACCTGTTATTACTACAAGAAAATGTTATGTGCAGTGCATGAAATAAAAGGCTTTTTTATTTTTATTTTTTATTTTTTTATTTTATTTATCTATGTCGTAGGCACAGTGAAAAGAACAAACCCAACACCCTAGGAAGATAGCTACCAGCATTTTGCAAATGTTCAATGCTAAGATCATCATACCCAGGAGACCTCCCCCTTTTCATGTTCATAATCACTGCACCCACCTGTTAAGCTGTGAAGCAAGCAAGCTGTGGTTTGTGTCAGAGGGGACCTCCTTATAGTTGTTCCATTTATGGGTCCTAAAGGAGAGTCAACATTAAAATATTGCCTAAAATTTTCAACAATCTCTTTTTTATCATTAGTGTTACCAATGGTCACAAGAACATCAGACCGCACATTAAATTTTTTTGTGGATTTAGAAATTTTTTTGAAGTCCTTATTACAATGTTGATTAGCTATTATGTCCACTTTAATTTGTTTTTCCCATAGAGAATATAACCACTAGAGAGGGTATAGGCAGATTTCTTCTAAGCATACGACTCACTACTGCGGGCCGGGGGACGAGGAAGAACGCGTGGCTGCAAATGGTCAAGTTGCGTTGTTATGGCTATCTTTAGGGTTGCTCTTCTTAATAAGAGAAAATATCCGTTATCGATAAAATGGATTTTATCATTAGGAAAAATACTCAATTAAAATCATATAAATTATTTAATCAAAATCAATCAGTTACAACGAAAACATGTATTTATTATATTATTATTGATTTTTAAAACGAATAATTTTTTATATTTATTTCGAATTAAAGTTTAAGGGTCCTGATTTTACTTTGTAAAAAAATATAAACAAGCGTCTACAAATTTGTAAATTATGCATCTTGCTAATTCAATTAAATGATTTGTTGATTCTATTTCATATTGATGAAAATTAATATCCGGGAATCAATAATACCTAATCAGAGATTTTAAAACCGTTCTCATAAAATAATTGGTATTATATTTCGAAGACAGCACTTTTGAACCACTCTCATTGATCGCCCTCTTATTAAAAATTTTACAACGACGACAAGTACCTAGTACTGTAGTGGATCCGTACAATAACTTGTCTTTAGTGTCCTTTTGAAATTGTAAACCGTTCTGATTTGGTACACCAATCTAACTAATTTAACTAGGTAACTATAAACTTTAACTAGGAAAAAATACCGACAATCTGAGAACCTCCTCTTTTTTCTGAAGACGGTTAAAAGTAGATAAGTATTTTTTCACAGTGTGTGAATTGAATAATCTTTTTATTAATTTTATTATTTTCGATATCGACTTTCAGCTATTAAAGGTAACAGTAAGTACTAATGTTTACGATAAACATAGAAAGGGAAAGAAAGGGATAGAAGCATTAGAATTGTCTAATAATAGAACGAGACTTTTCCGAAAGACATCAACGCGCGACTCAACCATGTCGTTATTTACCCGGCCACCGTTTTAGATAGACCCCTGCGGTGGCTCATAATCTGAATTAATCAACAATAATTTTCGTATTTTTAGTTAGCAATGAAAAGTTACTCCATTATTTTTGGACATGTGTCCTGGAATGTTTCCCACACCACTTCACCGCGCATGAAGGCATTTTGATGCATTATAATTGCATAAGAGTTATAAAAATTTGCATTAATTTAGCGTGCACACAGGTCTAGCACTTGGACAATACTAAAATGGTTAATAGTACCATAGCCGATGCATAGGCGACAAAATACTAATAGTTTTCGAGCGTCGGGGCACTGTATGCGCAGTCAAGTGGTTATATAGTCTTTGGTTTTTCCCAATTCTGGCACCATTTTAACTTAGATTTAAATCGACGTCTGCTCTCACACATTCGATCATACACAATACCCCCTTTACGTTTGCCACATTGTAACCAATTATAAAATTGTATCCTGGACATCTCTATGATCATCTTTTATATATTTATGCCACCCGACTACAGTTCTCTTTATGCTAGTAAATACACTGCCTTCATATGTCATAATTGCAGCCTCGCTTAAGGTATTTACTATAGCCTCATACATCTTATCTAAAGTCCTTGTGATCTATACATGTACACAAACAATCACAATAATGGTAAAACTCTACCGGTAAATGCATATCTCTAAATTTCGAATTAAAATATTTGAATTAAAATATCCAGTATTTGATGTGGTTTTCTGTTACCCCATATTATTTTACTATTCTTAACAATATTTTGAGACAATTTAGACCTCACAATTGCTAGGTCACAAGTAATACGTATAGCGAAATGATCCGACCAATAAATATTGTGTAAAATTTTAACACGGCGCACAGTTTGATAAGCGGCAGTAGTACAATACAATAATACAATACAATAACTTTATTTCAGGCATCAAGGACCTAAAAATTAAGAACATTGGCCTATAGCAATATACACCTTAACCTAAAAATATATATAAAATATAAATATTACACTATGTAGGGAACTTTCTTCTTTGGCGCGTCCCTGTATCGGCGAAACACTACCCCAGAGGGCCAGAAATCGGGAGCAAGGAATGTCTCTTTGTATTTTGCAGGAACCTGGAGTACGTAGGATTTGAAGATCGTGGACCTCTTAGACTCCAGACGCTGCAAATGTAAAGAGATCGGATCCTCTATGCGGCATCGGCTTCGTTCTTCCACGAAACGTAGGACGTACTTTTGTCCAAACGGGAGATGTAGAGCTGTATGGTGGGCTCCACAATACGCAGAGTTGTACTTGCGTTTATTTTGGCGGTCCCACGCTGGTTACAGACGGTCCCCGACCGACGTCTCTTCTCAACAAGGGTAAACCCGTCATTCTCTCTCTTGGTTTGGGTCACCACAGGAACTGATTTTACTTCCACATTCTTTTGTTTTCGACCACATGAGGGTTGCGAAGATTTTCGAGCAATATCCGCAAACGTCTTTCCTTGTTGACAGGTTGGCTTCGGCGGAGGAGTACTCAAGGGTTCAGTCAAGGGCTGAGGTGGTGATGCAATGACGACCGAGGTCGCCCTAGTTTCACGGTCATCAACCCGCTGACAGACGATATCGCGTGACGGAGTCGCAATCATCGGTGAAATATGACTACTATTACGATTACCGCGTGTCGTATTTACATTCTGCGACGGCGGTGAATTCGCAGATGTTGCAATTATGTTGCGCAACATAGTGACTTCGTTCTTCAGCTCTGTTGCGGCTCGTTCCGATTCTTCAAATTTGAAACGGAGGTCGGTCACTTCGGCTTTCAACGTGGTGATGTCTTTCAACAATCTGGTCACGTCTACGTGATCGAACAGTAGTAGTCACACAGTGATCGAACCTTCTTCTACTGCCGTGTGCATCACTTACATATGTAAAAGAGTCAGAGTATATACCGAGTTTGTCCATATCAGCGCACTACCAATACTGATTCATACAAAACTTTAATAATTCGTCACCAAATAGCTCACCCGGGTGAGCATTGAAATCACCAACAATGTAAACTGTTTCTATCGCACAACTCTCAATGATAGCACTAATTCTACATAAACACTCCGTGAACTCAATTAGGTTTTCATTTTTATCCACTGGCATATAAATTCTGAAAACCAATATGAATCGGTCACCACTAACGGCCTTTATTGCACATACCCTAGGATTTTCACAGTCGATCACTGTCACTGAAGTAAACGTCGCCTTACGCCACAACATCGCAACACCCCCATACGGCCTGCCGCGAAGCAAACCAGCTGACGTATTAACTGCTGACGTACCGGTGCCCGCGAATACATAGATGTTTTACAAGATTTGATATACTCTTATAATCACTTGGACTAATCTTTATGATAGACGGTCAAACAAACTTTCTTTAGAAAATCCAAAACCAAATTTCAATGTTTTCCAAAAAGGATATGAATCAAATTGGAGTGATGAAATATTAAGATATTATATCTTCAAATTTTGATAGATCTCCATGGGTGTTTTACACAATAACAGATTTACAAAATGAACCAATAGTTGGTACATTTTAAGAAAGAGAATTACAGATAATTGATGATAAGATAGAGAGACAGATAGAATAAAATAATTGACACTCGTTATTCAGGAAACAGAAAAGAAGTGTTAGTGAAGTGGAAAGGTTATCCAGATAAATTTAAGAGTTGGATTTTAGCTTCTGGTTGAAAAAAATATGCATAAAGAAAGTTTTTACCTAACTTTGCTCATTAATAGTTCAATGGAATACTTTCCTAATAACAAGACCACATACCTATTAATCACCTATTTTCAACGAAATCACCAAAAGCTATGAAATCAGCAGGTGATTAGTCGGTTGGAGTTGTCGAGTTTCAATATCCATGTTTACTGTTCAAGATCATGAAAATGTTATACACATTACAAAATCCATGTTAATGTCTAATGAAGATAAACCATCCACTGCGTACTACAAAAAACATATTCCAGCTACCAACTATGATAACGTTGAGCATTTTAGTTGAGTTGAGTAGTTGAGCAAATTAAGTTTACAACTAGGTTATGAACCAAATAAAAATCTCCTAGAGAGATATTTTGGAAAGTGTCCTGCTAATTTACACTTAGGGTTACCATCTCAAATATTTTTATATTGCGACACTATTGATCCTCAGATTGTGGGTGTTGTTATACTCCTTTACTAAGTCATTTCATTAGATCCTACAAAATACACTTATGGTGTAAATAAAATGCAGGTTTTCTTTCCACCTCACTACTTACCTATTATGCGAAGAGAGTTCGATACACAGGAAATAGTTATAAGATCGAGCACAGGACAAAAAATAGCATTCCAGTTTGGAACCGTGTGTATTAAACTACATTTCCGAAAATTATAATAATGAATTATCATCGTGATCACCATAAGTGTCCATATGAAAATTATTATACACATCAAGCTGGGTCAGGAGTTCACCATAACAACGCGACCATGGTATTGGGAGTTTCTTAGGTGGGTTATTTAGATCAATTTTACCTTTACTTTTAAGTGGTGCTCGAGTAGTTGGCAAGGAGGCATTACGCGCTGGTGTAGGACTTTTATCGGATATGGTTTAAGCGCGTCCTATGGAAGCCTTAATAAAAGATCGTCTAAAGCAAGTTAGTACGAATTTAAAACGAAAGACTGATGACAAAATTGATCAATTTAGCATGACAGGATCTGGATATATAATTAAAAGAATACGATTGGCATCGTTCATTCGACCATTAACTGCTGAAGTGAAAGCTGCGAAAAAACTTGGTCTAAAACCAAAAAATATCAAAGGTATATTGTCAAATTAAATATGCCTTTCCTTCGTCATCATTCTTGTGAGTGCGTTAAGTCAGAATTGTATTTGTTTGCACTACCGCATACACAAACAAGCATTGAAAATGGATTGTGGATTCACTATAAACCAATTTCATCTATTGCTGATGATGGACCTATCGAGTTTCAAGTTCCTGGGACAGGCGATGACTACATAGATTTGTCTCATACATTACTCCACATAAAGACAAAAGTATTCATGATTTCTTATATTTACAAGAACACTACACATTGATTAAAACTACTTTTACGGATTTTATCGCGTTTAATTTTTAATTGTTTTTACAAAAGTATTGAATCACGATTCAACTAACTTTATAACGTCTACAGTAGTAGCACCTGTAAATAATAGTATATATGAGGAAATAGCAGGAAAAATGGATTCTACAGATGGTAAAAACATAGGATTTGTAAAAAGACAGAAATTGGTTAGCGAAAGTAAGGTAATAGAAATGATTGGACATCTTTATTGTGACATTTTCAACCAAGATAATTTTTTAATTAATAGTGTTTAAATGAGTTTAAAATTAGTTCGATCAAGAGAGAGTTTTAATTTAATTGCTGGGTTTGACCCAGGTATTGTTTATTGTTGACGATGTAAAGTTTAAAGTTTACATTACGGACGCAACTCTTGTTGTCCGACGAGCACGAATTAATCCAAGTGTATTACTCGCACATCAAAAAGTTTTAGCTTCTACCACTGCTAAATAGCCTTGTACTCGAGCTGAAGTAAAAGTTTTAACAATTCGATCGGGTGTTCAAGGAAAAAATCTTGATAATATATTCTTAGGACAAGTACCCAAAATATGTATGATTGGATTTGTGAACAATTCTGCATTTAATGATTCCCTTACCAAAAATCCATTTAACTTTGAAAACTATGGTATTAAATATTAATTCTTTCAGCTTATATATTGATGGTCAACAAATACCTTCAATAGCTTTGCAAACATCTTTTAATAATACTATATTTACATGAGCATATCATACTCTATTCTCGGGAACTGGTATTCACTTTCTTAATGAAGGAAATGGAATCTCTTGTGAACAGTATGCCAAAGGTTACTGTCTATTAGCATTTGACATAACTCCTGATTTATCAGCTAACTCATCAACTCATTTGAATCTCATAAAGCACGGTAGTGTAAGATTAGAAGTACGATTTGAATCCTCACTTATACAAACAATTAACTGTATGGTTTATGCTGAGTGTGATAATATTATTGAAATAAATAAAAACAGAATTGTTACTGTAGACTAAGTTAAGATTATAATGTGTGTTGTGTTTTAGATTTATGTGTTATGCGTAATGTGAAACATTATAAAATTAAATAAAACAAATTGTATGCAATATATTATTTTTTATTTCTTTATAAACCCCCTATTTAATCTGATACAAAACACTGTTCGAGTTTAAACCTTACATAAGCACACTGACTAAATGACTGAACATGCAGCTGCGAAGGATCATCATCTTCCCTATCTTTTAAACCACCACCACAATTGAAACACTTGGTCCTATCTGCATGACCAGTATAAAAGAAACCGGCTTCTGCAAGATCTTCAGGCTTTAGTCACATAACGAGATGCCAGTCTTCGAAACTGAGCAACTGGTTAGATTTTAAACTGAAAAATGGATATTCAGCTATTGAGTACTGCATATTCTTCTCTTTGCCTTCTCCACTCAGTGTTGTAATTTTGCTATTCAATGACGTGTTCTGTACACGTATGCCACACTCATCTCTTCCTTCTACTCTTGTCTTCCTTTTGTTTTCAAAACACTATTTCTTAAAACATAAAATGTTTTTTAACGCGCAGATTTTCTTAAGAGTAAAAAAAACAATTATACAGTAAAGTATTGTTACGAGCTTGAGGTTCGTGACAATAAAAATTGCCGATAGAATTATCTAAATTAACACTTTAATTTTCTTTACACAAATTAAAACTTAAAACACCAATAATTACTCACACTGATTCACTATATTTCGCTCCGAAGCTTGGTTTGTCTCGCCAAATTCAATACTTCCCCGATCGCGTGTTGCAGCGCCTTTATATGGGGCTCTTCCACGAAAACATCCAGAATATTCCAGAATATTCGAGTAAATACGCGCACCAACCGACCAAGCGCAGAAAGTTCGAGTATAGAGCTTCTAGAAAGTTTAGTTCTTCAATTTGATACTAGATGTCGCTGTCGGTTAAAAAAATTAGTCATGTCATTTTCTGGAAAGCTCTCCTCGCTCTGTTACCCGACACTAGATGGCGCTAGTGCCATGAGATGAGATGTCAACTTAGCAGCGTAACACTGTCCCCTCCTAAGACATGCTCGTCCCAAGCATTATCTGCCCCATAATAATGCGCCAGGCGATCCACATGGACGATCTTAGGAGTCCCTTTTGCCCCTTTCTGTATCCGGTAGGTTACATCGTTGATCCTGGTCACAATACGGTACGGGCCGTCCCATTTAGCTTGAAGCTTAGGAGATTTCCCTTTGCTGCGGACTGGATTGTGCAACCACACTAGCGAACCTTCGTCGAACCCTTTGTTGTTCATTTTGCAGTCATACCGGGTTTTCATCTTTTCAGACATTTGCTGGCCCGATTGTCTGACGTGCTCGTAAATGTCATTCATTTTGTTCCGCAAGTCATTTGCATAATCGGTTATACTCCGTGGGGCATCAGGTGGTATCCCGGTGATCAGGTCTGCAGGCAGCCGTAATTCTCTTCTAAAGTTTGCGAAAGCTGGTGTGACTGCTGTACTTTCGTGAACAGCGCTTCGATATGACAACAAAAACGGTTGTATGTGCTTGTCCCAATCTCGTTGCCGATTGTCTACAACTTTTGCTAGGTACCTCTCCAATGTCTGATTAAATCGTTCTACCATTCCATCAGATTGCGGGTGATAAGAAGTCGTTCTTGTTTTATGAGTACCCATAACTCGGCAAGTTTCCTGGAATATTTGAGACTCAAAATTCCTTCCTTGATCGCTGTGAATCTCTAAAGGCACTCCAAAACGACAGAAGACTTCATGAACTAGCTTATCAGCAACTGTTGAAGCTTCTTGATTTGGAATGGCGAAGACTTCTGGCCACTTAGTGAAGTAATCCATCACAACCATGAAATACTTGTTACCGCTTTCACTCTCCGGAAACGGTTCCGCCACGTCAATGGCTATTCTCTCCCATGGTGCACCAACATTGTACAACTTCAATGCACCTCTACTACGAGTCTGAGGTCCCTTTACAGCCGCACAACTTGTACATTTGCGACACCAGTCCTCGACATCGTTTCGACAGTGGACCCAGTAAAACCGTTCTCGGATCATCAGTAGAGTTCGTTTAACTCCCAGATGGCCTCCTGAACAATCATTATGGTACAGCTGTAGAACAACCGGTACTTTAGCTTTAGGGACAACCATTTGCAAATGACAGCTGTCTCCCCGAACATCTTCCCATTTACGACACAGAACTCCATCTTGAAGCAGCAAGCTGTCCCACTGGGCCCAATAGCTTTTAGTGGTCGAACTCATCGCTGAGACGTCACTCCACTTGGGCTTGGGAGCACTGGCCTTTATCTATTCCAGAATCGGCTTGATGTCCGGATATTCCTGCTGTGCATGTAGTAAGCTGTCCTTCCACCCGTTGCTGAGGTGGTCTGCCCTGAGCATCCTTACGGATACCACTTCCTTACTCTCTTGCCTAGTACAGTGTTTGCAATCTTCAGGACAAGGTCTTCTTGACAATGCATCTGCGATGCCATGAGATTTCCCGCTGCGATGTTCGATCTCAAAGTCGTATTCCTGCAGTAGTTCAATCCACCTCGCAACTTGTCCTTCTGGGTTTTTAAACTGCAATAGCCATTTTAGTGCAGCATGGTCAGTTCGTAAGTGAAATTTTCGTCCCAGAAAATATTTGCTAAAATGTTGCAACGACTTTACCACAGCTAGCAATTCGCGTCTTGTGACACAATAGTTCCTTTCCGGTTTTGACAATGACTTGCTGAAGTACGCTATCACGACCTCTTGGTCACCATTCCGTTGACACAACACACCGCCAAGTCCTATATCACTTGCGCCTGTGTCAACTATAAATTCTTTGCTTGCATCAGGATATCCCAAAATAGGTGTTTTGCACAGACGGTCCTTGAACTCCTGGAATGCGATATTGCAACTTTCATCCCAGCAGAAATGTCGCTTCTCCTCGGTTAGCTTGTGCAGAGGTTTGGCTATATCTGCAAAGTTCTTCACAAATCGCCGATAATAGGAGCACAAACCCAAAAATGCTCTAACCTGCGTCTTGTCTTTTGGAACCGGCCAATCCTTGACAGCGGCGATTTTCTCCGGATCCGTACGGATACCTTCTTCCGACACTACATACCCCAAAAAGTTGATTTGCCATTTGAATAGTGAACATTTCTTCGGACTCAACTTGAGGTTGGCACTCTGAATCTTCATGAGCACTCGTTCCAGATTCTGAAGGTGTTCCTCAAACGTACGGCCCACGATAATGATGTCATCCAAGTAGACCAGACAGGCATCGCCAATTAGCCCAGTAAGTACAAGCTCCATCAGCCTTTCAAACGTTGCTGGAGCATTGCACAACCCAAACGGCATTACTTTTGAATTGCCACAGACCCTTTCCCGTCGAGAACGCAGTTTTCTCCTTGTCTTTAGGGTCAATTTCAACTTGCCAGTAGCCACTTTTTAGATCCAGCGTGCTAAACCACTTTATTCCTGTAAGCATGTCCAGCGTGTCATCAATTCTTGGCAAGGGATAGCTGGCCTTCTTCGTAACGTCATTCAGACGGCGGTAGTCAACACAAAACCGCATGCTGCCATCCTTCTTCTTTACCAGCACCACTGGTGAACACCATGGACTAGAGGAAGGTTCAATAACACCATCCTTCACCATTCCTTCAATCATGGTTTCCACTTCCTTTTCACGTGCTACCGGCAATCTCCTTGGTCGCTGACGGATAGACAATTCCTCTCCTGTGTTTTTTTTGTGTTGAACTAAGCCAGTCTTTCCTATGTCAGCATCGTTTGATGAGAATACATCGGCATACTTGAGTAACAACTTCTTCGCCTTGACGATTTCGGTCGGGGAGAAAACGCTGCGACAGTCTTCCAAAAGTGTGGTCACCCTCGTTTGTGCATCCTTGCTGGGGGGTCTCACTCGATAGATATTGGCACCGACATAACCAATCCACTTCCTCAGAAGTACCAACCAGCGTGCCTTTTTCTATAATCTGTTCCCGGTCACAAAGGTTCAGCACACGTACTCCTGAGATGTCAGTGGTTCTGACCAAGGTTCGAGCCATTTTCCATGGAAGGTCATTGTTTACCCTTCCCACAAGTACACAACGGTGAGCTTGCCCAGCGTTTCGAGGAAGACTAACCGGAACAATCGTTTCCGATCTCGGCGGAAGAACAATCTTCCTAATGCTGTACACGTTCCCTGGTAACGCACCTTCCATAAAAAGTTCCTCCTGTCCATATTTCAAAACACCTTGCTTAACGTCGATCTCACAACAATTACTCCTCGTAAAGTCTAGGCCCAGGGCGCAGTCGTCCATTATATCAGCCACGATGACATTATGCAGGTAAGTCATGTTGCCTAGCTTCAACTCCATCTCTTTCTCTCCACGGACGGGTATACGCTGACCCGTGGCTGTTACCAAATTAATGCGCTCTCGGTTGTATGCGGAGTCCCCAAGGAACTGGCTTATTAGTTGGGAACTAACAACCGTACGAGAGGCTCCAGTGTCTATTGTCAGTTTACACGGCATTCCGTTGACCTCGCCCTTGATGATTAGACTGTTCCCATCGTGGGTTTGTGAGATCGAGATCCTTGGGGCTCTTTTAACATTAGCCAGCACCCGCCCCGCAGTTCTGGCTTTTACTCGTTTTCCTGCTGCTGCTGGGCTGTGCTGTTGGCCGCACTACCCTCCTGAGCTCGTTCACCTTCCCTTTCTAGGGTTCGCTTAGGGCAGCTGGATCGAAGGTGGCCCTTTTCCTCACAGCCATAGCACCTAGGACTGTATCCTTTGTTGCGGTCGCGAACTGTAGCTGCTGCAACCTCCCTGACGCGATGGGAACGATGATCCTGCCGCACGGCTTCCACTTCCGGTGCATAGGCCAAGGCGTCCTTAAGCGTCTCGTGGTGCCCGAGCCTCACAGCAGCTCTGACTTCCAGGTCGCGGATGCCGTCGATGAATGTCTGCACCAGGTTCCCTTCAATGAGCGCAGATACAGACCGGCATGCTTTTCGCACAAGCTTTTCCACCTCTAGAGCCCACTGCTGCAGGTTTTCGTTGATGCGCTGCACGCGATCTTTAAGCTGCGCACGAAAGACGTGTTCCAGGTGAGCGTCGCCATATCTCGCCTCCAATGCCTCAAGGAGTTGCTCATAAGTCACTTCCTCACCGAGAGCTTCCAGAACAGTTAAGGCCTGGTCGCGCAGGCCTAGTGTGAGAGCAGTGATGGCCTGACTTTTATTCCAGCCGTTCGCCTTCATAACAGCCTCGAACTGGATTTTGTAGCCTGACCAGGAAGAAGTCCCGTCGAACGGTGGCACCTTGAACCCACGTAGCGAAGGTGTAGTAGCTACTACGGGAGCAGTAGTTCCATCCCCAAGTTTGAGTTCGTCCAATGATTTCTTCATGTCAGCCATTACGTTGTCAACCCGATTGTTCACTTGGTCGATTCGGGTTACAGCTTTCTCGATTCGGGTTTCAGCTTTCGCGATTTGGGTTTCAGCTTCCGACAGGCAGTTATCATGCTAAGCAACCCTATCCTTCACCTCGTTTATCTCCTTCCCGAAGGTAGCGTGAAGGTCCTTCATGAGGAGCATTTGCTCTTCCAACCGACGGGCTTGTTCATCCTGTCCGCTCTGCAGCTGCTCTTTCAACTGACGGACCTGTTCCTCCTGTCGGCGAGCCTGTTCCTCCTGTCTGCGAGCCTGTTCCTCCTGTCGTCGAGCCTGTTCCTCCTGCTGCTCTTTCAACAGACGGGCCTGTTCCTCTCGTCCGCGCTGCAGTTGCTCCTGTAGCATCGCCATCAGAGCACCTAAGTCAGGTGCTGCAGATGTAGGAGCTACTAACGGGCCCGCAACCTCCGTGGCTGGCAGTTGGCCCTCCCACGTCTGCGGCGTTGCACCACCAAATCTCCTCTGGTCCGTCTCATGCTGGCGTTGACAGCGGGTACGGACACCCTCCGTTTCCTCCTTAGGTAAAATCGGCATGATTTTATCCCACTTCTGACACCAATTGTTACGAGCTTGAGGTTCGTGACAATAAAAATTGCCGATAGAATTACCTAAATTTACACTTTAATTTTCTTTACACAAATTAAAACTTAAAACACCAATAATTACTCACACTGATTCACTATATTTCGCTCCGAAGCTTCGTTTGTCTCGCCAAATTCAATACTTCCCCGATCGCGTGTTGCAGCGCCTTTATATAGGGTTCTTCCACGAAAACATCCAGAATATTCCAGAATATTCGAGTAAATACGCGCGCCAACCGACCAAGCGCAGAAAGTTCGAGTGTAGAGCTTCTAGAAAGTTTAGTTCTTCAATTTGATACTAGATGTCGCTGTCGGTTAAAAAAATTAGTCATGTCATTTTCTGGGAAGCTCTCTCCTCGCTTTGTTACCCGACACTGGATGGCGCTAGTGCCATGAGATGAGATGTCAACTTAGCCGCGCAACAGTATCTTTACAATAAAGTTCGATTCAACCGATTTTAATGTTTGAAAGCAACCGGTTAGATTTTGGACTGAAAAATGGATATTCAGTTCTTGAGTACTGCATATTCTTCTCTTTTCCTTCTCCACTCAGTGTTGTAGTTTTGCTATTCAACGACGTGTTCTGTACAAAATTAGTTCAAAAATTCAGCAGATGAATCGATTTTTAATTCAATGAATCGATCCTAAAATCTCTCGAATCGGACTGATTCATCTTATTCAAGAACTAGCGATAAAGTTCCCAAACTGACTGAGTTAGATACCGCAGTTTTTTAATTTTTTACTGTTGACAGACACAAAAACAACCGGTCGTACTAGGTTGATAATTTGAACGCAATGTAAATTTGAATAAAATAAATATTTATAACGCATCCAAATATATCGAAAGTTGTCAATTCGTTTTCATTCACGGAGTTTAGAGAACAGGAGAACGATCGCTGTAGAAAATAGTGTCCCAGAAATATGGACAAAATAAGTGAAGCGCTGCGATCGCTAAGTTGTCTCAACAAAAGCGAGCTGTGTTGTGCGCTAGTTTGAAATGATTATAATATCATTCAAAGAAAAAAAAAGAAAATTATTATTATTATTATAAATTGCTTTTTTATAATTTTAATCATTATAAATAATATAAATTATTAATTATTATCGATTTATTGTTATAATTATTTTATTTATAATATTTCATAATTTTTTGATATTTTTTGGCAAAAATTAAAAAAATACTTCGCAGATTCTACTTCCCGACGGCAGCGCGGCTATCAATTCTACTTTTCAGGGACAGGCAGGCTATGCTTGAGCACGTAGCGATCGTTCTCCTGTTCTTTACTTCCATGTTTTCATTTCTAAAATTCTAATTCTAATTATTTATGATTCTAATCTCACCTGTGGAATGTAGGACTAACTAACTAACTAAACATGTGCTGTGAATAAAGACTAGCCGCCATTGCAGTGCATTAGTTCTTTGTTAATAAAATTCACTCCGCCTTATTTTACACGTCCATGTTAATAGAACTAATCCATGATTTCATAAAATCATGTCATCTAGCGTCTAATGTACATACTACCTTGAGAGTAAATCAAAGGATAATAGTGAAAAAATATTGGTGGAATTATTAAGCATTTACCTAACGGTGACACCGTTACAGATATCAATAAAATAATTTACTATGTTTTATCTAATCAAGCTTATGGCCTATCGAAATCTGGAAAAAATCATCATACCATACTGATGTGAATTTTACAACATCAAACAAAGATGGCTACATATACGTTGTCAACTAAGATGGAATGCCCCACAGCTTGTAATTATATATAATGTATAAGGTAAATGTTGAACTTTATAAAAGTTCAATTTCTGAAAAACTCGCAAATTCTGAAAATGCGGCGATTAATCGAAAATCGATCTTTTAATTCTCTATTCTAGTGTGTTCGATTCGAATCGATTCAGAGATCGATTTTTTTAAGAGTGAATCGACATGCCTACAATGAGTTATGTGTTGATCCACTGTATACCCCGGTCCAGTGTACCCCTACTTCCTAATAACATTTCAAGGGTGCACACTGCACACCCGTAGTTAAGTTTCGGGAACAGCGCTGAATCTTTTTCAAAAGCAACGAGTTTGTCTCGATAACATTTAATTACTATTTCATTACAATAACAAATTAATTCAGTACAATACATGACTTCCTTCACTAGGTGATAGGTTCCTATGATGAGAACTATAATTAATATTATTCTCAATCCAACGGCTTTAATAGAATGACCGAATGGCCAAATCAAGTCACTTGACTTAACTGAAAGTAAGAATGACACCTTGGTTTGAGAAGCAATAACAAATAAACAGAGGATAGGAGTCTGCGTCTTTTGTATGCATGTAATTACTCTGTCTTCTGTAACGCTACACTTCATAACCCGTTTTGAGTCTTTTGAGCATTGATTTATATGTTACACTAGATAAGTAATTTCCGCGCCAAAGCGTTGGCCACAGCCTTGTACTCAGCGAACGTCGGTTCAGTGTTCAAGGTGACGCCGTCCGAGTTAAGCCGAACGATTCACAACAAAAAATGGGTAAATGCGTAGTGAAAGAATGCGTTTCAAGGTCACAAAAACATAATAAATCAAGCGGAATCACTTTCCATACGTAAGTTTTAATTTATATATTCATATTAACGTTTAAAACACTAAAAAATTAAATAAAATATCGAATATTGCCATTTAGGTTCAATGTTGACACTTTTCCGCATTTGTGATTATCCTACATTAATGGGAGACTATATAATTAATGGAGTAAGTTAATTTGTTACCTCCGATTTTAAATATTTTGGAAATTATAATAAAAACTACGTTTTAACTTTCATACAATATAATTAATTATTCTTATTTTAGTTTATTCTTGAATTATCTTTTAAATATATTTTATTACCTATTTTATATTAATAATTTTATATTATTTATAATTTCGTATACATTTTATATTAATTATATTTTATTAGATACCTATTTTTATTGTTTGATTTATTAGAACCATAAAAATACGTTTTATTTCATCATTATGTTTACTTCTATTTATCTGATAAGCTTTGTATCCCTTTTTTTCTAAGGGGACGTAATAAAGATTTTAAAATAAAATATACTTTTTTAATATAAAAACAATTAACTGCAGTTTCAAAAATTATTATTTTTATTACGTATTTTAGGTAAAATTTCATATAGTAAGCCACACCAACCCGCCATTGCATGTTTGTGTGTCTATCTTTTTCTAATCTTACGACGACGATATTGTTTTCGCAACTTGTGTAAGTGAGATAGATATATGTTTACTTAAAATTGTTATTAGTTTCAAAGCTACGTCGTCGCGTTTGGATAGTGGTTACACTTTTTTCGACGCGCGGTAATGTGGTTTGCTCCTCTAGTCTTGTATAACTCAATGCTTTTGAGTAGGTACCTAATCTAATATTAAAAGCTTAATCAGCACAATTAGTGATCAACAAGTTGTTGTAAAATTATGGCTACCTGCAAATATCATGTTTACGAGTAATCTAATATCAATTGCTTAGTCAGGACAATTTGGGACGTGATGTTGTTATGAATTTATGATATTACAGTCACTTCCAGATTGCATAACTACGCAGTTACGGTAAACAAAAACAGTGTACATAAAAACCCAAGGAGAATGAATCACGTTTATAAATAGCTAACTAATACACACTGACCTAGTTTAAATGGAGGTCAGTTCTAATACGTCACTACGCATTGCTACGCATCGTTATCACGCGCCTCTGGCTTTGCACTAACTTCACTGCGTGCGCAGTTGAAATGTTACCATGCTTGAAAGATTCCATTCGTAGTAAAAAAAAATATTTATTATTATATATTATTTTTATCGACGTAAAAATATTTCATCCCTTTCAGTCTCAAATAATCAAAAAATAAGGTAATCGAATGGGAGGGAAACTGCCTCCAAACATACAAGGTATCCTAGATAAGGAATCCGAGAATTAATGAATTCCATATTTATTCTGTTCTAAAAGAATTATCGTTATTAATCACACACTCTCTTAGACCATTCAAATTGGGTTGAATGGTCTAAACCCACTAGTAATAAATTAAATACATAAGTGAGTAATACTTACGACTGGCATAAACCTATTCGTACCATTGTAGTTTCAGGACTCAGGGAATCAATGAATTGCATATTAATTCTGTGTTCTATAAGTAATAATAATAATTATTATTTAATGATTTCTTATATTTACGCGAACACTACACATTGATTAAAACTACTTTTACGGATTTTATCATATCGATAGATAAAAGTGATGCGATTTTGTGTGTTAAGTGTCTGCGCATGTGATCTATTAGAGAAAACGATATAATTGATTCTATGTTGATTATAACCCTCAAGTTATTTTAATCGCTTAGGCGGCTTATGGACTTGAGTGACTATCGTCATCGACTGTCCACTGGGTTGAGCTTTCGTAAAAATTTCCCAAAAGTTTCGCAATGTGACGCATAAGCATTTTGTGAAGTAAAAATTTATAAAAACGAAGATCCCGAATAAAATAAAGATATGGCATAAAAGAACAAGCATAGAAACCGAAAATCTTAATAAAAAATTTACTTCAATGAATAGGTCGCAGCTCTCAGTCCAATTATTTATAAGATGGTTACTGAGATGGTATTGAGGCTATTAGCAATATGCAGGTATTCAAAAATGTAACTATACTTATAATACTAAATTTTAGCTAATCAAAAGTCAGCTCTTTTTGATTACGACCAATGCGGCGCTGTCATTTTACAAGTGGGCGTCAACTGCTGGTGTATTTTTTTTAGGTTTAAATAGTTTTAGGATAATTTTAATTTAAAAAAAAAACATATATTAGAATGAATTATACAAAAATTTTCCAACATAATTAAATTGTTAGCAATTTTGAACTGAAACTTCCACGCACTCACGATTACTGTTTACAAATTATAATAATTTAAGCGATTGGCTTAGTATTGTTTTAACTGTCACCACGATATAAAAGAAAATCCTAATATGAGGTAATGTTCTTTTTTTATTCGAATATTACCCATCGCTTCAGTTCCATCTCATCTCATCGTTCCGTTACTATAAGAATATGGAATGTGTTTATTTAAATTGCTAAGTATCCAATTAACTGACTGATTAGGCTATCGGAATAGGACAAATAAATTTCCAGTAGATATGTCTACTTTTTAATTGCATTTAAATATAACATTTATATTCGTATATGTGTATGAAGTCTGTATTTAATCATAAAAGTAATAATTCCTACTGTAATGGTAAAATATTATTTCTGTACCTGGCAACACTTTACAACGCGTAGTGCATATTGATCAATTAACAGATCATAGTGCACAGTGGTGCAGTTAATCAATATACTCACTGTTTACACTAGCAGGAACCCAGACTAGACTGGTAGAGTAACTTTCCGTTCTGTCAGTAGTGTACGTCTGTTTATAGTTTCTTTAGCCATACTTGCGTCAACCTAACAAGTTACAGTGAGAATGGAATTTCAAGACAAAGTAATATTAATAACTGGTGCTAGTTCGGGCATAGGCGCCACTACAGCAATCTACTTTTCGAGGCAATATGCGAAATTAGCTCTTGTCGGCCGAAGGGAAAATAAGTTAAAATCAATCAGTTTATATTGCAAAAAAGCGGCAGGTATAGAGCCGTTGATTATTGTAGCTGATGTCACAGAAGACTTAGATGTAGCAAGAATCGTAAAAGAAACTATTGATCATTATGGCAGAATGGACGTTTTGATAAACAATGTCGGCATAATCGCTATGGGTGGTTTAAAAAACTCAACCATGGAAGACTACGATAAAGTTATGTCAACAAACATGAGATCTGTTTACTATTTAACAATGCTCTCCACTCCGCACTTAATAGAAAGTAAAGGTTGTGTGGTGAATGTGTCCAGCATAGCTAGTAGTATGCCCAGTACGATGGCAATAGCATACAACGTATCTAAAGCGGCAATCGATCATTTTACAAAGTGCGCAGCGTTGGAGTTAGGCCCTGACGGCGTCAGAGTCAACTCTGTAAACCCAGGCTTCGTGAAAACTAATTTGTTAAAAAATTTGGGCCTAAGCGAAGATCAGTTGGATTTATTATCAAAAAACATGGTTGGTAGGTGTCCGTTGAAGAAGACAATAGAAGCAGAAGAAGTAGCAAATCTAATTGCATTTTTAGCAAGCGACAAAGCTAAAAGTATTACCGGATGTAATTACGCCATCGACGCTGGAAGACTTCTTAATTCGTAACTTAATGGTGTTGAAAATAAATTAATGTAGTTAAATTACATTGTTTTGTGTAATGTGTGGTATATTCAATGTTATGGTAATGATAATTACAAATGAGAATTTTAGGCAAAAACTTGCATTGTCATTATAAACACTTTTATTTACCTACTACGTATAAGATTCTATATGTGCTGAAATAAATATATTTTGCTGAATATGTTTTGAATATCCCCATAGTCTTTGCAGAAAATATTTATTATATATATATATATATATATATATATATATATATATATATATATGATTATTTACGCGAACGTTGAATAATTTTACGGATTTTATCGCGTTTAATTAAGTTGTTTTTAATTCTCGACGTTTTAAATTAAATACGTAAAAGTTTTATTCAAGAAAACATTAATGTACAATAAGTACGGATTATCCCTGACAGTTAATTTTCAAAAAAAAGGGACAACTTTTTGTAATATTATTAATAATCAAAGCGTTTTTCTAAAGTATCCGGTCAAACGCTCAATATATCGCAGTTTGTTTTATGATGTCCTGTTCGTTATTTTTGTACTTCAACTAGCTCAGACAACAAAACTTGATAAATTCTACGAAAAATATAAATTACGTAAAAATCTAACTTATTGTGAGGACACGATTCAAAAGTAAAAAATGAAACTGTTTAAATTAATTTTAAGAAACACAATGACAATAAAAAAGTTCATTAAATGATTTTGATCTGCCAAAATGCAAATACTTAAAAAATTTAATTGTTTTATTTTAATAACAGGAAAGCTGAAGGAAGAAACCTTACTAAATCTATAAACTAAATTAATCACATAACTTGTAGACATGGATATAAAGTTTGGTAAATCTTAAGGTGCAATACAAGCAAATAGGATGGAATTATGTCTTGTTTTTGAATAAAAATAAGTCAAAACTTTAAATATCTACAATTAAATAGCTATAGCTAGGTGGCATAAAAGTTCTAAAGTTGTAATAAAATATAGTCCCCAGTCTCAGGTATTCCGCATGTGCACAATGAATTTAGATTACCGCCGCTCTGCAACACTACAACTTTTACACGTGGTAGAGCCATGTTGCAGCTATATTATGGTTGTAGCATGAATGTGTCGGCTCGACCGGTGAAGGACCACGCTCCATCAACGCTGGTATTCCGTCAATTTATGGACGGAATACCAGCGTAAAATTGCAGCTTAATGCTGGTGTGTTCCGTATGGTGAGGGTAGAGAACCGGTGACCCGTTTTATTGGAATCGAGGCATTCCATCTTAATCTCAAGGGTGACAACGCATCTGCATTTTGATTCTAAATCGAGGGTAAATGTAAATGTCTATGGGCCACAACATCCACTTATCATCAGGTGGACTGTGTGCTCGTTTGTCACCCTTATCCTATATAAGAAAAACTACACTCATATTTCGTTACGTTAATGAACACAACGCAGATTTTGAAAAATTATGATTTACAGTTAAAATGTATCTGCTCACATTCACAGTTAAAAACCCAAAATTTGATAAAATTACCTAACTAATGGACGCTAGTCATAATCATTAACTTTACAAAAATACTAAAGGGGCAATAAGGTTCTAAAAACTAAAATAAAAGTGTATATAGTAGGGTTCCAAGTAAAATTAAGGAAAGTCCCGAATGGTTGTGTGAAAAAAACTGGTATTCTATAAATTACTTTCTAAATTAATAACTTCACACTGTGACAATCATATGTAATAAAAAATTAAACATTTGCATACCTTTGATTGAGGCAGAACATAATATGGGACAACATACTTACCTTACCAAATTCTTTCATATATAATAACTACCTATGTTCAATAAATAAACATTTCATTTTATTTCTCATCTCATAAATATAGTAACTGAATTCAAAGTATTATATCTTTTGTATTACTAATAGCGACTCGAAAAAGGAATAAAAAACTCGTACTAGTCAGACCGAGATAAGCAGAACAGATGGTAGGTATAGCAAGAAAATAAATAACTCAAGTCATCTTAACTGGTGTTGGCATGATATAAATTAAAAATTGTAATATCAAACATAAATACAAGCTTGAAAACCATTTTGAATTTTTAATGAGAGCAACACTTAAAATGGCAACATCTACGTCAATGATCTCAAACGCTTTTTGCGGAAAAGCATGCAATATTCAGCAAGTCGTAGAACCAGTATGATTTTCTTGTCAATACGATTTCAAACCAAAATTAAGTCCGTAGGCTATATCGGCACGTGCTGTTAACTTAAAAACGTTTTTAAACTCTCGATTCAAATGCCGCATGGCATTAAGTCCGCTTTTTGTATTCTTTTGTAATCGGGGTGCAATAAAGAATGAATAAATAAAATGGCACCCCTATTTTTCAAAAACACCAAATTAACTGTTAATTACATTGCAAACATAATATGTATATGTACAATACAGTCGACTAAAGTGGCTTGTAGCTATACCTATCCGCACGCCCCGATTACCCCGACTGGAAGACTTTTTTCGAGACAGAGACACGGTGTAATCGCAAATCTTCCCTAATTGGCGATAGCTATACGAGACGTTCGTAGTTTTAATTAAAGATAGATGTTCCCAGGCGCTATGAGATACAACATTAAACTTATCATCAGAAGGAATTATGTGTGCTGTCCACGCTTACTTACATATAAAAATGACAAAATTCCCTTCAGTATCACAGACTTACAAAAAATACGGACGTAATGCTACACTGAAAATGCAAGAACCACCCCAAAAAACTAAATTTTCCAACTTAGGACTATGTACCTAATTGAAGAAAAAATATGTTAAAAATTGCCGAAAAATTATATAACAATGATTTCTGACAACTAGCTAAATAATTAGTTATAAATTTTTTCACATTTATTAAAATTAAACAAATCGAACAATGATTAAAACAAATAACACGAGGTAAAATTAAAGGTAACTCAAAAACTACACGTCAGATCTTGATTAAATTTATATGGGACTACACAAGAAGCACCAGCTTTCAGATAAAAAAAGAATCATCAAAATCGGTTCCATCCAGAGAAAAGTTATGAGGTAAGCACATAAAAACAAACAGTCGAATTGAATACCCACTCCTTTTTGAGGTCGGTAAAAAATCAAACCCATTTGCGCCTTTAATAGAAATAAATAGGCTCCAATTTTGCATCTTCAAATATGGTTTATCATCATCTCGACCTCTAGTTGAAATACAACGACGTAAAAAGTATCGGCTTACACCTGTATTCCCTTTTATAAAAGTAGTTGGAAAAACAAACTAGAATATCAATGACGTATTATATATCGTTGTAGAATATCTAAAATTCCGCACATTTCGTGAATACTAAATATTTTTAAATACGAGCGAACTTGCTCAATTCATTAGCATGCAGTCATAAAAATACAAAATTACTAGGTTGACGAATAAAATTAAAAATTTCACTAAATTCAAACACGGGGATGTAGCTCAGTGGTAGAGCGTTCGCTTTGCATGTGAAAGGCCCCGGGTTCGATCTCCGGCATCTCCATAATTTTTTAACCTCCACACGATATTTGTATTGTATATTATTTACCAATGTTATAATCAAAATATTACTAACGAACATACCGCGCATATTATTTCGACGTTGGAAATTAAATAACCATCTTACTTTTTCATTTTTAATATAAAGTTCTTAGGGTCAGTTCAGGTTGTTCTGTCAACTCTTCGACAAGAGGTTACAATAAGACTAAAGTTAAATTACGTACATAAATCAAAGAATTAATTTAATCATTCAAAATATGCATAACAATGGTTTCTTCAAGTTAGAATCTTAGTTGAAATTTTAGTGTTGCTATTCGCGACATTTTTACATGCAGTATACTTAATACAAAATGCATTTCTTGGTATTTTAAATATAATCAAAGTTAAAATAAAATCTTTACAAAATAAAGCTTTCGCTTCAATCCATCTTTCAATTATTATAATATGACGAAAGAATTATTTCGTTGTGTCCAACTATAAAACACAGCCGATCATATTTTTATTCGGGGCATTAAAATTCTTGTCACCAGATTAATAAATTATACCAAACATTCAAGGAGTTTCACATTTATTTTGTGAAGGAATGAATACAATAATTGAAATTGATTATCAACTTTCATTTCACAGATATATAAATGTATATACATTTCTATTACTATTTATATAGGTTTGGAACTCTATTCAAAAACATCTTGATATTATATATTTTCTACTCTAGCAACACTAGATTAATAATGAACACCGTAATTTGAAAATTACAACCTGATTCCAAATTTAGATAAAAGATTTCGAGAGAAATGCTTTAGATAAACGATAAGCCGAATTTATAAAGACAAAATACCCATCAATTTATTGATTTCACATTAGATAGTACTCTTTATTAAACATATTATGCTTTATTGATTTTTTTTGTAACTGAAGGCAAAGGAATGTTGATAATCCGAAACAACAAAATAGTCTTAAAAGTATCATTACAATTTAAGCTCTCCAATTTCACTGGAATTTGTATCATAATATATAACAGGCAAATTTTTCTCATTAATAGATTGAATTTATTAATTTGTAGTCTTACATCTAGACAATGTTAATTTTTCATCCAAATTCGATTTTTTTTACAGTTCAACGATGCACTCATCACTTTATTTAACTGAAATGGAACGGTAGACTAACACTGAACAAAGTTGGACATCAGCATGAGGAGTCGGATGCCAGAGTGCACTTGTGATTTCTGTTGAGGTCGAGGCGGGGGCTACGCCCTCGGCTCGAGCTGGGGGAGTCGCGAGGCCGTGCGGGCGAGGGCGTCTCCGCAAGCACGCGACCTGGCGGGGAATTCCGGCCCGCAAGAGTTCCCGCTGGTCGTGAAGTTGCTGACGTTCGCGAAGCTCCCGGCGAGCGTAGAGCAAGCCGTGACCTCGCAGCTCCCGGAGAGCGGGGCGCCCCTGCAGTTCCTGGGCGGCGAAGCGGCCCCGTTGGCGGTGGACGGCGCACACTCGCAGTTGCCGATGTGCGCGATGCTCCCGGAGTGTAGTGAGGCGGTCTCCTCCTGAGGCGGCGTCGGTGCATCCACATCATTCTGCAACGATCCAACGCGCTCAGCTGAGGCGCCGCCCGCTACAACACCACGGACATGGGGCATGGGCGGGGAGGGGGACGGGAAACGGGGGGCGGGGGACGGGGGCACCGTTACTCACTCGCCGACAACTATGTCGCTTTACAAATACAGTTCGACTGTCCCTCTTGCCTACCTATGCATCTACAACGCTATTGTCATGCCTAGATATTTAGACTTTGAAAACGAAAAATAAAAATTATACTATGATGCAACGATTTGTTAATTCATTAAATCTGAAATTAGAAAAAAAAAACAAAAATTATATACACGTAAATACGTATAAATGCATTTTAATGAAAAAAGGATAACGTGGCATTTAAAGTACGGGACCATCGACTGAAATTAAGTAATGCGACATATTGTAGCTACATTTCTGTTCTAATGAAATTTGTCTAATATGAAAACAAAAAAGTTTTAGCAATAAACAAATATATTTTAAAATTGAACACTTGTTGTATAAACTAAACGCTTAAAAAATACAGATTAGGTGCAAAAGCCTGGGTGAATGGAAAGAAAGGAAGTGCAAGGAATACTGCGCACGAGTAATGAAATAAACTAAACAAAGCAATAATTTAAATTGAAATATTTGTACAAAGGAAATGTAATATGTGATGCCTTTTTGCATTTTGCAAAACTCTAGAATTTTTGCAACACTAGAAAAAAAAAATAGTTTTTACGAAAAACCAAACAATAATATGGGCTATAATTATAATATTATAGTATGAGCAAATTTTGTATAATAACTATAATATTGTTTTAAAGTACTTCAGTTACATTATACATACCAATAATATGGATTGGTTTATTATTTCATTTATTAAGTGTTAAACTGGAAAAGTATCGAACATAGGTACGAACAACACATTATGGAACATATTTTTGATTGAGAACTTTCAAATTTTTAAATTCAAAAATGACATACAAATTTTGTAACAGATGATAAAAGCTGAGAAGTAGAAAGTGCAATTTAGTTGTTTATCGCAATATTTTAATATAAAACGTAAGAAGAGAGTATTTAAAAAGAGTTATGATAATAGATATATAATATTTATAAAAGCAATATAATATAATATTTTCATGTTAAAATATTAATGTGACATATTGAACCACAACTAACTCATAATTTAAATTACTGAGCAAACTTACTTAAATTATAAGAAAAACAATTTCAAAAACAAGTAGGTATAGTTACTATGAGAAATTCTGAAACATATAATTTTAGTTAATAAACTTACAACTTATAAATAACATAAAATAGAATAAAATTGTTTGATAAGTTAAAAATATGATTGAAAATAAATTTAAAATAAATATAAAAATTCTTGTGTTCATAATTTTTTCTAAATAATAAAACATTTTAGTGTCTTCCTCGGACGAACGAAAGATAGATGGAACGCTGTGAACATTTCAAATGATGGTAAAACATGCACACATCATCCTTCTTTCTTTCCTTCCTTAATAACCCGTAAAAATTAACTTATAGACACACACATATGCACCTAAAAACCATGGTAAGCATTATTTTGGCTTGGTTTTTGCGTCAATTGAAATGTATGCAGCACTCTATCTTTCTTTCTCCATTGGTATTAGGTAGATACTAAAAATTTATCATTGAGAAAAAAAATTCCTTCTCCTGAAATCTACCTAGTGTTTACGAACATTTGTAATAATAATTTACTGGGGAAGTAGAAATAATATAAAAATAAAGTAATTTAATTACAAGTAAAAAGCAAATACACGTCTAAAAATTGTACAAAAGGTTTCAAGACCTCAAATACAAATCACATACACATACACATAGTTTGTCGTTTACCTGTTATAATGTCGACGCGGATAATAAAATAGTAATCTCATAATCATTTTCTAGCTCCCAATACGACGCGGACTAGAAACAATACATAAACATACAACATAGCTACATAACATATTTCATATACGAGTAACATAAAATAATTAAAATACTAATAAATATTTATAAGATTTCTACATATATTTTTGTAAACCATAATTTAGAACACATGCGCTCTGGCTCTTTACCATATTTACTACACCTAGCATTAAATGTATATGTTTTAAAATTATATGTCAGTTCAACATTTTTAATAAATAGTGTTAAATATGTACCTCATTGTTAAAATCATTAATCCCACAATGAACATGCCAAAAACAAAAATCCTGATAACGACTGTTTTCTGTAAGAATCAAAACAACCAATGCAATCAGTCATTTATAATATTTTCACCGCAAAATTGACTTTAAAATAAGTATTTTTATTTCGAGTTTTAATACTAAAATACAAAAATATTATATTTATTTAAAACATAGCTGCCCGAATCTGATATTTAAGTGAAAATCAATGGTTAAATTTGTTCAATTATATTATAAATCACTATTTGTATATCATTAGTCGACCAATTTATTCCGAAGACAATTAAATGATGCTACAAATTCCGATATTATAAAATTATAATAAAATATATTTTAACCGATTCAGTGCGGATGGCACTCTAAGCGTTATATACGAGTCGTCATTTTGAAAATCGTTATAGCTTGCTCAAATTGCGTTTTTGTAAGATTTATCAAGAACAAAATATTTATTATTTAGTAACAAGTTTATACCTAGAGCTTCGTATCTGGAGATTTTGAGAATTTGAAATTTTTAGGGGTTGACAACCTTTTTTTACTTGCAGGAATGTACTCTTTTACTGAGTGGGTTTTTTAAAACATGTTGTGGAAAAATACTCTAATAAGTAACAAATAATAGCACTTATTGCAATCGCTCACAAACTCAACTTGTAAACAAGTCTCCTATTGAAAAGAAATCGTTTCTTATTTTTTAATTTTGCTTAAAATGTTTGAATTGCCGCTATATTACTATCATACGGCCGAACGGACCTACGAATTACCACGTGCTCTTGTGATATGGTATAAGGTTTTTTTTTGTTTAGTTTTTTTTTTTTTTTGAAACCGTTCGAACGCATTCACGCATAAAATAGTTCACTAATAAATAGCTTTTTGTTCATCCGCCACCGTACAGCGCCGGGGCGCATTTCCACATAACACAACATAATCGGACTTTAGGTCCTTAAGCAAGAAAATATTGCTTTATAATTTGACTAAACAAAATTATCTTGGTCTAAATCCTTACACATCCAACATGCGGCACGCGACGGCATTATTGATGAAAGGGTGGCAATGAGAAGTGCTGCTATTTTAAATCATTCTTTTATCGACCAAGTATTTTACTAATAACCAGTATATGAATCTTGCGTTAATAGGCAATAACCAGTTCTGAGAGATCTCCTTACACGGAACGGCACGGGGGTGAGACACCGCCAACTTTCTGACTCCGGGCAGCTACACAGAATTTCTTGACGGAAAAACTCAATAAATACATTTTTTGTCCCGCCCGGGATTCGAACCCAGACCCTCACGATCAGTTGTCACACTACTACAAGAATTAGACCAACGAGGCAGTCAAAATAAGTATCAAAAGTGCCTAAATATTTATAAGAAAAAATGATTTTTGGTAACTTAAGGCGCGATCAACTGATTATAAAAATGTTGGCTGCAACGTTGTGTCGGCCCCGCTCGGCCGTCTGGCGCCTACATAACAAAAGAAGTTTTATTGGATATTCGGAAATTTTGCCTACCTGGTTATATTCTGTTATACTTTACAAATACTTTCGAGGATAGCTTCTATTCCACTCACACAAAACACCATATTATTTTCCAGGCGGTAAAAACGGTCACCCAGTATCATTATTTTTTTAAACAAAAAATAGTACAAAAGGTTTGTAATCTCTGCATAAAAAGTGACTTCACTAACTCTCCATTTCAAGTAAAACACCTAGAAAAAGACGTAGTTAGCCACTAAAAACAAGTATCCTTCCGTTTGAAACTGATGTTTGATGTCAACTATACTTAGGTCTATCCAAATGAAAAAAGCATAAAAACGGACATTATTTTTAGTTTTTACACATGGCTGATGGCACAATAGGCGCCTTATCAACTTCTAAGGCGCTTGACACGACAGGCGTGTTCCGGAATATTATAAGTTCACCGCCACAGCTAAAAGATGTCGAAAATTGGTGTCGCAACGAATCGGTTAAAAAAGTGAAAAAAAAAATTGGAAATAAAACAGATTTCAAATGATCTGCATGTTCATGGTGTTATAATGCCTATTCTAGCAACAGATAAAATACTTTAATATCAGTTTTAGCTAAATGTCCAAAAAAAAAACTAGCGCTAATTTTTTTTAATAAACCTTCTAGCCTGTATATCACCAAAATGTTCTAAAAAACCACACTATGTTACAATATAGATTTCTAAACTTCTAGTGGCACCGAGCTGTGTACATCAAAAATCTATTCTTTCATTAAACTCGGCGCTGGCCCATTCGTTTGTTCATTTGACACTACGCACTTACTGTGAGCTATGTGTTTACAACCAAAGTACGCTCGCCTGAGGGCACTTGTCACTTTGCCCTGATAAAAACCAGCCACAAGAAATTTCATTTTAATATAAATGTTATATGCACACATGTAAATATAAAATAGAAAGTAGTTTAAATTTTTATCAATGCATAACTAACTTAAAAATCTGAATGCGCTGTACTTATTTCAAAGTTGATAAAAATAAATATTTAAATACTAAGAAACGAATATGCAGACATTTTTCTGTAAGTACTTTTTGAATCACTAAATTCAAAACATATTTTTGAAGATTTTGACAACTAAAAAAAAAGTGAATAAATAAACAACAAATTTTAAAATGTTTTATCAAAATTTCAGAACCTAATGATATGGCAGAATTTGTGCCATAAATATTTGTTTTTCTGGCAATAACAATTGAAAGAAATTATTTCCTATTATAACTAATTATCATTAATTTGTGGTTATCAAATTTGTTTTTAAGAAATAAGAATTTCAAAATATTATAAACGGAAATTTTAATATTATATAATCAATTTGTGTTCTCTCTATAATACCTGTTAATTTATGTTCGATATTTGCTGTCCAATAAAGGCTTTTAATAATATGTTTCTGTATGAGAAAAATGTTTGTATATACGTCATAGATTCAAAATTGAAGAGTTCATGCTAGATTAACACAAGGAAAATCTCACCACACTAACTCCCGATTTGCCCTGTAATTTATAACACTTATTCACTAGTGTGCTCATGTATACGAGTAACATAAACCCATTTTATATAGCAGTGTTTCAATAAAAAATTAATATGTCCTATCTTAGAATTGTTACACAATAACTAAATACATTATATCGACTACATAAAAATAGTATACCAAACCCCATGGAATATATTCATTCATATATAATATAATACGCATAAACATACAAATAAAACATAAACATTAGTTGCAACTTTCACAATAATGTAATTTATACAAAATACTAATACCAATGAAACAGATTTGTTTAAAATGGTTTTTAGTTATTGATTTATAGTTGAGTCATAGTCTTGAATTTTAAGTGTAAATTCATAATATTTATGATTATCATATTTTTAATTATAATTTTTTTCTGTCATGCAAATCTAATACAATTTATTTAAAAACTTATATACGCTTTGATGGCTGATCATTGAATCTAAATGATACATTCACTTTCTCATTTATTTAACTTTTTTGAAATACATAAATAAAATAAATCATCAATAAAAGTTATATGACCAGTATATCTGAGATTTTGAGAAATTTACTACACAATCATAGTTTTAGAATAATTGTGGCAAATATCTTAATTCATTGAAAAAATGCAAGGGGAAATTGTATTTCCGTAGTTTTCTTTGGAGAAATAATGTATTGGTATTAAACTTGACAATATCAACTCAACACTTAATGCTACCCATATGATAACATGTGTATAAAATTGTGAAAATTGCAAACTTTTGATATATAAACATAATATTGAAATATTACATTACATATACACATTACTATATTGGAGCAACGAAAGGAAACAGATGCAGTTCTCACTCATATACTTCGACTTTTAATTTGATTTAATAATTGACAATACCTAATAGCATTTCATAGAAATAATGCTACACTTAGTTTTGTATAATGATTTCTTATATTAACGCGATTACAGTGATTTAAATAAAGCTAAGTTTATGGATGTTGTCGCGTTTAATTTTAATTTGTGTATTGAAACAAATGTTACTATGTATCAATGTTTAAATAATCTTTACCGCACAATATGTATATTTCTCACGTAATTCGTAAACTGTCAATTTATTGAATCGAATAAAAAGTGAGAGACGTAACTCGCTGATATTATTTTATATAACAGCGCGCGCTTCGTTTACGTGCATTATGAGAAATGGTAATAGACAATGCTGAAATGGGAATGGGCCAGCCATATAGGACAAAGAACCGACAACCAATGTCAAAGCATGGTTGAGTGGCCTCGTACCAGTAGGCGAAGTGTAGGGCAGCGTCCCACTAGATGGAGTGACGACCTGGTAGGACAAGCGACAGTTGATGAATGCAGGTGGCTTATGACCGAGCTTTGTGGCATTCCTTGCGGGAGGCCTACGGTCATCAGTGGACTTGTGAAGGGCTGTAATGATGATGATGATGATAATGATTATGGGAAGTGTTTTCTCTCTTAATTTAAGATAAGATAAAACATACAAGAAATGCTCAGTAACATCACAACAACTATTTTCAATAGACGGGGTCTTACACATTACTGAACAATGGCTTCTACGCAGATAAACTCATAGGACCATACAATTTATGTACAATAAGTTTATTATCATATCTCTACGCTTGAAATATAATAGCATTCGAATAATAGGTGGTACGAAAGGATTCAGTTAGGTTAGCACTCAGAAAAATTCTCTTACGGCGACATAACACGACACAGAAAAAATACACAAAGAAAATAGAAACGGCTGGACAGTTTATGGGCACCGATGTCGCCATTTACTTACACAGCTGTAATTTAACATATTAACGGCATAATCTCCACTACATTCGTACACAAAAACCGCAACCTGTGATTCAGCTAATAATGTAAGTAAAAGCTATATGACCAGTTTTTATATCCAAAAAACGTTTACAATGCAGAAAATGTGTAAGTGTGTAGATTCAATGAACTAGGATGGCAAATTGTATTGTTACCAAGAACAAATAGTTATTTAATATCCAATTATTTTGTATCCAAATATAACTGACTTTTTTAAAAAGGCAAACATAGATATGGATATTTTTCAGACAGTGTTAGTCGATTTGAAGTGAATGTCGAAAAGCATTAAGTAACTTGATACAAACATTCACTCTAAATGATAATAAATTAAATAAGCATGTTAAATATAACTTTATCCTATGGTTTTAGTTAATAATGTTTTTTATTTTATTTTATATTTGTGTTTTATTTTAAGAAAATTTCAATCGAATACAACAAATTTTTAGTTTTGTTTCTAAATAAAATATTTGGCGTTAATATTAAAGTGTTGTACTCACCTATAATTTAAGTACATATATATAGTGTTATAACAAAATGTTTATATGTACTTAGTTGGTAAGTCTAATTAAATAAATAAGTAGGATTATCAGGTACTGAGTTTACAGTAATCTGTTTTAGTAGTGCTGTCTAAAAGTATATAAGTAAAGTTTATTTGGATTTTCTGACTTCCATGTTGAAGTAAACACGGTTGCTAATCATGAGGTTCTAGTTTCTAATCCCAAGTCGGCCCAAAACCATTTATTAGGTTTTAGTAAAAAGATGTTCTCAGTAGCAGCCCGGAGACAGGTATTTTACCTCCGTGCCTCAGAAATCATGTAAAGCCGTAGGTCTAATCTCTCCATGGTCGTGTAGGATTACCGTCCTATTTGATTATGAGAGTGAGAGAACTGTGTACCTGTGTTTGCGCATACATTTATACACCATAATCCTGTTGTGGCCGTGGAAGGAAAAGGGGAGATCTCCCGCCGGGCAAGGTGTTCTGCCCGGGGAGCGGCGAACACTCCGAGTGATAGTTCGGAGAAGTTCTATATATACTGTCTATGATTCGGAATGTTAATAGCGCGATTTAGGCTTCGGTGTGTTTCGGTGTGCTAGTGGCGCGACGACAGCGCCGCTACACTGTCATGCGTAGATGTCTAGTCTCCGTTCAGACTGACCGCCTTGATCGAAATTCGGTCTGGAGGATTTTACCCTTAATTTGGATAATTTGAAAGAAACGTTATTACCGAAATATTTTATATGTTGGCATGGCATGGCATCTAACCTATTCTAAGTTTATCAACATAAAGTCGACCGTTACCTATATACATAGACTTCCTCCTTAGATTGCATCACAGGTTAGATATTTTTCGTAGTAGCCATGTTTGGCAGCCAGGTTAACAATCAGTTTTTTTTTTAATATTTTGAGTTGTTATCAGACAGAAGTCACTTTAAAACTCCTATTAAGGTTTCCCTGTGTCACCTTTTAAGACACCCACGGGATGATATGAAGTAATGTATTCTTTAACGCCTCCCCTCCTCTACATAACTACATAACCACTATATTATTATAATATAACATATTATATTTTATTATTATCAATAGAAGCCACATACAATTTTACTTTCTTCCTGTGTTCCGTACAAAACACATACTAACGTCAATTATTTATTTCAGTTATCGTTAAGGTATCGGCATGTATCGTTACATCCCTAATTAAAAGTGGAAGTATTTTTATATATTTTTACTCATTAGAAGTATATATTATTTTATATTTAAAGTAAAGTAAAAGAAATTTAACGGATATAGTTACGTAATATCGCTCCAACACACACTCGCGTCAAAAATGAGATGTAATATGCCAAAACTATTGTAGCCAGTTTATGGTAAAATAAATACGGCAAAAGTCTACCTATGTATGCTTCAAATACCAGTTCCATAAAAGTATCACTTGGTGGTATTGGATCCTATTTGCGTAAATACTTCAATATAAAGGACCACGAATATTAAATTAATGATCATCTCATGGTGAAGATATAAAACAAGGAGCTGATAAAATTAAATAAATGACTACAATTTATGTGTAACACATTATACGCGTATTCTGCATATAATCTCGTGAGAATTGCAAATGAGTATAGTAATAAACAGAAGATGTAAGCGGGAGTGATGTCACCAAAGGCGGGCGAGGCAGAGGGACAGGAGCGCGAGAAGCAGCTGCAGCGGCAGCCACAGTTGCCACAACTGCCACAGTTGCAACGGCTGCAACAGGTGTCGCAGTTGCAACAGTTGCCACAGCTGCAACGGCCGCCACAGCTGGACGCGGCGCGTGACAGTTACCTGCAGCGGCACAGCTGGTGCCTCCAGGTGATAGCCAATGGCGCACAGCTTACGCAGCAACTCAATTCCTGCAATTAACATATATTAGAAATTAGACTAGTCCATCTTTCTACTTCCAAATTAGTCTTATGTGTAATAACAGAATCATATTCCAGTATCTAAAAGCACCCTCACTGATCGGACAGGTTTTTTTTAAATATATTGTATAAGAACCAAAATGACTCATATTCACAATATATTATATTGCATTAGAGACCAAAAAGAAAATCAAAAAATATGGACCTGGTAGGAGATACGTGGTTGAGTCACTTTTATATTTACTACACTAAAAAGTTGGAATGATTTCAGAGAAAAAATAACGCGCCCGTACTTGAAAGAGCAGAACATCTGCCGAGCCAGGGAATACATATTTTTGCATTGTTTGACTACTATCCCCCTGATGATAAGTGGTGATGCAGTCGAAGATGGTAAAACGCGCTGACTTAGCTTAACAAAAGCCTATATACACTCTTGCCTCATTATACCCACATTATAGATGGAAAATTATTACACTGCTGTGTTAAACGACAAAGCATACATAAACACTTACATGGATTTCCACTTGGCTCAAACTTAAAATACGTCTTTCGCTTTTTCAAATTCATATATCTGCGCATACAAACATGTCGGTTAAGGTTTCTATTAATTTGGCCCATCTTCATTACAAGAGATAAGATTAAGGGCCTATACTACCTCAGCTCGAATTCCAATTTCGCCCCCACTTCACCCCCCACCCCCCCGCGTCGTATACTCTCTACTGACATGTTTGTAATCACTAATACTGTAAAGGTCGCTGCATACGTAACGTGTTTTATCCCGGACGGAGCGGGACGTGAAATTTTGGAAATATCGTTTCATAGAAAATGTACGTGATAATGCATACGTAACGGATGCACGGACGGGTCGAGGACGTGGCATGAACGGGACGGGAAAAATATCGTTATGTTTGTATAAACTTTAACTTGTGGAATGATTAGAAGGTGATCCTTCTAGTCTTATTTCCTGCCACGTATGATCTACAGAAAATCTCCTTTTACTCTTGACTGTTGTAGCTTCTTTATCATCTAAAGCAATAGCAGTTAATGCCAATTCTTCAAATGAAAAATACATCTTTCACAACACTAGCACATTATTTTCGTATCACTGTCACGGTGACCCTAATGATAAGTGGTAGCATTAAACTCCCGTCCGTGTTGACATACAATCACGATCCGTCTCCGTCCCGTTCACGTGCTGTTGCCGTCCTGTATGCAGCGACCTTAAAGAGCTTATCATATTTATGCCTGTTTCATTACCCCAACCCAGTCGCTTCTTATTCTTATTACGGTTATTTCCCATTTTAAGCTTACGTCGTCCTGTTGCGTAATGCGTATTCTGATCGTAAGCGACAAAGCTTTCCCGTTCAAAAGCCGAAGTGAGACTGAGCGAGGGTATCGGGCGACAGGGAAACAAGAGATTTTTTTTCTATCGAGAAAATTTTACGGAACCGTGTTTCCGTCTAACATAGTACTTAACATTAAGCCTCAACTTTACCACATATTTATTTCAAAATTAATGCTGAAATATTTTCAGCATAACGGAGGATCTTGCTATGCTATTTGAGATACTATAGGCCCTTAATATGTCCACTTTATTCAAAATTTAAGCTTCAGCTTGAGTATGAAGTTCAACCTGCGTTCATTGGATGGGGTTTCAACTTACCAATGACGGAAAAACCACCCAAGAATTCCGAAGTTAAATTTCACTCAAGCAATGCACGCCGGCAAACATGTTGCAAAACACGTTCTTACAAAAGCCTATGTCCAGCAGTGGACTTGTTACAATTTGCTATTGCAAAAATGCTAGATCTAAACTAAGCTCGGATGCAGTTATTCCGATTATCAAAATCACAAGCAGAATAAATTAATAATTTAATAATTTAATATTGATAACTATATCAACATGAAATTAAATTAAGTAATTTTAACACCAACTATATTTTTTTTGTAATTCTCAGGGTTGACTAGCAAAGAATGCCATACGGCATTTATTCAGCCTTATTATAATGTCCTCCAGACTGAATTTCGGTCACAGCGGCCCGCCTGAACGGAAGCTAACCATCGGCGCAGGACAGGATTATAGAGCCCAACTGTTTGCGCAAACACAGGTGCACTCTCTATTCCCCTCACTCTCATATTCCGATGCAACGGTAAACCGACACGACTGGAGAGAGATCAGGTACAGGACCAACGGCTTTACGTGCTTTCCGAAGCACGGGGTTGAGACACCGTCAACTTCCTGATTTGGGCCAGCTGCTGAGAATTTCTTTGAAATTAGGAAAAAAGTCAATAATTCATTTTTTTTGGTGCGACATGAGATTCGAACCCAGGACCAGGACCTGCGACCACTAGACTAACGAGGCAGTCTTATTACAAACTTAACTAAACGAAACACAAAAGTATATTATGCTAAATCCAAACACTGATGACCTTTTTGTCGCTGGATTCGCATATCAATTACCAACTCTAGTCGAAGAAAGTCTGTGTTTTACACAGACACAATACACGCATCGTCACACGTGCCCATATCGTGAACATTTAAATATTGTGACATATATTAATATATTTATTTTCAGTGAGTCCCCACATTTATCGACTTTGGTCAGCTAACCAGAAAAACCTTTGTGTCTACGAAATAGGGGTGTTGCTAATGCCATTATCATCGGCTCGGACAACCCGTAGCGACGTCGGTGGCGGCAAATCGAGCTGTTTGCTGATTAACTGATCGCATCCGAACGGCGCTGAAAGTAGCCGAACGCCTGCTTCGACGTGTTTAATTTTTCGACTGCAGCCGAACGGAGTAATCATCCGCTCGCATGATTTCATCTCCGACGACAGCAGGACAGCGCAGAAAACGACCGAACGCAGTTGGAATGATCCGCTCGCATGATTTCATTTCCGACAGCAGCCGAACGGCGCAGATGACAGCCGAACGGCGTTGGACAACAGTCGAGTGATGAGTCGATGAATGATAAAAACGATGAGTCGACTGCCGAACGAATATGAACAGCTGTCGTGAGGACCGTTCGAAAAAGTCGACTGCCGAACGTAAGAGAACAACCGTCTCAACGGCTGTTCTGGGGAATCGACCAGCGAATGCAAGTGAACAGCCGTCGCGACGGTTTTTCGAAGGAAACTGCTGATCGCTTGTGTATAGTTGTCGCAATAACTGATCGGCGTTAAGCCAAGTACTTTGGTGATATACACTCGGCTCAAGCCGATTCCGCGTCGTTAAATGTCTCCCTAAAGCAGTAAAGTATAGTACAGTACTGCTATAGATAATGGTGAATCTTCATTACTATAAGCGAGGTCAATGTCGAAATGTCTCTTACGGACTGATAAAAAATAACTTAATCCCTATTTAAATTAAAATTTTATCAAGAAACTTGTAAAGTTATAAGTTAATAATAATCCAACTTAATTGGAGAAAAGCCTACATCCAGCATTTAATTTCAAACAGACAGAAATGGATAAATAAATATGTTTTATACCTGGCTCCCGGTTGGCCGCATAGCGTTCTTCCCAGGCATCAAAGAGACGGTTATAATACCGCGGTCCAGCTAGAAATCCCAGGTACTTGTGTGTTTCATTTGTAGGAAAGACTCGCTCCATATCCCCAGTTTGTGTTAATTCATCCTCAGCTTGTATTAGATGTCGAACATCGTCCGGTGTCAAAGTAGACAGAATGTCTCGAAGATACTAAAAAAAAAAGATCTTAACATAAATATAAATAAATTGTATTGTTTCGAATCTTTGCATTATATTTAATATATTTAATAACACACATTAATGTCCGAAGTTGGTCTTGGACTCATAGGACCCATGTCCCATGTTTTATTATGTGGGACTTACAACATAAAACAATTTGACAACTTTGTCTAGCATTTCGTAAAAGGCGATTAATATCGGGGTTATGATTTTGTAGGCGACAGGCTAGTCATCTATTCCCCACACACTTTTTTCCCACCACAATTTTTTATCTTAATTTACATTTTCAAGTGGTGTTATTGCATAAGCATCAGACAAAAGAATGATGCAGTCAGCTGCTATAATATATCACATACAGTTTTTGTCTCCCGACAAAATTTGAACATTGTCATCATAGACCAGAGAATGCCTTTGTCGTGTTTTGTTCAGAGCCTGATATTTCGATAGTTATCCAATCAAATTAAACATAAAAACGTAAGTAAATACGCTATAAAAATAACTTTTAATATAAGTTGAAAGACCTAAAAAGATTTTTTTTATATAATAAGGGTGGCAAACGAGCACATAGTCCATAGGCCCAAACATCTACATTTAACTTTGATTAAGAATCAAAATGCAGATGCGTTGTCACCCCATGTCGACTAAGATGGAATGCTTGAGGCATTCCAGTTAAATAGGTCAGGGTAAAATTTCACATTTTGAAGTTGTTGCTAAGCCATACTGTTTAGAAGGCTTTTGTGTTGTGCTTTTAGTGGATTAAGAATGAACACAATGTCAATGTTGCCTAAATAATTACATTAAAAAGTTCATCCTATATTTTGTCACCCTTATGTGTGGAATTTTTTCTCCAAATTTATATAGGACTACCTCTGAAGTATATAACTTATTTGATAAAAAAGGATCTTCAAAATCGGTCCACAATTGACGGAGACATCGGTATACATACATAAAAAATTCATACAGTCAATATAAAACTCCCTCCTTTTTTGAAGTCGACTGAAAATAGTAAAGTCAAATACGTAAAATAGCTACGCGGTATATTTTTTTATAGAATAAGGGCGACAAACGAGCACACAGTCCACCTGATGGTAAGTGGATGCTGTGACCCATAGACATCTACATTTATCCTCGATTAAAAATCAAAATACAGATGCGTTGTCACTCCTAAGTACTAAGATGGAATGCCTCGATTCCAGTAAAAAAGGGTCTCTGGCTCTCTACACTCACCATACGACACACAGCAGCATTAAGCTGCTATTTTATGCTGGTATTCTGTGAGAATGTGGTCCTTCTCCATTTGACCCGACCCACTCACGCTACATCCGTAATATAGCTGCAGCATGGCTCTACCACAGATTTATATTATGGCTACATCAAGACAAAAGTCACCTCGAGCAGAACAGAACCACGTTCCTTTGATGTTGACCAACATTAAATAGCAGCATAATACTAATGTGTTTGTTATGGTGAATGTCAAAAACCATAGACCATGTTCAATGGTAACAAGTTGTACCAGCCATCTTCAGGTATAACATTACATCTACATTTTGATTCTAAACCGAAGACATATGTGTTTTTATGCTCCACGTGTTTTAATCCACTTGCCATCAGCTGGACTCAGTGCCTATTGGCCACTTTTACCTTTATTAAAAAAAATGTTGAAACTCTTACCAAGTCACGGTCGTCCATGTTTGTATAAATAATGTGTTTATCTCTTTCTTCTTTTGACAGGTACACTGTGTATAGTCTACTATCGTAGGGTAATCCCGCCTGAAATTTACATTTAATATCACTATTCACATCTGTATAAACATTTAATGTTATTTGTTTAGGTTTTTGAAGTGAAAACTTCTCTAGCGGCGTTGTACACTTTTTTTGTAATGGGCAAAAAATGTTAAACTCGCGTCAGGACACATGACCTGATCGAAAATTCGTAAGACGAAAACTTCTTTAGCGGCGTTGTACACTAGGCATGAGTCGGATATATCAAAACGAATCTAAAATCCGATTTCAAACACAAATCGATTCGTATAGATTGCTCAAACTAGAAAATCCGATTTCAAAAATCGACCTAACTAGCTAAACTCTTACAATCTGTACAACCAAACCAATCCAAATCGAAAATAAAATCGACAGTATCCAAATCTAAACGCAAACTGTTGCGTAGAAATCCAAATCCGTTTTTTTAGTGTCTCTCTCGATGACGTGAAGTTTAAGATTCAGATTTCGGTTTGTCGGCTATGGAATATCGAAATCTATTACACATTGAGATGTGGGATCAATATTATCCTTACTGCTTAGTACGTAAAGTCTATATTGGCTTTGGGAGATTATGCGTTGCTGAATTTTTGGTTCAGTGTGCGATCAATAGCATTCTTATTGTTAAGTCGTTTAAGGCTATATTTGCGAGATTGTGTGATGATTTATTTCTGTTTTTAGTTAAATGTTTGCTTACTTAAAATAATTTTTCGTTTTCATGTTGTTATGTTTTAGACTTTAGACGTAAATTTAATCCTGGTGACAACTGCTCGCATGCCGGTCAGTCATAACAGTGTATTGTATTATATTATTTACTGATATTTATTGCCTTAATAGCTTTTTGTTTAGTAAATATATGAAAAAAAGTTTATAAAAATGTTTAAAAATCAGGAGTGAATTGTGTGTGAGTGTAAGTTTTAAGTGAGTAAGTTATTGATCATAAAATAATTTATCCGCATTTGTCGGAAATATATCGCTCAAAATGCAATATTGTCGCGACATCCGTTCCGTTCGAACGAATTTTTTCAACGACGGAATTAATAATAAATGAAAAGGTGTCGTCTAAAGTCGTCAAAAGTGGAGCAAATTGCGTTTTTAAACGCAAATCTTAATCCAAACAAATTCGGAAATAAAAATTAAAAAATAAAAAAGCGAAAAGAAACCAAAAAAAATATATAATAAGAAATCATTGTAAATATACCGATTATTAAATGCGCCAGAAAAGTTCTAATTTCATACAAAATTTTTCTGCTAGTCCTAAACCTATATTAAAGCATGAAGGATAATCTCGCAAATCTGTTTCTGTATTAGTTAGATTTGCGTTTGTCGTTTTGTTAACTTATAAAACGAAATCTAAGTACGCAAACGAATTGGCGTGGCTAAGCGATACTGAAATCGGATTTATAAAAACGGATTTTGAAATCGATTTTGAAGTCTTAAATCGGATAAATATCGGTTTGCGTTCAAATCCAAAAACGCCCATGCCTATTGTACACTTTTTTTGTAATGGGTAAAAATGTTAAAACTCGCGTCAGGACACGTGACCTGATCGAAAATTCGTAAGACGGACGGCGTAGGAGAGGAAGTATCCCCCTCTCTTTCTACGGCGCGGCGAAAATGTATGCCTGCGCCTGCTGTTTCGTTTAGGCGGCGCAGGGCGCTTGCGCGAATGTAATATAAATTGTCATGTTTTTTTTTTTTTTTTTTTATAGGATAGGGTGACAAACGAGCGCACAGTCCACCTGATGGTAAGTGGTTGCTGTGGCCCATAGGCATCTACATTTATCCTCGATTACAAATCAAAATGCAGATGCGTTGTCACCCGTGAGGACTAAGATGGAATGCCTCTTTTCCAGTAAAAAGGGTCTCCGGTTCTCTACACTCACCATACGAAATACAGCAGCATTAAGCTGCTATTTCACGCTGGTATTCTGTGAGAGCGTGGTCCTTCCCCGGTCGAGCCGACCCATTCGTGCTACAACTATACTACTAATATAACTGCAGCATGGCTTTACCACGTAAAAAACGTTTGTGTACGATAGCGCAATAAATAAACATTGTATTCTACCACATAAATGATAGTTCTTTTATACTGATAATTAAAACAATTCGTGCAAAATTATTCCCTAACCATTCCAAAATATCAAAGATGCACAACGTTAATATTCGAGTTTTCACTTCTGCCGGCACTCCTGAAGTGCAACCCGTCGTTTTTTTTCTCCACAACTTATTTTTCTAATATGTAATTAACTACTAACTTATGTTAATTTAATGATTTCTTATATTTACGCGAACACTACACATTTAAATAACAGCAGTTTTTACGGATTTTATCGCGTATATTAACATTTTTATATACCAGACGTTTCGAGTACTTTACAGCACCCATGGTCCACACAACAAATTATTTAATAATTTTAATCTATGATAACCGCGGTTAACTATGACATCTGGACGTTGAACATCTCAGTCACCTCCCGTGACCATGGGTGCTGTAAAGTGCTCGAAACGTCGTATATATAAAAGTTAATATACGCGATAAATCCGTAAAAAAACTAGTATTATTTAAATTATGTTCATTTTTCTGAACAGTAAGATTTAACTTAAATATCCATTTTACCAATTTATTGGGTTTTTCCTTTGATAGCATGTCCAGATTCGTCTTAGAAGGCACTTGAAATTGTGCTATATTGAGCACAGTGGACACTAGCGGACCCTTCACGTGGATATCGAGGGGCGAAGCGCTGTGTAAGCTCGGCGATATATTAACCTGAAATTAAACAATTTACACGTCAATGATAACTCCTTGATCCTTGATGGATGTCCTCCACGACTTTTTCTGCCACCTGGGCGGTGCCGCTTACTAATGAGCCGAATTAATTGACATATTTCATGGCAGATGAAGTGAACTTATTAGGAAAAAAGGAGTTGATTTTTCCTTGTGTAATATTAGTTATATTTAATAATAATTAAATAAAGAATGGATAGACAAAACGTAAAAATAAAAAATGTGCATAAAGTCAAAGGATGTGTATTATACGCTAGAAACCGATACTTTTATATAAATCGCAACTTCCGAATTATAACATTACATTACATAACAAAAAAACTTCACCTCAGTCCCCGATAAGCGACATCTGGCAAGCGGAAAATTAGTAACGCCCTCTTTAAGTCATTTTACTAGGAACCACACATTGAGTGTCAACACTAGAGGAGCAAACCACATTACCGCGCGTCGAAAAAAGTGTAACCACTATCGCATGTAAACGCGACGACGTAGCTTTGAAACTAATAACAATTTTAAATAAACAAATACCTATCACACGAGCCGTGGTAGCTCAGATGGTTAGCGCTCGCTGTAAATTTCACAGTACGCGAGCAAACCGGGTTCGATCTCCGCCGGCACCAATGAAATTGTTAATTGCAATTTTAAGTGCTGATTTACCACGTGCTCGGCGGTGAAGAAAAACATCGTGAGGAAACCTGCATGTCAGAGAAATAAATAAAAAAATATATTTCGAAGACATGTGAAGTTCGCCAACACGCATTGGGGCAGCGCGGCGGACAATTCCTTGCCCTAAAACCCTCTCAGAAATGAGCGGAGGTCTGTGCCCAGCAGTGGGACGTATATAGGCTGTAACTTTACTTACTTTACTTTTAAATACCTATCACACTTACACAAGTTGCGAAAACAATATCGTCGCTAAAATTAGATAAAGATAGACACACAAACATGCAATGGCGGGTTGGTGTGGCTTACTATATGAAATTTTACCTAAAATACGCAATAAAAATGAGTTCTTTTAAGCTGCAGTTAATTGTTTTTATATTAAAAAAGTATATTTTATTTTAAAATCTTTATTGCTTCCCTTTAGAAAAAAAAGGATACAAAGCTTATCGCGCGTTTATTACTGATCTAGTGTAATATATAAATCAGTGGAACCACTATTTCCACAGTTTTGTCTTGTGGGAGTCTAAGAGGCGCTAAATGGTCTTCGTTTTATAGCTTGGATATTAATGCTGGATGGCTTAAAATACTAAGACCGGCGATGAAAACCAAGAGTCTGCTTCTAAGATCGCCAATCCAGTTTGTGGTTTAGCACAATAGCCAAATGTGGTTATTGTCTCAAAGACAATGGACGACGATGTGACTGTTGCTGCTGCTGTGACGCTGTACTATAGTGTACTACAATTATTTTTGTATTATAAATAACAAATAACAATAAGGTAACACTCAGTGTTAAATTCAATGATTTCAAAAGGAAGAATAGGCCCATCTAAATATTTTACTCATAACTTCATCATACAAGAAAAAGTAGCACATCTGTCATAATACAAACGTCATGTCATAACACGACGTAACCAGGGTCGGATTTCGTAGTATAATTATCCAAATTATACCATTATTTCATAGTTTGTAGTACATAGTATCGTAATAATACTAAGCGAAAATACCATAATTTTACCTAAAGGTCAGTTTGTATTATTATTGAGTCCTTTTACATTTTCATATTACTCCTACGATATCGAGAATTTCTGTAGTGTACATGAGTACCGCGTTTATTTAAATAAAATTAGAATTAGCTCCCTTTCCGGTCAATCAATGCTCGATCGATGCATTTATGTTGCATCCTTGATACAACTACGATGAGGGGTTACTACGATATATACTCTATTCTCCAGAAGCAATCGGTTTGAAAACGGAATTTCAAAATATTTTATGAATCAGATTTTCAGATTCAATTAAGCAGATATGGTTTCTATTGTACTCTATTCGTTTTATCCTTATTGAATATAAAATATATTAGGTACCAATATTCAAAATTTAACTTCTTTAGACAAAAATTAAACAGAAATAAAAATAAAACCGTCAAAAAACGAAACGTATAGATAAACTAGACGCGTGACGCCAAAATCCTGGCACATGTGAAAAAAGAAACATGAAACATCAAACGTGATAATTTTTTTTAAAAATAGTATTATTTTATTTTCCAAGTACAATATTTTTAAGGGTCTGAATCCAACCCTGGCCTAATCTTGGTAACGTAACTATACTAACTGTAAAAAAAAAATGCGTTTATATAATAATTTAATTGTAAAAAAATTATATAAGGTTATTTACCGATGATACGATATCCCATGTTTTTTTTTAAATCTTTGTATCGTAATTTTTGCATTGTTTTACCACGCAACTAGACATATTTGTGACAGACAAATCTGTCTTGCGCGCGCACCACCGTCGACCGATTCGCGTTGGCCCCAAACTGTAATTTTAGGGCCGTGCACTGGTCCGTTTTAGTTGTTCGGTCGGCCCAGTCCTTACGCTAGTAATATATAAGTCAATGGTTAAATCAAGTTCATTACTCCACAATGTAGAACTAATTTTTTCAAAATTTTTATAAACGGAATACGTAACACCACTCCCGACTATGTTTCGTGTACTTTTGCGAAAATCTGCCAGTATGGATGCGTTCGCGCACCGTAAACCAAGCGCGAACCCCTTGTCGCGGGACAAAACACCGAGATCAGGGAACGGCGCGAAGCGCGAACGCGAAGACGCGAAACCATCTACACTCGCGTTTCACGGCTTTTGCGAGCGTTTGCGCCGCGAATGTAGCGGGCGATTTATATGCAAAAAAAATTTGATCATACATTTTTGTCCAAGAAATATAAGTAAATGAGAGTACCAGATTCTGCTACTCTCTAAATTCTGATACTGTAATTTGTACAGTGGCATGTCGGCTCCACGTTAGTGCCGTGAATTCACGCTCGAATTCACGCCATGAATTCACGGCACATGTCGTGCTCTATACATTTATGGGATGCTCACAATCGTTCGTGAAACCCGCCGTGAAATGGACGTAGAAGCTGAGGCTGCAATAACTTTATTTGCTGTGGTAACATATCACTATTTAGACGTCAAAAACAAGAAATATATTAGAAAGCGTTGGAAAACAAGAAGATGGTGGATGACTGAAATACATCGTCCTTACGCCTTTGTAGTACGGATCGAACCGGCCGGGGCCGTGAATGTGGATGTGTACGCGTGAACGCCGTGCGAAGGGGGCACGAACTCATTGTCGCGGCACAAAATACCGACTCTGATTGGGGAACAGGCGTGAATGCGCGTGAACCCCGCGAAAACCGTCAGCATTCACGTTCACGCCTGTTTACGGAGCTTCACGGCAATAATGTGGAGACGCTATCACAATTATTTCCGCAAATTAAGATGACAATTACGAGAGCACAATCAACCTTAAAAAATACTTCTAAACAAACTATTTTAAAATTAAAGCTTATATGATACTTCTAAACAAAATATTTTAAAATTGAAGCTTATATGAGTCTTCCAATCCTTCCAATACATCTCTCAAGAGTTGTGATGTACTTACTTCTAACAACCAAGGTTTCAAATCTTCATCTAATAACACATCAATTCCAAACAACTCGTAGCAATTGTAACGTGATGTAATATTGGCTTTGGTAAGGGAACTAATGCTTGCCTCGCCTGATATTATTGTCTTTATTACTAAGTCCTTAAGGGAGTCCCAAAGTGCATCCGTGTCTACACTTCGCTCAGTCTTTAGGTAGTGGAATAGTGTTCTAAGAGTCCTGAAATAATAAGACAACAAAATTATTTCGAATTCAAAAGGAGCTTTATATTTTTGTTTAATATTGTTAATCGAAACTTAGTTTTGCAAACGAAAGAAGCAAGTAAAATAAGATTTTAGCTGTTTATTTTTCTTAAAAAAAAAACAAATATATACACACAATGTATATTTTCAACCCCATGTATATTTACAACTGATAGAGAAGTCCCATGCCCAGCAGTGGACGTCGTCGAATTTCAGAAGTGGTTTATAGTTATCAAGTAATAGAATAAAAGGAATTCCTTATTATAATAACTCGCTCACTTATTACTTTAATTACTGACTGAAAAATAAATGCAGCATTTATAGCCCTTACCATTTATGCCCTTCGCAAGACGCAAAGTCCTCGTTAGGCGTATAGTTTTTCGAGAGTCTATTGATGGAGTAGTTTGTTAAATGCATATACCTATCATTCAACGACGCTAGCTCGTCATTGTATTTAACTGCAAAATAAGAACACAAAATTATAACTTCTTCTTCACCATCAACTTTAATAAAAAATGAAACCTATTATTTTTGTAGTAACGATAATTTTGGGATAGAAAACAAAAATAATTAAATTATAGTCCATTTTATTGATGATATTATCCAGACTAATTAATTTTAAGTCCAGATGAAACAAAACAGATATAGTATAAAAATACAGGCTATGATAAAGTCCTATGTACAGAAGAAGTTACAGAAGTTTCATAATATCATAATGCAAGTTCCTACTATTTACTTTTGGACTTCATTAATGTAATAAAAAAATCTTTGAATTATTTTAAATTATTTTTATTAAATTTCACGGACACGCAAATTTTCCCATAAATATTAATCTGTACCGCCGGGCAGCGCTTTCAAAATTTTTGTAACTGAAACTCCTACTGAGAAGACTCCTAATAGCTCCTACTCCTAAGAGCCGTGGTAGCTCAGATGGTTAACGCTCGCTGCAAATATAACGCGAGTAACCCGGGTTCTATCCCCGCCGGCACCAATGAAAATGTTAATTGCTATTTTAAGTGCTGATTTACCACGTGCTCGGCGGTGAAGGAAAACATCGTAAGGAAACCTGCATGTCTGAAGAATAAGAAAAAAAACATTTCGAAGACATGTGATGTTCGCCTACACGCATTGGGGCAGCGCGGCGGACACTTCCTTGCCCTAAAACCCTTCCCGAAATGAGGGGAGGCCTGTGCCCAGCAGTCGGACGTATATAGGCTGTAACTTTACTAAACACTCCTACTTGTTACAAAAATAATAAATAATAAGTACATAAAATTGCAATATTTTTCATAAAATATGGGTAGCAAATAAGTACACAGTACAGCTGCTGATAAGTGAATGCTATGGCCCATCATTCCATCTATCATCTGAGGACTAGGAGCAAATGTCTTGTTGCCAGTAAAAAGGCTCTTCGGTGCTCTACACTCACCATAAAATGCAGCAGAATTATTGTTGTTTTACACTGGTATTCTATGAGAGTGTGGTCATAAACCAGTTGAACTGACCAATTCACGCTGCAACTATATACAGCTGCAGCTTAACTCTACCACATTACACTTAGAATGAACTAAGGTAATATAGCATTAGGTATCAAAAATCAAACTTAGTTTTCTTGAGTCTAAAAGAACAATCTGGATGGCTTTAATTATATGAACACTTCAGAAGACCGTACTCACCAGAAGCAAACCTGGCCAAACCATCCTTATATAAATAAATTCTTAATGGATGCATAGACGTGACCAGCACATACAGGCGCATGTCAAATTTATTGCCATTGATGAGGTAAGGCTTTGTCACATATCGCTGCACCACCACAGGCCGCTTTTTCGGGATCTGTGTCCAACGGGACACTACTTTGATTCCCGTGCCGCGTGCTGACGCTGGCTGAAATAGTAATAATAAATTAATTGCGAGCTTGCTCGTAGCTTTTTCACACACATTTTACTACACTACTTATTTTCTTTGAATTGTTAAAGATATTGCAATGAAATAATAATCCATTATGTTAGGACCTTTCCTCTCTGGTTAATGTGACAATGATACGACATTTGTTTAATCGTGGTCATACAGACATCTCACTACAGTGATTTTTCACTTGATCTATCAAACATGCAAACTTTTGGCATGCCGAGAATTTGGTTTTTACAGTTCTATACCCAAAGGGTAACCAACGGGACCCTATTAAGGCCTAAAATGTCTGTTCATCCATCAGTCATCGGGCTGTATCTCATGATCCGCAATAGGTAGACAATTGAAGTTTGCACAGAATGTGTATTTCTGTTGTCGCTATAACAACAAATAATGATCTGCCTACTAGACTAGCATTACCAGTGTCAATGACCTTAATTTTCTGATTACAATTGATATTAAGGGGATATAGTAAGTCAGCTCAAATTCTAATTTCGCCCCCAATTCCCCGCGCGTCGTATGCTATGTACCGACATGTTTGTAATCACTAATACTGTAAGTAGATAGGTCGTTAGATACTTATTTCATTAGTTTATCATATTTATGCCTGTTTCTTAACGCCAACCCAGTCGCTTCTTATTTTTATTACGGTTATTTCCCATTTTAAATTTACGTCGTCCTGTTGCGTAATGTGTATTCTGATCGTAAGCGACACAACTTCCCCCTTCAAAGGCCGAAGCGAATCTGACCGGGCGGCAGGAATCAAGCATCAAGATGCCGATAGTTTAGGTAATTTTTTTTTACAGTGAAAATAATGGTATTTTAAAAAAGTAAATAACATAAGCACTGCTTTACAGTTAGTTCAGTTAGTATGCAAAGTTTCATGATCTTTTTTAAAGTATTTTATGCAGCGGTTTATTGTTTATTTTGGAGGCAACTTTGGATTTTTTTTCTATCGAGAAAATTTTACGGAATCGTGTTTTCGTCTAACATAGTCCTTAACATTAATCCTCAACTTTACCATATATTTATTTCAAAATTAATGCTGCAATATTTTCGGCATAACGGAGGATCTTGCTAAGCCATTTGAGGTTATATTTCCCCTTAAATATTGAAGTGACAAATGAAAAATTAGAGTGATTTTTCAATGGTTAATTCACCACCTATTGGACACATAGTTTGAAAATATACTAAATATATTAAACTGCTAAAAATATACTAAAATAAAATTGAATGCCTTGTTTCCAGTAAAAAGAGTTGCCAGCTTCAACAATACAGCAGTATTAAGCTGCCATTTCATGCAAACATTCGAATTCATATTTCGTATTGTTGGTATGTATTAATTTGTATCACTATTTGTACAATAGCAACGAGACCCGATTCAATCACTTACTGGCTTGATAATCCATCTCTCATTATTGGCCGCATATTTCTGCCAATCATGTTTCAATATCTTCAAGTCATGAGGCAACACATATGTCTTGGGCATGATACCAAACTCGCTTACTCCATGTTTTGTAACCAATTTTTGAAGGTTCCTCCACAACCGATCCTTTCTTCCTATTTGAAATGTGCCTGGAAAATGGTTCATTTTCTGTCCATCTTTTATGGCTCTGAACATAAGTGATTTCATGTGTTTACCCCATATACCAATCCAGTCCACTGTCTCTGTAATAATATAAAAATGTAATTAAATTTCTATGTATATTGCTAATTAAATTTTTTGTGGTATTCCTTTGGGGAGGACAATATTCATCAATGGACTTGTGAAGGGTTGTAGTTGTGTTAGTATTAATGATAACAAAAATTTAGTTAAAAAAATAACAAAAATGTTATAAGTGATTTCTTTAGGTGCACAATGTGTGCACAATTTGTAGACTTGAATATTGTGCTACAATCTTCAAGTCTTCTTCATCCAAGCAAATATGCTGACTTGAACCAAGTTCTGCTTTCCTGCTCAATCTTAACAAATTTTGCTGCATCCAAGTCTAACCTTGTCTAAGATCTTAACTGTCTAAGAGAATTAAATGTAAAGGTGAATACCTGTGTTTATGTATACATTACACTTTTTATGACAGATAATGAATATGAGTAGTATTTGTAAGTTGCCATTATAGTCAAAATCATGGAGGTTAGAGAACAAGAGAATGATCAATACGTACTAAAGCATAGCCCGCCTGCCCTTGAAAATTTGTAGAATTGATAGCGGCGCTGCCGTCGGTGAGTAGTGACTGCGAAGTTAGCTGTTTATGAGTACAAGTAGGTGAAGTTAGTTGAATGATGTACAAATTTTCTTCGCGTCATTGGTGAGAAAATTTTCATGCCCCGTAATTTTTAAATTTTTGACAAAAAGAAACATTAAAAAATGGAGAAATATTTTATTGTGCGTGGATGTGCAAGTGGTTTAGCATCTGATCAGAAAAACAGACTGAAAATGACTTTAATTGAGTGAAGTTAGCGATCGCAGCGCCTCACTTATGGTGTCCGTATTTCTGGAACACTATTTTCTACGGCGATCGTTCTCCTGTTCTTTAACCTCCATGGTCAAAATCGAACAAAAGAACGTCATATCTGTAAATGACCTAGAGTTACAAAACTTCTGAATTAAAAGCCTCTGAAGTCACAGGCTCCACACCTTGTTATTAACTCACCTTCTTGTGGACACTCCGATGTATCACAGTCACTTTTTACTAATCTAAATCCAGAATTAGTGAGGGTCTTCTTTACAACAATAGGTGTTATCGTCGTCAATTTCCATTTTAGATGTTTTTGTATAGGTGCTGGTATTTTAAGGGGAGTTGTTTCTTCATGCCCTATGAACTTTAGGTATGGAGGAACACGGGGGAAGAGAGATGGCCGGAGGCAATTTTGTATTGATTCTGGCAAGGCAAGCTGTGAATCTGTAACCAATACAAAAGTCTTTTATAAATGGTTTATGTGACATTAGATTCTATGACTTGCAATTGTGGTTTTTGGAATTCAATTATGTATTTAGATCAGAAAGAGAAATAAACTTGTTAAACTCATTCATAAGGGTTATATTTTTAATTTTTAAACTAACTAACTTTGCTTAATTAAGTGTTTTCATAAAATGTTTTAAGTTTATATTTCTTCAAATCAGTGCTTTGTAATTTACATATTTGTATTCAAACTTCATAGGAAGTAAAATGTTGATTGTAAATTCCAATGATAGCACTTGATAAATTTACAATATATTTCTATAAACAAATTTTTAAAAAATCTGCAAATTTATTGAACATATAATATAATAATATCTTGTTAACTTTCTAATGTTTCTCCTTGTTAATGTATCCTTTTCTATCATTTTTTTCCACTCAAAGCTATAAAAAGATTGAGAAAAAATTAACCTATAATCTACTCAAAATTTAAATGTTCTAATATCTACCAATGTTGGATAATTTATTATGTATCTTATATATTATTATATATCTTATATATATTATTATAAATGTAAATATGTCTGCTTGGATGATTTTCATTCAATCATGCTCAAACAGTTTTTAGTTGAACTTGACATACATTTGATTTCACTTACAGTTAGTTATTATCAGTTTACTACTTTTTAAGTTTAGTAATTTCAATACATACGTTTTTCTAGCAAATGACTTTTTGTCATTACTACAAAATACTTTGATAAATTGATAGCTAAGTTTATAATGCCCAATTCAAAATTAAGAGAAGTATACAACGCAAGCTGGGAATATATACACTATCTAATATTTTAACAATATAGAATTTTATAGCTATATACAGAATAGTTTTTTGAACGAAAAATGTAAGATGATTAATATAATAATGTAATGAAATAATGAAACAAGCTTAATTTTCGTAAGAGTATAAAATGATAAATTTACTATGTCAAAAAATCTATATTTTTTGTATGGATATTCAAATATCAGCCTATATGAAATAGTAATTCAACGTCGAAAACTAAATGAACTCTACATGGAAATTTAAAAAAAAATCTTTTTGGCAAGTTGTAACCTTTGCGTGACGTCAGTGTTTTAAACGGATTGATAGTATGTAACGCAGTCAAGAACTGTTGATGTTCCTTGCTATTTGTGTCTGCAAATCAATAAGTTGCAATGTTACAAATAGTCCCTTCCTTTTTTAGTCCATGATCGTACACTACTGCACACAGGTCTCTCCCGTTGTAGGGAGGTTTTGCCATAACCAACATGTTTGGCAGGTAGATTAGCGATGACATTTCGCAACTTTGACGATGCTCCTCATTGCCTATCGGAGTGTTTTAAAATTTTATAAAACATGAACAAGCCAAGTCAATTTTAAGTGCTGATACCTCTTGCGCGGCGCTGATGAACATCACGAGAAAACACTGTTTGAGAAATTAAAAATATTTGAGATAGCTCAGTCATCAATCAGTTCAAATCATCTTAATTCAAAATTCAAATTCAGTTCAATCATCAGTCAATCAGTTCCTTTATTTTTTATATGCATGTTTGTTAATATCGCCATAAATTTGAGGTTAAGAGATTTTTCTAAAATTTCCCTTAGTAGTACCTTACCCACCATTTACGAGGCGAAATGTGGTGTCCCTTTCTCACACTACTACCACATGACAAGACTTAATCAAATACTACATTTAAATATAATAAGCACACCTATAAGGTACACTAATTACATCCCCAATTTAAAAAAAAAACATACTTGGCTTAAATTATTCATAGATTAAATTTTGTACAGATACATTTCTGTATGGTAAAGATATTAATTAAAATGTATTTGAATGAAACTAATTTTACGTACTTTTATATTAAACGCGATAAAATCCGTAAAATTATTTTCATTAGTCTTCGCGTCAATAATAAAAAATTTGTTTTCTTCAAATTTACTTCATTATTTTCCTTATTCATATTAATTTTAGAATGTAAGTGTACATTAATATAAATTAAAAATACATATATATTACCATTATTCTTAGGCGACACAACTGTGCCGTTAAGTTTATTGGATAAGTTGGCAACTAGGTTATGTTCTAAGGTCTCTTCTTTTCTAGTGATGGTCGCTGGCAGGATTTTGTCCAACGTCTCTATTTCAGAGATCACTGTGTCGGTTTCCATTGGCCAATCTCCATCCGTCATGATGTCCGGTGATGGAGATCTACTGGTTGCACTAAAAATAAAATTATGTTAACATATATATATAATTTAAATTAACATTGTATTCTCGTGGGGTTCTCTCAGTACCTCAGTAATCATAAACGCTACGCGTCGCCAATTTAAGAAAATAGTAATTTCAAACCATACCGGTTACTGTTGTGAACCACTTCCAAGACAAGCATTTTAAACTTACTTCGAATTAGAGTGATGAGGGAATATTAAAAATATATTTTGAGGATGTGAATAAGAATGAGAATATAATAATGATGAGTAAGACGGAACCTCAGAAGAAAATTGATACCAAGTTCAAAATTTGAGTAAAAAAAGATTGCATGTGGTCTCTTTAGCTATTTAAAAAAAACTATCGAGAGGGAGATAAAATTTTGTGAAAATTAACTTTTTGCCGTGAATTAATTTAGCTGCAGTAAATGGGCGTGCAGAACAAGCATCACATTTTACCACTTGCAAGACGGCGAAGGAAAAACATCATGGGGATATGAATCAAATATTACAAGGATAGTGAAGTCAGCCATACATCTCAGAAATGAGAAGAAGCCTATTATGCCCAGCAGTGGACACGTATATATATATATGTTTTTTACTTATTATAATAAACATAGCCAGTGCTTCACCGCAATCCATCCCGGTAATAACAGGCGATAAAGCTCTAGATGACAAACCGCTTCTCTTAGATAGACTGTAAATTAATTTGTTACATTAAATATCATCGACTTAAAATATCTAACAATATAAAAGAATTACTATTTATGTATAAAATAATTGTAATGAACAATTCTACTAGAGAAGCTATTTGGTACAGACACAAAAGTATTGGGCTGGCACAGATTAAATAAAATTACATTTTATTTTTATTCGCTAACTAACCAATGTTATTCATTATTTATTACCTGCCGCCACGCAAGACACAAAACTTTGCTAATGTACCGTCGCACGTAACATATTTCTTCGTCGGTTTAACGATCTCAATTAGAGTTGTACAGCAAGAACCTACAAAACTATTATCTTGTGGATTTTCTTCATATTTTTTTTTCACGGATTGTGAGTTATAATTATCTGGTGTATTTATATATGTAGCTAAATTTTTATATTTACTGTGACCTACTATTCTTAAACACTTTACGGATTTTGAAGTGTTAGGTGTCATTAACTTTAAATTTTAGTCTATTGTAAATGTATAAGTATACAATGGCTTCATTTCTTTATAACTATACCAATCCTATGCTCCCCAAAAAGATATGGTGCTTCGCTTAAACGTATTTTAGTGAACGCCATTTTATTAATTAAATAATAAATGTAGATCAGTGCAGATGTGATCCTTGTATTCTAACGTACCAACGAAAACCCGCACTTTATAATTTCTCTAGAATTTTTTTACAAGCATTAATGTCTTTCTAAGGCAATCGAGTAAAAAAAATGTAAACTTACTCTTCAATATCGTCCACGACGCCGTTTTCGATTTTGATACTCGACTTCATTTTCGAGGACTTCGTTTTGAGTTTCGCTTTCTTCTTCACTGTTTTGAGTGGCTTTTTGACTACTGGAATGGCTGTAACTGAACTCACGGGAAGTGAAGGACTTAGTGCTGGGCAAGTAGGCATGGGCGTCTCTTGACGTGGCTACGAACATATTATAAGATATAAATTTTTTAAATAAAATGTAAAATTAAAAGCTACGTTTATTATTTATGATGTATATCTACTGACTTGTACTAGCATATTTTGATCTGATGTGGTGACTGCATAAGAATATTCCCTACCTCATGTAATCCCGTGGGTGTCGTAACAGTGGGAAATTGAACCTGGAGCTAGGCAGCAACATCTTCCCGATAATAACAAAACAAAACTGCGTATCAAACTCTCCGCCAAGTGTGGCAACTATGGCAAAATCTCTAAGCAATCTATGGAGGGAGGTGGCTTAAGTTCAGCAGTGGACTTGGTAGGATGTATTATATCGCATTGATATTTATATTTTTTTATATAGGAAAAGGGTGACAAGCGAGCACACAGTCCACCTGATGGTAAGTGGTTGCTGTGGCCCATAGACATCTACATCTATCCTCGTTTGCGAATCAAAATGGAGATGCGTTGTCAGCCTTGAGGATTAAGATGGAATGCCTCTTTTCCAGTAAAAAGGGTCTCCGCTTCTCTACACTCACCATACGAAACACAGCAGTATTAAGCTTCTATTTGACGCTGGTATTCTGTGAGAGCGTGGTCCTTCCCCGGTTGAGCCGACCATTCGTGCTACAATTATACAATTAATATAGCTGCATCGTGGCATGGTAAGAGAATTTTATCAACTGCGTATGCCAAAGATAACTAACATTGGTGTGGGCATAGGCGCGTAATTATAAAGTTCTAATTACCCTACGATAGTGTGATTGTGTTACCAGTAGTAACTCTGGTGGAAATAGTGGTTGCTTCATTTTGAGGTTAACAATTTTGGTTTAGTTGAATTATATACATTAACGCATCAGTATCAATATACAGCAATAGGTTTTTATATTATTAATAATATTATTTTTTTTAAAGTAATTTCGTAATGAAAAAAAAACAATGCAGCGGCGAAATGATTCTCACACCTCCAGTTACATAATGACACAGCAGATTCGAAATCCAACAATTTGTTACCGCAGAAAAATGATCTCAGATGGATTCAATTCCCGGACCAGCCAGTCAGGTACAAGTCAAGTCACTTGGCGGTAGAACACTACAGATTCGTCAAAAATCTATTGCTTAAATTGTCGCCGTGAACGTTCACTGTCTCGGTCCAATTTTAGTAGTAGATAGAGTTGTGAACCAGAAACAAGTAGATTGCAGCTAGGTTTCTGCCACTGCCATCTGCCAACTCTAATTGCAGCATTTAATAAAAAAGTAAAGTTACACAGCCTATATACGTCCCACAGCTGGGCACAGGCCTACCCTCATTTCTGAGAGGGTTTTAAGGCAAGGAAGTGTCCGCCGCGCTATCCCAATGCGTGTTGGTGAACTTCACATGTCTTCGAAAAATTTTTTCTTATTCCTCAGACATATAGGTTTCCTCACGATGTTTTCTTTCACCGCCGAGCACGTGGTAAATCAGCACTTAAAATTGCAATTAACAATTTCATTGGCGCCGGCGGGGATCGAACCCGAGTTAATCGCTTTCTTTTATATTTACAGCGAGCGTTAACCATCTGAGCTACCACGGCTCTGCGTTTAATAAAACATCATACTTATTGCTAACGATAAGTAGGTAAAGTCGTAGCATGCTTATTAGTAGAGCTGTACCCATTGTCTGGATATTTGCATGATTGGCAGCAAAATGACTTGAAAGCAATAACACCGAATAAAATATTTAAGATGTTGAATTTTTATTTCTTAAACGAAAATTCTAAGACCTCTACAGCAAAATTCACATTTCTTAAACGAAAATTCTAAGACCTCTACAGCAAAATTCACATTTCTTAAACGAAAATTCTAAGACCTCTACAGCAAAATTCACATTTTTACAATAGCTAATCATACGCACAATTTTTATACGTGGTAGAGCCACGCTGCAGCTAAATTATAGTTGTAGTACGAATGGGTCGGCTCGACCGGGGCAGGGCCACGCTGTCACTACTGCTGTATTTCATATGGTGAGTATAGAGAACCGGCGACTTGTTTTACTGGAATCGAGGCATTCTATCTTAGTCTTCAGGGATGACAACGCATCTGGATTTTGATTCTTAATAGAGGTTAAATGTAGATGTCTATGGGCCACAGCATCCACGTACAATCAGGTGGACTGTGCTCGTTTGTCACCATTATTTTAATAAAAAAATTATTAAAGCACATTACGTAGAGGGCAACAATTTTGTAAAAGTGAAAACAGAAACCGTAAGTATAATCGGATAAGTAGTAAACTAGACGTTCCTGATATAGAATATGTAACGCTTGTAGAAATATTAAAACATAAAGCCCTACTCTTATGACTGTGAGGGTATTTAAGCAAAGAAAACAGGCATTCCAAACTTTATTTTCCAATACTTATATGTGTTAATGTTTTTGGTTACACCGTTAAAAATAGCGTTACAAAGATAACCGAATCTAATGCAAAGGTGATGACTAAAATATCGCGAAGGTTAACAATAGATTAAGTATCGTGGGGTGACACAAAAATAGCTTTTATGCGTTAGCACAAAAGCGTGGCTATTATAGTAATTTATTATGACACATCGCACCTTCACACTAAACAATTAGTCACCTTAGTCTAACATCATCCTACCTATTTCACGAGGAAAGTAAGTGTAGTTAATTAATACGAAAATATTTTCCTAGACACCTTTTGGACACAGACATATTTTGATTCATAAATAAGTAGAATGAGCTCACACATATTATTATCATACGTAATTTCAAATATACAGGACTAGCTGATACCCGCTCGCTTCTCTGGGCGCATGATAATATTTCACTGCGGAACCTAGATGTGTAAAATTGTAAAAATGTGTGACTCTCATAAAATCCGTTTTTAGGAAGCGTCTACATGGCGATATGAGTAACTATAGGTACTAAATTTTAAGTCAATCGGGTGTATAGTTTTAAAGGTTTCGTAACGAGTCAGTCAGTGGTATTTCGCTTGTGCGCGTGTTTGTGTGTTTTGTGTGTGTGTGTGTGTGTGTGTGTGTGTGTGTGTGTGTGTGTGTGTGCGTGTGTGTGTGTGTGTGTGTGTGTGTGTGTGTGTGTGTGTGTGTGTGTGTGTGCACAATATACGTTACAGACTAAATTATTTATGCATTTATAGCGCCGTGTGTGCCGCAAGAAGCGAAAGAGAGAAATGAAACAGGAGATGAGCAGCAGCATCTTAATGATCTCAATTCTCAATTCAAAATAATATCCGTCATCATCATCGTCATCATTAAAGTCTAGCAAAAGTCCTTACACGACGGATAATAAAATTGGTATGTAATATTTGCATAATACGGTTTTGTTACGGTTTTTTAATAAACATATTATCTGAGAATTTTAACTAACGCTTGTGTAACTTTTGATTCGATCTAGAGAACTTAATACCAAGATACAGAGATCCCAAAATATCAGTTACGCGCAGGATATTATCGTGATTAACGCACATGAATCATGCATAATCCTGCGGGATTTTTCGGGATTACGCCGACATGCTTTCGATGTGTAACACATTGCGCGTACGTGTAGACATTTTTTATAATATTTATTATCTTTGAGCAAATCGACAAAGGCGATACATAGATTGACTGCTACCAAGTAGAATCCTCCATCAGCATGGGAACGGGCTTGGACGTAGATACGAAAGCATCCTCGCACTCATTTTCTTTTTGTTAGTAACAATTAAGATATCCGATTACGTTTAGCTAGCTCTCCAAAAACTGTGTTATGAATAATAACAATACACTTAAATCATTTTGAGTAGACTGTAATAAAAGGCGTGCGTATATTTGTAATACCATAAACCCTCACGCCTGTCACCCGGAGGGGTAGGCAGTGACTACGGACTTCCATATGGCACGATCCTGACACACCTCTCTCGCCTCCTTCACATCCATATATCTACTACGCATACACGCTTGTCGTTTAAGGGCAGTCCTAATCTAGCTCATTTTCATTATATCGCCAATTTAATCGATAAACCTTCGTATCGGTCGATAATCCATACAAATTTGCTTTGTCACTCTTTCTACATGACCAAACCACCTAAGTAAGGAATGCAATATCGTTTACGAAGAACGAGATCTCGCGAGATCTCGGCCTTTTTTAGTGAGATTGATCTCGGACGGAAAAAGGGGTGAGATCTCGCGAGTTTAACGAGATTGCACTCGAGCATAAACACGTGTGATTTGAAGCGCGGACTGACACGGACGGAGTTGCGATTTGTCGGTTATCTGGCCAACAAAATAAAAAGCCGTTTAGCAAACAATTCTTTGGACATTTTGTGCTTCTTAAGGAGCTACTTTCAAAATAATTCGTAATAATCGCTTGTGATTTTAAACCGAACAAATCTTTCATTTGATTGGTATATTTTGTTAATTAATCTGTAATTTCTAATAGTCTGACTATTTGGTATATTTTGTTAATTAATCTGTTAAATCTAATGGATCTACTGAGTAGATATAGTTTTATTTATTTGATAATAATATCTCAGTTTAATACTCAACTCAACTCAGAGTTTAATTTTTTTTACTTCTCGTTGTTTTGTTTGCTATAAAATAACGGTTTATTACTACAAGATTATTATTTGATATTAGAAGAGAATACTGGTTGTTTTCGTATGTTATTGATAGATACGTACGTCAAAGTTTACTACTTAGAAATTTATTAAAAATTATAGACAGATACGTCAAACAATGATTAATGCATAAAAGTCTATTGAAAAAATTCGTGAAAATAAATGTTCATCTTCTAATACTTATAATTTTTATTATTTTTTCCCAATTTATTCAAATATTGTGATTATTTGCAAAGAAAACACGCAAAACTACCAATCTCGATCTAAGTATTGTTATTTATAAACTCGCGAGATCTCGAAATTGGCGCGAGATCTCGCAGTATTGTTATTCATAAACTCGCGGGATCTCGCTTGAGCCCCAATCTCGCAAGATTTTCATTCCATACACCGAAGCATTTCGTTCTTAATCCTCGTCACAACATTATCCCGCAAACCACACTTTTCTCAATATTTGTAATATCCAATTTCAATTCTGAAGTCGGGATTTCATTTCTTCTATAAGTACACTTTGTCTAAGCAACCGACTTCAGAATGTGAAATTATTAGGTAGATATTGTTCTTTGTTTAGCTCTCAGTCCCATTTACATCTTATTAATTTTTTTTCACAGTTATATTTAAGTTTTATAATTATAAATGGATTCACATTTAATGTAATAATAACACTATAATGTAAATAACAATAATAAAAACTTTAAACATACATAAAAAATTATACGTGGCAGAGCCACGCTGCAGCTATATTATGGTTGTAGCACGAATGTGTCGACTCGACCGGGGAAGGACCACGCTCTCACAGAATACCAGCGTCAAATAGCAGCTTAATGCTGCTGTGTTTCGTATGGTGAGTGTAGAGATCCGGAGACCGTTTTTACTGGAAACGTGGCATTCCATCTTAGTCCTCACATATAGAGGATAAGTCAAGAGATGGCAGAATCAACATAGCATTCGTAGTTAGCCGTGTTTAATATTATATTTAATATATAATTGTGTGTGTGTATGTATGTATGTATATATATATATATATATATATATATATATATATATATATATATATATATATATATATATATATATATATATATATATCCTATACCTTTAAACGAGCAATTCTTGTATATATATAATCGGAATCTCGGAAACGGCTCCAACGATTTTCATAAAATTTTGTGTGCAGGGAGTTTCGGGGGCAATAAATCGATCTAGCTAGGATTTATTTTTAGAAAATGTATTTTTGTCCGTGTTTTTAGGCAGTGAAAAACTGCTACAATATCGTTAGAATAAGAAGGTAAATTTTGACAGTTTATTAATGATTACAAATAGCTTAATTGGTATATTGGGCGGTCACAAAATCGTAATACCTTGTTTCGAGCCCAGACCGACCGACTTTTTTTAATTTTTTTTTCAAGTTCCTTTCTTTTTTGAGAAAATCTATTTTTTCGACCCCTTTTTTTAGTATTTTTTAAAAACATGAAAATTTAAATTAAACTAATTGCACTCATGATTTTTTATTCAAATAACCAGTTCAGTTTTTCGCTAAGATAAAAAAATATTATTCGTATTTCATCAGTATGTAATTTGTATCTAAATATAATTGCCAAAACACACGAATTAAAAAAAACCGAGCGAAAAATACCGAGCAAAGCTCGGTAAACCGGGTACCATATATGTATATATATATATATATATATATATATATATATATATTGTACATACTTCTTATTACACCTACCTCTTTTATCTCTGCACTACTTTAAGATAGACTGGTAGATAATGCCTCAGGTATTAAGTCCGCCTATATACATCTAATGTGTGTATGAAGTTAAATAAATAAATAAGTGTAGATGTCTATGGGCCACAGCATCCACTTACCATCAGGTGGATTGTGTGCTCGTTTGCCCTTATTCAATAAAAAATATATCGAAACAATGTACTTCTTTTTGCTTTTTAATTATAAGGTTTCATTGTGCAACAGTGAACCTTAAAAACATTACCTAACCTACCAATATCTGCGACTTACTGAAAGTTCTGTTACAAACTTTTCTTCAATTTTTTATATAGAAACCATAAAAATAAGCAATAACTCGGCACACAAACACGAGTATACATTATTATGTGCCATTTATGTTTCATTCATTTAATTTATTTCAATAGCACGTCCTAGAGTGGAGCCCCGACTAGAGCCATTATATTTGCGCAAAAACTAATTATTGTTTTCCGGGGTCTAAATATTTTGCGAAAAGTAGTGTGTCATTGACACTGCAAGTTTATCTCCCCTAATCTCATGGCATAAATGTTACATCGGACAGGGGTAATACTACTGAGCAAGTCAGTTTGCGACATTTGTGACCTTAGAGTAACAAAATATTTACTACTAGTGCCGTGGTAACTCAAAGGCTAAACGTCTACCGCACATTTCACAGTACGCGAGCAACCCGTAGTCTATCCCCGCTGGCGCCAATAAAATTGATAATTGCATCTTTAAATGCTGTATTTTTTATAGAATTAGGGTAACAAACGAGCACACAGTCCACCTGATGGTAAGTGAATGCTGTGACCCATAGACATCTACATTTATTCTCGATTAAGAATCAAAATGCAGATGCGTTGTCACCCGTGAGGACGAAAATGGAATACCTCGTTTTCAGTAAAAAAGGGTCTCCGGATCTCTACACTCACCATACGAAACACAGCAGTATTAAGCTGCTATTTTACGCTGGTATTCTGTGATAGCGCGGTTCTTCCCCGATTGAGCCGACCCATTCGTGCTACAAACATAATATAGCTGCAGCGTGGCGCAACCACGTATAAAATATATAATGTTAGTTGTACGGTATAGGAAAACATCGTAAGCAAACGTGCACATGTCTAAGGAACAAAAAAAATTCAGACATGTGAAGTACGTCAACCCACACTGGCGCAGAGAAACCAACATTCTAGAATGTAACAATTGAATATCGCACTCAACTTCAAAACTAATTTAAACAGTTGGTCTTATTCGTATAGCTTGAAGTATCAACGGAAATGAGTTCATGGATTTACCTATATCATTAAAAAAGCCTGAGGGCTTACGTCCATTCTAATTTGACTTAAGCGGTTATTCGATAAACTTATTAGCAACTTACAAAAGCTTTAAGAATGAAAGATATTAGATAAACAACACTTAAGTGAATTTAGGCCAGACAGGAATAGATCATCAAGTGCGAGGAATTCCAAATATTTACCGGCGCGACGCACCTATTTATTACAAATAATCTTCTACCTTGATTTTTAAAGTGGTATTGGTAGTACGTGTGTCATACGAAATGTATCACCCTATTTCATCCAGTAGGTGTAACAAGCGGTAACTATGGGATATGCCAGAAAGAGATCATTACCTCTGATAGATGGTGGTATACCACCTCCTTTAAGCCAGGTATAAAATTACTAGCTTAGAAGTTTTGAGTCGAAATACGAGTCATCTGGTACAAAGGGCTATGACCTGTCGAGTGTGGTGAATACGGAAAACCCTTACTACCAAGAAAGAGCTCCTTGTCGAGTAATTGTCTGGTCCACAAAATAAGAAGTTTTAATCTATATTTATTGATACAAAAATTCTCTAAGTCTCACTTTTGGATATAATAACCGAACATTGTTAATAGATTTTAAGTGTTTGCGTAAAATATGTGTCAAGGTCACATATTGCGAATAATAAAAATCAAAGACTTGTTTTTTTTAAACAACTTCTGGCCGTGTAGTAACGGCGTAAAATAATCCACTCCCCATTAGCAACAGAGAGAAAATGAAATAGGAGATGAGCAGCAGCTACTTGCCTGATAAGAGCTGAATGATATTATCTGCGGTTGCAAACCCGCCTCCTAAGCGTGGTAACTATGGTGAATATCCCCCCTAGTAGGCAATATACGAGGAGCCTTACCATCTATGGGTTAGGCGAATGTTCAGCAATTGACATTTGATGGGTTGTAATTAATTAAAAATAAATAAAGCAATTACAATCTAAGGAGCAGATGGAAACTTACAAACCTTAAACAATTTCAACAAATAATATAATTCTAATTCTGGTTTTAAAACTGTTAATAAATCACTCTCTTAAAATTAAAAAAAAATGCTTTACTTACACGAGAAAATAGATATACAAAATTAATTTAAAATCCTTCTTTTTATTATATAAAAAAAATTAATCAAAGATTACACTTCCTCACTGGATTCACAATTAAAACTAGACTGCACGTTATTTAAACATTAGACTTCTAATATAAAAAAAAATTACTACTGGTGCCCGTGCAGTGATTCGAACAAGCCCGCACCGTTGTACCGGTATTAATGCATCGTATTGACATTTCGCGTGTTTGGCTTAATGCCATGCCATGCCTGAATTGATGAAGCAATGTTACGTATTAGGGTCCGCATGTAACGAGTGCGCAGCGCCTACACGTATAAAAAAATAGTGACAAGAAAGTGCTTGACTTTCAAATTATCGATCAATGGCGATTTAACCTTTGCGTTTCCACCACGCGTATTAATTACCCCGACCCGGTAATAGGGAACAGTCAAAGGTGCGAGATTTGTGGTGTTCGTCAAGTGCAATTGTAATATCTCTGGCAAATACCCTGGAGGCCCAAGTTCAGTAGTGGACTTAAACTTTAATTTTGAAAAAGATACCGCAGTCGAAGACTCAAAGGTGATAAATGAGGAAATTTGGGGGTTACGGAGTAATTACAGAAGGTCCCTAAAAGTTTAATTATTATTATAAAAAAATTATTTAAAATAATTTCAATTGATTACAAGAAAATTATAGTTGATTAAAGAATTTTGCTGACAACCTACCTTACCTACTACACTAGATTTTTTTTCAATGTCGTAAAGGCATTTATATTACATCAAATCAAAAATGAGATTCCGAGGCCCCGAGGTCAAACGTTGAACCGCCGTGTTACGGAGCCGTGAAATGACAATCTGATCAATATGATAACAGTAATGAACGTACCCCAACAGCTAAAGATAAAAGAATATCAAATTTACTACTGTGTCAACATCCCATCGCAACTAAATTAAACTGACAATAGGGCAAGATTTAACAAGATGTTCGTAATGAAACAAACATTTAATAGCGCGTGAAATTAATATTTGAAATTAAAACGCAAAACTGCTTCGTGAACAATTATTAACATAATAGTGAAACGGTTGTATTAAAGAATATATTATAACATAAAATAAAACCATTCGACAATTGTATAGACTTACACAATGACAAAAATTTTGCAAAATTTTCATCAAAGATTTCATTAGCAAAACTATGAACGCACGTGCACAATTTGAATACATTAACAGTGAGCCACCGGAATAGCACTTAATAAGACCTCTCACAAACGCCAACACCACTAAACACGTAAAACACCTGTCGTCACGGCACTTCGTACAAAAGATCAAAAATAGTTCGAAAAACCTTCCGCGAGATGCGGCAACTCCTACACGATTATGCAAACAATTCGCTTTGAGCGAAAACGTTTGAATAGTATAACAGATTGCTTTGTAAATCGCGATATATTTACGCTTTTGTACTCTTTCTGCTAATTAGTATACGGCCCATAATAGCGTGTTAATTTATAGCATGTGTTATAAAATTATGCAGCGAACTGATGATGCGAATGAATAAGCGTAAGTACACTTTAATTTAATAGATGTAGAATTTAATTTGCAATGATTGGCAACAATTTTGATGTATAATTTTATTTTTTGAAATTATTTAGGTAAGCCGGTAATAAGAGTTGTGATAGCTCAATGCTAAGAGAAATAGCTGTGGGTTTCACAGTAGACGAGCTACTCAGGTTCGATCGTTGCGTGCACCAATGATATTGTTAACAACTATTTTTTAAGTGGTAAGTTACCAAATTTTAAAAACGGAAACATCGTGAAAATATTCCGAGTAAGATATTCCGAGAGAATATTTCGAGTAAATCATTTTCATGCTAAGCCCGGCGAAGGCATGCGAAGGCAGTCAAAATGACACTGGAACAGCGCGACGCTGCGCGGCAAACTGATTGCTCCTGAACAGCTCAGAAATGAGAAGGCCTAAATCAAGTCATCTATTTTTAATTTGCTTTTATTTGGTATAACGATTTTGATTTTATGTGGAATTTTTTATAGCACAAGGGTGACAAACGGGCACACAGTTTACCCAATGGTAAATGGATGCTGTGGCGGCCCATAGACATCTCATTTATCCTCGATTAAGAATAAAAAGACAGATGCGTCGTCACCCGTGAGGATGGAAGATGGAATGCCTCATTTCCAATGAAAAGGATCTCCGGTTCTCCACATTTATCATACAAAACACTAGCATTAAGATCTTATTTTACGCTGGCATTCTGTGAGAGCGTGGTCCTACATCATTCGTGCAACAACCGTGATATAGCTGCAGTGTAGCTCTACCACGTTCATAATGGAACGAGTGTAGACTTCGGCAATAGTATCGTGCTACAATAATAATATAGCTGCAGCGTGGTGAAGGTCCGCGCTCTCACAGAATACCAGTGTAAATTAGCAGGTTGACGCTGCTGTGTTTCGCATAGTGAGAGTAGAGAACCAGAGACCCGTTTTACTGGAATCGAGGCATTCCATCTTAGTCCTTATTTGGTGACAACGCATCTGCATTTTGATTCTTAATCGAGGTTAAACGTGGATGTCTATGGGCCACAGCATCCACTTACTATCAGGTGGACTGTGTGCTCGTTTGTCACCCTAATTCTATTTAAAAAAATGCTTTCAGTACACCTGATGGTGAGTAAGAAAGGTCTCCTTTTCTTACATACCGTGTAGTGGCAACGTAAAATTATCCACTACCCTATTTCATCCCGTCGGTGACGTAAGAGGCAATAGAAGGAAACTGAATTGGGGTTTAGGCAGAGTATCTTTCTGATACGACTGAAAACAATAAAATAAAACTGTAGTTGACAACTTAGCCTGCGTATCAACTACGGAAATTTTTTCCACACAAGGCAATCTATATACGTGGTAGAGCCATACTGCACTTATATTAGTAGTAAACGAAGGCTGCATTAAAAGTATCGGGAATGGAATATTTCCACTGTTCCTGTCATATTAAAATCTTTTTAATTGAAAACTCCTTGGTTTTGAAAATCGAATACCATTTATTTATTTAAATAAAATCTTTTTAATTGAAAACTCCTTGGTTTTAAAAATCGAATTCCATTTATTTATTTAAAAAAAGAATCTCGGTCTTGTCACAAGGTTTTGTCCAACTTGTTTAGTCGTTGATAAAATGGAATTGACTCGAGAAAATTCAAGAGCGATGATTTATTATGACTTTCGAAGTGGTTTAACACAATAACAGTGTGTTGACCGGATGATTTTTGTTGAATTTCAACGTGGACGTGTCAAGCTCAGTGATAATCCTCGTCAAGGTCGTCCAAAAATTGCAGTCACCCAAGAAAACGTTGATGCTGTGCGTAAGCTGATTGAGGAAGATCGACATGTGACATACCGCGAAATTCAGACAACTTTAGACATTGGCATGAGTCAAATACAAATAATCTTGCATGGACAATTAGGTGTAAAAAAGTTGTTTTTCCTTTGGATACCGCATTCGCTCTCTGAAGAGCAAAAAGCGGCTCGGGTTACTTGGTGCGTCAGAACTCTCGAAAGATTCCTCAAATGCTGTATACAACATCGTATCGGGTGAAAAATAGAAAATAGAAGTATAAATAGAAGTACGAACCCGAAACAAAAAACCAGTCACGAGTTTGGGTGTTCGAAAATGAGTTAAAGCCAACAAAAATTGTTCGTTCACGGAGTGTTTCAAAAAAAAAATAGTGGCCACGTTTGCCTCCAAAACCGGCCTTATTACGACTATTCCTCTTGACGGACAAAGAACGGTAAATGCAGAATGGTATGCTAGCATTTGTTTGCCACAGGTCGTTTCTGAACTCCGTAAAGAGAACTGCAACCGCCGCATTATCCTCCATCACGACTAGAAGAAAGAAAGAAAGAAAGAAAGAAAGATTTATTGCAGCACGCCACAAACATCAGTAGGCACTTAAATTTTGATACATCAATTATAAACATTATAACAAACAAAAATAAAAATAGGAAACAAAACAACAATTTGACGGATAAAACAATTTAAAAGTATTAATACTTATAGATTATAATTTAAAAAAAAAAAATAGAAAGACAAAAAGAATCGTTTCTCATATTGTACGAGTATGTCGTGGCGAGTCATACAAACGGACCTCACTCAGCTTATGCTGTCGCCGGAGCAACAGCGCTGGTTTTCAGTGGGCCCGAACTGATAATAACGTACGGACGTCCGCGAGTGATACATAATAATATTCTAAAACCAATCCGTCTAACTATGCTGAAATTATTGATTTCAAACCAAACAATGGTATGTACATGTGCTTATTATACATGCACTTTATTTTTATTTTCAAAAATTTTGTTACCAGTGTGCTCTTAACTTTATTAATTAATATGTTACATTATTTCAAAAGTTATTATTACGTTGTATTTGTTTTCTTATATTAATATATGTATATTTTAACACTTATTTCTAAAACTTATACATAAATTACCTCAGTTATTGATTGACGACACTAAATTACACTTTTTTTTTTTAGCCTACGGTCGGTGGAACTATCCGAACAGTATCCAATTTAAGGTTATATTATCATCACTCAACTTTATTAGTTGCGACCTTGTCCGCCTGTGCTATGTGCCAGTACCCATTTTGGTGAGTAGTACGCTTCAGCCTATGTTCTTCTGAGTTGAAATAAGATAGTTTTTATATTTTTCTTTAAAGGTTTTAATAGTTTTCAGGCTACGAAGCGGTGGCGGCAGGTCGTTCCAACACTTTGAGGCAGCGTACCTAAAGCTCCCACGAAAAGCAGCGGTGCGATGGAATGGCACGGCGAGAGAATAAGTCGACGCACGAGTTATTTTTGAATTTACGTCGCGCGACCATACTAACTTTTGGAAGAGATAAGGTGGCATATTATATTTAATTATACCAAACAGTAGTGTTGCTAAATGAAAGTGACGACGATATTTCATTTTTAAAATGTTCCCTTCGTTGATGTACGGCGTAACGTGAGTGCGTGGCGGTATCCCGAAGCAAAATCTTGCACAAGCATTCTGAACTCGCTGAATGAGTTTTTGACTACGTATTAATAGACGAGGACCATAAACTACATCCATGTAATTAAATTTAGAAAGAATTAATGAGTCACAGAGCCTTATTCGAATATCTGTGCTCAGGAAATTTCTAATTTGATACAGGACTTTAAGTCTGTAGAAGCAATTTCTAGCAGTATTAAGTATGTGATTCTCGAAGCGCAAACGATCATCCATAAGCAGACCTAAATTGCGAGTTTCAGTCACACGCTCAATTTGTTCCCCTTTTATGGTGACATGAAGCCGTTGTTTCGCAATGTTTTGAATTTGCTTAGCCGTTCCTAGAATCATATACTTTGACTTATTTCCGTTTAAAACAAGAGCATTCGATTTTGACCAATCAGCAATGCCTTCTAAATCTTTGTTTAATTTGTTTATTGCTGATTGAGTTTCCTCAGGGTTACATGATATGTAAATCTGTGTGTCATCAGCGTACATATGATATCTACAATGTTTGATGATATCTATCATATCTGCACAGTACATAGCAAACAAAAGTGGTCCTAAAATTGAGCCTTGAGGTACACCTTGTTTCACAACCTTGAAATCGGAAACTAGCGGCAACCCTCTATGGTCAGAAATTTCCACTCGCTGTGCGCGATATTTAAAGTAGCTCTCAAACCATTTCACCGCAGTTACGTCGAAACCATAATAGTGCAATTTTGACAAAAGTAATGGTACATTCAAGCAGTCAAATGCTCTAGAAAAGTCTAGTAGAACTAATATTGTGCCTTTTCCAGAGTCCTGGTCCGACAGAATATCATCGATTACTTTAATCAGAGCGGTAGTTGTACTATAATGTTGCCTAAAACCCGATTGTAAACTAGGGAGTATTTCGTTTGTTTCCAAATACTTTCTTAGCTGCTCGACCACAACCTTCTCTAAAATCTTTGACACACAGGGCAATATGCTGATCGGGCGGATGTCCTTCATGTTAGTTGGATTTGCGTTTTTAGGAATAGGTCTGACCAAAGCGTGTTGCCATTCTGTGGGATATGTATGGGTTTCTATAGATTTGTTAATTATATTTGTTATAACAGATATTGTGTTAGGTATTGACATTTCGAGCATATTAAGGGATATGCCATCTACGCCAACCGCATTTGATTTTAATGACTGTACTATTTTTAAAATATCAATTTCCTGTACTGTCTTTAGCTTAAATTTACTTGAAACTTTTATATGAGATTCAAAGAAAGACGTGTTAGAAGTGAGTATTTGATCATGTCCAGGAACATTTAAAAAGCTGGTATTAATTAAATTGGGATCATTAAAAATATGATACGGTAGTTCTGGTTTACTTTTTAACCTTACATTTTTTTTTATGTGTGACCATATGGCTTTAGGATCTCTTTTAGTATTGTTGATATAGTAGTCATAGTATGCCTGTTTTTCTTTGCGAAGCGCCTCAATACAGTATTTTTTTAGTTCCTTATAATAGTTCTTATGTATCTCTGAACCAGATTTACGTGCTACTAAACCAGCTTCATCCCGGAGTTTCATAATTTTTTTTATATTATAAGTGATCCAGGGATATTGTAAATGTCTTACAGTTTTTGTGCAAAGAGGCGCATGAATATCAAATATGGTTAACATCATTGTGTTAAAAAGAGATACCATATCATTAACGTCATTCAGGGTGTTGATGGTTTCCCAGTTCATCGACTTTAGATCTAATTGAAACTGTTCGACATCAATGGAATGTAAGTCTCTGCGTGATATTATAATTGGTTTTTGCTTGGGCTTTTTGAAATTAATTTCACAACAAATAAATGCATGGCTACTCAGATCGGGTATGTGATTAACTAAAATATTGTATTGCTGGATGTCTGTACAAACTATATCTATTAAGGTTTGACTATGATCGGTGAAATGAGTTGGTTCAGTTACACATTGGCTCAGTTTGTAGCACTGTAAGAATTCTCTAAGTTTTTTATAATTACTATCCGCGGTATTCAATACATTTATATTAAAGTCCCCTAACAAGATTATATAATTGCACCATGCAAGAGTCCCGATAGTTTCAGACAAAGCATCGAAAAATGTGTCTACGTTTAACCATGGTGGTCTATAGGCAGTACCAATCGCGATCTTAGTACCGTTAATAGTTAGAGCAAGCCACATCTGTTCTACAAGCGGAGTCGAAGGATGAGGTAACGTTCTAACAGCTAGACCCTGCCGTATGTAGAAGCCAACTCCGCCACCTCGCGAGCGCACATTGGTCGGTCGGGGAATGTGACGTAACCGGTATCCTGGCACCGTGGGTGCGCGCGCTTCCTCACCCTCATGCAACCAAGTTTCGTTAATCGCCATTAAATCGACAGCGTGGCGATCTATAGCTACTACTAGTTCTTCATGGCCTGTACCTAGTGAACCTACATTTAAAAGCCCTAACTTAAGATTACTTGTCATGTTGTATGATATAAAAGTATATTCACAATTGACATCTTTGACCAACACATATCAGAGTAATACTCACAATAATTGTTCCTACTCTGAGCTTGTTTCATTACTCTATTTATGTTGTTGTAGTTTTGTGATATCATAAGAATGTTAACTGAATTTAGCAAATAATTATAACGGGTAGGATTTAGGGGATATACATATTTTCTTACATTTAAATAACTAATGCCTATTAAGCTTATAAAGGAAGTAACATAAATATACATACGTATCGGCCCTGTAGACATTGTCCTACTACACACATAATAACAACAACAATGAGCTTCAAGCTTTATAAAGTCTGAGTAATGTAAAAAAAAATTTACTTTGTTTGGTAAACAGTTAATAACAAATGATGCACTAATAAAATTCAAAAGACTATAACAAATAATGTATATGGGTAGCAAATATTTTATGACTGTAAATGGAAATACAAATAGCTTATTACGATAACTTGGCCCAACTATATATTTTTTTAAATGGGATTTCGTATTATTTCGAAGTTGTAAATAAATCTTATTATTAACTATGGGTATATACGAGTACCCACAAAACACTTGACGATAGTAAATAGTTACAAAATTAAATAAAGAAATTAAAAACACTAATTCATTTTTGTAGGTAAACTGAGAGACAGTTATGGTGATCGAACAAATTCGGACCCAAAAACCTTAGCAATATCCGCGTTGAAGCGAATGCGATTTATTGGAGCTCCTGCTTCCCGACGTGCAAAAATTCGGCCTCCCTTCGTCCAAACATATCGCCATCCCTGCTTGCGGCCTGTCTCGCGTGCCATGCGAAACAACTGCCTATTTGTTTTAGTCAGTCGTTCGTTTATATAGATATTGCACGGTGCGGACTTAAGACCTATAGCCTCGGTTGTTAGTGACCGGCGGACGCGGGAAGCGCGCAGCACGTCGTTACGGACGTCGCGCCGCGCCAGCCGCACAGCGATGGGCCGCGGACGAGACGTGGCATCCTGGCGGCCGACCCCCACTCGCATACAATGGACCAGTTCCTTTTCCTCCAAATGAACACCAAGCTTGGTCACAACTGATAGAACCAAGTGTGTTAGGTTCTCCCCACTCTCTTCTGGAATGCCACTTAATTCGACGTCATTTGCAAGCAACTCCTGATCCCTATCGTTTAAGTCGGCTTGCAGGTTATTGACGGTCGACTCGAGTTTTAGGATTTCAATTTTGAATCCTTGAGAGCCATATTGCTCTTGTGATTCCAGGATAGTTTGGACCGTGTTCTCGAGCTTATCTAAACGAGCATCGCATTTGCTGACAAGGTTTCTTATGTCCTGAAGTTCTTCTCTGAATGCCCGAAATTCTTCGCGGGTTTGTCGCATTTCTTCTCGGAAACATCGCAATTCCTCTCCGAGGTTTGAAACCTCACTCGAATTAGCAACAGTAATTGTTGCGGGTTTTATCGGCGTTGTGTCCTTGTTGCAACGTTTTTCTTTTAATTTGCATTCAGGGCAAGCCCAGGATGGCATTAGTGAAGCGCCCACTGGGATGCTTACACACGCACGATGTAGCTGTTTATTGCACTTTGTACAAGTAACATTAGCGCCATCTTGCGGAGACATGTATTTACCGCACGCACTGCACTTAACTGCCATGATCAATAAGTTTTAATACGAGTAGTTGATAAAGCAAAATTATGCGTTGATTTATTAGTACACAACGGAAGCGTGAGATGGAGCTGTGTTTATCAGTACTATATGACGGTATTATGTTATTAAATTTTATTCGATGACATTTAAAAATAAAATGTTTTTAATATGTAAATGTTGTTTTTTTACTATTTATTCACTAATCACTAAACACTCTAATGTATCCACACCATATAAGGTTCGCAGTACACAGATGTTTAACTTTTGCACAAAAATTCTAACTTAAACAACGTCCAAATAATTTTAAATTTACATAAACTCTTCCGACTCACTAACTACGTATCTCAGGACGGGCGTCCGTGACGTTACTCGACTATGCGAGTTCTCACACCACACACAGAACAAAAGAGTTTTTAGAGCAAGAAAACATAGAATTATTAGACCATCCGCCGTACAGCCCCGACCTAAGCCCTAATGATTTCTATACTTTCCCTAAAATAAAGAGTAAATTGCGTGGACAGAGAAACGGCCATTTTGGAGACCCCAACTTCCGAATGGAATGGTTGCTTCAATGATTGGTTCCATCGTATGGAAAAATGTGTCAAATTTCGCGGAGAATACTTCGAAAAGCAATAAATACATTTTTAAATGGTAATGTTGTGTCACTTCCTTGATTCCCGAAATTTTCAGTGCCGCCCTCGTAGTTGTAGCACGAATGGGTCGGCTTAACCAGGGAAAAGACCGCGCTCTCACAGAATACCAGCGTAAAATAGCAGCTTGATGCGGTTGTGATTCGTATAGTGAGAGTAGGGAACCGGTGACCCTTTTTACTGGAATCGAGACATTCTTTTTTAGTCCTTATTGGTGACAACGCATCTGCATTTTGATTCGTAATCGAGGTTAAATGTAGATGTCTATGCGCCACAGCAACCACTTACCATCAGGTGGACTGTGTGCTCGTATGTCACCCTATCCTATAAAAATATCTATGGGGTAGACCTACATTTAGGTGGGGAGTTTTGATAGGCTATTAATGATTTAATAATGAAAAGTAACTTAAAAAGAACATAGTACTAAATGGTAGGACTCAATTTTTGCAAGAGTCCATCTGAGTAGGTCCGAGTGCCCTCTTACTTATCTCAGCTGCCAATTAGCAGTGATTGCACTGTTGTGTTCCACTCTTTACAGTGTATAGAGAGAAGGGTATAGAGAGCCAGTATAATAATAATCCGTGCCCAGAAACTTTGCCGATGACGTCATAGCGTCACGTGTCGATTATTAGTATGGTAGACAAAATAAAATTCATATTTATTAATAATAATAATAAGCTTTATTATTATTATTTTTGGGGTATCTGTATAGTTTTCTCATCTGGTTGGTTTCTATAAATATATAATTATAAATTAAAATGAAAAGATAAATATACATAAATATCAATAAAATAAAATAAATACAAAAAATACACAAATAAATAAAGATCCAACCAGATGGACCCCCTCGGCAGGGGAGACCAAACGGCCGAGGGTTAGGGGGAAAGGGAAAGAAACCGACGGACGATGCGGGCGGTATCGAGGACCACTGCCTTCTGCATTTGAGCCCGGAGCGGTCCGTCACGGAGTCCCAGTCGCCTCAGATGACCCGAGAGGCTGACTGGGATTAGCCCATTCGCAGAGACGACTACAGGAATAATTTCGGTCGGCCAACCACCCCACATGTCGGTCACCTCGTGAGCCAGGTCCAGATATTTTGTTCGCTTATCTGTTTCGGCTTTCACGAGGTTCTCGTCATACGGAATGGTAATGTCGACCAAAAATATCCTTGACTGTGCCCGGTCCATCAGCACAATATCAGGCTTATTCGCAAGAATAGTCCTGTCTGTGATGATGGCCCGGTCCCAGTAGAGCCTGGCGCGGTCATTTTCGAGCACGGCTTCCGGCAAGTACTTGTAATACGGCAATTTCCGGTCTACGAGACCGTATTTCAGAGCGAGCTCTTGGTGTAGAATTCTGGCTACTAGGTTGTGCCTATTTTTTGTTGTTATTATTATTATTATTATTAAAATTCATATTTATTGTAAGTAAAGTGCAATTAATTAGAAACATTGGAGTTGTTACATAGATTTCTTATTATGTATTATAATATAATAACATAACAGAACAAAATAAATAAAATAACATGACAATTAGGAAAATTATTCATTAAATACATATGGAGTTTAATCATCATAAAACATTGAATCAGAATCAGACAGAACCGTATTACTTTCAACCTATAGAATACGACATTTGGCAAATTATGACAAATGTCATAGTAGAATCATTTCAAATAATTATACATACTATGCCTACTTGGTTACTGAAAATTCAGGCTTCTACTCTTATCCACTACGAAGTTATAGGGGGTCGAAAATGGCCTGAATTGCTTCGAGAAAAGTATGGTACGCCCATGCCGCTTTTTTGCACGACTTGGCGGGGGCACTACCGTGCCCCCAGATTCTGTTCTCGCAGCTGCTAATATTTGTCTAAGGGTTAGTATTTCTTTTTTTACGCTATAGAAACTCTCTATATGTCTAATAGCCACAAATGGTAAAAAATCGTCAATGTCTAGCTTCTTTCCACTTGGCTTCTTTTTCTTAGGCGTTCTAAGTTTCAATTCTTGTCTATCAGCCAATGTGCCTGGTGTAGGTGTAGTACTCTTAGGCTTCTTGGCTTCTTTATGTTTTATAGGGTTCGAATACTCACCCCTGTAACCTCACTAGCGCGATCTACCGCAAGTTCAAATGGAGTTATAGGCGAACCTTTTTGTTTTTTCTTCTTGAAAAACGTTAGAACCTTTAAAATAATAGCACCACCTTTACTGAAAACGAGGCATTCCATCTCGGTCCTCAGGGCTGGCAACGCAACTGCATTTTGATTCTTTATTGAAGATAAATGTAGATATAGACATCTACCACAACATCTTCTTACCATCAGGTGGACTGTTTGCTCGTTTGTCACGCTTATTCTATAAAAAAAAACTTTCTCCACCGCGATGATAGGCTTTCTCTTGAGCCATTTTGATAAAAAACGGTAACATAAAACAAATAAAAACTAATAAACTATAACTATAAAATAAACGAAAAAACAATGAATAATTTCGGAGCGGTAACAATAAATTTAAAGACGTTGCACACGTAAGCGCACGGCAGCGTTGCTAACGGTACTAATAAGGTGAGCGCGGGACGCGGCGGCGGGCGGCTAATACAGGCTAAGAGATATTATTGTATTTTAGTCCTTATGGGTAACAATGCCTCTGTAGCTTTCTTTGTATAAAGTTTTTTTGCTGGTGTCCGAGGACTGCAGTAGCCACTTACCATCAGGAGGACCAAAAATTTGTTTGTCGTTTTAGTTTTATAAAAAGTATAAATACTAACTGGCTTCAAATTAAAATCAGTAGTAAAATTTCATAGCTTTCAAGTGCAATTTTCATTATTAATCCATTACCAGGAAGATGCTGCTGCCCATCTCGTGATTCAGTTTCCGTCTGCCGCCTCTTACGATATTCATGGAATTATCTACGGATGTTTATATGCTTACGCAGGTTGTTGATGGATGCAGGTGGCTCAGCATCATACTTTGTGACAACCTATGGGCGAGGCCTATGTTCAACAGTGGACTTTTGATGGGCTGAAGTGTAATATGCGTGTGATTACGTGCGTGCACGCGCATGAACGTGCACGTGTATGAGTACGTATGTGCGTGCGTGTGCGAGATAAAGCTATCTCATGTCAAAACTAATCCAACTACAATTCTCACCACAGTTACACAATCAAACTGCAAATATGGTTTAAATTTATATGGAATCACTGTGAAATTTGAGAGAAAAAAAGTTATGATATATGAAATACCATAGTATATAATTTTTATCTTTTTAAAATCATATCAGATTTTTCATACATGGTAGAGCCATGCTGAAGCCACATTATGGTTGTAGCGTGAATGGGTCAGCTCGACCGGATTAGACCATGCTCTCACAGAATACTAGTGTAAAATAGCAGCATTATGCTGCTGTGTTTCGTATGGTGATGAACCAGACACCCTTTACTGCAAAACGAGGCATTCCATCTTAATCCTCAGGAATGACAACGCATCTGCATTTTGATCCTTAATCGAGGATGAGTGTAGATTTTTGTGGGCCAGTGTCCACTAATCATCATGTGGACTGCATGCTAATTCGTCATGTTTATTCCAAAAAAGTCATTACCAATATCAGACAGTCAATAAAAAGTTTAGATTTATATAGTAACTAGCTTGCCAGGCAGACGTTGTTCTGCCCTTTTCGACGACCCTTTGTCATGACCCTTTGTGATGTTAAGTATCAGTTTCCCGGTCCGACATCTATATGGCAATAGTTAAGCAATTGAAATGTTCATATATGATTAGTGAAACAGAGAAAGAGTTAAGCATAATGATAAGTGAATTAATGGTTAAACAATGGCTTCATTTTTCTTTTAAAATAAGAAAGGAATGAATAAATAAAGACAAAACTCACCATCTCAACCTTAGGAACGTGATCAACTGTCTCATTATTAATGGCTGTGGTTCTCAGTATGTGCATACCATACATATCCTCTTTTGGTGTTACTATCACTTGATCTTTACAAGAACAATGAAGGGGTTTTTGATATACTGGTGAGCTTTTAGCATGTGAAGATGTGTTTAAACAAGCAACTGCAGTTCCGTGTGAGTACCCAGTCCCTGAGTTGTCTTTTGCTCTTTTCATGTTACTTGAAAGGTAGGACAAACGGCTGAAAAGGAAAGAAATTATTTATATATGTGAAATTTATGTCTCAAATGAACTAGTTAATCCATTTTAAAACAGGTGTTGCAGTACTTTTTGTCACCTCACAGTGCAGAATTTTAAGTTAAATGATATATGACTGCATCAAACATTGGATGTAAAGAATGCCATTGAATATTTAAATTTAGACTTGAAAGAAGATCAGGCTAATAATATCTCTATAGCCCTTATGAGGTTTGTTTGTAACTTGACCTGATAGAATTTATCTTTTAATACAATGGATAGGAATTATCATGAAATATAAATGTTATTGTAATTTTGTAATTCATAATTCTTTTGATGTTTTTATATATATATATATATATATATATATATATATATATATATATATATATATATATATATATATATATATATATATATATATATATAAAATCATCCTTTCACGGTAAATGTTGATCCAATGAAAAGTTAGAAATATTGTTGATCCGCCTATTTGACATGTTTGCTCAGCTCCTCGTCACACAAACTGATATACTTTGATCCATCCTTGATAAGCGTGTGACGTCGGTGGATCTGCACTAACAGGTTTTCAATACTCGTCAACGATTGGACCAACATTTGTTGATCTATCAACGGTCGAAAAAATCATACTGAATATGATTTTTTTTAGATCCAGTGTATATTTCATTTATATGCGACATTTACTTAGACTTAGTGGATCCGGAGCAATAATTGACGAATAGGTACTCGAACACGAAGCGGCAACGTCGCGTTCATGCGTGACAGAGAACCCAGTAGACTACTTCGTTAAAGTAATAAAGTAACAAAATGCTTTATCTGCTGAGTTTGAAGATCAAACTTTGGTTTGCGCGAGTTTTTGTTATCGTGTGAGTTAATTTGTGTTATTTTGGTCATTTGTCATGGATCAATTAGATGATGGATAGTATTTTATGACAAATTAATTTATCACTTGAATATGTGTGTGTGTGTGTGTGTGTGTGTGTGTGTGTGTGTGTGTGTGTTTGTGTAAGGATGGGGATGCGATTTATTGTGTGCCTGTGGGTGTGTGTGCGCGCGCGTGCGTGCGTGTGTGCGTGCGTGCAAACGTGCGTACGTGCGTGTGTGTGTGTGCGTGCGCGCGTGTGTGTGTGTGTGTGTGTGTGTGTGTGTGTGTGTATAACTGTGTAACTGAAAAGAACTATTGTTTTTTGACGGTTTCATCATAACTAAAAAAAACGAACCCTAACTCGGCATACCTAGTTCTACTGGTCAAGCTGTTACAGTATTAGTTACGAAGTACACCTTCAAGTCACTTCATCAAGTCCGGAGGTAAGGACTCATCATAACTAACAAAACGAAAAAATAACTCCGCATACCTAGTTCTACTCGGTGAGGAAATCCAATACTGGTTACCAAAGTACAACTTTAGGTCTCTCCATCAATTCTGGAGTTAAGGAATCATTACATTAATTAACAAAACGAGCCTAGCTCGGCACACCTAGTTCTTACTAGTCCAGGAGTGCCCGTAGTAGTCACTAAAGTACACTTTAAGATCACTCCATCAAGACCGGAGGTAAGGACTCATCGTAACTAACAAAACGAGCCCAAGCTCGGCACACCTGGCTCTACTCGGCGAGAAGTTCCAATAGCGGTTACTAAAGTAGACCTTGAGGTCACTTCATCAAATCCGGAGGTAAGGCTTTATCATACCAAACAAAACGAGCCTAAACTCGGCACAACTAGTTCACCTAGTCCAGGAGTTCCAGTAGTAATCACATACACACATACACACGCAAGCACGCACGCACGCACGCTCGCACGCGCGCTCACTCACACACACACACACACGCACCCCCCCACACACACACACGCACCCCCCCCCCCCCCACACACACACGCACCCCCAATTTCAGCCAATCCGATTATTTATCTTATCCTTTGATGTGCTCTGATTGGCTCATTTAAATCAGATCAACATTTTCCGTAACCAAGGTGGATTTGTATATCGGATCAACTTCGGCAAATGCTAATAAACAATCATGTGAGTGCAGATGTTGATCCGGTCGGAGCCACATTAGTTACCATATTGGATCAACAAAGTGCTCACGTGAAGGCGCGTCTGATCAACATTTACCGTAAAGATATATATATATATATATATATATATATATATATATATATATAGGTATATATATACACTAGCTTGCCAGGCAGATGTTGTTCTGCCCTTTTCGACGACTCTTTGTCATGTCGTATTAAAAATCCTTAAATTCACAGAAAAAATTGTGGGTCACTCCTGGGCAAAAAAACTATCCCATCTCTCAAGTTGGACCAAACTGCACACTGTTTTTAGTTTAGGAGTACATCGCGGACAAACAAAATGACACATAATTTATATATATATATATATATATATATATATATATATATATATATATATTTGTGTAATATTATTTTTTAAACATAAACCATCAACAAAAGAGTATTAAAATCAAAGAGCAAACTCAAAAATCTACACCAAGAATTATCTCAATAGATCACTGCTATGATAGATCTCCATTTAAGATCTATTTTAGCAGTAAAACCTTAAAAATGTAACTTCATATTTCTAAACTGTATAGCTTTATTATTAAACTAAACCCCTTAAATTCAATACAATGCATTTCAAATGTAGTCAATGCCAGCCAATATGTGGAAATTATTTGATTTTTCAATTTCTTTGCAGTTTTATGTTTTTACTTTTTAGACCAATTTCATTTTTGACTTGAGAGATTTATTAAAATTGGCTTGAGTGGATTAAGAAATATCGTAAGCTCAAAGTACCTAGTAACTAGAATGTCAACAAAGTCATTACATTAAAATCACTATCTCTTATTTGTCCACCCTTTTGTGTATTTTTTTTAAAATAAATGTGATTTATGCTTTAAGGATGATACCTATTTAATAGGTTTTCCTATTACATAGGTAAACAATTAGAAAGGTATCCTTAAATCTATTTAATACAGAAAACATTAAAATTAGACTTGCAAAGAATATTTTTATTTGGCTATTATTCGGTATTCCACAACTTTTTTCCTATTCGGCCAAATACCGAATATATGGATACCGACTGCCTCATTGGTCTAGTGGTTGTAGTAGTGCGACTGCTGATCATGAGGTCCTGGGCTCGATCCCAGGTTGGGCCAAAAATCAATTATTGAGTTTTTCTGTCAAGAAATTCTCAATAACTGCCCGGAGTCAGGGAGTTGGCAGTGTCTCATCCCCGTGCTTCGGAAAGCACGTAAAGCCGTTGATCCTGCGCCTGATCTCTCTCCCGGTGGTGTCGGTTTACCGTCCCATCGTATTACGAGAGTGAGGGAATAGAGAGTGTACCTGTGCTTGCGCATACACTTGGGCACTATAATCCTGTCCTGCGCCAATGGCTAGCCTCAATTGAGGCAATATTGATACCATTCGGCCAAAAACCAAGTACTTGAGTAAGATGTTTTGTTATAGACAAATAAAAAAAATATTGGTAAAATACAAATAATGATTTATTTCATGTTTTTTTATTATAATCATTAAGGTAGTCATCAACTTCTGTATTATAAAAAATAACAAAATACCATCAGATTTCTCTCAGGTCTGTGCACTTAAATTATCGTAATTAAAGTGGAAAATTACGATGCAGACAAAATCAGAATCAACAGTGAAAAGTGAAAAACAGTAGTTCTGTCCTGGCCTAATACTTTTGCCCAATATTTAGCTATTCAGCCAGGGAGCCCGCAGAACATTCGGTATTCAGCATATGGCCAAATATACTATTTGTTGCAAGTCTAATTAAAATTATTTCACAATTGGTCAAGATTATGCATAACTCACATACAAAAAAACATGCAGTTGTATTTAGAGCCTACTCCTTTTTTGAAATTGGCCCTTTAGATAATACGGGCAATATTCATATAGTTGTTAGTTTGTTATTGATTTAACCCTCAAGCACTGACGTGCAATTTAGTAACACTAACACTGACGTACGTATGACATACGTCTATGATTTTAAAGACCTCTTGTGCATTGATAGAGTGTAAATATTGTGATGTGTATTTCCATTTTGGTTAAATATATTTAATATAACCTAGGGATATTAAAAAAACAGTTAAGATAATTAAAGCAAAATATTTATTAATCAATGGCCTTAGAAGTAATGAAATTAACGTAATATTTTTTTTTTAAATCAACTAAAAAATAATTTTTAAGAATAGGAACATTTATTACTGGTTTTGTTACTTACTAAGGATGGTTTTAGTTACAAAAAAATAGCAATCACATAAATAATGAAAATTAGGCACTTTCTAACAACAATTGTTGCAGGTCGGCTTAGAGCACTGCAAACATACTGGTTTACCGCATGCTTGACAACCGTATCTTTTTGCGTCGTTTTAGTTTATAACACATATAGCAATTCTTCATGGTTTCAAATTTTATAATTTCATGACTTGGTTGACCCACTTCGGTAGCCATATCTTTGCCCAAGATACGACCAATAAGACTCGAAAGCTCATGTGAAAGTTGCGGCGTCGTGTATCTTCGCTCGAGGTGCGGCTTTACTAAGCTTTTTCATGAAACTCAGACGATTCGAAGTATTATAATTTGACATTATAAAAGAATTGACAGCAGCAATATCTAAAATTCTGTAGAATACGATCAATGGCCATCGCCTAGACCTTCTTGCACAGCAGTATTTGGCACAGTTTTCATCTAAGGATATCTATATTTTTTCTGGGATCCCTTTGACCGAATCCATGCTCTCTGTGTGGTGCATCGACAACAACATTATAACAGTTTTGTGTTTTTTTGGTACATAGGACAACAACATAATGTCTTTCGTGAAACTGTATAAAACTGAATAAACTGGTCGAGTTTTGGAAAGAAATTCAGGTGGTATTTCCCTTTTGTTTTTTTTTTAGTGTCCCTACATATGTCAAACAATTTTTTTTTAATTCTCTGCATACTTCAATCAAGGAGAAGTAATTATCTGCAGTGATGTTTCGATTAGTTCCCATGATGGGTTTTGCTAAACGTAAAACACATTGTGTAGGTACCAGCAGTTTTTTCTGTTCGCCCATTAGTCCGTTGCCGTTAGTTTTAAGCAGCCAAAAGGATGCTGGAAGAGTCCACCTCGCCTAGAGGGGAGCACAAAAAAGTGCGACTCGGACAGCAACCAAAGGCTGCAAATACGAGCTACGCTTCCGCTGCTAGAGCAGATTTGGGTGTGGCCTTAACGTGTGCGCGTTCAGGTCACATTACGAAGGAAGTAGCAGACGACATCCTCGTAGCAATACAGAGGAAGATAATCAGCGAGGCGTGGAGTAGTCAGGACCCTGATGCGTCGGGCCCAGTTTTTAGGGGCAAACCCGTATATACGGAGGGTGTCCTGAAACTGTGGTGCGACGATCAGAAGGCTCTGGACTGGTTGAAGGGGAATATTGCTACCCTCGACCTTAAATCCAACACCTTGCTGACTATAAAAAAACAGTCAGAGATACCACAAAGAGTCAAATGTGGTATCCTAATCCCTGATGCCCAAGGAGCCTGGAAAGACTCACGTGACATTGGTCGCGTGCTGGCGTACCAGAACCGCTGGGTTAACATCAGGGACTGGCTGTTACTCAAGGCTGACAAGCAGACGGACGGGTGGTTCCTCGTTGTTTCGGTGCCGGAGGATCACATCCCGACCCTGATGAAGGCCGGACGCCGTCTCGCATGCGTATGCGGGGCGGTATACGTAAAATTCCAGGGTCGTGGAGGTAAATTCTTTGATACTCCACCGAGCAAAGAGGTAGAAATCAGCCCGGAAGTCATGGATACCGGAGCCACGGTTACCGGTACAGTGGAATCACTGGAGGCCAAGCCCAGTGAAGAAACGGCCTGCACAACTGAGCCAAAGCCCCCAGTGGAGACCGGGCTCAGCGGCAGCTCACTGAGTGACGAAGAGGACTGCATTTTGCCGACCACTTCCGACTCGGTGGCTGACGAAGAGACCCGAGATCTTCTGGCAGGCCTATTTTTGGGAGGGGACGGGGAGGACGCGATCAATGATGGCGTGCCCTTCGTCCAAAACTAGCCTAGTGCAAGCCAACCTCCACCACAGCGAAACTGCGTCGGCTCAATTACGCAAGTGGTTAGAGGTTCAAAAGACTGCCATAGCCTTAGTCCAGGAGCCGTGGGTTGGGGCTGGTAAAATTAAAGGCCTAAACAACCTAAAAGGTAAGCTATTCTACAGCCCTGAACACGACAAGCCTAGAGCGTGTATCTACACTACTAAAGATATCTGTGCACAACCATTAACAGATTTCTGTTCTAGAGACATGTATGCCGTGGCAATACAACACACACAGGAGAGAAGGTTAGTCGTCGCCTCGGTCTACATGCCGGAGGAAGACACTCCTCCCCCTCATGACCTCGGCAGGCTGGTGAACTTCTGCGAGAGGACCGGACTAGAGGTTGTGATCGGGACGGACTCCAACGCACATCATCCCCTTTGGGGAATGGAAAAACCTAATGAACGAGGTAAGGTTTTAGTTGAATTTTTATTTAGTACTAACCTAACCATTTTAAACATAGGTTCTGAACCTACATTCATAAACAAACGCTGTCGCACTATAATCGACCTCACACTTGCAACAGAGGGAGCAGCCAAACTAATTACGGAATGGCATGTGTCGAAAGAGGCCTCATGCTCAGACCATAGATGGATCTGCTTCGCACTACAGGTCGATATCCCCTCTACACCACCATGGAGAAATCCCCGCAAGACGGATAAAACAAAATACCTAAATAAGTTGACGTCTTCGCTCGCGGGTTCTGAGGGGATAAATACTATAGCAGATCAGTCGCTCCTAGAAGAACAGGTAGCAGCTGTTACTAAGGCCATGATAGATAGCTACCATGAATCATGTCCAGAAATCACTCCACCAAGGCATGCCGAGGTAAAGCAACAATGGTGGGGTGTAGAACTCGATAGGAAACGCAAGAAGGTAAGAAAAGCCCTAAACAGGGCCATGAATACCTCAATGGATGAAGACTGGCTACTATATAAGAAAGCTAAGTCTGAATACAAAAAATGTATCAGGTATCGACGCTCGACTGGGTGGCGTAAATTCTGTGGCAACATAGAAACCTGCAAACAAGCAAATAGGATAAGGAATATTCTAGCTAAACAGAACACGTCGGGATCCATGTCTCTAAAGAAACCCGACGGTAGCTACTCAACATCGCCGGATGAAGCCCAACGCATCCTAATTAAAACACACTTCCCAGGTTGCTGCTTAACCCAGGAGGCAAACCGGCATGACGACATACTGACACCAACAGTAGAAGACTGGAATTTAGCACAGAGAGTGGTAACGATGGACAAAATCCATTGGGCCATTCACAGTTTCCTCCCCTACAAGGCGGCAGGACCTGACGGCATATTCCCGGCACTTCTACAGTGGGGGGGTAAAGCCCTAATAGTCAGACTTGTTGCCATAATGAGAGCCTGTCTGGCTCTAAAATATGTTCCTAGGGGATGGAGGGAAGTGAAAATCACATTTATACCCAAACCAGGTAAGAGCGATTACACTGACCCTAAATCCTACAGGCCCATTAGCCTCACATCCTTTCTCCTAAAGACGATGGAGAGGATGTGTGAAAGGGAATTAAGGGGGTCGGCGCTAATGAACTTACCACTACACGACAAGCAACACGCCTACAGTCTAGGCAAATCAACAGAATCGGCACTTCATCAGGTAATTACTAAGATTGAAGGGGCCATCCAAAACAAAGAAATATGTCTAGGTTCCTTCATAGATATAGAAGGTGCTTTTGACAGAACAAACTTCTCCAGCATAAAAGGTGCACTCAGTAGACATAAAGTTGAACCGGCACTGATTGACTGGATAGTTTACATGCTCAGTACACGAATAATAAAGATTGCTGGTGAATCTCAACCAATCCTAATTAAGAAAGGTTGCCCGCAGGGTGGGGTCCTCTCACCTCTCCTGTGGAATATGGTCATTAATGAACTCATCAGCAAATTAAATACTAATCACTTTTATACAGTAGGTTATGCTGATGACCTGACTATACTGGTCTCGGGAAAGACAGCTAGCATAGTGTGCGACCTGACCCAAGCGGCTCTCCGTATAGTGGAGAGATGGTGCAGGGAATACGACTTAACCGTCAATCCAAATAAAACGGTTTTAGTAATGTTCACACAAAAACGGATGCTGAATAACTATCACCTTCCAAGTCTTTTCAGCACAAAACTCCAGCTATCCTCTGAGGTAAAATATCTAGGTCTTACTTTGGATAGCAAACTTAACTGGAATAAAAACATAGAAAACAAAATCAACAAAGCTAGTATAACTTTCTGGCAATGCAGAAACATGATTGGCAAAAGATGGGGACTGACGCCAAAAATCATACTGTGGCTTTACAAAACTGTAATCCGGCCCATGATCACATACGGCGCTCTGGTATGGTGGACCAAGACCAATGAAGCCACCACAATTAAGAAGCTTCAGCGCTACCAGAGACTGGCATGTATGGCTGCCACAGGCTGCATAAGAACTACGCCAACAGCAGCCTTGGAAGCGATGCTGGAGCTAACTCCGCTTCATCTACATATACAACAAGAAGCGACTTTAGCTGCCATCAGACTCAAGACCCTAAATCTTTGGAGTAAGAATAGTGTCCCTCATACAGGCATAATTGATAGAATCTACTCAGCAATTCCTATCCTACAAGCCAAATACGATAGGATTCCTAAACAATTTGTTTTCGATAAGAAATACAAGATACAATTAAATGAAAACAACCAGCCGGAAGGATTAAGCCCAAAAGAGCTTAGAATTTTCACCGATGGTTCTAAAACAAAGGAAGGTGTAGGTTCTGGAGCTTTCTCTGAAGACCTCAATATTCACATATGCACACCGCTGAGTACCTATAACACGGTCTTTCAGGTGGAATGTATGGGTATCATTCAAGCGGCCATAGCAATAGATGCTAGGAAGGTTAATGACTTCCCCATCAGAATACTGACCGACAGTAGGGCGGTACTACAAGCTCTGAGTTGCAATGGGGTGAACTCGGGACTAATATATGAATGCCATCAACGATTAAATGAGGTATGTAAAAACAACAGTGTGACTCTACAATGGATAAAGGGACACAGTGGATCCAGAGGCAACGATGCAGCGGACGAACTGGCCAGAAGAGGATCGGCTCTGGCCACTATAGGGCCGGAACCAATCATACCAATCCCCTTTGGTAACGTTCGTTCAATGGTACGTAGACACTTCACTAATCAACACGCTCAGCTTTGGAAAAATCTAACAGACTGTAGACAAGCTAGGGAGGCCCTACCTGTAATAAACAGTCGCTTAACCAAAGTTCTAATGAGACTGAACAAGCCGCAGATAAGGATAGTAACTAGTGCTATCACAGGACATGGCACCTTTAACAAACATTTATTTACTATAGGTGTTACAGATAGTCCCCTGTGCAGGGCATGTATGGGGGAGGAAGAAACGGCGGCCCACGTGCTACTGAAATGTCCGGAGGTCGCTACGTACAGGGCTAAACATCTCGGCACGCCGGGATCACTCCCCGAAGTTGCATGCAACATCAAGGGACTGTTGAGCTTCTTCGGGGAGATCTCATGGCTCGAATAATCACATTATTCCCGCCCACACGCAAAATACGCGCAGAGACGTGGAGTTGCGGAAAACAGCCCGTTGCAAACTAAACTAAACTAACTAGTCCGTTGCCGTCACTGTTCTTGCTCGTATAGAGGTAAGCATTGTACATGTAACCGGTGGTACTATCAGTTAGACATTTTATTTTCAATCCATACTTGCAGGGTTTGTTAGGCATGTACTTCTTCCATCTGCACCTGCCTCAAAAAGACACTAACATTTCGTCATAATGGTATTCTCTCCAATTTTATAATACTTTTGGCAATTGGCGACAAATTCATAAAATATGCTCGAGATAGAAGCAGCGACATCAGACTGTTTTCTTTCATCTCTGGTAGATGCATCATCAAACAGAAGACTTACGAGAATCATTGCAAAACGATCTTTGAACATTACTCCTCTAAAAATATCTCTCCCTGTTCCATCAGTAGCAAACAATGCATTTATGTCTTCATCATTCGATTTGAATGCTGCACTAAAAATCAACAGCCCAATGAAAGCATCCAACTCTACAGAATCTAAGTCCTTCAGTTCAGGTTTACCTAGTCGCTTATATTTTTGCCTTATCAATTCCAGTTTTTGGTTAGTATTTTCTATAATCTATGTTTTGATATTGTAAGTTGCAATGTTCTGCGCAGGTGAGCGTGTAGTTCTCGATGGCCCTTCTGCAGACCACTTCATGCAGTGTTTTTTTCCATAGTAGTACTTTCCGCGAGACTGCAATACATTACCCTCGGCAACTGTATTTACTTGAGAATCGCTTACCTGGACGCCAGTTTGCCTTTTTTCAGAATCAATATGGAGGGAAAAATATGACAAAGGAATACTATCTTCAGAACAGTCAGGGTCCGAAGCTCCACCAGCGGCCTCTCCATCATCACAATACTCCTTTTCTGAATAATCATTGCGGACCGAATGTAATCATTTTCTTCCGCCGATGATTCATCTGATTCACAAAGCCAAGATGCAATAATTTCTTTGTTATTAGTAGCATCACCTCCTATTTTTCTATTATTCTCTTTCTATACCTATTTTTCTAGACGAAGATATGCCAGAAGGAGAATTACATCGCTTACGATTCATTTTATCTAAAGACAAACATAAACACATAATTTAAAAAAGTCACACTAACACTGACAATACATATGACATACATCAAGGTATCAAACTTACCTATTTAGACACGTGCGACACGTCTGCACTCCACTGTTACGCGGTTGTTACTGGAGAATAGGAAACTACCAAACGTGTTCGAAATCCCGCGCAATTTAAAATTTACATCGAAAAATTGTTTAGGCGACGTACCACATACGTACGTCAGTGGTTGAGGGTTAATATAATATTATAATTTGTTTTATTAGAATAAAATAGTAACATGATAAAGTTAAATTTAGTTTTAAGTCCTTACCTATCATACCCAGGAATTGGAGATCCTATGTGGAAGCTGCAGTATAAATTATCTGATTCACTAGAAGCTCTTTGCCTTCTTCGTCCCTCAATGTTAAATTTAGGATCTTGATATGGTCTACTTTTGGGTTTTTTAAGAATCCCTTGAGGTGGGGACTTTGGTAAAGGATTATTGAGTATTTGCTTTAATGGCTGCTTCACTACAGACATATCCATCATTTCTTGGTCTACTCTTTCTAAAAGTTCTTCTACTTTAGGTAAACGGCTGTCATCCACTTTTGAATTTGACATAGGAGTTACTAATAATGGTCTAGTAGGACTTGATCGATGTAACTTTGATCTAGCTGCCAGATAACTAAGCAAACAAAATTTATATAAGATTAAAAAACCACTCTTGTTAAAGAAAATTAACACAATTTAAATACAATATAAATTTAAATATAAATACTTTGTATGTTACAACTAAAATTATGATAGAATGTAACCACATAGCACAGTTAGCATTTATGAAATGTTAGGTTATGTCAAATGCTTACCTATGGTGCCTCTGCTGGTCGTGTGACATAGCGTAGTCACCGTTTTCGGCGGCGGCAAATGAACACTCGTAACGGTAGTGATCGTAACTCTCCTCCTGAGCGCCGTTTAGGGTAAAGTAACTTTTGTTTAGCAGGGTGCGTTGGTAACGAGAATTATAATCCGCTGACCGATCGCGCGTCACATCCTCGTAGGGTGACCTATCCACTCCTTCGCTGCGGCACCGTCGCCGAAGTACACGAGCTGGCCCCCGACCAGACAACTCCAAGACTGATCCGAGAGGATCGCACGCGTCAAAGTTTCCCTCGAAGTTTGAGGATGCACGTCTGTTATCCATATCAGACGCGCCTACACAAGACACATGATCTAGTGTCCACATTGATCACACCTGAATTGAACACACCACACCTCGCATTTCACTGTTGCACTAGTAATTTTATATAATGTATACATCCGATGAAGCTGAAAACGGCGTCGAGATCGAAGGACGACAGCTGACAGAACATCGAAACAACGTGCCAGTTCTCCCGCCAAAATTGAAAGAAAAATACGTTCTTTTTATAAATAAAAAATCTTTACATACACCAACAAACTGTTCAAACGAATTTTGTCCACACTATAGCATATTGTAGTGCTATATATTTCTTTGCATTCATAGTAATGGCGATCGTTAATTTGTAAATATTCTAGTTGATCAACTAACAAGATAGATATAAGTATTGATTTTCTTGTTATATATTATAATACCTAATAACATTTTGAAACTGTAAAATAATAAAATAAAATATAACTAATAATGATACTATTTCACATCAATATGTAATTAAAAAATTAAGAGTTTGTGATAAAACGAAATTAACTATTCCATTTTTAATTTTGCTGTTTTCGGGGTTACCAACTTCACTTCTCAAAAAAATGCCAAGAAAAGATAAAATACTGAAATATACCCGCAAGAGATAAAACGAAATGTCCCTAAAATCAATATAATTATAACCTAGGTCCCCGAAAGGAATGCAACAAAGCACTATTAACTGTAAATAGTATTTATTAGCATTAGCACTTGAAAGATTTGGTTTCGGTAGAACTAGTTAGGCTAGTAGAACTTGGATGATACTGCTCTGCTCACAGAGTACCTTTTGTATAAACCGAAAATACTGCTGTGTTTTACATGGCGAGAACTAGAGACGATTTCATACGTGGTAGAGCCATTGTGCAGTTATATTAGTAGTATAGTTGTAGCATTAATGGGTCGGCTCGACCGGGGAAGGACCACGATCTCACAGAATACCAGCGTGAAATAGTGGCTTAATGCTGCTCTGTTTCGTATGGTGAGTGTAGAGAACCGGAGACCCTTTTTACCGGAAAAGAGGCATTCCATCTTAGCCCTCACGGGTGACACCGCATCTGCATTTTGATTTGTAATCGTGGAATCGAGGATAGATGTAGATGTCTATGGGCCGCAGCAACCACTTACCATCAGGTGGAGCGTGTGCTCGCTTGTCACCCTATCCTATAAAAAAAAACAATAATTATATCTAAAGGGGACCCAAGATGGTCAAATGGTTTGATTCAAATACGTAGATTTTGGTTTGAGTCAAACCAATTTGATCGTTTACGCCGTTGGTATGACAGGTTTGATCAAACGTTACGTGTTTGAAGCTGGTTTGGTCGAAATTTATATTTTGGTTTTGTTTGAAGCACCATATCTTAATTTGTAACAATCTTTGCACCAAATTCTTTTTCTTTTTTTCTTATTATTCAAGCAAGACATTAATACAATAAACACGAGAAATTTTTTATCTGTAGTCGATAGCATTTTTGTAATCACAATAGTACTTTCTTGTTTGAACTTTGAAGACACACTGCGCGCTTCTGTTTGATGCGAATGCAAAGCGACATCAAACAGTTTGGTCAAACACGTGAGGTTTGAATCAAACCATTTCACCATCTCGGGCATTGATTTATATATTACACTAGATCAGTATTAACCGCGCCAAAGCGTTGCCACAGCACATATGCCCACAGCCATATGCCTAGCTAACGTCAGTTCAGTGTTCAATGCGACGCCGACAGAGTTGAGCCGCGACAAAAAATGGGTAAAAGCGTAGTGAAAGAATGCTATTCAAGGTCACAAAAACGTAATAAATCAAGCGGAATCACTTTCAACACATAATTTTTAGTTCTTGTTTGCATATAAACGTAAAAACCTCAAATAATTAAATAAAATTATCGAATATTGCAATTTAGGTTCAATGTTGCCACTTTTCCGCATTTGTGATTATCCTTCATTAATGGGAGACTATATAAAACGAAGTAAGTTATTTTGTTACCTCTGATTTTAAATATTTTGGAAATTGTAATAAAAACTACGTTTTAACTTTCATACAAAATAATTAATTATTCTTATTTTAGTTTATTCATGAATTATCAATTAAATATATTTTATTACCTACTTATTTTATATTAATTATAATTTCATATAAATTTTACATTAATTATATTTTATTGCCTATTTTCATATTTATTTATATTGTTTGATTTATTAGTACAATAAAAATACTTAATAAAAATTTGTTTTATTTCATCATTATGTTTACTTATATATATATATATATATATATATATATAATAAGCTTTTTATCCTCTATTTCTAAGGGGACGCAAGAAAGATTTTAAAATAAAACATACTTTATAAAAACAATTAACTGCAGCTTGAAAAATCTCATTTTAATTGCATATTTTAGGCAAAATTTCATATAGTAAGCCACACCAAGCCGCCATTGCATGTTTGTCTATTTATCTTTATCTAATCTTGGCGACGATATTGTTTTCGCAACTTGTGTAAGTGAGATAGATATATATTTATTTAAAATTGTTATTAGTTTGAAAGCTACGTCATCGCATTTGGATAGGGGTTAGACTTTTTTCGACGCGCGGTAATGTGGTTTGCTCCTCTAGTGTTGTATAACGCAATGATCTCGGGGCCCCTTTAGTCATTAGTCATAAGAGGTGGCAACGCATTAGTATTTCGGTTCTCAGCGATGTTAGATGTGTCTATGGGACACGCATTACCATCAGGCTCGAATTTGATCTCTTAAGAGAGACAAAGCCCTATTGTGGAATGCTACTGCTTTTTGTCAAACTCTAATCCCAGGAACAATTCATTTAGAGTTGGGGTGGCATTAGAGATGGAACTGAGTAAGTTGCGCAAGACAGTACGTAAGGTTCACGTACGATGAAGTTTTTAGAGGAACAGTCGACGGCGCTAGTGCTAAGAGGATTGATTCTTTCCTCGCTCAAAGGTTAAGTATAGCCATTCAGTGAGAAAAATTAGCCAGCGTTCTTAGCTGGCCTTAAGACTATATTATGATAATGCTTTTAATGTCTGTAATGTTACATAACATGGAGCTGTGAAAACAGGAGAACGATCGCTACGTGCTAAAGCATAGCCCGGCTGTCCCTGAAAATTTGTAGAATTTATAGCCGCGCTGCCGTAGGTAAGTAGTATCTGCGAAGTAGTTTTTTTTAATTTTTGTCAAAAAGAAACATTAAAAAATGGTGAAATATTATAAATAAAATAATAATAATAATAAATTAAAAATAATTAACAATTTATGAGGTATTAATGTTGTATTCTCATCTGGTTGGGCTGTATAAATATATATAAAAGGAAGTGATAAATATACATTAATATATATTTCATATACTAACATAAATAAATAAATAATACATAAATAAATAAAAGCCCAACCAGATGGAGGCTCTAAGCAGGGGAGACAAAATGGCCGAGGGTTAGAGGGAAAGGGAAAGAAACCGGCGGACGATGCGGGCGGTATCGTGGAGCAAGGCCTTCTGCATTTGACCCTGGATCGGTCTGTCACGGAGTCCCAGCTACCTCAGATGACCCGAGAGGCTGACTGGGATTACCCCGTTTGCAGAAACGACTATAGGAATAATTTCGGTCGGCAGAACACCCCACATGTCGGTGAAATCGTGAGCCAGGTCCAGATATTTTGTTTGCTTATCTGTTTCGGCTTTCACGAGGTTCTCGTGATACGGAATGGTAATGTCGACCAAAAATATCCTTGACTGTGCTCGGTCCATCAGTACAATATCAGGCTTATTCGCAAGAATAGTCCTATCTGTGATGACGGCCCGGTCCCAGTAGAGCCTGGTGCAATCATTTTCGAGCACGGCTTCCGGCAAGTACTTGTAATACGGCAATTTACGGTCCACGAGACCGTATTTCAGTGCGAGCTCCTGGTGTACGTCCTTATAGAATGGATCATCTGATCTCGCCAGGAAGTAATTAACGAGGCTGCACACTTCGCGATTATGCATGGTGAGCACGCTCAAAAAGCCACGCCCACCATGCTTTTGTGGCAAGTTCAGCCTCATTACTGACGATCTCGGATGATGCGTCCTATGGAACGTCCTAGCAGTGCGGACTTTTTTATCCAGAGCGTTAAGTTCAGTCTGAGTCCACCTTAGTATGCCAAAGGTATACATGAGGACAGGAATCACCCAATCATTATATGCGTGTGTCTTATTCACACCAGACAAAAGGCTGTTAAGCACTTTGTTCAAGCGTGCATAAAACACGTCGCTAACTGACTCATACCAGCCTCATCGATACCGATGTTCTGTGACATACCCAGGTATCGGTATGTTTCAGTCTCGGAAAGGGTCTTTAAGTTGACGGACATAGATAAATCTATGTCCTCAGAGTTAGCAACCCTTCCCCTTTCAACATGGAGGACCGCACACTTATCCGTTCCCAGCTCCATTCTAATAGAATTGTTAAAATCACAACATAACAGTTATCCCAGCAAACGCCATCCTGACGGTGCGCACAATTCTTGCCCTGTTATTGGCTGATCTGAAGCATATCAGTCTGCCGATGAGAGCTCCATGCCTTTGCGATACGTTCCTCAATTCTTCTTCTCCATGCTGGGATAGCGCTACTTTGGACAGTAGCGCGCCGTGGAAACTTTGGCGTCTGTAATACGGCAGACTGCCAGTGCGGCGCACAAAAGTTTTGAGTCCGTCTCGCAAAGGTCCTGGCTAGCTTCTAAATAGGTCACCAGGATTGGGTTTAGAGAGCGCTTGGTAGAGAGAGCTTGCTTAGGGCTATGCGGGGAAGTCGCGGTCGATTTTCGAGAGGCATACTGCGCGTTTCCACAATCGCCTCTTCAAATGTACTCCTCATTTGCTCTATTTCTATTTCCTGGGCGAATGTTCATCATCTTTGAATCAGCCACCACTGGGGTATTCACGGTGGCAACCACGTGTGTGGCTTGTTCAGCAACTTGGCAACTTGGCACTGCATCTTCAGCCGTAGCATTTTCATCTGATGAGGGAACAGCCTCACGTCGTAGCTGTTCGAGTTCGGCGCCATCAAATATATTTGAGCGCAAGATGTACAGAACTCAGTTTTGCTTGGTGACGGTAATAGATGGCTCCAGCTCAGTAAAAAGACGATGCATCCTAGTCCGATACGCGAAACCTCCAACTTCTCATCCTTTCCTTCTAAAATATGCCCGCAATGCGTTTGTATTAATTTTTATGGTCCATCGCATGCGGCGTACTCCACCAGTGGTGGGTGCCGATTGCTGGGCCTGCAAAGACCCTACCGACACCAAGCAAGCTGGTGAAGATGATGGATGCGAGGGGTTGCTGGGTGGTCGTACAGCACCTCGCTCTCGGCTGGTGGTTCGCATGCTGTCGCGTCCAGCGCCAGCTCCAGACACGCCCTGGCGATCTCCAGGCAGCGGCCCTTTGCGCGTTCTTCTGTAATCCATCATCCATAGTGGGCGTCGTTTAACGGGAGACGCCCAGACCTGCCGCCATTTCGTAGTGAGGCCATATGCACTAGCGGGCCTTTGCACCTTCAATTTTTGCCGAGGCTCGATGCTCACACCTCTTGGCAAGGTGTTGACTGACTGCGCTGACGTAACAGTTTTGTCACATAACCGTCACTTCAGCGGGCGATGGGGTCATCACTTCCCTACGCCATATAAAATGTAAAATGAAAAGTTTCTTATGCTTCAATACATTTACATAATTCTCTTGTACAATCAACTGTTCATTATACCGCAATACATTCAATCACTTTAGTTTCATTTAATACTTTCAACACTCAAGTTTATTCTCACAAGACCCATCGCACATGCCGACCGACTTAGTGTCGTGTTTCAGCGCGCCCTGGCGGCGCCAGCCCGCTCGGCATTGCTCGCGTGATTCCGGCAACGAATCGTAACATCGGCTATCCTGCTTGAAGAGTCATTAGATAACATTTATAATTTACGAGTATAATTAATTTACTTTACTAATAATAATAATAAATAATAATAATTTTGCTTTTTTTTCTTCTTTGCTCAGCCCGGTTTTATTAAGACGACTTAGCGATCACAGTGCCTCACTTATTTTGTCCATATTTCTGGGACACTACTTTCTACAGCGATCGTTTTCCTGTTCTCCAACCTCCATGTTAAGGCGGTACCCTGACCAAACCATGCAAAAGTGCGTTTTTCAGAGACTATTATCTCGTTAGTTGTGAGGAATAAGCTACATCTAAAAGCACATTATTAATGTTCGATATTTTATCATCACATTCAACGTTTTAATTTGTTTTTATGTGTTATGAATACATTTAAAATCTACTTTTGAAAAATGACTTAAGTTTTTGATTACATGCATATGTTGCTAAAGGAAACGCTCTAATCATTTTAGGATTACACTAATCGATAGATAATTTAAAAATCTATATTCTACACGTTTTATTTAATTTCTTGAGCTCGCTTATCTTTTTGAATTGAAATAATTCCAAATATTCGGACGTATTTTTACGCGATATATTGTAGCGAGAGCACGTGGATTGTATAGGACCGAACGCTCAAGGTCTTTCGCTAGGGGAAACGTCTTAAATAAATTAATGTCTTTAATATGTCAAGGGTCGACTCGACTGTTATCTGTTGACTGAATGTATGGAGTGTATAAGTAAGGAGTACAGACTGTGTATTAAAAAGTGTCCATAAAAACCGTTAAATAAGGGTGGCGCCACTATAACTACGGGGTAAATTTTAAAGAACGCACCGAAAAATATTAGTGGGATAAACGACTTTTTCGAGGTTATATTTACTAAATAAAATTATTTTAGATTTTAGAGCTACTGAGCAGTTTAGCACCACACTTAAACCGTCGACAACTGCTAAGTTCATTTCATCCCAGTAGCTACTCCAGCGCCGTTGTGGAGAGTTTTTCATAGTTTTTGAACTGGTATTTACTGCTTACAGATGGCCACTTTTTCAACTGTTCTACTATGGGAGTTGGTACTCCTTACCTTTAAACTCCGTAACCAAATGGATGGTTACATTTTTTATTTCAACATTTGTAGACCCTACCAAAGAGTATAGTAATATTTAGAAGTGACCCATCCAATGAGGTTATTAAATCTTTATAACCTCCTTGGACCAATTGGAACCATAGATAAGAGTGCTCAGAAGTCAGAACTTCGAATAAAGAAACCGACCAGCAGGGCTAGCATGGGCAGGAGAAAATTTATACACAGGGAAATGATAAAATCATAGATTACTGTGTATATACTAGAGAGATAAAATGTTTATCCCTTGCTCAGTTATATCCACCCTTTGAGCAAGGGCATACTGGCAGTGTTGCCAACGGATGCGATTTTTAGACAATTAGGCTACTCAGGATGGAAATCGGATATGAAAAATTCTGAAAGGCGACTGGTCGCCAAATAGGCTACTTGAGAGACAAACGATTTAATGATTTTATTAATGGCGTTGTATAGAGTCGCTGACTGTTTTACATATTGCCTCCTAGCTAAAACACTTTTAACAGCGACGGCTGTAGCCACTACGTTTATTCTTCTTTTGGCTTCAATAGAACGGTTAAACTTTATACCTTTATGCAGTCTTAGAACTGAATGTAAGATGTACGGTGTCCTAACAGTAAGTACATTACTTATGGCCAAAGAGATTTAAATATATATATATATATATATATATATATATATATATATATATATATATATATTGTTACGCGCTCCAGTCGACGACACAACTAGCGCCATCTAGTGTCAGGAACGAGAGCGAGGGGAGCGTTGCAGTTTATGACATCACAAATCTTTCGACCGACAGCGCCACCCGAAGAACTAGAAAATCTATACTCGAACTCTCGGTACCTTGCGCGTGTTTACTTGAACATTCCGGATATTTTGCTAATTTAAATAAATATGCGGTGCTAATTACGAATAGACAAGGACACTGCTACAGGATAGAAAGTGATAACGAGTGTGCCTTAGTGCCTCCAATTATCATTACGGAAAGTGAAAGGATTGTGACGAGTGTGTGAGTTACTGTGATTGGACGAAACTGGGGGCGTGGACACACTGCGCCAGCGCATCCCTCCCCCAACTACGGCTTCAGTCTAAATAGGCCTAATTCAAACCGAGATCTACCAACGGAAGCGTGCCGAGACTGTTAGTATTTGGTTAGTATGCCAAATACATTGGATAAAAAGTCACAGTATGGCTCTGACCCAAATATTCATGAACAAGGGGTCAGTGCACGACAAAAAAAGAAGCGAAGTTCGTCCGACTCCGATAGTGACAACTCGACTTTGCACTCCAATCGAAGATATAAAAGCGCATGCTGTCCCTCATCAAGCGCGTTAAATGATACAATAAATGCCTTCCGTGAGGAGATAAAATCGATGCATAGCCTTTTGAATGAGATGAAGGAGGAGCAGGAAGCGAACTATGTCCAAATAAAAGCAGACGTCAGTGAAATCAAAAGTGAAATATTGGAAATAAAAAAAGAAATATAGAGACTGAAAAAGCTATGGAAGATATAGAAAATAAATGTACGAAAATAGGTCAAAATCAACAAGAATATTTGGATTGTTCAAAAAAACAAGAAAATGTGCTAAAGGACTTAACACAAAAAAGTGCATATCTGGATAAATATAGTAAGTCTCTGGATGAACGTTTGAGGTTATTGGAACAAAAACAGTATGATAATGTCCCACATTGAACTGATCAATGTGGAAATGAAAGACGGAGAAAATGTTGCAGAACTGGTGAAGAATATTGCCATGAAACTAAATTTAAAAAATGAGGATATTGTTAAAACATGGAGAATAAAGGGACAATACAAAATAATAAATCAAAACCTATAATTGTATCATTAAGATCCAGGGAAGCAAGATTAATGTGGATTAAAAACGGGAAGGCGACGGCAATGACTAATCACACAATATATAATAATAATAATAATCTACGTATATACATTAATGAACGGTTAACTCGCCAAACGCGACAACTGTTTTGGTCTACTAAAGTGCAGCTTAAGGATAAGTTTAAGTATATTTGGATACAGAATGGTAAAATACTATTACGAAAAAATGAGCAAGAGAAAAAAGTTGAAAGTGTAGGATGTGAGAGTGATATAAATACAATTATTAAGAACTTGGAAAGTAAAAATACTGAGTAAGTCTTTAATTATTACACATTTACATTGGATTAATGGACTTTCAAGATATTGAATATAAGAAATTTGTTAACTTACAACTATGGCAAAGCTACTTAGTAAAAAATAATAATTCAATAAATTTCATACATATAAATATTCGTTCGTTAAGAAAAAACTTCAACGAACTTTCTATTCTTATAAATAATTGCTTGACAAACCTAGATGTAATTTGTCTCACAGAAATAAATATCAAAAAGGATGAGGTATATCAATTTCAGATGAAAGGTTATCACTGTTACTCTTACACTAGAGAAGAAAAACGAGGAGGTGGAATTATTATATATGTGAAAAATAACATGCACTTTGAAATCCTTCAAAACAATACCCAAACATTGTATAGTGAAATTATAAAAGGGCAGTTGAAAATTGAAGACCGCGAAATATACATATTAGTTACATATAGATCGCCATGTTCAAATAAAAACTCTTTTATTAACGAAATAGAATCCATAATACGCACGATACCATCTCGTAAGGAGATTGTCTTTATGGGAGATTGTAATATCAATATATTGGAGGATGCAATGGATAACTCGTCAAGTCTTTACTTAAATACCCTTAGTGACTTAGGCCTACAGTGTGGAATTCGAGATGTAACACGCGAGATGGTGGTTGCGGAGCGGCGGGTAACGTCATGCATCATGTCTTTGTGCGTACTGCTAGCCCGAATAGCCTAGTTGCGTATGTATTATTGTGCAGTGTCTCTGATCACTACTTAACGAGACTTACTATGGTGGGAGGGAGACGGGACAAAGTTTCATTACCTCGTGAAGTATTGGACAATAATGCTATAAAATGCAAACTGCGTACTGTGGATTGGAATGATATCGCTAAAATCAATAATCCTACTGAGCAATATTACAAACTCTGTGAAATTTTTAGCAACATTTACGCAACCTCTAGAAAAGTAATACGTAGCACGTCCCGTGAAACAAATGCCTGGGCGAGTACTAAACTAGTTCTAATGATGGAACACAAAGATAAATTATTTAAAAAATGGAAATCTAACCCAAAATCTTCAAGATTGCGCTTAGAGTACACTACATATCGGAATAAAGTTTGTCGGATGATTAATGTTGCTAAAAATACACAAAAACGAGAAAGTATTAGCGATTGTAAAGGTGACATGCGTAAGGTGTGGAGCTGCGTAAATAATTGGTTGGGTAGGTCGATGTCAACTCCAGATCATGTTATAGAAAAATACTTTTTAAAAGATAAGGTAACGATGGAACACATCTGTAATAACTTTTGCTTAACTTTTACACAAGAAATTGAACAATTAAAATCGAACCATTTATGTCATAGATATTTCTTTGATAGAACTAGTTATGTAAAAGATTGCAATGTAAGTTTTTATTTTAGAAAAGTCGAGGGGAAGGATGTATGTAAAGTTATTGACTCCATGGACTGCAACAAGTCACCAGGTATTGACGGTATACGGGTACGGGACTTAAAATTAGTAAAGGAGTATATCAGTCCTATTTTAGCTTCATTAATAAATAATTGCATTTGCAAAGGTATTTATCCTGATCACTTGAAAACTGCAATCATCCGACCTATTTACAAACATGGATCACACAAAGAATATACGAACTATAGACCAATTGCAATATTAAGTATCGTAAATAAAATATTTGAAAAAGTATTGATCAAACAAATCGGCATGTTTCTTGAAAAAAATAAAATTTTAACAGAATTTCAATTTGGGTTTAGATTAAACAAAAGTACAACAACGGCCTTGACAGCATTTTCAGATGATGTAAACAACTCGTTAAATAATAAAAATATCGTAGTAGCTCTATTTATAGATTTCAAAAAGGCGTTCGATACAATGGAACATGAGTGCTTGTTGCAGGCCATGGATGAATGTGGAATAAGAGGTCCAGTGAAAACTTGGTTTAAAAATATCTAGAAAATAGAAATATTGTTGTTCGTGTAAATCGAGTGGATAGTGGGATAGGAAAAGTAAAATTTGGTGTACCGACTGGCTCTGTGTTTGGCCCGATCGGATATATAATGCACGTCAACAGCATGATAAATGTCATCAAGAATTGTAGAACATACATGTATGCTGACGATACCTGCCTTGTGTATAGTGGAAAAAATAGTAGCCAGATACAGTTAAAAGTGCAACAGGATTTAAACAATTTATTAAAGTGGTCCCACGACAATGGCATTATTATTGTCTGGAACGAGAGCGAGGGGAGCTTTGCAGAGAATGACATCACAGATCTCTCAACCGACAGCGCCACCCGAAGAACTAAGTTTCTAGAAAATCTATACTCGAAATCTCGGTACCTTGCGCGTGTTTACTTGAACATTCCGGATATTTTGCTAATAAATAAATAGGTGGCGCAAGATGCGATCGCACAGAGTTTAACTCGGCGACACAAGCGAAGCTTCGGAGCGGAATTAAGTGAATTAGTGTGTTTAATTATTAGTGTTTTTAGTTTTAATTTGTGTAAAGTAAATTAAAGTGTTAATTTAGGTAATTTTATCGGCAATTTTTATTGTCACGAACCTCAAGCTCGTAACATTATGAACTTGAATAAAACCAAATTTATGATAATATCATCACTCTATAATCGTTATAGAAAAACAGTAGATATAGCACTTATGGGTCACACTTACGATTGCCTGCACACTGACCAGTCAAGCTCTGTCTGCCGTTGCGAAAAGCTGCAGTGTGTAACGAACTATAAATACTTAGGGTTGGTTATAGATAACCGTTTCTCATGGGATTTACATGTTGAATTAGTATGTAACAGGCTTAGGGCAGTACTAGGTAAATTGAATCATATAAAATATGTTGTGAATCGAGGAATCATGTATATGCTGTATTATGCCCTAGCAGATGCAACGATCGGATATGGCTTAGGTGCATATGGACTTACATTCCCAACATATCTCAACAAAATAAAGACTATACAGATAAGGTTCCTAAAGATATTAGTTGATACTAAAACGAAAATTGCTATAGATAAAAATTATGAAATGTTATTTAAAATTTGCAAAATTATTCCCATAGACATGAAAGTAAAATCCATTATCATATTAGAACAACATGGTATGGTAACATTTAAGACACCTAGGACATATATAATGCCGAAGCGCCAAATTACTCAAAGGAGGAAATATCTTATACCTAGGGCTGAAAATTACTTTGGACGGCGTACAAGGCAATGGATAACTCCAACTTTGTGTAATGAGGTAACGGATATATATGACGAAAGCATAACAAAGGCGCAGCTCAAATCAATCTTGAGGAAATATTATCTGTCGTTGTGTCCATAGTGGTGAATGTTTCTTTAATTATTTTGCGTTAATTTAAGTAGCCATAAGTACTAGATATTGTTATTAAGGAGTGTGAAACGATGAACTGTTGTGTTGCCGACAAACTGGCTTACAGTTTGGCAAAATTTAAAATATAAATAATGTACACTTTTTATAAGAATAAATAAAAAAAAAAATAATGCCGATTTTACCTAAGGAGGAAACGGAGGGTGTCCGTACCCGAAGTCAACGCCAGCAGGAGACGGACCAGAGGAGATTTGGTGGTGCAACGCCACAGATGTCTGAGGGCTAGCCGCCGGCCACGGAAGCCGGTCCGTCAGCAGCTTCTACGTCTGTGGCACCTGACTTAGGTGCTCTGATGGTGATGCTGCAGGAGCAGGCTCGCCGACAGGAGGAGCAGGCTCGCCGACAGGAGGAGCAGGCTCGCCGACAGGAGGAGCAGGCTCGCCGACAGGAGGAACAGATCCGTCGGTTGGAAGAGCAGCTGCGGGGCGGACAGGATGAACAGGCTCGCCGACAGGAGGAACAGGCCCGTCAGCAGGCGGAACAGGCTCGTCGGTCGGAAGAGCAGATGCTCCTCATGAAGGACCTTCACGCTACCTTTGGGAAAGAGATAAGGCAGGTGAATGATAGGGTTGCTCAACACGACAACCGCCTGTCGGAAGCTGAAACCCGAATCGAAGAACATGAAACCCGAATCAACCATGTGAACAATCGGATTGACAACGTGATGGCTGACGTGAAGAAAACGCTAAACGACCTCAAACTTGGGGATGGAACTACAGCTCCCGTAGTAGCTGCAGCACCTTCGCTACGTGGATTCAAAGTGCCGCCGTTCGACGGGACCTCTTCCTGGTCGGCCTACAAAATCCAGTTCGAGGCCGTCATGGAGGCGAACGGCTGGAATAGAAGCCAAGCCATGACTGCACTCACCCTAGGCCTGCGCGACCAAGCCTTAACTGTGTTGGAAGCTCTCGGTAAGAAAGTGACCTATGAGCAGCTTCTTGAGGCCTTGGAGGCGAGATATGGTGACGCTCACCTGGAACACGTCTTTCGCGCGCAGCTTAAAGATCGCGTGCAACGCAGCAATGAAAACCTGCAGCAGTGGGCCCTTGAGGTGAAGAAGATGGTTCGTAAAGCATACCAGTCTGTACCTGCGCTCATTGGAGGGAACCTGGTGCAAACATTCATCGACGGCATCCGCGACCTGGAAGTCAGAGCTGCTGTGAGGCTCGGGCACCACGAGACGCTTAAGGACGCCTTGGCCCGTGTACTTGAGGTAGAAGCCGTGCGGCAGGATCATCGTTCCCATCGCGTCAGGGAGGTTGCAGCAGATACAGTTCGCGACCGCAACAAAGGATACAGCCCTAGGTGCTATGGCTGTGGGGAAAAGGGCCATCTTCGATCCAGCTGCCCTAAGCGAACCCTAGAAAGGGAAGGTGAACGATCCCAGGAGGGTAATGCGGCCAACAGCACCGCCCAGCAGCAGCAGGGAAACGAGTAAAAGTCAGAACTGCGGGGCGGGTGCTGGCTGATGTTAAAAGAGCCCCAAGGATCTCGATCTCACAAACCCATGATGGGAACAGTCTAATCATCAAGGGCGAGGTCAACGGAATGCCGTGTAAACTGACCATAGACACTGGAGCCTCTCGTACGGTCGTTAGTTCCCAACTTATAAGTCAGTTCCTTGGGGACTCCGCATACAACCGAGAACGCATTAATTTGGTAACAGCCACCGGTCAGCGTATACCCGTCCGTGGAGAGAAGGAGATGGAGTTGAAGCTTGGCAACGTGATCTACCTGCATAATGTCATCGTGGCTGATATAATGGACGACTGCATCCTAGGCCTAGACTTTATGAGGAATAATTGTTGTGAGATCGACGTTAAGCAAGGTGTTTTGAAATGTGGACAGGAGGAACTTTTTATGGAAGGTGCGTTACCAGGGAACGTGTACAGCAATAAGAAGATTGTTCTTCCGCCGAGATCGGAAACGATGTTGTTGTTGATGTGTTCCGGTTAGTCTTCCCCGAAACGCTGGGCAAGCTCACCGTTGTGTACTTGTGGAAAGGGTAAACAATGACCTTCCATGGAAAGTAGCTCGAACCTTGGTCAGGACCACTGACATCTCAGGAGTACGTGTGCTGAACCTTTGCGACCGGGACCAGATTATAGAAAAAGGCACATTAATTGGTACTTGTGAGGAAGTGGATTGGTTACGTCGGTGCCAATATATATCGAGTGGGACCCCCAGCAAGGATGCAGAAACGAGAGTGACCACACTTTTGGAAGACTGTCGCAGTGTTCTGTCCCCGAACGAATTGGTCAAGGCGAAGAAGTTGTTACTCGAGTACGCCGATGTATTCTCATCAAACGATGCTGACATAGGAAAGACTGGTTTAGTTCAACACAAAATAAACACAGGTGAAGAGTTGCCTATCCGTCAGCGGCCAAGACGATTGCCGGTAGCACGTGAAAAGGAAGTGGAAACCATGATTGAAGGAATGGTGAAGGATGGTGTTATTGAACCTTCCTCTAGTCCATGGTGTTCGCCAGTGGTGCTGGTGAAAAAGAAGGATGGCAGCATGCGGTTCTGTGTTGATTACCGCCGTCTGAACGACGTTACAAAGAAGGACAGCTATCCCTTGCCTAGAATTGATGACACGCTGGACATGCTTACAGGAGTAAAATGGTTTAGCACGCTGGATCTAAAAAGTGGCTACTGGCAAGTTGAAATTGACCCTAAGGACAAGGAGAAAACTGTGTTCTCGACGGGAAAGGGTCTGTGGCAATTCAAAGTAATGCCGTTTGTGTTGTGCAATGCTCCAGCAACGTTTGAAAGGCTGATGGAACTTGTACTTACCGGGCTAATTGGCGATGCCCGTTTGGTCTACTTGGATGACATCATCATCGTGGGCCGTACGTTTGAGGAACACCTTCAAAACCTGGAACGCGTGCTTATGAAGATTCAGAGTGCCAACCTCAAGTTGAACCCAAAGAAATGTTCACTATTCCAACGGCAAGTTAACTTTTTGGGGTTTGTAGTATCGGAAGAAGGTATCCGCACAGATCCAGAGAAAATCGCCGCTGTCAAGGATTGGCCGGTTCCAAAAGACAAGACGCAGGTTAGAGCATTTTCGGGTTTGTGCTCCTATTACCGGCGATTCGTGAAGAACTTTGCAGATATAGCCAAACCTCTGCACAGGCTAACCGAGGAGAAGCGACATTTCTGCTAGGATGAAAGTTGCAATATCGCATTCCAGGAGCTCAAGGACCGTCTGTGCAAAACACCTATTTTGGGATACCCTGAGGCAAGCAAAGAATTTATAGTTGACACAGACGCAAGTGATATAGGACTTGGCGGTGTGCTGTCTCAACGGAATGGTGACCAAGAGGTCGTGATAGCGTACTTCAGCAAGTCGTTGTCAAAACCGGAAAGGAACTATTGTGTCACAAGACGCGAATTGCTCGCTGTGGTAAAGTCGTTTACCACATTTTAGCAAATATCTTCTGGGACGAAAGTTTCACTTACGAACTGACCATGCTGCACTAAAATGGCTATTGCAGTTTAAAAACCCAGAAGGACAGGTTGCGAGGTGGATTGAACTACTGCAGGAATACGACTTTGAGATCGAACATCGCAGCGGGAAATCTCATGGCAACGCAGATGCATTGTCAAGAAGACCTTGTCCTGAAGATTGCAAACATTGTACTAGGCAAGAGAGTAAGGAAGTGGTATCCGTGAGGATGCTCAGGGCAGACCATCTCAGCAACGAGTGGAAGGACAGCTTACTACATGCACAGCAGGAAGATCCGGACATCAAGCCGATTCTGGAATGGATAAAGGCCAGTGCTCCCAAGCCCAAGTAGAGTGACGTCTCAGCGATGAGTTCGACCACTAAAAGCTATTGGGCCCAGTGGGACAGCTTGCTGCTTCAGGATGGAGTTCTGTGTCGTAAATGGGAAAACGTTCGGGGAGACAGCTGTCATTTGCAAATGGTTATCCCTAAAGCTAAAGTACCGGATGTTCTACAGCTGTACCATAATGATTGTTCAGGAGGCCATCTGGGAGTTAAACGAACTCTACTGAAGATCCGAGAACGGTTTTACTGGGTCCACTGTCGAAACGATGTCAAGGACTGGGTTCGCAAATGTACAAGTTGTGCGGCTGTAAAGGGACCTCAGACTCGTAGTAGAGGTGCATTGAAGTTGTACAATGTGGGTGCACCATGGGAGAGAATAGCCATTGACGTGGATGGGCCGTTTCCGGAGAGTGAAAGCGGTAACAAGTATTTCATGGTTGTGATGGATTACTTCACTAAGTGGCCAGAAGTCTTCGCCATTCCAAATCAAGAAGCTTCAACAGTTGCAGATAAACTAGTTCATGAAGTCTTCTGTCGCTTTGGAGTACCTTTAGAGATTCACAGAGATCAAGGAAGGAATTTTGAGTCTCAAATATTCCAGGAAACTTGCCGAGTTATGGGTACTCATAAAACAAGAACGACTTCTTATCACCCGCAATCTGATGGAATGGTGGAACGATTTAATCAGACATTGGAGAGGTACCTAGCAAAAGTTGTAGACAATCGGCAACGAGATTGGGACAAGCACATACAACCGTTTTTGTTGTCATATCGAAGTTCTGTTCACGAAAGTACAGCAGTGACACCAGCTTTCGCAAACTTTGGAAGAGAATTACGGCTGCCTGCGGACCTGATCACCGGGATACCACCTGATGCCCCACGCAGTATAACCGATTATGCAAATGACTTGCGGAACAAAATGAATGACATTTATGAGCACGTCAGACAATCGGGCCAGCAAATGTCTGAGAAAATGAAAACCCGGTACGACCGAAAAATGAACAATAAAGGGTTCAACGAAGGTTCATTAGTGTGGTTGCACAATCCAGTCCGCAGCAAAGGGAAATCTCCTAAGCTTCAAGCTAAATGGGTCTGCCTGTACCGGATTGTAACCAGGATCAACGATGTGACCTACCGGATACAGAAAGGCGCAAGAGGGACTCCTAAGATCGTCCATGTGGATCGCTTGGCGCGTTATTATGGGACCGATAATGCTCGGGACGAGCATGTCTTAGGAGGGGGCAGTGTTACGCGCTCCAGTCGACGACACAACTAGCGCCATCTAGTGTCAGGAACGAGAGCGAGGGGGGCGTTGCAGTTTATGACATCACAAATCTTTCGACCGACAGCGCCACCCGAAGAACTAGAAAATCTATACTCGAACTCTCGGTACCTTGCGCGTGTTTACTTGAACATTCCGGATATTTTGCTAATTTAAATAAATAGGTGGCGCAAGATGCGATCGAGACAGAGTTTAACTCAGCGACACAAGCGAAGCTTCGGAGCGGAATTAAGTGAATTAGTGTGTTTAATTATTAGTGTTTTAACTTTAATTTGTGTAAAGTAAATTAAAGTGTTAATTTAGGTAGTTTTATCGGCAATTTTTATTGTCACGAACCTCAAGCTCGTAACAATATATATATATATATATATATATATATATATATATATATATATATATATATATATATATATATATATATATTGAAAATATTTACATACAAAAACTGTAAGCTCGCGCATGTGTTACACCTTCTAGCGAAACATAGCAATACTAAGCTGAATATTTATTCGGAAAACATTTTTGCTATTTCCCATTAGGTGACGCTACTAAATATAACGTAAAAATCCGTTTTAGGCACGTCGTCAATTACTAAAGTATTGGTAAATAAATAGTGACGTTACTGGATAACAGAGGGCCCTTATTGCAATAATTTCTCTTTCTTCTATAACAATCTATTGGAAATAATAAAATATAAAGATTATTTGGTAACATTATTACATTATATATACAGTCAGGGGGTTTTCATGCTGGTCTACCTTTCCGGTGATCCTGTTATGGAATACGGGTACGCGACCCCGGCTCCCCGAGCTACTGTTATTCTCATACCTTTCCTGCCGAGATAACAGTATCCTTACACCTACGCTCCTACCCCCAACCTTCTTTTTCCTTTTCCCAAAATGGTAGCTTCCTCTACCAACAATAGCATACCCAAAGAGGGTTGGTGTCAGGCAGGCGGCCGACTGTAAAACTTTTGCCAAATCCCATGCAGTAAACTTATGAATATTACGAGTTGTGGGATATATGACAGGGCTAGGGCGTACCCCGCAGGCGACGCGCAGGGGCAGCACCCGGCTCCTGTGGGAAGTGGGCAAGGGTTGTCGCACCTTACGGAGCGGGTGCGACGTAAGAGGCGAGCCCGTAGAGAGAAGAATGTCAGAGTGAGGTTTGCAAGCTGGAATATAGGTACGATGACTGGAAGAGGAAGAGAGTTAGCAGATGTTTTGAAACGACGAAGAGTGAATGTTGCCTGTTTGCAGGAAACAAAATGGAAGGGCAATAAAGCAAGAGAGATTGGGGAAGGATACAAGTTTTATTACTGTGGAAGTGACGGGAAGCGAAATGGAGTAGGAGTTGTGTTAGATAGTGGAATGAAAGAACAAGTGACAGATGTGAAAAGAGTAAATGACAGAATGATAGTTGTTAAATTAATGATTGAAAACAAAGTAGTGAATGTTGTAAGTGTGTATGCTCCGCAAACAGGCTGTGAAGAGAGTGTGAAAGAGAAGTTTTGGGAGGAATTTGATTGTATGATGATGGGAATACCTGAGAGTGAGGATGTTTATATGGGAGGAGATTTTAATGGACATGTAGGGAGAGTGAATGACGGGTATGAAAGAGTACACGGTGGTTGGGGGTACGGAGTACGCAACCGTGAGGGGGAAGTTCTTCTGCAAGCAGCATGTGCTTTCGACCTGGCTGTAGTAAACACGTGGTTCCAAAAACGAGATCAGCATCTTGTTACTTATAAAAGTGGCCACCACGCGACACAGATCGACTATCTTCTGTTAAGACGGAACCAAATCAAGAGTGTAAAAAACTGCAAAGTGCTTCCAGGTGAAGACTTAGTATCCCAGCACCGAATTCTGCTGGCTGACATCTGCTTAACTGTTCGCCTCAACAAACATAAGGATCGTCCCCCACCCAAAATAAAGTGGCATCTGTTGCGTAAGGAGGAGTATGCAAGTGAATTTAGAGAGCTAGTTGTAAACAAGATGATAGAGATGGGTGATATGGAAGGAATGAGTGTGAATGAGTGCTGGAAGGAAATGGCTGATTGTATCCGAAGTGTGGCAAAGAAGGTGTTAGGAGAAACAAAAGGGAAGCGTATGATAGATAAGGATGGGTGGTGGTGGAGTGAAAGTATTAGAGAAGTTTTGAGAGAAAAGAAAAATGCCTTTAAAGAATGGCAGAGCGTAGAAGACCAGAATGAATCCATAAAAGAAAGTAAGAGAGGGGCGTATAAAGAATGTAAGAAGAGAGCGAAGAAGGAAGTTGCTATTTGTAGGGCAGAGGCGCAAGATAAATTATATCGGTCCCTTGAAAGCCCCGAAGGTCAAAAACGACTTTTTCAAATTGCAAGAGCGAGAGAAAGGAATGGAAGAGATGTTTCACATGTAAAATGTATAAAAGATGATTCTGGAAGGATTTTGACTGACGATGAAAGTATAAAGAAGCGATGGAAGGAGTATTTTGAGAAATTGATGAATGAGGAGAAAGAATGGAATGGTATGCTTGAAAACCCACCAGTGAATATTGGCTTAGTGAGAGAAATTAGTGTGGAAGAGGTAAAAATGGCTGTTAGGAATATGAAGAATGGGAAGGCAGTCGGCCCAGATGGAATACCAGTAGAAGTGTGGAAGTTGCTGAGTGCGGATGGATGGAAGTGGTTGAGTTTATTTTTCGGTAAATTGTTGCAGGAAGAACAAATACCTGAGGAATGGTGCAGTAGTATACTGGTCCCCATTTTTAAAAACAAAGGAGACGTTCAAAACTGCAGCAGTTACCGGGGAATAAAACTCATGTCACATACGATGAAAGTCTGGGAAAGAATAATAGAGAGAAGAATGAGAGAAGAGTGTGAGATAACACAAAACCAGTTCGGATTCATGCCCGGTCGAGGTACGACAGATGCCATTTTCGCATTACGCCAATTGTGCGAAAAGTACAAGCGCGTGCATAAAAATCTGCACATGGTTTTTGTCGACCTTGAAAAGGCGTACGATCGGGTTCCCCGTGAGGTTTTGTGGTGGGCGTTAAAGATGAAAGGTATGCCTGGGAAGTATGTGAGGTTAGTCCGTGCTATGTACAGAGCATCCCGTACATGTGTACGATCTGCCGCGGGAACTACGGGCAGTATCGATGTGGCGGTAGGGCTGCACCAAGGGTCGGCATTGAGCCCTTACCTCTTCCTACTGATTATGGACGCTTTGACGTCGGACCTGCAGGATGAGGCACCCTGGTGCATGCTCTTTGCCGATGACATCGTGCTTGTCGGGGAAGAAGGCATCGAGGTGCAGAGAAGACTGACGGGGTGGCAACAGAGGCTGGAAAGTGTTGGCTTGAAGATCAGCAGATCCAAAACCGAATATCTGTGCTGTGATTTCGGCGGTCTTTCCAGTCCTGTACCCATGTCGTTGGATGGCGCTATACTGCCTACCTGCTCAGATTTCAAGTACCTCGGTTCCCTCATTCAAGGCGACGGCGGAATAGATAGGGCTGTGCAGCATAGGATTAACGCAGGGTGGATGAAATGGCGACAGGTCACAGCCACAACGTGCGATCCCCGAATGCCAATAAGGCTGAAGGGGAAAATTTACAAATCGATCATCCGACCTGTCGTCATGTATGGAAGTGAATGCTGGGCCGTCAAGAAGAAGGATGAAAATAGACTGCATGCGAATGAAATGAGAATGTTACGATGGATGTGTGGTGTGACAAGGATGGATAAGATAAGGAATGAGTATATAAGAGGAAGCCTGAAAGTAGCGCCAGTGGTAGAAAAGGTGAGAGGAAGCAGATTGGCATGGTTTGGGCATGTGATGCGGAGGAATGAAAGTCATGTCACAAAACGAGTGTTGAATATGAATGTGGAGGGACACACGGGCAGAGGAAGGCCGAATAAAAGATGGATCGATTGTGTGAAGAGTGATATGAGAATGAAAGGAGTAAGTATGGAAATGACGGCTGATAGAGAGGAATGGAACAAGAAGGTTTACTGCGCCGACCCCAGATAATGGGAAATGGTTTAGAGAATGATGAATGATGATATTTGGTAACATTATTCTTACAATAATAAAACGAAATCATGGTCATTTTTGCTCCATATCGTGATTTACAATACCTTAATGCCCAATCGAGCATATTTTCTTTAAAAATATTTTTTTACATTTTTGAAACGAATGCGTCTTGAACTTTTAACGATGTCACTAAGACTAAAATAACTAAATTATAAAAATCGGAGATATATCCTATAGGACAAAAGTTACAGACGACAATTTTGTTGCTGATGTTCGGTCTATTACTACTATATACTTAAATGTCTTTGCCTATAGCATAAAGATTTTCTGTAGGGTTTCCTTTTGGTTTAAAGTACATAATTAATTTATTTATTAATAATTAATTATTAATATTATTACATAATTAATTAATTATCATTTGTATTGTTTTATCTTATTCTATATTGCCACACCTACGTCAAACTCTCACCACTCCATGGGTTGACTGGTAGAGAATGCCTCAAGGCATTAAGTCCGCCCTTTGTGTTCTTTTGTTAAGGATGCAATAAAGAATAAAATAAATAATAAATAAATATTTTTTAGTGAATTTCTCTTTGCCCTTTCAAATCCTAGAAATTTGGTTTTTGTAGCTCCACCTCGTACAGGAATGCAATATACTAATGTTGCGTGCCATAATTAATTCCTGATACGTGGTGAGTGGTAACTCGCGTCATCTAGTATCGAGCAGCAGAACTAGGAGAGCTTTCCAAAAATTCCATACTAGAGCTTTCTACGGCTAGTCAGTCGGGACCGACATGTACTCGAATATTCCAGATGTTTCAGTAGAAAAGGCCCTATTTAAGGCCGGCAAGGACCGCGACCGAGTAGTATTGAATTGGCATTCAAGCGATTACTTCGAAGCGATATAACTGAGAATGGAGAGGATAACCGTTTTTTGTTTTATATGCCAAAAAATCTACAAAAAATTACGAGAATAACCGTGTTTTTAATTTTTTTCTATCTTCAAAACTGACCAAGATATAAAGGCGCAAAGTTAACATTTTCGGTCTAAACCGCGGGCCGAGAGCGACATCGTTGATGACATCACGATTTGCATCTTCGTGCGAGAGACCCGACGCACACTTAGAAAATCAAAACATTTACTCGAATGTGCCCGTCGCGCGCGGATTTACTTGCTATATATTTTTAACAAGAAACATTACAGAACATGACACCATCTATTAAATATTGTGCTGTGTCTCAATGTAAAAATACGGCCACAAAAACACCTGAAAGTTGTTTTTAAAATGCCTAGAAACCCTACCATCAGAAATAAATGGACAAATGCTATGAGAAGAGCATATCCTTTAGGACCAAACACGGATCATTTCGATGTAAGTATTCAAATAATAATAATCTTCACATGATAGCTCTTGGTTATTGGTAGTAAATGCTTTCCATTAGGCATGTTGGTACCTACTCGAGTCGCAGTGTTTAAGTAACTAACGATTCATTGAACCTTTCCACGCATAATGATCATTATAATTTCAAGAAGAAACAATACCTAATACCTACATATTTAACTAAAACTACTTCAGTGTAAATAAACATCCAAACTTGGGTAAAGTACTTACCTATGTAATGTAGACAAGTTAATGACCTGTCGTGAGTTCGTAAGTTTAGATACCTACCTATGTTTGCAGCAAATTTTAAAATGTTTATAATGCATATAAAGGTTAAAATATGGAAAAAGTTAACAAACGTTTTATATTTTTACGATATTTCGAGCAAAAACTAAACACATCGCAGAGCTGTTCAACCTGCATACTTTGCGGGCCGCAAATAATGAAAGAAGTTTGATTATGAAGTGGAGCAATTAAATTTTTTTTCGTGTAGTCCTATTTTTATGTATTACATAGTTGGTACATAGTTTAAATATTGATGGAATACAAATTACGAGGTTCCTTATTTTTTTATAGACTTTAAATAAGTTTGTATTTTGTTCTAGGTCGAAAACGATATGGAAAACTACGTGAAGTACAAACTAGTTGGTGGTCCCCTCAAACTTAAAAAAGATGTTTTGCCTCACTAGTTTGCTTGTCAATCGGTATACAGAAAAACCCCAAAGATTTTTACTATCAAAACTAAATGCCAAATCTAGGTCAGAAACAGTTGCACATGCGATTACCACTACTTCACAAGAAATTGAGCATAGATATATGTTCTCGATCCGGTTACTACTCTAGATGATAATATTGACATTGATCCCCTGCCTGAAGAATATATAACTACGCTTTTAATCATAATAATAATGCGACCCTTTTTCTCTTAATATTGAAAATATCTGATTTTTAGATAAAATCATATTTTTATACACGGATGGTATATTTGTAGTAAATTTCTTTATATACAACAGGAATTTTTTAACCATAAAAACCACAAAGAGGTCAGGGTACACTTACGAAGAATAAGAAAACAAAACTAGTTAGAGGCAGATAGTAAGTAGGTAGGTAAGGAATGTTTAAGTATTTTTGTTATACTTATTCTTATCATTAGCAAATGAAACCCAGAAGTATTAATGTAATAATGGGTACCTAGGTTATAAAATATTATCTTATTCTTATGCGTATTTCAGCCGCGACAAAATCTTTGTTTCTTAGAAAATATTCCGCCACCTCATGTCACGGACTATTGGAAGATTGTCAGATTGACCTTTTGAAACCTTTCTTCCATCATTAAATACTTTAAAACACCAGAGCGCCCGAGGGCAAATAACTCGCCCGCGAAATATTACTACAAACATTGATTTATATATTAAACTCAATGACCACAAACGTATGATCGGCGCGCTGGAACGGTATGGCGGCGCGGCCGCATGGAATCTATGACGTCACGCGCTACTCGCGGGCACGGGCGAGATTTTAAAAATGTACGTAAATTTTCCACGCCTATAACTTCGGTAATAGTGCGCCGATCGATGTGAAATAAAAACTAGAATTATGTGTTTGGTCTAGATATTTTACCTACGTACTTAAAAGTTTAATATTGTAACCTTGTTATCTTCTCTATTGTGTTTTATTATTTGTGTGTTTTAAGTTGTAATTTGTATTCGGTAATTAAAGTTTCCATTTTGTCGGCAGTTTTTATTGTTACGAACCCCAAGCTCGTTACGCTAAATAAATAAAATAAATAAATAATAAATTTATTCACAAGAAATATGGTACATAAATTCTTCTTATAAAATAATAATGTATCACATTGTTCATAATGTATCACATGTAACTTTTGTCCTATAGGATATATCTCCGATTTTTGTCATTTAATCATTTTGGTCTTAGTGACATCGTCAAAAGTTCAAGACGCATTCGTTTCAAAAATTTAAAAAATATTTTTAAAGAAAATATGCTGCGTTGGGCATTCATCAATTTTGGTATATGAAAACTTATGGTTAGAATATACAAAATTTAAGTAAAATTAAACATGCATCTGTTCACAATTTTGATATTAATCCTTTAAAACACGATCAAATAAGAAACAGCGTTTAACAAACAATAGAAACGTTCTTTTATTTGTAGCATTTCATTTACCGAATTAAATTGTTTTTCCAAGGGCTACTTTAATAAATTGCGTCTAAATCGATTATAATCTATTTGCCTTCTTTCATTTGGGATTTTATTAAACACTTGAATAGCCATCACTAGTTTATAATGAAGGCAAAATAATTTTATCTGGGTATCTCGAACTATATGTTACTGTATCTTTTTATGTAGTAAAAAAATAAGGATACTTTTTTACGAATATTGAAAGTTCAAAAATGTACATGGATGGTAGCGTAGGAACACCCAATTCTTTAAATTGTGGTATGCAAGAAACGAGTGACCCGACGCCACAAATTGCTCGTATACAGCGTTTTTGCGCTATAAAAGCACGGTTTACATCTGTCGAGTTTCCCCACAATATGAGACTATATCTTAATACAGCGAGATCGAAGTTGATTTTTCCAATTACAATGTTTATCTAAACAAATACCTAAAAATGTGGTACATTCAGCAGCAGTAATTTTTTCACCCTTATACTACTATATTATATCAATTAATTGCGGCTTACTTTTAATATTGTAGAATTGAATCAACTTAGTTTTAGATAGATTTATACTTAGATTATTGTTTTTTTATCCATTTAACAACATTTACAATCGTATTATTTATTTCATTTTCATATTCTGTATTACTAGAATTAAAATTTATTTTCGGTATTAAAATAGAAATGTCGTCAGCAAATAATATTGTATTATGTTTGATGTAATTGTAGGTCATTGTAAATTAAAAACAGTAAAGGACATAAAACATTCCTTTGTTGTCACTCCGTTGGCACTCCGTAATCATTTGGTAAGTACGAAGATTTAAATTTTAAAATTTTTTGTCGTTTTTTATCTTTTAGTTGTATTTCAACACATTGTTTTCTATCTTTTAGATAGCTATGTAGCCAGTAGTAAGCTAGCCCTCTTATACCATAAGCTTCATTTTTTTAAGAGTACAGTGCAAAAATTGCTATTTTTCTGTTTATATAATAGGTTACGATTTCTATATGGAAAAAGTTGTCAGTGTCGTAGATTTACCTTTTTCAAAACCATCTTGCTCTGGTTTTAATATGTTAAACTTATTAATAAAATCTAAAAGTCTTTTTTCCATAACTTTCTCATACAATTTTGATAACATTGATGAAATGTAATTGGTTCATAGTTATTAATATTATTTCTGTCACCTTTTTATGCAACGGTATAACAATGGATAATTTCAATTCTTTAGGAAAAATTCCTTAAGATAGACTGAGCCAAAACATATACAGATAAAGTAACTTTTTCGTCTTAGTGTTTTAAATGTCCATGTAAGTTTACTAAGTCTATTCATAATTAATTCAATGTGTCTATGCCATGACAAATTTTGGTCCACTATGACTCCTAAATAATTAGTCTCGGAGACCTTACTAATTAATAAACAGCAGCAACTAGTACTTAAAAAATCACAGCATGTGTGAAGCTTAATTTGGAAATTATTATTGGGCTGAGTTCGAATATAATTTGTAAAACATATATAACTAGTTTTCAAAGTATTTAAAGTAAGTAGGTTAGTGTTCAGCCACTTAGCGATCCTAGTAAGGCCTTATTCAGCAGATCTACGAACAGAATCCCAGGAGTCACTAGTAAATATTACTGCAGTATCATCTGCATACGAGATTATGTTGCCCTCGTTAATGTCCATGTTGGTTAGATTATTTATGTAGATTAAAAACAAAGTAGGACCCAGGACACTACCCTGTGAAACTTCGAATGTTATATCTGATTCATCGCTTAAGTATTCACCTTTATCTTTACCTTCTGCTTACGATCCTTAAGATAGTTTTTAAATAAATCTAAGTGAGTACCCCTTATACCCGTATCGTCAAGCCTGTGCACAAGGATTGATTTTACACATTTACAAGAGATCCTCTTAAGCGGCAGACTTTAATTTCAGCTTGTAGAAATCATGAATCTTGGATAACTAAACGGATTAGCACCATTTGCTCCAAAATCATATTTCATACCCCAAGGTATCAATAAAAGAAGGTTAGCCGATACTGCTGTACCAACCTTGAACTTGTGGGAAGTAATATCTAGCTGTAATTATGTCAATAGGTTAAATAGTTTTATTATTACCCTTAACTCCCATATTATTCTTCTTGAAAATATTCTGGACAAGTTTACAATTATGACTTCTTATATTTACGCGAACACTATACATTAAATGAAACTAATTTTACTGATTTTATCGCGTAAAATTTTGCCTTTTGATTTCCGACATTTTAGGTACTTTACATTGCAAACTTTAATATCGCACCTTTGGCAAAATGCGGCACGTGCTGAGGCGGCGTGGCACAAAAACGACAGTATCTAAAGAAACAGTCAGCAAAGGAAATTAAACTTAACTAATTAAATTAAAAATACTAGATTCGCTGACAGAGACATTGATAAATAAAGAAAACAAACAGGCACAAGAAATGATAGAAACTGACAAATGCGAACTTTTAAAGAGACAATTACTTAAAATTAAGTCTGAAAACTGCCCAGGTAAGATTTGTAGGAAGTCGATGGACGCAGGTGGATCAGAACCGTGCTTTGTGGCATCCCTTGAGGGAAGCCTATGTTCAGCAGCGGACTTGTGAAGGGTTTTAGGAAATGAATGAACAAACACTAGAAATCACTTTTACCAACGTTGATTAAATCGTTTTGCGGTACCATGATGATCTGTTTGTCGATAAAAATATTGACATAGTCCTTGCCTTACGTTGCTTACGCATGTAGACAGCGGCACCAGTGTATCAACACGTGTACAATTTGATGGTATGCGTAAAGGTAATGAACACCAACACAAATGTTGTAGTGAGCGTATGTAGTGACGTAGTGTTTTTCACAGAGTTAAAGCGCACAGACAAGCAGTCAACATCAAAGGACTGTATATAACGTAGGTTTAAGATAGCTAATATACTGCTTGAATATATTTTTTTTAATTTTTTTTTGTCAATATTCGACTCAATTTTTATGGAACAATATGCAGAATTGCTTACTTGATTAGCAATGGGTTTAAAATTCATTTCAAAAATTTATAAATCGCCGCATTTCTAAACGATCTCAATTTTTAAGTTCAAAGTTTCAATTTTTAATCTTTTAAATACGTGGCCACATTGAGTAACTGCTTTAGATATTTTAACTGTTGATAAATTTTGTAAAACAATTAAATAAAATTAATAAATAACTTAAGTGTTTTTAATGTTTTCCTGTTTAAGGTTTCGACAAAGACCCTATTACTACTAGACTAGGCGCATATGCCTATGTTCAAACAACAATAACTCTTAAAGTAATAAACATACTGCTGTAAACTTTATGTTGTATTGTAGCTAAGCTCAAAATCTGTCGATCTAATAAAAAAATAAAGAAGGTAATGTGGGTTGTTTTTATCCAATAGAGGCAGAATCAAAGGCGAAGGAATTGGAACTCCGAACACTATCATCTGAAAAAATCATATTAAATTATATCTGATTACTAAATATATGCAAAAATAAGTAAATATGTATAAAATAAATAATTCAAAAATAAATAAGTAATCTGTAAACTACCTGCCAGCAGTATGGAAACAAATTTGTAATTCACTTTCAATAAGTGAAGAATGGGAACGTTAACATATCATGGACATAAAAGAGAGAGGTGTCAATGTCAGATAAGTCGAAATGTCAAAAAGTGACACTAGGTTAACTAGCAATTTAAACTTTTATCCATGTAGGTCAGAGAACAGGAGAACCGTAGACAGAGAATCTCTGTCTACGAGGAGAACGATCGCCGTAGAAAATGGTGTCCCATAAATATGGACACCATAAGTGAAGCGCTGCGATCGCTAAGTTCACTCAATGAAAGTCATTTTCAGTCTATTTTTCCGATCAGATGCTAAACCACTTGCACATCCACGCACAATAAAATATTTCTCCATTTTTAATACTTCTTTTTGTTAAAAATAAAAAAATTACGTAGCATGAAAATTTTCTCACCAATGCCGAGAAGAGAATTTGTACATTATTCAACTAACTTCATCTACTCTTGTACTCATAAACAGCTAACTTCGCAGCCACTACTCACCGACGATAGCGCCGCTATAAATTCTAAAAATTTTCAAAGACGGGCGGGGTATGCTTTAGTACGTAGCGGTCGTTCTATTGTTCTCTAACCTCCATGGTAGATATGATGATAGATAGAAAAAAATGAAGTCCAGAGAAAAGTTAAACAATAATGGTGGCCAAACACGGGTTAAGTTCCCGTCAAAACACACAGTTAGTAAAATGGTTACAAGTTTCATAGATTATAGTAATTTTAATACCACAGAGATATGCTATACAAAATTACATTTCTTTTTAAGATAATAAGCAAATAAATAAACTGGGGAAAAAATCAATAGAATAAAATAAAGTACGGAAGATTGGGTAGTAGTAGATAAAAAGAATAGAATTTGGGTAGTACTAGATAAATAGAATAAATGATTTACGAGACAAAATAAATAAATAATTAAAACTTTTTATTAAAAACAATATCGACTCGACGATATTCATATTTTAATGCTTATCAAACCGCGCGACTATGGTATCGCTCCGCTGGCTCCACCACTGCGTCGAGCATCGAATGAACGCGCTAATGCTGGTACTACACTAACGGGAAACGTCAATGCCTAAAAATGCAACAAGTATTACTTTAAAAACGCCAAATTTGGCTTCACTTGAACGCCCCACGTCATTAAATTTCAATGCCATTGAACGGCGTCAAAGTTGGCATTAATGTTCCTTGAAAACTTTTTATATTTGTTAAAAATGGTTCTATAAGAACCCATTAGGGTTTCCTTCGCCTTTCTAATTCTTCCATAGTTGTATAAATAGATAATAATTGGATAATTCGTCGCAAGAATCATTTTGCGCTGTACGATTCTTAAAACTTTTGTCTTGGATCCCACAAACATGGCTCTGTTTGCAGAATCTTAAGAAATGTAATAACTTTTTTATTATTCCGTTCCATTATAGCCACGTTTGACCTTGTTGAGCTCATCGTGCATAGTCGGACAAACGGTGTTTTGCCGCTCCAACGTGTTATTTCGGGCGTTAATCTCTTTGATTTTTTAAAAAAAGTGAGGTTATGATTTTAGAAAAAAAAAACAGTATTCACAAAGTATACTTTTCCGTAAGGAGGGAATGGTTAAGGGGCTTTCTCTGATAGGACACATTGCTGCCCCCATCTTTGCCCTCCTGCCAGACGATAAATCTTATCATTTTTAGGTTAGGTCTAAGGGACTTTCTTTTTGATTTTTCTCAAGAACGGTGTTTTACCTTTTAAAGTGAGTGGTGTCGGGGGTAAGTGGACGCTCAATACCCCGTCCTTTCCCCTCATCCCTAGACCCACCCCCCCTTCCTGCCAAACGATTATAAATTTCAACCATAATACGCTCACCTCCGCAGCTTTGCCTTATTGGACGGTTTTTGGCTACCAGCCTCAGCCGTTATGGCTCGCACAGGTTCATGTGATTTGCTACGGCAGGCGGGGGCTGCTCTTGCACAACACCTACAGCTTTACAAAAACACTCTGGGGGGATGTCCATAGCCAACCTCTGACGTTTACCTGTGCAGAAATAGTTTTTCAGTGGAACCTTATATTTATAATAAGTGTATGATGTACAAACTTTTTTGCACAGCGCTTAGTTCCATGCCGGGCACTGTACAATAGAGATACAGGAGTGTGATGTGAAGTTTTTTTTAAATACATACGTAGTATCCAAAAAATATATACCATCATTTTTTGGTCACCAGAAACACAATAAGAGTTCTGTGACATTATGGAAGCTGTTCACACTGTTCACTATTCGCAATTAAGTGTCTAAACTATAAAGAGAGTGCCTATGCTCACGTAGTTCACAGAAACTTTACCAGTTTATTTTCCGAAACGACGGCACGGAGGAGAACAACACTTAACAAATTTTAAAATCTGTTGAAATATTCACACAGTGTTTGTAAGTGCAAACGCGACCATCAACAAAACATGTTTTTCTGTGCAAACGTAGGGCTAGATTTGGTTGAGTATAGTGTTAATCAGGCAATGTTTGATTCTCAGTAAGTAAAAAAAAAATAGGAATTCCCTATTGAAGTAATATGTACTTACGCACTAGAACAGCTATTTCAAACAAAAAATGTGCGCTACTCCGTGTTCGCGCGGTTGGAATTTTTTATCATAGAATAAACATAGGTAGAATGATCAGTAGGTAACAGTGGCGAAGCTTCTATATAAGCCCAAAAGCCCGGCTTGCCTCATTAAGATGAATTAATCAATTATATCAAGTAGTAAAATAACTCAAGTAATAAAAATTATATCAAGTAATGTATACTTAATTCTCAAAGTAGAATTAAGTATACATTTATATTCACAGATATTATACGAAAAAGGTTTTTCTCCGGTATGTATTTTCATATGTCTTTGCAAATTAACTTTCTTAATACATTTATATTCGCAAATATTACACGAAAAAGGTTTTTCTCCGGTATGTATATTCATATGTCTTTGCAAATTAACTTTTTTAATACATTTATATTCGCAGATATAACAAGAAAAAGGTTTTTCTCCGGTACGTAATTTTCATATGTCTTTGCAAATTAACCTTTTTAATACATTTATATTCGTAGATATTACACGAAAAAGGTTTTTCTCCGGTATGTATTTTCATATGTCTTTGCAAATTAACTTTTTTAATACATTTATATTCGCAGATGTTACACGCAAAAGGTTTTTCTCCGGTATGTGTTTTCATATGTGTACACAAATTATTTTTTGTAATACATTTATATTCACAGATATTACACGAAAAAGGTTTTTCTCCAGTATGAATTTTAATATGGGTTTGCAAATCACTTTTTTAATACATTTATATTCACACATATTACACGAAAAAGGTTCTTCTCCAGTACGTGTTTTCATATGTGTTTGCAAACGATCTTTTGTACTACATTTATATTCACAGATATGACACGAAAACGGTTTTTCTCCGGTGTGTACATTCATATGCCTTAGGAAATGGATTCTATTTGTACATTTTGTAATCACAATTCTTACAACAGTACAATTGTTTAGCGACGTGCGCTTTAAGGTGTGCCAAAAGGCGACGTTTATACGGTGGCGAAGCCTCTATATAATCCCAGAAGCCCGGCTTGCCTCATTAAGATGAATCAATCAATTATATCAAGTAATAAAATAACTCGTAAACTGTTTCAAACTATTTCAAATTTCCCGCGCACTCTGTTCAACCTCGTAGCCTTCCGAATACCGTTGTCATACATATAACGGCGCCCCTACACGTTGGCCAACACAGTGGCGAATGTAGTGGCCAATAGCATTGGCCAACGTGTAGACGGGGTGTTTGGGCTTCATTGGTATGTATTGGAACGATGGCCCTCAAGTTGGCGCGAGATCCGTGTGACGTCGGTTTTTTACAAAAGATCAAAAGATTGTTGGCAGAGTTTGGTCGCCGCGTCCACACGTTGTCCGCGAATTTAGTTTTCTACAAGCTCCCAGAGTGATTACACGCATCTGATTAAAATTTTATATTCACGCTTTGTAGGGTGGATGACCCAATTACCAGCCTTTTAGTGCCAATTTCAACTTTAAACATTCCTACAACTTTAATTAGCGCGATTTAATTATTTTTAAACATTTGTTTTAATCGATAAGCTGTTTATAAAAAAAATAATGAACATTTATTTACAATCAGATTATTACGAGAACAATTTTAAAATGAAAAAAAAAATGAAGCACATCGTTTATACGTGGTATAACCACGCAGTTATATTAGAAGTATAGTTGTAGCACGAATGGGTCGGTTCGACCGGGGAAGGACCACGCTGTCACAGAATATCAATTTAAAATAGTAGCTTAATAATGCTGTGTTTCGTATAGTGAGTGTAGACAACCAGAGACCCTTTTTAAGGAAACGAGGCATTTCATCTTAGTCCTCACGGACGACAACGCATCTGCATTTTGATTTGTAATCGAGGATAGATGTAGATGTCTGTGGGCCACAGTAGCCACTTACCATCAGGTGAGCTGTGTGCTCGTTTGTCACCCTATCCTATAAAAAAACGTCGATTTCTTATAATTTAATCATGCAAGTTTTCGAATCATCATCATCATTACAGCTGTTCACAAGTCTACTACTGAACATCCTCCTCCACAGACTGCCGCAAAGCATGGTCCTGAGCCACTTTGCTCGTCATGAGTTTTTCATTTATGTTCTAAATTATAATTAATACCTATTATTAAGTCAGTGTTAATTATATTTATTGATATTGTTTTTGCCTTTCTCAAAAATAATTAAATTACCAAATAAATTATAAGGTGTTTTTTATATACATCAAATATCTGATAGAAAAGCAAGTACATGTTTTGCTAAACTTTAAAATCAAAACCCATTTTTAAAACATAGACTAATCGATTATAACTCCTTTAACTTTAAAATAAGTTCTTATTAATGGTATTTATTCCAGTTTATGATGCACATAAAGAATAAATAAAGCTAATCTTATATCGTATATCTATTTACACCCCCATTAATATCCAATATTCTTTTATAATTATTTTATAGAAACGTTACCCCGCCCCCCCCCATACTTCGATTTTCTCCTGTATCGCGGAGGTAGCTTACAAACATAAATTGCACAAGGACACACATCCAGACCCGAAACAATTATTTGTAGGATATACAAATACTTGTTCCGTGTGGGATTCAAACCCGCGGCCCCCGGCACAGCCACTCATTGCTAAGCCACTCCGCCACGGAGCCGTCGTCTAAAATAAAATAAATTCGTCCGCACATTGGCCCGAACCGAAGTAAACTGAACGACCTTCCAACGTGTGGACGCCGTCACCAACTTTCGGCCAATATATTCGCCACTACATTCGCCACTGTGTTGGCCAACGTGTAGAGCCGACATAAGGAGAGTTGAATTGAGCGATTGGTTTTCTCCCTCGCACGCGTGGGCTTTTTACCGCGCTTTCGAGAAGGCGATTGCTCCCTTTCTAACCCGTGACAAAATGTTCTATAATGAAATATAACTACAAAATGTTTATATAGCAATTACTATTGAGCCACAAGCCTGGCTTTGCCATGAAGTTGTTTAGGAGTGCGTTAGCGACTAGCAAATGGGGTGCGGGCCATTCGTATGCAAGTTCACTTCACATTTCAATGTTTATGTTTGTTTTTGTGGTGTTTGTTAAAAAAAGTATGCTTTTTCAAAGATTTTCAGTGAAAATGGGAGGATAATAGTGTTCATTGTCATTAATATAAGTGTGTTAAAGTGCTAATCGGCGAGGAAAAGGTAAAATCTTTAAAAATGAAATTTAATATTCAATAAACATTTCTTCATACTTTAAATATAGGTACAGGACTCTTTAGTATTAAAGTTTAATTAAGTTAGGCGTTTAATAACTCAATATTTATATTACCATATGAATTAGTAATATCAATTTGAACGGCAGCATAAAATATGAGACACATAGGTTTAATTTTATAGGAAATAAGTGTTATCTCAATCTTTTTCTAACGTGAAACCCAAATTTTAATGTAATAAATCAAAAGAATACAGAAGAATGTATTGAGGTTTTTAAAGAATACTCCCTTTAGTTATTTCTACTTAATTCTATAGGTAAAGTCATCGACCTATTTCAGTTTTACCAGCATTATCAAAATTTTTCGAGAAAATACTAAATAAAAGGCTTGTTGCATATTTAAATAAAAAATCTATTTTATCGAAAAACCAATACGGCTTTAGAGCAGGTCTTTCAACCTCTCAAGCCGTCTCTGACCTTACTAACTACGTAGCAAACCTTCTAGATGAACAAGAGAGGTGCATAGGAGTATTTCTAGATTTGGCAAAAGCCTTCGACACAGTTTCTGTTCCGCTATTACTCAATAAAATAAAAAAAATTGGCATAAGAGGAAAAGTACTGGTTTTATTTAAAAGTTATTTGTCGAGCAGAACACAGAAAGTAACAATTGACGCGAAATTCAGTGGTGACTCTCCTGTCACATTTGGTGTTCCACAAGGGAGTGTACTTGGTCCCACGTTATTTTTAATTTATATAAATGATCTTTGTGAATTAAAAATAACAAATGGTAAATTATTTACTTTTGCAGACGACACCTCAATAATTTTTCACGGTAAAACTTGGACTGAGGTCAAAACTAATACTGAACTTGGACTTTGTCGCATTAGCAATTGGCTCAATCAAAACATGCTTACACTTAATATTTCTAAATTTCAGCAGACACTACCTACTGAACAAACTTTCGAAATTAAAATGCATTCCTGTCTAAAAAGGCATTCTTGTCAATGTAATATACTTAACAGAACTAAAATCACACCTTATCTTGGAGTTTTGTTAGATGAAAATCTTACTTGGAATCCACATATAAAATATATAACAGAAAAAACAAGAAAGTTAATCTTCGTGTTCAAAAAACTACGATACGTGGCTGATGCTACCACAAAAAATGGTTTATAGCGCCTTAGTTGAGTCAATAATAACGTACTGTATCACATCATGGGGTGGAGCTTGTAAGACCTATCTGCTAAATCTAGAAAGAGCCCAACGAGCGATATTAAAAGTCATGACATCTAAACCTTTTAGCTATCCCACAGTAGATTTATATTCTGAATGCGATGTCCTTTCTGTCAGGCAGCTATTCATAAGGATACAGTAATCGACCAACATTTGAAACTTGAATATGACCATAGCCTCACAATAAATAGACTGAGCCATAAAGTATGTAAAATATACCGGTACAGAACATTTTTCATTCATAATTATAACTGTTATTTGGGTCCTATGCTTTACAATAAACTAAATAAAATTCTCAACATATACCCATAATACTTACCAATGTAAAAATATTATAGTAAAGTGGTTAAAAAAACAAACTTATGATGATACAGAAAAATTATTTGCAATAGTTAAGTAAACATATCATAAGTGACTCACACATTTATTAACTAACTTACACACGCACTTACATACGAGTATCCATCACACAAATACACATACACACACCAAATAAATTTAATGTAAAATAAAATTGACCACATAACACTCATAATATCGTTTAAAACTACTGTATTAAAAAAAATTATATAACATAAATCTACTATATTTTGTAATAATTTAGCTAAAGTTCATTGTATTAAGTGGTCTAACCTTACCTTTCCTAAAAATGTTAACTTTTATGGCGGTACTTACAAAAAAATAAATAATAATGGAATATCAATGTTAACTTTAGTATAAAACTAACTTTTGTTGTTGTTATTGCTATTGTGTTTTGTCTTTGGTGAATATAAGTTGAATTTAGTTATATAATATATTTTGTGTCATGGAGGAAGGAACTGCCGTCTGTGATACAGGCTCGGCCTAGTACAGCCGGCAGTAACCGAAGTAAGCAACTCTGTGCATAGCTTATTTTATTTTATTTTAAACATATTGTAAAAAAGCTTATTGTAAAGGAAAGGAATGTAATTATGCTAATAAAGTTTATTATTATTAGTCATTTTGTCGAACGAAAATTGGTTGATTCTCACGATGGTACCTAAAGATTACGCTAGATGGCACAAATACGCTATCGGCTAATTTATATTACCATATGAGTTTAAAAATATCATTTTGTACGGTTTATTACGAATTGAAAATGAATAATTATATAATAAATAGTCATTATTTTATGGTAAAAAACTAGCAAAGCTTTATCTTCTTATTATAACTATCGAATTCCTGTCTTAATCTGTTCTTTTATGCATATAATTTAAACAAAATAATTTCGAGGTTTCACATCTGTCAGGCCGCAGGCGTCCCTTTTTTAACTTTTTTTTTTTTTTTTTTTTTTTTATAGAAGAGGGGGCAAACGAGCATGCGGCTCACCTGATGTTAAGTGACTACCGCCGCCCATGATCAACCGCAACACCAGGAGAATTGCGGGTGCGTTGCCGGCCCTTTAGAAAGGAGTAAGCTCTTTTCTTGAAGGTCCCCAGGTCGTATCGGTCCGGAAAAATCGCCGATGATAAACTATTCCACAGAGAGGTTGTACGTGGAAGAAAACTCCTTGTGAAGCGTACAGTGGTGGACCGCCAAGCATCCAGATGGTGTGGATGGTATCGGGACGTTTGCCGTGTCGTGCGTTCACGAAATTTGGCGGCTGGGATTAATCCGAACAATTCCTCAGAGCACTCCCCGTGATAGATGCGATAAAATACGCAAAGAGATGCAACATCTCTTCGCAACGCCAGTGAATCGAGCCGATCGGAAAGCACTCGGTCGTCGACGATTCGAGCCGCTCTGCGCTGGATGCGGTCAAGTGGAAGGAGCTGGTACTGGGGAGCCCCAGCCCAGAGATGGGAACAGTATTCCATGTGCGGCCGAACCTGCGCCTTGTAAAGTTGCAGGCGGTGTGCCGGCATGAAATACTGTCCCGCTCTGCTGAGCACGCCAAGCTTTTTAGAGGCCAATTTGGCCTTCCCTTCCAAGTGACCACGAAACTGCACGTCACTCGATATGTCGACGCCGAGGATTCCGATACTGGCTGAGGCAACAAGGGGAGTGCCTTGAAACTGAGGGGATACGACAAAGGGGTTCTTTTTAGCGGTTAACGCGCAAACTTGTGTCTTCTGGGGGTTAAACTGGACTAGATTTAGTCGTCCCCAATCCGAGACTCTGTTCAGCAAAGACTCGACTTCAGACACAAGTTTGTCCCGGCACTCGGAGACGTTTTCCCGAGAAATATTGGCTCGGCCGGTGTAAAGAGCATCACCAGTGCTGTCATCTGCATAGCAATGAATGTTACGGGTATGCAACATATCATTGATATGCAGAAGAAACAGCGTTGGCGATAGCACGCAGCCCTGTGGAACACCAGCATTAATAGGCTTGCAATCGGAGCTTGCACCGTCTACAACGACCTTGATGCTCCGATCTGCAAGAAAGCTGGTGATCCAATTGCACAATTTCTCGGGAAGCCCATAGGAAGGGAGCTTCGAAAGAAGCGCTTTGTGCCAAACCCGATCGAAGGCCTTCGCAATGTCCAAACTAACGGCCAATGCCTCCCCCTTGAACTCTACTGCCTCCGCCCATCTGTGAGTTAGGTAGACCAGAAGATCACCAGCTGACCGATCACGGCGAAAACCGTATTGGCGGTCACTAATCAGCTGGTGATCCTCAAGGTACCTCATGAGCTGGCAGTTTACAATGGACTCCATTGTTTTGGAGAACAAGGAGGTACACTTTAAGGAGGAGGAACACAACAAAACCATATCTTGGGCTTGCCCTAGTTTGGAGCCCTAGCTTCGCCACTGGTGGGTAATAGTAGATTGTATTGTTAATTAGGTAAATTATATCGAGAATAATTTTTAAATTTTGTCATTTATTTTGTATATTATATTTGCTTGTTTAATATAATATTACATAATATTATATCACAATTATATTATAATGATATTTTTATCTCAATAATTTAAAAGGTAAGAACATACTAAATGTACATTTACCAAAACTGTGACGACTCCGTGGCGTAGTGGCTTAGCAATGAGTGGCTGCGCTGGGAGTTGCGGGTTCGAATCCCGCACGGAACAAGTAGTTTGTATAGCCTACAAATAATTGTTCCGGGTCTGGATGTTTGTCCTTGTGCAATTTATGTTTGTAAACTGCCCCCGCGATACAGGAGAAAATCCTAGTGTAGGGGTAACGTTTTATAAAAGAAAAGAAAAGAAAAAAAAACTTATTAATACCACATTTAAATTACAAATATATTTATTTAAATTAGAATCAGAGTCGTTCATAAATGCTGAGCACGCGAGAGTTAAAAATGGACGAATTTATATTTTTATCAAAAGATTTTTTTAAATCGATACTACACGTGACAACTCTACAAGCGCGTAGCGCAGAGTATAGTAATATAATGTCAGGTAAGCTTAGCTGATTAGCCATAGATTACTAACTATATACTAGAAAGCTGATTAGCTGTGTCCTCGGATTTTAGGACAGTGGCGGTATATCATCTCGTCTAAACTTAAAACTTTGATGTAAACAACTTGCATCAAGGGCATTGTCATTAGCAGTGTTAACTAAATAAGTGTTTTTTTTATATGTATCTCTTAAATATTTTATGCATTCATCATGTTCTTCACGGATTTCCAAACCCAGAACACAATAGTGAACGATTTATAGTATGGCTTTATGCAATTGGCGGTGATTTACTAGACCTCGAAAATATGCACATATTCAACATCCAAGTATCGCCATGTGTCACTCACATTTTGAGGAAAAATTTCAATGCAGATATAACAGAATCAGTAACATTGCTGTGCCTACTTTGAAAATACCGGGTTTGTCTTTATAGATTATAGAATAAGTAAACATAGAATGAATTAGGAACATAATTATTATAATATGAATTATGTACATAATTATTACAATATGTAACGTAATTAACGCACTTTGAGAAAGTAGTTTGTTCAGAATCGTTTACTGAATCGGTTCAATATAGGTAATTTTTTATCCCAAAAATAATTAAAACTACGTAAATTACAGTCACACTAAATCTGTACAGTCAAAACAAACTGAAATGGACCGTAACTTAAGGCAATAAGACTTTTAAGAGTGCAGTTTTATTTGTATTATTACTAATTCAGTCATTCAATAAAAATAAAGAAAAATTAACTTTCTTTCAAGCACGTTAAAGTCTTTGCGTTCGTGGATTTGTACTGTGACCACAACATTCTTCCGGAATGAGGATCCGTAACGTTTTTAGTTGAGAATGCAGATTTATAGATCTAAGAAATCTTTAACATACAGTGCAAAAATTTTTGTTCTACGACAAAGTATGACGAAGTTATGGCCAAATTACTAGCGAAGTTCACTGACGGCCCGGCGCGGTACCTGTGACGTCACTATGACGGTCTTCGCCAGTTAGCCGTTGGCAGCGATAAGGCGCGCAGTGTTTTGTTTGGTTAATTGTAACTTTGAAACAAGTTAAGTGTCCGATTTGTGTCTAATCCACCTTTTTAACTATGTATAAATATTGTATAGTGCCGAAATGTACAAACACTTCTATTAAAACACCAGAAAAACTATTTTTTAACGTACCGAAAGACCCAAAACTTCGTAAAAAAATCGTATTCCATTGCAAAAAGAGATGATAAAACTACACCCTCTGCCCAGGCTACAAGACATTGCTGTGAAGATCACTTCGATGTACGTACCTACATATCTATTATACCTATTATTTATTTGATATAGAAATACGTTGGTACCTTATGTTACGTGTAGTGTACCTGTGTATTCTCTTATTTTAAGCCTGCTGTATTAATAAAAACATACCTATTTACTTTTTCTAAGTTTTGTTGATAAACCTACGTACTAACGTATCTAATAACGTAAACCTGTATATTCGCCCGTTCCCATTTCTATGTATTACTAGCTTTTGCCTGCGGTTTCGCCCGCGTTGAATTCAGTTTGTCACATAAAGTTTTTATCACACCTCTATTTCATCCCCTTAAAGTTTTATTTTTGCGATAAAAAGTAGCCTATATCCATTTTAAGATCTCAGTTATCTCTATACAAAAAGTCATTAAAATCGGGTCAGCTGCTTATGTGTAAAAGCATCGTATTTCGTATTAAAAGGTCAAAACAATGACCTAGAGACGTACTCGGGTAAAAGCTAAGAGTGAATGATAATATTCTTTAACCATTTACATAACAGCGGTGAATATTTGTATCTGCCTCAGCTATGCCTTATTGATAGAGGCAAATAAATTAATACTTATATACATTTTTATATTTCAGTTAGAAGAAGATATGGAAAATTACGTAAAGTTTAAGTTAGTTGGAGGAAAGCTTAAACTGAAGAAGGGAGTTTTGCCTCATAAGTTTGAATGCCAAAAGCCTCAAAAAAAGAAAATTGACAGACCCGGTTTTAAAAAACGACAAGACATAGAATATTTTGGAAGAGTTTTAAGTAAAGATATTGGACACGAAGACCTGTTGTTGCATTCCATTGAAGTAGTAGAGTATGAGAATCAAGACTCAAATAACATCCAAAACAGTGATCCCCTTTACATACCTGAAGAAATAGACGTAATATCAAAAAACAATGTAAGGGGTCAAAAAACACAAGCAGTGCAGGTTAATATGAAACCAAAAATGAAAACTAAATCGAATAATACGCCAATGAAATGGAAACAACCAATAGTTAAAAAAAAAGTAATCCCTAAAAATCTTGATCCAAACGTTAGCTTCACGATCAGCAACTCAAACTCAAGTGAAAATACTCGTTCTTTTGGTGTTAGTGCTAGTGATAACGAGTCGAATGATTTAGAAATAACAAAAACAATGCACAAAAATTTCTTCCATGAGCATATGCAAAAGGGCGCTCTAATGTCTATATCTCGAGATCCAAAATTACTGATAGGCATTCCTGCCCATTCATATTTTTGTATTAAACATTTAGAAAACTTCACGGAAATATCATCTATTGAAATCCTAGTGACTTTACGAAAAATCCGATGGCATGACCCAAATTCAATGCTTGCAATACATTTTTGCCTCTCTGAGAGTTCTGTGACTAAATATTTTAATAAAACTCTCCCAAAAATTGCACTTTGCCTGAATCGACTTATTATCTGGCCATCAGCAGATGATGTCAGAGAAAACTTGCCGATAGCTTTTAGGAAGCGCTACTCTAAAGCGATTTCAATAATCGATTGTTTTGAAATTCAAATCGAGAAACCTAGTAACGCTTCGCACCAAGCGGCTACATGGTCTCAATATAAAAGCTGCAATACCATTAAGTACTTGATTTCAATTACACCGGACGGTTTGATAAACTTTATCTCTGAGGGATATGGAGGGAGGACTCCAGACTCAACAATATTTGAAGACAGCGGATTTCTTGACAAATTGGCACAAGGAAGTATTGTGTTAGCTGATAGGGGTTTCAAAAATATTTCCCATTTACTGGAACAACGTGGTTGTACACTCCTGAGGCCGCCTAGTGTGAGTTCCAACTCAAAACTTACAGCAGAGGAAGTCTTGCAAACAAAGAGAATCGCTGCTATAAGGGTTCACGTTGAAAGAAGCATCGGGAAGTTGAGAGACTTTAAAATGATCGGACCTCACGCATGTGTCGATATTTCATACGTACATTTTTTTAGATAATATTGTAACAATAGCCTGTGGTTTAGTTCATTTACAGAATTGTCTATTTAGTAGTCAAGTGTAAAAAAATGCTTTCGTTTCTTTTATAGTTTTATTTCGACAACCTCGCAACATCAAAACCACATGTCATATTATTAATAAAAGAATAATTTTAAGTCTCAACTAGTTTTGGAAACACTGATGTTTTCCAAAAATGCGTGGACTTCTCTAAAAGATCAGTACAATAGTTTTCATCATAATATTCTTCAAATATTTCTACTTTTTTATTGCTTTCAAAATTTTCATTAGCTACACAAAACAATCCCTTGACTTTATTGCATAAAAACATTTGTAGCTGAATTTGAGCTTTCCATTTGCTGCCGATAACACTATTCTTTACAAAACTTTCCTTTCCTTTCTTTGTCGAGGGACATTTTATTTTTACTACGTATTCACTTGTCAATCCATCTGGAGAAGCACCTAAATGAGGCCAATCAGGTTTTAAAAAATAACCACAATTTTCAATAACTATTTTCCTTGTTTTGGCTACTTCTGCTCTGACATTGGATTCCAATCGTTTGCCTCTTTTCATAGACAGAGTCTCGGGTACAGAGGCACCAAATATTTGTTCAATCAAAGCACCATCAGGAGTCTTGCAATGTGCAGCTTCGTGAACTTTAGACGCGGTTATTCTACAATACCTTAACTCATGCCATAACGGTGAACTAGCTTGACAAACTGTTGCTTCCTCTGCTTTGTGACATTTTTCTATGGTGATTTTAGTAGAGCAATAATCAATAAAATCATCTGCACTATTTATATTATTGCCTTCATTTTTGTATTGATGAATGAGGTTATGCAAAGACAATTTTTTATACTCATTCTTTGTTACGTATACTGATAAATGATTTTTAATAGAATGTTCCTTTAGGCTTTGCACAACTGCTAGGAAAAACTGATCTGAATTGGTGTTATCAGTATTTTTATCTTCAGTAGTAACTGAACTGGGACCCATATCTTTAGCTTTTATAAATTTAGTACCTATGGTAGCCAGCTTTGGTTTGGCCCAGTAACATTTTTTTTCAGTAGGAGATGGCTCCTCGCTGCGTCTATGAAGCCACATCAAAAACGCTACGCTATGTTTGCAACCTCTCTTTTGAGCAGCACAGTCATGACAGTCCACGTTCAAAACCGTTTCCTCTTTTTCATCACATGTAAATGTACAGCTATACGCTTTACTTTTTATTCTATGTTCAGGCGTTATTTTTGCTTTTACCGTACAAACACGTCCCGACCTCTGGACTTGAACAAATCCTACAGCATCATCTCCATAGGTTTCACGTGCCGGTCTGTAATAAATAAATAAAACAAATTAAAAAATATATACAAATAACAAAATTCTATCCTACTACTATATTTTACTTCCGACTAATATTATAAATGTGAAAGTTTGTGAGGATGAATGTATCTTTGTTCCTCTTTCAAGCAAAAACTGCTGAACAGATATGGATGAAATTTTACAGGAACCGTGCATTTTTTCTGGTATAAAAAGTGCTTTATCTCGGAAAAATACACGGTTCCTCTACGATAAATAAATAGTAGTCTATGCGGGCGAAGTCACGGGCGTTCGCTAGTATTATATATTTTTTATAAAAAACAAGTCATCCTACTTAAATACATACTGAACGAATGATTTGTAACAATGAGCAAGATGGAAAAAAAATCTGCCATTTACAATCAATATTAAGGTTTCTGTCATAGATCAGCAAGTGTAGGGAACCATGCAATAAATAAAGTGCAAGTAAGTTAAAAATCATCTGCAAAATGATCTACATATGAATGAACGAAAACAACATTCCTTTTATCAAGATACTATAAACACTATTCATAAGTTATGAATACGTCCCTGTAACCTAAGATGTTTAATACATCTTTGCCCGTAACTATACTTTACAACATTCATTCTTTCATTTATTTACCTATACAGCTTATTCCTAAAGATTACTAATAAGTACCTACGAACGTAGATAAATAAGCAGCACCCTTACCTTTGTAGTTTCCAACCACGGACTTCAGCGCTGGTGAACTTAGAATGATTACTTAGTCATAGTCATAGTCATAGTCATAGTCTTTATTGCAATCAAATGGTTACAATAGATGTTATGTTTAAAAAAGTCCGCATTTGAACCCAGTTTGGGCATAGCAATTATAAAAATATTAAATTATTATTTTTAAAGTACAATATTAGATTTTATTAATACATTACATTATTAGATTATATTATTTTAAAATTCTGTAAATTTAATTTAATTCATAATCACAATGTCAATTAAAAATAATTATTATTATTATAAGTAAAAATAAAATTAAGTAAAAAAATAACAATTGAATAACAAAATTAAATTAAATTAGATAGGCACAGGCCGAAGTTATCGACATAAATTAAATAATATTTGTATCAAAATATTCATTTAAATTATAGAAACATTTTTCAATTAAATATAACTTTAATTTGGATAAAAATAGTGTAGTATTCGTTAAATTTTTTATGTCATTTGGAAGGTTATTAAAAATTTTAACTGTCATACAGTAGGGACTAGAGCTATGCAAAGCAAGAGTAGATTTCGGCAATAGTAGCCTATTCTTATTTGGTCTAATTGAGTATTTGTAATTTGTTTCGCTTAATTTGGTAAATAGTTCTGGGTGGTTTTTCACAAATTTGCATGTTTCCCAAATATAAATAGCCGTCAAAGTCAAAATTTTAAACTTTTTGAAGTGTGGCTTACAACTTTCTGGAGTTTTTATGTTTGCCAAGATTCTTATAATTTTTTTTGAATTACAAATAATTGCTGTGCATCTTTACTATTTCCCCACAATATGACACCGTATGACAGCCACGAAGATGTGTATGCGTAATATGCTGACAGAGCGCTGGGGACATCTGTGCTTTTCTTTATTTCTCGTAATACGTAAGTGAATTTTGATAGCCTATTTTTTACTTTATTTATATGAGCTTTCCAGTTTATATGGCAGTCGATTTCCAGGCCTAACAAGTTGAAGTTGTCAACAGTCCCTATAGGTATATTATTATAAGTAAAAGCGATATTTAGTGGTGGTTTTTGAACTGGTCGGAATTGCATAATTTTGGTTTTATTAAGATTAATCTCTAGGTTGTGATGTGTCAGCCAATTTGTAACTTGGTTCAATACTCGATTCAGTGTATTATTTAAATTCTGGTCTTTTTTATGTGGAATAAGAATGGAAATGTCATCAGCAAATATAATAGAGGTTTCAGTCAATACCCTAGGTAGTTCGTTTATATAAATAATAAATAGCAAACATCCCAAAACGCTGCCCTGGGGGATGGAGCAAGTAGTGTGTATTGTTGCAGATCTAACGTTGTATATTTCGCCAGTGTCATGATTATAATGCACTATCTCTACGTATTGTTTACGGTTTTCTAGGTAAGATTTAAACCATTTGTGTGCCGTATCTCGTATACCAATGTCATATAGCTTCTGTAACAGTATTGGGTATTGAACTTTATCATAGGCTTTGGACATATCTAATTATATACCTACGGCGTATTTCCTTTTATTTAAAATATCAAGTACGTTTTGTATATATTTGTATACTGCCAGTGTCGTTGATCGTTTCTTCCTAAAGCCATTTTGTGAATTATCAAAAAGTTTAAATTTTTCACAGAAAGCGTAAACTCTATTTGACATTGCCTTTTCGAATATTTTCGAGGATGTAGGTAACATTGCGATCGGTCTATAATTTGTAGTGTTTGCTTTTGTATCCTTTTTATGTATAGGTTTTACTATAGCAGTTTTTAATAAATCTGGAAACGTTCCTTCCGTAAAAGATTGGTTGATTAAAATACTAAATGGAAGAGTTAATGAATCAACACATTCTTTTATTAATTTAGGTGGTAATTCATCTATTCCATAACTATTTTTATTTTTTAATTTTTTGATAATGTTACTAGTTTCTTCCAAATTTATAGGACATAAAAACATAGTATTTAGTGTACTGGTATTTTTAAATAATTGTGTTTGTTGAGATGGTAAGTTTGCTTGTGGCACGTGGCCAACTGATGCAAAGAAATTATTAAATATGTTAGCTACCCTTTTCGGTTCTGATACTTGTTCTTTGTCCACTAAAATTTCAATATTTTGTTTTATTTTGTTCGTTGTTTTATTAGTACGTTCCTTTATAATGGCCCACATACATTTTACTTTATTATCAGATTTTTTTATTCTATTTGCATAATCTATTCGTTTGGCTTTATTTACTGCCTTTTTCAATATTTTTGCAAATATTTTATAGTGTTTTTTTAAATACGGGTTCTTTGTATACGAAGTAAGGGCTTTTAAATATCTTTTATTTTGACATGAAATTTTGAGGCCTTTCGTTATCCAACGGTTCTTTTTTCTTGCTCTTAAAGTAACGGTTCTTTTAGGAATGCATACATTTAGCAAATTTTGTAATATTTCATTAAATATATTATAATTTTCGTTAAGGCTTCTTTCGACATTTAGAAGAGTACGCCAGTCTATAAGTGAAAGCTGAGATTTAAATTCATTAATGTTTTTCTCGTTAAAGAATCGTTTTGTAATTACCCAAGGAATTGTTTTTTGTATTCTATTTTCGGTCTTTAAATTAATTATAATTCCTTTGTGATCAGAAAAACCTAAATCTGCAACATAAGCTTTTAACTCCACTAAAGGGAAGTTAATAAAGATAAGATCTAAGCATGTGGCAGAGTTGCATGTAACACGAGTGGGTTCCCTTATTACTTGAATAAAATTATATTCAAGCATGAAATTTAACAGAAAGTTTGATTTTTGTGATTCCTCTAAAATATTCACGTTGAAGTCACCTCCAATTATAATTCGTTTTTTATCATGTTTTCTATTTAAATATTCTAATAATAATTTCATTTGTATATAAAAAACTTCACTCTCTCTATTATTCCAGTACAGACTAACAATAATAATATTTAATTTAGTAATTTCCACTGCACAAAATTCTGTTACATACTCAACTGAGAAACTGCTTACATCTTTTAGTTCTATATACTGTAAATCATTTTTTAGTATGATACATACACCACCTCCTGAGTAATTTTTTCGACAGAAATAGGTTGCCACATGATAGTTTTGAAATACCACTAATTCTAGTTTAGAGTTTGACAGCCAAGATTCCGAAATGCAAACTGCGTATGGTAGATTTTGGTCTAAATAGGTTTCCAGAGGATGGGTTTTATTGAATAAACTTTGCATATTTTGGAACAAAATATTCACATTATTAATCACGAAAAAAAGACTTTGGTGTTGAGTGTGTGTGAGTTATGGTGTGGCGTGTTTCAGATACATCACAGTTACTGGGCATTGTCTTATTATTATTTTTCTTATTAATATCATACCATAATTGGTGTAATAATGTTTTTAAATTTTGGAAAATTATTTTCATGCCAAGGTTATTCAATCTACCCAATGGTTTAGAGAACATCGTGTAATCATAACTTAGCTCAAGATTGGAATCTAATATAAACGCAAATTTATGAACTTGTTCTTCTTTGTAGAGCAATGAATTAAATGTTTTGATCCTTTTATTATAAATTTGGTAGTATTTTCCTAATTTAAAGGTAGGTAGGCATAATATAACATTCGTATTTTTTATTTTCAACAACGACTCTCTTAATTCTTGAACACATTTTTTATAATTTTCGCTTCGTTTAAAATCTTCTTCACCTATTAGTAGTATACAGAAGTCATTTTTTGAAAGATCTTTTGCTTCACTACATAGATTGTCGAGAAGATTCATCATACCGACGTTAGATCTCAGGAAATGACATATCTCATAGTTTTCATCAGCAAAAGTTGCTAATGCTATGTTAATGACTATTTACTTTTTCGCTAGAAAATATGCGTATTTTGCTGGTTTTATAATTTGTGTGCTCTTCATACTGATTGTTTGTCGTTAGATCCGTAAGTCTATTGTTCAGTAAACAAATCTCTTCTCTTGCTTTTAGTAGTTGGTTTTGTAGTTCAATGCTCATGGTTTCAAGTTCTTTTATTTTAACAATATTTTCTTGATTACTTATCGTTGTCTTCGCCGGCGTTATATTTTTTTCGATAAAATTTAACTGTTTTCCTTTCATGCGTTTAGGGGCCTTATTTTCAGTATTTAATAGTGTGTTGGGTGAACTGCAAATTGTCTCTAGCTGCTTAATTTTTAATTCATATTTTATAACTTTTTTCTCCAACATACTATTTTCGGCAAGTAATTTTTCGATTTCAGCATCAGCAGATCCTAATTTTTTTTTCCAATTCTTTGTTTTTCTCTTTCAGTGTATATATGTAATCATTATAATCATTTTTACTTGGTTTAGGATCAATGTCAGGATAACTTCGATTCAACTTGACCGATTTGTTCATGCAACTTAGATAATCAAATACCATGAAAGAATCCACTTTTGGAAGGTTATCTGATTGAGCTTGCACAAAACCAGCTTCTACTTTATTAGCACTCATATTATGTATCTTTAATACTTAAACAATCACAAAATTACACTGTAACAACACTTTATTTAAATAAATTGCCAAATATAGTGCCCAACCGCGTCTCCGCGCTCCGTCGAATCGTGAACTACCACAGAATACATGTATGAACTACTATGATGCGTTCGGTTCCGTCACAGTGACGTCACGCGGACCTCCGTGCATTGACTTTTAGCGACAGGAACGGCCTATGTTTATTACTTAATATCTTCGTAAGTAATGGTCCGATTTGGCTAATTCAAAAAGATATATAATTCTTATGTTATAAAGAATAACGTGGATACTAGTTTTATTGAATTTTCTATAACTTTACTGATCCTCATTAGTTATACTAATTTGATAAATACCTAATCTGTGTATAAAATTGTTTAACAAAAAAATTCAGTGTATGTATTATGATTATAACATATACTAATTGGGGTGTCTGAGGGTGTGCGTTAATTATGTTACATATTGTATATATATATATATATACAATATGTAACATACTAATTGGGGTGTCTGAGGGTGTGCGTTAATTATGTTACATATTGTATATATATATATATATATATATATATATATATATATATATATATATATATATATATATATATACAATATGTAACATAATTAACGCACACCCTCAGACACCCCAATTAGTATATGTTATAATCATAATACATACACTGAATTTTTTTGTTAAACAATTTTATACACAGATTAGGTATTTATCAAATTAGTATAACTAATGAGGATCAGTAAAGTTATAGAAAATTCAATAAAACTAGTATCCACGTTATTCTTTATAACATAAGAATTATATATCTTTTTGAATTAGCCAAATCGGACCATTACTTACGAAGATATTAAGTAATAAACATAGGCCGTTCCTGTCGCTAAAAGTCAATGCACGGAGGTCCGCGTGACGTCACTGTGACGGAACCGAACGCATCATAGTAGTTCATACATGTATTCTGTGGTAGTTCACGATTCGAAGGAGCGCGGAGACGCGGTTGGGCACTATATTTGGCAATTTATTTAAATAAAGTGTTGTTACAGTGTAATTTTGTGATTGTTTAAGTATTAAAGATACATAATATGAGTGCTAATAAAGTAGAAGCTGGTTTTGTGCAAGCTCAATCAGATAACCTTCCAAAAGTGGATTCTTTCATGGTATTTGATTATCTAAGTTGCATGAACAAATCGGTCAAGTTGAATCGAAGTTATCCTGACATTGATCCTAAACCAAGTAAAAATGATTATAATGATTACATATATACACTGAAAGAGAAAAACAAAGAATTGGAAAAAAAAATTAGGATCTGCTGATGCTGAAATCGAAAAATTACTTGCCGAAAATAGTATGTTGGAGAAAAAAGTTATAAAATATGAATTAAAAATTAAGCAGCTAGAGACAATTTGCAGTTCACCCAACACACTATTAAATACTGAAAATAAGGCCCCTAAACGCATGAAAGGAAAACAGTTAAATTTTATCGAAAAAAATATAACGCCGGCGAAGACAACGATAAGTAATCAAGAAAATATTGTTAAAATAAAAGAACTTGAAACCATGAGCATTGAACTACAAAACCAACTACTAAAAGCAAGAGAAGAGATTTGTTTACTGAACAATAGACTTACGGATCTAACGACAAACAATCAGTATCAGTATGCCAAATATAGTGCCCAACCGCGTCTCCGCGCTCCGTCGAATCGTGAACTACCACAGAATACATGTATGAACTACTATGATGCGTTCGGTTCCGTCACAGTGACGTCACGCGGACCTCCGTGCATTGACTTTTAGCGACAGGAACGGCCTATGTTTATTACTTAATATCTTCGTAAGTAATGGTCCGATTTGGCTAATTCAAAAAGATATATAATTCTTATGTTATAAAGAATAACGTGGATACTAGTTTTATTGAATTTTCTATAACTTTACTGATCCTCATTAGTTATACTAATTTGATAAATACCTAATCTGTGTATAAAATTGTTTAACAAAAAAATTCAGTGTATGTATTATGATTATAACATATACTAATTGGGGTGTCTGAGGGTGTGCGTTAATTATGTTACATATTGTATATATATATATATATATATATATATATATATATATATATATATATATATATATATATATATATATATATATATATATATTATATATATTATTACATACTATTTATATGCAGTATCAGGCTTAAAAGGATAATTCATGTAATGATTACGGCTGACAGAAGAATGACGCTTTGATGATCAACCATTAAGTCTAGTTTTTATAAATATTAAGCTTCACCCCTCTTTTATACATTTTGTAAGTCAAATCAAATCAGTTTATTTTGTGAACATAGGTTATTTTACAGATCTCAATATGACATGGTAAAATACAAGGTAGGTTCTCTATGTCCCGCCAGTAGGCATACAAAATATAAAATAATTGCTTAACATTTTTTTTCTGTTCTGATGTCAGTTTCTAATTGAAATAATTAAATAATGTATTAATAATAAGAAAAGTTTGAAGATAACAAAGTTATAGTATAATATAGCATACAATAATTGTCATCATTTTGTCTAACTGTCGTCTAGTATTAATTGGCACATGTCATGATAGGTATATATTCAATGTAGTATAAATGTGTAGTTAAGGAATTCATCTAAAGGATAATATGCTTTTTCATTTAGTAGATCAAAAAGTTTACGTTTATAGATATTAATGTTTTCACAATCTCTAACGTACTTAGGTATTTTGTTATATACTTTTGGTGCCATTGCATATATACTCTTCTGTAATAAAATAGTTCTACTTGGTACTAAATGAAGCTTATCTGAGCGACATTGACTTTCCACGAATTTATACATGTTAATATTACATTATACAAAAATGCTTGTTTCATAAATATATAATGAGGGAAATGTTAGAACTTTTAATTTTTGAAAATGCGGCTTACACGTGTTTTTGCTTTTTAAACTACAGATCACACATAGACATTTTTTGTGCGATGAAAACTTTGCAAATGTTGTTTGCATTGCCCCAAAATATAACACCATATCTGGTCACAGATACTGGTACTGTTTTTTATTATCATATATAACTAATTTCAAAGTTAATCCTATTATTTTCTTTTAGCTACATCATCAAATAAATTAGCAGTTATGAGAAGAAAACCCATGAAATAAATTTTGAACCTGGCAAAATTGTCAACACCTACAGGTCCTGATATTTTTCAACAAGTCTGCTATGTAATATACATATAATCATAATACTGTCATCATTACAGCACATTACAAATCCACTGCTGAATATAGTATGTGACCTTTTCAAGGGAACTAATATTTTAATACTTCCATCATTGTTTATTTATGAGAACGTCATAATATACACATGGAAAAATGTAAATTTATTATTAAAAAAAGAAAGAAGTTTCCTGTAGAAAGGGTTGAGATAATACTATAGAAGTTCCTAAATTTGGATTGAATTAAAAAGTCCGTAAAATTAAACAATAAAATCTCTATAACAATAATGCAATAATTGAACATAAGATTTATAAAACTTATGAAGGAAATTTTGTTAAATAAGTAATAAAACTTTAGTAAACCCAAAACAAAAACAAAAGAGCTAAAGATCTTCAAATGGCTGAACAGATTTTCTAGAATCATAACTTAGAACACTCTTGATCTAGTCATCTTTCAACAACAAAGCTAAATGCTATCAAAAACATAACTTGTAAAAAGAACCAAGTCTTGCAACTCAGTTTTTCTACCGTAAAAAGTTGTGAGATTGATTTAACACTCCATTAGTCGCGCGTTCTACTATTGTAGAACAGGCATGCATTTCGTGGGATTTTAACATTAATTGTGGGTGTCTAACACACACAGTCATAGTATTCCTCTATTACTAGCTGGTGATTACAATTAGTACCCTTTCGGCAAACTGCGCGATCGCACTTGTTAGAAAATTCGCACTAAAACTAAAATTCTAAAATAGTAGAGCGTGCGAGCACTCGGGTGTCATTTTTGTCGGAAGTCTCTTGATCTAGTCATCTTTCAACAAAAAAAGCTAAATGCCATCAAAAACATAACTTGTAAAAAGAACCAAGTCTTGCAACTCAGTTTTTCTACCGTAAAAAGTTGTGAGATTGATTTAATACCAAGTCGGTTAATTTATTCAGTCCCTACTTAATGGTCCTTCTGTTTTAAGTTATTACGTAATTAGCTAACCTAACAACATCTTATAGTGACCATAGCAATGTTAAAAATCCTTTATGTTTAAAAAAAATAGGGATTGACTTGGCCATCGCATGAAAACACAATGTATCTCACAAGTAATACATATTATATTAAATTAAATTGTTTAGTGCGATTGCCAAGTCAATCTATTTATTTAAAACATAAAAGATTTTTAACATTGGTATGGTCACTATAAAATGTTGTTAGGTTAGCTAATTACATAATAACTTAAAACAGAAGGATCCTTAAGTAGGGACTGAATAAATTAACAGACTTGGTATTACATGAATCTCACAACTTTTTATGGTAGAAGAACTGAGTTGCGAGACTTGGTTCTTTTTACAAGTTATGTTTTTGATGGCATCTCATTTCTTTTTGTAAATAGTTTTACTTTTTACCTTTCCGGTACCTTCTACTTCTTGAATACCAATAACGTACCTATCTACACCTATTATTCCCTTATATTATACGTGTGCACTATACAGGTACACTGACTTGAGGTAACTTTGTAATCCTATATATTTATATAGGGTTACAAAGTTATTTATGCAGTTGGTGTATCTAGAAAACTGGACCGAAATTGAAAAATATTTAGTTCTTCCTAAATTTATACACTAAACACTACTTGTGTTCTAAATTTGAAGCTTCTATGTCTACTAGAAGTGCCTTAGAATTTTGATGATCGGTCAGTCAGTGAGTGACAAAATTAAGAAACTTTGACTAGTTACATTACATACACAATTCCTGCTTGGTAACTGAAAATTCAGGCTCCTAGTTTTATCCACAACGAAGTTATAGGGGGTTGAAAATGGCCTGAACTGCTTCTAGAAAAGTATGGTACGGTAGTGTCGCTTTTTTGCTCGACTTGGCGGGGGCACTGCCGTGCCCCCAGATAATAGTCCACCTATTCGGCCACTATGATGCTTCAGACAGACGTACAGATACATGTTCATTTATACACCCCTACGTTTGTCTTGGGGGTTATAAAGCCTAAAATAGATGGATATATTGATGAAAGTTTGTGGAAATAGCTCTTACTCGGCACGAACAAGTTCCCTGGCTACTAATATATTGTTAGATTTAGAGTTAGTAAGATAGACATTTTATAATGTATTGATTTTAAGTTGTATATTTGTGAACCGCTGTAGATTTTTATGTTCATAAGAGATTTTAACAAGCCAACATTTTGATTTGACTTTAATAATATTTTTTCTTAATCAAACTTGCTCCTGTCAATAAGAGGAGATGTGTTGTTCTGTCTATGACTTTAATGAGACTACTCTTTTTCAGCTTTTTCTAAAATTGACACTAATCATCATCATCATTACAGCCCTTCACAAGTCCACTGCTGAACATAGGCCTCCCCCAAGGTATGCCACAAAGCACGGTCCTGAGCCACCTGCATCCATCGACTTCCTGCATGTCTTACCAGGTTGTCACTCCACCTAGTGGGGGGTCGCCCCACACTTCGCCTACCGGTGCGAGGCTGCCACTCGAGAACCTTTTTTCCCCAACTGTTGTTGGTTCTTCGAGCTATATGGCCGGCCCATTGCCACTTCAGCTTACTAATCCGGTGGGCTCTCCATAGCTGGCTGAGCTAATTTGAGCATCCTCATACGGCCAGCAGTGAAGGACCACGTCTCAGTTCCGTAGGTCATCACTGGCAAAACGCACTGGTTGTACAACTTAGTTTTCAGATTTTGAGGTATACCTGAAGAGAAGATGTGTCGTAATTTCCCGAACGTTGCCCAGCCGAGTTGACGTCGATTGACCTCTCGGTCGAAGTTGGACTTACCTAGTCGGACTATTTGTCCCAGGTAAACATACTCATCAACAACTTCGAGCTTAGTGCTCCCAACAACTATCGGCATAGGTGTGACATGGACATTAAACATGATCTTTGTTTTGTCCATGTTCATCTTAAGACCTATCCGTTGGGAGGTACTATTGAGGTCATTGAGCATTGTGCTTAAGTCCTCCAGCGATTCTGCTATAAGGACTATATCGTCGGCAAATCGAAGGTGAGTGATGTACTCGCCATTGATGTTAATACCGTATCCTTTCCAGTCCAGTAGCTTGAATACGTCTTCCAATGCAGCAGTGAAGAGTTTGGGGGAAATAACGTCACCCTGTCTTACACCTCTCTGCAGTTGGGTAGGTTTCGTACTCTGGTTCTGTACTCGGATAGCCATCGTAGCCCTACTGTACAAACACTTCAGCACTTCGATATACCAACAGTCAACTTGGAACCGCTGTCATGGAATCAAAGGCTTTCTCATCTTACGCCAGGCAAAGTGGCAGATTGTACTCTTATACACTACTTTGACACTAATATATATATATAGCTACACTATACTCCCACTGGCAAAAACTATAGAAAAATAATTTGTTTTTTATACTTACATTTCCCTCATTAACAATACATTAAAACTCATCCCTGTATTTAATCACACCCTAACATTCTTATTAACTTAATTGGATATTAGGTTTTCCAAACTCTGAACTGATCACACTGATTGTATGTGGATATGCTAGCCTCCGAAAATTTTATTTACCATGTCACTCGCACTTGCACACTATCAATACTTTTCATTTATAATTATGTATTTCGTAATTTAGCCATAAACTGAATAAATAAATTAACAGACTTGGTATTACATGGATCTCACAACTTTTTATGGTAGAAGAACTGAGTTGCCAGACTTGGTTTTTTTTACTAGTTATGTTTTTGTTGGCATCTCATTTCTTTTTGTAGACAAGATAGTCCTAGTTTTTTTCCTTTCCGGTACCTTCTAATTCTTGAATACCAACAACGTACCTATGTACACCTATTATACATATACAAGAACACTGATTCATTCACTGCAAATGCAACTTTGTAATTCTATATATTTATATGGGATTACAAAGTTATGTATGCAGTTGGTGTATGTAGAAAGTTTTCTAGAAGAAACTAAAATATTTTTAAATTTCAGTCCAGTTGGACTGAAATTTAAAAATATTTTAGTTTCTTCTTGATTTATACACTAAACTCAAATTTCGTTCTAAATTTTAAGCTTCTATATCTGCTAGAAGTGCCTTAGAGTTTTGATGATCGATCAGTCAGTGAGTGACAAAATTAAGAAATTTTGACTAGTTATAATTCTTAAACTACTGGTTCAAATTGAATGAAATTTGAAATATAGTATGTTTATATAATGCCTACTCGATTACTGAAAATTCAGGCTCCTAGTTTTATCCACTACGAAGTTATGGGGGGTCGAGAATGACCAGTATTGCTTCGAGAAAAGTATGGTACGGCCGTGTCGCTTTTTTGCTCTACTTGGCGTATATGTAATATTTAAAAAAAGCCATATTTATATGCGCATTTAACTTTCCTTTTCATCATATCCAGCATAATTGTGTCAATTCTAGTAAATTACAGTTAAATTCTTTTTTATTTAACAGTTTAATAATTATGCAGACCGGGACAGTGCACTTGCATTGTCGCAGCGCATTGTCTGGCAGGGTCGCCATGTAATGTTGGTAAAGATGTTAATGAGAGGAAACATAGTCTAAACTTAACACTATTTTGTCGTGGGAGCTACACTTCAATCTACTGAGAAACACCCGTTTCTCCTAACCTTGTGTGCTCATTTGTCACAAGCGCCTGTGTAAAATCATGGCAAATATTACAATAATATAAAGTGGCATAGGAATAATTATAGAAGTGAAGCATGTTGCTGAAAGAAAATTAACTAATGTTTCAGATCCAGTTACTCCAATGCAAGATCCTATGATATCAACTAATCCTGTAGTTGTAAAGAAAAGGGCTGAAATGTTTTTAGGTAAGATTTATTTTGATTGAGAGATGATAACTATTTATATTTAATATTTAATAACATGATATATATTTCATATTTGTTCTGACATAGAAAATATTTATATGTATCATTCATTGACTTATATGTTACTAGCGTAAGGACCGGACCGACCGCGCAGCTAAATCGCACCAGTACGCTGGCCCTAAATGATAGTTTAGGGCCAACGCGACTCGGTCGACAGTGGTGCGCGCGCAGCACAGATTTGCTTGTCATAAATATGCCTAGTTACGTGGTAAAAGGATGCAAAGATTATCAAAGGAAAATTCCAAAAGTCCAAAATTACACCACGTTTGACGTTTCATGTTTTTTTTTGCCAACATTTTGGCGTCACAGGTCTAGTGTTTCTATACGTTTTGATTTTTGGTTTTATTATTATTTCTGTTTTATTTTTGTCTTAAGAACTTAATGTGAGTTAAAGTTTGAATATTGGTACCTAATATGTTTTATATTCAATAAGGGTAAAACGAAAAGAGCACAAAAGAAACGATACCTACATAATTGAAACCGAACATCGTATTCATAAAATATTTGGAAATTCTGTTTTCATTTCAACACACAAACTGAGAGAAGCTGCTGCCGTCATCAAGCTTTTGGTAAACATGGATAGGAGAAGACTTATAAACAATGTTTACACATGTGCGATAACGAATTACGATTTGCCTAATGTTATTAAGATACTACATACTGCACATTATGAAATAATGGTATAAATAGGATAATTATACTACGAAATCCGACCCTGGTTACGTCGTGTTATGACGTTTGTATTAAGACAGATGTGCTACTTTTTCTTCTATGAAGAAGTTATGAGTAAAATTGGTAGATGGACATATCCTTCCTTTTGAAATCATTGGTATCATTACGTTAGCCTGATGGCAGGGTGCGGGCCGCAAACTCAAAAGGTCGTGAAATCGAATCCGCCATTCGACTACTCGAGAACCATTCCTAGCACAAGCATTTTAAGCTGGTGGTTAAGGGGAATATTAGTAATGATAATAGCATTGTTAGTATTTTATCAGCCCTTTTTTACGTGGTAGAGCCATGCTGCAGTTATATTAGTAGTATAGTTGTAGCACGAGTGGATCGGCCCGACCGGGGAAGGACCACGCTCACGGAATACCAGCGTAAAATAGTAGCTTAATGCTACTGTTTCGTATGGTGAGTGTAGAGAACCGGAGACCCTTTTTACTGGAAACGAGGCATTCCATCTTGGTCCTCACGGCTGACAACGCATCTGCATTTTTATTCGTAATCGAGAATAGATGTGGATGTCCATGGGCCACAGCAAGCATTTACCATCAGGTGGACTGTGTGCTCGTTTGTCACCCTATTCTATAAAAAAAGCCCTTTCTATTTTGATTATTACTGCACCACCTCTTATATGTTTATCTCTGTTTAGCTTAATAGTTGACTGATAGAACTCCCTATGGCATTAAGTGCGCCCTATGAACTATTTGGTGCATAAACGTAAAATAACAAATTTGAAGAATTTAGATTAGAGACTAGGTACAAAAATTGACATTAAATTATTGGTCAATAAATTTAAAATTATTAGATTCAGGAAAGTCAATTTGCAACCACTAATAAATACTTAATGATGTTGGTGTGGTCTTGCAATAATTGTTTCTTTTTTTCCTTTCTTAAACAAAACTGGTTGATAATTTTTTTAATTTCTAATTTTAAGGAGGAACATTGGCAGACAACAAAAAGACAAAGGGTATCCTTCGAGAAGAGTACAAAGATGCTGATCTGCTGCTTTTATGGATAATATTTTCGACTCCGTTAATGGCAGTTTTAAAAAGAAAAGATGCCAAAACTCTACTTGGATCACAAAACATCACAAAACATGGATGGATGCTAAAAAAGTTTTTGCGTCTTTGATGTTTATATCTTCCACTGGTAGAATCTATTCCAACTGTAAACAATTGGGTGTGGACACTAGAAGGGATGGTAGGTTTATTTAAAAAAAATTAAATTGATTTTGGCATTACATCAGTGTGGTTGCGTCATCTAAATCAGGACCCACTGGAAAATTTCTTTGGATCGGTTAGACGCCATGGATGCCGCAATATTAATGAAACTTGAGATCGATATGAGTCAGCTTTTGCTACCCTTTTGATTAATAATTTAAGTAGTGTCCACACTCATGGTAAGAACTGCGAGCTAGATTATTGTAATGCTGTGCACACTCTCATTGTTAATGAAAACTAGAGGCATCGTCAACATGTACATTTGAATTCACAAAAATTTTAGAAATAAACCTCACGCCAATTACAATGAAACTAAATATAAACATTGTGTTAACTGTAAATATGCAATGTCGTTATTTTAACAGATTTAAGGGAATGCGCTTCAACACCTTGCTCGTTGTACTTCAGGTTTTCGAGGCTTACCAGTAGCATATGCGATTTTAAAGCTTCTAGTTAAGTTACAGGCTGACTCCAGAATAGTATATTTACAATAGTAAATTTTCAAATGGATACCCTCGCACATTGACTTAGAGGGTAATGAAAAAGCTGATATTTTAGCCAAACAAGCTATTTCGGAAGGTACTGATATTACCCCTTCATTTCGGAATTATATACCTTTATTATAAAAATATTGTTATGACCTCTGGAAGGAATATTTTAACGAAAGAGCAAAAGAGAATATATATTGTATTGTATTGTATGGTACATATATAGAAATATATGGTACCATACAATCCAGCCGTATCCAATGCGCTCAACCTGGATAGATAACCGAATATTGTGTAGACGCAACACTGTAATAGCATTAACACTCAGATCTGGGCACATTCCATCCAATAAAATTTTATACTTGATGCGAAAAACTACCTCACCAAACAGTTCAACTTGCAATGTTATCGATGATATTTATCACATTTTGATAGAATGTGTCCAGAACTCCATAGAAAGAAAAAATTGTACTTCACATTTGTCATTGATTAGCAGTATTAATAGTATTTTATCACACCCGTTATCCGATGATGCCAAAAAACTTTGTGTTAGTAAATAAAAGATTAAGTAATTATATATGTTTATATTTTATTTGTTAGTATTTATCCTATTTAAGAATTTTGTTGTACCAGGGCGTCATAATCGCTTAGCGATAAAGCCTTTTCCAAAAAAAAAAAAAACTAAATATGACCTATTTTCTGAAGATGAAATAGAATACATAAAATGCAGAGAATATGCAGGTAGACGATGGCTTTGTACTCCTTGCAATGATTTGATTCAATCAATTTCAGATATGCAGGATATCATCATCATCATCATCATTACAGCCTTTCACAAGTCCACTGCTGAACATAGGCCTCCCCCAAGTAATGCCACAAAGCACGGTCCTGATATGCAGGATATAATCAATCATATTACAAAGGACAATTTTGAAAATGATCAGTTAAAAGAAATTATAAAAACAAGCATGTTATATACTTTAGTTGATTTTGATTTTATGAAATGTAATGTGCATAAAAATTAATTAGTTGATTATTTGATTAATATTGTGATGCGTTGTCTGATTTTTAATAGTTTTAAAAATGTTAATAGAATATTAGCTGGGAGAAAAAAAGTAGACGACGATGAGAACTATTTCCAAACTGAGAAAATTACAACTACCAAAATGAGTTAATAATGTTTAATTACTGTTACAAATTTTATATATTCGTGCGTTCTAAACTAATTTATCAATGATATGTAATAATGAATATGCTTAAATTCAATTACCGAATTATAAAAATAAGATTAATGAATCTTATTTTTTTATACAGATGTATTTTTATAATTAGCAGATACGTCGTTATTAAATTGGTTGATACACTCTATGAGTCTATAGAATGCATTATTACAATATTTATGGAATAATTTATTTTTAAACACAAAGCCTAGGTATTTCGAAAGATTGGTGATACCATAGAATACTCTAATACACAATAGAATGGCTGTCAACTTTATTTTGTACGAGGAAGGGCGTCGCCAAACCCGATTGGCTGTGTTGACAGACTGAATAAATTTACACATTTTAGACTTTTGATTAATGTTCGAGATCGTTATTAAAAAAAAATCGTTTAAATTTTAATACGTATTTATTTGTAAATAGGGTGCAATTTGGCATTTTCTAAATAATTTGCATGCGAAATTTGGAAACGATTGTAACGTCAAAACACATCTCGTGTTGACATTTATACATGTGAATCGACGTGACATTTTAGTGGCTACGCGAGCTCCGCCCACTCTCCCGTTCTACTATGTATGTATTATAGTATTCTATGGGTGAGTATTTGCCACACTATCAGGTGGGTTGGCAATGACAGCGTTTTCTTTTCTGAAGAGACTGCTACGCATTTCATGTTTTAGTTTATCTCTGTCGCTTCTTACGACACCCACGGGATGACATTGAGTAATGAATTTTCTTACGCCGTCATTACACTACAGGGTAGCACATAATTTTTTGTATTACATATTTTATTTAAAAAAAGTGTTAGAAATAATGCAAAAAAGCATAATTTATTTTGAGCGTTAAATTATTTGATATAAGTTATCATATAATGTTAGGTTAAGACGTCTTCATTGCTAACATACTGCTTTAATATTTGTTTTCAAATATTCATTATTATATAAATATTATTGCTTGAGTATTTGTTTTTGTCAATATTCGATTCGATTTTAATGGAGCTGTATGCAGAATTGCTTACTTGATTAGCAACTGGTTTAAAATTCATTACAAAAATTAGAAATCGCCGCAATTCCAAAGGACCTCAATTTTATTATCGTTTCCATTTAAACTTAAAAGATTAACAAACACAAATATTCAAGATTGGATTCGATTTTAATTTGAGATGGACCGAATATGGATTTCACCGAATACGAATATTCGGACGAAAGTTCGCTAAAACTCACCGTACCGAATATTCGGCCGAACATTATTCAACGGGATCACCTCGGTACCTAACCAATTTATGTCGAAACTTGTTACCATAAAATGCGCGAGATTATATAGAAAAACTGACGACCAAAGTAAAGTGAAATGTACTAATGTAATGTAATGTTTCTTTGTTTGATTCCAACCAATCTAAAGTACCTCGTAAACATAACATTTCAAGTAGATTAAACCCATAAATAAAATATACTTTCAACAGTAAAATTATGAAAGACATGACATTACTCAATTTGTACAATTCAATACAGTGGACATTTTGAGTAACACTTAAAGAAATATTCGGTGATTTTATATTCGGTAAAGCTGCCGAATACCGAATATGAAACGAATATTCGGCCCATCTCTAAATTTAATGGAGCAATAATGCAGAATTGCTTACGTAATTAGTAATTGGTTTCAAATTTATTTCAATTCCAAACGATCTCAATTTTATTCTTAACGAATTTTAAATACATATTATAATTGAAGAAGTTGAGTGCAGATTTACATTTTATATATATATATATATATATATATATATATATATATATATATATATATATATATATATATATGTATATATTTTTAATTTTTAAAATTTTGTTCTTATCTTTGTTTCAGGCTGTTCATTAATTTCTATATTTAAGTTGAATAAATGTACTGATATTTATTATTGTAATAACTATTATTCTATTTGTGTGCTGTTTTTAATAAATCCTGTAAATATAAAGTTAGTTTTTATTTATTCTGATTTTAATTATTAATATCTGTGATGAGAACAAGTATATATACGTAGGCGCTATAAGTGTATATATATATATATATATATATATATATATATATATATATATATATATATATATATATATATATATATATATATATATATATATATATATATATATGCGGCTCATGTTACGCATGATGGCGCTAGTTATGCATTGCCATTTTATAGGTCGAAGATTGATCTCTATTTCAGTTTATACAAAGGTAATCTGTGTCTAGTATATATTCAGTAATCTATGGAGTGAATGATTAAAGTGCGATGTAAGCACCGCAGTTGAATGGAACAGAGTAGCTGAATGCAGTGTCGCCTCTAGTACGTTGTACATAATAGCTCAATGGTGTTCCCTTTTGTTTCTGGTTGTTACATTAAAATGAGTGTGGCACTTCAACAAGAGATGGCGCCAAATGTCATTTAAATCACGATGGCGTTTTATAGTTTTCATATAACGATATTCATACTCAAGCGCAGACAGTTTATCTCAGGATCGAGAGAGTACACGTAGCATATTAAAACAGTTTATATTTTTGAAGCTCGCGGTTTTTAATGCCGTGAGCCCGTGAGTCTGATAAACGGACAAAGCTAGCGGTAAGCGAAAGCGATGAATATGTAGACATGTGTGTCAATCATTCATTTCTAGCGTATTAGCTAGGTTTGGGTCAAATCGCGAAGTTTAAAAATTGTATCACATGGTTATATAAGATTTCGAATTACAATATCTGATTCTGATAACTTAACTAGGCCTGTCGTATCGTGTTTTCTGTAGAGGTGGGTAATATCACTTTTAGCCTATACCAAATCGTACGAAACGATATCTCAGTCCCCCCCGTGATCATGGGTGCTGTAAAGCTCTCGAAACGTCGTCGGGTATTTATAGTTAAATATACGCGATAAAATCCGTAAAAACTAGTATTATTTCAATTTGATATTGTATTTATATATTTTAATATCTATATATTTGTTGATGTTTTCGTCATATTAAATTAAATCGTGTTGTGTTTACGCCATCTAGTGTATTTTGTGCGTACCACCTAGAGAGTTAATCAATTTTTGTATGATAAAATCATTTTACGTATAAAATGAAGTAGATGGTGCTATTACAAAGTATTATTTTACTAATTTACTCCAAAGAATACATTTTTAATTTATTACACTTAACTTCTCAAAATAGTCCCATATTATACATAATAGGTTTAATTGGTTCTACATAATGTCAAACACTGAACTTGAATTAATTTGTTTAAAAATGTACAGTATCTATCTAATATCTACGCAACTGTATAATATTTTATGTTACGCTACTTTTTATACACAAAAATAGTTCAAACTTAAAAAAAAACTATCATAAAACAAAAAAATTATCAAATTAAAATTTCGACACCGAATTACAAACGAAAGTGAGCAGAGAAATTACATAAAATATGTCATCTGCATTCAAATTACGCGACGCAATTCACGATGCATGTGAACGAAACTGAAAATTTTAAAAATAGAACACAAGAGCTTTTTTTGTTGAAACCCAAAGCACAAGAACAAACAGGTACTTCAATGTTTCAATGTCGGTTTCAACTTAAATTTTCAGGTCGTGTTACAAATATTTAAAATTAATTGGATCAAAAATAACATTCTATTAAATACACCATAAGATCTAAAGTCGTTTATTTCGAAAACATTGCAATACAACAAAATTTTAATAAAATACCACTTAGACTGGATATTAAAAATGATGTGTTCTGTAATAAATCGTAATATGTTACTACTAATAAGTATCACATTTTAGTTGTGAAGTAGTCGTAATATCAGTTTCACCTATATATTCTATCGCGCTCACGGTTTGTTCGGTATTCAAATCAATGTATATATGTATTTAGATATTTTACGTTTTCGTTTCAAGTAGATATGAAATATTCCGCGATTCAGACACAGCTAGGTGTATTGCCGCGGCAGCGATATCGTAATATCTAATATATAGTTGGTTTGTCGTCCGATATATAGATGTTGAATATTGTACTGATATATACAACACGTAACATAATTAACGCACTTTGAGAAAGTAGTTTATTCAGAATCGTTTACTGAATCGATTCCAATCATTTTTAATATAGGTAATTTTTTATCCCAAAAATAATTAAAACTACGTAAATTACAGTCACACTAAATCTGTACAGTCAAAACAAACTGAAATGGACCGTAACTTAAGGCAATAAGACTTTTAAGAGTGCAGTTTTATTTGTATTATTACTAATTCTGTCATTCATCAATAAAAATAAAGAAAAATTAACTTTATTTCAAGCACGTTAAAGTCTTTGCATACGTGGATTTGTACTGTGACCACAACATTCTTCTGGAATTAGTATAACTAATTTGATAAATAATCAGTGCATAAAAATATTTAACTGAAAATTCAGTGTATGTATTATGATTATAACATAATATACTAATTGGGGGGTTAATATGACAAAATTAACTTTTTATAAATTAATTATTAAAAAGCGCTAGCACTTCTTATTAATTTGTGATTGCCGTATTTATGTCATCTAGCGCTATCATTACGTACCACCTTGAGATTGAGAGCTAATCAATTTTCGTTCGATAAAATTTACCTATAGAATGGAGTAGATAGCGGTTTACAAAGCAATTTTCAAAAAAAGTATTTTTTTAAAACATCAATACAAACATGTATTCTTTTGGTTTATTTCATTAAAATTTAGGTTTCATATGTCTGAAAATAAGGATTGTAACAATTATTTGCTGTATTTAAATTTAAATTTATATTCAATGTTTAATGGGTACTGAACTTGTGGTTGAAAATTATCATAAAAGTAAATCGTTTGCCGTTAAATCTTTTGAAGCGTTGAAAACGCTTTTGACTGAATTCTTTACCTAGTGGCTCAGACGAAATAAAAAGTATTTTGTCTGAGCCTAGTGGTTGATGTTAATTTTATGTACTTTGTTGTTACGATATAGGCTCAAGTATTGTTTTAAAGTAATTTAAACGAAGCGCCTCAGTCTCTAGTGTATATCGCGCCTTTAGAATTATAGAGACCGATCTAAAAAAAACAATTTTTTGGAAATAGTTTCGTATGTTTAAACATTTTGTGGAAAAAGGAGATTATTTGGTTGTACTTTCATAAAATTCGTATTATTTTAATTTTATATCCTACTTAACTTATTTATCTACACGTTGTGAAATAAAAAAGTAAATAAAATCAACTTTTGTTATTTTTTTTCAATTTATACAAAAACTATAGTTTGTTTAAAATACCTTTTATTATTTAGGTCTCTCTGATTCTGAATCTTCAATCAAAATATCGTATCATTCCAAAATTTGTCACTGTATTAATGCATTTTTAGACAGGTTTATGGCTTATGTTCAGTACACACAAAAAAAACATCTTAAGGTAATAAAGTTTTATTAGAAAAGTAAACGGACAAAAAACTTTACTACTTACTAATTGTACAACTCAGTATGTCGCAAAGTTAACTAAAGCTAAAAGATAATTTAAAAAAATGACATTCAATGAAATGCTACTCAGTCTTCTTTGAAACTATTGCTTACAATAAAATCACATTATATAAAACTATTCAAATTAAAACATGTCTTAACAGTAACCATAAACTTTGAAAAACGTAATATTTAATTAAAGTATAGAATTATAAAAATCTGCATAATAACTAGGTATTAAGTTTTTATTAACGAGATCACGTAAGTCTTTTTTCTTATGTTCACTTAGCTCTAGTCTTTGTGAAAATGCTTTGGTTAGCGTTATTTCTTCTGGTCTGGCCATTTTATTTCGTTTATTTCTCATATTGACCATGGTGAACTCACTTTGGGTGTACGAGGTTTTATAGTAAAATGCGAACTGTTCCCCCTTACAAAATTCCAAAACCTTGACATTGGTCCATATGATATTACTTTTATGTTCATCTTCATTATAATTACATCCCCACTTTTCTTGTAGAACTTTCAAATCGATAAAAAATTCGTATGTCAGCTCTATCACATTAAAAGGTTTACCATTCTTACGCGAGTTCTTAATTAGGGTAACATATTGGTAGGGTGCGTACTCGTATATTGGCCCAGACGTTTTATTTCTCTTAATCTCCTTTTCAATAAGGCTGTGTACATTATCTCCTTCATTCTTGGTATGACCTTTAATTAGATATTTATGAGTAATTCTGTGAATATTTTCAAAAATAGTTACAGCGTAAGAATATAACGTGGTAATGTATTTATTTTTATTTTGTCCACAACAATTATCGGAATAAAATGTGACATGGAGAGCTTTGTTTTGGTTCTGCTCATATAAACGGTGTAAATAATCTGAAATACATGATCCAATCTCGTTAACTCCTCTTTTTCCGTGAACTTCGTCCCAGAAATAGCTATATACGTTACCGTATGCCCCTATTTCATTATCATTCTCTTCTTTTTTTTTACGCTTTTGAAATGTTGCTGTATTCTTTAACATTTCTACTATTTTAAAATTAAGGCAATTAAGTTTGGATTTATAAAAAAAGATGATGTTTCTCCAGTGGGACACTGCATAACAGCCTGCAAATCGTAGACCGCGCAAATGTTGGTTTCATTAATATTTTGACGATCTAGACGTTTTTCCTCTCGACACAGAACCTTTTCTTTCAGATGATCATCATATTTTTCCTTAATTTCTATCTTGCGATCTGGAATTGCAAAGCTCATAATCCAAGCATAAGTCGCACCTATCTTTTTTTGGTTGAAAAAAAAAACCTATATTAAACTCTTTAGTAAAAATATCATAGTACAACCAATAGTCACATGTAGGTTTTTCTTCTTCTTTCTGAGATTTATCAAAATCTCTCCAAAGATCCATTATCGTCTTCTCACCACTAATATACTCCCTGGAAGTTGAAGCTCTCAAATAATGAGACTCTATTCTTGGTATCGAATTTATATGTCCTTTTATACTTTCAATAATTAGTGGATCTGTGGATTTTCTTCCAAAGTGCTTACCTCTATTGTCTTTACTTACGAAACCTTGCGGGTCAGTTTTCTTTTTAACTGTTCTGATTTGAAGGTCACATATCCCTAGCGTGTTAATAAAGAACGTCTTACAAACACGAATATTGATATCATTTATTTTAAAATAGAATGCATTATTTGGTAATCTTGGTTTAGCTGCATTAGTATACCTACTTATATCTAGATTTAACTTCCATCATACAAGATCTTATGTAAGATCTCTGTAGTTCGATGTTGCCAAGAGACCAATATGTTTCAAATAGCGTATTTATATCGGTCCCATTTACATTCTCGGAACATTTGAGTCTACATGTACATGTATCTTTAACTAAACGGGCAGGTACTTCCTTTTTAGTAGTCATTGAAACATAAGCTTTCCCAGAATTTCTTAAAATTTTTGCTACATTTTGCTTCCATTTTAATGAATTTCGAGTACGCTTCCTAGATTTTCTGGGAGCTTCTGCGACAGAATTAACAGAACAAGTGTTATTAGATGCTATGATATTGAAAGTAGTGTTGGAAGAATGTGAAGAACTGGAGCTAGAGCTTGATAACCAAGTAGTCTTTTTAAGATTGGACCTAGACCTATCTACAGTATAGGTTGGGTCGGAGTCACTTAAATCTACATCACTTTCATCTGAATTGATAGGTGACTAGTGGTAACTTTTTTTCGCTGCAGATGTACTTCTGCTTGCAACTTGACCCGTTAACTTAGATGTTGATGGCACATCTATGATGAAATTGTCATTTGTTTTACTGTTACCAGAACTGCTGCTGGAACTGGAAGAGGATGTTGATGATGATCTGCTTGAATAAGAAGAAGACCTACTAGTTCTAGAGGCTGAATCACGTAATTTCTTAGACTGTTGCATTTCTATTTCTACTGGCAGAAGCGCTGGCGTAAGACTTATATAGACTCTTTAGTAAATTTATCGATTTGGGGTTTGTACCTGAAATATAATTTAGTTTTCAATTCGTTATGAAAGAAAATACTATTTTTAATATATATTTTATGTTAATAAAAAGCTTATAACCCACCTCATTGGTGTTCGAATTGTACAAAGTCTTTGGATCATAATATTTAATGGATACGTCATTAGAGTTTTCTATTATTGATGGACTAATTGTTAATGATTTATTTTCTTTTTCAGGCGTATTCTGAAAGTAAATATTGTAAGTTTACAAAAATAAATAATAATAATAATATAATAATATTTGTAACCAACGCACAAAATATATCTGGATAAATGTAAATTAAGGTAGCTAGTTTAAATTGTTATAATAATCAAAATAACTAAATCTTAATATATTGAAAATGTATGATTACATACCTCAATATGAATCTCTCTGTTAATCGAGTAATCTGTTAATCTAGCAAAAAAGCGGTACGACCGTACTATACTTTTCTCGAAGCAATTCGGGCCAATTTCAACCCCCTATAACTTGGTAGTGGATAAAACTATAAGCCTGAATTTTAGGTTACTAAAGTTAAGGCTAATGCGACGATCACGTCGCATTTACAAATAATGAATGAACTAGAATATTATGAGACAGACAGAGTGTTCGACGACGAAATTGACAGGTTGGTATGTTTTTCGACATGATATTACATCACGCTTTCCCTTGCAGGGTAGACAAAGAGGATTGAGCGCCAAGAATCGCAATCCTAGCACACCATTTCCTTCTTCTTTTTTAACATACACATACTTTTACACTTATAATTAACCGAAATATTGTTTGTTCGCAGGTTGATTATTAACTTAGGTGAAGATGATTAGGAAATAGATATGGATTGTGATGATAATTAGTTTTCGGTATAAATATGAGTGTGAATAAAAAAATATTAAATTACTTTCTTATTTAGAATAAATACTCCTATAATTTTACAGGACAAGTCGCGCTGGAGCAACCTATCCAAGTGGATAGACTCCAAAAAAATATTCTGCCCCAAAGTCCACAATGGACCACAAGGCATCCGCATCCACGTCGCAACGACAGACGATTTCCGCGCTTTAACTGCGCATTTAAAAGCTCAACAATTGAGCTTCCATACATATACTCTCGCGGAGGACCGTAACCTCCGTGTTGTAGTTCGCGGACTCCCTAAGGAGCTCGATACAGATTTCATCTTAAGCGATCTTAAATCGCAAAACCTTCCTGTTAGAGAAGTGCACAGGATGCACCACCCAACAGACAAAAAACGATACCTAGATCTCTGTCTTGTCATACTGGACCTGTCTCCAGAGGGCAAACAAATATATAACATCACGAGAATATGCAATCTCACAGGAATTGCAGTAGAGTCCCCGCGTAATAGGGGCATCGTTGGCCAATGCCACCGATGCCAATTATACGGCCACTCGGCCAAGAATTGCTTCGCCAGGCCTAGGTGCGTCAAGTGCCTAGGCGATCATGGCACTACTGAGTGCCCCCGAACGCCCGAGACGGAGGGCCCTCCAAGCTGTGTTCTGTGCGGCGAAGAGGGACACCCAGCGAGCTATCGCGGGTGTTCCAAAGCGCCGCGTAGGAAGCAGAATGGAGGAGCAATCCGGCGCGGGCGTGCGGGCAACCCCAGTAGGTCGCGCCCACGGCATTCTGCCCCTTCAGTTGCACCAATCTCGGTGCCGCAACCCGCGCCCGCTCAGGCTACAGCCAAGCCCGCCCCCGTTAAAGGGACTTCCGGACAAGGCCCAAGCCTTCCGGTGCCTTTAGCACCTAAGCCCAATGCATGGGTTAAGCCCCCGGCAATAGTCAGCGCGGCCGCCTCACGGCCAGTGCCTCCTCGCCAGGCCCAGAAACCCAAACCCGCCCCTCAGGCACCGTCAAACATCAACACTGACCTTTCATTAGTGTTCAACTTCGCTAGCAGCTTCAACGTGGACGAAGTCACAACTCTAGCCCGCAAACTTCGCGAAGCTAAATCGACTCAGGATAGGCTCAATGCTACCATTGAGCATCTTAGTCTTATCCAAGCGATAGGTTCGTTCCAGTGCGCCTAAGCGACTCCTTTCTTTTAACTAAAATGGAAGCTAGACCCGTAGGTAGAACTAAGCCTAGGTCTCTGACTGTCGCGTACTTTAACGCAAACGGTGTCAGAGATCAAAAGGAAGAGATCATGTATTTTTTACGCGACCATGATATCGACATCATGCTAGTGCAAGAGACCTTCTTGAAACCTAGTTTGAGCGATCCCAAAATAGCCAATTATACCCTAGTAAGAAATGATAGGTTGACCGGACCTAAAGGCGGCACCTTGATCTAATACAAAAGGTCCCTGCAATGTGTACCGATAGATACTCCGCCGCTTACTAACTTAGAAGCGTCGGTCTGTAGGATAGCACTTACTGGCCATCCGCCATTAATAATAGCATCAGCATACTTACCTCCTTTAAAAAGTATATTAGATTCCGACATATCGGCTCTATTAAACCTAGGCCCTAGCGTATTAATCGCAGGAGACCTAAATAGTAAGCACGTTAGCTGGAACTCTAACGTTAACAACCCTAACGGAAAAATACTAAGAGACCTCACGGAGAGACTTAACTTCGATGTTATCGCTCCCGAGAGTCCAACTCGCTATCCTTTTTCAAACAACCAACATCCGGACGTCCTCGATATAGCTTTACTAAAAGACATCCGACTTAGTATTAATTCGATAGAGACTATTATAGAGCTAGTTTCAGACCACAGGCCGGTCGTTTTACAACTGGGCCAGCCGGCAGGTGAGGTCCCTCAGACCAAAACTATTGTCGACTGGCGTAAACTTGAGGTCAAACTTAAGTCTACGAACTCCCAGCATTTGAACACTATACCTGACAAGATAGACTCGCTGGAGGAGGCCGATAGGGCGATTAGCGCCCTCTCGACTCACCTCACATCAGCGGTCGAAGATTGCACCCGTAAGGTTCGTGTATCGAGCGATCAATACACGAAACTGCCGGCAGATGTTCGACGACTGATTAGAGCGAAGAATTCCGCGCTTAAAACTTACGACCGCTATCGCACGGAAACCAATAAACTTAGGGTACGTTCTCTACAAAGCGAGATTAAACAACGAGTAGCCGAGTTTAGAAACGATAACTGGGATAACCTCTTGGAAGGTATCGAACCATCCCAAGACGCCTTCTGGAGACTAACAAGAGCTCTTAAAGCCGACAAATCCGCACCGATGCCGCCTCTCGTGAGGCTGGACCACCCCGATCTCGCCCTTGACGATCTCGAAAAAGCCGAATGCCTAGCAGACAGTCTAGAGTACCAGTGCACGCCGTCCACCGCACCAATAGATCCCGCTCACCTAGTAGAGGTAGAATCGGAAGTTGAACGTAGGTCTGCGCTGCCACCAGCGGGTGAACCTCTCGATCCTGTGACAGTAGATGAAGTCACCGAAACTATTAAAAGTCTTAAAAATAGATCAGCCCCTGGGCCAGACGGCATCAGTAACAAGGTTATCAAATCCCTTTCGGCGCCACTTATTTGCCTCCTTGTAGGAATATTTAACACCTTTCTCACGAACTGCTCTTTCCCGGACATCTGGAAAGAAGCAGACGTAATAGGGATCCCAAAACCGGGTAAACCGCGTAATCGTCCCTCTAGTTACAGACCCATTAGCCTGCTCAACACATTGGGCAAACTATACGAGCGCATTATTCACAAGCGTCTCCGTCATTACACCGAAGCTAACGGACTCCTCCCAGACGAACAGTTCGGCTTTAGAGCCAATCACTCATGCACTTTCTGTTTCACACATTCTGTCTGGCTTCAGTCAAAACCCGCTAAGAAAAAAGTCTCGAAACACGGGAGCCCTCTTCTTCGATGTCGCGAAAGCGTTTGACAAGGTCTGGCACGACGGCTTGATTTACAAGCTGTACAAACTGAACGTGCCCGATAGGCTCGTGCACATCATACGAGCTTTCCTTTCGAACCGCACTTTTCGATATCGAGTAGAGGGAACTCGTTCTACGAAACGTTTCCTTAAGGCCGGGGTTCCACAGGGCTCCGTACTATCCCCACTCCTTTTCACACTTTTCACGAGTGATATCCCAAATGACCCCGTGGTGAACACCGCACTTTTTGCCGACGATACGGCACTCTTTGTGTCAGACCCCAACAAAAATAGACTCGCCATAAAGCTCCAAAAAGCGACCAATCGCCTTGGTGAATGGTTTCGCCTATGGAGAATTGATGTGAATCCCGAAAAAAGTGTAGCAGTATACTTTCAACGGAATTCTACAGGAGGTACTAAACCCAAAACAATCTCTCTATACGACCGCCCAATCCCTTGGGAAAAATCGGCCAAATACCTAGGCGTCACTTTCGACTCCTGCATGAGTTTCAAGACGCACATAAGTGTAGTACGCAACAAAGCCAAGTCAATAATTGGCCGTCTACACCCACTCGTTAGCAGTAAGAGCAAACTGTCGCTAAGACACAAACTCCGGCTGTACAAAACCTGCATTAGACCGGTTATGTCCTATGCAAGTGTAGCTTTCGCCCATACATATAAGACCCATATTCTAAAACTCCAAAGAGTACAAAATTTTTTCATCCGGAGAGCCACCGGCGCACGGTGGTACCAACGGAACTCTGATTTACACAACAATTGTGAACTACCATCTATCTCCGAATATTTTAAGGAGATGTCCCAACGCTACTTCGACAAGGTAGAAACCCACCCTAACCCGCTAGTGACAAACGCAGCTAACTACGTTCCGATAGCAAACGTCGCGCCCTACCTCCGTAGACCGCGAAATGTTTTAATAGAACCACCAATATCGCTCGATCCAGCCGACCCAAGCGTCGCAGGCACATCACACAACGACACTACACCCACACTAAATGGTACAAACACAAATAGGACAACGAATGGGACGCGTCGCACCCGCAGACGGGCACGACGCGTTCCAGCACACACCGCGTACTCACCGTACACCCGCGTTCCTGGACGGTTCTCACCGCCCAGACCATCGACCGACACGAGCTGAGCACTCAGAGACGGGGGTCCGCACACCCCCCCTCGGACTGCAGTTAGATAGCTCAAAGAAAAACGCCTAAAAGGCGATATGATGATTGGTAACAATACTAAATCATAAACCATCTCATCATCATCCTCACCTCATTGCCTTTCCCTTTTTAATTAGGCCTACAAGGCCGCGAGCCCTGAGACAAGATGAAGCTGTAAGAGACGCATAGTCTAACAGCACCAACATCAAGATAATAGACCAATTCTGCATTCGATCGGCGGTAATTCGAGTGGCGGCAACTCAAGCAACAGCAAGCAACCCGAATAGAAGAACCAACAAGAATCCCTATTAGTGTTAACTACTGCAATTGTAAATAGTGTAAATATAGTGTGTCATTTTGTCAAGCATTTAATTTCTACTCAACCCCTTCATAGTCAGACAGATGTCACAGTATTAAAAGTAAATAATAGCTCCTAGCGTATTAAACACAACACAATAAATTAAATACAGTCCACTCGCTTTTATCCACCACATTTCTTTGGTCCATCGTCTCCGGATTGAAGACAGAAGATCAAGATCATCAAAGAAGAAAGAAGATTATCTCAAATCTTCCCTGTTTCTGAATCGCCGTCAAACATTATCGTCGTTAGTCGTTTTAACGACTAACTTTCTCGTTTCTACCGCGTTTACGCGGCTGGCCGAATACCACCTAACGGAGCCAAACGGTATTCGACTGGTAACGCTCCTTGTGGCGGGAACGGCAACCCATACGTGCGTCTTTTTGAAGACGATCGGAAGCCGCAACGTGGGACCATGCGTAAGACGCGAAGCCAGAAAGCCAGGAACGACGACGAAACGCCGGTAGGAGTACGCGTGTTCGAGGAAGCCCCCGCGTCTCCACTCGATTATCTGTCGACATCGGGCCTTTCGTCGCACCCGCGCCGACGCCAGCAACTATGCCCGCGCCCGCGCCCGCATCCTTCGCCGCGACGTCGCACCCCGTTATGTCCGTGTCGAACAGTGATAGATTAGAAAGTAGTACAACCGCGCCGCGTACCGATACACTCGCCGCGATTATAGAAGATGTTCCGGCAACAGAATGTAGTTTGACGATGCAACCCGCCGCGCCCGTAGCAATCGACGCTGTAAATAGGCCCGCGCGCCCCGTCAGTTCGTTCAGCCCGGTCGACAGCTAGCGCGATAGCCAGAATTAGGCAATTAGAGTATAACGCAGCAGAAGAGTTCGCCGCGATTCGTAAAAAGCAGTTAGAGATTCAGGAAGATTTAATTAAGAAGAAATACGCTAGGGATATTGCACAGTTGCAGGAAGAAACCGATAGGGAAAGTTTCGATAATGACAATAGGAGCCGTGTGGATCAGTGGTTAGATAACATAGAGCTTGTGCGAGGGGAGCCGCCCCTCCAACAGTCTCAGCCCGCGCCCCGCGTCGACGTAGTGTTAGCCCCACCGGAAAAGGGGACCCATTATGACGCTGCACTACCCGTATATAGTAAGGACGCCCAGGGGCGGACGGTTGCGAACAACGATCAGCCGCGTCATGGTAACCACACAGCGCAAAGGGACTTGCTAGATCATAGATTGCATAGATACATCCCCAGATCGTCGTGTATCGCCGGAAAGAAGAAAAAGAATAGGGATAGAGATAGGTCGCACACCCCGCGAGGGAAAGACCGGGGAATTGAACGACTTGCAGAAGCTTTAGAAAACATGGTGAGATGTAGGCCCGCCGCCGTGAAGCAAACACAGGCCCTGCCTATTTTTAACGGTGCGCCCACGGAATGGTTAGCATTCAAAGCCGCGATGAAAGAATCCACTCGGTTGTACGGATTCACTAATACGGAAAATATGGCAAGGTTAAGGAATTGTTTACGTGGTGAAGCTAGGGAAGCCGTCTCCGCGTTATTGTTTACCGCGAGGGACCCAGGCGACATAATGCGTACATTAGATCAATGTTTTGGCCGACCGGAAGTAATTATCGATAGAGCGTTAGAGGATTTGCGACACTTTCCGCGCCCGGGTCAGACAGCTCAGGAATTAAATGCGTTCGCGATAAAATTACAGAACGTAGTCTGTATAATGAAAAACATAGACGGTGAAGGATATTTACAATATCCTATGTTAATGCGGGAGGTCACGAGTAAGTTAAGCCCTCATCTACGGTCACGATGGTGCGACTATGCGGAGCATTACGGCAGTGCTGAAGAACCGGACATCGTCACTCTGTCTAGGTTTATGATGAGAGAAGCCGACCGAGCGTTAAGTCATGCTTATACGTCCGTCACGCCGGTTAAGGAAATGCCCGCGAGAAGAGAGACGCCGCCGTCGAGAAAAATTATAGTAACACGCCGCGCAGAGGGTAGGCCCCGCGATGTGAAGACGTTCACCGCACGCGCAAACAGTGAAAGTGAAAGTAATAAAAAGTGTCTGTGTTGTGGTGGTGAACATGTGATAGTGAAGTGTATAAAGTTAGCGCAGATGGACAGTGATAGCCGGTGGAAATGGGTGAAGGAAGAGGGAGTGTGTTTCAAGTGTTTAAGCAGTAAACATCGGCGTCTTAAGACGGTTCCCCTAGCGAGAGACCTTGAGCGTTCGGTCCCATACAATCCACGCGCTCTCGCTACAATATATCACGGAAAAATACGCCCGAATATTTGGAATTACTTCAATTAAAAGAGATAAGCGAACTTAAGAAATTAAATAAAACGTGTAGAATATAGATTTTTAAATTATCTATCCATTAGTGTAATTCTCAAATGATTAGAGCATTTCGAGCATTTCCTTTAGCAACAGATGCATGTAATCAATAATTTTAGTCATTTTTAAAAGTAGATTTTAAACGTATTCATAACACATAAAAACAAATTAGAACGTGGAATGTGATGATAGGATATCGAACATTAATAATGTGCTTTTAGATGTAGCTTATTTCTCATAACTAATGAGATAATAGTCTCTGAAAAACGCACTTTTGCCAGGTTTTGGTCAGGGTAGCGCCTTAAGTGCAGGTATAAGACATGCGGCGTCGACGGCTGCACCGCCCCTCATCACGCGTTGCTGCACGTGAAGAAGACCCAAGCCCCGGAAGCATCTGTCGCCTCAGATGAAACAGTGCTCGTCGCGTCTAATACGGCTAACGATAAAACAGTGTTGTTAAAAGTGTGTCCTATAATAGTGCGCGGACCGCGAGGTAAAGAGATCGAAACCTACGCGCTTCTCGACGAAGGATCTACGATTTCGTTAATTGACAGTGAGTTAGCTCGTGAATTAGGTACGGAAGGGCCGACGAGGCCACTGACTATACAAGGCTTATCGGATAGCCAACGAGAGGCTAATAGTCGCGTAGTGAAAATAGGCATACGCGGTAAAACGAGAAACGAGTCGTATGTGATAAACGCTCGTACGATTAACAATTTGAATGTAGGTTCGCAATCCGTCGGTAAGGAATGTCTACGGTTGAAACATTTACGTAGCTTACCAAACGCAGTGTGCTATAATAATGCTAAACCTAAAGTGCTTATAGGTTCGGATAATTGGCATTTAATAGTATCACGGGACTTACGAATAGGACGTCGTAAGCAGCCCATTGCCGCTAGGACGTTATTGTGATGGGTTGTTCAGGGAACCGCACCTCGGGTTATATGTAGGCAAGATAGTGAAACCGTTCTACATATATCTTACGTTAATACACGATACGAAGAAGACGTCAAAACGTATGTCAATCCAGACGAGGAGTTGACCGATCTCCTCAAAAAGCAATATGAGATCGACTCGATAGGTATCTCGCTCAAGAGTAAGCCACGACGGGACGATGAGCGTGCTGTTGACATATTCCAGCGCACCGTCAAGAAAGTCGGCGAACATTACCAAGTCGGATTGCCATGGAGAGACGACGACGTCAAACTGCCACCGAGTTATGATATGGCAGCACGCAGACTCCGAACCATTGAGAAGAAAATAGATCAGTCGCCGGAGTTTAACGAATCTTATACGAAGTAAGTGAACGACCTTCTTCAAAAGGGTTATGCTAAAGAAGCTGACGGATCGGAGCGAGAGGATCCGAAGAGTTGGTTCCTGCCCCACTTCGCTGTACGGAATCCGAACAAGCCGGGAAAGCTGAGGCTAGTTTTCGACGCAGCAGCTCGCGCATATGATGCGATGAAATAAGACAATGGTCTGCAATTTTCTCAGTACTTATCTCTTTCAAAACCAATTATCTGATCAATACTCCTACTGTTGCGGATGGCGAGTGAAAGGGCCCCGCGCGGACGGCACTCCCACCAACTCGGTGCTTACGGCGCACCGAACTCTGAAATAAAAGAAGCGCTTCTGGCGCCAATTCTGCTCGATCGAGGACTTCCGCGCAATCACCCGGCTATTCACAGCCGAGCGCATCTCATACCACACTTACGCTCTCCCTGAAGAGCGCAAAGTCAGGGCCGTCATCCGAGGCGTCCCCTTTGAGTTCTCCAACGAGGAGATCCTTGAGGACCTTAAGTCCCAAGGTTTCCCAGTTGAAGCAGTGCACAAAATGCACAACCGTACGGGCAAGAGATACAACCTTGCCCTAGTAATCATGTCCAACGTGCCGGAGGCTAAAGCCATCTTCCGGCAGGTGCGCACAGTGTGCGGCCTGTCAAGGGTGAGGGTAGAGCCCCCACATAGGCCCGGTTTCCCGGCGCAGTGCCACCGCTGCCAACTTTATGGTCACGCGGCGGCCAACTGCTCCGCCCCACCCAGGTGCGTGAAGTGCCTGGAGCCACATAACACTAAAGAGTGTCCCCGGCCCAAAGACGCCGAATCCCCGCCCGTCTGTGTCCTGTGCAACCAGACAGGACACCCGGCGAACTACAAGGGTTGCCCACGCGCACCTCAACTTCGCCCCAGTAGGAAAGCTCCACCGCCGGTGAATGACCGCTCATTCCCGGCCCTCCAACAACGGCCCCGTCAGGGCCCTTCTCAGCCTATCCAGGGCTTCCCTCGACCCTCTCAGGGTCCCCCCAGGCCCCCTCAGTGTCCCCCTAGGCCCCCTCAGGGTCCCCCTAGGCCCCCTAAGGGCATAATTCGGCCCCCTCCGGTCTTCTCAAAGCCAATGCAGCCTCCAGTCTTTCCCTGGGGGCCCATAAAGGCAGACCCACCGCGGACAACCTCGTACCCCCATGAATCAAAGCCCACAGCTGATGACTATAATACACTGTATTCCGCTATTAGGAATATTGACATTAGGGAAATCACTGTAGTAGCACGCAAACTGCGCGCTGCGAAGTCCCCCTAAGAACGTCTCCTCGCTCTTTCAGAGCATAATAATCTTCTGTTAGCGTTGTAAGTTAAGTTAACTTAATTAACTTAAATTCAATGACAGAGCAGTTTGCTCCACAAAAATCTCACGGTCGTATCAAACCTAAGGGTTTATCGCTTGTATCATTTATTAATATTCGCGGTTTGCGAAATAACCTCCCAAAGCTTAAGCTCTTTCTTCGGAATCGTGAAGCCGATTTCCTCCTCCTACAGGAAACTAATTTCAAAACTAAGGACACCAAAGGCCTTTCTATTAAAAACTTCTCTCTTCGTAACGACAGACCCGACCGCCGTGGCGGCGGAACGGCCATCTATTACAAGAAGACACTTCACTGCTCGCCCATTTCTACTCCGCAGCTTACCAACATGGAAGCCACGGTATGCAGGCTAGCTATGACTGGACATCAGTCCATCCTCATAGCCTCCTGTTACATCCCTTCAGGAACTCATCCCCTCAAAAAAGATTTTGAGGCAATTTTATCCTTAGGCAATTCAGTCATTATGTTTGGAGATTTTAACTCCAAGCATACTGAATGGACATGCCGTACTACGTCCCCTAGTGGCAAGATACTGCTCGATATCACGCAGTCTCTTGATATTACCGTCCATAGTCCCCTCGGTGTTACTCACTTTCCCGACAACACCGATCACGCCCCCGATGTACTAGATTTTGCGTTACTCCAAGGAGTTTCTCTCAACCTCAGAGCAATCGAGACACTAGACGATCTAGGATCCGATCACCGACCGGTCTCCCTCACTCTTGGCCATCAGCCACCTACCCCAACACACACGAAAACCTTCACTAATTGGACGGGATTCAAGGAGTCCCTAGCTAAAGCTCTGCACTCACAGGACTCTACCATCTCCCTACCGTCGCACTTAGACCGTCCCGAAAAAATCGACTCACTCTCCAACCTTATTAAATCCTCCCTTAAGGAGAACGAAAGGGTCGTCCCGGTTGCTAACAATAGTGGGCTTCCCCTACATATTAGCAACCTATTAAAAGCCAAAAAAGCTGCTTTCCGGAGAGCAGCAAAATATCCCAACCCCGAATATAGGCGCGCGGCCAATCGTCTTCAACGAGAACTCCGTTTCCGCCTCTCCGAATTTCGAGACCTCGAAAAGAGTAAACTCATGGAGAATATCTCTCCATCTCATACAGCCTACTATCAGATGGCCAGAGCCCTCCGCATAGACGCTACCACACACACTCCCCCTCTCTCCCGTCCCGACGGCACGGTTGCCTTCGAGGACGAGGAAAAGGCTGAGTGCTTTGCAGATAGCATTGCCGCACAATACTCTCCTAGCTCTCAACCCGTCGACCCCTCACACGTCCAGGCAGTGGAGGATGAGGTCCGCCGCCGGAACTCACCCCTTACGGCCTCCGAACCTATCTCTGTGTCCAATGATGAGATTTCATCCCTCATCAAAGGACTTAAGCCTAAAAAGGCTCCGGGCGCGGATGGCATCTCCAACCAAGCCCTAAAACACTTTCCTGAGCAGGTGTTAACCTTTTTATCTATTATCTTCAACGTCTACTTCAACCTTACTTACTTTCCCACTACGTGGAAAGAGGCAACTGTGATTGGAATTCCCAAGCCAGGCAAGCCTCTCAACCTCCCCTCCAGTCATCGCCCCATTAGCCCCCTCAAGGCAATGGGCAAGCTCTTCGAAAGAGTCATCCAAACACGTATGAGGCGCTATCTGTTTCCCACAGACGGTGACCCTCTTATCATTCCCCATCAATTCGGTTTCCGAGCGCAACACTCATGTCCCCAACAAGTTCACCGTATTGTGGAATATATCCTCAGCGGTTTTTATCCACGTCGTCATAAGACCATCGCGGTCTTTTTCGACATAGCTAAAGCCTTCGATAGAGTCTGGCATACAGGCCTTATCTACAAACTCTACAAAATAGGTCTCCCCGAACGTCTAGTACGTCTCGTGGCCTCTTACTTAAAGTATCGTACCTTTCGTTTTAGACACGAAGGCACGCTATGGCTGGTGTCCCTCAGGGCTCAGTACTTGCTCCTCTGTAGTACATCCTGTTCACCAACGACATTCCTATTCCGTCTAAAGGTGTTCAGCTTTCCCTCTTCGCAGACGACACTGCTATCTACTGCAAAGGTATCTCACTACCCTTCATACGGAACAAGATTCAAAAGTCAGTTGATGACCTAGGAGCTTGGTTCAAAAAATGGCGCATCGATGTGAACCCGGAGAAGAGCTCCGCCGTTTACTTCGATTATAAACGACGCCGTCTCAAAAACACTCCACCAATACGTATGCTAGGAACCCCTGTCCCCTGGCATACGACCGCCAAATATTTAGGTGTCACTCTATATACAGGGCTCACTTTTAGCACGGTTTTATCTGAGTAGGCTCAACAGTATGTTGGGCCGACATAGTAAAATGTCCCTCAGAAACAAGCGTACCCTTTATAAGGTCTGTATACGACCAGTCATGTCCTACGCGGGCCCCGTTTTTGCCCACGCCAACCCTAAAATTATTAATGAACTCCAAATACTCGTAGTTCAAAACCTTTTCTGTCGTCGAGCTGCGAACGCACCTTGGTACGTCCGTAATGCCGACCTTCACCGGGACCTAGAGCTCCCCACAATCCAACAATTTCTCCAAAAACTCTCTGAGAACTTCTTCAAAGCCTCAGAGTCGCATCCAAACCATTTAATTCGTGAGGCAGCTACTTATGCAACCCCACCCTCATCCTCTCGATATCGAGTCCGCAGGCCGAGAAACTCTCTCTCGGACTCGCCTAATAAACTAACAAACGACCTGAACTGCCTCCTGGCGGCTCAGGCCAACTCTAATTAAATAAAATTATTATATTAACTAATATTAAATTGCCTTCCTAGGCATTCCCTCAGCGGCTCGTAGCCGCCTGCGCCCTCTTTTCCCAAAAGAGGGTCGCTCACGATAAGGCACAATAAAGCTTAATCAGCCGGTTGCCTGTCCCCAAAGGCGGTTTTTAGAGGGTATCACTTAGGGTCCCCGGTAGGATGTGAGTCCCTCATAACCACGATAGACCGGCTATCGTGGTATGCGTAATGCATTTTCCGCCTCCCTACGTATAAGGTAGCCCTTTAATTACTTCGGGCGCAAAAAAAAACGCCGATTCTGCATTCGATCGGCGGCAATTCGAGCGGCGGCAACTCAAGCAACAGCAAGCAACCCGAACAGAAGAACCAACAAGAATCCATATTAGTGTTAACTACTGCAATTGTAAATAGTGTACAGTCCACTCGCTTTTATCCACCACACCTACTATAATAAAAACCAGGAGTTGAGGTTTATACGTGGTAGAGCCATGCTACAGTTATATTAGTAGTATAGTTGTAGAACGAATGGGTCGGCTCGACCGGGGAAGGACCACGCTCTCACAGAATACCAGCGTGAAATAGTAGCTTAATGCTGCTGTATTTCGTATGGTGAGTGTAGAGAACCGGAGACCCTTTTTACTGGAAACGAGGCATTCCATCTTAGTCCTCACGGGTGACAACGCATCTGCATTTTGATTCGTAATCGAGGATAGATGTAGATGTCTATGGGTCACAGTAACCACTTACCATTAGGTGGACTGTGTGCTCGTTTGTCACCCTATCCTATATAAAAAAAAGGTAATCTCATCAAACATTAAATTGCATAGCCTTTGTTCAGGTGTCATTTTATACATTTTTTTCTTTAAATTATTTAGAATATTTTCATTCAATCCTGGTTCAATCACCATATTTTGAAGCATTATGTTCGGATGGTAGTACCAAAATTTTGGTGAAAAAGTTATAAGCCCTAGAACTTTGTTTTAATATTGATAATGCAAAAAAATTCTCTTTTAGAGTAAACTTTCTGTCTTTTGGTTTCCGTAGAGATTTCAATAGAAGTTTCATAAAAGTCGATATTGTTTTTGGCAGCTTATCATTTATGTTTATTAAGCTTTCATTTCTGCTTACCATCTCTGCTACACGGTAGGACTTTTTAACGTCTTTGCACTTATTTTGTAATTTCAACAGCCTTGTTTTTAATTGTCGGTAAGTATTAAAATTTTTAATCTTCTCTATATAAGACTTTCTTCTTCCTTCCAGCTGAAAGCAAACAGAATAAAAAAATATATTTTTCTGTTAAAAGATATACAAAAAACTGTCAGTCATTCAATTCTTCAGTCTTTATACTAACTATTGCCAGTGGCTAAGCTCAGACAGTAGTAGATTTTTTTATAGAAAAAAGGAGGTAAACAAGCACACAGTCTACCTGATGGGAAGAAGATGCTGTGGTACATACATATCTACATTTATCTGCAATTTAGAATCAAAACGCAGATGCGTTGTCACCCCTGAGGACTAAGTTGAAATGCCTTGTTTACAGTAAAAAAAGAGTCTCCAATTCTCAGTCACTTTACGAAACACAGCAGCATAAAGCTGCTAATTCACGCTATTATTGTAAGAGCGTGGTCATTGACACTGGTTGAGCTGACAAATTCGTGCTACAACTATTAATATAACTGCAGAGTGACTCTACCATGTTCAGTATTTCTAAATAAAAGCCTTCATCAAATCAAACTACATTTCTTACTTTAAAAAATGATGAGACTCTCAGGCACAAACATACTCCATATTCCATTCAAAAATCCTTCCTAGAGGGAGTTTATGCTAAAAAGGTTATTTGCAGCTTCTACTACACAAATTCCATGTTTCTCACTTCAATAGTTAATAATCTCCTATAAAAAATCAGTTAATCCAGCTATTTCACTTTATTTTTACATAAGTATGGGATAATAGTATTGTTTAACCTAATGGAATCCGATAGATTTTTTATATTCCCTTATTCTTTTCTGTATAATCAAGTCAACGCAAATTTGTATACATCCATTAAAAATGTCAGATAGTAAAAATGTAATTCAAACATGGTTACAAAATTTGTCATACAATGGTAATACGGAAAGTTGCTGATTTTTTAAAAGTTAATTAATGATAATATATTTTATCGAAATAACCCTTATCAGTTAGTATGTTATTCATTTTATATAAGAAACGGAAAATATTTGTTAATGTTTCTATTAAGCGATATAGTAATAGTCCCGATTCCCGATTGCACGCGTAGATAGATACCCGAAGTTTCCAGAGTCGGTTTCGTGATTTCTCCAGATAGTTTTCGACTCTATACGCGAGGTTTAAAAGCCACGCTAACCGCAGCGACCGACAGTTCGGTTTTAATTTGAGTGAAATGTCAATAGTTCTAGTGTAAATTTTAACTCAACTAGCCGGTGTCATATATTTTGATCCACATTCAACGTAGATTTCCCGTCAAGTACCGTGTATAATTGTGTTGTGAAATCGTAAGTAAAACTCTGTTATTAATAAGTGTTTCCCTACCTATTTAATCAATTATTTTTGGTAATTTAAAAAAGGACGGGTAATTTAAGTAGGCACCTACTGTAATTGTTTTAGGTGCTGTGTTAATCCTAGCCAGGATTAGAACGCAACATGGGACCTATTAAAAAACGTAAGGTTAAGGATGAAAATCGGCAGTTTCAAATAATTTGGACCGAGAAATACTTTTTTGTATGGTCGCATAACAAAGCCGTTTTTTTAATTTGCTAGAATTCTGTTGCGATTGCAAAGGAATATAATGTAAAAAGGCACTATGAAACGCAGCATCCTACTTTTACCAAGTTTACAGGCGAATTAAGAAAGGAAAAAATGTTGTCTTTAAAACGGGAGCTTATTGCTCAGCAAGCTATGTTTACAAAACCCATTCAATATTCAGAAACAGCTACAGAAGTTAGTTATGAAATTTTTCGAATGATAGCAACGCGAAGTCGCCCCTTCAATGCTAGGGATTTTGTAAAAAAATGCATAGAAATTGCCGCTAAGATAATGTGTCCAGAAGCAGCAAAAAAGTTTGAGAAAATTCAACTGAATCGTATGACTATCCAAAGACGAATTATCAAATCAAATCAAATCAAATCTTTTTATTTTCAGACAATATAGGTCCGTAGGGGTTAGTAATTAATTCTAATAGTAAGGGGTTAGTAGTACTATATTATAATAATAATTTAATTTAAATAATTAACAAATCCGGACATTGTCCGCACATAGCTCCTTAATATAGGTGCATGTGGATCATCTGCTACCATCCTCAGGATGCTGTTGTCACTTCCCCGTACGCGGCTTATTAATGACGCCACTTTCTTGCGCATGAGTGCCTGAAAACCATCCGTTCTCGCCTGCGCAAACATTTCAGATGCACTACAAAAACGAGGAAGCTTCAACATCATCCTAAAGATATTATTATACTGGACGCGAAGGGTGTTTAACGATCCTTTGGTGTAGCTGATCCACAGACTGCTCGTGTACATGTTTTGACAAAATGCTTTAAAAAGCGTAATCTTGACTTCATCCGTACAACGAGCGAATCTACGTACCAGCATGTTACCACGGACCGCCAAAGCCCTACACTCCCGTTCTATGTCTAAATCGTCTCTAAGGTCGTCGGTAAGTACGTGGCCCAGGTACTTAAATTGGAAAACTCTGTTCAACTCCACTCCACCGAGGCAAATTGGAGGTATAAATTCGGGACACTTACCGGCGGCCTTAAAGACCATAAATTCGGTTTTTCTGGCATTGTAGGCCAGACCGTGCGACTTAGCATAGCTCTCACATACGTTCAACATTTCTCTGATAGCACTCGTAGTGGGGCCCAGCAGCACCATGTCATCCGCGTAACTAATATTGTTTACATTAACACCTCTCACTTTGCATCCGACTCGCATGCTGCTGAGCTCCACTAGGAGGTCATTTACGTACAGGTTGAACAGCTTTGGAGATGACAGCCCACCTTGCCTCACTCCGCACTCCAACCTGTACGACTTGGGCAATTGGTCAGCCCATTTAACGCAATTTACTTGCTTTGTGTACCAATACCGAAAGAGATTTAGCACCTCCACCGGAACACCCCTGTCCTCCATCTTCCTCCAAAGCACATCATACGAAACCAGATCAAATGCTTTGGAGAGATCTAGAAAGCAGGCGTACACCAGCGTCCTCCGGCTTGTATAATATTGGACAGTGTGCTTTAGGCTTAGTATTGCGCTTTCAGTGGATAGTCCGGGCCTAAACCCGAACTGCGCGTCATTCAACTTCAGATACTTTTGCAAGCATGAATCAAGCAGACTGTCCAATACTTTGGCCACTGTGGTAGCAAGAGAAATAGGGCGGTAGAATAGAAGAATTATGTTTTGTCAGGTAATGTTGCGGAACAATTAAATGAAAAAACTAAGATCATTGAATTTTTTTCATTAGCACTCGACGAATCCACTGATATTAGTTCCACAGCTCAACTTCTGATATTCATACGAGATTATTCAAGATTTTGAAGTCTTAGAAGAGTTATTAGGAATGTGTTCATTGAAAGGTCAAACCAGAGGAGTTGATATACTCAACTCAACAACATACTTTTGGATGAGTGTTCAAAAACTAATTTGGACTTATCAAAATTATCGGGAGTTGCGACTGACGGTGCTCCTTCGATGATTAGTGTCAATTCTGGGCTAGTTACCTTGCTGAAAAAGCATCTGAAAGAAAAAAAACATAAACGCTGAAGATCTCATGCAGTTTCACTGCATTGTACACCAAGAAGCCCTCTGTTCTAAAAAATTGAATTCCAAAATGTCATAAAAGTGGTAGTTTCGACTGTAAATTTCATAAAATCACCAGGACTCAATCACAGGCAATTCAAACAATTCCTTGACGACCGGTATACCGGAACTGAAGGCTTGTGCAAGTATACCTAACGTCCATAGTGACCACACACGATTCAGGTATGCCTGTGCAGTCTCAGTTCTGCGCCTGTAACGAACCTAAGAAGTCGTGTTGTGCAATAAGTATTTTGTGAAATATGCCACCGGCACCCACAAATGATGACGTTTTGGCTATTGTTGTTATTTTGACATTTTATTTGCCATATACATGGTAACTTCCTGTATAAATCTATAAACTCTTCTAATTTATCTCTATTACTGCGGCGTGAATCGACAGACATTTTGGCGCGAAAATAAACACACAAACTTGACACTGGAACGATTTCTAAATTTAATAGAAGAAATTGGAATATTTCTGGCGGAAAAGCAAAGGGATGTCCCGGAACTTAAAAATCCTGATTGGTTGTGTGATTTGGCTTTTTTAGTTGATATTACAAATCATTTGAATGTTTTGAACACACGGCTTCAAGGCAAAAATCAACTGATATCCCCGCTCTACGCTCACGTATCATCCTTTCAATGCAAGCTGACACGTTTCAGATCGCAATTGAATTCTGGAAATTACAATCATTTTCCGAATTATAAGAAAATGGTTGAAAAATTCAACAAAACTGCGATTAATTTCAGTTATGTAGAAAGGCTAGATATTTTGATTCAATCTTTTCAAGACAGATTTTCGGAGTTTAAAAAACTAAAACGTCTGTTGGACATATACAGTAATACTTTCACGATTTCAGTTGAAAATGCGCCAGAGTCAATGCAGTTAGAAATTATCGACATTCAAAACGACCAACATTTACGCAACAAATTCAACGAAGGAAACTTGCTGAACTTTTACCGCTGCATTGATAAAAATACGTACAAAAAGTTGTGCATAAACGCTCTGAAATGTGCCAGCTTATTTGGTCTACCTATATATGTGAACAAACCTTTTCAATAATAAATAATAATAAAACAAAAAATCGAAACCGCATTGCAAATGAAAGTTTGGAAGCAGTTTTACGTGTTGCTACAAGTAAATTTGAAAAGTGTAAAAAAGATTGTAAGCACTAGGTATGCAGTGCCACGCTTCAAATTAATAAATTCTTTTTCAATTTTAATACACTATTATCAATTCTTAATTGTCTTTAATTACCTATACTTCTGGCGGCCCGCCATCAGTTCTTAATTTGCCCGAGTGGCCCCTAGTCTTAATAAGTCTGTGCATCACTGGACTAGAGGTTGCACTATTTTCACCTTATGAAAATTTTTATTTATAGTGAGAATTTTAATTAAATACTATGTACATATATATGCATAATATTACTTTTAAAAGATTAAATATAAGTAGTTCTTATGGAAAATAAATATAAATAGTTTTTGTATGTTTTCACAATACAGTATGGAATTTTGGACATGTATTAAGTTGCTCGACAAAACTTATTTTTGTATTTTGAAACTTTTTTGGCTGGGACACTAGTTCAGACCCCAAATTCATTTAGTAATAGGTCACTGTATATAAGCATCAAAAACAGAAAAAGAACCAGACACTGTGGTGGAATTCGCTTCAACAAACACGATATGTTCTAATCTAATTTATTTTATGTTATTATAAGATAATATTTGACAATACAGCCACTTTATATTCAGCAGACATACCTACTAACTAAATAATACATAATACTTGATACAATTTTTACTTACCTCTTTGTTGTTGAGGTTTAGACGTGGTTTAGACTGTGTTCTATTTTGATATTGTTACGCATCTTAGTCGACGGCACTAGCGCCACCTAGTCTCGAACCGAAGAACTAAACTTCTTGAAGTCGAAACACGAACTCTCGGTACCTTGCGCGTGTTTACTTGAATATTCTGGATATTTCGCTGCTAATTTATATAAATAGGCGCTGCAAGATGCGATCGGGGAAGTATTGGAGTTGGCGACACAAGCGAAGCTTCGGAACGAAATAAAGTGAATCAGTGTGATTAATTTTTAGTGTTTTTAACTTTAATTTGTGTAAAGGAAATTAAAGTGTTAATTTAGGTAATTCTATCGGCAATTTTTATTGTCACGAACCTCAAGCTCGTAACAATTGGTGTCAGAAGTGGGATAAAATCATGCCGATTTTACCTAAGGAGGAAACGGAGGGTGTCCGCACCCGAAGTCAACGCCAGCAGGAGACGGACCAAAGAAGATTTGGTGGTGCAACGTCGCAGACTTCGGAGGGACAGCCGCCGGCTGCAGGCCCGTCAGTAGCTCCTACATCTGCAGCACCTGACTTAGGTGCTCTGATGGCGATGCTACAGGAGCAGCTGCAGCGCGGACGAGAGGAACAGGCCCGTCTGTTGAAAGAGCAGCAAGAGGAACAGGCTCGCCGACAGGAGGAACAGGCCCGTTGGTTGAAAGAGCAGCTGCGGGGTGGACAGGAGGAAAAGGCCCGCCGACAGGAAGACCAGGTTCGTCGTTTAGAGGAGTAGCTGCGGGCCGGACAGGAGGAACAGGCCCGTCGGTTGGAAGAGCAGATGCTCCTCATGAAGGACCTTCACGCTACCTTCGGGAAGGAGATAAAGGAGGTGAAGGATAGGGTTGCTCAGCATGACAACCGCCTGTCGGAAGCTGAAACCCAAATCGCGAAAGCTGAAAACCGAATCGAGAAAGCTGAAACCCGAATCGACCAAGTAAACAATTGGGTTGACAACGTAATGGCTGACATGAAGAAATCACTGGACGAACTCAAACTTGGAGATGGAGCTACAGCTCCCGTAGTAGCTACAACACCTTCGCTACGTGGGTTCAAGGTGCCACCGTTCGACGGTACCTCTTCCTGGTCAGCCTACAAAATCCAGTTCGAGGCTGTTATGAAGGCGAACGGCTGGAATAAAAGTCAGGCCATGACTGCTCTCACACTAGGCCTGCGCGACCAGGCCTTAACAGTTCTGGAAGCTCTCGGTGAGGAAGTGACTTATGAGCAACTCCTTGAGGCATTGGAGGCGAGATATGGCGACGCTCACCTGGAACACGTCTTTCGTGCGCAGCTTAAAGATCGCGTGCAGCGCATCAACGAAAACCTGCAGCAGTGGGCTCTAGAGGTGGAGAGGCTGGTGCGAAAAGCATACCGGTCTGTACCTGCGCTCATTGAAGGGAACCTGGTGCAGACATTTATCGACGGCATCCGCGACCTGGAAATCAGAGCTGCAGTGAGGCTCGGGCACCACAAGACGCTTAAGGACGCCTTGGCCCATGCACTGGAGGTGGAAGCCGTGCGGCAGGATCATCGTTCCCATCATGTCAGGGAGGTTGCAGCAGCTACAGTTCGCGACCGCAACAAAGGATACAGCCCTAGGTGCTATGGCTGTGGGGAAAAGGGCCATCATCGATCCAGCTGCCCTAAGCGAACCGCAGAAAGGAAAAGTGAACGATATCAGGAGGGTAGTGCAGCTAACGGCACTGCCTGTCGGCGACAGGATCATCGTTCACCTCACGCTAGGGAGGTTGCAGCAGTTACGGTTCGCGACCACAATAAAGGATACAGCCCTAGGTGCTATGGCTGTAGGGAAAGGGGCCATCTTCGGTCCAGCTGCCCTAGGCACACCCTAGGAAGGGAAGGTGAACGGTCTCAGAAAGGAAGTGCGGCTAACAGCACTGCCCAGCAGCAGCAGGAATACGACTTTACTATCAGACACTGCAGCGGGAAATCTCACGGCAACGCAGATGCATTGTCAAGAAGACCTTATCCTGAAGATTTCAACCATTGTAGTAGGCAAGAGAGTAAGGAAGTGGTATCCGTGAGGATGCTCAGGACAGACCACCTCAGCAACGGGTGGAAGGACAGCCTACGACATGCACAGCAGGAAGATCCGGACATCAAGCCGATTCTGGAAGGGATGAAGGCCCGTGCTACCAAGCCTAAGTGGAGGGACGTCTCAGCGATGAGTTCAACCAATAAAAGCTATTGGGCACAGTGGGACAGCTTGCTGCTTCAGGATGGAGTTCTGTGCCGTAAATGGGAAAATGTTCGGGGAGACAGCTGTCATTTACAAATGGTTGTCCCTAAAGCTAATGTACCGGATATTCTACAGCTGTACCATAATGATTATTCAGGAGGCCATCTGGGAGTTAAACGAACTCTACTGAAGATCCGAGAACGGTTTTACTGGGTCCACTGTCGAAACGATGTCGAGGACTGGTATCGCAAATGTACAAGTTGTGCGGCTGTAAAGGGACCTCAGACTCGTAGTAGCGGTGCATTGAAGTTGTACAATGTTGGTGCACCATGGGAGAGAATAGCCATTGCACGTCAATGCGGGGCCGTTTCCGGAGAGTGAAAGTGGTAACAAGTATTTCATGGTTGTGATGGATTACTTCACTAAGTGGCCAGAAGTCTTCGCCATTCCAAATCAAGAAGCTTCAACAGTTGCAGATAAACTAGTTCATGAAGTCTTCTGTCGTTTTGGAGTACCTTTAGAGATTCACAGCGATCAAGGAAGGAATTTTGAGTCTCAAATATTCCAGGAAACTTCCCGAGTTATGGGTACTCATAAAACAAGAACGACTTCTTATCACCCGCAATCTGATGGAATGGTAGAACGATTTAATCAGACATTGGAGAGGTACCTAGCAAAAGTTGTAGGCAATCGGCAACGAGATTGGGACAAGCACATACAACCGTTTTTGTTGTCATATCGAAGCGCTGTTCACGAAAGTACAGCAGTGACACCAGCTTTCGCAAACTTTGGAAGAGAATTACGGCTGCCTGCAGACCTGATCACTGGGATACCACCTGATGCTCTACGCAGTATAACCGATTATGCAAATGACTTGCGGAACAAAATGAATGACATTTACGAGCACGTCAGACAATCGGGCCAGCAAATGTCTGAAAAGATGAAAACCCGGTACGACCGCAAAATGAACAACAAAGGGTTCGACGAAGGTTCACTAGTGTGGTTGCATAATCCCGTCCGCAGCAAAGGGAAATCTCCTAAGCTTCAAGCTAAATGGGACGGCCCGTACCGGATTGTGAACAGGATCAACGATGTAACCTACCGGATACAGAAAGGCGCAAGAGGGACTCCTAAGATCGTCAATGTGGATCGCCTGGCGCGTTATTATGGGGTCGATAATGCTCGGGACGAGCATGTCTTAGGAGGGGGCAGTGTTACGCGTCTTAGTCGACGGCACTAGCGCCACCTAGTCTCGAACCGAAGAACTAAACTTCTTGAAGTCGAAACACGAACTCTCGGTACCTTGCGCGTGTTTACTAGAATATTCTGGATATTTCGCTGCTAATTTATATAAATAGGCGCTGCAAGATGCGATCGGGGAGGTATTGGAGTTGGCGACACAAGCGAAGCTTCGGAGCGAAATAAAGTGAATCAGTGTGATTGATTTTTAGTGTTTTTAACTTTAATTTGTGTAAAGGAAATTAAAGTGTTAATTTAGGTAATTCTATCGGCAATTTTTATTGTCACGAACCTCAAGCTCGTAACAATATGCATCCTTTGAGGTAGAGGCCTTTGGTAAAGTTTCTGAAAAATATATAGTATATCATCATGCTTGAGTAAAAGATGCCAAAATTATTAATCGACAAATGCTTTAATTAATAAAAAAAAATATTATTTTATTTAACAATTATTATATATAATTTTATTTAAAGTACACTTACAATACACATATTTGACATAATCACGAAAACATACACATTTCTATTGTGGCCGTAGAAGGAAAAGGGGAGATCTCCCGCCGGGCAAGGTGTTCTGCCCGGGGAGCGGCTAACACTCCGAGTGATAGCTCGGAGAAGTTCTATATATACTGTCTATGATTCGGAATGTTAGTAGCGCGATTTAGGCTTCGGTGTGTTTCGGTGTGCTAGTGGCGCGACGACAGCACCGCTACACTATAATCTCTGATATGTATATCAATAACAAGTGTACATAACATTCATTTTTTTACATGGTAGAGTCACACTGCAGCTATGTTATGGTTGTAGTATGAATGAGTTGGCTGGACCGGGGAAGGACCACGCTCTCACAGAAAACCAGCGTAAAATAGGAGCTTAATGCCGCTGTGTTTCGTATGGTGAGTGTAGAGAACCTGAGACCCGTTTTACTGGGATCGAAGCATTCCATCTTAGTCCTCAAGGGTGACAACGCATCAGTAGTTAGGTTGTACCAGTTCTGGCGTACTGACAAGTACGACGTTCGTCGACTCACGATCTTAAAAAAAAAGGGTTTTGGCATGCTCTGATCACGAATCACACACACATTACCCAATTTTGTTAAAATTTTTATTTATAAAATACAAAATCTTATTACTTATTATCTATAAAATAGGAGCGAAACATCTCATCCACTAAAATATCGTTGTACAATGTGTTCCCTGTAAATATACTCGTAAAACTATGCATTGAACATCCCTGAAACGTATATAGCAAATACATTAAGCAATATTCGCCATAAACTGAAGTCCACTCATTCTGAATCCTATTAACATTCCAGTTCCATCTTTTACAATTTCTTTTAAAAAACTCTAGATGATATCGTACAGGTGCCCGTCCGAATGAATCAAAATATTGACCGACGTCATTCGTATCGATATACAAAGCTACCCAATGTGACCCTGGTTTATCATCTGTACCCAAATTGGATATTACCTAGTCAGAGGTCATAAATTCTATTACATGTTTAATATAAAATAATTGAAATAAGTTTATTCATTATGTAACCATTTATATACCAAAATGAACTTAACAAAACATAGATTCTTATGACACTATAGTTTATTAAAAATGACCTCCATGATTTCGAATACAGGCCTTCAATCTGCGCGGCCAGTCGTCTATCGCACCACGAACGAGGTCGAGGATTTCATGCGCCGCCAGCCAGTCTTGTGTGCTCTTCGCTCTATGAGCTGACGCCGAATCTTGTTGGAATACCCAGTGCCTGTTATTGAACATGGTATGAGAAACAGGTTACACAAGGTTCGTCAGGACTGTATTTTGATACACAACTGCATTCGTTTTACACCTTTTTCACAAAAATGTACCTCTGTTAATCCCCAATAAGAAACTCCCAACCATACCATGAGCGAAGATGGAAAATGACCTTGATGGACACGTGGATTACGGTTGCTCGCTTCTTCACTACTGTGTGCGTACACCTTATCATTTTGTTTGTTGTAGCTCTCTTCTACGGTAAAAAAAATTTCATCCGAAAAAAGAATTTCCCGATATTTTTTTCCTTACGTACCGCTTCAACAAAGCGCGGCATCTCTTCAGTCTCAGGTCCATTAGACGAGCATTCAAACGGTGTCCTGTTTTTCTTCGATATGCCCGAAGCCCTAAGTCTTCATTTAACATCCTTTTCACCGTGGTTCTGCTTAACCCCATCTGAAGGACCAACAGTTTCTGCTTACGTTTGGGATTTCTTTGAATTCGCGCCTTCACAGCTTTTATCACTGCTGGAGTCCTAACAGACCGAGGGCGACCACTTCTTGACCTGTCATCTACACTAGTCTTCATTGTATCGTTTGATGGTACTGTAATACGGGACCTCGTAATTTAGGTTTTAAAAAAAAACACTTTTATTTCATAATAAGAAATAGTAATATTAAAAAATATAAAATTAAGAAAATAACAAAAGTTACAATATTTAATTGGCCCGGAGTCGAAACTGGCAGACACGCGAGGATACAGAGAGAGATGTTAGGGATTCAGCGGCCGGGCAGAGACTGACTGCCCACCGGGAGCGGGAAGCAGAGTTGCCTTTAAGTGATGTCATGAGTAATTAGTGGAAATCTATGTAATCAATAATTATCCAAGACTAAGGGTTTTCCCTAGCATTGGGGAATCATAACAGCCCCCCGACTTAGAGTAAACTACACCCTTAAAAGTGGAGTTTATGAATGAAGTGTGAATTAGCAGATTCGAAGAGAGGGTCCCGTGTTAACGTTTGAGGGGTTAATGTCATCTAATTCAGTGTCATTATTTTCAGGAGTTTTATTTGTTCTAGATTTCATTATTTTCTTGTGTATGCCAGTTTCATACATCTTATAAACGATAAAGCAAATAATAAAAATTACAATTACAATTGTGATACCTGAATAATATTTTTGATACAGAACAATATGCGGTTTTTCAATTATACTGTTAAGGCTTTTCAGGATTTCAGGATCATCATAAGCTAAGGAATCTAAGTTAACATTCTTAAGATTAACTACAGGTAAGTTTGATACAATATTATTATACGCTACGATATTACAACAGGAATCATTTAAAATATTAAAATTAGGTACAATGGTTTTCAGTTGAATTTCATGATTTTCGTGTGGTGTTAAACGAGTGTCCTTACAGTAGGCGATACATTCAGGAGGTAAGTACAATATACCGTTTCCACTAAATTCAATTTCAGTAATTTGGGAGTTATTACATTCAATGCTTATTTTAGCTTTTTCAGACATTACAAATAACCATCTATTATAACGTAGTGGCTGCCAGATGCTTACATGACCATGAATGAATTTGGTTTCACAAATCGAAGGGATTGAGGTGAGTACTTTTGTAATAATTTCGGTTTCACAGGAAGGCGTTGCGGAAGAGGAATATAGTATTGGTGTTTGACAAAGGTAATGATCATTTTTGATTACTTTACAATAGTCCAGATTGTCTAACTTACAATACATTGCTCTATCTCTGCTTATACCAATATATTTAGAGGATGGGATGATGGTCGAATACGATTCAGGGTTATTTTTATCATGAGGGACTAGTGACGGTAAGTTCTGATATATGTTTAAGTGTATAGGATTAATGAGAGGGATTTTTACTGCAAATACTATTTTTTCTTTATTGAAGTAACTAGAAATCTCTGATATGTTTAAAATAATGTGCATGTTGTCGAGATTTAAAGGAATTGGAAACTGTTTGGATTCGGGTAAAAATCTGTAGTTTTCGACTAATTCGGTGTACAATTCTTTAGGTGTTAGGATAGTGGGATATAGGATATTATATTTACTAAACATGATAGCGTTAATTATGTCCTCAACTTAAGGACAAGGCTAGGAGGCTATTTTCTATCATGGAAGTTAATTCCAGCATGCGAGACCTAATACCTAGTTCCTTTGAGACGTAAGTCAGGTTTAGAATGTCTTGTGACAATCCATCAATTGCATTTTTCAGATGGTTTTCATTTAGCTTAATTCTGTACAGAGTTTCATTAAAAGATCTAAGCGAAGAAGTAGTGACTAATATATTTTCCTTCATCAGGAGGGCTAGCTTCTTTTGGTCTGTTTCTATCTCTGCGATGGCATTGTCGTATCGGATGGCGTCGTCTTCATCCATTGTGCCGAATAACTTTTTTGATACAGTGCCTACGAATCCTAGAAGTGCAGACCTTTTGGTCTGGCGAGAGGTAAGATGAAAGATGGCTTCGTTATCATGGGCTATATCATTATAACGGGTATTCAGCGGTTCAAAGAGATTAGTGCATTCTAAGCGATCAAAGACTTTGCCATCATTACATACTTGTTTGGATTTATCGAGGACAAGACGCAGATTTAGAATATGTGTATAACTAGGGCTATGTTTCAGATCTAGACGCTAGTTTAACTTCGTCATAGTGATGAGTCACATGACGTCTATTTATGAGCAATGTCAAGGTGTTTCTGCCATTGATTTTTACGACTTTATACGGTCCTTTCCAAATAGGCGAGAGGGCTTTACGCAGACGCACATGATTTTTGAGATAAACGTAATCTCCGACTTTGTACTGAACAGGCCGTGAACGGGTGTCGTAATATTGTTTAGATCTCTCCTTAGATCTTTGTATGCTTTCTAAGGCTTTTTCGCGTGAAAGTTTTAGACGATGGTGTAAAGATTTGAGATATTCCGGATAAGTAAGATCAGCTTGTAATTCGTAGACGGAGTCCGGGATGAAAGGCTTCTGACCGAAAAGGAGCTCGTATGGTGTGAAGTTAGTAGTGGAATGGGTTGAGGTGTTGTATGCTAACATAGCGGTGTATACGTACTTATGCCAATCGGAATGATTTTCATTAACATAGGACTTAAGGTATTCCTTAAGCGTGGAGTGGCTGCGTTCAAGTGCACCTTGAGTTTGGGGATGGTATGGGGAAGACCAGATTTGTTTAATTTTCAGGAAGCTGCAGGTTCTTTTGAATAATTCTGCGGTGAAGTTTGTGCCTTGGTCGGTTAAAATAGACTTTGGGATGCTGAAAACGGAAATAAAGTGCACTAGACATTCACATGTCTCCTCTGCAGTTGCATTAGCGATAGGATAAGCGAGGGAATATTTGGTGAGGTCGTCCTGTAACGTAACAATGAATTTAAGTTTATTAAGACCAGCTTCCGGGAGTGGACCTACAAGATCGAGGCTGACACGTTCAAATGGCTTGGTAGAGGTTGTAGTTATTTGCATAGGTGATTTATTAATTTGTCTTAGGGCTTTGTTACTTTGGCATAGGGAGCAATTCTTTACATAAGTTTCGATATCGGTTCGCATATTTTTCCAGAAATACCTCTTTTTTACTCTATTATGCATTCGCGCGGATCCCAAATGTCCGGCAATTGGAATGTCGTGGTTTTCGCGGAGTATTTTAGGTATCTCGGAGGGTGTAGGGTAAATTATAGTGTTGTGATAAATATGAACTGATATTTGGGTATTGTTAAAGATATAGCAGAACATGTTGTATATTTTCGTCCAGATGTATCTGTCGAAAGGATTTTGGAAATCGGTAATGGCGAAATTTAGGTTGGAATGGGTGGAATTATGTAATATTTCGCATCGAAGATTTAGTAGGCTTTTATAAATGTCTTCATAAGAGCTATTATGAAAATGGTATACTTTGGTGAACAGGAGATATATAGTTTTTCCCTTGTGATCAAATGAGATGAAGGAGTAAAGAGTTCTTTCCCTGTCTAAGAGTTCTTGAGAATTTTCTAGGTTGCTTAGGATTTCTTCTACATGAGGGTTGGAGTCGTCGAGGTCGATGGAGGTAGGTATGACAATGATTTTGCAGTTAGTTTTCAGGATGCTTTCGTTATGTTCGAGAATGTTAGCGTTACTATTAAAGTTTTTGTTACTCATTGTTTTTAGGAATTTGCTATAATTATCGTCGCGAGAAGGATTTGGTGTGAGATCTTGTGATTTGTTGGATATGGTAGGTGTAGGAGGGTCGTCAATTCCTGGTAATGAATCGTCGTTTTCTAAGAGGTCTACAGAAGGTAGTCTATCATCGAGGTCTAAGGGATCAGTAGGTAATTGGATATCAAGATCGTCGAGAGTCAGAGGGCTAAATTGAGGTGTGGAATTATCTTCATTTTGATTAGAGGTGGATGGGATAGGATCAGAGTCTGATGGCTGAATTGGGTTTACAGGATATCGGGATAGGGCGTCAGCAGCGGCATTGAGTTTTCCTTTTTGATATTCGATTTCGTATTCATATTCCATTAGTTTTAAGCGCCATCTTTGTAATTTGCTACTAGGATCTTTATGATTGAACAACCACTTTAGTGATCTATGGTCAGTAATGATTTTGAATTTTCGTCCATAGAGATATGGGCGGAATGTTTTACAACCGAATAAAATAGCAAGGAGTTCTTTTTCAGTAGTGTTGTAGTTACATTCGCTTTTGTTGAGGGTTCGAGAGGCAAAAGCTATTGGCCTATCCTTGCCTATTGGACCTTGACTGAGTACAGCGCCGATAGCATAATTTGAGGCATCACACGTTAAGATGAAAGGGATGGAGAAATCTGGATAAACGAGGATGGGAGCAGAGGTAAGTTTGTGTTTCAATTCGTCGAAGGCGACTTGTTGTTGGTTTTCCCATAGGAAGGGGACATCCTTTTTTAGGAGTTGGGTTAAGGGTTTAGCAATTTTAGAGAAATTAGCAATGAAACGGCGATAATAGGATACAAGACCGAGGAATGACTTAATGTCCTTTGGGGACTTGGGAGTAGGAAATTGAGTTACTGCTTTAACTTTTTCAGGCTTAGGTTTTACACCATCTTTAGTAATTTAATGGCCAAGATATGCGACTTCACGTCGGAGAAACTCGCACTTGTCAGGTTGGAGTTTTAAATTATAATTTCGAAGCCGTTGGAATACTGACGAAAGGTTATCGATGTGAGAGTTCAAGTCATGAGAATATATGACGATGTCGTCAAGGTAGACAAAACACCGTATGCCTTGGAGGCCAGTGAGAGCGGTGTTCATCAGTCGCTGGAAAGTGGCAGGAGCGTTTTTTAAGCCAAACGGCATCCTGGTGAATTGGTAGTGTCCTTGTGGTACACTAAAAGCTGTTTTAGGAGCATCTTCCTCATTGATTAAAATTTGGTGAAATCCTGACGCAAGATCAAGGGTTGAGAAGTATTTGCTCTGTCCTAGCTGATCTAAAATTTCGGATATCTGTGGTATGGGATAGCTGTCACCAACAGTGATGTCATTTAGTTTCCGATAGTCGATAACTATACGCCATTTTTGTTGTCCGGATGCGTCGATCTTTTTTGGGACAATCCAGATTGGTGAAGACCATGGAGACTCTGAATGTTTTATGATTCCCTGGTCGAGCATTTGGTCAATTTGTTTTTGAACTTCTTGTTTATGTACTTCTGGGAACCGATAAGATTTTACGTTTATGGGGTTTTGATCACTAGTTTTTATGTTATGTTTTAGAGCATTCGTGTGGGAAAGTTTATCGCCAGGAATAAAGAATATATCCGAATATTCAGAGCAAACATCGTGAAGGGCGTTTGCCTCTTCAGAATTGAGGTGGGAGATTCTAAGTAGGTTTAATACTTCTTGTGTTCGGAGATAGGAATCTGTGTTTTTTAAATGACAAACTGTGTGAGTGTTTACTGGGTCGAGAGGTTTGGTTAAAGAATTTAAGGGAATTAGTGTAATATCGAGATTTGATTGAAGGGTTATAGGGGTTTCAGAGGTATTAATTACTGATAAATTTATTCTTTTATTTTCTTTGACCGCGACTAAGCAATTAGCGATAAGCAAATCTTCATGATAGTATTGATCTAGTACAAGTCCTTCTTTTACTTCAGGGTTGGAAACAGAGCATTCTATGACGGTTTCGGATCTAGGAGGAATTACATAAGTAGGTTCATTAAAATATAATTTTATTTCATTTTTGCCTATTTTCAAAGTTTCACGAGTGTAGTCGATTGTGCAGCCGAAAGCGATTAGCATATCGGTGCCAACTATACCATCATAAGGTAAGTTTATTTGGGGTATTATATGGAATCTGTGTGTGATACAATTTTTGTCGTTTATTTTTATCTCAAGTGGGAAATGGCCCATTGTAGGTGAAGCTTGATCGATAGGGTCGATACCTTTTAGAAAAATTACTTCCGTTGCGATGTCGACTGGTTTTTGTATAGAGGATCTTTTTAGTAGGCTAACAGTTGCACCGGAGTCTATAAGGAGAGATAAGGTTGTGTCTGAAACCGAGGAATGCACGAGGATATGGGGTAAGCGTTTCTTTAATGGACCTAAATTTATTTCGTAAATTCTGGTTTCGGGAATAGGATGAGGACCAGTTGAGTCTGAGGTGGATTTAGCAAGTACGGAATGATCTATCTTACGTTTGATGAGGTCGGTGGATACGGAGGATACAGCGGTGCGACTAGGTTGCAAGTCCTTATTGTTAGCGGGTGCAGAGGATACAGCGGGAATAGAGGATACGGTGGGTGCAAAGGATACGGTGGATGCAGAGGATACAGTGGGAGCAGAGGATACAGCGGATGCAGAGGGTACAGCGGATGCAGAGGATACGGCGGATGCATAGCTACGATTTATTCGCGAATCCCTATTACTAGGGGATACAGAGGATACAGAGGAGACAGTGGATACAGTGTCGCGTTTATTTCGCGAGTCCCTATTATAAGGGGATGCAGAGGATACAGTGGATACAGTGTCGCGTTTATTTCGCGAGTCCCTATTATAAGGGGATGCAGAGGATACAGTGGATACAGTGTTGCGTTCATTTCGCATGTCCCTGTCGTAAGGGGATACAGAGGATACAGTGGATACAGTGTTGCGTTCATTTCGCGTGTCCCTGTCGTAAGGGGATACAGAGGATACAGTGGATGTAGTATTGGTGCCTTTGATATGGTAACGTTTTGGAAATCGATGTTTGGGTCTCACGAGACACCACCGTGAGCCCGCTATGCGTTTAAATCATCGTTTGATTTATCCTGATTTTCTGTATATTCACTGTTTTCATTAACATTTACCGCGTGGATTTGAGCTTGATTATTTTGATAACGCCTTGGAGATAGTCCGCGATTACTTTGGTTTCTAAAGCGGTTATTATTAAATTCACGTTTCCTACATTCCTCAATAGTGTGGCCCACGTTTTTACAGTAACGGCACACGGGAGGCCCTGAAGTAGACGGCCTTTGACTGTTAGCATTATTTGAATAGCCTCGCTGTGTTGGATTTCGAGCTTGCTGGGATTGACGTTGAGGCCAACGTCCTTGACTAGGTGAACCGGTGTGGATTGCCGAAGGATTACGTTTAAAGGAGGTTTGCAATATTTTTTCTTCAGATACAGCGAAGCCAATGGCTTCATTTAGAGTTTCAGGATCACGGCATCTGACTACCGTTGACAATCGAGGATTTAAGCCACTTACAAATGTATGCAATGCTAGGTCTTGCATTGCAGCGACACGGCCAGTCAGTTCACCTTTCTTTTTCGTTGGTATGGAGATGTTAATTTCTGTTAATAGTTTTGATAAGCAAGTTTCTACGCGTAGTGCGAACTGATTGACTGTTTCGCCATTAATTTGACAACAATCTTGGAGATCTGAGAGTAGTGCAGCATAGTGTTTTTTTTCGCCAAATTGATTTTTGAGAAACTCTTCTAACTGTTGCCAGTTCTCGAACTCTTTGATGGAGCACGCACTTTCAGCACGGCCTTCGAGTTGGCTTAGAATAAATTTTAATATTATGTCTTGTTGAGACGGTGACGCAAGACTTATTGCATTTCTGCAATTGTTTAAAAATGCATTCAATTTTTCGCGACTTCCATCGAATTTATTAATAAATTTGCTTAAAAAGTTCATGTCGATTTCTTTTACTTCCTTAGACATGGCAATAGGCTCGTCTTTGGGCATAGCAAGTTAGTCAAAACAGCGATAACGCGTGGGGTACGGAGTTGCGATAAGAATGGAATGTTGCACTATTCTCGGTACTGAGCGATAAAGAAATAATACAATGAACAAAGAATGATTAATTAAATGTTACTAAGACTAATATGTACTTTGAAACTCTTTAACACTTTGGATTAAATTAAAATTATGCGATGGAATTTTATAGTTAAATCACTGACACTTTTTCACAACACGGATAGCTTCGATGTAGGATTAATTAATGTACTTACAGGAATACTGCAATTACGACGGCAACACGAAACATTTCGTAGTCAAGCGAGATCACCCAAGGTGAGTGATAGGTCTTCGGTGTATGCCCAACAAGGCACGTGAGGGTCTGGTAAGACCAGCAGGATACAGCGGTGTTTGCACAGGGATGCAGGATACGGCGACACGGAGATGAGATTGGAATTATGTGCTTTTCACTGACACGATCACACGTAGAAATGAATTTATTTAATATATTTTCACAGAAATGAGGCGTTCCGAGGATTTACTTATTTCTTAAAAAAAATCCCTTAAGCTGCCACCAATGTTATACGGGACCTCGTAATTTAGGTTTTAAAAAAAACACTTTTATTTCATAATAAGAAATAGTAATATTAAAAAATATAAAATTAAGAAAATAACAAAAGTTACAATATTTAATTGGCCCGGAGTCGAAACTGGCAGACACGCGAGGATACAGAGAGAGATGTTAGGGATTCAGCGGCCGGGCAGAGACTGACTGCCCACCGGGAGCGGGAAGCAGAGTTGCCTTTAAGTGATGTCATGAGTAATTAGGGGAAATCTATGTAATCAATAATTATCCAAGACTTAGGGTTTTCCCTAGCATTGGGGAATCATAACAGTACAATAAACGAATCTTTTGGTTATATTCAAATTTTTCAGTATATCAAAAAATTTTATTGGCGCGTAATCGCAACGATGCAACGCAATAACTGCAACACGGTCTGTTTTAAGAGACCACTCCATATGTAAAAATGAGTAAAATTCTAAAAAGTATACAGTTTTATTTTCATGAACAATTCGAAATTCGAATTCAATAAACTTTTTTGTGGCCAGCATTCTAAAAGAAAAGTTTTTACTGTGTGACAATACTTATGACCTGACTAGGTATATACATTGGTACGTGGGTGTACATGGGCAGTCTATTAGCAACATAAACATTATTTTCTAGACTGGGGTGAATCTTTTTCAGATGTTGTTGTACGTCTAGTGTATCCATGATATTACTGCTATTAGTCGATTATTACAGTACAATCTACTCAATGACTAACATAGGAATGATCAATTATAGTGATTTCTAAATATTAAATTGCATTATTTTGTATTATTTTTGTACGTATTTGAGTCATCGATACACTGAACAAGACGACACGAAGTAATGATGAGATAAACAACAGAATATTAGATAAGCATTTCTACAGTGGAATTGATAATAACTTTATGTTGACGCATAAAGTTATTATCAATTCCACTGTAGAAATTCTTTAGATTAGAATTATTACTTACTGGTACTATATAAGACCAAGCAACTGCAGTCATGGAGTTAGTGTATGGTCGTTTAACCGCAGTGGATCTATCAATACTATATTTGTGTTACTTCAAGGCATCAAAGGCCATAGATGTAAGTGTTTATTCTATTACCAAACTTACTTTTCTTTCTGTTATTTTCTTACGTGTTTATGATTTAGTGTTAACAAATTATATTTAAATATTGTGTGTGTATATGATTAAGCCGTGGTAGCTCAGATAGTGAAGCTGTAAATTTTACAGTACGCGACGCGGGTTCGATCCCCGCCGACACCAATTAAATTTTTAATTGCAATTTTAAGTGCTGATTTACCACGTGCTCGGCGGTGAAGGAAAACATCGTGAGGAAACCTGCATGTCTGAGAAAATTTCGAAGGCATGTGAAGTTCGCCAACACGCATTGAGACCGCGCCGCGGACATTTCCTAGCCATAAATACAAAGACAATAGCAGAAAGTAAAAAGTTAAAAATTACTTTTTTAACAATGACAGTCATTAGTTGATCATTAGTGAATGTGATTCTGTTTTCTTAAATTACAGGAAGAAAAGAGCAGAAGGAACAAATGGGATGATGGGAAGTAATGAAGAATGAATTGTTATGTGAAGTTTGTTGGAACAAACATATTTTAGTCACGTGTAAATACTTTTAACATTTTGGTTCAAAATGACACAAAATCTAAAAAATATTAGATACATCATCGACATGGACGGATTTTACATTACATATCCTCGCATTCGCACACGAAGAAGATAGATTTATGCATACGTCTTGCAAAAAATTAGATAGAGCGGTGTGATTGTTTGTCCCTTTCTCCGTGCCGGTTTTTTTGTTTAATAAAGTCTACAATTTGCTAAACAACTTTAAAGGATCGAAGGATCTCCTAGGTGTGCGTTACTTGCAGTTTTACAGTGGCTGCAAATAACCGCCGGTACGACATACTCCGCCGAACGAGAGTGATTCCGTGAGGCGTCGAGGTCACCGGCCCCTAGGCGATTCTTGGCACTTTATGCGTTTCGTGCATCCTGTGCCTAGTCGCGTGTAAAGTGCCACCGTCGCACTTCCCCCAACCCTTTTGCTGACAAAAGGGGTAGGCAGTGCCCATAGTGAAGATAGTCACCTATATAATTTCACCATCTTATAGATAGGGCCACGTATAGAGCAACCGACAAGTTAGGTCACACCTATCATGTCGAGTAAGGACAAGGGGGAACCACCCCCCAAGTCTAAATTACCGCCGGATAAGAAAGGAGTGTTGGAGAGACCTCTAGTAATTAGGGATATAATGAACCCGGAGCGCACCAGAACGGTGCTAGCGTTCTCCCATATCCCTATGCGGAAAACCGTCTCGCCGCGGAAAGAGCCCGCAACGAGCGTCGCGCTCACGCCAGCCGTGTCTGAGTACACGGTTAGGCAGGAACCGTCGCCCCAGCAACAGCGGGCCAAGAAAACGGCCAGACGCCACACACCACCGGAGACCGAAGCCTCTCTATTTGAGAAGAGGCAACGGATAAGCTCCCAGCTGTCGTCTGACGAAGCTCTATCCTCATCTGAAGATGAAAGGTACCACCAGGTGGTGACAACGAAGAAGGTGCTTAGATCACCGCCGAAGTCACCTTCTCCACCACAACCCCCCCCCCTCGCTCTATATCACCAGATCGACGTAGCCGAGATTCGGCTCAGTATGAGCAGGGGGGCGAAGAGTCCTTCAGCTGGGGGTCAACCACCTATGCAACCCTGGCTGCATCCGCTGGCCGATCATCGCCAGTGGCAACTACAAACCCGTTCGGGCTTCCGCAGGACGATGGTCAACGACCATCCACCAGCTATGCCCATATGGTAGCTGCACCAGCAGTGCCACGACCACAACCGGTGGCAGCGCCCATTGAGAAGCCTGCCGACCAGGAAAAAGCAAGATATCCACCAATAGTCGCTGAATGCCTACCGGACTGGACGAGGCATTTTAAGGAGCTCAACAGAATGTTGGGCCACCCTCTGAATGCCCGTCCGTTCGGGAAAGGCGTACGGTTCACGCCGCAAAGCGCTAACGAGTTCCGTACAGTTCAGCGCTATATGGTGGAGCTGAGCAAGGAAACACCAACCCTGTCCTGGTATTGCTATACCCCAGAGGAGGATAAGCCCACTAAGGTGGGCATCCGGGGGCTACCTATGGGCACGGACACCAAGGCAATAGAGGAGGCCATAAGGGCAAAAGGCTTCCCTATCAAGTATGTCAAGGCAATTCCACCACGTAGAGGCAGACCTGGCTGCATCTACGTTGCCCAGTTAGACCACCTGAGCCTGGAGCAACTCCAGAACTTATATAACATCGACGAACTCCTCTTTATGAGAGGGGTCGTCATCGAGGCCTGGCAAAGGAAGGTTGGACCGGCTCAATGCCACAGATGCCAGGCCTTTGGGCATGCCTCTGCCAACTGCTTCAGGCCAGTGAGGTGTGTGCGCTGTGCCGGGGAGCACATAGCAAGCCTTTGCCCTAGGGGTAGGGAAGAGGAACCCAAATGTGCCAACTGTGGCAAAAACCACACGGCAAACGACCGCCGCTGCCCAGTCCTGAGGAGGACTGCACGAAGACAGGGGATAACCTTACCGGGGCTACTCCCGGAGGACCCGAAAAGGATCCCCCAGAGTTGCCCTAAAGCCGTAACCATCCAAAATGACGGGTGGGCTACCATCACGGGGAAGGGCAGACAACCAGCCCCCCCCCCCCACTCGTACCACACAAGGAAACGGTGGAACCCGAACAGGAAAGGGCAACCACCGGGGCGACGCTGCAACCTCCCGCCAACCCTGCCACAGAACGGCTGCCCTCAAAAAAGAGGAGGCGGGAGAGAAGCAGGAAGAAGTCGCAGCCTCCTCGGGCTGTTACCTCTACCCCTACACCTGGACCAATAGCCCCTCAGGCGCAGGTTATTAAGGAGACTACCACAAAGGGCGTGGGTAGAGTGCAGGAGAGGGCTCCACCCGAAGAGAGAGCCCGACCCACACACAGAGCACGCTCTACCCACAAACAAGAAGTCCAACGCCCGAGAACAGCACCAACACCTTCAGATAGGACACCACCGACGGCCGGCCTCGAAACAGTCGATGCAATCCAGCGCCTAGTTGGTATTGCCATCGAGGTCGGCACACAAGTCCTGGCCGACATCAGAGCCGGGACCGACCCGATAACAGCAATTATGAAGGCGCTGGCAAACCTCCTGGCCCGTCACTATGGAGGAGAATAACCTGCGCCTAATGTACTGGAACCCGGACGGAATACAGCAGTAGCTGCAGGAACTCCGCACTGTCGCCCAGCAACAGGACATACACATTATACTGCTGGGCGAAACAATATTGAACCCCAAGACGCGCATAAAGCTGCCAAATTTCCATATTTATAGAAGGGACGAGGTCACTTCTCGAGGGGCCGCCTACAGAGGGACGGCGGTTCTAGTGAGGAGGGACATCGTCCATCAAGAGCTGGAACTACCATCCTACCAGACAATGCGCTCAATCGGCATAAGAATGGAGGCGGCGGGCGAGGAACTAAGGATATATGCAGCATACCGCCCGCCAGGGACTCCATTCTGCTCCTCAGACATCCGGACGGTGATGGAAGGCGATGCACCTGTAATCATCGCCGGGGACCTAAACGCAAAACACCCGGCGTGGGGGTCCAGAGTGATCACCCCACCGGGTCGTGAGCTTTATGAAGATGCTGAGAAGAACCAGTATGACGTTTTAGGTCCCGAGGAACCAACACACGTTCCTACCGACCCAAGGAGGCACCCGGATGTATTAGACATCGTGCTCACTAGCTATCCGATAGTGGTAGAAGTGCTGTACGACCTCCCTTCACAGCACCTCCCGTTACTGATAACCCTTGGCCTAAAGGCAGTGACTACGCCGCCTAGAGCTTTTAAAACCCGTGTCGACTGGAGGCTCTACTGTCAACACTTTCGGCAGAGACCTCCAGCACACCAACCAATAAGCACAGCGGACGACGTAGAGGCCGCTGCGACTAGAATCACCAATAACATCAAGGAAGCCCTCCACGCGGCTTCTACTGTCGTCCCGATTACAGCTAGGCGAGACGATCTGCCGCGTGAGATATGCGTGCAGATCAAGCGCAAAAGAGCGCTGAGAAAGCTCTGGGCGCGTACTCGCTGTCCCAGGATCAAAACACAGTTGAACACCCTAACGGAGGAACTGTCGGCGTTAGTCCAAGCCTTCAGAGGAGACGCCTGGGATCGGCGCATCCAGAAGGCGGAAGAGAAAGACGTGTCACTTTACAGACTAAACCGGCAGTTGACTAAATCCAAACCTCCCGTTTGCCCGCTGACTGATAATACGGGCAAACGATGTTATGATGCCAAGGGCAGAGCGGATATCCTAGTCGAGCACTTCGAGGAGCAATTTATGCCGAACACAGCAAGTGCTGAGTTCATGGAGCTTCATGCCCGGAAGGAAAGTCGCGTACAGGTTTTTTTACGTGGTAGAGCCATGCTGCGGTTATATTAGTAGTATAGTTGTAGCACGAATGGGTCGGCTCGACCGGGGAAGGACCACGCTCTCACAGAATACCAGCGTGAAATAGTAGCTTAATGCTGCTGTATTTCGTATGGTGAGTGTAGAGAACCGGAGACCCTTTTTACTGGAAATGAGGCATTCCATCTCAGTCCTCACGGGTGACAACGCATCTGCATTTTGATTTGTAATGGAAGAAAGATGTAGATGTCTATGGGCCGCAGCAACCACTTACCATCAGGTGGACTGTGTGCTCGTTTGTCAGCCTATTCTATAAAAAAAAAAAAAAAGAGTTCCTGTCGTCGCCCGCGCCACCTCTTGCAGGAGACTGGTTCATCTCCCCCGCAGAATTGCGGAGGACAATAACCTGCCTGCAACCGAGGAAGGCGCCGGGGCACGACGGGATTACCAACGCTGCACTCCGACAGCTGCCCAATAGAGTCATAGTAGAGCTTGGTCGACTCTACAATAGGATATTGCGGACATCCCACTTCCCGGAGGACTGGAAAAAAGGCAAAATCATCGTCTTGCCTAAACCCGGGAAGGACAGGCGTAGAGCTGCCAACTACAGGCCGATCACGCTATTACCACATATAGCTAAACTGTTCGAAAGATTGCTGCTAAGACGTCTCCGTCCGTGCATCCAACTTCGGGCGGAGCAGCACGGATTCAGGAGGGGTCACTCCACAGTTACACAACTGACTAGAGTGCTGCACCTGCTTGCGGCAGAGTACAATCGTGGCCGCATATCGTTGGGCGTCTTTCTCGATATCGAGAAGGCGTTCGACCGGGTGTGGCACGTAGGACTATTATATAAGCTGGAACAACAGACCAGTGTCCCTCCTGCTATACTGCGGTTAATAGCGTCTTTCCTGGAAGACAGGAAGTTCTACGTCTGCGTAGAGGACGCCGAATCCGCAACAAGATCCATCAAAGCCGGCGTTCCACAGGGCAGCTGTTTGTCTCCAGTCCTGTACGCGGCTTACACCAACGATATACCTACACTGGCAGGCAGGCTTCAAGAGTGGGAGGACGACGTTGAGCTGGCGCTATTTGCGGACGATAGCGCCTATTTCACTTCGTCCAGAAGAGCCCACATAGCCACTGCCAAGATGCAGCGTCTGCTGGACCTGCTGCCACCATGGCTGGATGAGTGGAGGATGGTCGTCAACGTTGGTAAGACGACCGCTCTGCTCACTCGCCGTCTCAGGAACTTTCCACCTCCGCTGACCCTCAACGGCCAGGAGATTGCGTACCAGAAGGCTATAACCTACCTTGGGTGCAGGATCGACAGGACGCTGCGCATGACAGCGCACGTCGACTTCGTCGTCCGCCGGGCCCGATGTGCGCGGGCGACGCTCTTGCCGGTCCTGGCATCCAAGCTGCCAACACGAACCAAGCTCCGAATATACAAGATGTATATCCGGACCATCATTACTTATGCTGCACCGGCCTGGTACGCACTTCTGAGCGACCCTCTGAGGCGGCGACTACAGGCCCAGCAGAATCTGACACTAAGAACGATCGTCGGAGCAGGTCGCTACGTCCGGAATGACGTGATAGCGGCCAACTTGAAGGTCGAGAGTATCCACGACTTTGTGGCCCGGTTAGCGCGCGGCATGTTTGACCGTGCCGATAACGGGCCACACGAACACCTAAACGGCTTTGCGCCGTTGCACACCCGGCCACCGGACGGGCGACCTCTTCCAAGAGAACTCCTCTCTATATGTGATTAGAGAGTTGAGTAACAACCCTCAATGCCGCTGAAAGGCCAACTCAGACTACCTCTATAGATTACCTCCTTTTCCCGTAGTCGGTGAACTACGGGAAAATTTTTCTTATCCGGCTACATTAACAAATTAATGTAGCAACAACCATGCCAAGATAGGCTATATAATGACTGCCCCATAGTAATGGGGTATGATGACATCCGGGTAATGGGGTATACCCCGGGGCCCGATACCTACACGTACCTAGGTGCGTGCAGATGACAATTAAACAACTTTAACAGCGTAGCGATGTAAGGAGTTTACAAGTTGGTTTAAGTGAGAAAAAAGTGTTTTATGAGCTTAAGATTGGTGAATCTTGTTCAGTTCAGTTCTTAGAACAATTAAACTTTTTATCTAAATGTGTTTAAAAGTCATAAAGATTATTGTATAACCTAAAAATTCGTTATCGTTCTTTCTCACTCGAGGCCACGCCGATCATTAGTCTATAGGTTTCTCTGTCTACGATTGAATATGACTTTTTTATACTTATAAATGCTAGTAACATTAGGTAACGGAACGAAAACCATACAGCCATATATTATTACAGCAGCGTAGCGAAGTATTTCCAATTAATTTAACATTTTAAAATGAATTGCAGGTATAATAAAATAAAACAGCGTTTGTCTACATAATTATTTATTTAAGTTTAAATTTTTCAATTTTTTTCTTGTCTTTCTTGTCTTTACAGCTTTTCTTTTGCATTGGCAGTAAAGTAAATTTTTTGGCCCTCATTACATCGGTCCTTTTTAATAATTTATTGATTACAGTGCACCAATTAAGAATGCAGAGTTTAATAGATACTTTCAAAAAAAATTCAAGAACTTTATCTTTGTGTAATTGGCAATTGAAAAACGAAAATGAATATTTGGAACTGATTTTTTTTATTCTTTCACTAATGTTATTTTGATATCCATGTTGTTCCAAATATTTATTTGTCGTTTTTATTACATTTCCAAAACTTCTTACAACATTTTCGGATAGATATATTAATTTTCTAGTTTTTTTTTGTTTTATATTCTTTTTGTTTAACAAAATCATGAATATTGCTATCTTCCGACAGCAAACTATGTTTGCATTCTTCGCAATTGATTTTAGATAAAAAAAATCTGGTTACCCAACCAGCCGTAGGTATATATCCTTGAGTGTATATTAATCCTTTCTCGTCTTGCCTGTTCTTGAATATTTTCTACAGCAAATTCTACAGTTTTACACACAGGTGTGGCTTTTGATTTTGAATCAAATGATGGCGCAATGTTTACATTCTCAAAAAGGGACTGTATATCTAATACGCCTTGGCTGACATCTTCCTCGCAACTGTAACTCTCCGAATGAAAGTTTATAAATCTTGTTACCAATAATGATTTGAAAGTATTTATGAATGTATAAGCAGTTGGGTCATTACTCCGGTAATTGTATGCTCGTACTTGGCCCAAAAAGTTCTCTATTATGTCAGAATTGAAGTATCTAGGCCTCATAATTTTGATGTTCTTTGAGGCCAATAACTCTCACCCCCTTTTTAAGCTTTTTAGAGTGATGATCCAATTTTTTAAGGAAGGTACACTTTTTAGTGTGCCATGTTTGCAAATAAATTTTATACCCTCCAATATTTTAATGGCTGTGTTCCAAAACTCGTGATGGGCTGATTTAAGTGTTACTACCTTGCGCAGATTTTTTCCTCTCGATATTTTCTCATTTGTGCTCGCTCCATTGACACTATCAAACAAGTCGTCAAAAAACGATACCGCTGCTGCTGTGTTTTTCAACGTTTTATTTATAGGACTTCAATCTGGATATAGAGCTAAAATTAGAAAAAAATACCAATTTAACACACATTATAAATTATACAACATAAACTGAAATATAGGTAGGTAAGCACTTACGAAAAGCAGAAGTATATGATAGTGTTGCCGATACTGACTTTCTCAAAACGCGCACACAATTCTTCACCTAAAATACAAAATTAAGCATGTTGTTACAATAATGAACTAACTCTTAAATGGCATGAGACGTTAAAAATAAGATAGATAGATTTCTATTTAAAGTCTAAAATAAATATATAATTTCAGGTCATTTACCTTCATTTCTTTAATTTTGTCTAGAACTACATATTGATCCGTCAATTTATGTAATATTCTTGATTCGCCGTGCTTGCAATTAGCATTGTAAACATCAACAATATCATTCCATGTCAATCTTTTTCCCTCGAACATCATATCTTTTGTCAATAAATTGTTTCGAATCCCTTTCAGTAAATGAGGTGGATCGAAAATCACACATAAGGAATTTCCATTTAAATGAATGGTGTCATCTGAACAAAAAAAAAACAACAATTAAGGTTGTGCAAATCGAACTCACGCACAAAATTAATTTCCCGCCCTTAGAAGTATTTAATACAACTTCATCCTATTACATTATTACGTCTTTAACTTACCTACTGTCTCTCCAGCACGAAGTTGTTCTCTTTTAGTATCATCTAATAAACTGTTTACAGCACATTGGAAACTTGATCCTTGATCAGATACAAGGTCAATTGGTTTAAGCCCTATATCTGTCAGTGCAGATACGATATTTTTAATTATCTCTTTTAATTGCAGGCTTGATGTTGCACCTTCACAAAAGTAAAAGGCGACTGGTTGCTGCCATTTAATAACAGCAACTAGTAGCATGAATACGAGGGCATGGTCCGCAAATTCATTGATTTTACCATTTAAATCGACAAAACCTACAATGTTGTCTTTGTGAGCAGCATAAATTAGTGCAGTATCAATGGCCATCTCATCAAATATGACACTACATATTTTTTTTTCTGTCATCCAACTTTTCAATCTGAAACATACGATATTTTTACTAGTTATCTTATCATAATTATCGTCGTATTAGTCGTCGTGTACTTATAAAGTAAATAATAATATATAAAGGACAAAGTCCAAAATATATGAATCAAAAATTTTAAAATAAAGTTTTATCGATACGATCAATCTGCATGACAAAGGAGACAATAATTTTTGTGGCCACTAGTATCTGTTTTCTAGTAGTGAATACTACTAGAAAACCGCTTTCAGTTTGTTTTTAGGTTATTGTTACATTCATATTTTAATTGTTAATTTTTCAGGACTCCGTTTAGATGCAGTAAAACTAATAATAATATTGTAATCTATAGATTATAAGGAATAAATCGACATTTCATTAAAATCCTTAACATTTGTGGTGGGCCCATTCTACTTACAATAATAAATTGTCTCCTTTCATCAAAATCCGTTCAGTAGTTTTTGCGTGAAAGAGTAACAAACTTTAGCATTTATAATATTAGTAGGAAGTAGGATAATTCAAAAGTTTTTACCTGTTTGCTCATATGTTTAAAAATTTCAGGATTTATTCCAGTGTCAATATTGGCAAATCTGGCTTATCATTTTCTTCAATGTAGTCTTAGAATGCAAAATAAATATTTTTTGCAGAAACTTGTATGATTTAGGACCTTGCTTATAAATGGAAAGTGCTATGAGCTTCTCCTCTCTTGTAAACCTGCGGGCGTTAAACTTTTTTAGTCAAGGGATTCATGTTTTTAGTCAGCTCTTCTAAAGATTTTTCTTTACTGAAGGCCAATGCATTTTTGGTTCTAGATCTATAATCAATTTGACGTTTCCCCTTTTTATATTTTTTATAAAATAGTAGGCATCTTGGAGTTAGTGAGTTGAAATTTCTTAATAATCTCCGTTTCACCAACTTTCTCAGTGTTTTACATGATAAACCTGGAATATACTATATAGATTAGTAATTTTTGTATGATGTGTAATAAAGAATATTAAATAAAAAAATAGACTGTATTGGTATTTGTATTGGCCATAATCTTAGATATTAAACGAAATAATCTCAGGTACTACTTAAAATTTTATGGGTACAGTTTTGATTTATAATATTACCTTGTGGTGTATCTTGGCTTGCAGTACTCGAAGATGCAACCACATGAGTGCTAGAAGATGCAACAGTGTGTTTCATAGTGGTCGAAGTAACTGAGAAAGAAATGGGGAATTATTTTCATCATCATCATTTTGTTGTTTTTGTGTACAAAAGATAGTATATAATAGTTGCTTTAAAACAACAAAATAAAATAAAAAGTCAAAACAACAGCATATTATGTAAGCTGCAAAATTGGTACTCAAATATAAATTTGTACTCATATCTCAAATATGCAATTTTAATTGCCCTCAGTCTTTCGCCCATTTAGTATTTCTGTACGACAATACATAATCAGTATTTATTACACCATCATACTCTGAATATGAATTTATATTCAATTATTTAAATACTACCCGAAAGAAATACACAATAAAATTGTACTTATTATAATCCGGCACTTTCAATATTATAGATAGTTTTGATTATTATTACCCTGTAGTGTATCTTGGCTTGTAGTGCTAGAAGAGGCAATAGCATGAGTACTAAAAGATGCAATAGGATGTTCCATGGTGGTCAGGTTAACTGAAGAAAAAATAAACCAAAAAGTTCAATCAATCAATATACTTTATGGCAGTACATCTACTATCTATATATACTATATATACTTTATATACTCTATTAGATGCGCTTTCTGCAAGTTGTTAATATGAATTATCAATATGATACTTCTTTGCATATAAAAGAAAAACAATAATGTTACATTAAACTATCGTAAATAACAGGAATGAACAACAAGGTGGCCTTATTGCTAACAAGCAATCTTTGCAAGAAAGTCTTAGGGTAGTAAGAAAAATGTAAATTGGAAAAGCTGGAATGTGCCAAAAAAAAAAAGAATTGGTTAAACAATTAAAAGAAATACAATAATTTTATAATACACAAAATAGCATACAATTACATACATTTATATAGCATATATATAATTATAAACATAATTATATTAAAATGTATATAGATACTTACAACTACTTAGGTAAGTACATAACAAGTTTCTTCTAAAAAATATCAGATGTAGGAGTTATACCGCCAATAAACTTTCAGTAGCCGTTTGGAGACAGAGAGTTGGCGGTGTCTCACCCCCGTGCCTCGGAACGCATGTCAACCAGTTGGTCCTGCGCCTGATCACTCTCCGATCGTGTCGGTTTACCGTCCCACCTTCTCTTCTACGAGAGTGAGGGAATAGAGAATGCACCTGTGAATACACTTAGGCACTATAGTCCTGTCCTGCGCAGATGGCTAGTCTGCATAGAGACTGGCCGCCGTAACTAAAACTCTGTCCGAAGAACATTACTATATCAATGTTCAATTACTTATTTGTACTATATTATACAGTATGTGTCCCTAAATAATTATATTTATTAGCCTTTCTTCATAATATTAATGTACCTATCTTAACGTATTATTACGGTATAAATGTAATATGCCGAATTCAAAGAGAGTGGTTAGCGTGATCTTATCAAGTCTTCAGCAAAGCCCATCCCTTTTGCTTCGCGCACGAAGTGTGCAATAAGATCAAAAAGTGACTGACGGCTTAATAGCTAAGGGTATCTAACCCTTAAGTCCAAGGTTTCAATTCACCTTTCTACGCCGGGAACCACTCCCAACACATGCAGTTAATACTTACTTGGAGTGACGGGAATATTAATAGAAATACAATTCATAATGCTGCGTTTGAAGAAGAGCGTTGAGAAGCTATTGTCGTAGAACAAACTGTGGGATCCAAAGGAGAAGTATAAATAAAGTGATGACTTATTTCGTCCAGAGTGATTGATGGACCAAGCTGTATCTGAATGACAGGGTGAGATATTGCGTGATAAGAGGAAAGTGTGGTTTGACTAGATGATGTTACCAGGATTAAGAAAGGAAGGCTTCGATGGTTTCCTCATCTAGAAAGAATGAACGAGGAAAATAAATTTATATTACAGATATGAGCGGTAGAGTCGGAAAGGGACGCCCTAGACGAAGGTTTATCGACTAAATTGACAATAACTTGAAAACGAGCCAGATTAGCAATAGTACCCTTAACCAACGAGCGTGTACGAGTATGCGTAGTTATATGAATGTAAAGAAGGCGTTGAGGTGTGTCAGGATCGTGCCAAATGGAAGTCCGTAGTCTCTGCCTACCCCTCTGGGTGACAGGTGTGAGTGTTTATGGGTATATAGTATAAACTTACAAAGAAAAAACAGTCTACACACCTGACTCCAGCTACAGCGTAAGTGTTGTTGTTGCTGATCATAAATGAGTTGGACTGCGTCAATTAAGTCGAGATATTACGGATGGTGTGAGGTAACTTCAATACTATCCCTTCCAGTCGAAGATCTTTCTCAGAGACTTCGTCCATTTTATCCTCCTGTTAAATCATATGAAATTTATTTTTTTATAAATTTGAAGTGCAAAGGAGTTTACAGTACACGTGATGGTAATGCTACAGTGCTAAAGATGCATTTTCACTTTTGAAAACTAAGTTGGATGCCTCACAGCCTGTATATTACAGATTCTCTTAACCTTTTAGACAGGAACAAAGCAGGGCACGCACTGCTGTTTGATGGTAGAAGTCGGCTAGAGGGTCGCACCTATTTAAAAGAATTCCCAAAGGAGAAAAAAGATTATTTTCTTTTATCGCGTTTAATTTTTAATTATTTTTAGTTTTAATTCCCGACGTTTCGGATGCTTTCCAGCACCCATGGTCACCGAGAACTGAGATGACTGACGTCCCGATGTCATTGTTAAACCCGGAGTACCTTCAGCTTTTTAAATTATTGTTTATGGTCCGACCTAAGCAAAATGAACTGACTTTGTCTTGAGGTCTTGCAGTGGTATGCTTGGAATGTAATTAAAAATAAAAATAATTAAAATTAAAATTAAAGGCGATAAAATCCGTAAAAGTTTTAGGCCGGCCGCATACATACGGAACTCTGTTTCGGAATTCAGATTCGTGAGTCCGAACGCAGCAAGTCCATGCAAAACAAGGACCGTGGCTGGCTTGTTCGTTCACACATAAGGACTTCGTACATATAAACGAACATATTATATTCTTCTTATTGCCACCTGATTTAACGGGTCGGCCACACACATACGGAAACCTGTTTTTCACGCAAAATTCCGTACGGAAAACTATCGTTGGTGGGTGACGGGTGACTTGCTGCATTCGGAATCCCGAAATCCGAAACGGAATTCAATACGCATGTGGTGGGCCTTATAGAAAATGAAAGTTTGAATTGACGAAACGTTGTCGTTAAGGAAGTGGACTGTAATTCAAAAAATCATGGGTTCAAATCCGCCATTCGACTTCTGTCAAAATAGTTCATGGGCGGCGGTAGTCACTTACCATCAGATGAGCCGCATGCTCGTTATCCCGGTTCCGGACTTAAAAACGATTACTGATCATGATGTCCCGGGTTCGAATCCCGGGTCGGGCTAAAATAAGTTATTGGGATTTTCTGTGAAGAAATTTTCAGTAGCAGCGCGGAGTCAGGAAGATAGCGGTGTTTCACCCCCGTGCCTCGGAAATCACGTAGAACCTTTGCCTGCGCCTGATCTCTCTCCGGTCGTGTTGAATTACAGTCACTACGGACGATGAGAGTAAGGGAAAAGGAGTGCACCTGTGCTTGCGCGTATACTTGGGCACTATAATCCTTTCCTGTGCAGATAGTCTTTCTTTTTTTAAAACTTTGTTAGAACTGGCCGCCGTGACTGAAATTAGTTCTGGAGGACATTATATATATTCATTCATAGGTTTGATTCTTACTTCTTTTTCCCTATCTTCACCCTTCTTTTTATCCTTGATATGGTTGCCTCTTGGTATGATGTAAAAGTCCCATACAACAAAACTGTATGTCGTCGAAACTGAAAAATAAATAATCAAATTAACTAAAATATAAAAGATTAACGAGATGGAGTTATATAATCATTTATATGTGATCATACCATACCATATGTAACCACATGTATGGTAAGAACTGTTTATTCCATATCGGTAGTGGTTAAGTTTCGGAAGAAAAGGGCTATCCAAGGTTATAATTAAAGAATACATGATTAATAACCTATAAATAAGGTAATAGTTATATTTTTCAATGTTTTTAATATATAATTTTAAATATACTGTAAGTGATTATTAAAAATAGGCCTGCAGGGTTTCTTTCCAGTTTTTTCTAGGACGGAGACTCTTTTCTGAACCAGTTAAAAGTCATTATTGCTTTTACCATTATACGACCTGGTGGCGAGCACCTATAGAGGTTATATATCGATAAAAGCAATCATCATCATCATCATCATTACAGCCCTTCACAAGTCCACTGCTGAACATAGGCCTCCCCCAAGTAATGCCACAAAGCACGGTCCTGAGCCACCTGCATCCATCGATTTCCTGCGTATCTTACCAGTTCGTCACTCCATCTAGTGGAGGGTCGCCCTACACTACGCCTACCGGTACGAGGCTGCCACTCGAGAACCTTTCTTCCCCATCGGTTATCGGTTCTTCGAGCTATATGGCCGGCCCATTGCCACTTCAGCTTACTAATCCGTTGGGCTATGTCGGTCACTCTGGTTTTACTGCGGATATCCTCATTTCTGAGTTTATCACGCAGATCAATGCCCTCTCCATAGCTCGCTGAGCGACCTTGAGCGTCCTCATACGGCCAGCAGGCTTCTACTTATAATAATTATAAAAGCAATAATGCCTTTAAAAAAGTATTATTCTTATCTATATTGAAGATAGATAATTCTATTATTTTCCATTCTACCAGTAGAAGAAATATAATATCTTGTACTAGTGTACTTTAAAAATTATATATGTATACTGCTCTGAACCATGAAAACCCTCATAGCACGATGATGCACGTTTATTAAGTTTGCGTAAAAACTAGCGCCATCCAGTGACATTTGATTACTAAGATGAAAAGTTGCCATTTTTACTATTGTGTTGTACTATTTTTATATTACTAAACTAGCGCTTTGCCCTGTCTTCGCACTGGTGATGTCTGAATTATACAACAGCGCCATCTACCAAGTCTAAATATACCTATAACGTTCGCAGAATTGTAAGCAAAATGTTTACATAGTTTTATTGCAATCTGATGAACGTTTGGAAGGAATAGAAACATTATAACAATATTAATATTAATGACTGTATAATGTACGGTGGTAAAGTTTAAGTGTGTTAAAGAAGCATGAGAGTAAAAATAACGCTTGAATGATAGTGTTAGAAGTTTTGAGTGTAAAAAGGGTAGTTTGTAGAAGATGTTTATACCAGGATAAGGAAAAGAGTGCTCCGGTGGTTTCACGCCGTAAAAAGAATGTATAAGTAACATAAATGAATGGTAAAGTAAAAACATTTTAAGAAATGTCAAATATTCTGTATTTTTTTATACTTTAAATTCATAATACGTGGTAATGCACTATGTTAACAGAGTGTCATTCATAAATATCTAACGCCTACAGTTTTACTACACACGCATACATTCGTACGCGTCGCTCGGTCGGCAAGAACATTGTGAATTCAATTCGCATTCGCACACAGAAGAGCGCGCGTACGCGTAGTTGTTGCTCATAAATTCCATTGTAATTAAGGATATTTTCAAATAAGTATAAGCCTTATTTACGCGTATTTTCAAAAATAGCAATAACGATATATCATTATTTATATATTTGAACTTAAATATAAAATTTTAATAATCTTTGAAAAATAACCCTGTATATATCATATGCCAAAGCAGCAGTATTCTTAATTGACAATCATATGGTTAATGAATTGGGTGGCAGAATATTAATAATGTAAAAATACAAAATAGTTTTTAATAATATAAAGGTGGCAAAAGAGGACACAGTCCACCTGTTGGTAAGTGGATGCTGTGGCCCATAGGCATCTACGTCTATCCTCGTTTGAGAATCAAAACGCAGATGCGTTGTCCCCCTGAGGACTGAGATGGAATGCCTCATTTCCAGTAAAAAAAAGGGTCTCCGGATCCCTACACTCACCATACGAAGCATAGCAGTATTAAGTTGCTATTTTACGCTGGTATTCTTTGAGAGCGTGCTACATATAAATAGTACCTGGCTACTGATTATTTGACATGAAAGTTGGGAAAACAAGCGAGCACACAGTCTATACCTGATAGTAAGAGAATGACGTGGCATCGTAGAACACTACGTAAAGGTATATTCTAGTCTCTCAGTTTACGAAGCACATAAGCATTATATGTACAGCTATTTTCTGGGAGCGTGATTCCTAGTTTTACTGATCAGTGGGAGTTTTAGCTACTTCAACTATAGAATGGCCTACCACATCATACCAAAGATATACCGATACCGTTACAGGATATTAAAAGTCCACTGCTAACACAGTCCCCCTCCCCCCTCCCATAGATTGTCCCATAGGACGGATATTGGCCATAGTGGTCACGCTTGGCAGTTCCGTAGTTTCTTATTTTTAGTTATTATTAAGAAGACGGTGCTGCTCATCTCCAATTTGCTGGGTAGTGGATATTCATATACCGCTACTACATGGTCAAAGACATAATTATGCAATAATAGTCTTTAGGTCTAGATGTTTTGTGATCTCATGACATCCGCTATAACCATGTAGTAGCGGTATAAAAATACCCACTATCTCATATCGTTCCGTGGGGTCCTATGAGGCAACAGAGGAAAAGAGAGAAGAAAAAAACTAAAACAGGAGATGAGCAGCAGCATCTTTTTGATTACAGTTAAATTAAAAAAAAACTACGGTTGCCAATCCGACCACCAAGTGTGGTAACTACGAGGTCTTTATTCTATAATAGGATGTAACGGTAACAAGCTTTGATTTTACCTGATATCCTCTATCAGGAACACTGCTACATATCTTAGTCCATTTCTTGTCCAGAGCTACACCTCTGCATCGTAGCGGTTGTGGCATGCAGCACCTCTGCATTGTAGCGGTTGCATCCAGGTACCACTGTTGCAAAAATGTATCAATAGCCTATCATCGTCGAGGTTCCCGCTCCACATCACTAGGAAGAAATTCTCTAAATCTCTGAACTCCGTTGCTACAAAAAACACCAAAATATAAATTGAGTCAATGTTCTTACGTCAAGAGTTAATATTGCGTGACAGTTTGACGGTAAGTGGATGCTGTGTCCTAAAGATATCTACATCTATCCTCGATTAGGAACAAAATGCAGATTGTGTTGTCATCCCTGAGGACTAAGATGGAATACCTCTTTTCCAATAAAATTGGTCAACGTTTATCTTCACTCACCACACGAAACACAGCAGCATTAAGTTGCTATTTTACACTGGTATTCAGTGAGACCGAGCCTAGCAAATAGGTCGACTCGAGCCGAACTATTTGTGCCACAAACGTAATATAGGTTCAGCGTGGGTCTATCACGTATCGTATTCCCACACCAGGATGAGGAGTAGCGTTGATTGTGTGAGACAACTGGTTCTTCGATCGCCAATACACCAGCCATGTATGGCGATTGTGTCCATCCTCTCTGGAACTTATGGCTAGTAGTGAACTTTTATGGGCTGATGAAGATGCTAGACTACCTTAAAGAGGAGACATTTGCCATATTTGTCAGGACTGCAGGCAGGTTACACAGTTTTATTATTTATAGTTGTTATTAGAGAGGCGCTGCTGCTAGTGTCCTAGTTTCTTTCCCTCTGTCACCTCTTACGAAACCCACGGGACTATGGGGTAGTGTGGTGGAGCAGTTCTTACACTGCCACCACTCGGGATTTACTGAAGGTAAAGCTACAGCGTTTATAAACCTACATAGAATCTCCCAAGTGACGTCATCATACGGTGCGGTGTCTGGTGCTGACACAGTCTGCTCGTGCTCGCCTCTCATGCTGTACTGCACCCAGAAGTGAGGACCGTCAATAAACATGTGATGGTTAAGAACGTATACCCCTTGGACTGTTTCACCTGAAATTTTTAAGTAAACACGTTCTTTGAAAACTATCTTGGTGCGTAAAATGCTTTGTTTACTGATAAGCGTTATGTTTTCGTCACATTCGAATCATTTGTATATATATATATATATATATATATATATATATATATATATATATATATATATATATATATATATATATATATAGTAAAGTAAAGTTACAGCCTATATACGTCTCACTGCTGGACACAGGCCTCTCCTCGTTTCTGAGAGGGTTTTAGGGCAAGGAAATGTCCGCCGCGCTGCTCCAAATATTCCTCAGACATTCAGATTCCTCACGATGTTTTCCTTCACCGCCGAGCACGTGGTAAATCGGCACTTAAAATTGCAATTAACAATTTCATTGATGCCGGCGGGGATCGAACCCCGGTTACTCGCGTTCTGTAATACTACAAACGAACGCAATACCTGTCATTAGTTTGCCCACTTCCGTTCTGGAAATTTCGACCTGAAAAATAAACCCCATGGTCGACAATGACGAATTAAAGGATATTGTAGAAGCTGATGACATTCAACCTGCAGCTGAGTTAACAGCAGCTATAGACGTTAGCATCAAAACAATAATAGTCCGTTTGTGGCAAATTGGCTAGGTAAAAAAGCTTGGCAAATGGATACCCCACATGTGAAGTACGCGTCGGCACGCAACTTGTATTGCTCAATAAATGCAAGAATTTTGAAACGCATTGTTACCTGTAACGAAAAATATATTCTGTTTGACAATCGCAAGCGCTTTACAAGTTGGTTGGATCATTTGGATTGGAGCCGGTGTGATTCATCGCAACTTATTACCAAACGTGATGAGCATTACTGCAGATATTTATCATGAAAAACTGAACACAATGATGGAGAAGCTCACACGTCTCCTACCAGCTTTGGTCAATCGCTCGTCCCCGTTGCTTCTGTATGGCAACGGACGACCTCTTACTGGACAACAGATATTCTTCAAGTTACAAGAGCTGGGGTTGGAAGCTCACTGTAATCACCAGGCCTTGCGGCTAGAGACTTCTTCTTTTTACAGAATTCGGATAACTTTTTGATGGGAAAATTTTTAAATACCTGAGTGGCAAGTACAAAATACCTTCGAAAAATTTGTTACCTCCCGTCCAGCTGATTTCTTCAAGAAGGGCATCAATAAACTGCCACTGCGTTAACAAAGATGCATCGATTGCATGGTTGATTACTTTGATTGAGAGTAATAAAATATATAGAAAAAAATTATGTTAACTTATTTTATTAAAAATGACAATTTCATTGGTAAAGACCTTACACATTCATTGAGACTTTCTAGAATTCTGATAGTATTCTTAAGAAAATGTTCCAATACATTATATTTCATTGGAGAAAGGAGATACACTGCACAGTTAGATAATTCTTCAAAAGCAAAGATGCATGGGTGATTAATTTTTTATTACAAATAAAAAACAATAAAATAAAAAACAATTTAGAAGTATAGTTGTAGCACGAATGGGTCGGCTCGACCGGGGAGGGACCACGCTCTCACAGAATACCAGCGTGAAATAGTAACTTAATGCTGCTGTATTTCGTATGGTGAGTGTAGAGAACCGGAGACCCTTTTAATGGAAACGAGGCATTCCATCTTAGTCCTCACGGGTGACAACGCATCTGCATTTTGATTCGTAATCGAGGATAGATGTGGATGTCTATGAGCCACAGCAACCACTTACCATCAGGTGGACTGTGTGCTCGTTTGTCATCCTATCCTATAAAAAAAAACATAAAAATGACAATCTCACAAGTAAAGATCTAACATTATAAAGGTATAAGTACGTGTTATTAAACTAATAGTTATAAATAGAATTAGTAAGCTGTATGTATGTATAACATTAGCTGTTATACCCAATGATGTATAATATAATACGTCATTGGTTATACCCGCTCGCATCGCTTGGCGCAAGAATAATAATAGCGTTTGCAACAAAGATGTTTTATAAACATCTTTGGTTTGCAAGCAATTCGTGGAAGCATGTGCCCATGTCAAAAACGATGATTGGGCAAAAGTGGTAGAAAAAAAACAAAAAAAAGATTATGGATGACTTTCATCATCATCATCATCATCATTACAGCCATCATTACATTTTATACGTGGTAGAGCCATGCTGCAATTATATTAGTAGTATAATTGTAGCACGAATGGGTCGGCTCGACCGGGGAAAGACCACGCTCTCACAACATCAACGTGAAATAGTAGCTTAACGCTGCTGTGTTTCGTATGGTGAGTGTAGAGACCGGAGACCCTTTTTACTGGAAACGAGGCATTCCATCTTAGTCCACACGGATGACAACGCATCTGCATTTTGATTCGTAATCGAGGATAGATGTAGATGTCTATGGGCGCAGCAACCATTTACCACCGGGTGGACTGTGTGCTCGTTTGTCACCCTATCCATAAAAAAATTACAGCCCTTAACAAGTCCACTGCTGAACATCCCAGGCCTCCCCCAAGGTATGCCACAAAGCTTGTCTGTCACTCCTGATTCATCTTTATTATTATTATCTATATTATTCTTAGTAATCTGCCGGCGCGTAGTAGCCTACAGTCAGGCATAGGCTTCTCTCTATATAGAAAGCATTTGCTATAACCACCTCGATGATGATTTTGAGAGACATTAATTTTGATTGCAATATTGAAAATCACCTGCTCGGCGGTAAAAGAAAACATCGTAAGGAAACCTGCATGTAGAAGTAAGAAAAAAATATTCCGAAGACATGTGAAGTTCGCCAACACACATTGGGGTTGCGCGGCAGACACATTCTTGCCCTAAAACCCTCTCAGAAATGAGGGGAGGCCTGTGCCCAGCAGTAGGACTTATATACGTAGTAACTAACTTTTTAACTTTAATGTTGTAAATATTGCACGCTTTAATGTAGTTTTATTGTGGTGAGTGGAAAATATCAGAGATCGATCTTACAGAAAACGATGTGTTCCATCTGAGGGGTCGCATCTGCATTTTGATCTAGGACAGATGTATGTACCTTTATCCTTGTACTTGTACTCTTATTTTATTTAAAAACAAACTTATATCTTTATTACCTTTAATGGTCCTCCTGGAGTATGCAAACAATGGTGAGAAGGTAACAATGCACAATGATTCTTTCCAACACCATGACACTGCTTTAGAAGTGAAGCGACAGCAGGATTATGGAGTGCTTCAGGTAAAAGTCTGCCGACCAATTGGGGGGCCAACACCTAAAATGGCTCCCAAGCGAAGAGCATCGGCAACGAGCATTAGTTCTCTGAAATAATTTTTTCACTATACATTTCTGAATAGAATAGCATAAGTACAATATTTTTTATTCAACATTGATTACAAGTAATTTTTGTTGAAAGTCCATTTTAACTTTTACCACTGGTTTGTAAAATAATCCTATGTCCCGGAAAGAACATAATTTTCCTGCAAGTTGTGAAATGTGAATGTGAGATATCGATGTCCAAGTTCCGCAATTATTGTTTTGATTCTGAAGTGGAGCTTCGTATAAATGTTGGGTCTTAACCTTACACCAAGCACGTCTTAGGTTTTTAGCGTTTTATTTTTATTTATTTATCTATTTTAATGGATCTACCTATCCCATCAGTTTCCATTAAAAATATAACAGTTATCTTTTTTTACAATAAATCTTGCAAAATGTAACAACTCCTTAAAAAGTAAAACACAGTTGCGGTGTTATAACAGTAAATTCATTTAAAGATTTATTTAAAACATAAACATACCCATATAAGTTTTTACGGTATTTTCATATTCAACTTTGATTTTATCTCATTTTAGTTACTCACATTTTAAACATTATACCTATACAAATAAATAGAATTAAAATGCACATGAAAGTAATATACTTATAACAAAAAATCGATTTAAAAAAATTCTGTCCCTCTTTCTGTTTGTTTGTTCCGGCTAATCTCTAAATGCCTGAACCGATTTCTACGGGAATTTTATGTTCTGCCAGTGGGCAGAACGGGAGCTGATGTTATAATTAAATAAGGCTACTTTTAAAAGAATAAGGGTTCCGCGCCAAAAAAATAAAAACGACCATTAAATACAATCGTAATAAATTTTACGTGGATGAAGTCGTGGGGTGCATCTAGTAGTATAATATTACTCATCGATCAACACGCCTTACAGCATCTTTGTTGACGTGAAGTTTAGCATCTTCAAAATCTGCCAGCTTGCAGAGGACAGCAGTTCAATTTTGCATGTAGCCATCATATCATATCAAGTATATTTCTAGTCCACAACAACGGCGGAATTCTTCTGACGGGTGGCAAGTGGTATTGGTAAACGTCATCAAGTACTTTATCGTCTAGTGAAATTAGGTCTTCTAGTTCAGTCTCTGAAAGAACACTCCGAGCTGCTGTTATGTAAGTTAAAGACTAAAAGTCAGCCGTGCTGGAAGAAAGCATGTTATTAGTATAGATTTAGTCATATTTTATTCTTACCATAGTCTTAAAAAAATTTTAAATTTATTTCTGGTACTGGCAGCACAATTTTAAGTTTATCATGGTAGAGCTACGCTATATTATGGTTGTTTTTGTTGCGTGTTCCATGGACTGCTATCTTACAGAATACCAGCTTAAAATAGCAGCTTGGTGCTACTGTATATTGTACGGTAAGTGTAGTGAACCAGATACCATTTTTATTGGAAACGAGGTAATCCATATTAGTCCAACATAGAGTGACAAAGCATCTGCATTTTGATTCCTAATCGAGGATACATCTAGATGTTCATGGGCTACAGCATCCACTTATCATCAGGTAGACTGTGTGTTCGTTCCACTGTTATTCTATAAAAAAAAACCTTTGACACTAACAGCCTGGACTCACGCTACATTAATTTTAGTTTCAAAATGTCGGAGTAAGAAATATTCCTTGTTTTGGATGGTCGTCTTCCTCGTGTCAGTACTAAGTGATTTAAGTAATAACATTTTAAATAATAAGGTTTACTGCGCCGACCCCAGATAATGGGAAATGGTTTAGAGAATGATGATTTTAAATAATAAGGTAGAACTGGTAGTAAATAATGTACAGGAATGAATCATGTACAGGATGAAGTTTCTAAAGAAACTGTATTCGTAACAGATTGGACTGTATTATGATTGAATCCTCCGTTACCAATAAAAATTATCTCCGGTACATTCACAAAAAAAAAACAGCAATTGTGTGATAATGGCACAGCGGTGACACTCCCTGTACGTGAGAGCTTAAGCGCCGGTGACCTTGAGTCGAAGCGTGTAACGCTAGGGTTGATATCGAACCAAAATGGAATATTATAGACTTGTACCAAAGAAGATACATAGTAGGTATATGTTATATATTATGTAAACATATGTATTTGGATAGTGAAAGATACGTTCATGTTTAAATCAACTTTTATTAAATGAGGAATATTAAAACTTCCGACAAAACCAAATATGCACGACAGTTAATGGTAATCTTAAATAATTAACCAACACTTAGTATTTCAGTACGCAATAATCAGTATTACCTACTATCCTTTAAAAATAATTTACTCTTATATATTTTTGAATTATTCGATAATTTTTTTAATTTTCATCATTATTTCTAACAATTGCAAAAATTTGTAGCATGTATATTTTTTTAGAAAATCCAAAGGCATGCAGGTTTCTTGGGACATGGCGGCCAACAAATTGTTCTCAATGTGTTGAGGAGATAAGTCATTTCTATTTCTAATTAAATAATCCATAAATCCTCTGTATTTGATCATTGTTGTAATGAACAAATACAAAAACTCTTTATAGATATCTAAAATTTCTTGACTCTCTAGTGGTATTTTTAATAGTGTATATTTCAGTTAATGTAATATAATAAAATTATTGGCGATATATTAGTTTTATTGTCATGGTATTTCCCCATAATTCTTGTTAAGATCATATCGACTTTCATTAAAATGAGTTCACATATTTTTAGGTTTCATAAAACATTATTAAAAATTAAACTAACAAAACAAGGGCCCTGTTTTGTGCAGTGGAATTTATTTTAATTCTAATTACATAAAATCACTTTCGGTAATACTTAAACATATACTATAATATCATTTATTTAATAATAACATTAATATTTATCAAAGCATATAAACCTAGCATACACGGCTATAAAAACTTGACGAATATCTTCGTATTAATTAATACTGACAAATATCGGCATTACTACTAGCCCTCGGCCAAGGCAGTCGGCGACTGCCCGTTCCACGCCCCGCGCGCCTCTCAAGGCCCCCGCACACATCCAGACACCCACACATAGCCGTAAGCGATTTTACGTACACACATGCTTAAGTGTCGTTTCTTTTCGCGTAGTGTATATATTCTTTGATAATGGTAAGTTTTACGAGCGATAGTAAATTGTCTACAAAAAATACCTGTTTCTCAATTCGTTCGAACAACATCATTATGGAATCCATAACGGTGGAGGCTAGGTGTGTATCCTGAGGGTTTGTGTAGCTCCTCCATCTACATACCTGTTAAAATAAACGCATTTTATATTTGTTACAATATTAAGCAATTTATTTATTTATTTATTTATTCTTCATTGCTTGCTTAAAACAAAAGTTTACAAAGGGCGGACTTAATGCGTTGAGACATTTATTTATTTATTTACACTTTATTGTACTAAAGGTACAAACGGCGGACTTAATGCCATATGGCATTTTCTACCAGCCAACCGGAAAGTTAGTGGGAGATGTGTGTACTGCAGTGGGCTAAGATGAAACCTAAAATTGATAAATTTCACATACCCCCCACACACACACACACACACACACACACACACACACACATCACACACATATATACTCATAGCTCAAACTTAATTATATATACATATATATACATACATACACATACACATACATATATACATTATACATACATACACACACATATACACACGTATATACATACATATATAATAGATATAATAGATTAAATGCTATAGATTATTTATATATTTATGTGTCAGATGAACCCAAATAATGTTCCTTTACCTTTGTTTTAAAAATCCACTTGTTGGGGGATTTTATTATTGCTAGGGGAAGCGCATTCCAGAGTCTTACAGCTGTAACAACGAAAGAGTTTGAGAGGAAACCAGTACGGTGAGAGGGAGTATGGAGCACGAGATTATTACGAGAGCGAAGATTGCAATCATGGAAAGAACCCAGGTATTGAAACTTACATTTCAAATACTCTGGGGCCAATGGATCGTTAAGAATAGTGAACAGAGTGCTAAGAATTCTAAGGCTCCTGCATTGTGGGATATTTAACCATTTAAGTTGAGAGCGATAGAAAGAGACGTGGTCATACTTTCGAAGACAGTAGATGAAACGGATACAGTTATTGAGAAGCCGATCCAATTTATTGACCAAGTATTTGTCTGCATCTAAGTAACACACATCAGCATAGTCAAACATAGGAAGAATTAGCGATTGAATTAGAAGTTTCTTCGTACAAGGCGGTAAGATATTTTTATATCTGTACAATTTTCTCAAAGTAGTACAAACTTTACGGCTAACTTCCTCAACATGACTGCGCCAAGTAAGTGAACAATCCAAGGTTAATCCCAAGTCCCTAACATGGGAGCTGTAAGGAATTACCTCGCCATTATAAATCAGAGGATCGAACGATGTGTGATTAAGTTTACCTAATTGACGTGCACTGCCTAAGACTATAGCTTGGCATTTGCTTGGATTAACAGCAACCCCATACCTTCTTGACCAATTAAGAATCCAGTTAAGATCGGAGTTAATCACGGTTACAGCATTATTTATGGAAATAGCATCGGCATGAGCATAGAGTTGCAAGTCGTCGGCATACATATGGTACGAAGAACGAAAATTACAAGTGATCATGTTAATAAATATAGAGAAAAGTAAAGGAGAAAGAATTCCACCTTGCGGAACACCAGTGGTTAATTCACCCCAATCGGACACCATACCATCGACCGGAATTGCCTGCTGGCGACCACGAAGATAGGAGGAGACCCAATTCCGTGCTGATAAGGAAAAACCTATGTAAGACAAGATGGCGATGAGAATATCATGGTCAACGGTATTAAAGGCGTTAGAAAAATCTATTAAAACTAACACCGTCAACTTTCCAAACTCCATGCCATCACGCACATCCTCTGTTATTTTTAAAAGCGCCGTTGTGGTGCTATGTCCAGGTCGAAATCCTATATACATTATTATTATATACTGTGCCGGACGGGCGAAACTCTCCGGAGTAAATGTTGTCGAAGATACTTCGCGAGTCGCTCACGTCCTACACCTATAGGTTCCGGTGGGTACTTTCACTGCCGTCTTTGTGGGTGCCGCTGAAATATTGTGGACTGTGGTTCAAATCAAAATACACGATTAACAAATACAAATAGCAAGGTAGTGGCCAGCGGTTCGACTGATTTATTAGTCGCGAAATTTTATAACTATTGATCACGGTTGTTAAACTACGGTTGTTCACTGTTGGTTGGTCACTGTATATTTCAAAAGCTTTCTTTAAATTGTACGGTGGTATCAAAGATCTATTGGTAGTAGCTGGTTTTCTAACACTATTGACTAGCAGCTATTATCAACTAAACTAGTTGATTTTATCACTTGTGTAACTGCGGATATCAGTTACCACTTTCACTATAATATGTAACTGCGAATATCAGTTACGACCTTTTTCGGCTAGCTAACACTTTCACTATGTGGTGGCGCCACGTGTTTAAGGCTGCCGAAGTCTAGTTCCCCGGTCGAACCTTAAACCTATTACGCGAGATATTAACTAAAGTGGACTGTATATGCGGTTGCTTCTACGCTTACGTAAAGGCGACTACTATAGCATGCGGTATAATGCACTCGCTCTTCCCTAAAACTAAACTATTATTGTGCCAAATCGCTGAAAAGGAATCCTGCCTTATTAGGAGAACAAAAAAATTGGAGCGGGTTAAAACTATGTAAGGCAGGAGCTAAATTAAGGAATGTTGACTCACCGGGGTTTCTTCTATCCTGTTGAGCACTATAGCTGCAACTTCTGGAACTTCTTCTGGAACACTCCGGAGAGAGGCGGTGCGCGACTATATCTCACACGATGTGAGGCGGGTCTCCTGGAGCTCGACTGCTTCCAGGCTAAAGCGGTTTCTACTAGCGGTGTGGTTTCAACGACGACTGCGGTGGAAAGAGGACGCGCAACGGTCGCGCGTGCCTTATATGTCCTCGGCTCCGATGATTACGTGACATCCTAGAATCATCTTCTTGCCCCTCCCACCCCACCACCGCGATGTGTCGATAGGAGGGTACGAATGATATAGTTTTTCGGAAAGGAACAAGCGGCTTGGCACCTCTACCGTCAAATATAATAATCCAATGGTTTTTTCCGCGCAACCACTATGTGTAACTGCGAATATCAGTTACGACCTTTTTCGGCTAGCTAACACTATCACTATATGTAACTGCGAATATCAGTTACGACCTTTTTAGGCTAGCTAACACTTTCACTATGTGTAACTGCGAATGTCAGTTACGACCTTTTTAGGCTATCTAACACTTTCACTATTCACTATATACTGCTACTAGTCACTTCAGCTACCACCGGATACCACTCACTTCACTTCACTGTCACTGGTAGTTCTTCACACTACTACGGGTACTGGGTCCCGAGCCCATAAGGTAGACTTTGGTAATACTTTACAGTGAGCCGCTTGCCATTTTCCGTTTGCCTCTTTATTGCATAAACTTTTCACTATACAAATGGCATAAAATGCAATATTTTCTATACAAAACTAATTGCTACACTAACATGCTATACATCATTAAATCGGTAGTCCGGCACTTTATTAGTATATCATAAAGGTTACTCAAAACATTAACATTGTAAAAAGTTATTAAACGAAATGTCCAAAATTTTCATAATATTTGGGTACATTAATTCTTTGATTTTTCTATAACTACGAAATGCGTTTAATTATACAAAAATATCCCTACACTTCTTTAATCTATAAGCCATATGCTAATTGAATGTCATATTTATAACTCTTTTAGAACATAAAATTATTTTCCTTATTTTTAGTATGAACTATTACGCAGTTAATTAAAAACTTTTAGAGAGTTCCACGATAAGACGCGCTGTGATTGGTCGATTTTTTGGTATATAATAAAAGTTGTTTATATCACTTGTTATCAAAACGACATTCTATACAAATATACTAAGAGTTATAAATATGTTACACAACTATATTAATATACGTTTTCATCCAGTTTTGTTGGTAATTTCATTATTAATACAAAAAACAATATTCTTTATAACTTCGTTTCTTAACGTTGTTAGGCCGTCGCGAACATATACATTCTCTACCAATCAACTAATCGAGTGGTGAGAATCTGATATAGGTGGGTGTAGCAATATAAAATGGGTAAACAAAATAAAAATGATAATTAACTACGTAATATATACATTTTACTAACAAATAAACTATACGAAAACAACCTATACATACATATAAGCAATGGAAGTATAATTTCATACGATAGTTAAACAATTATTTTTCTCCTATTTACCTATACGATTATCGTATGATTTATTTATTTTTATTTATCCGCTCTAAGTAAATATTTTTATTATAAAAATAAATGTAAGGCTATGCGTATAAAAAACATTACACCAATCTTGCAATATTAATGACAGAATGATAAGTTGTAGTTAGTTGGTCGCTGGGCCACCCTAAAGCCGCGTATGATATAATCGTTAGCCATAAATAAATTAAAATATAATATTGAAAGATTTGAACATAAAATATTTAATTACATACAAATCACTATGAATGGTGATAAACGTCTGAAACTATGAATCGTGTAACAAGTGTGGTTTTAATAGATGATCACGAAATAGAATTGTTATAAAATACTTTTCTGATATCATCAGTTTCAATGTCGTATAGTACTGAACTGCAAAGGAGTTACCACAGAACTCGGTGAAGTGAATATGTATGCAGAATGTTATTTAAAATAAATTAACATAGGTATAAGACAACAATTTCTTACCTCAGCAAAAACCAATTTAACGAAGATCGGCAAAGAGCACTGGCCTATTGCGTTAGAAACTAATCTCCATTGGTAATTTGATAGGTCCCTGGCAGCTGATGCCATCCATAACCTAATCGAGAACATGAAAATAAGATTAAAAATTAAACAGATAACTATGTACTCAAACAATCCATTTATCCATTACAGCTTTTAAAAGCTCACTGCTGTGCATAAGCTTCACCCATAGATAGCCTCATGAGGGACTTTGCCATTTGTTTGCAGTGAAACAAAAATTTTACAGATTTTATCGCGTTTAATTTGAACTTTTTAAACACCCGACGATTCTCGATGACGAAACGTCGATACGTAGCGTTCGCGCAAATGTAAGAAATCGTTATTGCTTGCAAACATTGCAAACAATAATGATTTCTTGGCAGGAGGCTTGGTGACCGCACTTTTATATAAAAGTGCGGTCGCCAAGCTTCCTGCCAAAAATTTTGAGTTGTTATCAGAAAGAAAGAAAGAACGAACGAACGAACCACTTATTTGATAATCACACTTTACACACATTTTAAGAAATTTAAATATGAATTTCAAGGGGCAAAGAATATGCATGCGCAGGTGTAAGACTGCTTACGCATTAAAAATATTTAATAAGCAGAACATGCATGATGTTAATGAAAAAAAAACAAATAAAAAAGAATTTAAAGATAAATGTGACATCAAATAGGTCTCCAACTCAGCATAATGCTGGAGATGCAGCGCTGGTTCTCAGTATGCTGCTGTCAATCGTCTGTTTCAGTTACCTTCTATCGTCTGTTACTATATTCGCAAGAGAATATATGGGGTAGTTAAATAGAATTAATTTGCAATCAAAAAATATACGAATCACAGGTAATCAACTATAAATTGTCATCATCATTACAGCCCTTCACAAGTCCACGGCTGAACGTAGGCCTCCCCCAAGTAACGCCACAAAGCACGGTCCTGAGCGACCTGCATCCATCGACTTCCTGCATGTCTTACCAGGTCATCACTCCATCTAGTGGGGGGTCGCCCTTCACTACGCCTACACTTTAATTTTCAGAGATTGAGGTATACCTGACGAGAAGATATGTCGTAATTTCCCGAACGCTGCCCAGCCAAGTTGAATCCGTCGATTGACCTCTCGGTCGAAGTTGGACTTACCTAGTCGGACTATTTGTCCCAGGTAAACGTACTCGTCAACAACTTCGAGTATAGTGCTCCCAACAACTACCGGCATAGGTGTGACATGGACATTAAACATGATCTTTGTTTTGTCCATGTTCATCTTAAGACCTATCCGTTGGGAGACACTATTGAGGTCATTGAGCATAGTGCTAAGGTCCTCCAGCGATTCTGTCATAAGGACTACGTCGTCGGCAAATCGAAGGTGAGTGATGTACTCGCCATTGATGTTAATACCGTATCCTTTCCAGTCCAGTAGCTTGAAAACGTCTTCCAACGCAGCGGTGAAGAATTTCGGGGATATAACGTCACCCTGTCTTACACCTCTCTGCAGTTGGATAGGTTTTCGAACTCTGGTTCTGTACTCGGATAGCCATCGTAGCCCTACTGTACAAACACTTCAGCACTTCAATATACAGACAGTCAACTTGGCACCGCTGAAGGAACTGTAGCACCGCCCAAATTTCGACGGAATCAAAGGCTTTCTCATAGTCCACATACGCCAGGCAAAGTGGCTGATTGTACTCTGCGGTCTTCTGTACAATCTGCCGCAGGGTATGTATGTGGTCTATGGTACTGAAGCCTTTTCGGAAACTGGCTTGTTCGGGAGGCTGGAAGTCGTAGAGTCTGCGTGCGAGACGATTCGCAATGACTCTCGAAAACAGCACGTAGACGCGGCTCAGAAGGGAAATCGGTCTGTAGTTCTTCAAGAGAGCGTTGTCGCCTGTCTTAAAGAATAAGACCACCGCACTTCTGCTCCAAGCCTCCGGAGTAGTGCCACCATGGAGGACGGAATTGAAGAGCTTCTGAACGACTTCACGTACCGGTGTTCCACCCGCTTTCAGAAGCTCCGCTGTAATCCCATCCTCACCTGGGGCCCTGCCGTTTTTAAGGTGCTGGAGAGCCATTCTAATCTCGCTCAAACTGACGTCCAGGATATCATCGGAATAGTGTCGGGTAAGACTTGCTCTTGGATCGTTACTCACACTTGCGTGTGGCTCCAACGATGATGTGTACAGCTGCCCATAGAAACTCTCAATCTCACTCAAAATCTCAGGTGTCCCGGAAACGATGCTGCCACACTCAGTCTTCAGCTTTGACAGTTGGCTCTTTCCGGCAGACAGATCTCTGGCAAAGACTTTGGAGCCCTGGTTCCGCTCGATCGCTTCTTTAATACGAGCAGTATTAAAGTTGCGTAAGTCTCGCCGTTGCGTAAATCTCGCTATAAATTGTACTGAGACTAATTTAATAGCTGATGATAATAATTAATTCGTTTCCACGAATTAATTATCCGAATAATCTAGGATGAGCTAGTAGCGGGATACAACAAGTGAACCGTGCCCCGCCAGCGCCAAGACTGCCTTAACGGCGGCCGCTCTGTCCTTTTTATACAATTGAGACCCGCGCGCCACTGCCGGTGTAATGCGCAGGTGTGCGGTGCACATGTTGTTTACAATAATTTTTTTTAACTATACTATTATATAATAACTATACTATACTATTATTTAATAACTTTTTTTTTTTTTTTATAGAAGAGGGGGCAAACGAGCATGCGGCTCACCTGATGTTAAGTGACTACCGCCGCCCATGATCAACCGCAACACCAGGAGAATTGCGGGTGCGTTGCCGGCCCTTTAGAAAGGAGTAAGCTCTTTTCTTGAAGGTCCCCAGGTCGTATCGGTCCGGAAAAATCGCCGATGATAAACTATTCCACAGAGAGGTTGTACGTGGAAGAAAACTCCTTGTGAAACGTACAGTGGTGGACCGCCAAGCATCCAGATGGTGTGGATGGTATCGGGACGTTTGCCGTGTCGCCTATGGCACTGATATTTGACAAAAAATGAAAACAAAAAATTTGAATTTAATTAATTAATTAATCGATTAAAATCTGTCGAAATTCAAATCATATCCACCCTACTTAACGAACAGCAATAAAACAATAAATTTAGTAGACATCTTTGACCTTGTCAATTCGCAGGGTCACAGGCTTGAAGGGCTAAGGGCAAATTAATTGTTTAAAAAAAAACTGTTTTCAACGTTTAATCCAAAAATGTTTATTTTTATTTTTTGTAAAATAACAGTGCGATAAGCTTCTACTCCGTTCACATGTTACACCCTATTTTTTTCCAGAAGATAAAAAGGTCATCCAGTATATGTTCTCGCTATTGGCCTTTTAGGAGAATTTTAGCAAGAATTAATCCGCCGCACTACCCCCAATGTTCGTTATCGGAGTTAACATGTCTAAGTTATTTTAAATCTCAAGAAACAAAAGTGTCCCCAAAATATTATTTTCTTTCAGAACCAAACTCTTGGTAAATCAACGCTTTAAACTTGCAACTGACTATAAAACTTTAAGCCAGCGTATATTTTTAATTTTTTTATTGACAACCCACGAGTCACCTTTTTTTAAGTTGTTTGCGAGTATCGTTGTAACCGCTGTAACCACTTCTCGGTTAGTAAACTCTTAGCTCGTATGATACTAGCGTTATTTGTATTGACTGCCACTTTAATAATCGTAAGTGCGATTGCTGATTGTTGGAAGTCAAGTCAAGGAACTATCAGTTGCAGCCTGAAGTCAGGAAATTAGCAGTGTTTCAGTCCCGTGACTAAACCCATCAAATTTTGAAACTAATTCTGATCGTAGTGCATTGTCGTCTTATCGGACTATGTGAGCGAGGAATGAGAGAGTGCTTCTATGCTTGCTCACAGAGAACATTATTATTATTATCATATTGTTAAAAAAACTTATAATAACTTTCATTGCTGTATTTTAACGTTATTCTTTACAAAGCACTTACTTTAGAACTTGCATTGCATCTTCTCCTAATGATTTCACTTCAAGAAAGTTTTCCTCGGAATCTATCATGTGGCGAAGTAAGTCATACTCTTTTGATACTTCTGGATTTGCTTCTTCGCAAGCGCAAGTGACAATGATCTGAAATCAGAAATTAATTTTGATTTTTGATGATTCCCTTTTTTCACTGATTAACCTAATTTTTCGATTATTATTTTCCACGTCCTCACTTAGCTCTCTTAAATTACACTCCTATCAACCCAACGTCTGACTATTGCCGTATCATCCGTACGGCATCCCTAGTGGCATTGAGAATAGGAAGCATGATTTCGTCATACTAACATACTCGGTCCTCGTGACCTTACCTCATCGGAAGGCAGAAAGACCCGTGTCCGAAGGTTCAATTACACGAGTATAATGTCATTGGTTTCATGTATACATATTATGTAACTGGGGTCTTGGATACGTCTCTAAAGATTAGGATGTAATTTTGTATTTAGATAATAGTATTTTATATTATTAAATTTGTATAAGATATAGATAGTGTTATTTCCAACGTTTATATGGATACGCTCATGCAATGTCCTTAAGAACAAATTTCGGGCTCATTCGGAAGCTAGCCATCTGCGCAGAACAGGAATATAGTATTTATGCGCAAGAACAGGTACACTCTTTATTCCCTCACTCTCATAGTCCAATGGGACGATAAACCAACACGATCGGAGAGAGATCAGGTGCAGCTCCAACGGCTATACATGCTTTCCGAGGCATGAGGGTGGAACACAGCCATTTTCCTGACTCCGGACAGCTATTGAAAAATTTCTTGATAAAATTTGTTTGGCCGACACGGGATTCTAACCTAGGACCACATTACCACCAGTCACATTTACGACCTCTAGACCAATGCGGAAGTCACTACTAGCTGTGAAGTTGTTGCACATTCTTACCTTACAATGTGGAGGCAGCCTTGATGGAAGCCATGAAACTTTATTATTTTCAGTACCAATCCCCGTAAGCTAGACCAGCTTACGGAGTCCAAAAACAAGAGAAGTGGTTGCTGCTGAGTGGCCGTTGCCAACAACTGCTTAAAATGTGCTGTCAGAGGTACCAAGTCGTCCGGTATACTCTCGAAGGGTAAAGCAAAGTTATATGATATCTGCAAAAACGAGGTATGATGAGCGCAAACTGATATTTTTGAAAATTTTATTATTAGAATATAATGGAATTATTTGGATCACGCTGCAGCTATGATAATAGAGGCTTGAACGAGAAATAATCACGCTCAAAGAATATCAGCATTAAATAGCAGTCGAATGTTGTGTTTCGTATGGTAAGTGCCAAGAATTGGTGATCTTTTTACTGGAAGCGAAGTTCGAGTATTCCATCTTAGTCCATAGGAATGGCAAAGCATCTGCATTTTGATTATTTAATTGAGGACAAATGTATATTTCCACGGCATCCATTAATCTTTAGATGGTCAGTGTGCTCGTTTGTCACCCTCATTATACAGGCTGTCCTGTTAGAAGTGTTAATATCGACGACCTTTTGCACAGGAATGGCGGTACATCAAATTAAATGCTTGTTTTTAACAACTGTACATTTCATGTGGCATTAGCCTTTACAATAAATGTATCCACTTGTTATCACACACGGAAACAATTTATCACAACCGTAATGAACACTTCACTAATCTCGTATCCTTTACATAGATTCCATAATACACGTCTATGCGTTACGACTGTTGATCTACGAATGACCTCTTCACTGTCTACCCTTACAGCATTTATAGCAAGAATAAAATAGGATTTGGATTTGACTTCCGCAAAAGTCAAATCCATAGTCAATAACAAAACAAAGTATTTACCAACCGGATGTTATCGGAAAATATTCAAAATGTCAACAATAGCAAGAAAAAAATAGGGTTTGGATTTGACTTCCGCAAAAGTCAAATCCATAGTCAATAACAAAACAGTATTTACCAACCGGATGTTATCGGAAAATATACAAAATGTCAACAACTCGGCCATCCGTTTACCAACGAGTCCCTCGTTGCGATTTTATGTCTACATTAACAATTAAGTAATTCAGTTAGTTCATAATCATATATAATCATAATTTAAATATAATACAAAAAATATATAAATTTGCAATAACACAGTTAATCTACTTATAAGTTAATCTATTTATTATTATTATTATCATATCACTGTAACTGCTCGTATAAGGGAGCGTTGATAAATAGAGCGGGTTTGCTGGCGGGATGTTAACTGGAGAGCATACAGTAGCAGTTAGATGAGCAATAAATAACACTTCTTGAGAGTTTCTTCTTGTTTTATTTCTTGATTCCTTATTATTACATTGCCGGATTTGGAATAATTTACCACGAAAAACGCCCCTTTTTTATAAGCGGCTGTAACCAATCATAATTAAGTAAAAATCGCACACGGCATTAGTGAATCTATTGACCAATCAGAGCGCAGAGTAACCCTTTCTAAGAGAGATTCACAATTTCCTTAATAAACGTGGTAAAACATTCCTTACAATATTTATATTTATTCCTAACGATAGATACAACTTATTTCTATTATTCTAAACATAAATCATTCAATAAACCTTTATTTTACATTTTTAAAAAATAAAAATAGTTTCGCGGTCGCCTCACGGTTTAGCTCCGGAGTAGGACTATATTTTTTGCCGAACATACAAGTGGCGCCGCCAAGAGGTAGGAATTTACAACACTTTTTCAGGAATTATGCTTAAGAATCTATACAATATTTTTTCATGAAATTTAAATCTTTCTCATAATGAAATAACGTTATACAGCGATTAATTGACATATTAATGTTTCTTTTGAAGTACTTTAAAGGAAAAAGAATTATATTAATCACTTATATGTTAAATAGCTCTTAAAGTTATGATAAAAGAAATCTTACTAGAAAATAAGCTTATACTTGCGTCTAATGTTCTAATCAGACCTAAATAATTTTAAATAGATTCATATAAGTCACTTTAAGATAAAAATAGAAGTGTTTAATTTACTTCCCTGTTTTTTCAGCACTAATCAGTCTTTACACTTAGCTTTATTTTACGAATAGGAAACGGTTAAGATTAATACCATCACCTAATTTTAAATCACTGATAAGGAATAATTAAGATTAAATGCTAACACTTAGTTTTAATTCACTGATAATAAATAATTAATATTAAATGTTCGAATTCACTTTGTCGTCGCTAACATTCTCCCCCACGGTGCGTAGCACTGCATCCTCTGGAGGCGACGACTCCGCTGGCACCAGCACGATGACACGTCGAGTTGGACGGCGAAGTATTCCGCCTGATGTCCGCACGTCCAGCACTCTGGTTCTTCCGTCTGGTCCGGGATAGGTTTTGACGATTTCACCGCGAGGCCATGAGTTTCGCGGTAATGTGGCGTCCACTATTAGCACGATGTCTCCTTCTCTTGGGTCTCTGGTTTCTTTCCCCTCGAGTTTCCCTGGCATCAGGAGAGGTAAGTATTCTTTAATCCACCTTTTCCAGAAGTGGTCTGCGAGTCTCTGGGTGGTTCTCCAGCTTGCCTTTCCGATGAGCTCCGTGTCGCTGAACTCTCCCGGCGCCATAGCTCCGCATGATCTTCCCAGCAGAAAGTGGTTCGGTGTTAGGCTCTCCTCGTCTCCTGGGTCCATGCTGATCGGGGTGAGAGGTCTCGAGTTGACGATGTGTTCAACTTCAGTCATTAGCGTATGGAGTACTTCCTCGGGCGGGCTCTTCTCGTTGAGGACTACTGCTAGCGCCGTCTTGACTGTTCGTACGAGCCGCTCCCAGGCGCCTCCCATGTTCGGAGCTCCCGGGGGGATGAACTTCCACTGGATGCCCTTTTCCTGTGCGGCCTCCTCTAATTCCCTTTTTGCTCCGACGAAATTAGTTCCGTTGTCGCTATATATGGTTTTCGGAGTTCCTCTTCTGGCTGCCATTCGTCGGAGTGCCATGATCATTGAGCTGGTGCTGAGAGAAGGTACCAGTTCTAAATGTACTGCTCTAGTTGTAAGGCAGGTAAATAAGGCTCCCCAGCGCTTCTCGTTTCTTCTTCCGATGGTGACTTGCATTGGCCCGAAGTAGTCTACAGCTGTGCAGGAGAACGGAAATTGATGATGCTGCAATCTTTCACTCGGCAGATCTCCCGTTGGTGGTATCTCTGGTGAACTCTTCTTTGTCTTGCACCATTGACAGCTGTGTGCGACCGCTTTTAGAGTTGCTCTTAAACCCAAGATCCAGAACCTTTGACGAATTTCGTTCATTACTGTAGCGGTGTTTCCGTGAAGGAATTTCCTGTGATAGTGTTGTATTATTAGACGAGTTATTTTTTGTTTTCCGTCTAAAATGATAGGATTCATTATTCTTCCGTTTTGGTCGTGGAATTTCATTGTTCTGCTCCTTAATTTAATTATTCCATCGTCTCCAATGTAAACGTCGATTTTCTTAAGTCGACTCGAATTTTCTAATGGCTTTTCTGACTTCAGTTTTCTTATGTCTGATGCAAAACTATCGCTCTGGCTTATTTTTATTAATATCTCTTCGGCCTTTTTTAGGTGTTCTGCTTCTATGGGTGAGTATAGGCGCTTATTATCACTTTCGCTGGTCGACGGGATTGAGGTTTTTGCTTCTTTCTTCTGGATTTTTTGTGGTTTCCAAGACTCATCCTTCTGGCGTGCGGCGGTGGTGGTCGCTTTACGGCTCTTCTTTAGTAAGTGTGTAAAGGCAATCACTCTGGCTGTAGTGCGCAGCAGTCGCTCCCAGCTTGAGAACCTTTCTAGGTTTAATAGGGTGTCTTCTGCTGCCATCGTTGCCAATACCTTTTGCTTGCTTTTTCTTCTGGCATAACAATTTCTGGCTTGAAGTCGTGAAATGGCCATTCTTCTTCTGGTCGACGGAGAAATGACGGGCCTTTGAACCATCTGGCGTTGTGGTCGAATTCGATTGGGGTTCCCCTCGTGGCGTCGTCCGCTGGATTCTCCTTGGTTGGCACCCATCTCCAGTCTTCTGGCTTGGACCTTTCTTTGATCTCGGCGAGTCGGTTGGCCACAAAGGTTTTGAACTTCCTTGGTTCTGACTTTATCCACTGCAGCACTGTGCTGGAGTCGGTCCAGTAAACCTTTCTCGTTATGTCGAGCTCTGATTCCTCTTCGATTGTGGCGGCTAGTCTGCTTCCGAGTAAAGCCGCTTGTAGCTCCAGCCTCGGAATTGACACAGGTTTCGTTGGCGTTACCCTTGCTTTGCCGGCGATCATGGAGACATGGACCTTTCCTCCGGGCTCGACTATTCTCCAGTAGACTACTGCTGCATAGGCTTCTTCACTCGCATCGGAGAATGTGTGTAGCTGTCCTTTTCTGCCTTTGGGTGAGACGCACCTCGGGATCTTCAGCCTCGTTAATGTTGACACTTCTTCCAGGTATTTCATCCATACTTCCTTTTGATGTTCGTTGATTGGTTCATCCCAGTCTATTTTCTTTCGCCAGATGTCTTGGATTAGTTTCTTTCCGTGTATTAGAACTGGTGTAGCAAAACCCATTGGATTGAAGGTGGACATTACTGCGCTTGTGACTTCTCTTTTTGTTGGAGTCCTTCTGCCATCTTGCAGGTCCTCCGGCGTGTTGCGTAGCCCGACGTTGAAGGCTAATGTATTTTCTTTCACCAGCCATCTTAGTCCCAGAGTCTTCTCTTCCTTGGTCAGTTGTAAGGAGTTTTCTTTGTTTGCGTCTTCTACCTCTGATATTACCACTGACATTCTTCTGACATTCTATACTCTTCAGGCTTGCCGGTTCTTCGGTTTCCGCGCCACAGGAACCTGAGACTGTCTCGGTCGTCTTCTCTGACTTTTACTCGAAGAAACATGTCTTGTATGTCTGCCATGACGGGTACTGGTCCCTCTCTGAAACGCAGCAGTACTCCGAATAATGATTGTAGCAGGTCTGGGCCCGAGAGCAAGGCGTCGTTGAGGCTCTTTCCTTCATATTTGGCAGCTGCGTCGAACACTATTCTTAGCTTCTTCTTGACTGGGTGTACAACAGCGAAGTAGGGTAGGTAGAATGTCCTTCCTTTGTTAGAGGTTTCTGGAGCCTTCTCTGCGTATCCTTTTTCGATTAGGCTTAGGATCTGCTCCTCGTAGTGCTTTCTTGCTTCTTGATCACGATCCAATTTTTTCTCGATGCTGACCAGGCGTCGAATAGCTTGATTGTAGTTGTTGGGCAGGTGTTCATCTTTTTTCCACAGGAGTCCCGTTTCATATTGACCGCTCGGCAGTTTCTTGGTAGTTTTCTCGAGGGTTTCTAATGCTCTTCTGTCGCTGTCGTTAGATGGTGAACGATTTTGGATCCCTAGAGACTAATTGGAAGTGTTCTCGGACGAGGTCTTCTATGTCTTCCTTGCCAGTGGTCGCTCTGCCGTAATGAGTGAAGTGTACTGTGGCAGTTGTTCCTGTTTCACATCCGTGTAACACCCACCCTAAGTTCGTGAGGGAAGCTACAGGATCTGATGGTTTGCCCTTTTTCAGCTTTCTTGTCACTATCAGTCCCCAATTGTCTTGGCCTATCAGTAGCTTGGGCCTCTGGGAGACGTAGAGGAGTTGATTTTCAATTGCCTTCATGTGCTCACAGTTTCTCACGGTGTTCTTGTTTATGCATTGTTCAGACAGCTTCAGGTCGTCGATGGTTCTTGCTACGATAGTTCTCTTTTCTTTTCTATGAGCCCCTTTTATTTTGAGCTCGATCTTCTGTGAACTATCTTTTCTTAACACCTTTCCGCCAACGGTTTCGATCGTGAGTTTTTCTTTCTTTCCTTCGACTCCGAATTTTTCAGCAATTGATGCGTCTAAGAGTGTGACCGTTGACCCTTCGTCTAGTAGTGCTAATACGCGAACTTGTCCTTTTGGGCCATAGAGGTTCACGGGGATCATCTTTAGGTAGGCCTTTTCTTCTCCTTTGGCGTTATGGATTGAGGCGACCTTTTCTTCTGAGATGCTATTGGTGTCTTGCTTCTTTTTCTATCGACGCCGGTGGTTTGTCAGAATGTAAGATGGTATGATGCCATCTTTTACACAGCTTGCAGACTGGTGCTTTACAGTTGATTCTTGAGTATCTGAATCGAAAGCACTTGAAGCATATCTTTGCCTTCTTGGTCATATCCCATTTTTCCTTCAGGTTGGCTTCTTTGAACCTTTTACATTCTAATGCGAAGTGTTCTTCCCCACAGAACGGACACGACTTCTTATATTTCTCTTTTGATGCTTCTTGAACCAAATGAACGGGTTTTCTTATTCCTCTTCTTTGTTCTGAGGGCGCTTCTGGCGGGGCGAAGTCTCCGCACATGTCAGCTTCTGTTTCTAGGAACGCTTCGATAAGTAATAGCTCCTGAATTTCTTCGTCTCTTCTGCTTCTGTGGTAGGCGAACCAACGGAACTTCATTGACGTCGGCATTTTGTCTACTATAACTCTCAGCGTTTCAGGTGAACTGAGATACTGTGGTTTCTTCAGGGCTTTGATTGTTTCGACTGCGTTCTTTACTTTGCTTGCAAATATGCATATGTCGCTCGGGTTTTCGCCGACTCTTGGGAGGTTCTTCATTTTTTCTAGTTCTGCTAATGCTAGTGCTCCAGGTCTGCCGAATCTTGCTTCCAGTCCCTTGATCACTTCTCGTGGGTCTTCGGCGGTGAATAGCAGGCTTTGGACGGCTTCCCTAGCTTTTCCTTGGATCGCTATTCTAAGGCGCGCTAGGTTTTGATTGCTACTGAAAGAAGCAGCCGTATCCTCGTATGATCTTTTGAAGGCTAACCATTCTTCGCAGGCCCCGTTGAAGTGAGGTAGTTCTAGGTGCTTCGGTGAAACGGTGTCACGTGATTTTTCTGATAGCTTTAGTATGACTGAAGCTAGTTCCTGGATGTCACTTTTCTTTTCTTCTGCCTCTATTGGTTTATGGTACTTATTAGGCATGTCTCCGGTCTGGATGAACCAGCGTTCGACTTCTTGAGTTCGCTCGAACAGCTCTTCTCCGGCACCATCTTCATCTTCTGATTCCGCGGTGAGAAGTTCTAATTCCGCTTGAGCAACTTTTGACCGCGCTTCTGCCAATTCTAGTTCCCTTAATGCCATTGTCATCTTTGCTTGCGCTTCTGCTCTCTTCCTTTGCGACGAGCGAACGGAAAGCGTGTCTGGATCGCGGGTCGTCTTCTTAGGGTGAGGCTGTTGCAGAGTCTTCATTGCGACACTTCTTTCTTGAATCTGCGGCGTTGGATGACTTCCTTCTTGGTGAGGCTGACGCTTCGACGGTGCGTGTCGGGGGGGTGGTATGGGTTACGTCCCCCGGTGTTGATTCTTTTCCGGCAATGTTTTTGTTAAGAAGTACGGGTTGTCTGTGTACGCTGCTGGGCGATGTTCTTGTAAGCGTCGATCGATCTGAAGTTGACGTGTTGGTAGCCGTCGTGTTTGTAGAATCACTCGGCGTATTCATGCTCCAATCCGTCGTACTGGTACCCGTAGTGGCGTTGCTTTCACTCGTAGTCTTCGACTGCACTGATTTTGATCTTGTATTTGAAGGCATCTTCCTAGTTTTCCTTAAACCCGATCCGGCTTCTCGAAGGACCACTGCAATTGCTCGTATAAGGGAGCGTTGATAAATAGAGCGGGTTTGCTGGCGGGATGTTAACTGGAGAGCATACAGTAGCAGTTAGATGAGCAATAAATAACACTTCTTGAGAGTTTCTTCTTGTTTTATTTCTTGATTCCTTATTATTACATTGCCGGATTTGGAATAATTTACCACGAAAAACGCCCCTTTTTTTATAAGCGGCTGTAACCAATCATAATTAAGTAAAAATCGCACACGGCATTAGTGAATCTATTGACCAATCAGAGCGCAGAGTAACCCTTTCTAAGAGAGATTCACAATTTCCTTAATAAACGTGGTAAAACATTCCTTACAATATTTATATTTATTCCTAACGATAGATACAACATTACATTCAATAAACCTTTATTTTACATTTATAAAAAATAAAAATAGTTTCGCGGTCGCCTCACGGTTTAGCTCCGGAGTAGGACTATTTTTTTTGCCGAACATACAAGTGGCGCCGCCAAGAGGTAGGAATGTACAACACTTTTTCAGGAATTATGCTTAAGAATCTATACAATATTTCTTCATGAAATTTAAATCTTTCTCATAATGAAATAACGTTATACAGCGATTAATTGACATATTAATGTTTCTTTTGAAGTACTTTAAAGGAAAAAGAATTATATTAATCACTTATATGTTAAATAGCTCTTAAAGTTATGATAAAAGAAATCTTACTAGAAAATAAGCTTATACTTGCGTCTAATGTTCTAATCAGACCTAAATAATTTTAAATAGATTCATATAAGTCACTTTAAGATAAAAATAGAAGTGTTTAATTTACTTCCCTGTTTTTTCAGCACTAATCAGTCTTTACACTTAGCTTTATTTTACGAATAGGAAACGGTTAAGATTAATACCATCACCTAATTTTAAATCACTGATTTAGTTTTAATTCACTGATAATAAATAATTAATATTAAATGTTCGAATTCACTTTGTCGTCGCTAACAATATCACGTTGATTTAAGGAGCTGAAATATACGGTAGTGAAGACAAAAAATCATCAAATCACATTAATATTCAACCATATTTGGATCCTAATAATTAGTTTATTTAATACGCTAGTTACATTTTGTATTAAATCTTAAAATATAATTTATTGTAACATAAAACCAGAATTAATGGTTTCTAAGGCTCTTAAAAGCTAAATACATTTCTTATGGTTAAGGATAGGTTCATTATAATTTAAATCAATTATGCAATTAACTTTTTTTTTTGTTTACATTTCATCTTTCAACTTATACAAATTATCTTATGTACGTTTAATAACGAGTGGGAGTGTATACCGACACATTACCTTAGTCAGGGGATAACGACCCCTCACACTTGAGCAGACAATCCATGTCATCGATTGCGGACACAAGAGTGGGTATTGCTACTCCAGCCGAAGACCTTGGCTAGGGATTACGACCCTCACTCCTAACCTAAATCTAACATTCAGTATTTTTACAGTTTCAAACGAGTGGGAGTGCATACCGACACATTACCTTAGTCAGGGGATAACGACCCCTCACACATGACAAGACAATCCATGTCATCGATCGCAGACACAAGAGTGGGTATTGCTACTCCAGCCGAAGACCTTGGCCAGGGATTACGACCCTCACTCCTAACCTAAAACTTATCTCATACAACAATCAGTCTCTTCTTTTTATTCATCATCACTATCGCTATTGTTATTACTTGAATTCTCATCACAATCAGTAGACGCATTATGATTAAACATGATCCATGGAAAAATTTTATCAATGGCCACAACAGCCTCGTAATGCCTCCCCTTTCTTGATAGAGGAGTGTCCTCGATTATGAAACGATCATTTGGTAATACTTTTTTTCTTTCCTATAAGGTTTTTGACATTTCGACTCAAGTTTTTTTTGATTGCCCTTCTACACCAGTAACTGCTTTAATTACTCTTACTAAATCTCCTTTATTAAATCTAACCCCGGTATTTCTATGTTTATCATTTCTTTATTTTGTTGATTTTTATAAGTTCATTAGCTTCGGCTCTAATTTCACTTAAATTATTTGCTGTGGTATCGGGTGCTACTTCTAAAATAACTTCGTTTAATATGCCTTGACTTGGATTCGTTACTTTATACCCAAATAGAAGTTCAGTTGGAGTCTTTTTGTAGTTGCGTGTATGTTTGTGTCAGCTTGGGCTCAACCAAGCTGAATGTTGGGCAGATGTTCGTCCCAAATACCGTTTGGTTTATCGTGATTCATTGTTGCGAGAGCTGCTAGAAAAGAACGATTATAGCACTCAACTTGGCCGTTGGCACGTGGCGTTGCCACAGCATTATACATGTGTTTTATTCCACAAGATTTGATATACTAGTAAAACTAGTCCCTTGATCTGTAATAAGCCTAAACGGTGTTTCAAAATAGCTGATATGCTCGCGAAATACTCTAATCGACGTGGTAGCTTTAGTGTTTCGAACTGGTGTGAGGTTTATATATTTTGTAAATGCATCTACGATTACAAGAATGTATGTATTTCAGAGTTTTGTTCTTATAAAAGGGCCCAAATGGTCCGCATGGATCGTATGGAACGGTTTATCAATCTTTGGAATTGGATGGCGTTCTCCCGCTTTAGCTCCACCAGGTACTTTATGTTGAGCACATTTCATACAAACTGCAACATACTTTTTTTTATAAACCGACGCATTTTGGGAAACCAATATGATTTCTTGATACGAGAAAGTGTTTTGTTGTACCCAAAGTGACCAATATCGTCATGGTTGCTTTTAAGGATTCGCCACCTAGCCTCTTTGGGTACCACCCATTTCAAAGTGTTATCATTCATAACTTTGTATACTCACCCGTCTTTCCAACTTAAAATTCTTAAAAATATCCTATATATAGTTACTTCTTTCGTCACTGGACTTTGAAGGACACACGCAATACGTTTAATTTCATCGTCATTTTGCTGAATTGTAATTAACCAATCTTCTGTACCAAACTAAGAACGTCTAGGGCCCGCTCACTATTTACTGCTCCCCTACTTAACGCGTCCACGTGTGCCATCCTTTCCCTAGGCCGATACTCTATTTCACAATCTAACTCCATAAACTGGATCCACCATCTGGCGATCCGTGGTACTAGGTCTCTTTTGTCAAAGTGCTTCGCTAATTACCATGCTCCTAGTTAATAATTGTCCAATTTTAAAATTAACCTCATCTCCAATATTTTGTACAAGAACCCCTCCAGAACCTCCGCACAAATTGTATTCTCCGGGGAATAAATAATATGCTTCACCATTGTTTAAGCGTCTAATACTCCCATTGACATAAACTTTGCCATTATAATTTTTGTCTTTACCTTTCACACGAACTAACTTTGTTTCAGCAGTCTGTATTATTAAAGAAGTTGAACAAAATAAAGGGCACTTTTGCAAATCCGTATTGACTAATCTTCTAAACATAATGCCTGTATCTGTTTTTATTATTTGTAAATTAGGTCCCTCTGTAAAACTATGTCCCATGAAAACAGGACAATTAATTAAGGCATCATCTATAATAAGGGCTTTCACATTATTTTCCTGGACACCCTGAACTTCTATAGTCACTAGGGCTTTACCTAATGGTCTATAGGGTGTATTTCCTAATCCCCTGAGCACTGGGCCTTCAACTTGCCGCCAGTTTAGTCCTAGGCTTTGAGCTGTACTAAGGTGGATCAAGGTACCCTCACTGCCGAGATCGACATGACAGTTCGTAAGGTGGTCATTAATTTCCAATGGAATCTTATATTTACTACTCGTATTTGCCGTGTTATCTACTATAAGAACTGATTTTAGATTTCCTTCCTTGGTACCTCGTTCTCCCTAGGGCACTCAGAGGTTATATGTCCCAGAAAACTACAATTATTACATCTAATCTTAGGTTTGTTACAACGAAAAATAGATGTCCTGTCTCTTTACAATTAAAGCATGACATTCGACTGTAATTAGGCCTGTGCGATGCGTTAGGATTCGAAATAGGTTGTGTATTGTTAAGTATCATAGTATTTGATCGAAGTTCTCTGTCCTTTAATAAAAATTTATCATTGGAGTTTTTGTTTTGATCAGTTTTAATATATTTGAAAAATTTTAGCACTTGTTCAGGTTCGCCTAATTCTGCACCTTGTGCCCCTAATCTAATACCCTTATCGTCAATGCCAGCAATCAAACAATCGACGGCCCTTTTTGCAAATATCTCACAACGATTAAGTTCATTTTTAGGGTTCCGTAGTCAACTAGAAACCCTTATAGTTTCGCCATGTCTGTCTGTCCGTCTGTCCGTCCTCGCTTAATCTCTGTGACCGTTAGCACTAGAAAGCTGAAATTTGGTACCAATATGTGTATCAATCACGCCGACAAAGTGGTAAAATAAAAATTGGAAAAAAATGTTTTATTAGGGTAGCCCCCCTATATGTAAAGTGGGAATTGATTTTTTTTAATTTCAACCCTAACGTGTGATATATTGTTGGAAAGGTATTTAAAAATGAATAGGAGTTTACTAAAATCATTTTTTGATAATGTCAATAATTTCGGAAATAATCGCTCCAAAAGTAAAAAACAATGTGTCCCCCCCCCCCTCTAACTTTTGAACCATAGGTTTAGAAAATATGAAAAAATCTGAAAGGTAGAACTTTATAAGGACTTTCTAGGAAAATCATTTTGAACTTGGATGGAAACAGTTTTTGTACAAAAAAGACAAAAAGTTGTACAAAATAATTTCTAGACTAAGTTTGTAGTATAATCGTATATGCAAGCATTTTTTTAACTTCTTTTACATATTTTATTATCCTGAACGTATCATTTTTCAAACAAAAAAAGAATTATTAAAATCGGTTCTCGCAATCCAAAATTACCACCGAAAACTTCTGGCACGTCTACGTATTAATTAGTAACCCAATTCCCCGAGAGATGGCGCTGTAGGTGCCTATTACATTGGGTCGGGTATTATCGAATTGCTCGGTTGGTCTCTCCTTGGCATCGCCTGCCGCGGAGCGTGCAATATTGCACGCTCCTTGTTCGCGCACGTACCCACTACCGGGAGCAGTTGCAGGAGCGCGGAGCGCTGCTGGAGCGCGAAAACCTTTAAACTCATAAGTGGGAACACTTATTGTGACGGACGGGAAACTACGGAACCCTACACTGAGCGTGGCCCGACACGCTCTTGGCCGGTTTTTGAATAATAAAGTTCTAGCGAATCACCAAAACGAACTCTCTTATTGAGCATCTCTGTTAATAATTCCGCGTAGTTATCACGTGAAGGAAAAGACTCCTTTAGTTTGAACTTCCATTCAGACCAGGAAAAAAGTAAAGTAGGTAAGCCCTGATACCACGTTCTTGCTACCCCATTTAATTTAGGCACGGAGTAATGTATAATTTGTCTTTCATCCCAATTATAAATTAGGGCACACTTAAATCTTATAGATCCATGCGTCTATTGATTGTTCTTTACAAAGCGAGTCGAATTCAGCAATAACGTTACCTACGTTCTTGAAATCCTTCATAACGTCTATAAATTTTTCAAATAATTTCGTTTCATTGTACCTTGGTTCATCTATTGACGCGGGTGAACTGCTGCCTGTCTTTCGTCGCCGCTGCTGGCGATGGTGCCGGGATTTATTCTCCTTGCGCTTGCTTAACGACCGAGAACGCTCACGGGTGAACGTGCCACGATCGGCTCGACGCCAGGACCTCGATGATCTTGTCTCTCGTAGCTCATCTCGCGAACGAAATCTCAGCTCTCGGTAATGATTGCCGATCCGTTTAGACATGATGACTCATGAAATAAAAAGAAATAATTGTTTCAGTACAAAAAAAAATTATAACTTAATTTAGTGAAGCTAACTACTTATTCGTAAAACAATTAATGTTCACATTATAGTGAAAATGACGTTTCTTTCGTTGTTCTTTTCTTTGACATATTTAATTTAAAAATGTTCAGCTAAAGTTAAATACTAATAACATACCACATATTATACAGACTGACAAGTCAATTATTTATTTGGGCCAACCATATATATTATGATCCTTTCCTAAGTTGAAAGCGTTATACTAGTAAAAAAAAAAACTGGTATAATTTGCATATTTTCGTTATTGATTATATTTCAGTTTTACGAAAAATATTACTAAAATTCAGACTATTATTTCCTCAAAATCGAGAAAGGAAAGTTTCGCAGCCATGCTTAATAATTTAGCTAACAAAGGGTAAAAAGATATATTCTTTTAAAACTATTTACTTACATTAGTTCCTTTTCAGCGGTATCCCACTTCTGAGATGTTAATATCGACGACCTTTTGCACAGGAATGGCGGTACATCAAATTAAATGCTTATTTTTAACAACTGTACATTTCATGTGGCATTAGCCTTTACAATAAATGTATCCACTTGTTATCACACACCGAAACAATTTATCACAACCGTAATGAACACTTCACTAATCTAGTATCATTTACATAGATTCCATAATACACGTCTATGCGTTACGACTGTTGATCTACGAATGACCTCTTCACTGTCTACCCTTACAGCATTTATAGCAAGAATAAAATAGGATTTGGATTTGACTTCCGCAAAAGTCAAATCCATAGTCAATAACAAAACAGAGTATTTACCAACCGGATGTTATCGGAAAATATTCAAAATGTCAACAATAGCAAGAATAAAATAGGGTTTGGATTTGACTTCCGCAAAAGTCAAATCCATAGTCAATAACAAAACAGTATTTACCAACCGGATGTTATCGGAAAATATACAAAATGTCAACAACTGTGACCAAAAATAGAATACAACAATAATCTATTCATTATACAGAGAGTGCATTATATACATATATGCATTACATAATACCTTTTGGTAACTTTTTTTCATAATATTATTTGTCATATTGTTAGCGTTTTAAGAAAGTTATGTTAATTAAAGTCACCTACTACGTTAGTAATATCATGTATTTTATTAAGTGCATAAAATATCACAAATCTAAACAAGGTTATAGATATTCATAATAATAACAATGTACGTTTTAGACACACAGAATAACAAGGTATAACAATAATTATTATTATTACTCACAATTTATCTCCCGTGTACGTATTCTCCACTCTACAGTTTTAGTAAGACTGACGCTCTTAGCTGCCGCTCGTAGCTGCCGCTCCGACCGACGATACCTGTCTTTTATAGGCTTGTAATTTAACAGTGCTAAACTACAGATGGCGTTGTTTGTGTGGTTTCCGTTACAAGTAATTCAATATAATTGGATATTAAGCCGTAAGTTTTTACATTACAAAACGTTATTTATATTTCTTTTAATTATCTTCAACAGTTTTATATTTTAGTAATAAAGATGAGCAAAAATAAATATTTAGACATAATCTAAAACGTTAAACTACCCGCAAAATTATAATATGAAAATAATTAATTATCCACAATGTGCTGTGTGCTGTTGGTTCCACCTCTCTAATTTAATTTAATTAGAAATTGTTGACAACTAGAATCTTCAAAAAAATCTTTAAAAATTAGGCCCTTCAGTAATACAATAGATATAACTTTTTAGTTTTATTGAAAGTTATTTTATGTTTTATTGTTTTTAAATATTCATTCATTGCAATATTTTTCAAGCCATTGGACATCAAGGAAGTAGTATCTTTTTTAACACCACAGTATCTTAAACTTGTGTTAGGTTACTATTATTGTGTAAGTATTATTGTTAGATTAATGTTAGGTTAATAACTATTATATTATTGATTACAACAGAATTATTCGATTTAACTTTATATTATAATTACTATATATTGTTATTAATATTAATGATTACGGATAATAGATAGAGTAATATAATTTAACCGGAAGAATAATGTTTTGATTTCTGTAAAAGAGTGGGGCGGAAATGATGCCGCCCCACCCTGCTAACGAGTGCGAAAGGTTTATTAGTAAATGGAGAGTGGCATTAGCCACAGATTACTGACTATAGCATTAGCTCAACGCGAGTCGTCGCAGTAGGACGTAAAGTGAAGTTAAATTGTGTATAAGTTTAAATTGTAAAGTGAACCAAAGTGTAATAGTTTGAATCTACCGTTTTGTTTTCTACCTGGACTCGAGATAATATTGTAGAAAATGAAATAAAGTATAATAGTTGGAATCAACCCTTATATTTTCTACTTGATCTTGACATAGTACAACAGATCAGAAGTGGGATAAACAAGATACACATATTTAATTATCTTGCCACTTGCACCGCTCGAATAATGTAAGTATTTTTTCGTGTATATAAATTGATATTTCGCATATTTTCCTACTAAGTATAACTGTAATTATTGATTTTAAGTTTGATTAATTAGACCATCTTAATACTGATAATGAAACTCTGTTTTTTTTGATATACACGACATTATGAAAACGTAATAAATTTACCAATGTTACAACTTTTGCAGTATGATGAATCTGTACCAATAATAAAGATAATGACAAAAAATAGCCTACACAGCGTAACTATTTAATGTGCAACTTTTAAAATGGTCAGGTTCTAATTATAGAAATAATTTGCTACGTACTTTAAAAGAAAATTTCTGGACAAGTTCTAAGCTTATTATACCTGTAAGTTTCAGAAAATCGGAGCCATTATGGATGATGAATTTGCTCAAGGACAAAAACAAAGATGGATGACCCGAGGAAAAGGGTTGAATGAGATTAGTGATGATGCAATCAGTCGAGGGGAAGGACTGGCGCATCTATCTAATCAAGGAACACCCAGGATAGAGGTGTGAGGACGGAATTTCAGCCCGGGATTGATACGGGAAACGCCCTGCTCGAGGATAGAGCAGGTACGTTCCAAGGATAAGGAAGGTCTACCAAGGAAGGGAGTGCAACCATGGTATCAGACTAGTGAGTCTGGTAGTGAGGATGGAATTGATGGGAGGAAGAAAAAGGGTAAACGATCCACTCACCATAGATTGCAATCGAAGAGTAAAAGGAAGAGCGATCATTCGACATCTTCGGAGGATGGCGCTTCACAGCATACTAGGCGTCAGCAGCAAAGGAGTATAAATAAGGAACCAGGTACTTATATTATATTAGATAAGTTTTTAGATATTTTAAGTAAAGTCAGGAGCTCTGATAGGCCTAAACTTGCTTTCTTTTGTCTTCACTATTGTATACATGGCCCAAGTGGAAAAAGTTGTTAGAATCATTCCCCTGTCGCGAAGATTATGCCGAGCTTCTGACTGAAATATTATCTAAGAAAGTAAAATACGGTGAGTCACTGGAGCACTACTACTATGCAAAGATCAAATTATTAAATCGTTGTAAAATTTTCGGTAGACAAGGTGTGGACTGCCTCCTTTACGGTGTTGAGGATCATGCTATAAAAGTTGGGGCTCAGGCCGCCCATTTCTCGGAGCCTGAGCAGGTTCTTAATTACTTTAAGACTGTCAAAACAAGCCAAACGCGAGCAAGCTTCGACGCACCAATGCAAAAATATAGCGATCGTAAGGTAACTCTAGCGTTAAACAGACCCGGGTCGTCTAAATCTGACTCATTCAATAATATAAGGTGTTTTAACTGTAGCGAAATAGGGCATCCTAGTTTTATGTGCGATAAGCCTCTTATAAAGTGCATAGTTTGTGAAATATTAGGTCATAAATCTAACGATTTTTTTAGAAACAAATTAGCATCTGAGCCAGGATATAACAGGAATAGTCAAACTTCTAGTAATTCTAAACATGAGAAACACGTAACGAAAGTAACTTTAGGTGATTGCCCCTATGATAAATATTGTGGCGTGCCTAAGTTGACGTCATGTACCCGGCACTAGCGCCATCTAGTGTCGGGGACGAGAGCGAGGAGGGCTTCCAGAAAATGACATGACTAATCTTTTAACCAACAGCGCCATCTAGTATCGAATTGAAGAACTAAACTTTCTAGAAGCCCTACACTCGAACTTTCTTCGTCTGGTCGGTCGGCGCCCGTATCTACGGGAATATTCTGGACGTTTCGGTGTAAATGTGTATTTAAGCCGCTGCATGCCACGATCGGGGAATATTGAATTTGGCGAGACAAGCGAAGCTTCGGAGCGAAATAAAGTGAATCAGTGTGATTAATTATTAGTGTTTTAAGTTTTAATTAGTGTAAAGTGAATTAAAAAGTTAATTTTGGTAATTCAATCGGCAGTTTTTATTGTCACGAATCTCAAGCTCGTAACAATATACATAATTAACATAAAAGTTAACGGATGTTCAATAACCTGTCACGTAGACTTGGGAAGTCAATGTTCGTTAGTTAGGTTCAGTGATGCAGAAACTATGGGACTCTATATTAATTCGCAAACTAAGTTGCCTGTACTAAAAGGGATAGGGTCTAGCTTAGTAAGACCATTAGGCGAAGCACCAGCCTCCGTAACAGTAAAAGGCTTAACGGAGGATTTAGAACTTTACGTTGTTGACGATTATTTTCTTAACCACCCAGTTTTGTTACGGCACACATTTACAGAAAAACCTGATATTTTGATTATCCAAACTCCTAGCAAATCAATCTTACAAAGGATAACTCAAAAATTACAAAATTAAAAATGACCGCGTCTATCGAATTGTTGGCGATTCACTAAGGTGGGTAGTACCTAAAGGAGTACGACGACATTGGGCATTGTGGTTTTGAAAAAACATTAAAACGAATCCAAGAACATTACTGGTTCGCTAAAATGCACCGCTTTGTAAAAAAAATATGACTTCTTGTCTCTAGTGTGCACATCACAAAGCGCCGGGTGGAAAACGTGAAGGAGAGTTACACACTATTAATAAGGTCAGCATTCCATTCCACACAGTCCACGTAGATTCACTTAGGACCCATTGTCAAAAGTAAGAAAGGGAATAGCTATTTGTTAGTTTTGATTGATGGCTTTACAAAATATAATGACATTGGGGGGCATTCCTGGTAAAAATACAAAATCCGTGACAAGTGTTCAAGTTATTAAAAATCACATAAGTTAACTTAAAAATTTGTAATTAAATTTCAAGGTCTAAGAGTATATCGCATTGTAAAAATGCTACCAAGTGACGGATTTCTCGTTGAAGATACGCCGCTTACTCGTAAAAACTGTAGGAAATACGAAGCTATAGTTTTAATTTAAAATTCATCCGTGGATGAATTTTAATATCTAGAGATTTTGATTCTGATTCAAGTGATAATAACACAGTTGACACTGAATAGTTGTAATAGAGAGATGTTCCTCTTTTTAACCTTTTCATAGGTTTTGAAGGCCTGCGGGTGTCGAGGTAGCCCTCATTACCCGGGTTTCATCGCGTGGGAGGCACGGCTCTCACGGTCTTGGGTACTGCGCTTTGGCGCAGTTTATATGTTGATGTTTTGCGTACTTCACGCCATCTTTTCCGGTGTCGGGACTCTCACTCGTCCCCGGCGTCCCCCTCGCCAGGCGGTGAGCGCAGAAGTTCTCGTGGGAGTGGTCGCCCGTCTGGTGGGCGCGCGTGTAGCGGAGCTATATTGCGAAGGTGTTGATGTGGTCCGTTGTCTGCGCGGTCGTATAACCGTCTTGCAGTACGGACCACAAATTCGTGGATGGTTTCTATTTTGAGGTCACGCGCTATTACGTCATTTCTGACTTAACGACCGGCTCCCACTATCACTCGTGCAAGATTCTGCTGGGCCTGCATCTTCTTGCGCTGAGTGGCTGAGGTCAACGCATACCAGGCTGGTGCTGCGTATGTCAGCCGCGAGCGGACGTAGGTTTTGTAGATACCTATCTTGGTGTTCCTTGGGAGTTTGGATGCCAGTATGGGGTTCAGCTTCGCTCGCGCGGCTCTGGCCTGCCTTACGACGTGGTCGACCTGCGGGTTCATTCGCAGCGAGCGATCGATCTGGCATCCTAGGTAGGTGATGGTCGTCCTCCAACCTACGTCCTGCCTACGGAGTTGTAGTGTTGGTGGTGTCCTTCTCAGCCTGGTCATGAAGGCGGTGGTCTTCCCGACGTTGATCTTCATCCTCCATTTATCAAGCCACTCTGGTAACAGGTCCAGCAGTCGCTGCAACTTCTTTGCAGCGTTTTCCACCCGACGAGATGACGTGAAGTACGCACTGTCGTCTGCATATAGTGCAAGGACGACGTCCTCTTCCCACTCCTCCAGCTGGTCTTGGAGTGTGGGGATATCGTTAGTGTAGACCGCGTACAGATGAGGTGATAAGCAGCTGCCTTGTGGCACTCCCGCTTCGATCGGTCGTGCTACCGAAACAGCCCCTTCTAGGCAAACTTGAAAGCTCCGCCCCTTCAAGAACCGCCGCACAAGCATCGGCGGTATGGTGGTGTATTCGATTAGCTTGAAGATTAGCCCTGCGTGCCACACTCTGTCGAAGGCCTTCTCCATGTCTAGGAGGACCCCCATACAGATGCGGCCGCGGTTATGTTCGGCCGCAAGATAGTGCAGCACGCGGGCCAATTGTGCTGTTGTTGAGTGTGCTCTACGGAAGCCGAATTGTTCATCCCGTAGAGCGATGTGAGGTGTGATTTTCTTTAGCAGTATTTTTTCGAATAGTTTCGCTATGTGCGGTAATAGCGTTATGGGGCGGTAACTAGCCGGGTGCCTCCTGTCTTTCCCCGGCTTTGGTAGCACGATGATTCTACCTTTCTTCCAGATGTTGGGGAAGTGGCCAGTTCGTAGAATGCCGTTGAACAGCCTGGTGAGTTCCACTATCCCTCTTCTTGGCAGCTGCTTGATTGCCATGGTGGTGATTCCGTCGAATCCCGGCGCTTTACGGGCGGGGAGGCGCATGATAGTGCGCGCTACCTCTGCTGGTGATATGAAGTCACCACTAAAAGGTAATCTTTTAGTGGTGGCGCCGGGTTCGACAGGTATTCGTGTACGCGGTCTTGTATGCTTGTTGCATGTTCTGTGTACCCCTCCGCTATAGGGTTGGTTTTGAATTGTTCTTCAAGGTGCTGTGCCATCATTTCCACCCTTTTCTGGGCGTCGTAATAGCGTTTACCCGTGTTGTCCACTAGTGGGCATACCGGTGTGGGAGTCTTCGTGAGCTGCCGGTTGAGGAGATGAAGGGAGGCGGGTGTTTCTGACGCTTCTTCGATGCGCCTATCCCATGCTTCTCCTCTATGCTTTCTCATTGCTTCCGACAGCTCTTCTGTCAGGGCGTTTAGTCTTCTTTTGATGAGTGGGCATCGCGTTCGTGCCCAGAGCTTCCGTAGTCTCCGCTTCTCGGAGAGTCGTGTTTGTAGCTGTTGTGGGAGTTCATCTCTTCGGCGCCCTGTAGAGGCAGGGTGTGAGTGGAGTTTGTTGGTTTTCTACCGTATTGTTTAGATGTAGAGCCGCTGCCTCTACATCTTCTCTGGTTAGTATGTTGGCGCCGAGTCGGAGGTTCTCCAGCGCTCTACGGAAGCGGGTCCAATTAGTTTTCATTTTTAACACTCTGGGCACTACCGCGTCCGCACTTGTATCGATGGTGAACAACATGGGGAGGTGCTGTGTGTCCAGATCATACAGCACCTCTAGCCGTATTGGGTACGGCATTTTGTGGCACAGCACTATGTCGAGGACATCGGGCTGGTGTTCTGGGTTGGTGGGGATGTGGGTGGGCTCATCTGGGCCTAGAGCCTCGTACCCCCAGTCTTCTGCATCTTCGAACAGTTTCTTCCCAGGTGGGGTGATTATCGTGGAGCCCCAAGCAGGATGCTTTGCATTGAGGTCTCCAGCGATAATAGCAGGTGTGGTTGCGTCAAATATTTTTCTTATGTCCTGGGGGTAGAGTGGGGTGCCAGGTGGTCTGTAGGCGGCATAAATTCTGACTTCTCTAGTGCCCACCTTCACCCTAATCCCTTTTGTCCTCGTGGAGGCGAAGTTATTGTCTGTGTCCACTTCTTCGTGTATGATGTCTCTTCTGACTAGTGCCGCAGTACCTCTGTATGCGACACCTTCAGGGGATACTTCGTCGTGTCGATACACGAAGAAGTTAGGAATCTTCAGTTGGGCGGAGGGGCGCAGTTTTGTTTCTCCCAGCAGTACAATCTGGACATTGTACCGCTGGACCAGCAGTCGGAGTTCGGTGGTTTTTCCGGTGATGCCTCCGGGGTTCCAATATAAAAGTTTAAGCTGATGGCCCTCTGTTGATGGCTGACAGTTGGGCTAGGGCGCCTAGTATCGCCGTTAGGGGGTTGGACCCCGTGGTCATGGCGTTCAGTACATCACCCAGTATCTTGATGACTACACCCACTACCTCCGTGAGGGCTTCTTCTACGGTGGTTGGTACGTATGGGGTTTGTGTGGTGGGTGCGGCGATTGTTGCCGGTCTTCTTTGGTATTGTTCTCGGGGTTGAATTGTTTGCTGTTGTCGTGCTTGTTGTGCGGTGTAGGTGGGAGGGGGAAGCGAGGTTGAAGTCATTCTTGTTTCCACTGTTGTAGTGGCCGCCTTCTTTTTCTTCCTCTTCTTCCGTTTCTTTTTGGGGGCCGTGTTACGCTCTGTGGGGCCATTTGCTGGGGGGGCTAGCGTTGTCCCTGTTACCACGTGAGCAGATGGCGCTGGCGTTTGACTTTGCGTTTGGGGTTGGAGTTGCTGTTGTTGTTGCATTTGCTTAGGTTGCTGCAGCTGTTGGTGGATTTGTTGTTGTGGTTGTTGTTGGTGCTGTGGTATTTTTGTTGCTTGCGGAGGCATCTGCAGCTGTAGATTAATGCCTCTTTTTCTTGCAATCCGTTGCAGTACGGGGCACCGGCGGTCGTTGGCTGCATGGGCCTTGGCGCAGTTGGTACATTTAGGTTGTGCGTCACGCGGTTTCTGGCATTCCGCTGCGGGGTGGTTACCGGCGCAGCGGACGCACTTGAAGGGGCGGTGGCAGTTAACTGATGCGTGCCCGAAGCCCTGGCATCTGTGGCATTGCGCAGGGCCGATTCTGCCCTGCCAGCCCTCTATTACGATCCCCGGCATGTATAGTAACTCATTAATCTTATAGAGCCGGTTGAGTTCTTCTGGGGGCAGATGGTCAAGTTTAACGTGAAATAGACATCCAGGTCTCCCCCTCTTGGGTGGGATCGCTCTCACAAATGTGACGGGAAAGCCCATTTCTATGAGCGCGTCCTGGATGTCTTGTGGGTTGGTGTCTGCAGGGAGTCCTCTTATTCCCACCTTCGTGGGTTGTTCGTCACGTGGTGCGTAACAGTACCATGCGATGGTGGTGTCCTCTCTGCCTTGTTCGATGAGGTACTTTTGGATCTTTCTATACTCTTCTTCCGATTGGGGCCGGAAGCGTACTCCTTTGCCAAACGGGCGAGCGTTTGGGGCGTGTCCGATAATGTTGTTTAGTATTTTGAAGTGCTTCGCCCAGTTGGGGAAGCACTCCACTATTATTGGCGGATACTTTGCCGCTGTTGGTACTTCGTTGGGTGGTGGCGGTCGCGTTGCACGTGGTGATGGTGGTCGTGTCGTTTTGGGCGTGGCCGCTATGCGCGCGTACGTGTCTGGTGCTGTTGATCGTCCTGGCACGGGTTCTGGTTCTGGTTCCATTTCCTGGGCCTCAGTTGGGATGTTTACCATGGTCTTTGTTGGCGCTGGAGATTTAGGTGGGTTGATATGCCTTGTTATAAGGGTATCTTATTCCCTATCCGGAGTGGGTGATGGCGCAGATAAAGTCGATTCTTCATCTGACGACGGAGTGCGAGACCCTGGTTTGGGCCTCTTTTCATCCTGGAGTTCGTTGGATTCTTCTTGTGGCGGTGCACGTTTGACCGCGAGGCGGGATGTAGCTGTCAGATCAAGGCTTGTTGTTCTGATAGCCCGGTTAGTAACTGGTGTGGGACTTAGCGGCGGGCTTCCTATCCTTCTAGGGATTTGGCTGACCGGGGGGATAATACGAGACCTCTCAGGATCGAAAAGATTTCTTTCCATGAGAGGTCGGTCCAGGGCCCCTGGTCGCCTATCCGGTGGTCTTCGGGGGTGCGGGGGGGGGTTATCCGTCATTTCTGATTGATTGGTGCACGGCCCTTGTGCAGTCGCACACCTTCCTCCCCTCAGCGCATGCTACCACACCGGGTGAGACCCCTGGGGGGAGGCCCAGCGAGGCGCCCGCGAGCAGGGAGGGGGTGTGTGATGCTTTGGTGGAATGGGCGTGTTTACACTGGAGTGTCCTTCTTGATCAAGAAGGATGTCCAGTGCTGATGCCGGATTTTTGTGAGGTATGCACTGCGTTGACGTTAATCTTCACTTATGGTTCGACGCGGAGAATTCCAGTGACAGCTCAACGCTTCACGGAGCGAGCTCAACGTTTAGCGGAGTCGTCACTGGTAACACGTAGACTTCACGATACGTACACTTAGTACAGCACGGGAGCGCGACTAAGGCACGTCCGTTCGGTAGCACGGTTCGCGGCGTTACTAGTTGTAATAAGGTAATCATTAGTTTTATTTACAAATAAAAAAAGATAACTGTGTAATTGATACTAATTATTGATATTATTACTGAACGTTAGATGTTAATTTTGATTTTATTATTTTGATTAATCTTTTATTTATATTTTGTCATGCTTAGTTTAGTTTGGGATGTATTAAATGTATAAATATATATGTAATTTCTTTACTTATTTAATACTATACTTGCGGCTTTGGTTAAGTGTACAAGCGATGAGACTCGCTTTGAGTAGGATGGCCGAGCTGTTAGGTTACTATTATTGCGTAACTACTATTGTTAGATTAATGTTAAGTTAATAACTATTATATTATTGTTTATAACGGAATTACTCTATTTAACTCTATATTATAATTACTATTAGTTGTTAATATTAATGATTACAGATAATAGATAGTGGTAACGCCAGTTAACAATCTACTTTATCAACGTTACATTACATATCGCATTGAGTTCGTCCTAAGTTATATCTACTTTATCAACATGACTAGTGCATATTTTTTGTTTCCTTCCTTCCTTCCCTTTCCTACCGCACGCGCTGCCGCCGAGTTGAAAAAGAGGATCTCGGCGCGCGTCATTATACTAAGTGATATTACGCCATCCGCAACGCACGGCCACCCGTCGCGTCTTATGTACATTAACCGCAAACCGCGCAGGACGAACATTGAGTTCTCCTGTTTATGTTTAATATTCACCGCATCAGACATTGTGTCTTTGTAACTCATAAAAGTGTGAGACGCCCCCGTAAGGGCAAAGGTGGAGAGTGTGGGACTTCACGAGACTGTTCCGAGAGTGCGTGTGCGCCGAACCACGTGGCGAGCTCGCTGCATAGCAGACACTCCAGGAGGAAGGCGCGGCAGCCCTCATCAGGTCAGTGCGTGCTATCCCACCTATTTATTTTCCCCTTTGCCGTATGCACCAAAATTACAGTCCACTAAATCTTTATCGAAGATACCTTAACTTACTGGCGTCTCCATTTTTAATGGTCACTTCTCGCTGGATTGACCTTGACTTTCCGCCCTTATTAGATCGTTATCGTAATAAGCGTTTATATAATTAATTATTTATATTTTAATCCGACTTCGGATTAACCCCGCCCTTATTAGAACAATAGAATAGGTCCTAATAGGTGACATTCATAGTAATTTTAAAACTATATTCATAGAATGAATAAGCATATAATTATCTATATAAATTATTTGTTGTATGTTCACATCACGTCATCAACTTTTAACTACATCTATAGATTATACTGTTAAATTACATTTATTATTTGCACATATATTTAAGCATTATATTCGTTATAAATAACTTCATAATTATTATAAAAGTTAACAATTAAAGTTCATTGTTAACAAAACTAATATTTAATAATTCAACCGCGTAGCGAGGTCGCTTACAGACTACCTGCTTATAATTATATTATTTTTGCCGCATAACTTAAGTTGTAATGCCGCCTAAAAAACAAATAGCATCGAATAATAGCGATTCCTCGGCTAATGAGGGAACACCTCATGCTGAATTGGTTTTATTGTTAGCTAAACGAGATGCTTTATTTGAAATAGTGCAAAAAATATATGATATGTCCTCGGACATCCTCACAAACACTTCCACGATGGAGCGTTTTCTTGATGGAAGTTCTAATATTAATGCTTTACGTATTGAGTTTAAACAGGTCTTAGATAATTATAATTCACATTTATTAAAAATAAACCCTATTGCTAAACCTGATTATAACAGCCTCATTGCGTTTGAGTCTCTTTGCGGTAGAATAAATAGGCTTTATTTACAATATTCGCAATCTAATTCACAAAGTACTAGTACACCATCTAAAGCCAGATTCACACTTCCGCCTATCGAACTTATGCCATTTTCGGGTGACATTCGCTCATGGCCTTTATTTTATGCTAGCTTTAAATCAACCGTCCATGACAACACATCGCTTACCGACGCTGAAAAGTTATACTATTTGCTAGGTAAACTAACGGGCAAAGCCCTATCTGTATGCTCAGGTATAACTCCTTGCGCTGAAAATTATAAAATTTTATTGCAAGCACTCGTTGACAAATATGAAGACCGGCGTATGCTAGCATCTACATATATTAATCAGATGTTCGAATTTAAGCCATTGCAATCGGCCACCGCAAATAATTTTGATTTATTTACTGATAACTTTATAAGTGCAGTGCGCGCTTTACAAAACTTAAAGTTAGATAATCTCGCGGACTTAATTGTTCTTCATATCGCGCTTAAGAAGCTGGACCCGGATACCATTCGCTCTTTCGAATATAGTCATAACTCGATGGTACCTACCTTTGATGATTTAGTAAATTTTATTAAGACCCGCTCCAAAGTTTTGCAACGCACCGATTCTAGTACAAATTCTAATAGCGCACCAAACAATCGACGAGGTAACGGTAATAATCGTCGCTGTAATAATACTTCGTCGCCGAAGTATCAGGCGTACGTAAGCACGACGACTAGTTGCTCAAAGTGTCTGTGCGATAATATTGTGCATCAACACCTATTTAAGTGTGCAGACTTTAATAAAATGACGCCGCAGGAACGATTTAAATGCGTAAAGAGTAACAATGCATATGTGAATTGTCTCAGTTTAAGTCATCGAGTGTCTAGTTGCTCTTCAAATTATAGTTGTCGAGGTTGTAAATTTAAACAACACACATTGTTGCACTTCCACCGCAGAAGCGATAATGCTTCCCCTGTGCTGGCGCGTTCTCCACCGCTTCAGCCAGTTACACTGAAGTCTACAACCCCCGCGCCCGCACACTCGCCACCCCTCACCGCAGGTGCGCGTTCAGACGTCGCGCTGTGTACTTCGTTCAAGAATGTTTCTCAACGTTCACCGCCTCCCGCGCGCGCAAGTCATTCGCAGAGAACTGTTTTATTATCAACCGCTCAAGTATTTGCTTACGATGCTAAGGGAGAGAAACAAATTATTCGTATATTATTAGACTCCGCGGCTCAAAGCCATTTTATGACTAAAGAGTGCTGTCATCGTTTAGGCGTTCAACAACACGATACCGAATGTACTGTAGTAAAGGGATTCGGTGGAGTTGAAAAAATTGTAAAATCGAAATCGATTGATATTAAAATTTTCTCACGATTCGACTCGAATATTAACTTCAATATTTCAACGCTAGTTGTTGATCAAATCACCGACCTTTTGCCCACCGCTGTGGTAGACACATCTGTCTTATCACACTTCCATGGCATAAGACTCGCTGATGAATGTTATAGCATGCCTAATAAAATTGATGTTTTGATAGGCGCATCCCTTTTCCCGCACTTACTATGTCCAGACGTAATTTATTCGTCTAACGACTTGTCCGGGCCCTCGGCTTTGAATACGGTATTTGGTTACGTTATTATGGGCTCAGTGCCGACACTTCAGGTAAATCATTCTTTAACTTGCTGCTCAGTTCTAGAGTCTCCTATCGTTGACAAATTAGTGCAACGATTTTGGGAGCTTGAACAGCCACCCTCCGCACCGCCCATTCAGTGTCCTTCAGACATTGAATGTGAAGAGTTTTATAAATCTACGACATCCCGCGATCCTTTTACTGGTAGATATATTGTTGGCCTGCCATTTAAAGATGACGTTTACTCTCTCGGAGATTCTTATGAAACCTCTCGACGACGATTCATGTGCTTGGAGAGGAAACTTCAAGCCTCGCCTACATTAAGGTTAGCATATGATGACGTCATAAAGGAATACTTAGCTAAAAATTATATATCCCCCGCACCGCCGTATGACTCTCATGAACCCGCTCCAATATATGTCATACCGCATCATGGAGTCTTACGCGAAGATAAGAAGTCAACGCGTCTGCGCATCGTCCTGGATGCTAGCAGTAAGACTAGCACTGGGCGATCATTAAATGATATTCTGCATTCAGGACCAAATTTGCAAGGCGACTTGTTCAATATAATTTTAACTTTCCGCTTACATCCAATCGCTATGACAGCCGACTGTCGCCAACAATTTCTGCAAATAGTTGTTCGCGATTCTGATCGTCGTTACCAATGCTTCCTATACCGCTTCCGTCCACAAGACCCACTTGTGTTATACCACTTCAATCGCGTGTGCTTCGGTTTAACTTCGAGTCCATACCATGCATTGCGCACGGTAAGACAGCTCATTGATGACGACGGCGCAAAGTATCCGCTTGCGAGTCGTATCGCATTTACTTCGCTATATATGGACGACATCGCGTTCTCTATGCCCAGTGAATCCGAGGCCAGTGAGACCTCTCGGCAGCTGATAGACTTATTCAAGGGTGCCCAATGGGACCTGATAAAATGGCATAGCAACCGTCGATCTGTTTTAGATGACCTCCCTACTTCCCATAATTTCAGGAGAAGTAGAGTTCGATAAATCAATGCCACATAAAATACTAGGCTTGCATTGGTCTACCGATAGTGACGCCTTTTATCTGTTCCCGCTGATGTGACGTGCACTAAGCGCGCCATCTTATCTACTGTCGCTCGCCTGTGGGACATAATGGGTTTCGTTGCTCCCACAGTCGCGTATGCCAAATTGTTAATAAAGCAGCTTTGGCAACTTAATTTAGATTGGGACGACATACCACCACCGCCAATTATTAAGATGTGGAGGCAATTCTGTGCTGAATTACCAGCTCTTAATGATTTACGTATCCCGCGACATGTTGGTGTATCCAAAAACTGTACTGCGTCACTCCTGGGGTTTTCCGACGCCAGCGAGCACGCATACGGTGCCGTAGTCTACATACATGTAAAGAGCGTCAATGGTAACACCGTCCAGTTGATTTGTGCAAAGACTAAAGTCGCACCGACGAAACCACTATCTATTGCACGCCTTGAGCTTTGTGGAGCGGTTTTACTCTCAAAATTGCTTCGCAGAGTACTCGACAATTATTCTCTTGACCTTGCAATATCAGTCTATGCCTTTGTAGATTCAAAAGTAGCTCTGTACTGGATAAAGAGTTCGCCACACAAGTGGCAGACCTTTGTTGCAAACCGCGTTGTTCAGATTACCGACAATATTCGCGCTGATAACTTTTATCATGTCGCAGGTACTGAGAATCCCGCTGACATACTTTCACGTGGCGTTACGCCAAATAAATTAGTTTCAAACCCCCTGTGGCTCCATGGGCCTCAGTGGACTTCGTTAGATCCATCTCAATGGCCTCTTCGTACTTTAGACAATGAGGTTATTGCAAATATGCCTGAGAAGAAGATTTTGTCGCACACTGTGTGCACATCCGTCTGTAATTCTGCGATTTATGAGCTCGCACTCCGCATCTCTTCTTGGAGTAAACTTCTACGTATAATTGCGTACGTGTGTAAGTTTGCTAAATTATTGCCCCGCCGCAACACTACTGTAGTAACTGCTGATGATCTCAGTTTCTCTGAGGTTATAATCCTCCGCGCCCTGCAAAAACAGCATTTTGCAGTGGAATATTTAAATATTGAAGGTAACAAACCTTGCTCGCCCGCTTTCAATCGTTTAAGGCCTTTTATTGAGAATGGTTTAATCCGCATTGGTGGTCGTCTTTCGAACTCCGCATTAGATTACACGCAAAAACATCCAATTATACTCCCGCGCAGTGATCATGTAGTGAACATGATCATTGACTATTATCATATTAAAAATTTACACGCTGGGCCTGAATTGTTATTGTCATTGCTCCGTCAAAAATTTTGGATACTTTCCGCACACCGCACTGTGAGAAGCAGAGTCTACAAGTGTAATATATGTTTCCGGCTTAGACCCCGTCCAACTTACCCTTTGATGGCTGATCTTCCCCATAGTCGTGTAAGACAAGCTATTAAGGCATTTACACACACGGGCTGCGATTATGCCGGTCCTATCGCATACACTCCTGTACGTCGTCGTGGTGTACGCAGCGAGAAGGCGTACTTATGTGTTTTCACATGCCTCACGACTCGAGCTGTACATATAGAAATCGCTACAGATCTTAGTAGTTCTAGTTTCCTCGCTGCGCTTAAACGTTTCCTCTCTAGACGAGGGCCGATTCAGTTTTTATATTCGGATAATGGAACGAATTTTAAAGGTGCCGCTTCGTATCTTCGCGATCTCTATAAATTTCTAAACGTTGAATACCGCCCAAAGCTTGAGCAAGAGTGTGCTGAGAATCGTATAACATGGAAGTTCATCTGTCCCAACTCTCCTCATTTTGGAGGCGCTTGGGAGAGTATGATCAAAGTCGTAAAAACGCATCTGTTCCGAGTTATCGGACATCAGTTACTTTCATACGAAGAGCTTAATACTGTTCTTGCGCAAATTGAGTGCTTGCTAAACTCGCGGCCCTTGACAGTATTAAGTTCTGATCCTGCAGAGCCTTCAGCTCTTACTCCGAGTCATTTTTTGAATACCGCACCTTTATTGTCATTACCCGCACCCAAAGTCAAATCTGACTCTACCAGTCTGTTACACAGGCATTCTTTACTGGATAAATTAGTTCAGTCGTTTTGGGACCGGTGGAGGACGGAATACCTTCACGGATTACAAGTTCGTCAGAAGTGGACCACCCCGTCTACGGCTATCGTACCAGGCATGGTTGTAATTGTGATAAATGATAATGAACCGCCCCTTGCTTGGCCATTAGCGATTGTCGAGTCTGTTCATCCTTCGAAGGATGGCGTAGTTCGAGTAGTGACCGTGAGAACTACTAAGGGAACATATCTCCGTCCTGTTGCTCGTATTTGCCCTCTCCCAAGACAATAAATCACGATTATTTTGATTATAATTATTTATCTAAATTAGGAATTAAGTTTATATTTATATATATTAAAAAAGTATTAAACCGCAATATTATATTTATGTATACATTTTCTCGCTTACCAAGTAAGGTTAGTAGATGAGACATGCGCATTGAGCGCATCCTCTCACTTTATATACCGCTTATTTATTTGTTTTCCTTTTACTTTTTATATTACGGTTGTCTTTTAAAGGTGACCCTTTAAGGGCGGGAGGAAATGGTAACGCCAGTTAACAATCTACTTTATCAACGTTACATTACATATCGCATTGAGTTCGTCCTAAGTTATATCTACTTTATCAACATGACTAGTGCATATTTTTTGTTTCCTTCCTTCCTTCCCTTTCCTACCGCACGCGCTGCCGCCGAGGTGAAAAAGAGGATCTCGGCGCGCGTCATTATACTAAGTGATATTACGCCATCCGCAATGCACGGCCACCCGTCGCGTCTTATGTACATTAACCGCAAACCGCGCAGGACGAACATTGAGTTCTCCTGTTTATGTTTAATATTCACCGCATCAGACATTGTGTCTTTGTAACTCATAAAAGTGTGAGACGCCCCCGTAAGGGCAAAGGTGGAGAGTGTGGGACTTCACGAGACTGTTCCGAGAGTGCGTGTGCGCCGAACCACGTGGCGAGCTCGCTGCATAGCAGACACTCCAGGAGGAAGGCGCGGCAGCCCTCATCAGGTCAGTGCGTGCTATCCCACCTATTTATTTTCCCCTTTGCCGTATGCACCAAAATTACAGTCCACTAAATCTTTATCGAAGATACCTTAACTTACCGGCGTCTCCAGATAGAGTAATATAATTTAACAGGAAGAATAATGTTTTGATTTCTGTAAAAGAGTGGGGCGGAAATGATGCCGCCCCACCCTGCTAACGAGTGCGAAAGGTTTATTAGTAAATGGAGAGTGGCATTAGCTCAACGCGAGTCGCCGCAGTAAGACGTAAAGTGAAGTTAAATTGTGTATAAGTTTAAATTGTAAAGTGAACCAAAGTGTAAATAGTTTGAATCTACCGTTCTGTTTTCTACCTGGACTCGAAATAGTATTATAGAAAGTGAAATAAAGTATAATAGTTGGAATCAACCCTTTTATTTTCTACCTGATCTTGAAATATTACACTTGGATGAAAAATCTTGTCTCGTAGAAATTGCAACTATTTTTTAGAAAATGGTACTACCAATGGGTTGCGTATTATTTTAACTTCGATAGTTTTTAAACGATTTATTTATTTACTAGCTTTTTACCTGCGGCTTCGCTCGCGTGGGAGGACTAAAATTAGCAAAACTAGATCACTTGTAGAGAGACGTCGGTATCTGTGTCTATATCGGCAATATTATAGACTACAGAAACACATAAGTTAGTTTATCAGAATTACATAAATACCATACATCAAGCTACACCTTTTTTTTATCTGGCACGTCTTCCGATGTGTTATTATGAAGGAAAAATTGTCCTGGAATCGGAAATGCGTTATTTACATAATAATTATTATTAAAGTTGATACAGTTTTGATAAAATAAGGTTTTATTTCACAACCTTTATTAATATTGGTCCCATTGAATATTGATTACCACCACACATCAGTATTTTTTACGTTCGAGTAGATTTCAAAATTTCATAAATGTAGTTCTATTCACGGAGAACGTGTGAGAAGAGTAGTTAGTTAGTACCGGTTCTGGCTCACTGATTCAGAAGTGGTACAACGTCCGTCGAGACTCACGATAGATAGTTAACATTTGGTAAATTATATAAATGTTGCATTTCATCAAAGCACCATGTGATCTGATTAAAATCACAGTTACATATTTCTGTAACTGATTTTATGAAATTTGTTACAAAATTTGACTTCCCACATCAACTTGGTCCTGCCACAATAGCAGTAAACGGATGTATAAAGTGAAACATTACACACGACTAAAGTTCTAAGGGGTGAAATAAAAAATGAAAGTGTTGGTGTAAACAATTAATATATATTGTGTACTATAAGACATTTGTATTCTTCAATATTAAAAATTCTATCATTCGTCGTCAACATTTTTAAAAACTGTTTTTCTGCTGAACCACCTTTGTATGCGAGTACTACTAATGACAATTATGAAATGAATTACAGAGTACTAATGTTTTTCGGAAATCAAGCAAAATTTATGATTAATTTAAAATTTTATTTTCAAGCAATAACCATTTGTAAAAAACCCACACTTCGTCACAAGAACAATGTAAAATTTTGTGATTATGTTTTGCAAATATATGATTATTACACACATAACGTTTGTTTAAATTTATGACATTTACCAAATCATTGTATTTTGGATATTGTTATTCTTCAATATTAAAAATTCTATCATTCGTCAACAATTTTTAAAAATTGTTTTTCTGTTGAACCTCCTTTGTATGCGAGTACTATAAC